>CM024693.1:22637897-24096296 GCA_014182845.1 Corymbia calophylla
GCATCGTGACTTCTAAAGAAAATATTTTTGCAAGGGTTCTAAAGAAAATGTTTAACTTCCAATAACTTCAAAAAGATTACTTGAGTACCTTAGCTTTTAAAACTTTATCTATAAGTACCATGTCAAGTCGGATTCTCCATAATTGTTGTATGACACTCAAGTGGATGAGGTTTTAAAAGTCATGACACTTCAAAAATTGAAAATATTTGTGCCATTCAAAATGAACTTCTTTGAGAAGTCATGACATTTAAAAAAAACGTGAATATTAATCAAATTGCAACCTAAAAATTACGACACTTTGATATCATTTTAACATATCTAATCAAATGCAACCGACCTTTTATCTTTTTGCAATTTTTTTTTTTTTTTTGAATTTTTAATATTTCAAATACTTTTAGAGCAAAATTGACAACACTACCATGTGAAACTACAAGCTCCATGCTTGATTGCTGGGAAAACTGTCCAAAAGTCCAAGCCTTTTAATCCTAATTTTTTTTTAATTTTGCCAATTGAATTTTAAACAATTTTCCCAATTTGAATAACGAGTCTATCTGACAAATTTTACCGAAAATCACGAATGCCATACCCTAAGGTCGCCCATTCATTAAGATCAAATACGCTAACGCGACAAATTTATATACCAATTCTCGTAAATCACTAATGCCGTAAGCCTAATCAATATCGCCATTTTATGCAGATTACACGCTAACGCTTTTGACAAGTTTATATATATATATATTTATTTTATTTTATTTTTTATTTTTTCAATTTTCATTTTTGGTCACAAGGGCTGTGCTGACTCTCGCTAACCCGAGTGAGGATCACAAAGCCCTCAACAGCTAAGGGCAAAAGGGTCGTGGCCCTACCATATTTGGTGAGGTGAAGGCGTGCGGCCCTTCTGGCCAAACAAGGGCAAGGGAGGGTGTGGTGGCCTTTGCCAGCCATAGGAGGCCTATGATGCCCTCATTGACCTTAACAAGGGGCCATGACCCCTCCCAGGTAGCTCATGAGGGCTTTGTGGCCTTCACCTTGGGTTCAGCGAGGGTCGCTAGCCCTCTAATAGTGGTCAATTGGGCGGAGGTCATTAGTCCTTAGCCAGTGGCCAGCGGCCTCACTGGCCCTTTGAACCAAATAAGAAAAAGAAAGAAAAGAAAAATTGAAAAATATTAAAATATTATTAACAAATGCCCGCATTAGCGTCGATTTATCATGCTGCTGTGAAGATATTACCTCTAATAAGACTGTCACATTAGTGAATTCTAATTAAAATTGGTTGGATAAACTCATTTAGCAAATTGTGAAAATGTTTGGGATTCAATTGGGAAAATTGGAATACTTATCACTGAATTGGCCAAAATTTAATAGGTTTAGAGTTTTTTGGACAATTTTCCCCTTGAAATGTAGAAACATACTTCCAAGCATACTGAAAGTAAGATTAGTCTCAACATTGGTGAATAACTAATTGTAAATGAACGAATCTTAATAGTTTAGGCATATACACGTGGCTTCGACCCACGAAACTTAGATTAAATTTGATAAGTATGGTATTTAGTAGATTTTGTGCTGCATAAAAAAGATTATGTCTTCAATATTTCGTCCTATTTATCTTTATAATTGGGAAGTGCACGGCCAAATGTGATGAACATGCGAAATAACATCTAATCTGCATTTTTCTTTTTCAAAAGATGCAATGCCTGAAAAATGGAAAATAATTTAGAAAATTGAAGACGAGTAAACATAACCAATGGCTACGTTATATTTCGAATGAATGTTTGACTAGGTTGTGCGCAATGGGCGCTACTACTTTGCATTAAGAGAGAGTTGTGGACGTTTAGGACTGGCAAATAAGGTTAGCGACGATAAAACGCCATTTTCTGATCTTGGGCCGCCTGCTGTGCACACAATAGTTAAGTGATTTGAATTTGAACTTGTCTTAGCAATGGATATGGCTCTTATTGTAACACCGGGGTGATCTTCACTAGCCTTCCCTCCATGTCCCATTTGCCGCCAGGCGAAGAAATATAAATCTCTTTTTATCTCGTCATACTCTAACTTTTAACCTCTGGCCTGCAAGTTACTTGGCCATTAGAAGATTTAGCCAAACCTCCACATCTTAAAAACCTAAAAGTAGTAGAGAGTTTGAACGAAGGTAATTCCTTCGCCTGGGAAAAAGAGAATAAAAAATGCGAGGCGATTTCCTTGCATTATTCTCATAGATTCACTTCTGCATTCTAATTACTCGATCCCACTGTGATTGATCATGAGTTTGACGCTCCACCAGGCCCGTCGGTAGGGACAAGAACCCTCCTTCTCCACCCCCACAATAATTGAGGAGGCCCCATATTTGCCTCCTGCCCCATGTAGGGCAAAGTTCTTATGCGCCATACTCATCCCCACAAAGCAATTTGAATTTCAGCACCTCATTTATCTTGTCCTACATTTCTCTTAAGTTTTTAATTTAAGATTTTGATTTAAATATAGTATCACTTAATTTTCTAATCTTTGTAAATATAACAAAAATTATTGCCAAGTCATAGACCTGTTTTATATGTCATAAAGTAGTAGACTAGGGGTAAAGGCAAAGATATGGGTGATCGCTTGCCTACCTGGTGAATGATGGAATTATCTTTGTTTCCTGTAATTTATAGGGTCAACTGGGTCTTGAGTGGAACAAAATTGACTAACAATTAAGTTAGAAAAGAATGATTGAAGTCGCTTGTGATTTCTTATATGTTCTCATATAAAAATTTGAAAGGAGGAAGCGTTGCCCAGAAGAGACGGGCAAGTAGTGGGATGGTGTGATGCCTGAATTCGCAAAGGAAGATGGACCTGGTGAGCAAGGCAGCACCGATGACCACAGAGGTTCGATGTGCATAGATTGAAACCATCACGCAATGCCATGAAATCAGAAGAAACAGAATTCGTCGTTCTGATTTTTTCGCCTTTCCTTTTGACTAGCTGCATTGTGCAGCAGAAGCGCAAAGCTGATGAGGCAGAGAATCGACAAGCTGTGAGAGCCGAAGTCACCGGCCGTAGCGACTCAGCCGAGCACAATACCATCGTGTCTGGCCGGGCACGCGCTTAAAAAACGCGTTGTCCGGGGTAGAGGTGCAGCCCACTACCATCCCTCAGCCCAGCCCAATATTTGTCCTCTTTGGGCCTCGCACCGGCGCAACCGCATCGCCATCCCGATCGAGCCACCTTCAAGGCTTTGTTCTCAACACGACGAAGCATGTGTGAAACACGTTACTCTAAAGGGATCCCAAGAGTACCTTATAAATCATCCCAAGACTCTCCCCTTAAGCGATGTGGTGTCTCCCCCACCTTGCGCACGTCCAAGGACCGGGAGGCGCGGACGCACCGCCATCCCTCCTCCTCGCGCACCGTTGACCCGTTTGTAAGATACCTGCTCGTCGCCGAGCAATATTGCCCGCTGGCCGAGGCCCGCACGGCGCACCGTTGACCCATTTGTAAGATACTTGGGGCTGGATAACCGGCAATTGCTTGTTCATCAATTTCAATTGTTCCTGTGGCAAAGGGCTGTCAAATTCTGCTCTCTGGGTAGAAGTGCTAGGACAAGCTGGTGTGCTTTCTTGAGCAAGTCCCATTTGTAGACACAAATACCCTGTGAATTTGATGTTCTTGATGGCAAATGTACGCATTAGGGAGTAATTGGTCAACTCTTCAACGGTTGTTGACTAAAACATTCAATAAGAAGACACCAGACTCTGCTTCTCTATGACACTATGATGCTGGTAACCAGAACAATTGTTTATTTGCCCCTACCTATATATGCAAAATAGCTTTACTTAATGGACGCCCTTACCGGAACTGTCACCGGATTGATGGAACAATCGGTCAATAATACTATAAAAGAAATGACACATTGTCGACATCCGTTGTTAATGCAGTCTCTAGACATCGAACAATGCTTTGAATTGATCTTCACATCTCTCGTCCCATCCTGTGATGCCTTCAATTCAATCAGTTGCTTTGTCACTAAGCTTTCTGGATCTCCCTGTTTAAGAGGAGAGTTCAGAGCTAAGTTCATACTTCAATTATGTATGTAATTAACAAAAAACAGCATGCGTATGGTTTGCTGAACTGAGTAGCAAGGATTATGAGATTCATGACTCGACGGATTTTAATTCAAAACAAAGAAAATTATAATTTTTGATGAAGATATATTCACTCTACGCTCCCCCACCAAACCTAAAGTGTCACCACAAGATTCAGGAAAAAACAATGGAAAGGGGGGAAAAAAACAAGAATGAGCTCTTACAGGAGTTTCATGAGCTTAACCATAGTGGAAAGACATATAAAAGAGATATGACCAACTTAGTAGTAAGGGTAGATACGCACATAGGATCGGCTTGATGGTATTTGAGGGGCGACTCTTCTCCAGTATTGGCCAGGCTCATATATGGAGATGAGTCGTCATTGCACAAGTTTCCTTCCATCCCTGTTCCGCTCATCATATTGACGGAACTGCCAAACATGTTATCAGTCAAGTAACCTGGCTTTGAAGGCACTGGTATGACATTGGTGCGTCCCAGAAGCATTGGCACTACACTGGACATCCGCGGCCTTAGAGACGGCTGCATCTGGGTGCAGAGGAGGGCCACGTGAATCACTCTTAAAACTTCCTCCTCTTCAAATTCTGATAATCTAGGGTCCACTAATTCGACATGGTGCTCGTTCTCGTACAGGTGCCAGGCCTTAAAGCAAAAAAATTGCAGCAAAATCAGCAAACTGAAGTGCATGCTAAAAAAACCAAAGGACTATCACCAATGAAGAACAAAAGGCCATTCGCCCCTATTCTTTTTCCTAAAAAGGTTAAGACATTGGAGGAGTCAATTCCTTCCCAATAGTTTTCTTTAGAAAGATGCCCATTTCTTTCTGTCACAGCGCAGATTGAAGTGGATTATCTGCACCCTTTTGAATCAAATTTGCTTGCTGATTTTTCTATTATAATATCATTAGTCTAAAAAAAAGCATCGGGTCTGTAAAAGAGGCTATATTTTGCTAATTCAGCACATCAAATTAGATAAGGAGTACATCTTTGAACTGAAGCAGAAGCAGTTGAATTTACCCTATAACTGCATTGCCTGTAAAGTTGACACATACAGCTTGTCTTCATCATCGAAGAATGACAAGCACACAATGACATCTCACACGCTCTTCATAATCTGATATATAAAGAAATATGGACAAATACATGCCTACAGATAATAAGCATGTAAATACATATGCATTACCTCTTACATATGCACATACAGGGTGCACACACCTACATTGCAAGGATCACATGTGAGGTCCCACATTGGGAATGTGGTGTAATGTGGAACAATTAATATATCCTAATTGAACCATAATTCATTGACTTAAGCTTTAAAATGAAGGTAGATCCAACTGTACAAATTAATGGGTTCGGACTTGGGCTCTCTACTATGTATCTACTCACACGTGGTGAGGGTAGATTTGTTAAAGTGCACATGTAAGGGTCTTAAGAGAAATCTGGGACTGTGGTGTAACGTGAAGTCTGAACTTAGGCCTTAAGCAAAATCAGTCCCACATCGGGAATGTGGTGTAACGTGAAGTTCGAACTTAGGTTCTCTTTCGGTGATTTCCTCACGTGAAGGTATCGGGCTTCTGCAGTGTCGACCCAATATTTTGTTTTCAAATTCTCATCGTCAATTGAAAGAAATTACGAAGGGTTCCAGATCCTCTAAATTCCAGCGGCCAATATAAAAAAGAACTTAAACGAACTTAAAAGAGCCATATGCAAATAATTCCATTCATCCTTACCCAGTCAAGCAGAGATGCCTCTTCTTCAGATGCACAATTTGGCTTTCCACCAACAATCTCTAAAGCCACCACGCCAAAGGCAAAGACATCAGTCTTCTCAGTTAGGTGCCCACGCATGGCATACTCCGGTGCTAGATACCCACTATTCCAGTCCCAGAAAATAAGATGCAAAGGTTCTCATAAACATAGATTTTCATGTGTGAGAACATTTATAATAAAAAAGCAAAGGGCTAAGCTTTCCGTATCTTACATTGTCCCTGCGATTTTAGTGCTTATGTGAGTCAATTGATCATTGTAAAGCTTTGCCAATCCAAAGTCGGAAATTTTTGGATGAAGATTTGAATCAAGCAGAATATTGCTGGCCTTCACATCTCTGTGCACAATTCTAACTCTTGATTCTTCATGAAGGTAAGCTAGTCCTCGTGCTATGCCCAAGCATATAGCATAACGAGCGCCCCAGTGAATAAGAAGGCTTGTTTTCCCTGTGTCATTCATGTCATTAGTAATATTGTGTCTAGCAGTTTTTCAACAATGGGAATATCCATTAAATGCAGAGTATTGACACTTACCAAATAAGGCACGATCGAGGCTACTGTTCTCTAGAAACTCATACACAAGAAGCCGTTTATCATCATGTACACAACATCCATACAACTTTACGAGGTTGCGATGTTGAACAGCAGATATTGTCGCAATTTCTGCTAGAAACTGATTGTTTCCTTGGTCAGATGTCGCAGAGAGTTTCTTCACAGCAACAAGTCTCCCATCACCAAGTATTCCCTACAATGTAGAATTTTCTATGGCTTAGGGACATAATTGTGTTTCATAACCTATCTTCATGGAATATGCATATATCAGAGAAAACATCATCAGTTACTCGTACATAAAATTTGAGAACCAATAAGCTAGCCTTTGCTTTTACAATTTATCATCTTGAGGCTCAACTAAGGGTCCATCAGACATGAATGAATCATAACTGAGGAATGAAAATCCTTCAGTTATCTATTAGTGTTCCAAGCCTCCAAATACAGTGGAGAAGCAGTTTAGAGATAAGCTGAGCTGAATGTATTTTTGTGCAAGAGCAAATTCTGCAGAAGCTCATTAAGATAGTCTGTGCTAAGCCAAAAGCATCAACCCATTAATTTGTTCACCCGCAACTTGGTGGGGGGCCAGGTCAAATACAT
Source organism: Corymbia calophylla (assembly GCA_014182845.1). Taxonomy (NCBI): domain Eukaryota; kingdom Viridiplantae; phylum Streptophyta; class Magnoliopsida; order Myrtales; family Myrtaceae; genus Corymbia; species Corymbia calophylla. Next base: position 22,644,890 of record CM024693.1, read on the forward strand.
ATATAATAAGCTAAAAGGATCTCACTTGAATGTTTCAATTGAAAGAGAATGCTAAGACATGTAATAAGGGTTGTGTAGCAGACAATAATGGTCTAACCTCCTAAAGAATGAGCTCAGTAGAGCGGACAAATGATGAACGGCGAAGCATAAGAGCCTAAGGGTTAAAAAACTTTCTAGAGCAGTTTCATTTCACCATGCCACTGCTACCATGTCTCAGCCATATATATTTCAATTAATGAACTCTATTTATTTTATTTTATTTTGTTTTCTCCCAAACAGAACTGAATGCTGTACCACAATAATATCTTTGATCTCACATCACAATGCAGAAAAGATAGCAAGTGAATACCAAAAAATAATTTCTAAGTGATATGAACAGAACTTTTCGAGATGGGAACTATTGCATTTCCCTTCTAATAGTTGACCAACGAGAGTTTTTTTAACTACAGAAGATTGATGCATGTGAATGACCATTGTCTTTTCAAGACCACTTGATACGCAGCATTCCTGAGTGCATATACAATATCAAACTTGTCACTGACACCTCTTTTGGCACAAGCTGGTACCCTCTTGTCCCACCTCCATGAAACAAAATAGAGACGTGTTCATTCATGATATTCGACTATTAGCTAATCTAAAATATTAATCATCCCTTGAAAAAAATATTCAGTAGCATAACAGACTTTTGTGTTCTAGTCATGATTCTATCTTAACTACCTAAAGATGACAAGAGTGATCCCATGGGAACCAAATCTTCACATAGTACATTATCAGCTGATAATTTCCAGTGAGATAATCAAGTGTAGGTTACTAGCATGCACCTAGGGTCTAGGGCTCAGGAAAAGGGTAAATAAGGGTCAGATCAATCAAAACTCAAAGCGAATCCAGAAGATTATGAAGTGACTGTAATCTCGGTTTCTATGAACAGGAAAGTATGCATTCATTCATCATAATGATGCCAACTTATCAGTTAACTACTCAGCCAAGGGATATGTTTGAACCTGTCAACTCCCCAGGCAGCGACCCCCAAAAAAGAGAAGTATCTTCTTCTTCAAAAATGAACTCTTAGTTTCAGCTAAAATCTAAAAACTTTACTAATTAGAACGAAGGTTCTAACACATTTAGAGACAGTAGAGACAATGACTTTTGGCGAACTTTGGGTTGGCACTGATGGCCGCAGCTGGTAATATCACATGAACACAATACGAGACAATGGGTATTGACAAAAACACAAATGTAACATGACATAATACACTCAATTCAAATTCCGACCTGAATTGGCACCTTTTGAAAGTAAATTAAATGTTAAAATGTCTACTGCAGACAAAAATTACAAACAAGACCATGACAGTTTGTAAGCATTGCAAATACATAGAGGACAGAAAGCTTAGTCTCTTGCCATATTCAAAATATCAGGATGCAAAATTACCTTATAAACAATACCAAAACCACCCTGGCCCAGCTTATTATTGAGGCTGAAACCATTTGTTGCATTGTGTAGCTCTGAATAGTTGAAAGTCAATGCCCCTGTAGCAATTCTCAGGGCATCTGCATAACATATTCAGTAAGAAAAAGTGTCAAATTTACTCATCACCCATCTGCAAAAAACTGACTCTGTGCTGCGAGGTTACCACAGTGCTCTTGCTCATTGGCAGATATATTATTAAATAGAAGATCTATTTCCTGAATTCTGGGCACTTCTCTTGGAAATTTAAGTCTTGCAGTCAATTATATAATGTTTATTTGAAAGGTAATTACGCATTGATGAGCAACAGAGAAGAGATGATTGATCTCCATCACTCATTCCTTGAGGAAATTCTTTTGGAAGCATATGTCTGGTTAAAAACTTCATGTCTCCTTTACAAAAGAGGCTCCCTAGTGACAGAATAACTTACTAGCAAGATAACTGATAAACCAGTCCAAAAATGCAGAGGCCCACTATACTATAAAAATGATTGCAGACTAATTGACTTACTTTTTACTATTTAATTGGTTTCTCTGTCAAATCATCCATAGAATGACACTAGGCATAATAATTTTCCTATATGGTATTCTGTCCAAGAGGAAAACTGTGCAATTGCATTCATGATTACAACAAACAATTAACACTAGATGAGTATCTCTGAAATTATATGAGACTACCTTAAGAATCATAAATGTTGGGACAATAAAGCATTATAGTAGCATTACTAGACACTTCGACACAATGGAAGGCTATTAAGAACCATCAAATAATCGTCATGCATGTAACTCATGCAATATGGCTATTTCAAGAAGGATTAAACACACATGATGCAAATTATTTCACCTGTTTCTTGATTGGAGCTTGGCCTTTTCCTTATTCTGAGAAAATAGATAGCTACAAAAGTACATAGAAAGAGCATCACCCCAACACTAACTGCAATCCCTGCGATCAAAGGCATCGTATTCTTCCTCTTGTCTGGAAAAGTAGGTGTAAAATCTGTAAATGCATTTCAGGAGAGTGAACATGGTGGTGAATGTGCACTAGTCAGAAAATGATATTTGTTAAGAGAAGAAATATATTACCTGGACTAACATGGATAGCTGAAATAGATGGTCCATATGTACCTGAATCAGGCATGCAGCATGTCCCTTTTCCAGCCCAAAAGAAGTGAATTTCAAGGAAGTTTTCAAAAACCTGAACCTTAAATGCCTTCTCAACAGCTCGGAAGGACCTTCCACCTGCCTCCTTTCTAATGTCAAAGTCCTTTGACATCAAAATCCCCTTGAATAAGCCGAAAAAGATAGATCAGGTTACCTAGTACAATCTGTCATGCTAGATGAAGAAAATTTGACAATGCTTATTATGGTAGATTTTTACAAAAACCTTGTCCACCTACTTCTTGAGTAATTAACTATGGGAAACTCAGAGAAACTCATCTCAAAAATTGAAAGGTTCATCCTGATTTAAAAGCTGTAATTTATGAGTTTGTGCACTAGAATTGACAATTATAATAAGAGACGCACCAAAAACACAAAGACGACAAATGATGGTAATTCTTTCTCCCATCACGAACTGGAAAAGATAATTCATTGGAGTGGGGATATAATTATTCAAGGTACTTATACGATAAAAATCTTGTGCCAGGACTTTAGAAAAGGTAAATGACCATCATGAACCCAATGCTGTTGATGAAGAATCGTGAAACAAAGATTGAGCATAGTTTCAAGTAAAGTAAAAGGCTCATAAATAGCCATGCCAATGATATTAGAGTTGTGCATCCAGCCTGTCTTACTGGAGCTTCATGCCACTAAAATACTTTATGCAGGGTACACAACCAAAGACTTGCCTGAATGTATATATCAAAGAGACGCCTTCCCCGACTTGTCCACTGGCTATCATCTGGAAAAGCTGTTTCTACAAACCCTAGGTTCACGGTGTAGTTGCCATTCTGGAGTCCCAACCCATAGTATCTCAATGATGATGCAGATATCCTTGTTGTTTGGAAGAGAGCTCGGTCTGACGTATTCAAGATGGCGTTCGAGGTTGAATGTGTGAATTCGTAGTTGGTTCCATCGGTAAATATCCCAACATTGCTAAGTGCCCACCTCTTTGTCTCGCTAACAGAGAACGAAGCTGGACCAATGTCATTGTTATAGTCACCCTCAAACAAAGTTCCATCAGAAGATTTGACTAGTGGACCCCCAGAATTGATTGCAAAACTATTACCTGCCAAGGAATACATAGTTTATCTGATTGGATACTATTAGAATGTCCACTCAAAACCTTAAAATGTTAGGTGGAGGGAAACTAAATGTGAGGGCCGCATAATTTTGTGACAAGTAATGTGGAGTGCATTAACATTCCTGCTCTTATGAAAACATGACTATAAACAGCAATGTGGAAATAAAGAATGGGAGCCACACATTTGAAATAAACCTAGGAGAAACCTGACTTAGAATGTCCATCCGAAAAGCTTAAGCTGTTAGGCGGAGGCAAATTGCATTCATATAATGCTAATATAAACCTCATAGACAAGTAATTGGCAATAATTTAGAAAATAATTAAACATCTATGTTACGCTCTGAATGGCTTACCAAAAAGTTTCAACTTAGCAATCTTTACCACGACCACATGCTCAAACTTAACATTGACGCAAGCATATGGTCACAGGTCCTTTGCTAGTAGGACCAATTACTTTTGAAAATGCAAAGCAATTCCACTCCATTACACAAACTCAGCCATAAAAATGAACTTTGATGAGGTTGATTGTAGATGATAAATTGTACATCATGCCATTCATTATTCAAGTACTTATGGCAACAATAAAAAAAAAAAAATCGCCAGTAGCAACACCACAATTATAATGGCAGTTCGTAGAGTTGATAGAGGTTATGCAATAACGTAAAAGCAGTTGTCTATGCTAGCTGTGCTTGTACTCCAAATATGGTACATGGAGCATGGATAGTTGACTGCACTGATTACTTAAGTGATAGCACCCGATGTCTCCTCAGAGCCACGCAAAGTGGATGGTACTACTTTAAGTTGAGAGGCAGAGACAAATAGAAAGCTGCATTAAGTGGCTCCTAAACTTTTTGAACAATATGATACTCCAAAACATTTAAAAGAGCAAACATTATGACTGTTTAAGCCCTTTCTTCAGTAACTTTGTTGTATTTTGATCTGATGACCCAAAATAGTTAGGACAAAACCTGCAAGGAGCACTTGACAAATCTACAAATTTTTGAAGATTCTTCACTAGTAACAACATCGTGCAAGTCAGTGCCTCTTTGTTATGAGGTTTTATATCTTGGATTGGCTGTAATCAACAGGGTGATATTAGTAGCTTCCAGGATGTGGCCTCATTTAGAGGAGGTTTGTTTGCAATTGCATCAGTGTACTACTGTGAGTCCCGCCTGTTCAGTTAATTTTTGACAAATCATGAATCACGGGTGCAAAAGAGGCTTTTGACATGTCAAAATGACTTACTAGCTTCCACATTTACGAAAACGTTTCCCAGTAGGGTACGATGACTTATAATAAGGTTAATTTCTCAATTGAGAAGGAAGACGAGTGACAATTTAATGTAGAACTATTTCCTTAGGCCGTCGGAATGGAATTTGCTTACAGCCAATCAGCATTTTCATTATCCAAGTGTCCCCATTATCCAAGTGTCCCCATCCGTATAAATACATAGTGGGATGATACTTTTGCAGAAAATGAAAAAACTAATGACAGGACGGTCAACCATTCTTATTGACTCCAGATTAATGAAGAAGAGTATACATTACTGAAAACAAAAGAGACAAACCACGGATGCAATATTGAAACAAGTATTATTTGGCCATTGCGTGTGAAGTTCTTACTGATGATATTTTATTCCCTTAAAATCTATGGTTAGGAAAAAGTCAAAAAAAAATTATTTTAACTCACTGACTCCTGTGTCTCTGCAAGGAAACGGCCGTTGAAGGCAAATCCATCCTGAAGGCAAGTCCCTAAGTTCAAAATAAAAAAGATGGTCATAACTGTACTGGGCAAGAAACAAACAAGTTCTAATGTATATTCAGGTGTCAGTTTTCATATAGTGTGCAACACGGATAAAATAGTTGATTTGTCGACCAACGTCTTCATTTTTGTTAGCTAAAGTTGCATTTTTCAATTATTCTCTTATACATAGTTACTAGTTAGTCTATGTTTAGGAGGGTCAGCGGCTTCCAGCAAAATGCAAACAAAGAGTCTACAACATGAGTATGCTGTCAAAAGGTTATCTATGAAACTTTTCCAGCAAATGAGTCTTTGCTAAATGCAAAAGCCACTAAACGCCAGATATTTAGAGGATACACCACATTTGATCTGCCACTGAGTTGCTTAAATATTGTACATGTGTTTGTATACTTTCCTGTCCTTCCAGATGCTGTTATGTTATTATCTTGTGCCTAAATAATGCCAATATCCATATGTCATACATCTTGCCTTTAATTGTTACTATGTAGACTTTCCTGGATGGAGCAACTGGCCACCACAGCAGATTATAAAAAAGCACACTACATCAAACATAGACCTCTAAGCAAATGAATAGGAGCACGGTACCACTCTGAGCTAGAAACTTTTTTCACATTGAAAAATCAGCATAATGGCATATTAATGAACAAATAAGCACTCTTTCCCACATGGGATCAGCTATGTTGATCCTTACAGATGAAAAATGTTGCATAAACTATGTAATTCATGATTTATAGGCCTTTTTTCCGGTCATAGACTCTACGTATTTTGACATGCTGCATTTCTATTAAGTCGTTCATTTTGTAACTCATCGTTTTACATACATTCTTTCTGAAAGAATCATTTCATTTTTCTTTTAAATTGGAGAAAGAGCAATCTCTCATTCATCTTGTATGCCAATACAACAGAATAAGACCTCATCATAATAATCATCTAGACTAAACAGGAGACCATCAATAAAACTGACTAGAGACCTTACCCACTATTTGAACTTTCTGCTGTGAAGTAGTTGGCAACGAAGTTACTGAGTGTGCATGACAAAAGCATAAGGTTACTCCATGAGGGATACCAGTAATATACAGAGCACAGTTGACGAGCAAATATGCACACTGGGGACAAAACAAAAAAGAAAGTACTTTCAGTTGAAGCTTCTATACTTACCTTTGATTATTTTCCTTGACCCAAGAAGGAAAGTTGCCAGATAAGTTATTATAAGAGAGATCTCTGTTGCACAAACCTGTTCAGTCAATTTGATTTCACAATGTCCTGCAGTTAAGTAGATGCTCATTGGTTTGATTTACTTACATATAAACAAGAGAGGTGCCTTTCTTTGAGGGGAGGGCTCCGCTCAACTTATTACTTCCGAGAAACCTAAGCATGAAATAGGCATTATTCAATATTGGATATAAACATCTCAAATGATTTGGATAACTAATCAATATAGATGCCTTACAAATAAGAAAGTGAATCTAATGTGAATATGGAATCTGGAATCGATCCATTCAAATTATTGAAGCTTAAGTCTCTGCAACGCAAAAACTTGTAGATAAGAATATGAGAAAAATTTAATGATTTTCTTGCAGGTAGAATCAATCTATCAGAATCAGTGTAAGTCAACTAAAACTCTGAGACCGCTGGAAATCAATCTTATTGAACAGAATAGGGTTTGATTATTGAGTGTGACAAAAATAAAGAAATAAAAAAGCGGTGCTTGGTTAAGGTTTCATTGAAAAATCCCCAGAAAGCAACCAAAAAAAAATAAAAAATGATAGAACGGTATAGAATGTTTGGTAACTAAACAGTTAGCTTAGTGGCTTCAGGTGGAACCTTTGCTTTTAACATTTCACTTTTTCTTTAACCTTTAGAAAGTGAAAATGGACTTATTTATGTGTTAAACCTTCTAAATTGTATGAATACCAGTATCTTAGCATTTAAAGTCACCCCAAATTTTTTCATCTTTTACAAAATATTTCAGCAGGAAATCTGACACAGCTTATTTTGTTGGCCTAAGCTGAAATAAACATTCCCTTTCAAGGGAGCAACAGCAAAATAAGCTCTTGGGCTTCAAAATGAGCTAATTCTTGCAGGGATGCATGTTTCAGCATCGTTTATTTGTCTCAAAGAATGACCAGAGGGAGCTATTAGTTGCAGATGCTTTTCATTAATCGGTAGACAACTTACAGGTGCTCTAATTTTTCGTTACTACTGATATATGGTGGAATAGTACCATGGATATTGTTATTCCTCAGCACTCTGCAAGCAGTCAAACCTAATATGTTACATATCTCAGATAAAGAATAACTGAATGGAAAAAACACTGGACAGAGTCAAATTTGACTAAAATTTGACTAAGGCTGCCTTACAAAGTTTTGAGATTCCTCATGTCAGCCAGAAATTCTAGTGTAGAGATGCCAGTAGATATGTCGGATACCCTCCTAGAATTCAAGTTACATATGAGGTTACCCAAAAATTAGCCATGTAGAAACAACAAGAAGAAAAAAACATAGTACTGGGTTAACCATGACATGCTTACAATTCATTTAAAGAGGTTAATTTGGAAAAGGTTGATGGTATTGGACCAGCAAAAGAACTGCCTTGCAGCCCCCTACATATACAATTAGGAGAAGATGATTATTGATTTGACTTCAGCAGTAAGATCCAGCACAAAGAGAACCTAACCGTCTCCATAAGGGTAAGAACAGGAAAACAGATGATAAATCAAACTACGCCACCATACAGCACAGTAAGTTTGAACCAGTTTCCTATGAAGTCAGGGACGGAGCCTGTGAGATTACAGTCAGATGCCCACCTGAGGTTCAGAGAGTATCAGAATACTGATGTCTGTAATGACTCACATAAAGGTCCTGAGATTACACACCAGTGGGAACAAAAGGTTTTGTAGGCTCTTACAGGATATTTAAATCTGTAAGATTTGCATAAGATGAAGGAATTGTTCCGCTGATTCCTGAGCTAGAGAAGTATCTGTCCACATGAAAATTTCTCGAAAAGCTAAATGAACAATATTCATGTTTTCTCTTGAAAAAGAAGACAATTTTAAATAAGCAATTAATGGTGATAAAGAAGAAGCAGGTGATAATAAAACAAAAGAAGGAACCTTTTCCTCACTTTAATTTGACAAGAAAACAGTTGATACTGACCTCATAACATCAATCTACAACATCCACCCTTTCTAGTAGTGTTGGCAAATAGGAAAAGAATACAGATGTGGTAAGAGAGAAATGGAGTTTAAGACAAAATATTTTTTTGAATTTGGGCGTTTCTAGTTTGAAGATATGGAGAAGTAGTAACTGACTTTTTCAGCTAACTCCAGAGACCATCACTGATATTTCCATCATCATAGCACGTGTTTTAATTTACAGTGAGTGAGGATCGCTATTTAAGGAACCAAAATGAAAAGCAAGAAAAGTTAGAAGACTATATGCAACTTCGTCACATAACAAATTTTGAGAAGGAACTACAGAACATGAATAGACTCACAACTCCTGTAACTTTGAGAGATTTCCAAGAGAACGTGGTAGAGAACCAGAGAAGTTATTTTCTGCAAATGACCTGCAACAAGTGCAAATCTCGAAAGTTGTTATGTTCAGACGGATCTAATGGAGCAATAGAGAACAAAGAATGGATTTGTAGTTCTTGTAACTGGGGGCATTTAATTGAACGCAGTACTAACTAATGGGGAAATATGCAATCTGTTACCTCCATATGTGATTCAATCAATATAAAGGTCAACTACCATTTGCCAAAACTTGCATAGCCCTCTGGCATTACCTTCTGTCTATTTACAAAAACTTTCTGGCACAAATGCACGCCTTGCTCCTGATGATGCAAGAAAACTCACTAACAAACTCACTTTTGTCTTCTAAGTTTTAAATTTCACCTTAGCAATGGTTCTAAGACAATTTTACTGATTCCAGCATAGAATAAACCCATCCTTTAGCAGTATATATCACTTATAGATCTCTTATAACAGGGAAGGGCCGCTCAAACATGGAACTTGATGTCTCCTCAGTAGCGACAGACTATATCATTTCACAATCCTCTTGAGTGTACAAAAATGAAGCTCCAAAGTATGCAATCTAAAAGCATGACCATCTCCTCAATTATCAAGATCGACAACTAACACATGCATTAAGAAACAGAGTATAAGCAACTCCACGATTACATCAAGATACACTCAAGACCCATCAAAACATTAAAATCCAGACTCTGATACCCATCAACTAGCCTGGGGAAGATAGACAAACATCAAATCAAGCTACAAGCATAACTTACACTGCTAGCAGCTCGTAAAGATTTCCAATCTCGCTTGGTAGCTCCCCGGAGAAGGCATTGGCATTGAGGCTCCTAACAACAGTGGGATGTGGGAATAATTAGGGAGGGACTAAAAACAACTTAACATAATAAAACCATGAAAAACAACCCTTTAATCAAATCTTATTGTTCTTGTGACAGTGAGGGAATTACAAGTATTGCATGCTACTCAGATTGCCGATCTGCGCCGATATTGATCCTGTCAAGAGATTCTGACCCAAGTTCCTGCGATGAAAATCAGTGAAAATTTAGACCTTCCAAAAAAAATTATATCAACAAAAGCTTCATGGATCTTCACTTTAATAAAAACATTTGCCCCTCTATCGCTTCACTTTGTAGGATCCAACCTCACAGGAATCAGTGCTCGCAGACACAAGCAGACTGCAGGTGTTTCCCTGCCGCTGGTTTCGATCAGAAATCAAACCGTCGCAATGCAGTCCGATGAGCCAATGCTATTCCGGCGAGCATTTCCATCCGCAAAACTCGCTCGCCGGAGACCGCCCTCGGTCGCGTCTCCATCGTGATCTTGACGATGCCGGCGAACCGGCCCGCATCGTTACGGGATTACTTGAACCGGACATTTCGGTCATCGGACCGGTCTAAACTTGTGACTTGGGTTGGAGGGGAAGTGGAAAAGGAATTCAGGAATTTTCTCTTAAACAAACCACAATGGCACTTACAGTTACAGCCTCATAACTTCTTAAAATGTTCAGATGCTATAACTTTTCTTATCATCACATTTAAGTGTCACAACATTAAAAAAATATTTGCTTAATTGACGTTGATCATTTTCCTCACCTAAAAATCCCATGTAGCGCTATCTTAGGACAACATCTTTTGATGTGACTTACTGAAAAAATGATTTTATTAAAAGCGTCCCTTGAGCTCTTTTCTCGCCCCAAATTGACAGGGCTAATGCAGGTGAAACTAAACCTAGGTAGGTTAACATCGCTCATTGAAAGAGGAGGTGGTGTTGGCATTATTGTGACAACGCCACGTCAAGCTCATGACACCTAATTGAAGACTTCACGCACACATCCGATTTAGTGATTCTAAGTTTCTAACAATGTCATAAAAAGAAGATTCTACGTCCTTTGTTGTTGACATTGATCATGTGACAACTGCAATGTTGTAATCCTTATGATTTTTGAATTTTAATCCATGTGCAATGTTATCCTTAAATTCTCAATTTATTCAATGTAATCCCTAAACTTTCAGTATATATTTAAGTTAGTATCTAGATTGTATAAACATATTCAATATTATCCTTTCATTGATTCAATTTCAAGGATAACTAAATTGAACATGTATCAAAATTCCATGGACTATATTAAGTAAATTGAAAGTTCAAGGACCATACTACATATTGTACTAAAGTTCAAGGTTCATATTAAACAAATTAAAACTTCAAGGACCACATTACGCATGGGAACAAAATTAATGAATTAATTATGTCATTTTCTTTATTATAAAATTGATATTGGAACGAGAGGACCAACCGTTATGTGTTTGAGGTGGTCGAAAGGCACGAAAATGGGTCCAGGGTTTTCAAAAAACAACTTGACCAGAAATTTTTTTTTTGCCAATTAAAGTGGCGTCTAAGGTTTTTTTAACCTAATTTAGCCCTAAATGGTGAATTACAGGCAAGCAAATGACTCAAACAATGGCATTCTATACCTTTTTAATGTTATCATTTTCTCTACAAGCTACGTCGAACAATTTTCTATTAAAATAGTGTCACTTAGGATTTTTAGGCAAGAAATATCATCGACATTACTTAAGTGAATTTTTTTTAAAGAATCAGGTCATTTAAATTATCACTTTAAAAATTATGACATCAAAATGATAGACCTACCAAAGTATGGTACTGCAAATATCCATTTTTCCATTATCATTCATATTGCAAAATGCAAGCAGCCCCTCCAAACAAGTAGCTCATCACAAGTATCCTATATAATGTCTACCACGTCACTTGATATCGATTTTATGTCAATCTTAGTATTATTATACATTTTCTTCCATTTTATCATACTACAATTATGTGGCATCTTAAGTTAATTTTCACTTGTCAAATCGAGTCTACATTGTTTACTCAGTTTAAGGCAAAGCATTCACATTGTGGGGATTTGTGAAGAATTACTTTTCTGTCATTGGACCTTGAGAGCTCGTATTGAGTAGGATTTAATCTTAAGATCTCGCATCGCTTCATAGGACGGAAGGTCTTGATAGAGATAGTCATTAATAAAAATTTTTTTGCTTGATCCAGTGTTATTAATGTTTTATTTGTTTCATGAAAAATAAATAATTTTAAAAAAATATTTCCCTTAAAATTATCGTTTGTAATACTTGAAATAATTAGTTAATGGAAAATAGTTCATCATATACAACTATAAATATCTAAAAATTTTCGTGAAAGATGAAAATATTTCATACATTTTTGTCAGTCATGATTTTTGGCAAAATATTTTTCAAATTATTTATTTTTCACAAAATAAATAGAGAAAAATGTAAGTAGATAATATCATAGGTAAGGATATTTCTTAAGATCACATTTCCTTTCCTCCTAAGAGAAAATTAGTTTCATCATTAAATCATTTTGTTAAACACAGGAAATTTTTGAATTTTTCGTTGGCATTTAATTGGGTCTTCAAATTTTTTGTATTCAATGTAATCTTGGAAAATTCAAAAATTTGTTCAATAGTATTCTAAAGCCGAATGAAGATTGTAACAGACATTTTATAAGTTTTAAAGCTAGAGCACCTCTAGAATTAGATGGAACGATTTCCTAAAAGTTGTTATAAATCGCTACAGCTTTTAGGGTGTTTGCTGATCGCAATAATGAGGAATTCACCAAATAACTTACCAATGCTGCATGACCTTTCCCAAACTGTAAACTCCCGTGAAGTTTTACCAAACAGACTAAAAATATCTGACTTTTATTTCTTAAGTTTTTGGTTATTTACAAAATGTAGAAATTTTTTGTTATTATTCACATCTTAAAATAATATCAAAGAACCCTTAAATTAACCTAGCTCTTGAGATTTCAGGGACCAGTTCTGGTTAAGGCGTTTTACTAAATTAACAATTTATTATCGTTCCATATTGATATGAGGAAGATTGATTGTATTGATACCAAAGTTTCCTTTATAATATCTTGCCCTGAGATTTTCTATGTTCTCTATGGAACCAGTCTCCGGCATACCTCATCATAATTTAGGTTCTCCCAATGAGGTTCCACAAGGGACTCTTTAAGTTTATATTCATTCTTGTGTACGTCATTTAATCGGTCAATTTCTTGAATGAACTTCACTAGCATAGACCACATGAACTCAATTGATATCTAATTAGGGGAAAATTGTCTAAAGTCCTCAATTTATTATGTTTTGTCAATTCAATTATAAACCTTTCAATTTTATCAATTTAGTTCTAAATTTTCATTTCTTACCAATTAAATCCATCCGACCAATTTTAGTAGAAAATTGTTGACGTGGACATCCAATGTTAATGTAGCACCTTTTTAATAATATTTTGAATTTTTTTATGATTTCTTCTTCTTCTTCTTCTTCTTCTTTTGGGTTTTCGGATTTAGGGCCGACAAGGGTTTTTGGCCAACCCTTGTCGATTGTGGGCAAGGGCACACGAGCCTTCGCCCAGAAAGGATGAAGGCCACAATGCCCTCGCTAGATCTAGCTAGGCAAGGGCCCCAAGTGAGGTTGCTGTCCTCGCTTGGCTGACATTTGGCAAGGGCATTGTAGCCCTCGCCCCAAGCAAGCAAGGGTCGATCGACCCTCACCTGTGGCTAGCAAGGGTCGTTAGCCCTCACATGTGGCCAATGAGGGTTGGTCGGCAACTCTTGCTATTCCTAGACCCGAAAACCCAAAAAAAAAAAAAAGCATAAAAAATTTAAAATATTACTAAAAAAAGTGCCATACCAACATGGATTGTCCATATCAGCAATTTCTGACCAAAATTGACCGAATTGACTAATTGGCAAAAAGTGAAAATGTTTAGGAGTGAATTGGCAAAAATTGAAAAGGTTTATGATTGAATTAACAAAAAAATGCAATAGGTTTAGGACTTTTTGGACAATTTTAACCTCTAAATAATCATACTTTATGAGTAGGCCCAAGAATTTTCCTCACCTTGTTGTCCCCACTAGATAACGATATAATAATTCTCTTTTTCGGTATCTTTTGTTTCATTTTTCTTCATTTTCTTTTCATTTTTCACGTACTTCTGAACCTAAATTGCTAAATGTGGGCAGCATGGTAAGTTGACAGGACCGTGAGACTAAGTAACAAAACATTTTGGAAGAAGGAAGCAAAATAGGAATCATACAAATATGTGAGGTAACTCAAACTCCATAGCTCCTCTGGAATCGAACCCACAACGTTCAGTGAATAGATGTTTCTGCAAAACAGCACTGTGTTAGTGTTTTAGATTCCGTGATGAATCGAGACTGATAAAACAGTCTATCAGAATGTTATGTTGCATTCAAACCATTGAATTAAATCCGCGTAACACATATTTCCATTCATGCTGCATTAGCATACTTAATTAATAAATCTAGTATGAGAGAGTAGTTGATACTCACAGTTTAGTGATATGACAGGTGGAACCATTGTCATAAGAACAGTCGCATCTAATGTAGGGCTTTTCGTCCGGCTTCATCGATGCTGGTCGTGGAGAGGGCAACCCCGCTGCATGGTTCTCCGCTAATGTTCCACTTGTTCGGTGGTGCAGCCAGGGTCCATCGTTGGAATACACGGTTCAAAGCTTTTACTGTGATTAATTTGACCAGCACGAAGCAGAATTATTGTTAGGATTTCCACACGAAGTTCATGATGGAAAATGAAGTTCAGTACTAAGTCAAACTGGTCGCATATAAGTGTCGCCCCAAAGTAAGTCTATCTCAGACATTACGCCTCCAAGTACCCCTGACATTATACATCATCATCAGGTCTCTCTCTCTCTCTACAGCAGATCTGAAAATCTGTTAAATTATTGATCCAATTTCTAGAATCAGCTGAGAATACTACAAGAAAAATCTGGACTTGGGCGGTAAACAAAATGTCTAGAGATCACTAGACTTGTGTAGATTAGACCACTATATTATCTCTGCAACTTGGAGAGATATTTGCCCTTCAAAGTCGGTTCACAAGCTCAATGATAGAGCTGACTAAAGATAAGAAAATCTGAGACTTGAGCAAAGATTTTTCATGGGAAGTCGGTGATGTACGCTTAGAAATAGGCTTGGTGGACGTCCGATCTAACTCAAAGAACTAGCAAACCTCTCTTCCTTCTTTTGTATTACCCACTAAAATAACAGAAGCCTTCTTGTTGTTCCCTTATGTCCCCCCTGCCGAATAGCCCTCTCATAAATACATCCTTGTTCCAAGTCATATTTCACACAAACACACGTATGTCAAACACACTTCTGCAAATACCAACAAAAACCCCTCCTCAATAGATGGCGGAGACAGCTGAGGAGCGGGATTCAACGTTTGATGAAACTGGAAGGCGGTGAGGCTAGGTGACGGAGCTGGGGGCAGCGAGCGGCTGAGTGGGTGAGAGAGAGCGAGAGCCTATTGATGGGGCCACAGTCGGAGTGGTGGTGGTCATCGTCGTGACGATGGGGGTAGGGGCTGTGACGCCAGTGGTGGCTGAGCTACGATGGTGTAGTGGAGAGGCGTGCGTTAAGAATTATATTCAAGCTAATTAAGGCACATCACATTTTACATGAATCGACTTATTACATGGACGAAGGAGGAGGTTTCATCCGATAAATGTTGGAGGAAAATCCGGCCAAAATAGTATAATTTTTCAATATTAAACTGAATGTTGATATAATTTGAGAACCGATTGGACATATAACAAGCGGCACTCCATAATATAGAATAGAAGACACCAGAAGAGGACATCAAGAAAATTAGCTCAAGTTCTTCCATATTCAATCATGACAAAGGCTCATAATTAAACATTCCTCATTTGTAATCACCTTTTTTGCATTTTAATCTCTTGCATGCACGAGAGAGAGAACCTTCAACTGGATCTGTAGTAGAGAGAGAGAGAGAGAGAGAGAGAGAGAGAGAACCTTCAACTGGATCTGTAGTAGCTTGAGCCATGGCCATGTCAGGGAATACCCAGAAAAAAGAAGCGAACAAGAGGAAGAGGAAGAAGATGAATATTGAAGGGAGCCACATGGACTCCATTGATTCTATACCACAAGAGAGCCGAGCATCATCTGAAATACGCATCGACGATACCTCATCTTCCGCTACAAGATTCAGCAAGGCAAGTCAAGTCAAGTCAATAAAGTTCTCCTCGGTCAATCGGAGGAAAATATAATAAATACCAGTCATTTGTAGTAGGTAAATTGCCAATTCCCATGCAGCTTTGACGTTGACGGCATAGACCAGCCTGTCAACCAACGATGTTTACTGGCAACAATTTCCAAACATGCTTGGCCTTTTGAGAAGAAGTATACACCGACAATACGCAATGGGATTTCGCGCCTGTTAAAAATTTCCTATAATATATACATATATTAATTCATTGATTTTATATTTTAATTGATCAATATATGTTGAACCCTTTAGTCATTACATTGATTTGAATTTTGATATCTATTAATAATGGGCCTAGTTGAGCAATAAACTGTAGGCGGTTGTATTTGATTGAAAACGCGTAATGGGAGGAGTTCAGTTGATATACTACTAACTAGGATTTGCTAAGTTAAAGGATAGACTATACCTATCATTTGCTTAATCCTATTAAAAGCTAATATACCAAGATAAATTATAGAAAGGAAGATCTAACATTCCAATAGATCGTTTATTCCCAATTAGACTGGTCTATTTTCCTCTAAGTAAAGTAATGGCTCAAACTAGAGGTGTGTAACCGAACTAGCTTTACCCAAAATCCGAACCAAACCACCCGAGAAACAGGGTCGGGAACCGATTCCTGGTTCCATTTTTGAGAACCGATTGAAACCAGTCAGAAACCGAGTCCAAGCAAAGACCCACCCGGAACCGGTTTTTAACTTGTTAAAAAAAATAAAATCGTCTCTTTATGTAGTGCCTATGGCTTTCTCTGTCTTTAAAGAATTGCTAAAAAAAGAAAGTCTCTCTCTAAATCAAGTTAAGAGAGAATTGTCTTAAAAGAATTGTTAAAAAGAACTATTCTCATGCATTATTTTTCTTTTTTAATGGTCTTACCTTCAACTATAATAATAGTCGTGGGATAAATGCTACTAACTATTGTGGTACTAATTAAAGCATTTTCAGTCCAACTCAAGAAATATGTCCTTTTAATAACAGCTTCGTCGCATATGCATGAGTAGGCGCATTAAATCATGTCAGTAATATTTGTAGGAATGAGACTAATATTAAATCCATATTTTGTTGCTAATGTTTATGCATTATTAGGATTTTTGCTTTGTCTTATAACGTTAGAAGGATTACATTGTTTTTTTTGCGAATTAATGTAAAATTTGAAGCCGTACATGATATCGAACAATTGCAAAATAGACTCAAATGAAAACAGAGCAAACCCTGCTCCCGAACCGAAAAAACAGGGTCGAGTCCAAAATAGGGTCCAATAAAAATAGAATAGGGTACAGGGTGCAAAAAAGAGAAATCGATTATAACAGAATTGGATACATGGTCCAAGTATAGACCCTATCCACCCTGGACCCGATCACCCCTAGCTCAAACAGGTATATTTTTAATTCTGCTATGTGTATCACTTATGGTGTTTTACATTCATATAATTTCTACATGTGGTATTAAAGTAGGTCATATATAATTGTAAAATCCAAAATTTTAAGACCTGAACATAGTCTGAATTTTTTTATCAATTGATTCCGAAACTTTAGGGCTTTTGCTCTATATGTCAAGATCTTTCCAACCATGTATAATTTGTATAGTTTCATTGAGTATTGAGTGAGAATTTCAAATTTAAATTTCTAGGATTCATAATTTTGAAAGGTTTCTAAAAGTGTTGAATGATGTATGCTAGAAATGATTATATATATATATATATATATATGTATATGTATGTATTATGTATGTATGTACGTGTTTTAGAATCTTTTGGTTGCATTAAGTTGAATTTTTTGGCTCAAAAATGAGAAAATCCAATTTTGGACATGGGTGTTAGATCCAAAATTTTAAGGGTTGAATATGAATGATTTAGTTTGTTCTTTCTTCTCTTAATTCACTCCAATCAATTCATAATGATGTTAGAATTGAAATCTATAAAAAAAAAAATTCATCAAAATCGGACACAATATGTAACCTTTTGAGCTTCGGGTCACAACCGGGTCGTGTGACCCGGTTTGTAGTTGTACGAGGCTCTGGTTGGTGGTTGGAAAACACCTCCAGCAGAGCCGTTAGCCTCATGCGCATGAAATGGCGTGTGGAGGCACGTGTAGGGTCCTTAAGGGACCATTTTGTTCCAAATTTTTTTAATATGCCTAATTTTTAATTTCTGATTTTTGGTATGGTTAATTTAAATTTTGGGCATATTTAAATATTTATTTGAAATTATTTATTGTTATCCATATTTAATTCCATAAAAAATAATTTTGTGCCTATTTTTCCAATTTTTAATTTATGGAAATTTATTATAGTGTATGAGGGATGGGATGGCAGTATTCACTTTCCCTAATTTAGCATAAATTGTTTATACTCTCTCGCTTTAGTTTAACTAGGTAATCTTGGGTGCTTAATTACATAATTTTAATATAACGTTTATTTGAGTGTCATTTTTTTTTTGTTCCCAATTACTTGAGCATCGTGACTTCTACAGAAAATGTTTTTTTTTTTGGTAAGGGTTCTAAAGAAAATGTTTAACTTCCAATAACTTCAAAAAAAGATTACTTGTGTACCTTAGCTTTTAAAAAACTTTATCTATAAGTACCATGTCATGTCGGATTCTCCACAATTGTTGGATGACACTCATGTGGATGACGTTTTAAAAGTCACGACACTTCAATCATTGAAAAGTAGTCATGCCATTCAAGTGAACTTCTTTGAGAAGTCATGGCACTTACGAAAAATGTAACATTTAAGGGTCTGTTTGTAATCAATTCTATTTCTCTATTTTTCTGTTCTTTTGTTCCCTGGAATAGAAAAAGAACATAAATGCGTTTCGTAACGCCAACTGATTTTTCTATTTCCGAGAATAAAAAGTTGTTCCTAGGAATAGATTTGGAGTAGAAATGAGAAATAGAAAAAAGTAGCTTTTTATTATTGGGAACAATTTCTAGAAACCATTTCTTGGGAATTATTCACTGCCTTTAGCAAGCCGCTACCTGCCCACCGCTGCCACCGGTCATCGGCCGATCGCCCCCACCCGCTCGCCACCGGCCGACCGCCAGTCGTCGGCCTCTTGCCGTCGTCCTTTGCCATGCGGGCGGTGGCAGTCGGCGACCGGTGGGTGGGGGCGGCGACCGGTGACGGCGGGGTGTGGATGACGACCGGGCGGCGGCGGCGACCAGCGATTGGCGGCCGGTGGGCAGGGGCCGCCAGCGACCGGCGACCGACAGCCGCCAAGTGGCAAGCGGCAACCACCGCCACCGGTCGCCGTCGCACCCGCCCCGCCGTGGCCGCCCCCGCCCGCCGGTCTCCGCCACTCGTCGCGAAAAAAAAAAGAAATAAAATTTTTTTTTTTGTCCATATCAAACGCATTTTATTCTTTTTCTATTCCGAGAATAAGAAATTTTTGTAGTTATCAAATGCCATATTTTACTCAGAAATTGTTCTAGAGAGTAGAAATAGATAAGAACTATTTCTCAAAAGAAACTGTTCCCAAAAGTAGAAACATTACCAAATGCACCCTAAGTGAGTGTTATACGAAAATTATGACATTTTTTTTATCATTTTTCTACCTATATTAATCAAATTGCAATTGACAATTCTATCTTTTTAACATATCTAGACGCCAGGTTGCCTCTTTTTTTGGTTTTTTATTTTGAATTTTTAATATTTCAAATACTTTCAAAGCAAAAATTGACAACATTGCCAGGTGAAACTACAAGGTCCATGCTTGATTGCTGGGAAAATTTTCCAAAAAGTCCAAACCTTTTAATCCTAATTTTTTTTAATTTTGCCAATTGAATTCTAAACAATTTTCACAATTTGCTAAATGAGTCTATCGGACAAATTTCGGCCGAAAATCACTAATGTAGTAGTCCAGTTAGTGTCGGCCATTCTATGTGGCACTATTGACGCTAACGTGGACAAGTTTATACAAATTTTGGCCAGAAATCACTAATGTGGAAGTCCAATAAGTGTCGGCCATTCTATATGGTACTGTTGACACTAACATATGTGTTTGTGTGTATATATAGATTTTTTTTTTCAATTTTCATTTTTGGTCACAAGGGCTGGTGACCCTTGCTCAACCCTAAGCAAGGGCCACGAAGCCCTCAACAGCTAAGGGCAAGTGTCGTGGCCCTTGCTAGATTTGGTGAGGTGAAGGCATGGCGGCCCTTCTTGGCCATAACAAGGGTAGGGGAGGGTGTGGTGGCTCTTGCCAGCCATAGGAGGCCTATGATGCCCTCACCGATCTCAACAAGGGGCCATGACCCCTCCCCAGTAGTTCATGAGGGCTTTGTGGCATTCACCTTGGGTCCAATGAGGGTTGCCAGCCCTTTGATAGTGGTCGACTGGGTGGAGGTCATTAGTCCTTAGCCAGTTGCCAGCGGCCTCACTGGCCCTTTGAACCAAATAAGAATAAGAAAGAGAAGAAAGATATTAAAAATTAATAAAAAATTGAAAAATATTAAAATATCATTAACAAATGTCTGCATTAGCGTCGATTGTGTCGCATAAGACAATTGGCTCTAATAAGATTGTCACATTAATGAATTATGATTAAAAATTGTTTGGATGAACTCATTTAGCGAATTGCGAAAATGTTTGGGATTCAATTGGCAAATTTGGAATATTTATGACTGAATTGGCAAAAATTTAATAAGTTTAGAGTTTTTTGGACAATTTTCCCCTTGAAATGTAGAAACATACTTCCAAGCATACTGAAAGTAAGATTAGAGTCTCGACATTGGTGAATAACTAATTGTAAATGAACGAATCTTAATAGTTTAGGCATATGCATGTGGCTTCGACCCACGAAAGTTAGATTAAATTTGATAAGTATGGTATGGAGTAGATTTTGTGCTGCATAAAAAGATTATGTCTTCAATATTTCGTCTTATTTATCTTTATAATTGGGAAGTGCACAGGCAAATGTGATGAACATGCGAAATAACATCTAATCTGTATTTTTCTTTTTCAAAAGATGCAATGACAGAAAAATGGAAAAGAATTTAGAAAATTGAAGACGAGTAAACATAACCAATGGCTATGTTATATTCCGAATGAATGTTTGACTAGGTTGTGCGCAATGGGCGCTACTACTTTGCATTAAGAGAGAGTTGTGGACGGTTTAGGGATTGACAGATAAGGCTATGATGATAAGCTCGCCATTCTTGGATCTTAAGGTCTAAACTGTGCATAATAGTTATGAATGAATTTTGAACTTGTATTATCAATGGACAGGGCTCTTATTGTAACACCGGAGCTGATTTTCACTAGCCTTCCCTCCATATCCCATTTGCCACTGCATGAAGAGTAGAATCTTTTTTTTATCCCATTTGTCATACTCTCACTTTTAATTCACTCTTAGGTTTTTATCTTGCTTCTTTGCAGAGCACGAGAGTCAAACCCCACACCTTACCTTGCAAACCCGAAGAGTAGAGTTTGAACGAAGGTAATTCCTTCACCTGGAAAAAAAAGTAAAAAATGTGAGGCGATTTCTTGCATTATTCTCATAGATTCACTTCTGCTTTGTAATTACTCGATCCCATTGTGATTGATCATGAGTTTGGCGCTCCACCAAGCCCGTCGGTAGGGACAAGAACCCCCCTTCTCCACCCCGCAATAATTGAGGAGGCCCCATATTTGCCTCCCGCCCCATGTAGGGCAAAGTTCTTATGCGCCATACTCATCCCCACAAAGCAATTTGAATTTCAGCGCCTCGTTTATCTTGTCCTACATTTCTCTTAAGTTTTTAATTTAAGATTTTGATTTAAATATAGTTTTGTGCGAATTTTCTAATCTTTATAAATATAACAAAAAGTTATTGCCAAGTCGTAGACCTATTTTATATAAGCCATAAAGTAGTAGACTAGGGGTATAGGCAAGGATTAGGGGTGATAAGTTTTCGGTCTAGTCCGATCCTACTAAGGAACTGGGAACTGAACGAATACACCAATTCCTAATTTCTGAGATCGGGAACTAGGTCGGTTGGTTTGACTGGTTCTCGGATAATCCAATGGAACCGGTGGAACACGTGCTGAATCTGTTTTTTCTCTGTTTTTGGCGTGTGTTATGATTTTAAGCAGGTTCAATGGATGCAGGAGAGAAGCCGTGGGGCCGGAGGAGGAGAAGAGGGCACTCATGGAGATGAATTTCAAGCCACTCTCACTGAGATTCGAGGAGATGGGCGGCGCTTTTGAATCGAAGCTCCATGGGTTCAACGGCTTCAGGGAAGCTCTGTACGCGATGAAGAACCTGACCTTTCTGCTCATAATGATCCTGCTATGTGAGCTAGTCTATTACCGGCCAGAGGAATCTAATATACTTGGGAAAGGGTATGAGATGGAAAGGGTACTTGTTTTATGAGTCATTTTGATGGTGTTGACGAACCTGGAGGATATATCAGCTTACCACTAAAAGTATCAGCTTACATGTAATAAATTATATATATAGATGTAGAATTAGATCGATATTCACCGGTTTCTATTTTATGGAACTAGGAATCAGATCAAACTGTTTAGTTTGGTCCGGTCTGGGCAGTTCCCGGTTCAGTCGGTCCTTGTTGCTCTCCCATCGAGGATGACTAAATTCATTGTCCCGCCATGGAAAATATTGACAACGTTCAAGAACAATGCTTGCAACGGTTTTTTTCTTTTAATTTTTATATGTTACTTTCAGCATTTAAGACGTTACTCAATCTTTTTGCATAAAGCATCTCAAATTTCCAAATAATAAATATTATTTTGGCAACAAGTTTAATACAGTGGAATCCATAGTGTTTTTTTTTTAATTGGAAAAACACCCTATATAATTTATTTTAGAGAAAAGTACACTAAAAGTATCAAAATTTTCATATGATACCCTGTTTAATCTATATGCACTACTATTTTGAGCATAACCGATGAATATGCAATCCACCATTTTAGGTCCCAACCGAGTTTGTTTAGGAGGAGGAATTTCCACCTTTGCCAAACATCCCCACACTTTTAGAAAATTGTAGGATGGCAACTTTTCATTCCATAACTCGTATGGAGTTTTACCTGTCTTTTTGTGGAGTATTTTATTAAGAATATAATTTGCAGTTAAAACTGCCTCCCCCCACAAGTTCTGAGGTAAACCTGAACTCATAAGCGTGGCGTTAGTCATCTCCTTTAGTGTCCTGTTCAATCGTTCAGAAACTCCATTTTGTTGTGGAGTATAAGGTGCAGTCGTTTGGTGAATTATTCCAAAACGAGCACAAAACTCTTTAAAATTGATTGAACCATATTCTCCTCCTCTATCGGACCTAAGCATTTTGATTCGTTTGTCAAGTTGGTTTTCAACTTGATTTTTATACTTGACAAACATGCTCATAATCTCATCTTTGCTAGTTAGTATATAAACATAGCAAAATCTAGTACAGTCATCCACAAATGTGATGAAATACTTTTTTCCACCTCTACTTTCTACAAATTTCAAATCACATAGATCATTATGGATTAATTGTAGAGGTTCACTTGTTCTTTCAATGGATTTAAAAGGTTTCTTGGCAAACTTGGCCTTAACACAAGTCTCACACTTGTAATGGGCATCCAACTCAAATCTTGGAATTAACTCCAAGTTTGCTATTCTCTTCATTGTACCATAATTTACATGTCATAATCTACCATGCCATAGATAAGGAGACACAACAGTATAAACTGAAGACTTTTCTTTATTAATAGTCTTTGGGTACACATAATTCGAGTTTACATCAACGATAGCCACATTGGCTTTAAATAGGTTATTACACAAGTACCATTTCTCCACATACATCCCTCCTTTCGAAAGTACAAACTTGTCTGATTCAAATACTACTTTGAAACCCTTCTTGACAAGTATGGGGCCAGAAATTATATTTTTCTGAATCTCTGGTACATGCAGCACATTCAGCAGGGCAACTTCCTTGCCAGATGTAAACTTCAGGATCACTTTTCCTCTTCTGGCAATCTTTGCTGATGCAGAATTAGCCATATAAAGCTTCTGATCTTCTTTAGCCTTCTCATAAGATGAGAACATGTGTTTATTTACACAGATGTGATTTGTGGCACCTGTGTCTAGCCACCAACCATTAGTGTTCAACACTAGAGATGCTTCGGACATTACCACAGCAGACAATCTCTCAAAATTGTCATGTTCTGTCAAATTCAGTTGTTGGGCTGTACCATCATTCTTGCCTTTTTTCGGGTGCTTCTTGCAATCCTTAGCTCGATGGCTAGGCTTGTTGCATATAAAACACGTCCCTTGGAATTTCTGGAATTGTTCCTTTTGCTTGGCTTTTCCTTGAAAGGACATCTTCCTTTTTCTATCTTGCTTGGATTTGGAAGATTCCACAACGTTGGCCTTTAGCTCAGAAGAAGGATTCACACTCCTTCTATTGTCCTCCTCGATTCTAAGGTGCAGAATGAGATCTTCAAGGCTCATCTCCTTCCGTTTGTGCTTCAAATAATTTTTGAAGTCTAACAAGCTCGGAGGTAGTTTTTCAATCATGGCCGCCACTTGGAATGATTCACTAAGTATCATTCCCTCAGCAGATATGTCACTCAGAATTAATTGCAATTCTTGAACCTGACTCATGACAGATTTAGAATCCACCATCTTGTAGTCCAAGAATTTGGCAACCACAAATTTCTTGGTGCCAGCATCCTCGGTCTTGTATTTCCTCTCTAAGGACTCCCATAACTGTTTAGCAGATTCAATATTACAATAAACATTATATAGAGAATTCACTAAACAGTTAAGAATATAATTTCAGCATAAGAAGTCTCCATGCTTCCAAGCCTCCAATGCACCGAGTGTCATGACATCGTGCTCATTTGGACTAATTACAGGGCACACCTTCGATAAATACTTCATCAGATTTAGCATAGTCAGATAGAAGAACATCTTCTGCTACCACTGTTTAAAGCCCACTCCGATGAATTTCTCCGGTTTCTCATTAGCTGTAACTGGAGGTGTTGCCATCACAGTAGGCAAGGTTCGTTGAACCATCCCTTTAGAAATGGAGCCAAAAGCCATTTGGCTTGTACTGTTCTGAAAAACAGTCCCGGGCATACTAGTAGTAAGACTTGTACCCGCACCACCAAAATTAGTGTTGGCCAAAGGGCCCGTAGCAGTAGCTAGTACAAATTCAGGCCCCAAGGGCTGAACATCTCCCATAGCAACAGTCGAATCGACCATAGGAACTTCTCCAGAAACATTCTAGACATTGAAGGGCACTTGATTGTTTTCAGCCATATCAATAATCTGACCAAAACAACAAACAGTAAGTGATAATAATCGCCTTAAGATTGTTGGAACATAATCCACAGAAAGCAAATTGTTTGTTGTAATCAGAACATTAATACAAAGAAGAAGATGGCAACTTTATAAACTTACAAATCTTAGAGAAGATGAAAAATAAGATTTCACTGAAAAATAACACAAAATTGGAGGTGAGGTATGGATGTCCGAATCTCCTTAAGGCGATTAGTTCCTGCCAATGGTGCTCCGCAGATTCATGAATTATGCCTCCCAAGATACAACACCTCGAACCTGTTTGGATTAGCACTATGCAAACATGACTCAGTCGAACCGTTCAATTGAACCAGCATACTCAGAAAAATTAGAAGAGTAGAGTTTTTGGAATCGTTTTCTCGAATTTTTCTTTCTGAAAAACCTCCTTATGAAACTCTATGCTCTTATCTATTTATAGAGCTTTCAAGTTCATGTACAGAAGAGATACATGAATTAAATAAATACATGTATCCAAGAAGAGATTCATGAATTCAGGAGATACGTGAATCCAAGAATTCAGGAGATACGTGAATCCAAGAGATTCATGAATTTAGATTCATGAAATCAGGAGATATGTGTATCCACGAGATTCATGAATTTAGGAGATACGTGAATTCAAGAGATTCATGAATTCAGGAGATACGTGAATTCAAGAGATTCATGAATTCAATAAAAATAGATACGTGAACAGAAAAGACGTATCTTAATTTGTTTGCATTTGTTGATCCATTAACCATATATATAACAACCGGAACTGTCACCAGATTGATGGAACAATCGATCAATAATACCATGAAAGAAATGACACATTGTCGATATTCATTGTTAATGTGGTCTCTAGACATCGAACAATGCTTTGAATTGATCTTCACATCTCTCGTCCCGTCCTGTGATACCTTCAATTCAATCAGTTGCTTTGTCACTAAGCTTTTTGGATCTCCCTGTTTAAGAGGAGAGTTCTGAGCTAAGTTCATACTTCAATGATGTATGTAATTAACAAAAAACAGCATGCGTATGGTTTGCTGAGCTGAGTAGCAAGGATTATGAGATTCATGACTCGACGGATTTTAATTCAAAACAAAGAAAATTATAACTTTTGATGAAGATATATTATCACTCTACGCTCCCCCACCAAACCTAAAGTGTCACCACAAGATTCAGGAAAAAACAATGGAAAGGGGGGAAAAAACAAGAATGAGCTCTTACAGGAGTTTCATGAGCTTAACCACAGTGGAAAGACATATAAAAGAGATATGACCAACTTAGCAGTAAGGGTAGATACGCACATAGGATCGGCTTGATGGTATTTGAGGGGCGACTCTTCTCCAGTATTGGCCAGGCTCGTATTTGGAGATGAGTCGTCATTGCAAAAGTTTCCCTCGATCCCTGTTCCGCTCATCATATTGATGGAACTGCCAAACATGTTATCAGTCAAGTAACCTGGCTTTGAAGGCACTGGTATGACATTGGTGCGTCCCAGAAGCATTGGCACTACACTGGACATCTGTGGCCTTAGAGACGGCTGCATCTGGGTGCAGAGGAGGGCCACGTGAATCACTCTTAATACTTCCTCCTCTTCAAATTCTGATAATCTAGGGTCCACTAATTCGACATGGCGCTCGTTCTCGTACAGGTGCCAGGCCTTAAAGCAAAAAAATTGCAGCAAAATCAGCAAACTGAAGTGCATGCTAAATAAACCAAAGGACTATCACCAATGAAGAACAAAAGGCCATTCGCCCCTCTTCTTTTTCCTAAAAAGGTTAAGACATTGGAGGAGTCGATTCCTTCCCAATAGTTTTCTTTAGAAAGATGCCCATTTCTTTCTGTCACTGGCGCAGATTGAAGCGGATTATCTGCACCCTTTCGAATCAAATTTGCTCGCTGATTTTTCTATTATAATATCATTAATCTAAAAAAAAGCATCGGGTCGGTAAAAGAGGCTATATTTTGCTAGTTCAGCACATCAAATTAGATAAGGAGTACATCTTTGAACTGAAGCAGAAGCAGTTGAATTTACCCTATAACTGCATTGCCTGTAAAGTTGACACATACAGCTTGTCTTCATCATCAAAGAATGACAAGTACACAATGACATCTCACACGCCCTTCATAATCTGATATATAAAGAAATATGGACAAATGCATGCCTACAGATAATAAGCATGAAAATACATATGCATTACCTCTTACATATGCACATACAGGGTGCACATACCTACATGTCAAGGATCACATGTGAGGCCCCCCATTGGGAATGTGGTGTAATGTGGAACAATTAATATATCCTAATTGAATCATAATTCATTGACTTAAGCTTTAAAATAAAAGTAGATCCAACTATTCAAATTAATGGGTTCGGACTTGGGCTCTTTACTATATATCTACCCTCATGTAGTGAGGGGTAGATTTGTTAAAGTGCACGTGTAAGGGTTTTAAGCGAAATCAGTCCCACATCGAGAATGTGGTGTAACATGAAGTTCCAACTTAGGTTCTCTTTTGGTGATTTCCTCACGTGAAGGTATCGGGCTTCTGCAGTGTCGACCCAATATTTTGTTTTTAAATTCTCATCGTCAATTGAAAGAAATTAAGAAGGGTTCCAGATCCTCTAAATTCCGGTGGCCAATATAAAAAAGAACTTAAACTAACTTAAAAGAGCCATATGCAAATAATTCCATTCATCCTTACCCGGTCAAGCAGAGATGCCTCTTCTTCATATGCACAATTTGGCTTTCCACCAACAATCTCTAAAGCCACCACGCCAAAGGCAAAGACATCAGTCTTCTCAGTTAGGTGCCCACGCATGGCATACTCCGGTGCTAGATACCCACTATTCCAGTCCCAGAAAATAAGATGCAAAGGTTCTCATAAACATAGATTTTCATGCGTGAGAACATTTATAATAAAAAAGCAAAAGGGCTAAGCTTTCCGTATCTTACATTGTCCCTGCGATTTTAGTGCTTATGTGAGTCAATTGATCATTGTAAAGCTTTGCCAATCCAAAGTCGGAAATTTTTGGATGAAGATTTGGATCAAGCAGAATATTGCCGGCCTTCACATCTCTGTGCACAATTCTAACTCTTGATTCTTCATGAAGGTAAGCTAGTCCTTGTGCTATGCCCAAGCATATACCATAACGAGCGCCCCAGTCAATAAGAAGGCTTGTTTTCCCTATGTCATTCATGTCATTAGTAATATTGTGTCTAGCAGTTCTGCAACAAGGGAATATCCATTAAATGCAGAGTATTAACACTCACCAAATAAGGCACGATCGAGGCTACTGTTCTCTAGAAACTCATGTTGGAGGTTATAGGTTTGAGAAAGAAGAAAGTCTTTTTGGTTGCTTGAAGTATTACACCAAGAGACGTCAAGTTTGGAACGCTCAACAGTGTTACCTCCAGCGTAGGGAAACCCTAGAGTATATATATGCAAGTTATTGGACTCCAGCCCATATGGGCCCAAATAACCATGCTTTTACCTATTGGGCTTGTATGTGAACATATTATTTGGATTATATTAACAATATATCCAACAATCTCCTCCTATGTTCACCATACAGCACAATCCAATACGGTGGTCAGTGTAATGTTCAAACAAACATGAATCATCCACATTCAATCCAAGACAATCAACTCGGATCGTCAAAGAGTTTTTTTTTTTTTTAGCAAGAAAGTTTTAAACTCAATCATCATTAATAAGTGAATCATCATTATCATGAATATGTTCTGAGATCAACAAATCAAAATAAGTATTAGGAGTTTTAGATTCAGTCTAAACTCATCCAAATCCTAACTCTCAAAATAAATCTCAAACTCGGTTCACAACCAACATATGCATAAAAGTCAAGTATAAGTAGGCCAGTCAAAATAGTCCAAGGCCTTACAAATATAAGAAACAATCATAATAATGTTCACAAAAAGAGATAGCAAAATGCAAGCCTCAAATAAATGGACTCCATCAAAATAAGCAATAGCAGATAAACTGTCAAGTCTCCACAAGCTCTAAATAATATATATTCATTCATCAAGTAGGTCATCCTGGTCAAGATCCCACTCATGAAGCTCTCCTCCATCTCTGCCATCCCCTGTAGAATGTCAAATATGAATTTCATATTATCATGAATTCAATCATTTGAATAAAAACTTAGCACCATTCCATCAGGCAAAGAAGAACATATATTGATGTCATAAAGCATCATAATATCATGTTCATAAGCATCAAGTCAGTTTCATAAATTATGAACAAGATCTAAACAATGTGATTTACAAAGAGCCATTAACTTAAGTTTATTGTAGGAGAATAACTATTGTCTCGTTTCAAAGAACATGACCAATAGTCAACTCACTTACAATAACCTAGTCATATAATATCAAGTTTCAATTAAGAACAAGACCAACAGGCTTCTTATGTAAACAATCTGTTTCTATGTTTCAATTTGGAATGTCACGATTACGATTCCTTAAAGTCAAATAATCTAGCATCAAGTCTGGAATGAGATTATTTAACCAAAAGGATAGTTCAACTTAGTTGAATTGTATCATCAAGTTTGGAATGACACAATCTTCCCTAATAGAACCTTTGAATTAGGTTAAAGTCATCTTCATCAAGTTTGGAATGAGATAACTCACCCTTTTCAAATTAATCAACAACTGTGAACATCGATGAAACATATAAACTGTGCTTATCATTGTGGCCAATAAAGGAAGACTCGATAATTCAAAACACACAATTAGAAGGTAAGTAAATGGTAATTAAGACTTGCCTATATAGTCTTTAACCCCATTTCCTCCACTATTTTGAATAATCGATCTTTAGGCATACCTTTAGTGAGAGTATCGGCTATGTTATCCTTCGATCTCACATCGATCAAGGTGATAACCCCTTGTTCTCTCAAATAATTCAACAACGCATGTCTCAGTCTCACATGTCTTCGCTTTGAATTAAAGAGAGCATTCTTGACGATTTGGACAGCTGCTTGATTATCGCAGAATAGGCTTAAAGAATTAATCTTTAGCCGAGTCAAAGGAATATCCATAATCGATTCTTTATCCATTCGGCCTCTTCGCCGGGCCGAGGCTAATGCAAAAATTTCTGATTCCATAGACGACAATGCAATACAAGTCTGTTGTTTTGGATTTCCAAGTAATAGCAGCTCCACCCAAAGTGAATATATATCCACTAGTGGACTTACTATTTCCAATATCTCGAACACCATGAGACATCGAATATCCATCCACAAACTGGAGGATAACCAGAATAATATAGAGCATAATCTTTAGTACCTTTAAGGTATCTCATTAGCCTATTGAGGGCATCCCAATGCTCTTTACTAGGATTACTAGTGAAACGACTCAAAGCATGCCAACCGTAAAGGCTATGTCGGGTCTAGTGCAACTCATAGCATACATGAGACTACCAATCAGTTTCGAGTACTTTAACTGATCCACACTGGTTCCTTCATTAGGACTCAGTCTGTTATTATAATCATATGGTGTCTCACTCGGTTTACACTTATCGTATCCCCAAGTAGAAAGTAGCTGCTCAATATAATGAGTCTGGCTAAGGGAGATGACTTGCCGTTTAAAGCTTACTTTCATACCAAGAATGGTATTAGCAACACCAAGATCTTTCATGTCAAATTCTCTAGCTAAAGTAGCTTTCACGTCACTCACTACAGAATGATCGGAACCAAGAATTAACATGTCATCAACATACAAGCAAATGATGACTATCTTATTTGACATAAAACGATGGTAAAGGCATTTATCGAATAACTAGACTGAAAGCCATAACTCTTTACCACTTTGTCAAATTTAAGATGCCACATCTTAGGTGCTTGCTTAAGACCATACAAGGATTTGTTTAATTTACAAACTTTGTCCTCAAGACCTTTGATAACATATCCTTCTGGTTGTTCCATGTAAATTTCCTCATTTAACTCCCCATTTAAGAAAGCTGTTTTTACATCCATTTGATGCACTACAAAGTGTTCAATAGATGCCAAAGCAAGAAGAATTCTTATAGTTGATAGATGACACACGGAATAGACATCAAAATAATCTATTCCACTCGGCTGTTTATAGCCTTTAGCTACTAAACGTGCTTTGTATCTGGCTATTGATCCATCACTATTCAGTTTCTTTTTCAATACCCATCTACAGCCTATAGTCTTAGCCCCTTTTGGCAAATTTACTAGCTGCCAAGTGTGGTTCTGCAACAGAGAGCTCATTTCATCATCTATGGCTTCTGCCCACAATAAAGATTCCCTAGATCTCATTGCTTCCTGATAGGAGAATGGATCATCCTCAAGATGGTAAGTAACAAAGTCCTCACCAAAACTTTTGGGAATTTTCTCTCTTGTAGATATTCTAACTGGAAATTGTTCAACAGCCAGCTGTGTGGAATTAGTGTCAGAAGGGCCCGCTTCAGATTCTACAGGAGATTCCGAAATCATATCTGTAGATCCAGAAACATTCAAGCCTTGATCTCTGAGAAACTTGTTTTCGAAGAACACTGCATCCCTAGATTCTATCACTATGTTAGTAGATAGATCTAAAAACCTATTTGCAGCACTATCTTCTGCACTACCTAGATATACACAAGTAATGGTTCTAGGTCCCACCTTAGATCTCTTAGGATCTTGTATGCTAACATAAGCAATACAACCCCAAGTCTTAAGAATATCATATCTACAAGGACGCTTATGCCATATCTCATAAGGTGTCATAGACAACTTAGAGTGCGGCAACTGTTCAAGATGTGATTAGCGCTTAAAACCGCTTCTCCCCGAGTAGGAGGAAGGCATGCCGGTTGTAAGTAACATAGAATTTAACATTTCAGTTAACGTTCTATTCTTACGCTCGGCAACACCATTTGATTGGGGTGAATAAGGAGCAGTGGTTTCAAGTATTATACCTTCCGAAGCACAAAATTCCTTGAACCTTGTCATTGTATATTCCCCTCCTCTATCACTCCTAAACCTCTTAATTTTCAAGTTGAGTTGATTTTCTACTCTAGACTTGAAAATCTTAAATTTTTCAAAAGCCTCATCTTTCGATTTCAACAAATAGACATGACAATATCTAGAAAAATCGTCTATGAATGTTATTAGATACTTCCGACCACCTCTAGTAATGTAATTTCTAAAGTCACAAATGTCGAATGTATTAGCTCAAGAAGTTGTGTGCTTTTAGAAACCAATTTAAAGGGTTTTCTAGTGATCTTAGCCTCGTGCACACACTTCACATTTGTCAAATCGAATAGAAGTATCTAATGGAATGTTGTGAGTTCTAGCTAGATGTTGCATTTTCCTGTAATTCACATGTCCAAGTCTATTGTGTAGCAACTTTGGATCAATCAAAGTAGAATTCACATGGTTCATGCTATCAGTATTTAAACTCAACCTATACATACCATTAACCATGAATGCACAACCGAAATAATATGAGTTAACGAGATAAAGTTACTCTACCATTCATAGTTGAAAAAGACATACCGGCTTTATCAAGTAAACTCATAGATATCAAATTCTTTTTAAGTAAAGGTACTACTCTAACATGTTTCGAGTTAGTAATTTACCCGAAGAAAGCACCAAGTTTGCGGTTCCGGATGAGTCACATCTCGCCTCACCACCATTGCAATTTTCCACGTGTCTTTCACTTCTGTGATCTCAGTGAGTAAGTTCTTGTCATTTGTAGCATGACAAGTAGCGCCACTGTCCAACCACCACTCAGAAGAGACACAGGCCTTTCCATTCTTCATCATTCCAACGAAGGCCCGAGGCTTAGATTCATTAATTAGCATATTAGCCTTATTTTGTGATGTGTCATCCTTTGGCTTCTTTGGTAACTTACACTCTGCTGCCCAGTGACCCCACTTTCCACAGTTATGGCACTTGCCCTTCTTCTTTCTTTTGGAGATAGTCTTTTTGGCCTCTAACTGTAAAGAGGATTCACCTTTTGGTGACTTGAAAGATTCACCTTTTGGTGACTTGAACCTTTTCTGAAGTCTATTGGAGTGTGAAACTAAGTTGGCAACTGACTGTTGTTGTCCTACTTGTTCCAAACTCTTTCTAATAATGTTTTGATCCTTAATGTGAATATACCTCTTTAATTCATTCAGTCCATCTGTACCTTCAATCCCGTGCATTTCGGTCTTAAAAGAACTCCATTCAGTTGGTAGCTTGCTCAATACAAGACCGACAAAGAGATTATCGGACATATCAGAGTTATCATCTTTCAGCTTGTTCCTCATGTTCTCAAATTCAACTAACTGAGAGGTAATGCTTGAATTCATTGTGAATTTAAAGTCAAAGAATTTCTCCGCTAATAGAGTTTTAGAGAGCCCCTCTTGTTTTTGGAACTGAGCATTCAAGTGATCCCATATCTCTTTCGCCATCTTATATTCACTATAGGTCATAGCCGATTAGGATTTAGAGAGTTCAACAAGTAATCTCTACAAAAATCTTCATCTTTGTTCCATTGATATTCATCCACATCTTCAATGGTAGATGCAAAGTCACTTAACACAAGTATAGAATATCTCACGTTCTTTCATGCCAAATTGAACATGTAATTTCCATCCATGAAACTCAGTAACATCAAAAGATTGCAACTTTAGAATATCATAGGAACTACGCTTTGCCATTATAATCGAGCAAAGTGTTAAAAAGAGTGCACCTTGAAGTCTTCGAACCACAAAGTCGAATAACTCTCTTAACCTTGATCAAACCGCTTGCCAAAACAAACCCCAAAAATAGATCTGGAGCGCCCAAAAACCTTAAGATGGACTGCCCCTTTCGCCGAAATTCGCTGGAAATTCGCTGGAAATTCGCAGGAAATTCCGATGGAAACTTTCGGGTGCCGTAACTTCTCCGTCCGACCTCCGATCGACGCGAGTGACCACTCAAAACGTTCGTATCGACGAGTAGAACAAAGCCCAAGTGGTTTCACCCTCTAAAATTGGCTATAATTTTGGGTTTTTGAATCAAAGATTTCGGTCACCCGAATCCTCAAACTCAGATCCTACCCAATACCACCGTCGAAATCGAAAGTAAATTATACCTTGAATTCGTCTTGATGAAATCTTCAAGAAGACACCTTACTCGCTCAAATCTGACACACGAACATAATACTTCAAGAATGTTGGAGGTTATAGGTTTGAGAGAGAAGAAAGTCTTTTTGGTTGCTTGAAGTATTACACCAAGAGACGTCAAGTTTGGAACGCTCAACAGTGTTACCTCCAGCGTAGGGAAACCCTAGAGTATATATATGCAAGTTATTGGACTCCAGCCCATATGGGCCCAAATAACCATCCTTTTACCTATTGGGCTTGTATGTGAACATATTATTTGGATTATATTAACAATATATCCAACAACTCATACACAAGAAGCCGTTTATCATCATGGACACAACATCCATACAACTTTACGAGGTTGCGATGTTGAACAGCAGATATTGTCGCAATTTCTGCTAGAAACTGATTGTTTCCTTGGTCAGATGTCGCAGAGAGTTTCTTCACAGCAACAAGTCTCCCATCACCAAGTATTCCCTACAATGTAGAATTTTCTATGGCTTAGGGATATAATTGTGTTTCATAACCTATCTTCATGGAATATGCATATATCAGAGAAAACATCATCAGTTACTCGTACATAAAATTTGAGAACCAATAAGCTAGCCTTTGCTTTTACAATTTATCATCTTGAGGCTCAACTAAGGGTCCATCAGACATGAATGAATCATAAATCTGAGGAATGAAAATCCTTCAGTTATCTATTAGTGTTCCAAGCCTCCAAATACAGTGGAGAAGCAGTTTAGAGATAAGCTGAGCTGAATGTATTTTTGTGCAAGAGCAAATTCCGCAGAAGCTCGTTAAGATAGTCTGTGCTAAGTCAAAAGCATCAACCCATTAATTTGTTCACCAGCAACTTGGTGGGGGCTCAGGTCAAGTACATATATAATAAGCTAAAAGGATCTCACTTGAACGTTTCAATTGAAAGAGAATGCTAAGACATGTAATAAGAGTTGTGTAGCAGACGATAATGGTCTAACCTCCTAAAGAATGAGCTCAGGAGAGCAGACAAATGATGAACGACGGAGCATAAGAGCCTAAGGGTGAAAAAACTTTCTAGAGCAGTTTCATTTCACCATGCCACTGCTACCATGTCTCAGCCATATATATTTCAATTAATGAACTCTATTTATTTATTTATTTTTCTCCCAAACGGAACTGAATGCTGTACCATGATATCTCACACCACAATGCAGAAAAGATAGCAAGTGAATACCAAAAAATAATTTCTAAGTGATATGAACAGAACTTTTTGAGACGGGAACTATTGCATTTCCCTTCTAATAGTTGACCAACGAGAGTATTTTTACTACAGAAGTTCGATCTATGTGAATGACCATTATCTTGTCAAGACCACTTAATCCACTGTATATCTGAGTGCATATATATTATGAAACTTGTCGCTGACACCTCTTTTGGCACAAGCTAGTACCACCTTGTCCCACGTCCATGAAAGAAAATAGAGACGTGTTCATTCATGATATTCGATTTTTAGCTTATCTAAAATATTAATCATCCCTTGAAAAAATTATTCAGTAGCACAACAGACTTATGTGTTCTAGAAATGATTCTATCTTAACTACCTAAAGATGAGAAGAGTGATCCCATGGGAACCAAATCTTTACATAGTACATTATCAGCTGATGATTTCCAGTGAGATAATCAAGTGTAGGTTACTAGCATGCACCTAGGGCCTAGGTTTCGGGAGAAGGATAAACAATAGCTTAGATCAATCAAACTCAAAGTGACTCCAGAAGATTATGAAGTGGCCATAATCTCGGTTTCTATGAACTGGAAAGTATGCATTCATTCATCATAATGATGCAAATTTATCAGTTAATAACTCAGCCAAGGGATATGTTTGAACTTGTCAACTCGCCACCCACCCCACCCTCTGCACTACGCCAGCTGGCGATCCCCAAAAAAGGGAAGTATCTTCATCTTCGAAAATAAACTCTTAGTTTCAGGTAAAATCTTAAAACTAGAAAGAAGGTTCTAACACATTTAGAGACAGTAGAGACAATGACTTTCTGTGAAGTTGCAGTAATGGCCGCAGCTGGTAAAATCACATGAACACTATAAGAGACAATGGGTACTGACAAAAACACAAATATAACATGACATAATACACTCAGTTCAAATTCCAACATGAATTGGCACCTTTTGAGAGTAAATTAAATGTTAAAATGTCATACTGCGGACAAAAATTACAATCAAGACCATGACAGGTTGCAAGCATTGCAAAGCCCTAGAGGACAGAAAGCCTAGTCTCTTGCCATATTCCAAATATTAGGATGCAAAATTACCTTATAAACAATGCCAAAACCACCCTCGCCCAGCTTATTAGCGAGGCTGAAACCGTTTGTTGCATTGTGTAGCTCTGAATAGTTGAAAGTCAATGCCCCTGTAGCAATCCTCAGGGCAGCTGCATAACATATTCAGTAAGAAAAAGTTTCAAATTTACTCATCACCCATCTACAAAAACCTGACTCTGTGTTGCGAGGTCACCACGTGCTCTCCCTCATTGGCAGATATATTATCATATAGAAAATCTATTTCCTGAATTCCGGGCACTTCTCTTGGAAATTAAAGTCTTGCAGTCAACCATGTAATGTTTATTGAAAGGTAATTACACATTGATGAGCAACAGAGAAGAGATGATTGATCTCCATTACTCATTCCTTGAGGAAATTCTTTGGAAGCATATCCATGGTTAAACACTTCACATCTCCTTTACAAAAGAAGCTCACTAGTGACAGAATAAGTCATAAACTTCAAAAGAGACAGATAAGTTACTGGCAAGATAACTGATAAACCAGTCCAAAAATGCAGAGGCCCACTATACTATAAAAATGATTGCAGACTAATT
This sequence comes from Corymbia calophylla, assembly GCA_014182845.1. Classification (NCBI taxonomy): domain Eukaryota; kingdom Viridiplantae; phylum Streptophyta; class Magnoliopsida; order Myrtales; family Myrtaceae; genus Corymbia; species Corymbia calophylla. Next base: position 22,682,244 of record CM024693.1, read on the forward strand.
GACTTACTTTTTGCTATTTCATTGGTTTTTCTGTCAAATCATCCATAGAATGACATTAGGCATAACAATTTTCCTACATGGTGGAATATCTTGTCCAAGAGGAAGATCATGTAATTGCATTGAGGATTATGACAAACAATTAACACTAGACAAATATGTCTGAAATTATATGAGACCACCTTAAGAACAATGAATGTTGGGACAATAAAGCACCATAATAGCATTACTAGACACTTTGACACAATGTAAGGCTATTAAGAACCATCAAATAATTGTCATGCATGTAACTTATGCAATATGGCTATTTCAAGAAGAATTAAACACACATGATGCAAATTATTTCACCTGTCTCTTGATTGGAGCTTGGCCTTTTCCTTTTTCTGAGAAAATAAATAGCTACACAAGTAGATAGAAAGAGCATCACCCCAACACTAACTGCAATCCCTGCAATCAAAGGCATCGTACTCTTCCTCTTGTCTGGAAAGGTAGGTGTAAAATCTGTAGATGCATTTCAGGAGAGTGAACATGGTGGTGAATGTGCACTAGCCAGAAAATGATATTCGTTAAGAGCAGAAATATATTACCTGGACTAACACGGATAGCTGAAATAGATGGTCCATATGTACCTGAATCAGGCATGCAGCATGTCCCTTTTCCAGCCCAAAATAAGTGAATTTCAACGTAGTTTTCAAATACCTGAACCTTAAATGCTTTCTTAATAGCTCGGAAGGACCTTCCACCCGCCTCCTTTCTAATGTCAAAGTCCTTTGACATCAAAATCCCCTTGAATAAGCCAAAAAAGATAGATCAGGTTACCTTGTACAATCTGTCGTGCTAGATGAAGATAGTTTGACAATGCTTATTATGTTAGATTTTTACAAAAACCTTGTCCACCTACTTCTTGAATAATTAACTATGGGAAACTCAGAGAAACTCATCTCAAAAATTGAAAGGTTCGTCCTGATTTAAAGGCTGTAATTTATGAGTATGTGCACTAGAATGGACAATTATAAAAAGAGATGTGCCAAAAACACAAAGACAACAAATGACAGTAATTCTTTCTCTTATCACGAACTGGAAAAGATAATTCATTGGATTGAGGATATAGTTATTCAAGGTACTCATACAATAAGCAATCTCGTGCAAGAATTTTAAAAAAGGTAAATGTCCATCATGAACCCGATGCTGCTGCTGAAGAATCGAGAAACAAAGATGGAGCATAGTTTCAAGTAAAGTAATAAGCTCATAAATAGCCATGCCAATGATATTATAGTTGTGCATCCAGGACGTCTTACTGGAGCTTCATGCCACTAAAATACTTTATGCAGCATACAGGAGTAAAGACTTGCCTGAATGTATATATCAAAGAGACGCCTTCCCTGACTTGTCCACTGGCTGTCATCTGGAAAAGCTGTTTCTGCAAACCGTAGTTCCACTGTGTAGTTGCCATTCTGGAGTCCCAACCCATAGTATCTCAATGATGACGCAGATATCCTTGTTGTTTGGAAGAGAGCTTGGTCTGATGTCATTGAGATGGCGTTGGAGGCTGAATATGTGAATTTGTAGTCGGTACCATCGGTAAAAATCCCAACATTGCTAATTGCCCACCTCTGTGTCTCGCTAACAAAGAGCGAAGCTGGACCAATGCCATTGTTATAGTCACCCTCAAACAAAGTTCCATCAGAAGATTTGACTGGTAGACCACCGGAATTGATTGCAAAACTTTTATCTGCCAAGGAATACTTAGTTTATCTGATTGGATACTATTGAAATATCCACTCAAAACCTTAAAATATTAGGTGGAGGGAAACCAAATGCAAGTCTCACATAAACTTGTGACAAGTACGTGGAATGCATTAACATCCCTGCATTTATGCAAACGTGACCGAGAACAGCAATGTGGAAATAAGGAATGGGAAGCCACACATGTGAAATAAACTGAGGAGAAACCTGACTTAGAATGTCCATCCAAAAAGCTTAAGTTAATAGGTGGAGACAGATCGCGTTCATATAATGCTAATATAAACCTCAGACAAGTAATTTGTGATAATTTAGAAAATACTCAAACATCTATGTTACACTCTGAATGGCTTACTAACAAAGTTTCAGCTTAGCAATCCATACCACGACTGCATGTGTGCTCAAACTTAACATTGACGCATGCATATGGTCCCAGTCCTTTGCTAGTAGGACCTATTACTTTTGATAATGCAAAGCAACTCCATTCATTGCACAAACTCAGCCATAAAAATGAACTTTGATGAGGTTGATTGTAGATGATAAAATGTACATCATGCCTTTCATTATTCAAGTACTTATGGCGACAATTTAAAAAAAAAAAAATTGTCACCAGTAGCAACACCACAAATATAATGGCAGTTGGTAGAGTTGATTGAGGTCTTATGCAAGAACGTAGAAGCAGTTATGCTATGCTAGCTGTGCTTGTACTCCAAATATGGTACATGGAGCATGGATAGTTGACTGCACTAATTACTTGAGTGATAGCTCCCAATGTCTCCTTAGTGCCACGTAGAGTGGATAATATTACTTTAAGTTGAGAAGGAGAGACAAATAAAAAGCTGCATTAAGTGGCGCCTAAGCTTTTTTAGCAATGTGATACTCCAAAACATTTAAAAGAGGAAACATTATGACTGTTTAAGCCCTTTCTTCAATAACTTTGTTGTATTTTGATCTGATGACCCAAAATAATTAGGGCAAAACCTGCAAGGAGCAGTTGACAAATCTGCAAATTTATGAAGATCCTTCACTAAGAGCAACGTTGTGCAAGTCGGTGCCTCTTTGTTATGAGGTTTTATATCTTGGATTGGCTGTTATCAACAGGGTGATATTAGTAGCTTCCAGGATGTGGCCTCATTTATAGGAGGTTTGTTTGCAATTGCATCAGTGTACTACCATGAGTCCCGGCTGTTGAGTTAGTTTTTGAGAAATCCTGAATCACTGGTGCAAAAGAGGCTTTTGACATGTCAAAATGACTCACTAGCTTCCATATTTAGTCCACAGTAGGGTAGGACAACTATTGAATGCAAGTGACAATTTAATGTAGAACGATTTCCTTAGGCCCTTGGAATGGCATTTGCTTACAGCCAATCAGCATTTTCATTTTCCAAGGGTCCCCATCCATATAAATACACAGTGGGATGATACTTTTGCAGAAAAAAAGTAATGACAGGAAAGTCAACCATTCTTATTGACTCTAGATTAAGAAAGAAGAGTATACATTACTGAAAACAAAAGAGATAAACCACGGATGCAATATTGAAACAAGTATTATTTGTCCATTGTGTGTAAATTTCTTACTGATGACCTTTTATTCCCTTAAAAATCTACGGTCAGGAAAAAGTCAAAAAACTTTAATTTTAACTTACTGACTCCTGTGTCTCTGCAAGGAAACGGTCGTTGAAGGCAAATCCATCCCCCAGGCAAGTCCCTAAGTTCAAAGTAAAAGAGATGATACTTAACTGTACTGGGTAACAAACATACAAGTTCTTATAGTGTGCATATAGTGTGCAACACAGAAAAAATAGTTGATCTGCCAACTGACATCTTCATTTTTGTTAGCTAAAAGTGCATTTTTCAACTATTCTCTTATGCATAGTTAGTTTATGTTTAGGAAGGTCAGCGGCTTCCAGCAAATGCAAACAAAGAGAGTATGCTGTCAAAAGATCATCTATGAAACTTTTCCAGCAAATGAGTCATTGCTAAATGCAAAAGCCAGTAAATGCTAGCAGTTTAGAGGAAACACCATGTTTGATCTGCAACTGAGTTGCTTAAATATTGTACATATGTTTGTATACTTCCCTGTCCTTCCAGTTGCTGTTATGTTACTATCTTGTACCTTAAAAATGCCAATATCCATATGTCATACATCTTGCCTTTACTCGTTACCGTGTATACTTTCCTGCTTGGAGCTACTGGCCACCACAGCAGTTTATATAAAAACACACTAAAGCAAACATATTGACCTCTAAGAAAACGAACAGAAGCACGGTATCACCCTGAGCTAGAAACTTTTCTCACAGTATAAAATCAGCATAATGCCTTATCTGAACAATTAAGCACTTTTTCGCACATGGGATCAGCTATGTTGATCCAGTCACAGACTCTTCGTACTTTGACATGCTCCATTTCTATTAAGTCATTCATTTTGTTGCTCATCTTTTTACATAACTTCTTTCTGAAAGAATCATTTAAATTTTCTTTTAAATCAGAGAAAGAGCCATCTCTCATTCATCTTGTATGCCAATACAACAGAATAAGACATCATCATTATAATCATCTAGACTAAACAGGAGAACATCAGTAAAACTGACTAGAGAGCCTTACCCACTATTTGAACTTTCTGCTGTGAAGTAGTTGGCAACGAAGTTACTGAATGTGCATGACAAAAGCATAAGGTTAGTCTGTGAGGGATACCAGTAATATACAGAGCAAAGTTGATGATCAAATATGCACATTGGGGGCAAAACAGAAAAGAAAGTACTTTCAGTTGAAGCTTCTATATTTACCTTTGAATTTCCTTCACCCAAGAAGGAAAGTTGCCAGATAAGTTATTGTAAGAGAGATCTCTGTTACACAAACCTGTTCAGTCAAAGTCATCCCACAATGTCCTGCAGTTTAGTAAATGCTCATTGGTTTGATTCACTCACACGTTAACAAGAGAGGTGCCTTTCTTTGAGGGGAGGGCTCCACTCAACTTATTACTTCCAAGAAACCTAAGCATGAAAAAGGCATTATTTGATATTGGATAGAACATCTCAAATGATTTGGATAATTAATCAATGTAGAGGCCTTACAAATTAGAAAGTGAATCTAATGTGAATATGGAATCCGGAATTGATCCATTCAGATTATTGAAGCTTAAGTCTCTGCAAGGTGAAAATTTGTCAATAAGGATATAAGAAAAATTTAATGATTTTCTTGTGGGTGGAACCAATCTATCAGAACCAGTGGAAGTCAACCAAAACACTGAGACCGCTGGAAATCAATCTTATTAAACGGAACAGGGCTTGATTATTGAGTGAGACAAAAATAAAGAAATAAAAAAGAGGTGCTAGGTTAAGTTTTCATTGAAAAATCCCCAGAAAGCAACAAAAAAGAAGAAGATAGAAATGGTATAGTATGTTTGGTAACTAAACAGTTAGCTTAGTGGGTTTCTGGTGGGACCTTTGCTTTTAACATTCCGCTTTTTCTTTAACCTTTAGAAAGTGAAATTGGACTTATTATGTGTTAAACCTTCCATATTGTACGAATACCAGTATCTTAACATTTAGAGTTACCCCAAATTTTATCATCTTTTACAAAATGTTTCAGCAGGAAATCTGATGTGGCTCATTTTATTGGCCTAAAGCAGAAATAAACATTCCCTTTCATGGGAGCAACAGCAAAATAAGCTCTTGGGCTTCAAAATGAGCTAATTCTTGCAGGGATATATGTTTTAGCATCGTTTATTTGTCTCAAAGAATGACCAAGAGGGAGCTATTAGTTGCAGATGCTTTTCATTAACTGATAGACAACTTACAGGTGCTCTAATTTTTTGTTGCTACTGATATATGGTGGAATTGTACCATGAATATGGTTATTCCTCAGAACTCTGCAAGCAGTCAAACTTATATATGTTAGATACCTCCGATAAAGTATAACTGAATGGAGAAAAACACTAGAAAGTGTCAAATATGACTAAGGCTGCCTTACAAAGTTGTGAGATTCCTTATGTCTGCCAGAAATTCTAGTGTAGAGATGCCATTAAATATGTCAGATACTCTCCTAGAATTCAAGTTACATATGAGATATCCAAAAATAAGCCATGTAGAAACAACAAAAAGAAGAAAAAAAAGATAGTACTGAGTTAACCACGACAAGCTTACAATTTTTCTAAAGAGGTTAATTTGGAAAAGGTTGATGGTATTGGACCGGTAAAAGAATTGCCTTGCAGCCTCCTACATATACAATTAGGAGAAGATGATTATTGATTTGACTTCAGCATTAAGATCCGGCATAAAGAGAACTTAACCATTTGCATAAAGGTAAGAACAGGAAAACGAATGATAAATCAAATTACGCCACCATACAGCTCAGTAAGTTTGAGCCAGTTTCCTATGAAGTCGGGGACGGAGCCTGTGAGATTACAGTCAGATGCCCACCTGAGGTTCAGAGAGTATCAGAATGCCTGATGTCTGTAATGACTCACATAAAGGTCCTGAGCTTACACACCATTGGGAACAAAAGGTTTTATAGGCTCTTACAGGGTACTTAAATCTGTAAGATTTGCAAAAGATGAAGGAATCGCACCGCTGATTCCTGAGCTAGAGATGTATCTGTCACATGAAAATTTCTCGAAAAGCTAAATGAACAATATTCATGTTTTCTCTTGATAAAAGAAGACGATTTTAATGGATCGACTGAGCAATAAATGGTGATAAAGTAGAAGCAGTTGGCTGTAAAACGAAAGAAGGAACCCTTTCCCACTTTAATTTCACAAGAAAACAGTTGATATAACTTCATAACATAAATCTACAACATCCACCCTTTCTAGTAGTGTTGGCAAACAGGAAAAGAATACATACGTGATAAGAGAGAAATGGAGTTTAAGTTAAAATACACATATTTGAATTAGGGCGTTTCTAGTTCGAAATGTGGAGAAGTGGTAACTGACTTCTCAGCTAACTCTAGAGACCATCACTGATATTTCCATCATCAGAGCACATGTTTTAATTTACGGTGAGCGAGGATATCAATTTAAGGGAACCAAAATAAAAGCAACAAATGTTGGAAGACTATATGCAACTCCGTTGCATAACAAATTTTAAGAAGGAACTACAGAACATAAAGAGACTCACAACCCCCGTAACTTTGAGAGATTTCCAAGAGAATGTGGTAGAGAACCAGAGAAGTTATTTTCTGCAAATGACCTGCAAGGAGTGCAAAATCTCGAAAGTCGTTATGTTCAGATGGATCTAACGGAGCAAAAGAGCACGAAGAATGGATTTGTAGTTCTTGTAACTGGGGGGCATTTAATTGAACACGATACTAACTAATGGGAAAATAAGCAAAGCTTCCATTGCATATCTACAGAAGCATAGACAAAACAATGCATATGCAACCAGTTACCTCCATATGTGATTTTGTCAATATAAAAGGTCAACTACCATATGCCAAAAGTTGCATACCCCTCTGGAATTATCTTCTGTCTATTTACAAAAACTTTCTGGCATAAATGCACGCTTTGCTCATGATGATGCAAGAGAACTTACTAACTTTGTCTTCTAAGTTTTAAATTTTACCTTAGCAATGGCTGTAAGACAATTTTACTGATCCAGCATAAAATAAACCCATCCTTTAGCAGCATATATCACCTATAGATGTCTTAAAACAGGGATGGGCCACTCAAACATGGAACTTGATGTCTTCTCTGTAGCAACAGACTTATATCATTTCATAATCCTCTTGAGTGTACAAAAATGGAGCTCCACAGTATGCAATCTAAAAGCATGTACCGAGAACTTAACGTAGATTAATTTTAATGATCTCTTCAATTCTCTAGATTGACAACTAACACACATGCATTAAGAAAAGGAGTAGAAGCAACTCCATGACTACGTCTATCGATTCTTCATGATCAAGATACACTCAAGTCACTGCAAAACATATCTGATTCGCATCAAATAGCTTAGGGAAGATAGACAGACATCGAGTTGAGCTACAAAGTTCCCCGCACCATTGCGACCACGAAATAATAGCAAGCATGACAAATCGCCCACCAACAAGCACGACTTACAGAACTAGCAGCTCAACGAGATTCCCGATCTCATCTGGAAGCTCCCCAGAGAACGCATTGGTACATATCCACCTAACAACAGTAGCATGTGGCAATAATTAAGGAGGGGCCCAAAACAACTTAACATCATAAAACCATGATACAACTCTTTAATCAAATCATATTGTTCTTGTCGCTATCGGAGATTACAAGTCTTGCAAGCGACCCAGATTGCCAATTCTCGATGAGATTGATCCCGTCAAGAGATTCCGACCCAAGTTCCTGTGAGGAAAATCAGCAAAAATTCAGATCATTTCAGATATCTACTCTTATAATAAAACGAAAAAAAAAAAAAAAAAAAACCTTTCTAGAAAGATTTATATCAACAAAAATCATCAATCGTTTCACTTTAGCCAAAACATTTGTCCTATTGCTTCACTTTGTAGGATCCATCCTCACACGAGTCCGTGCTCGCCGACTCAAGCCAACCGCAAGTGTTTTTTCTGCCGCTGGTTTCGGGTAGAAATCAACTGTCGCAGCGTGGTCTGATGAGCCAGTGCCACTCTGGCAGGCTATTTCCGTCCGGCCCATATCGTTATGGGATTAAACCGGACATTCGGTCATGGGACCGGTCTATAATCGGCACTTTGGTTGGAGGGTCTCCATAGATTTTTAATAATAATCTATCGCATCTACAGTTTCGACTCAAACAAGGCAAGAAAAGCATTCACATCGAGGGAATTTGGCAAGAACTAATCTTAAGGCTAAACACATAGCAAGTTTTTCAACAATTCATTGCTGTTTAATACGATCCTTAAACAGTTTTTTATCCAATATAATCCTTGAAAATTTAAAAGAAAACTCGAAATTAACCTAACGCCGCGCATTTCTTACCTCAATGTATTATATGTGTCTGGTACTTTAAGTTTTAAAACCGCAACACCTTTACAATTGGATACCACTATAGATTGCTACAGCTTTTAGGATGTTACTGACTGCAACTGGGAGGAGCTTGACAAATACATACTGCAGGGAGCTTTTCCACTCCTACTTGGAGAACCTTAACCAATAGGCTATAATTATCGGAGAAACTACCCATGTTTCCAAAAAGTAGAATTTTTATGTTAATTTTTTTGATGACGACACAAATAATCCATGAACTTTGACCCAATATATAATGTAGTCTTTGAATTTTTAATTTGTTCAATTTAGTCTATTAACTTTAGCCTAATATGTGATGTGATCCCTAAACTTTCAATTTGTTTAATATGATATCTAATATGTTTAACTTAGTTCCTAAACTATATGTAATTGTTCAATATTATCCTTTCATTAATTTGAGTTCAGGGCTATATTGAATATTTTCATATGGTTTAGAAACTAAACTGAACAAATATTAAAAGTTCAAAGATTACATTACATATTAGGTCAAAGTTCATGGACCATATTGAGTAAATTAAAAGTTTATAGACCATATTATACGTTTGTCCAAAGTTTATGGACTATTCGTATTATTTTTTCTGCATTTTACAATGATATAAAAAGCACCTTGAAATTAACCCGCCTATTGTGATGTCAAGAGGACCAATTCTAGTTTAAGGCGCTCTATTGGACCAAGAATTTCTTATTGTTCCAAATTGATGTGACTAAGATTGATTGGGTGCACAAAAAATTTAGTCTTAATGATAACTTGGCTCGACATATTTTGTGATCATTATAAGGGATCGATCTCCTACCATAACTCGTCCTAATTAAGGTTTTTAAGCTACAGTTTAAAAGTGGGCCCAAGAATTTCCCTCACCTCGTTTTCCAAATTAGAGAGTTAAATAATGATTTTTTTTTCTTTTATCTTTTGTTTCATTTTTCTTCATCGTCTTTCATTCTTCACTCTCTCGAAACTTAAATTGCTAATCAAGAGTAGGATGCTGAGCTTAAAATGAGACCGTAAGACTGGGTAACAAATTAGGCAAAATAGGAATCATACAAGTATACAAGGTAACGCAAATTCCATAGCTCCTCTGGAATTGGACCCACAACATTCTCCTGATGGACCCTCCTGCAAAACAACATTGTGTTAGCATTTCGGATTTCGTGACAAATTGGGACTAGTGAAATAGTTTATTAGAATGTCATGTTGAAATCAAACGATCAAAATAAATTCATGCGGGCTTACATTTACATGCATCCGGCATAGCGTTACTTAATTACTGAATTTGGTATGAGAGAGTATGTTGGGACTCACAGTTGAGTTATACGACAGGTGGAATTGTTGTCATAAGAACAGTCGCATTTAATGCCTGGGTAGCCCATGTCGTCAATATCGGTTTCCAAGAGGGCGCTGCCTCTGCATGGTCCTCCGCTGATGTTCCACTCGTATGGCCCGGTCAGTTGCCATTGTTGGAATACATGGTTCAAAGCTTGTGCTGTGTAATTAGTTAACAATCACAAAGCAAGATTACTCTTGGAATTTCCACATGAATTTTATAAAGGCAAAGGGCTGTGTTTTCCTCCAACCCGATATTTAATTGTTCATCGCCCATCATCATCCCAAGACCCCTGGTAAGTCTGTTATAGGAATTGTACGTCCAAAGAACCCTGGCATTATCCATCGTCATCAAACCTCCCTCCCTCTCTCTAAGGCTTGTTTGTTTCATTAAAAATAAAAAAAATGGAAATAATTTTTCTAATAATGATTGTTTGTATTGCTTGAAATAATTAATAAATGCAAAGTGTTTTTATTATCGACAACAATTTATATCTAAATATTTTTACAAAATGAATATATTTCTCATCCATTCATTTTTGTAAGTAATGTAAACCATCATTTTAGAAAAATGTTTTCAAATCATATATTTTTGGTGAACCAAGAGAAGCCTAAAGTCACCGCAAGGCCGAAGTTATCTCCCTTGCTATTTCAATGATGCCTATTTAGTAGCACCACCACCACCGAACACACCACCCACCACCCACCACCACCACTCTGTCCTCTCTCTCTCTCTGCAACTCGCCACCACCAGCTCCGTTGCCTAGCCTCACTGCCTGCAAGTTTCACCGAATGCGGGGCCGGTGGCCCCAGCTAGGGGTGTCAAGAATCGAATCGAAAACCGAACCAAAATCGAAAACCGAATTGAACCGAACTGAAATTTCATATGCTTTTGGTTCGGTTCGGTTTCGGTTCGGTTAACTGAAAAATAACTGTTAACATTTTCGGTTCGGTTCGGTTAACCGAACCAAATCGGAATATTTAATAAAAAGTGAACAATCTCTCTTCTTTATCATCTCTTCTTTACTTAAATTCCAATAAGCAAAGTAAAAATAAGAAAATCGAAAAACTGTCCCTAACCAAATTGAACCAAACCGCATTTTCGGTTCGGTTCATATTCAGTTCGGGATGGTTTCGGTTCGGTTCGGTATCATCCCTTATCGGTTCGATTCGGTTCGGTTTTTCCAAATAACCAAACCGAACCGAACCGTTTACACCCCTAGCCCCAGCAGTGGCTGAGCTATGGTGGTGTAGTGGAGAGACTTTCGTTTTGTTAAGAATTATATCCACACTTATCTTGGTATATGATATTTTACATGACTTCACCAATTATATGGACGGAGGAGGAAATTTCCTTAGATTAGGTTTGGAGGAAAATACGACCGAAGTTATGTAACTTTACTTTCTCTGTTTTCTATTTTCACCCCTTCATTTTTCTAGAAAAACTAGTTCATAATAAGGAACAAGTTGGTGGTGAGGAATTCATCTCGATTTTTTCCTCTACTTTCTTGCCATAAAATTTCTTATTATCTACACTAGCTTGTAAGTTTCATATGATGTTATAGATAAAGAAAATCAATTTTTTTTTTTTTTTATAATTCAAGGCACGAGTTTGGAGATCCGACCACCAAAACCCCTACCGCCCCCAACCAACCATGCCACTCGGGGTTGACGTACAAATAAATTTCAATAAATCGATGAAATTTACGTGGAGAGGCTAAAACTTCACCAATTACAGGACTTTGACTTGAAAAAGATATCATGCACATGATTTTAATAGTTATGATATTAGGATAACAGGAAATTCTTGAATTTTTTAGCTATCAATTTCATTACGTAGCTCCTAACCACTTTATCGATTTGTTTCCTTGTTTGAGTAAGGTATACGATAGAGGCTTTGACTTATTGATCATCACGTTGTTATAGGACTCTTAAGCCATTTGATAGAAAATTTCAATGCAATATGATCGGGGTTTTTGGCTCTGATGCCTAATAATGCAGAATGATTCTAGGGGCCTGCATGGTAATTTGCCCGAAGAAAACTGATTCTACTTTTTTGTTCCCAAGACTAGATTTAGAACAGAAATTGATTTGGTAAATTTTTTGTTCTCGGGAGTAGATTTAGAACAGAAATTGATTTGGTAAATTTTTTATTTCCGGGAACAAATTTGTTCCAAAAAATAAATTTGGAGTAGAATCAATAAAAAAAAAAAAAGGTCGATTCTTGTTCTCCGAAACAATTCTAAGAATCAAGTCCAAATTCGTTTCTTCTCTTTCCTTTCCTTTTCTTCTTTTCTTCTTTTTCTTTTTCTTCTTCTTCCTCCTTCCAGCCAACGACTGACCTACTATTGCCCTATCACCACCAGCTAGCCATTGCCACCACCATCGACGAGCAGCTGGGTAAGGTCTGGCAAGCTCATTGGAGGCTCGCCTAGCCACCGCGAGGCTCGTCGGGCTAGGCAAGTCTCGCCTAGCTACTGACGAGGCTCAGCTCACCTAGATTTGGTGAGGCTAAGCATTGCGATGGCTAGGCGAGCCTTCGGCAAGCTTGTCGGACCTTGCCTAGCCGGTCACTGGCCATTGTCAGCGGTGGCGACCAATCACAAGGGAGGAAGAAGAAGAGAAAAGGAAGAAGAAAAAAAGAGAAAAATATAATAAAAGTATTAAAAATTTAATAATCCTACCAAATGCATTTCTATTCGAGAAATAAAATTTTTGGATAGTTACCAAATGCCTTCAAATGCTCAAAAATTGTTTTCGTGGACAGAATAAAAAATAATTATTTATGAGCAGAAATTGCTTCCGGGAATAGAATGGCTATCATTCTCACCCCAGGTCTCATATCAAATGATGTGACAAGGAGGAGGACACCAGATGAGCATCTCAAATTCTTCAAATCCAATCATAACTATGGTCAATAACAATAAGCATTCCTTAGTTAAAATCGCCTAATTAGATGCTTTAGATTTTAGGACGAATTAGATCTGTAACAATCGTAGTAAGATTCCTGTCCACATCAGAAATGGGGATCTTAGATATCATTCTATAGTATTTTAACCCCCAAAAGTCAAATCTTTTGGGTGGCTGGAGTTATTTGTGTGATTAAACCCGTTTCAATCGTCATGTATGCATGAGCAATCGAGAGAGAATTGAGAGAGAGAGAGAGAGGACCTTCAAGTGGATCCGTAGGTGGATATGCAGGCCCTGGAAGACCAGCTTCAGGTATAGGTGAATCCACAAGTTCTGTAGCAACTCTAACTTGAACCGCGGCCATGCCAGGGATTACCCAGAAAAAAGAAGCGAAGAAGAGGAAGAGGACGAATCTTGGAGGGAGCGGCATGGACTCCATTGATTCCATAACACAAGAGAGCCAAGCGTTATCTGAAACACACATCAACGAGACCTTACTTCTGCTCCAGAATACAGCAAGTCAAGTCAAGTCAATGAAGTTGCCATCGGCCAAACAGAGGAATAGTTGATCAAGGCTAACCGCGCTTCACGTTGGGGGCAAAGGCTGGTCAACCCCTATGACTTACTTGCAAGTTGCAACCATTTCCAAACATGTGCTTGGCCTATTGAGCCTATACACTGATGACAACATGGTGTTTTCCAATAACTTGGCTTAACTGACACTGTTGACTATCGTAGAAGCATTGTCCAAAAGTCCGTCCTGGACGTTTCCGGAAATTCGAAGTCCAATCTTGGATTCTCATGCCTTATCAATTTTGTCTAAATGCCATTTTGGTACAACTCAAACTGATAGGCGGCTTTGAGGATTCACGTGTAACCGACTCATGCCAAATCACGTTCAAGATTTCTCGACATATGGACACCCTTGACTACGTGAAATTGCGAATGATAGATTCTTATTTCAAAGTACAAGATTACCGATGCCGTTCACGAGCTCGATAACGGTAAACGGAATCACCCGTTGTCCCATTATGTTCTGTCTGCTAATTGACTTCTAGTCGTCCTTGAAATTGGCCTGCATATCTATAGGATCGTCCTTACGCAAGTCTCACAGTCGAGTCGGTTTCCTAGGTCAAGTTCTTTAGTCGTACGAGTTCTGCCCTCATTAGCCTTTCCCCTCAAGGTCAGTATCTCGGGAATAATCAGTTCCGAGTGAGATCAACCAACAATGCATTGATGAAATTAACGTTCATTCATCCCTAAAAGGGCTTGAATTTCAGGATGTCACAAGATTCATTGAAAATGGTGACATCAGTGGGAGTGAGAGTGTGTGATGCTTGCATTCAAGAAGTAAGGGTAGAAATTCCCATGACCAAAGCTTCTAAAGTTGTTGTTCCTGATATTATAGTTCAACCTAACAATAATCGAGAACAGCAAATTAATAAACAAAAACTCCATAATGAAGATGTCAATATTGAACCTACAATAGTTGAGTCACAAGAAATAGCATTAAGAAGATCTCAAAGAGAAATGAGGTCAGCTATTTCTGATGACTATATGGTTTATCTACAAGTGTTAGAAATTGACTTAGGAATTGGAAATGATCTAGGTTCATTTTCCCAAGCCAAGGAATGTGAAGATTCTAATGAATTGTTTAATGCCATGGAAGAAGAGTTAAAATCTATGCATCAAAATAAAGTCTTGAATCTTGTTGAATTGCCTAAAGGATGTAAGAAGGTAAGGTGTAAATGGGTCTTTAAGACCAAGCGTAACTCAAAAGGCAATATTGAACGATATAAGGCCAGACTTGTTGCAAAAGGTTTTATGCAAAAAGAAGGCATTGACTATAAAGAGAGATTTTCACCGGTCTCCAAGAAGGATTCACTTAGAATTATTATGGCTTTGGAGGCTCATTATGACTTAGAGTTACACCAAATGGATGTAAAAACCGCATTTCTTAATGGGAATTTAGAAGAAGAGGTTTATATGGATCAACCCAAAAGCTTTTTAGTTAAAGGAAAGGAACACATGTCATGTAAAATAAAGGAGTCAATATATGGACTTAAACAAGTTTCTTGACAATGGTATCTTAAGTTTAACAATATCATAACTTCATTTGGACTTAAGGAAAACACCGTTGATCGGTGCATATATATGAAGGTTAGTGGAAACAAGTTTATTTTTCTAGTTCTGTATGTTGATGACATTTTACTTGCTGCTAATGATCTTGGTTTGTTACATGAAACCAAGAAGTTTCTCTCTAAGAATTTCGAAATGAAGGATATGGGAGAGGCAACATATGTGATAGGAATAGAAATATTCTGTAATAGATCACAAGAATTGTTAGGGTTATCTCAGAAAGCCTACATTGAGAAAATTTTAGAGAGATTCAATATGGGTAAATGTTTAGTAGGAATAGTTCCAATTCATAAAAATGACAAATTTAGCCTTATGCAATGTTCGAAAAGTGAATTGGAATGAGAACAAATGAAAAATATTCCTTATGTATCTATTGTGGGGAGCTTAATGTATGCACAAACTTACACCAGACCATACATCAGTTTTGCTGACAGAATGCTGGGCAAGTATTAAAGTAATCCTAGAATGGATTATTAGAAAGCTGCAACGAAAGTTCTCAGATACTTGCAAAGAATAAATAATTATATGCTCATTTATAAAAGATCAGATCATCTCGAGGTGATTGGATATTCAGATTCAGACTTAGCCGGATGTGCCGATACAAGAAAATCAACGTTTGGTTACTTGTTTCTTCTAGCCAGAGGGGCAATTTCATGGAAGAGTGCGAAGTAGTCAGTTATTGCTGCATCCACTATGGAGGCTGAATTTGTGGCATGCTTTGAAGCCACTATTCATGGATTATGGCTGCGGAATTTTATTTCAGGGCTTGTGATTGTCGATAGTATTGCCAAGCTACTGAAAATTTATTGTGATAACTCTGTAGCAGTTTTCTTCTCTAAGAACGATAAGTATTCCAAGGGTGCTAAGCATATGGAAATCAAATACTTGTTTGTTAAAGAAGAAGTTCAAAAACAAAGAGTGTCAATTGAGCACATTAGCACCAACTTTATGATAGCAGATCCCTTAACAAAAGGATTGCCGCCCAAACCATTTAATGGAAAATATGGGCATTATTGGACGTCATTAATGTTTGTATTATGATTGTATTAAGTTTATGTATTTGACACTCTGAGCTCATTTATGTATTTATGATATTTCCTGTTTTCTACCTAGTATACATTATGGAAATAGATGAATGTTACACATGATAGTCTTTAACAGAGAAATTATAGTTGGATTATTACTGTACTTCTCATTTATGAATCATGTTAAGTAGAGAGCTATAGTTGTAGTACATAGAAGGGACTATGTCGATTAATGACATATAACTACTATGATTTGCATTAGTTTTCTTCACTAAATTGTGATTATTATGTGATCGCCAATTTAATGAAAATTCATAGCATAATGTTATTGTGCACATTACAGTCTTTATTAAACCATGAAAGGAAGATCATATGGGGCAAGTGGGAGAATGTAAGAATTATTGTGGCCCACATGATATCATTTATTATTTGGTTTAATAATAATTGAAATGCTATAAAATAAATATTGGTTACGAGAAGTTATAACTCTAATAAAATGAAATGGTATAATTCTCAAGGGAAGTTACTGCTTTTTCGAAGACGTGCGACTCTTATGAAAGTTAAAAGACACTTTGATGGAAGACACCTGTTGATAGAACGTATAAATAGAGTCAGGTTCTCTCTCCACCCATAAAAACAACAATAACCAAAAAGAACGCAGTATTCTCTCCTCCATTGATAGAATACATTAAAGAATAGTGAGTTAAGGGAGAGAAATCGGATTTTTTTATTTGATTTGAGTTCTTCGATTTTCCACAACGATTATCTTCAAAGATAATGCTATGGATAAAGGTATGTTCTCATCTATTTGTGAAAATCATGAAGATTAAAGATCATTGGTTTCCGAATTTCCGCATTAAAGAATTATATGTATCCACTAACAGGAAAATCAAGGGAAGAACTAGAAGCTCTTCAAGGTTGAACATTGACCAGAGTCTTTAAATTTTGAGAAAATCAGGGGAAGAACTAGAAGCACCTCAAGGTTGAACATCGACCAGAGTCTTTTTTTTTGTTGTTAAATTATGAGGAAAATCGGGGGAAGAACTAGAAACACTCCAAAGTCGAAAGTCGACTAGAGTCTTTTTTTTTTTGGTTTTAAATTTCAAGGAAAATCAGGGGAAGAACTAGAAGCACTTCAAGGTTGAATGTGGACCGGAGTCTTTTTTTAAATTTTTGAGTGGGTTTCGTATCCCTTTCTTCAGTTGGAAAGAAAGAACTGTAAAATGCAAATAAGCAACCAAGACGGTGGATAACTTTGACTTGCTTTCCCTCGCCTAAGGCAATGAAGATTAGCTAGCAACCGTCATTTGGAAATTGTGTGCTTTCCAGATAATTAACCAATCTAGATTGATTTAAACATGCGTACTCATCACGTCCTCTCATTACCTTCTTTTAAAATTTAATTTAGAATCTAAGATAAAGCGAGTTGCAATTTTAAAATTTGAAATAAAGTATATCAAATTGCTCAAGGTTACATCATAATCAAACGAAATAGTTTCTATTCATAATTTTACAAATCGATCCATTATTGGTTAGTAATTTGGGTGAAAACTGAAAACTATTCGTTGGTCTCCTCAGGCGAGTTATATATAAAAGGCAAAATATCATTCATCCATAGAGTTACGATAAGGTATTTGACACTTTTATTATTTGCTTTTTTTTTTTCAGGGAAATTAGAAAATACAACAACAAGATGTACCTGAATCAAAATAAATGTAGCCAATCTATCTGCAATCTTGTAGCATGACGTAGCACTAACTTAAATCGCAAATATCCTCAATAATAGTGAAGATTTACCATAGAAGGCTTTAGTCAAGTCTAATCGTCTCCTCAAATTATCATTTCATCTGAATGAAAGTCTAACTTTATCTACATTTACATTATTCAAAAAATTGGGGCAAATACATAAATTTGATTCAAACCACGCATGCTTCTAGACGTGTAGAAAGAGATGATCCCTGGCCCAACAAATGGACACTTTGAAAAGAAAGGTGAATGGTATGAAACTTGACTTACTAAAAAGAAGGTAAAAGGAAATAAAAACTCATTTATCAAAGCGTGAGTTCAAACCTAACATGCACATTTTGGTAATAATTTTTCTCCCTCTCTTCCTTTTTCTTCGGTGCATCATGACCAATGTCATCATTTTCCTTCTGGAAATGTAGATACTGTCATGAGCATGCCACATCAAGGAGAAATGGTAAGATTCGGTGGTATCAATGTCAATTGTTCAAGATATGAATTCTAAGACTTCTCCCCAAACGGAGGTTAGACTTTAGCCTAGGAAACACATAATAGGAGAGAGAGAGAGAGAGAGAGAGAGAGAGAGAGAGAGAGAGAGAGAGAGATTCAGACAAAAGTGGGTAACTTGTGGAGCGCATCAGTGATGTTGGTTGGGGGAGTGGCGGCATCCAGGCTGGTGATCGGCAGCATGGTAGGGAGAGAGAAAAGAGAAAACCGACGTAGTAGAAGAGAATGTGTTTTCCGTGAATATTCCAACATTCAAGTGCCAATTAAGACGACATAAACTTTGCACGGGTCTATTGTGTGACAGGCACATGAAATTTATGTCCGTGGTAGAGGGGTAGTTTAAACTTCTAGTTTAGGATTTTTGTCTAAAGATGAACATTGCTGCAAATGTCAAAACTTAATAACCGTTTTTTTTTATATAGATAAAAAGTTTGAGAGGATTTTTGAATTTTTTCTCTAATCCAAGAAAAGCTCAAAAAATATCTTGGTGTTCTATCCAGTTTGTGCCGTCACTTTTGTAGCTTTGTTATCAAGTTTCAGATTTTAACTATCAAATGAATGGGAAAAGAAAACTTCTACGATGACAACCGATAATGACATTGAGAAAACTGCATGAATCAAGGCCAACGTTTCGTCTTAAGAGGAAACTCCCTTTCCAACTACTCCGAAGAAATCTCGCATATTTGATGAACTTTTTTAATATAACTTAGAAAAAGATGGACAATAGTCATTTGGCTATTCCGGGGTTTGGCATTTGCTTCTCTTTTTCTTCCCAAGGCCAACGTCAAAAGTTAATGTCGTCAACATTTTTGAGATGTTAAATATTTAGTTATTCAACTCATTTGCCCTGACCAAAAAAAAAAAAAAAACTCATTGCCCTTTCTATCCCAATTGCAAGAAGTTTCCATGTTCTTTCGGGTGCTGGCTGCATCTCAAAAGAAACAAATGATACATCAAGAGAAACATTGAATCTGTAATGCCCTGAATTTCGACTCATCTCGGGATATATGAAATGGTTATATTATCAATGTGCTGTTAGTTACGTTTATTATAAATTGGCCCTTCATGAGTAAACTAACTATTTGGAAAGGCATCGATAAGTGTATGACCAGTGAATTCAATTAAGAATAGGCCGCTCGACCATTAGGATCAAAGATGGATGATACCACGCTATTGCAGGCCAACTAGCGAACGAAAATAAATCAATTTGGCAGAAGTATGAGATCGGATTGCAGGTGATTCCACACGACTTCAATATTAATTGTAAACAACGTTAAACCAATTTCCTTTTGGAACCAATTTCCTTTTGGCCTTATAGTCAAGGTGAGCAATTAGACTCTCATGATTACATGACAATCGAGGATCGCCTTGATTTGAATAGGCACAATCGTGTATTGAAAATTATCAATCATGGGTCAAATGCGCGAGAACCCCTAAATGCTGCCCAATAGTTAAGTTGTACTAAAGTCGCGATTGGTCGATTTTAACCACGAATTTCAATATGATTTTAGGCATCGAATTTTCAAGGACATCGAGACTAAAATATTAGACGTTAAGTCATTGATTCTCAAATTTATCAGTAGGCCCGAAAAATATCGGAAAAAGGGTTCAATGGGTGGAAAAATTGGAACCAAGAGATGATGGACCGACATAAGGCCCAATGGGCCTTGCGCCTATTAGGGGTCGGCCATGTAGGCTCCAAGCTAGCCCAAGTGGGCCCAATTAGGCCCACCAAGCCCAACTTCAAGCTTTTGAGCCCAATAGCATTTTCAAGCCTGTTTCTTATCCTTTTGAGCTCAAAACAATTTTATTCAAGTCTGCATAAAATTCTAGCCTGTATAGGCATATAGTACGATATATAGTACGATATACTGTACTTTGGAAAATTACCAAATTGCCCTTTCCAGAAGCTTGTCATAAATGGGAGAGGACAAAATGCAAGAAAGTCAAGGGAAATGATGGAAATTTTTGGGAAATTGATGAAGCCTCTTGGAGAAGCCTTAAAGGGGGGATGTCTTCATCTTCTCTCTCTTTCCTCTCTCTCTCCTCCCTCTCTTTCCCCCTTGGGCATTTAGCCCCTCCCCCTCTAAGTTTTTCCCTCATTTTTCTCTCTTTTCCTCTTCTTTTCTTCTTGTTTCTTCCCCTTGGGCGCCCCTGTACCATCCAGACCACCATTGCCTGCCATCCTTGCCACCGCTTTGGAGCCGTCCAAGCCACTGTTGCCTTGCTCGTGCCATCCACCCGTCTCCCTCTCTCTTGATTTCACTAAACCGGAAACCTTATCCGCCGAGATCCATTTTTGCCAAGCGCCTTCGTGACGTTTCAGTGGTAGCTGTGCGTAGCCCTTGCTACCATGTCGCCACCCCATCTGTGTCGTTGGAATCGTCTCCGGATGAGTTTATGTTCTAATCCCTTGATTAATTTGTTAAACTTGCTTAGGATTAGTTTAGATTATTAGTTAATCTTGATTAAGAGGTTAGTTAGGTTAATTAATCTTGATTAGATAAAGTCACCGTGGTTAAATGAAGTAACCATGGTTGATAAATGGTTAGATTAATTAGCCTTGGTTAGATAAAGTAACCATGGTTACCTAAAGTAATCATGGTTAATAAATCTCGGTTAGAAAAAGTAACCATGGTTGATAGGTGGTTAGGTTAATTAACTATGGTTAGTTAATTAACCATGGTTTTTATATGGTTAAGTTTAGTTAACCATGTTTAATGTTAATCGATTTAATTAACACGGATTAATTATAATTAATTATGTTTAGGTTAATTAATAATGATTAAGGTGATAAGCTATCGTGATAGGCAATCAGAAAATGTGATAAGCTATCGTCTTTTTGACGATAAGCTATCGAGAGTTTGATGATAAGCCATCACCAAAAGGATGATAAGCTATCGAGAAATTAAGGATAAGCTATCGCTAGGTAGGCGATAAATTATCAGGAAATAATTGATAGGCTATTGCCAAGGGACGATAAGTGCTACTTGTTATGTGCTTTTAGCCTGAATTTTGTGATGTTTTCCTGCACGTGCCATGTTGTTTGATGTCTGCTTTGCCTTGAAAAATGTTTGCCTCATGTAAAACCCGGTGTGGTAATTTTTACTAGAGTTTTTATGGACATAAAAGGGAAACCCTAGGTGTCGGGTGTATATGTCGAATTTTGCAATTTAAATGAAGAAAATATGTTTAAAAAGTAAGGAATGCAAAGTTTGACTGGTTTTCAATAATTATGTGACAACGTATGAATATTTTCCTGCATTTTTCATGAAAAATATGTCACGCACCAACCCTCGAGTACGCGGCAACCCCTGTTGTCTCGTGGTCATTTAGATGCGATGTGCCAGGACGCATCGCTGACCATTATTTTTATCTTTTAATTAAACGCATGCGGAAACGAATCACAATCCCCCAGTCAATTACAAAAGCAGGGATAGCAGGAAAACCCAACAATAACACATTCCAAAGTGCCACTTTATTTATCTACTGATTAACCCTAGGAAATTTACAAATACAAGCCCTTACCATGGGCATTTTCCTATCGAGCCAATGAAACCAACAAGCCAGGGTTAATCTACTCCCTTCAAAAACGGCCACGAGCCGTAACACGCATCGATCCTCTATTCTACGGACCTGAAAATGGTTATTCAATAACCAGTGAGATAAAATCTCAGTAAGTCAAAATCCTAAGCCTCGGTTAGGAATTTCGCTCGCCTCGAGGGTAGTCTAATCATGCAACCTAGTTTCGGCAAACAACACATACCACACCTCAAGCAGAATTATTAGACAACAGTTTAAGAAGCAGATGCAAACACAGGTAACTCTACCTGGCCTTGGCACATGCAACCTGCAGAAATTGTCAATCACCTCATAACAATAGTAAGGGGGCATGCAAATAATCAGAGCATAGCACAACTTTCTCATATCTCAATGCCCACACGTGCTTCGATTATTACAACCCTCAAGGCCACGGCATAATTGGTCATAGACTAGGCATTGTCCTCCCTCTTGAGGCACGGCCACGTCATGGGCTTTTCGCCATCGACATCATTCCCTAAGGAGCATGGGCCCGGCCTCAACCGCGACTCTGCATCTGACGACTGTTAGGCGACCCAAGGGTCACGGCACAACCTCGAAGGATTGGCGGTCATCCGACTATATCAGGCTATCAACTTTAATCTGACCATGTAATACATCAGCAAATAGTTTATTATTGTCTTTGCTTTTGCTTGGTCGTGAATGCAATATAATTCGTGTTTACGCAACATGCTATTGTAGTTGACACATGTATAATGAAATGCAGTAGTGTCTAGAAGTCAAGTACAATAGCAGCATTCCAACCACTCATGAAAGTTAGTGTTTGTTCAGAACCATCGTTCTGGACTAGAAGAGAATGTGAGTGTTTAGAAGATCATGTTGGAAGTAGAGTACACAACACACTTCTTATTTCACTCTCTGGTTTTTACAATGAGGGCTCCTTGCACTTATATAGGCAGAGGAGGATACAAACGACACAAGCAGGCAGACTGGCCATGCTTAGAGATAATTATGAGAACACACTAGCCACTTATGGGCTACACGCAAAGGGAATCCTAAGGAAATCCCGTGACAGGCTATGAACAGTGTTTTTCACCTGATGCTACAGTAAAAGTAGACTAGATGAACAATGAACAGTGTACGGTAACCGGTGTACAAAGTTGTGTTTCGGGACGGTTTTTATCTCTCTTTTTCCGTCTCTAGCATTGTAGCTATAGTCCGAATCATCAGAGCTATGTTGAGCTAGCTGTTCCTCGAAGAGAGGGCCTTCATCGATATCTGATGGACTGGAGCTTCCGTCTTTTTCTCTTTTGAAGGCACGGATGAGATTCTCAATTTCTTCTGCCGACAGATCAGGTGGACGGGAGGAGCTGGCACCGAAAGAGCCGGAAAAGCGGGCGTAATTTTGAGTGTCCCCCCAAGGGTCTTGTGAAAGGGCCCCCCCCCAAGGATCATAGGGGGTGGAGGAGTCTGGATTATTCTGCCGAAAAATATGGGGTGCTTCTTGGATCTGGTCTCGGGTGGGGTTCCAGGCTGCAGGGTGGTCCCAAGAGGTAGGGACCTGTGGGGAAAGCCATGCTTCTGGTGGGATGATGCGATTTTCTTGGCATAGGATCCTCTGGAGTTCTCGGGATGCGGGTCCGCGATGGAGATGGAGTGAGGAAGTGTCCGGTGAACTCGTGCAAATTCCCGAAAAACTTGAGGCTTGTAACTTGAAGTTCCCGCAATAGAAGGTTTGTCGAAATCCATCCAAAGGGGATGGCAATATGTCCATGGTCGGTGGAATAAGACAATAGTGTGTCTTTCTGGTTCAGGCATTCCTTGACGATTTTGGATTTTGAAGAGTTCCTTCCAGTATTGGTGAGGTTTAAACCATGCGAAAATATCCAGTAGATACTTCTGGTTATGATCATGACCAGCTGCATTCTTGATAAAAACCTGCAAAATTTGCTCAGTGGGAAATTCAATGGCTATGGTGTACAGATTGAACATGTACCAAAATAACCATTTTAGGTCTTCTGGAAATTCATCATTGGGAGACCACCGGAGTGGATTAATAAATGGATAATCTGGGTGGAGTCCATCCGGTCTAAGCATTAATCCTCCATGTTCTCTGAAGATTCAAAGATGATATTCCCACATGAGTTCTGGAAGCCGTTCTTTCACAATGTTGTTTCGAATGGCCAATGGGACATCAGGGGGATATTTTAGACTTGACCAACCGCATTGCATATCAATGGTGCGGTATGTGTCTGAAAAAGGTTCCTTTTTGACATACATATTGATTGCTTGTATTTGTTCTTTGGGTCTGGATAAGAAGTCAGCGAGGACATTCTTAGTTCCTGGAATGTGTTTGACGTCAAAGGAATACTTGGAGAACCATTCAGCCCATCGGAGCAACTGGGGATGGGGAACTTGCTTTTGTTTGAACTTAAGCATATTAGGGAATGAGGACATATCCATTTCTACAAGAAAATGGTGTCCAATGAGATGGAATTCGAACTTCTTGATGCCATACTTGACTACAAGTATTTCTTTGAAGGTGGAATGGTAATGGGTTTCTGCGTTGGAAAATCGACCACTTTTGTAGGCACAAATATGCCTGGTTCTATCAATTTCTTCGAAAAGAATGGCGGCCCAATATTTATCGCAAGCATCTGTTTAGAGAATCCGTTTTCCAGTGGATGGGATCTTTAAAGGAGGAAGATGCTGCAAGAGCTGTTTAAGCTGAGAAACAGCTTGGGTTTGCTTGGGTCCCCATGGGGGATGGTCTTTTTTGAGCATTCGCTGGAGAGGTTGAAGATATTGAGAGATGTGGGGAACAAAATCTTGTAGATAATTCACTATACCAAGAAATTGCTGAACTTGCTTAGGAGTGAGATCCTTTTCAGGAAATTTTTGAAGTTCACCAGCAATATGAGGTTCAGGGCAGTAAGTGCCTTCTTTCAGGCGCATGCCAAGGAATTCAATTTCCGTTTGGGCAATAACCATTTTCTTTTGGGAAAGCATAATGCCATGCTTTTTGACAATATTAGTGAATTGTGTCAAAAGGTGAAAATGGGAGTGTTCATCAGGACTGAACAGAAGGATGTCATCAATATAGATCTGAGAGTGTGGAAGGATGGGCTCAAAGATTTTACACATAGCCTTTTGGAAAAGGGAAGGTGCGGTTTGAGGCCAAAAGGGAGAACTGTCCATTGGAAGTGTTGGTTGGGGATACAGAACCCTGTTTTGGGTCTGTCTGGAGGGTCAATACCCAATTGCCAAATCCTGCCTTTAGATCGAATTTTGAATAAATTGTTGCTTTGGCAAGGCTAAGGAAAAGAGAGTTTCGATGGGGCAATGGGAATTTATCATCCTGAAGAAACTGATTTAGAGGCTGGTAGTTAATTACTAACCTCATTTTCCCACGATTCTGTTCTGCCCGCTTGTTGACATAGAATGCTTCACGTGCCCATTGAGAATTAGATGGTTCAATGAGACCTTGTGCCAGTAGGTCTGCACATTCTTGTTGAGCAAGAGTAAGGTGTTCTGGGCTCATGCCAGAATGGCTGGCTTTTGTGGGATTGATATCCTCATTGCGTTTGAAAGGAAGTTTGACATAGAAAAGAGAGTTTTTCCATAAGGGCTGAGTACAAATTTGGGAAAACTGGGAATGTGTTTCTGCACAAGAGAAGAGTAGGCTCTGGATAATTGGGTCCAGTAAGGCTGGTTGAAGGGCATAGAATCGTTTAATGTCCACAAATTCTTTGAATTGGTTCCGAAAACGGAGACCATGGGAAAGGATTCTAACCTTAGGAAGTTGGGTCAGAATGTCCCAGCCTATAATGATATCTTTGTCCGGAGACTGAGAGCCAAGGACTTTGGTTGTAATAGAACATTGGGGAAAGAATTGGATGGTGATGGGTTTACTACGGTACTTTGTAGCAAAAGTGTCACCGGAAGCAGAGTTGAAGTACCTGGTATATGGTTTCCAATATTCTTCCGGGAGAATCTTAGTGTCAAGTATGGAAGAACTTGCTCCAGTATCGATGAGTGCCACCAGGGGAATTGGTTTGTGGTATTTAGACAAAAGAATATGAATGGGAAGGTAGGGATGATGGACAAGTTCAGCAATATGGATGTCTGGAGGAGAACCAGGGAAGAAGGTGAAGACATCATTATCAGAGTCTGATGCTGAAGCTGAGTCTGAGCTATATGTTTGAATAGCACAGAGAGTGTTTTCGGATGGTTGATCGTCTAAGGAGAAGACAGACTCAATATCCGAATCATCAAGCGGAATGCCAGTGCTTTGGGCGATTTTGTCAATCAGATGGTTTCCACGGTTTTTGGCTTTGGGACAATTTTTTGCAAAATGTCCTTTTTTGTTGCAAATATAACATCTATCTTTGTTGCGCTTTTTGGAAGAACGATGATGGCTTTTCCGCAAAAATTTCCATTTGCCCTTGCTTTTCCCTTTGCGTGTCTGTTTGAAGGAAAACCGTTTAAAGTGTCTCTTCTTTTTGCATCCTGTGCAGGAAGGATCTGAGCAATCTTTGGGACATTTGATCTTTAGACCGGGTTTGAAGCACGCCTTGTCAAGATGCTTGTTTTCTTTGAGATAGCTTCGGAAAGCTTCTCTTCGAAGACAAAGCTCTTCTATAGCAATATGAACAGCTTGTTAGATTTCGCCAAGAGTAGCCTCTGTTAAGTTCTTCTGTCTCTGCTGGAGGGTTTTTTCAGCCGCTTGGCTGAGTTCCCTAGGAATTGATGCCAAAAATATAGGCTTGAGATTCCAATCTGCACCAAGCAAGTAAAATAACTTGATCATAACTTGGAAGTGTCGGTCAAGGTCTTTGCGCCTTAATGAGCAGCACTTTCTTTCAAAGAACTCTTTTCATTTGAGTTCCTTGGAATCTTCGGGCTTGTCAATGAAGTACATATGGATAATCTGGATTGCATTATCCAAAGGCTGGGTTAAGAGATACATCTGATCTTGTTCTGAAGCAGTATGCCACCAGTCTTTAAGTGCTCCTGTAAAACGGCTAGTGAATTCCAAAAGTATATCATAAGTGGCTAGTGTGTTCTCATAATTATCTCCAAGCATGGCCAATCTGCCTGCTTGTGTCGTTTGTATCCTCCTCTGCCTATATAAGTGCAAGGAGCCCTCATTGTAAAAACCAGAGAGTGAAATAAGAAGTGTGTTGTGTACTCTACTTCCAACATGATCTTCTAAACACTCCCATTCTCTTCTAGTCCAGAACGATGGTTCTGAACAAACACTATGATTGAGAAAAATCCTGGAGTATGCTCTGCACTTGCCCTTAGGGGATCCTGTGCAACAGAATTTCCGATATTCTTGAGATTACTATGCTCTAAGCTCATAGCTTGAGAAGCAACTTGTTGGCTAACAGGCAGTCCCTATTAAGGCCAGGAGAGCCGTGTGTGGGATAGCATACTTGCCATAAGATTGCAACTTGAGTCTATGAATTAGTAACATAGAAACCTTTTGGTATCAGAGCCATGGATTTATTTGAATCATTTTAGTTTTGTTTTAATCTCGTTGTGGTGCTAGAAGAGTACCTCTCATCCTATGGAAACATCAGATTCCTCCCCTTCTTCTTTTCCAATTTCCCTTACTTCAAACCTTTCTCTTCAGGCTCCTCCTGAACTTCGCAAGTCTTCATGTTCAAAGATAGACTATCTTTATGAGGTTGCATACCTCACGGAAGACAGTAAGATCTCAGACACCCAGCTTCCTATGATGAACCCCTACGCTGCCTTTGCAAAACCACCTTCATTTTCTCCTCTTCGATCCATAAAGCACCTCATCAAACATACTCCCCGTACTGTGAAAGAGTATGTTCAATCCTCCCGCTTTGACCAACACCCTATCCAAGCAACTGAACAAGAACAGTTTGTCACTCTTCAGATACCACCTAAATTTCCATCTCAATGGATCAAACAAGGCTACACTCATCTCCACTTTAGAGCTATCCGTCTTGCCTTAACCTTTCATGGTCGCAAAGGCCTACCAGTTACTGCAAGAATAGCCCTCTTGGACACACGGTTTTTGGAATACCAGCAAGCCTGTGTTGGCACTATCCAGACAACAATGAATGCAGGAACTGTCTTTGTCACACTCTTCCCTAATTTCAACATTGCTCTTGCAGATCCCAACCTGCTTACTGCACTGAAGGTTCAGCTACAAATTACTGGAGCTCCCCAGACTCCTGGATCCATTGCTGCTACCTTACATTACCAAATGATTTACCGTGTCCAGAACCATGCTATTGATCTCAATATTCCCAACTCTGAAGATGCCCTTGTTATCTCGGTCAACCATGACCAGACTTCTTGCATCCATGTTCCTCGCCAGATTCCGAGGAATGAGCTTGTTAAGCTCCTCCCGATAGTTGGGTAACCAACTATGAAAAACTCCATCAAAGTTGCAAGCTGTCCAATCCAAAGTGAACCTCGGTTCACTCGCAAGAAAGATGGTTCTCGTTACCATCAAGTTTGGCAAAACAAAAGAGGAGCCTTCCTCGATTTTTCCTACCATTCTTCACTTCACCCCTTGTTCTACTGACCCGGTTTCATCGGAACCAGACAACAAACATTATGTCCACTCTTTTGGCCCACAAGGCCAACTGATCCATTTCTTCAAAGATCCCACAGGACATTGTTATTGGGATCCCGATTGCACTTGTTCTTCATGTACAAAGTTTGAAGATGAAGATGACCGACCTTCTTCCAAAAAGAAGAAGAAAAGAGCCTCACTCTACCAACGATACCTTGATGGAGATCCAACTGTTGGACCTCTAGGAGAAGACGGTGGTAGGTACCAGTTTATTGTCTCTTATGGACCACCCAAACCTCCTGTGGTAACTACACCACCACCTTGCAAGCCAGTACCTTCTCCTCAAACACCACCATCCAGACCCACGATCACATCACCCTTTTACAAACCTATCCAGAAATGGGTACAGAAGAACCCTTCTTGTCCTATCAATTTACCCAGACCAGGAACTTGTGTACCTCGACCTGATCCACCTTCTGTCCTTCCCACCATATGCATGTTTTCACCAGATGACTTTCCCCCACTTGAAGCCAAAGAACCTGAACCTAGCAAGACCCGAAAGTTTCCTCCAATGGAAAAATTTTCGGACCCTCACCAACGATACCAACATTCACCCAAGATACCTAATCCTACTGGCCTTGATGCCCAGGGACAACGCAAGCAGCCTTCTGCTGCTGAAACTGTCCTAAACTGGCAGACTGAGAATGCTTTGGCCCAAAACGAAGTCCTTGAAACTGTTGCTACACGACTTGAACGGGTAGACCAGAATACTGAGTTGTCTTGTAAAATGTTGAAAGACTTCTAGAAAAGGCTTCATCTGCTAGAAACCAAGCAAGCACCGCCTAGTCACTACTTAGAAGACCAAAGACCAGAAATTGAGAAGCTCAAGCGGCAAATCCACATCCTCAAGAGTCAACAGACATTTACCCCAGTTGACCAATCTTTCTTTCCATCTCCTTTCTTAACATCAAAACCTAAATCTGCTCCACTAGGAGCCTCCTCATCCTTTGCAGCTGTTTTAAGCTCTACTGCTCCCCCTCCTCAGAACAATTTTCTGATCCTTCGAGAAAAGCTGAGCAAGCTAAAACAAAAACAGAAGAAATCACCAACCCCCTTTGAGTCATCAGTGGCATCACCTCGCACTCCAGAACCCGAACACCCTCCTGGACACCCACCTCTTGATACGATGACTATATCCAACCCACTTGAAAGCTTTCTTCGACACCAAATTCCTTCGATTGCTGCCATCAAACCATCCATAGCAAGACACGTGGAAATTTCTTCCGAATCCGAATCCGATCATTTCATCGGATCTTCTTCCTCGGATGAATCAATTCCGACCAATCAACATCGCAATACTTGCATACTTTTCTAAAATAATCACGTATCTCAATAATTACCGATAGGAACCACGTGTCTCAATATTCAATAATAAATAAACACATGTCCTCACGACTACGACAATCAACTATTTTCATAAATACTCAATTATCCCAAAATAAGTATAAACTATAATTATACTCAAAGATACTCATTTAAGAAGCATATAATACTATAGTCGATTGTTCCGATAAAATAATTTAAATCCCACAAAATACTTATAATTATTGTCCAATCCCATAATTAATTACCCAACCCAAATAATTCTATTTAATAAAACCCTTCTTTAATAAACCAATGTCATTTAATAATGCAAAGATATAAATACTATTGACTTTAGAAAATTAGATCATAGTAATTTTCCCACAAAATTACTCAAATAAAACCATTTCCCATAAATAATCACAATTAATTATTTTCCCCAAAAATAATTAATTTTCAGAAATGAATAGTAATAACAATAATAATAATTCGAAATTATAAAATAATTTAATTAATTAATTAATAATTCCGAAAATAATAAATTATTATTATTTATTCCGAAAATAAAAATAATATTTATTAATACTAACCATGGTTACTATTTTAACCCAACTGCAGTTAATTAACCCAACTACGGTTAACTAAACCAACCAATGTTACTTTAATCTAACCTCAGTTACTTTAATCTAACTACAGTGACTTTATTCTAACCATGATTAACACTAAGCAAGCTTAATCAAATAATATTTTAATGCTAATCAATCATCATTCAAAGCATTAATCAAAGTTTAAATTAATTAAACTATTCTTAAACAAGATTAACCATTAACTAAGGGATTAGGAAATCGACTCACGGTTTAGCGATTCCGACGACACAGGCGCAATGGCGGCGGCAAGGGCAACGCGCAGCTACATCCGAAGAATCAAGACAAGCGGCGACAAAAATGGGTCTCAGCAACGGTGAGATCGAGAAGTGGACGGCTACGAGCAAGCGGCTTAGATGGCTCGAAACGGCACGGACGGGGACAATGGTGTGCAATGGCTAGGTGCGGTGGACGGCACAACAACGGCAAGCGGTGATTTTGGACGATGGGCTGTCCGAAAGAACAAGGAGAGGGGGAGCTTCGGTTTTAGGGAGGGGAAAGGAAAATGACCGTGGGAAATGGGAAAGGAAAAAGGGGAAATGGGAAGGGGGAAGTGGCGTGCAGAACTTGGGGAGGGGAAGAGAGAGTGAGAGAAAGAAGTGGGTCAACGAAAGGTAGGGGGAAGAAAACGTGCGGAGGAAGGTAAGGAGGAAGAAAAGAAAAAGAAAAAGAAAACGAAAAATAGAATAGGACAAAATCCTAAACAAGCTTCTAGAAAGGGCATTTTGGTCTTTTTGCCCCTGAAGCACAAATTCTCAAATATTTGGCTCCAAAACTTGGCCCATTGAATTCTTTTTCCGATAATTTCGGGCTTATCAATAAATTCGAGAATCAATGAGGCAACGTCCAATATTTTATTTTCGACATCCTTAAAAGTTCAATAACCGATACCGGATTGAAATTCGTGGTTAAAATCGATCAATCGTAACTTTAGTACGATCTAACTTTTGGGCGGTGTTTAGGGATTCTCGCGCGTTTGACCAATGGTTGATAGCTTTTCAATCCACGATCGTGTATATTCAAATCAGGACAATCCTCGATTATCATATAATCACGAGGGGTTAATTGCTCATGCTGAGTATAGGGCCAAAAGAAAATCGGTTTAACGTCGTTCGCAGTCAATATCGAAGTCGTGCGGAATCACCCGCAATCTGACCTCATACTTTTGCTGAATCGATTTATTTCCGTTCACTAATTGGCCTACAATAGTGTGGTATTATTCCTCTTTAATCT
The DNA here is from genome assembly GCA_014182845.1 of Corymbia calophylla. Classification (NCBI taxonomy): domain Eukaryota; kingdom Viridiplantae; phylum Streptophyta; class Magnoliopsida; order Myrtales; family Myrtaceae; genus Corymbia; species Corymbia calophylla. The sequence goes on from CM024693.1 coordinate 22,713,943, forward strand.
TTATGGTCGAGCAACCTATCGCAACCTATCCTTGATTAAATTCACTAGTCGTACGTGTATTGATCCTTAATTGCCTTTCTGAACAGTTAGTTAACTCATGAAGGGCCAACTCATAGTAAACGTAATTAACAGCGCATTGATAAAATAACCATTTCATATATCCCGGAATGGATCGAAATTCAGAATGTTACACTCTTCCCTCCTTATAGAAATTTCGTCCTCGAAATTTGCCGAACTTCCAATATCCTTAAACAGATGAGGGTATTAATGCCTTATTGCATCCTCACTTCTCTAGGTCGTTATTTCTGTACTCTGATATTACCAAATTACTTCCAATTCTTTTTTGGTTCCCATAGGCTATGCATTATCCGATTTCGCCAAAAGCAACTTTGCTGTCACCTCCCAGTTTCGAATTCTCAGTTAGACTTGTAGAGCTTTATCTCGCAAACCACTAAGCCGAAGCACTGGTAGTGTCCAAATCGATATATCCCTCTCATCGACGACACCTTAAGGAAAATGCAACACTAAACTTAATAATCCAACAGTTTTAGTCCTTTGTCCATATTGCTTTTCTGGCGATTTTGCATTGTCCTTAGCCTGTTCGTGATATCTTAACAACATCCACTCACTGCCAACAACTTTTGGACCAGTGATCGTATTTTCTCTGATCTTTTTCCATTAGACTGGAGTTCCCCAAACTTGACCATATTTTTGCCGCACCCTTTTGATAATAATCTTATCCATGAAACATTCTCTTTTTGCTCAGTTCGTAGTTCAGTTCATTTCTGCCCCTTTCGACATCCTGGAAGCCTACTAGGAGTCGCTCCTTGCTCAGGTACTCTGGCCTCGGTGACCACTCCCCGCCCTCGTTGGATCAGTCGTCACGGGCATCTTCAAACTGCACCACTACTAGCAAAAGTCCCTTTTTGACATGCATTAACCCATAGAGGTAATATCTACTTTAGCCCATCCCATATCAAGCCTCACAGTTTTAACCTCGTCTGAGCACCTCAAAGTACAAACTTTCTCCAGCTCGTCAATCCATGAGCTCGTTTCCACGGGGTCACTTATCGACACTTGAAATGTGATTCACCGAATTTTTGAATTTCACAAGCCACCGATTTTCCTTTCAACATTCCTTTCATGTCCATTTAATACCTAGTCCAAAATATCACATCAACCACTTGAACATTAGTGCAAGCCAATGTCATTCATCGTACCAAAAGCTTTCGAGTACCTCTTCAAATCCTTTTTGATACCTTGAGAAGAAATCATCGATAATGCTATTTCCCCATTTATCCATCCAACATCAAGGGATAATTAATTCTTAATCCACTGAAGACAAAAATCCATTCCTCAAATCCCTATCTTAATTATCTCCCGAAATACTCCACCCTAGATAAGTTCATCTCTTAATCGAATCTAAGACTTCCGAGTAATAATTCATCCACCATAAATCCAATGACCTCGATTGTCGTGATGCATAAGCAACCAATATTTCTTGTTGACTTACCACGCAGTCAAATCCCTTATATGACACCTCATTGTAAATCTCATAATCTTCGATATTAGACTAAATCCTCAAAACTGGTGTGGTAATTAGTTTATACTTGAGCTCTTAAAAATTATGCTCGCACTTATTCGTCCATTCAAATTCTTACGTCCTTCATTAACATTCGCATCAGAGGCGTAGCTATCGTAGAGAACCTTTCTATGAATCGTCTATAATAGCTTGTCCGACTTAGAAAACTTCGAACCCTATCACTGTAATAAGTCTAGGCATATTCATGGCTGCCTTGATCTTAGCAGATCCTTAGAAATTCCTTCGTCCAAAATCACTTGACCCACAAAAGCTACGTGAGTAAGTCCAAACTCATATGTAATAAACTTGGTATATTGTTTATGCTCTCGAATGGTCTATAGCACTACCCTCACGTGCTATTTGTGTTCCTCCAAATTCCTCGAATATTTCCAATATATCATTCATGAACACAATTACAATTCAATCCAAATACGCCTTAATCAGTCAATCCATTAAATCCATAAAAGCAACTGGCACATTAGTTAATCCAAACGGCAGTACGGTAATCTCGTAGTGACCAAATCACACACGATATGTTGTCTTTAGTATATCGTCCTTTTTAATCTTCAACTACTGATAGCCCGTCTTGGGTCTATCTTGGAACATATCAAAGCTTTGACCCAAGTCATCTGTCCTTGGTAATAGATACTTGCTCATAACCGTCCTTTGGTTGAGTTACTGATAATCGATGCGTAAGTGCAACGACTCATCCTTGATTCCTCAACTAACAAATTAACCACAATTGTCCTATAACTTGAGGAACCCTCATCCAATAAACGAGTTACTTCCAATGATAAAATCGAAGGGATCGAGGGTCCTCCTTGATTCCAGTAAACTCGAAACTAACCCCACCTAATGGGTTAAACTGGATTACCTTCCAATAGCAATCCATTGTAACTCGATACTTAGTAAGCCAATCCATTCCAACGATCACATCGAAATCGTACATTGCCAATACAATCAAATCGATCAATTCCTCTTTATCACTAATGACCATCGTACAATTTGAACATCCTACCACATACAATCTCGTCCTTTAACAAGGTCAACCTGCTAAGAATCTCTTCCAAAGATTTCGGTCCTAACCTCTCCAACTTAATAAAGTATTCCACTAAAAACAAATGTGTGGCTCCCAAACCACTTAACGCATAAGCAGCATGATCACACTGGAAGTTGTACCAATAGTCATAGCCTTTGAGTCTAACGCTTGGCATTCCAATTATATACCGATTTTTCCCAACGCCATTCCTCTTATCATTAGCTTTTTCCCAAGCCCATGATTATCCATAAAAGATGCAAACCATGACCCAGATGCAACTAGTCATTCTGCCACATCCTTTTCAATTAGTCGAGCTCCCTCATACCATTCATCAAAGTCCTTCAGGTTCAAGGGCACTAACTGATCCTTAATTTCCGATTTCAAACCATCCCCGACCTTTTGACTCAGTCTACCAGATTCCCAATCATTCTCTGTACAAACTTCAAGAGCTCTGCAAACTTAACCTCCTATTGCACAACTGACAAACGATTCTAACGAAGTTGTAGGAATTCGGTTACCTTCTACTCTCGCGTGCACTCAGAAAAGTATTCTCCGTTGAGCGCTTCGTCAACAGTACTCCACTCGAGGACAGTACCTTTGGGCAAAACCCTTCCTTGGGTTACTTTCCACTACGTGTTGATGTTACCTTGCAATTAGTACTCTGCTAGGGCTATCTTATCTTCCTTTGAGTATTCCAACAATGCGAACACTTACTCCAATTCCTTGATCTAGAGGGTTGCAACCTCAGGATTACTCGCCCTAACGGACTAGGACGACTCAAACTCCAAGAACGGTTCAACCAACTTATGTATCGACCGATCGTTTATCCCCTTTCCAACCAATGGAACTTACTAGGCGAGAGCAGCAACAATGGTGGCAACAACAACAATAGCTTGAGTCTGAGCATGCTGCCCTATCTAAATACCCAAGGCTTCCAATGCCTATAGGATTTCATCAAATCTAGGATCCCCTAGTGGTCTCCCTTTAGCACTAGTCCATCCTTCGACTGCCCTTCCTTAGGGGCTCTCGAATCAGGATCGTTCATCTAATAGAGTTATTACAGAAACCTTATTTCCAACTCCACAAGGAATTAGAAATCATGAATGACCCGCTTATATTTAGAGAATCAAATAAACAAACACAAGCACGAGGTGTTTTCCTAACTAACTATCCCAAAACCCATCGCACCTTATCACTCCATGCATTGACCAAGCTCTGATACCAAAATCGACGGGGTTGTCACGCCCCTACCCTCGACATGCGGCAACCCCTGTTGTCTCGTGGTCATTTAGATGCGACGTGCCAAGACATGTCGCCGACCATTATTTTTATCTTTTAATTAAACGCACATGGAAATGAATCACAATCCCCCAGTCAATTACAAAAGTAGGGATAGCAAGAAAACCCAATAATAACACATTCCAAAGTGCCGCTTTATTTATCTACTGATTAACCCTAGGAAGTTTACAAGTACAAGCCCTTACCACGGGCATCTTTCTATCGAGCCAATGAAACCAACAAACTAGGGTTAATCTACTCCATTCAAAAACGGCCATAAGCCGTAACACGCGTCAATCCTCCATCCTACGGACCTGAAAATGGTTAATCAATAACCTGTGAGATAAAATCTCAAAAGTCAAAATCCTAAGCCTCGGTTAAGAATTTCGCTCATCTCGAGGGTAGTCTAACCATGCAACCTAGTTCCGGCAAACAACACATACCACACCTCAAGCAGAATTATCAAACGACAGTTTAAAAAACAGATGCAAACACAAGCAACCCTACCTGGCCTTGGCGCATGCAACCTGCAAAAACTGTCAATCACTTCATAACAATAGTAAGAGGTATGTAAATAATCGGAGTATAGCACAACTTTCTCATATCTCAATGCTCACATGTGCTCCGATTATTACGACCCTCAAGGCCACGGCACAACCTTATGGTTGGTGATCAACTGGTCGTAGACCAGGCATCGTCCTCCCCCTTGAGGCACGGCGATGTCATGGGTTTTCCCCCTCCAATGGCATTCTCTAAGGAGCATGGGTCCTCAACCGCGACTCCGCATTTGACCACTGTCAGGTGACCCAAGGGTCACAACATGACCCCGAAGGATTGGCGGTCATCCGGCTATACTAGGCTATCAACTTTAATCTGACCATGTAACACATCAGCAAACAATTCATTCTTGTCTTTGCTTTTACTTGGTTGTGAATGCAACATAATTCGTACAGTTGACACACGTATAATGAAATGCAATAGTGTCCATAAGTCACGTACAACAGCAACATTCCAACCACTCATGAAAGTTGCAACAATCAGCAGTTCAAGTCACAATCTGACAATCAATTCCGATTAATCAACATCACAATACTTGCATACTTTTCTAAAATAATCACGTACCTCAATAATTACCGGTACGCAACCACACGTCTCAATATTCAATAATAAATAAACATGTGTCCTCACGACTACGACAGTCAACTATTCCCATATATACTCAATTATCCCAAAATAAGTATAAACTATAATTATACTCAAAGATACTCATTTAAGAAGCATATAATACTATAGTCGATTGTTCCGATACTTATAATTATTGTCCAATCCCATAATTAATTACCCAACCCAAATAATTCCATTTAATAAAACCCTTCTTTAATAAACCAATGTCATTTAATAATGTAGTATATAAATAATATTGACTTTAGAAAATTAGACCATAGTAATTTTCCCACAAAATTACTCAATTAAAACCATTTCCCATAAATAATCACAATTAATTATTTTCCCCAAAAATAATTAATTTTCAGAAATGAATAGTAATAACAATAATAATAATTCGAAATTTTAAAATAATTTAATTAATTAATTAATTAATAATTCCGAAAATAATAATAATATTTATTAATACTAACCATGGTTACTATTCTAACCCAACTGCAGTTAATTAACCCAACTACGGTTTACTAACCCAACCAAGGTTACTTTAATCTAACCTCAGTTACTTTATTCTAACCATGATTAACACTAAGCAAGCTTAATCAAATAATATTTTAATGCTAATCAATCATCATTCAAAGCATTAATCAAAGTTTAAATTAATAAACTACTCCTAAACAAGATTAACCCCTAACTAAGGGATTAAGAAATCGACTCATGGTTTAGCGACTCCGACGACACGGGCGCAATGGCGGCGGCGAGGGCGACGCACCGCTACGTCTGAAACATCTAGACAAGCGGTGATGAAAATGGGTCTTGGCAACGATGAGACCGAGAAGCGGACGATGGCGAGCGAGCGGCTTGGATGGCTCGAAACGGCACGGATGGGGACAATGGTGCACAGTGGCTAGGCGCGGTGGACGGCACAACAACGGCGAGCGGTGGTGCGGCAATTTCGGACGATGGGCTGTCCGAAAGAACAAGGAGAGGGGGAGCTTCGGTTTTGGGGAGGGGAAAGGGAAAATGACCGTGAGAAATGGGAAAGGAAAAAGGGGAATTGGGAAGGGGGAAGTGGCGTGCAGAACTTGGGGAGGGGAAGAGAGAGAGAGAGAAAGAAGTGGGTCAACGAAAAGGGGGGGGGGAGAAAACATGCGGAGGAAGGTAAGGAGGAAGAAAAAGAAAAAGAAAAAGAAAAAGAAAAATAGAATAGGACAAAATCCTAAACAAGCTTCTAGAAAGGGCATTTTGGTCTTTTTGCCCCTGAAGCACAAATTCCCAAATATTTGGCTCCAAAACTCGGCCCATTGAATCCTTTTTCTGATAATTTCGGGCTTACCGATAAATTCGAAAATCAATAAGGCAACGTCTAATATTTTACTCTCGACATCCTTAAAAGTTTGATACCCGATATCGGATTGAAATTCGTGGTTAAAATCGATCAATCGCAACTTTAGTACGACCTAACTTTCAGGTGGCGTTTAGGGGTTCTCGCGCGTTTGACCTGTGGTTGATAGCTTTTCAATCCACGATCATGCATATTCAAATCAGGGCGGTCCTCGATTGTCATGTAATCACGAGGGGTTAATTGTTCACGTTGAGTACACGGCCAAAAGAAAATCGGTTTAACGTTGTTCATAGTCAATATCGAAGTCGTGCGGAATCACCCACAATCCGACCTCGTACTTTTGCTGAATTGATTTATTTTCGTTCGCTAATTGGCCTGCAATAGTGTGGTATTATTCCTCTTTGATCCTTATGGTCGAGCGGCCTATCCTTGATTAAATTCACTAGTCGTACGCGTATCGATCCTTAATTGCCTTTCCAAACAGTTAGTTAACTCATGATGGGCCAACTCAGAGTAAACGTAACTAACAACGTATTGATAAAATAACCATTTCATATATCCCGGAATAGGTCAAAATTTAGGATGTTACAAAATATGCAGTGGTTTATTATGTGAAGCATGTACCACGTTTGCATTGGTTAACGCATGGAGATGAATTGAAATTTAATGATGTAGTATACTCGTGTGGTCACATAATATAACTTGTCATCCCGGCAGGAGTTTGGTGGACAAAGTCTGATTTATCAAAATACCTAGTGGGAGTCCGGATGCGGGTTGCAGTAGAGGCCAGGCCTATGCCCTTTTGAAAATGCCTTATGGGTGGGAGTTCTAGATGTTGCTGTGCCCAATGGGGCGAGATGATGCCTAACTAAGCCAAAAGACACTGGCAGGAGTTTGGTTGTACACACTAGCGAGAGTTTGGTTGTGGCCCTAGTGAGAACATAATAATCGAAACACGTATGAATGTAGGGGTGCATGTGAAACATATTGTTATGTGTTCTAATTATGCATGTACTTGTTTGCATTGACCATGGCATGCATGAATTGATACCGTGCAAGGTATAACAATAGCCAGGTAAGATTGCCTATGAGTCGATTCAACTGTGATTGATCATTGTGGTGATGAAAATGCTAGTTGCATTATTTATGACATGCATGAACGTTTATATCGTGTAGGGTATGGCAATGGTAAGGTAAGGGTGCCTGTGAGTTGATTGACTGCTGATTGTTTATTGTGAGATTTACCGGGTAAATCACGTTTATAATTAAGGCAAAGTGGGGGGTTGCTTTGCAATTGATTTGCCGTCATTATAAGGTGTATGCCTATTAGGAATCTCAAGGCGATTTGATGCCCTAATCGAGGCTTAGGACTATAATTCATTGATAAATATATCTCACTCATTGTGTTAACCATTTTTCAGGTCCATAGTTATGGCACCTCTATCACCATGGATCGGATAGTGCTAAGCACGTTGTTGAGGGCAGTAGGATTGTGTGCCTGATGGTTGAAGGAAGTAGATTAACCTTGCTTAGTATCTTTGGATGACTATAAAGGAAGTCGTCCGATTGAGGGGCTCGTGTATAAACTTCCTAGGGTTAATAAGTACAAAATAAAAATGACGTTGCTGTTGTTGTTATTGGTCTTTTTGCTATCCCCGCTATTTGATTGACTAGGCGTTGTTGAATTTGCTTCTGCATGTGTTTAATCGCAAGATAAAAATAATGGTCAGCGACGCGTTCTGGGACGTCGCATTCATTTGACCAAAGTGAAGGGGTTCTTGCGTGCTCGAGGTTCGGGACATGATAGAACCGGCTTAGCTAGGTTATAATTAATAATAAAAATCTAATGATGGTATTGTGTAAGTACATTCATACACTAAAGTTTTCTTCCTACCTTATTATGATTTTTAAATTGCAATAATAGTATAGTTGTTGTGCTTTTACGAAAAGTTAGTTAATCTAATTAAATAGTCAGTTTCTCTGTCATTGCCCAAAACTCATTTTAAAAGGCAACTATTGATCCTTAACTTGAGGGTGAATGTCACTATCCTAAGGTTCCATCATGTTACCTTGCTAGAAGTTGTACCAATGGCCAGCACTTACTCCATAATAAAAGACCAAGATAAATAAGTAGTGACTAATGAGGCGAACTTCCTAATTTTTCTTTTCTGCCTTTCCAGTTGTTGGCTGCATTTCGGATGAAACATGTGAAACGTTGGAAAACAATGAATTGGCTCGGCGAGGTTACAACTCATAATAATATTTTAAGAGAAAATGATACTAAAAGTTATGGTACTTTAAATATCTTTTTCCCAATAATCTAATGAGCATATTGCGTGAGCACATCCGTAAACAAAAGTTATCTTTTTACCCAATTCTGTTTTTAAGTTGAAATGATATTATAGTGGTTGCGATAGATCATTTCTCCATCATTACCCACAACAATTTTTAAAAGGCAATTATTGATTCTTAACCTTAGGGGGAATATCACTATCCTAAGGTTGCATCATTGTCACCTAGCTGGAAGCTATAACAACGACCAAGACTTAATAATAACAATAGACCAAAACAAATAATTAGTGATTATTGACAATGATCGGCCGGCAAAAAAATAAACCCCATTCACAATTCTTTAAAATTTATAAAATGAATAACTTAATTGGTTCCAATAACCCTTCCCGCAACTATCTTAAAAGTTCAATGATTGTCGACTAATAAAGCATTCCAAGACGCAAGTACTTGATTATTCACATGTTTGCCCTTCTATTGCAATTTCATGGCTATTTAGAAATCCTTATGCAATTGTTTTTCTCCCAGGCAGTGGCCCTTCGTATTTAAAACCTTTTATGACGACGTACCGTATCAAAAAAATAAGCCAAGTTGCAATTGATTAGCAATCATTGATGACGTACAATTACATCATATCTTTTAATAGTGGACTGTAAACCTTCGTTCTATTATTTAGCATTTCTTTTAATAATGGATCGAAATTTCCTGAACAATTTCGCAAACCACACATCATCTTTTATTCAAAATTTATTTTTCGATTGTTTTTTTGCTATTGAGGATGAAGTTTATTTGAATGTTTCCACGTTCAACTAAAAAATCCAATTACCCAGCAATAATGCAGAAGATGAACACCGTGTTTTCTCATTTTCGCGCGTGCAACAACCAAAGATATTTACTGACAAACAGATAAGCACAACAATTAAGAGGGAGACAACTTGCCTGTTCTAGAGGAAATTAAAATTCTTCTTGTGAAGGACATGTAGAGCGTACTGCCATAGTGGAAAATAGTTATGTTGTAACATTTATCTGCTATCAAATAAGGAGATAGAAGATACGCAAAATAAATTTATAGTGGTCCGGTCTTAGTAAAAGACTTATTCTACTCTCCCTGCTCTAATGGCCACAACAGGGTTAAAGTCCACTGTGTAATCCTGAAAAGTGTTGTTTCTACAGGAAGCTTGATTAGTTGATTCTATAAACTCACTCTAACAACACTGACTCTCTTCCCATATTATAGACACACAGACTTGTACAGAGAAATACAATCATAATTATATAGCTTCTACACGCAGAATAACATGAAGATAAATACTCAGAGAATAAATTAATTTTGTCGTTTCCCCCAACTCTACTACTTTTCCTTAGGTTGGGTTGGGAGAGAAGAAATGGAAAATGCAACTAAGCAATCGGTGGCATACTCTGACTTGCTAATACCTAATTGACTTGGTAGAGAGATGTGACGTGTCAAGCCAATGAAAAGTAAGTATTTCCAACTTTCAACCATCAATTAGGATGACAAACATATTGCACAGACAATGTGGATTGATAGATTACACCAAATCAATTGTGTGACTACCAATAGGATACATATCCATTGTAGAGGTGGAGTTTAATCTTTTAATTAAGGATTTTTTTTCTAAAGATGAACAATATTCCTACAAATGCCAAAAACCAAAAGTGTTATTGATATAGATACAAATTTTGAGAGGACTTTTGAAAAGTTTTATTAATCATTTCTCAAATTATATTTTTGTCCTACCTCGATTTCACTTTATATCCTCTATTCCTAAAGCTAGGAATCTAGGATTTTGTACTGTCACTTTCGTAACTTTGTTATTAAGCTTCAGATTTTAATTTGTTATTAAGACTATGTTCATTTCACGAAAAATAACTTCTAGAAAAATATTTTCTGGATTTTCCGACATTCATCTCACGGAAAATGAATTGGTTGGGAAAAACATTTTCCATTAAAGGAAAAAAAAACCTTCTAAAATAGGGGAAAATGTTTTCTACTTTTGAAAGAGGAAAACATTTTCCATACCTTCTTTCACCTCACTTTCTTTTACCAAACATTTTTTCTCTTTATTTTTTATTTTTCTAAAAAATCAATATTTTTTAATTATTTTTTGAATATTTTTATTTTTATTTTTTCCTTCCCTTTTTTCATCTCCTTCTTCATTTGGTTGGTTGTTGGCCACGGCGGCGGTTGGCAAATGGCGGCGACCGCCACAGCGAGTTGGAGCCTCTCCATAGGTTAGTGAGGCTCCAACTCACTAGATCCTAGCGAGCTCGAGCCTTGCCGGCTTGTGGCAAGGCTTTGCCTCGCTTGATTAGGTGAGGCCGAGCTCACCCGATGCCGACAAGCTTGAGCCTGCCGAAATCTGGCGACCTGGGCGGGGCCTAAGTGTCACACCTCAAATCTTGAGCTCGTAACAACCCAAATTCACTTGTGATCCAAAACATGCGACGTCCCAAGTTCTGTCGTCTACTAGTTCATTTTATCGTCATTGAGCACATGCGGAAATGAGATTAAACACACCTAGTCAAACATCAAGTGGGGATACCAGAAAGACACAGCAGTAAAACAATAGCAACACTTTTTATTTATCTACAGAGGTTAGCCCGGGGAATAGTACATGTACAAGCCCTTTTTCGGGCGGTGTTCCAAGACCAACACAAAAAGGAACTAGGCCTGGCTAACCTATTATTACCAAAAAGGAGGGGAGGGTCCGTCAAAAGGAGATTATACGACAAGTGCCTAATCACTGGCCTCATAAGGGTTAGACTTGCTCGTCGAGGGGTCCACCATAGCACCATCAGGGCAATTGAGGTCTATTAGATCCCATACCTCATCACCTGGCCTCTCATGCGGTGGAGGCCCGTCATAGCCTCTTAGGGACCATACATCATGTCCCCTTGCTTGACGTACCATGCCTTGAAGATGTGTGGCATGTAATGGTTTCTCTCCCCCTCGTCGACCCCGATGGTCATCACGTGCTGCTCATAAACAAAATTACGACTTGGGATGAGTCGCGTGGTGACGGAGGTGCTCACGTCCACAGGGACACCAAATCACACTAGGTAAGGTGTCTTACTAGGGCCTTGAAAATGTTAACAATAACGGGATGAGATAAACTCAGTGAGTTAAAGTCCTAAATCTCAGTTAGGAACTTTGCTTGTCTCAAGTGAAACTTAACTAGACAACCTAATATTGATGGCAGATCAATTGCAAAGCGACCCCCGCAAGAAGAGGAGAGAGAATGAGCTAGCAAGCTTGCCCAAGAAGCTTTGGCCACTTGCTCATCCAGATTGAATAACAACCAAGTAATTCTAAGCAAATGTGGACCACACAAAGCTAAGCTTCTAGAAGAGAAGGCTCATGGGTTGAAGAGAGAAAATTTGGGCTAACTTGGGCCCACCTTAGGCTGTCCTTGATGGGCGCAAGGCCCATTGGGCCGCCGGTTTTGGGCCGACCCACTTGCGGGACTAAATTTCCAGTCCAAATTTTCCTTTTCCAACACTTTGCGGCTCACCGGAAAACCCAAGAATAAATGTGGTGATGTCCAATTATTTAGTCATGAAGTCCTCGAAAAGTCGATATTGAAATCATATTAAAAATCAAGGTTAAATTGAATCAATTGCGACCATAGTACGATTTAGACTATCGGGGGCCCCTTCTGGGTTTTCCTCACGTTTGACTTGTGGTCGATAGCTTTTCGATCCACGTTTAAGTGAATTCTCAAATCAAGGACAACTCTCAGTTGTCATGTAATCCTGGGGGTTCAATTGATAATCCTGAGTACATGGTCAAAAAGGAATCGGTTTAATGTCATTCGTAGTTCGTTTCAAAGTCACGCAGAATCACCCGCAACCCACGTATCTTTACCGGATCGATTTATTTCCATTTGCTAATGGACTGATAAGAGGGTGGTATTGTTCCCCTTTGGATCCTTTTGGTCGAACAGTCCGTTCTTGATTAAATCTGCTGATCACACGTGATCAATCCCTAGTTGTGCTTCCGGAAGGTCCATTAACTCATGAATGATCAGTTCAAGGATACTATATCAAACAATGCATAAGTAGCATGGTCATGCAAGGATACCGTACATGTAATCATAGCATGCACATTCTCGCCTCCTCCGAGTACAGCATAGACCCTTCCTTGCACTTGGGGTCTGTTCAGATTGTTCTGTGGGGGCGTTCCCTACTAGTGGTCCTGCTTGTTCCCATGCCTTTTCCCACAAGCTTAGCACATACCAAACGGATTTGGTGCTGGTTTTCCCACGCCATTCTTCCTATTGGATGGGAGAGGATACCTTACTTCAGTCATCGGTTTTTTCCTGAATCAACGGTTATCTCTATTAGGTAGAATTGCGATTCAAATACTGCCGTCCTCTCTGCTAGGGTTTTTCAATTATCTGAGCTCTCTTGTATAGCTCGTTGTAGTCCTTCAAGTTCAAGGACACCAGATGGTCCTTGATTTCCAACTTCAGTCCATCCCTAAACCTCTTGGCCTTATCCATAGGATTCTCAACCAGCCTTGGCGCATACTTGGACAGCTGTGCAAACTTGGCTTCGTATTGACCCACCGTCATGAGATTCTGACGTAGCCTCTGAAATTTAGCCATCTTCTGTTCCCTTGCACATTCAAAGAAATACTCGCCTAGAAAATGCCTCCATAAAGGCACCCCAAACCCAGGCCGTGCCTATGGGAAATACCCTCCCTTGGGTAGCTTCCCACTAAGTACCGGCATTACCCTACAACTAGTAAACAGCCAGTATCACTTTGTCCTCCTTTAAACACTGTAGCAGTATGAACGTCTTTTTCAATTTCTTACGCAATGGGTAGTTGCCTCGGGATCGCCTGCCCTAGTGAACTTATGCTGCTTCATAAACTATTCCACCAACTGATGCATAGGTCGGTTACCATTTTCATGCCTAGCTGCTAGAGTATTAGCAAGAACAACAGCAGTGGCAGCTGTAGTAGTAGCGACAGCAACTTGAGTCTAAGTCTGCTGTCCTATCAAAGCTTCCAAGTTGTGCATAATCCCATCCATCCTTAGATCTTCCGATGCTCTTTCCCTTGCACCGATCAGGACTTGTGCCGTCCTTCTCCTCGGGGCCCTTTACCCAGGAGTTCTCAACTTAGGGATACTCTGATCTGGATTACTCATAACGCAGGATTCACCTAACCTACTTTCCAATTCCCAACGCAGAATTAGAAACTAAGACAGCCCAACAATAGCTACAGCTTTTACAAGCAATCACATGCAAGCAAAAGAAACGTATTTCCTACTAACTATTCAAATGTTAACCGGGCTCTGATATAAAAATTGACGGGCATGTCATGCCCCGACCCTCAAGCTCGCGACAACCCTAATTCACTTGTGGTCCGAATCATTCGACGTCCCAGGTTCTGTAGCCGATCAGTTCATTTTATCTTGTCATTAAGCACATGTAGAAACGATATTAAGCACATCTAGTCAAATATCAAGTAGGGATAGCAGAAAGACATAGTAGTAAAATAACAGCAACACTTTTTATTTATCTGCAAAGATTAGCCCGGGGAACAGTACATGTATAAGCCCTTCTTCAAGCAGTGTTCCAAGGCCAACACAAAAAGGGACCAGGCCTAGCTAACCTACTATTACTAAAAAGGAGGGGAGGGTCCGTCAAAAAGAGATTAGGCGACAGGTGCCTAATCACTAGCCTCAAAAAGGCCAGACTCATCGAACAAGGGGTCCACCATAGTGACATCAGGGGGATCGAGGTCCATTGAATCCCATACCTCATCACCTAGCCTCTCGTGTGGTGGAGGCTCGTTATAGCTTCTCAAGGGACTATACATCATGTCCTCCTACTTGATGTACCATGCCTTGAAGACATGTGGCACGTAATGGTCCCTCTCCCCCTCGTTGACCCAGATTGTTGTCACATGCTGCTCATAAACAAAATTGCGACCTCAGACGAGTCGTGCGGTGATGGAGGTGCTCATGTCCATAGAGACACCGAATTCATCGAGTACGGCGTCATACTAGGGCTTTGAAAATGTTAACCATGATGGGGTGAAATAAACTCAATGAGTTAAAGTCTTAAGCCTTGGTTAAGAACTTCGCTTGCCTCAAGTGCAGCTTAACTAGGTAACCTAATATCGATGGCAGATCAATTGCAAAGCGACCCCCACTTTGCCTTATTTATAAGCATGCAAGAACTCAGCCACAATACACATCAATGGCGATCAAATGCAACCATAGGCGATCTCACCTTGCCTTGGCACACGTACTTTGCAAATATAACATAATTCAAGCCATAGCAACTTCAACAAGTATTTCACATAATCAGAACACCCATCGAACTCTCTCATGCATCAGCATCCACATGTGTTGCGATTATTATGACCCATTAAGGTTGTGTTGTGGTATCGTCCCCCCTTGGGCATGACTATGTCATGGGCCTTCCCCGAGACAGCATTCATCAAGGAGCATTGGTCCAGCCTCTACTGTGACTCAACATTTAACCATTGCTAAGCAACTGACTGAAATCAGGTGACCTCAATGCAACCATGGTTCATGTGACCATGCAATACAACCATCAACCATTTTATTTCTTTCTTTTCTCTCTCACCAATGCAACCATGGTTCGTGTTCATGCAACATGCTATTGCAGTAAACACATGTATACAACGCAACAATAATCAATGGTTACATGAACTTGCGTAATTCAATAGTTCAAGATACAGCCATCAAATAGCAATTCAAGTCATAATTTGACAACCAGTCCCAACCAATTAACGTCATGATAATCACATGCTTTTCTAATAGCCATCACCCCTAACCATTCCCATAATAATCAACACTTGCCCACAACTAAACACTTCGATAATCAATCACGTGCCTTAGCTAATTATTGATAATCAAACACGTACCTCAACAATTAACAATAATCAATCACGTGCCTCAACAATCAGCGATAATTAATCACGCACCTTGACAACCAACGATAATCAATTATTCCCTTAAATAATTGATTATCACACAACAAGCATATACTAGGATTATATCCAAAAATACTTATTTATAAAGCATATAATACTATAGTTAATCATTTCGATAAATAATTAACCCCCACAAAATAAGTATAGATATTTATCAATCCTATAAATAATTACCCAACCAAATGAATTAAATTTCACAAAACCTTCCTTAATAAATCAAGGTCCCTCAACATTATAGTATATGAATACCCTTCAACTTTAGAAAAATAAGCAATAGTTAAATACACATAAACATTGCTCAATTTAATCAATTTCAATAAATAATCACAATTATTTATTTCTCCCATAAATAAATAATTGTCCATAAATAGCCAATAATTCGAAATTAATAAATAATATAATTAATTAATTAATTTCCACAAAAATAATATAATATTTCCATAAATAAATAATTTCCATAAACAATATAATTATAATTAATTATTTCCATAAATAATTAATCATAATTGAATAATACTAAACCTTCATTAACCAAATTAATAAACCATAAGCAAGCTTAGTAATATAATATAATGCTAATTAATCATAAACTCAATTAATTAACAACCAAGCACAATCAAGCCACCATTAACTTATCATAGTCTGATTTAAGCATAATCAAGGCATATAAACCATACTTTAATCATAAACAACCCTCATTAGCCATTAATCACACTTAGACTAATTAAACTACTTCTAAAGCAAGATTAACCTATAACTAAGGAATTAGGAAATTAACTCACACACTCAAGGATTCTGGTGACACCGGAGCGACAGTGAGGATGAGGTCTACGCGGGGCCGGCTTGGGGACAGTGACGAACGACGGACGATGGCTGTTTCTCGTAGAAACAACATCAGCATTGTCTGAAGCTTGGACAGGCGGCCGACGGTGATAGGTGGCGACCAACGGGTGGTGGCTAGACTTTGGATGGCAACAACTACACAGTGGATGGTGGTAGCAACTTTGGCAAATGGCAGTAGCGGTGGCAGCAAGGGTGAACAACAGGGCGGCGAGAATAGAGAGAGAAGTAAGGGAAAAATGAAGAGAAAAGAGAGAGAGTGAGCTGAGGAGAGAGAGGGGTGGCAACAAGGAAGAGAGAGGAGAGAGAATGAGCTAGCAAGCTTGCCCAAGAAGCTTTGGCAACTTTCTCATCAAGATTGAATAACAACCAAGTAATTCTAAGCAAATGAGGACCACACAAAGCTAAGCTTCTAAAAGAGAAGGCCCATGAGAGAGAATTTTGGTTAGCTTGGGCCCACCTTGGGCTGTCTTTGATGGGCGCAAGGTCCATTGGGCTACCGGTCTTGGGTCGGCCCACTTGTGGGCCTAAATTCCCGGTCCAAGTTTTCCTTTTCTGACTATTTTCGGCTCACCGAAAAACCCAAGAATAAATGTGGTGACGTCTAATTATTTAGTTGTGAAGTCCCTGAAAAGTCGATACCCGAAATCAGATTAAAAATTAGGGTTAAATTAAATTAATTGCGACCGTAGTATGTTTTAGACTATCGGACGCCCCTTTTGTGTTTTCCTCACGTTTGACCCATGGTCAATAGCTTTTTAATCCACGTTTAAGCGAATTCTCAAACCAGGGATGACTCTTGGTTGTCATGTAATCCCGGGGGTTCAATTGACAATCCTAAGTACACGATCAAAAAGGAATTGGTTTAACGTCGTTCGTAATTCGTATCGAAGTTATGCAGAATCACCCACAACCCAACTTTGTGCATCTACCGAATCAATTTATTTACATTTGCTAATGGATTGGTAACAGGGTGGTATCGTTCCCTTTTGGATCCTTATGGTCGAACGGTCCGTTCCTGATTGAATCTGCTGGTTGCACATGTATCAATCCCTGATTGTGCTTCTGAAAGGTCCGTTTACTCACAAATGATCAGTTGAGAGTTATCGTACTAATAAGGCATTGATTTATATCACCATTTCATATAATCCCAAAATAGGGTCGAAATTCAAGACGTCACAATGAGCCTGAGCCTAGTTTGAGGTTGCCGTCGGCGAACCTTCGGTGACCTTGGGTGAGGCTTGAACTCTGCCTGGTTCACCAGATTTGGTGAGGCCCAAGCTCATTGGTGTTGGGCGAGCTCGACCCCACCGGCGAGCTCGAGCCTCGTCGGGATCTCGTTGAGTTGGAGCCTCGTCGGCTTGTGGTGAGGCTCCGGCTCGCCATGGCTGGCCACCGCCGTGGGCCGGCAATTGGCCAAATGAAAAAGGAGATGAAAAAAAAAAAAATTAAATGATTTTTTAAAACATAAATATAATTAAAAATCGATTTAAAAAATAAAATAATAAAAAATTATTAAAAAGGATGTATGAAGGAAAATATTTTTTTTACCAAACAACAGCATTTCATTTTCAGGTTTTAGCCGTACACCGGAAAAATAATTATATTTTCTTGGAAAATGACTTTCGGAAAATATTTTCCGTAAACACTATAGTTTCAGTGAAACAAATGGAGCCTAAATGAACCAAGAAGTCGGAGAATTGCGAAACCATGGAGCGGAAGACGTCGGCAATTGTTTGTCCATCAATTTCATTTGTCCCTGTGGCAAGGGCTACCAAATTCTTCTCTCCCGGGAGAAGTGCCAGCACCGGCTTGCGTGAACTCTTGACCATGTCCCATTTGCACACACATCTACATGTGAATTTGATGTTCTTGTTCCAATAATTTAAGATAAGCAAACGTACACATTACAGCATTGATAAAGTGGTCGGTCAACTCCTCAATGGTCTTGAGCATCTAATAAGAAGACACTGTAGACATTGCTTTTCTATGATACTATGATGCAAGTAGCCAGAACAGTAAGATTTTCCTTTACTGGTTCACGCAGAACGGCTTTACTTAATGGATGGCCTCCCCTGAACAGTTGCCGGATTGATGAAACAACCGGTTGATATTGTGAAAGACGTGACACAACATCAATGTTTATTCTCAATGCAGTATCTAGACATCGAACAATTCTTTATATTAATCTTCACATGTCACACCTGTGTCATGTAGTACCTTCAATTCAATCAGCTGCTTCACCACTAAGCTTTCTGGATCTACCTGTTTAAGAGGAGTTCAAAACTAAGTTTATACTTTCATTCATGTATGTAATTAATGAAAGGTGAAAGTAGGAAATAGCAAGGGATTATTTGCCGAGGTGACCAGCAAGGATAATGAGACTCATGACTTGACGACAGGTTACATTACAAAAACAGGAAAAATGTAACTTTTGATGAATATATATGATCACTTTAAGTACCACCGCCAAACCCAAAGTGTCACCACAAGATTCAGGTAAAACAATGAAAAGAGAGAGAAAGAAGCTTGGCACCAGCAGGAGTTTCATTGAGCTTTAACCACAGTGGAAAGACAGAAAAGAGATATGATCAACTTAGAAATCAGGGTAGATACTCACAATGGATCGTTTTGGCAGCATTCCTGAGCGACTTTTCTTCAGTGTTGGTCAGGCTCGACATACTTGGAGATGAGTCATTGCACAAGTTTACATGCTTCACTGTTTCGCTCATCAAATTGACAAAACTGCCAGACATGTTGTCAGTCAAGTAACCTGGCTTTGAAGGCACAGGTATGACATTAGTACGTCCCAGAAGCATTGCCACTACACAGGACATCGGTGGCCTTAGAGATGGCTGCATCTGGGTGCAGAGGAGAGCCACGTGAATCACATTTTTTACTCCCTCCTCTTCGAATTTTGATAACCTTGGGTCCACTATGTCGACATGGCGCTCATTCTCGTACAGGTGCCAGGCCTTAATAGCAAAAAAATGCAGCAAAGTAAGCAAACTAAAGTGCATGATCAAAAACCAGAGGACTGTTACCAAAGAAGAAAAAAAGAGGATTGGCTCATATTCTTTTCCCCAAAAGATGAAGACAATGGAGGAATCAATCCCTACCCAACTATTGTTTTCCCAAGAAACATGCCCATTTCTTTCAGTCAAACTGCAAGCAGATTATCTGCACCCTTTCAAATAAAATGTTCTCGTTGATTTTTCTGATATACATCATTAATCTAAATCCGAAACATGGTGGTTCTGTCAAAGAAACTATACATCCATAGTTCAGCACATCCATTAAGGTATGGAGTAGATCTTTTTAATGAAGCAGAAGCAGTTAATTAGAATACTTCATAAGTGCATTGGCTGTAACATCAACACAGATACAACTTGTCTTTATCATTGGAGAACGATGATAAGTACACAGTGGCATCTCACATGCCCCTCCTACAGACAAATATGCACAAATCCATACCTACACATAACAAGTGTAAAGATACATATGCATGATGCATATATACAACACGCAGGATGCACACGCCTGCACGCATGATGCATTTGAAAATTCGTTTGCAAATTCTTGTCCTCAATTGAAAGAAACTTGAGAAGCATTCCGGATCCTCTAAATACATTGGCCAAAATGAAAATGAGCTTAAACAACTTAAAAAGATCCATATGAAAGTAATTCCATTCATCCTTACCCACTCAAGCAGAGATTCTTCATTTTCAGATGCAAAATTTGGCTTTCCAGCAACAATCTCCAAGGCCACCACTCCGAAGGCAAAAACATCAGTCTTCTCACTCAGGTGCCCACGCATGACATACTCTGGCGCCAGATACCCCCTATTCCAGTCCCAGAAAAATAAAATGCAAAGGTACTCATAAATTTAGAAATATACATATTCATAAAAACATCAATAATCAGAAAGCAAAGAGGCTAAGTTTCAATATCTTACATTGTCCCTGCAACTTTAGTGCTTATGTGAGTCATTTTATCATTGTAAAGCTTTGCCAATCCAAAGTCTGAAATTTTTGGGTTAAGAGTTGCATCAAGCAAAATATTGCTGGCCTTCACATCTCTATGCACAATTTTAACTCTTGATTCTTCATGAAGGTAAGCTAGTCCTCGTGCTATGCCCAAGCATATATCATAACGAGTGCCCCAGTCAATAAGAAGGCTTGTTTTCCCTGTCCAATTCATGTCATTAGGGATATTGTGTCTAGCAATTGTGCATAGATAGGGAATATCCACTAAAAGTAGAGTATTGACAGTTACCAAATAAGGCATGATCGAGGCTACTGTTCTCTAGAAACTCATACACAAGGAGGCGTTCATCACCATGTACACAACATCCATACAACTTTACAAGGTTCCGATGTTGAACAGCAGATATCGTCGCAATTTCTGCTAGAAATTGATTGTTTCCTTGGTCAGAGGTCACAGAGAGTTTCTTCACAGCAACAAGTCTCCTATCACCAAGTGTTCCCTAGAGTGTAGAATATTCCATGGGTTAGGGACATAATCGTGTTTCAGAAACAAGCTTCATGGAACATGCACATATCAGAGAAAACAGTATCTGCACAGAGATTCAATTTGAGAGACAACTAGCCAGCCTTTGCTTTTGCAATTTATCATCTTAAGGCTCAACTACGGGTCCATCAGATAATGAATCATGAACCTAAGGAATGAAAATCCTTCAGTGATCTATTGAAGTGTTCCAAGTGCCAAATACAGTGGAATTAACAATGCAAGCAGTTCAGAGGAAAAGCTGAGTTGAATGTCACTTTGTACAAGAGCAAATTATGCAGAACATTAAGATAGTCCGTGCTAAGTCAAAAGCATCAACCTGTTAATTTGGTCACCAGTAACTTGGCGGGGCCTCAGGTCAAATACATATGTAACAAGCTGAAAAAAATCTGACATGCATGTTTCCATTGAGAGAGAATGTTGAGAAGTGTAATAAGGACCTATAGCAATGGATGGTCTAATCTCCTAAAGAACAAATTAGGAAAGTGTACCAATAATGAATGATGGAGCATATTTCTAGAGTAGTTTCTGTTCATCAGACCACTAGCACCACAGCTCAGCCTAAATATCTTTCAATTAATGAACTCTACTTATTTTCTTTTGTTTTCTCCCAATCAGAGCTGAGTGCTGCATGACGATACTGTCTTGGATCACAAGTCAATAGCGCAGAAACTGACACCATTTGAACACTGAAAAGCAATTTCTAAGATGATATGAACAGAACTTTTCAAGACAAGGGAACTGGAGCTATTGCATATCTCCTCTAATAGTTGACCACCAAGAGAATATTTCTTACTACAGAAGTTCAATGTATGCCGATGAGCATTGTCTTGTCAAGACCAATTAATACACCACATTTCCTGAGTGCATACACAATATCAAACTTGTGACCAACACCTCATTTGGCACATCAATGAAACAATATAGATAAGTGTTCATTCATGATATTTGACTATTTATTAATTAATATATTAATGATCCGCTGAAGAAGATAATATTCAGTTGCATAATAGACTCGTGTGTTTAGTCATGATTCTATCTTAGCTACCTTGAGACAACAAGAATGGGCCCATGGGAACCAAATATTCACATGGTACTTTGTCAGCTGATAATTGCCAGTGAGATAATCAAGTGTAGGTTGCTAGCATGCACACACGGCCTAGGGCTCAGAAAAAGATAAATAATAACTCAAAGGTATTCCGGAAGATTATGAAGTAACTGCAAGTTCGGTTATTCTAAAAACAGAAAAGTCTGCATTCCTTCATCATGATGATGCAAATTTATAAGTTAATTGATGTGGAAGCATCCGACTTAAGTCTAGTGACAAACTCAGCACAATCGATGTTCATTTAAGTCAAAGCAGATTTAGGTCATAACTTGCTTCAGTGGGTCAAGAATGAAGTTGTCGATTAGGAGACTATCAACCAAGTTACCTATTAAGGAGTTGTCGATTCTTCCCTTGCCATTCAAAGTTACCAATTCACCAGAATACTTGCCGATTTCAAAGCTAATCAACAACATATCGACGGGATGCTATTCTGAGCAATTTCCTAATATATTTGTTGATCTTCTAAGATGGTTATTTACTGGTCAAGACTGGTGGACGAATTTTGGAAGATGACCCACAAGGCTGAAAAGTCAAGATTTCAAGTCTCCATGTCTTTATTGCATTTCATAGTTCCTATGTGTTTTAAATGCATTTTCTAGTTCCTAAGTCTTTAATGAGTTTTCTGGTTCCTATGTCTTTAATGTTTGGGTAGTTCTCCTATAATGTTTGTCTTTCTATGTCTTGTTTTCCTACAAAAGGAGGAGTTCTCAGTTGTAAGACAGATTTGATGAATATATGAGAATTTCTCTACGTGAGTGAATATTCATCCTGATTCTTTATCCAACATTGTTGGTGGTGAATTAAATAGTTCCTTATCCTTGGCTGGTGGAGAGATCTTTTATGCCTTGGTGGTGAGCTGTCACCTATCTTAATTCTTTATCCTTGGCTTGAGGCTTTTGCATTTATGCTTTGGTGGTGAACCTTCCATATCCTTCATCCTATGCACTTCATTCCATTATCACTTATCATACCCTTTCCATACACTTAACCAGAAAACCCCATTCTCGGAATCACTTGTCCCATGCACGCATCATTAACTCATCCAAGGGATATGATTGAACTTGTCAACTCCCCCCAGCCCCCAATCCCTCTGCGCTAGTCCATGCAGTGAACCCCAAAAAGGAAAGTATCTTCATTTTTGAAAATAAATTCTTAGTCTCAGCTAAAATCTAACAATTTCACCGTTTAGAAAGAGGGTGCTAACATATTTAGAGACAGTAAAGAGAATGACTTTCTATGCACTTGGGCAGGCACTGATGACCACAGCTGGTAAAATCACATAAACACAAAAGAGACAATAGGTACTGACAAAAACACAAACATAACATGACATAATACACTCAATTAAACTTTTGACATGAATTAAACGTTAAAACATTAAACTGTGGACAAGAATTACAAGCAAAACCAGGACAGTTGAAAATCATTTCAAAGCCCTCGAGCACACAAAGCTTAGTCTCTAGCCATATTCCAAATATCAGGATGCAAAATTACCTTATAAACAATTCCAAAACCACCCTGGCCCAGCTTATTGGCAAGGCTGAAACCATTTGTAGCATTTTGTAGCTCGGAATAGTTGAAAGTCAATGCCCCTGTAGCAACTCTCAGGGCATCTGCATAACATAATCAGTAAGAACAATTTTTGAATATGCTCATCACCCATCTGCAAAGAAGTGACACTGCTTTGCAAGGTCACCACCGTGCTCTCCCCATTGGCAGATAGATGGACTTTTCCTGAATTCTGGGCACTTCCCTTGAAATTTTAGTCTTGCAGTCCCTAATGTAACGTTTACTTGAAAGGCTATTATGCATTGATGAGCAAGGTAAAGAGATGATGGATATCCTTTACTCATTCTTCAAGGAAATTCTTTTGGAAGCATGTCCCTGGTTAAACTTCACATCTCCTTTACAGAAGAGGCTCACCAGTGACAAAATTTGTCACCCACTTCAAGAGACATATAACTTACTAGCAAGATAACTGATAAACCAGTCCAAAAAGCAGAGGCCTGCTATACTATTAAATGATTGCATTGGCACATTCTACTAAATTAAGCTACTAACTTATGGAGAAACAGTGGGACTCACATTGGGCTGAAAAAGGACGCATGTTGTCGCCTTTTTTTTGGCTATTTCATTGGTTTTTCTGTGAATTAATCTATAGAATAAAACTAGGCATAACTATAGTCCTATGTGGAAGAGTATCTTCTCCAGGAGGAAAACCATGCGATTGCATTAAGGAAGGTGACAAGCAATTAACACTGGAGAAGTATGTCTGAAATTACATGAGACTACCTTAAACCATAAAGGTTGGCATATAAAGCACCATAACAACATTACTAGACACTTTGAAACATCATAACTGCTACTAAGAACCATCAAGCAGGTAACCATGCAATATGGCTATCTCAACAGCTATTAAACACCCATGATGCAAATTATTTCACCTGTCTCTTCATCGGAGCTTGGTCTTTTCCTTATTCTGAGATAATAAAAAACCACAAAAGTTGATAGAAATAACATGACTCCAACACCAACTGCAATCCCTGTGACCAAAGGCATCCTATTCTTCCTCTTGTCTGGAAAAGTAGGTGTAAAATCTGTAGAAGCATTTCAGGTGAGTGAACACATGGTGAATGTGCAGTAGTCAGAAAATGACATTTAGTAAGGAAGGAAATCTATTACCTGGAGTAACATGGATAGCTGAAATAGATGGTCCATAAGTACCTCGAGAAGGCATGCAGCACGTCCCTTTTCCAGCCCAAAAGAAGTGAATCTCAACATAGTTTTCAAATACCTGAACCTTAAATGCCTTCTCGACAGCTCGGAAGGACCTTCCACCTGCTTCCTTTCTAATGTCAAAGTCCTTTGACATCAAAATCCCCTTAAATAACCCAGAAAAGATAGATCAGGTTTACCTAGTACAATTTGTCGCACTTGATGAAGAAAGTTTAACATCGCTTTTTTTGTGGTAGATTTTCACAAAAAACTTGTCCACCTACTTCTTGAGAAATTGACTGTGGGAATCTCAGAGAAACTCATCTTGGAAATTGAAAGGTTCATCCCTGATTTAAAGGCTGTAATTTATTATTTTGTACACTAGTAGCTACAATGTAAAAAGTGGTGCACTGAAAAGACAAGACAACAAATGATAGTAATTCTTTCCCTCATCGCAAACTGGAAACGGTAATTCATTGGAGTGAGGATATAATTATTCAAGGTACTTATACGATAAGCAATCTTGTGCTAGGATTATAAAAAAGGTAAATGTCCATCATGAACCCAATGCTGTTGATGAAGAATCGTGAAACAAAGATTGAGCATAGTTTCAGGTAAAGTCATAAGCTCATGAATAGCCAAGCCAATGATATTATAGCTGTGCATCCAGGACGTCTTATTGGAACTTCATGCTACTAAAATACTTTATGCAGCATACAGGTCTAAAGACTTGCCTGAATGTATATATCAAAGAGACGCCTCCCCCGACTTGTCCACTGGCTATCATCTGGAAAAGCTGTTTCTGCAAACCCTAGTTTCACTGTGTAGTTGCCATTCTGGAGTCCCAACCCATAGTATCTCAATGATGATGCAGACGTCCTTGCTGTTTGGAAGAGAGCTTGGTCTGGCTCTGGCTTATTCAAGATGGCGTTGGAGGTTGAACATGTAAATTGGTAGTTGGTAGCATCGTTAAAAATCCCAACATTGCTAAGTGCCCACCTCTTTGTCTCACTAACAAAGAACGAAGCTGGACCAATGCCATTGTTGTAGTCACCCTCAAACAGAGTTCCATCAGAAGATTTGACTCGTGGACCCCCGGAATTGATTGCAAAACTAATATCTGCAAAGGAATACATAGTTCATCTGATTGGATACAATTATATTGTCCACTCAAAACCTTAATATGCTGGGTGGAGGGAAACTGTATATAAGGCCCACATAAACTTGTGACAAGTAACACAATACATTAACATCCCCGCTCCTATGTAAATGTGACCGAGAACAGCAACATGAAAATAAGGAACAGAGAGCCACACATGAGAAATAACCCAAGGAGAAACCTGACTTAGAATGTCCATCCCAAAAGCTTAAGCTGTTAGGCGGAGGCAAATTGCATGCATATAATGCTACTGTAAACCTCATAGACAAGCCATTTGTGATAATTTAACGAATACTCAAACATCTATGTTACACTTCAAATGGCTTACTGACAAGGTTTCAGCTTAGCACAACCTTTACCAAGAACACATGCTCAAACTTAACATTGACGCATGCATATTGTTGAAGTAGTGTCTTGCATTGCTTGATAATAGGTCTTATATGCTCTTTATATTCATGTGGTCTCTCTCCACTTATTAGCATAAGCTTTTGGGTTAGACTTAACATGGTATCAGAGCTAGTGTTATTATGTACTGCTCATAAATAGGTTTTAAATGCTCTTTATATTCATATGGTCTCTCTTTAGCTTTTAGGTTGGACTTTCTAACACATTTTTACATATCCTTTGCTAGTAGGACCAACTCCTTTTGAAAATGCAAAGCAATTTCACTTCATTGCACAAAGTCAGCCATAAAAATGAACTTCGATGAGGTTAATTGTAGATGACAAATTGTACGTAATGCCATTCATTACTCAAGTACTTATGGCGACATTATTAGAAAGAAAAAAAGAAATTCTCACTAGTAGCAAGACCACAAATATAATGGCAGGTGGTAGAGTTGATTGAGGTCTTATGCAAGAATGTAAAAGCAGTTATGACTAGCTGTGCTTGTACTCCAAATATGGTACATGTAGCATGGATAGTTGACTGCACTGATTACTTCAGTGATAGCACCAATGTCTCCTCAGTGCCATGCAGAGTGGATAATACTACTTTAAGTTGAGAAGCAGAGACAAATAGAAAGCTGCAGAACTTGAGGACCTCCACTATGTTGGATTCCGATTCACCTGGTCATCTTCGTCAGGGGCTTCTCAGAAGTTAAGGAAGATTGACAGGGTTTTAGTTAATCGCAAGTGGGGCCAGGAATTCTCCTTTTTGGAAGCGTCATTTTTAGCCCTGGGGATTTCTGACCACTCGCCAATGCTAGTGAAGATTACTGCACCTTCAGCTCAGAAGAAACCATTTAAATTTTTTAACTTCTGGATGTAACATCCGGAATTCCAAGTGATGGTCAATCAGGTGTGGGAAGTACCTATCTCAGGAACTCCTATGTTCCAATTATATAGTAAGATGAAAGCCTTGAAAATTCTGCTCAAACAGCTTAATCGGGAGGCCTATTTGGATATATCCAGGAGAATGGAGGAGGCAAGGCAAGCTTTAAGGGCCACTCAGGAGGCTCATCAGCTGGACCCCTGCAATCATTCGCTGGCGGAAATGGAGAGTACTCAACACCGGATGTTCTATGAACTCCGAACATTGGAGGAATCTTTCTACCGACAAAAGTCTAGGGTTCGGTGGCTTAAAGAAGGTGACCAAAACACTAAGTTTTTTCACCATTCGGTTAATAGATAGCATCTAAGGAACAGAATTCTCTCTGTTCAGGACAATGTGGGTAACCTGGTGGCTGATCAAGATGAAGTACAACGCACATTCATCCAGCATTTTCAGAATTTGCTTGCTGCTCAAGAGACGCCGGTCAGACCGTCTTATTTGGAGGTCAAGGGCATGATCCGACACTTCCTCAATGAGGAACAGGTTAGTTCTTTATCTAGACCTGTTCTCCCTTTGGAAATTCGTACTGCTATGTTTTCACTAGTAGGGGATAAAGCCCCAGGTCCGGATGGTTTCAATGCGGAATTTTTCAAAAAAAACTGGGATGTTGTGGATCAATCGGTGGTGGAAGCTATCCTAGATTTCTTTAACACTGGTAGCTTGCTGAGAGAGGTGAATAACACTATTATTGCTTTGGTGCCTAAATCTCCCAATGCATCAAAAGTGGGGGGACTTTCGCCCAATTGCCTGTTGCAACACTGTCTACAAATGAATCACGAAGATCCTAGCGAATAGAGTGGCTGCGGTTATTCCGGATCTCGTGGGCCTGACTCAGAATGCTTTTGTCAAAGGGCGGAGGATCGGTGACAATATTCTCCTTGCACAGGAATTATTTAGCGGATTTCATATTGATCCTTACCTGCCCAAGTGTGCTATTAAAGTGGATTTCCAAAAAGCCTATGATACTCTCAATTGGAGCTTTTTGGAAACAACTTTAAGGGCATTTGGTTTCCCCAATATGCTGGTGGACAAAATGATGACTTGTGTTAGGACACCAAAATTCTCTATCTCTATTAATGGGGAGCTACATGGATTTTTCCCGAGTGGCTGAGGATTACGTCAAGGTGATCCCATATCTCCTTATTTATTCACACTAGCTATGGAGGTCTTTTCTGGGATCATCTCTCAGCAAGCTCAACGACCGGAATTCAGGTATTATTGGCGTTACAAATCCACACGCCTTTCTCACCTATTTTTGCGGATGATGTCTTTTTGTTTAGTGAAGCGAATTTAGATTTAGTTGGGTGCCTGAATGATGGACTGCATTTATTCTCATCTTGGAGTGGTCTCAAGCCAAATATGAGCAAAAGTGAACTGTTTATTGCGGGGGAAAATGTACATGTTCGCACCCAAATCTGTCAATTGTTAGGATTTCGGGAGGGATCCTTGCCGATGTGATATCTAGGTGTCCCTATCATCACCCAAAGAATGGGCAAAGGCGACTGCACTGCGTTGATGAATCTTCTAACTTCCCGAGTTCAGTCATGGACGCATCGCTTCTTGTCTTTTGCTGGCCGGCTGCAACTAATCAAGTCAATACTCCATGCAATTCAAGTATACTAGGCAAGCATTTTTATCTTGCCTAGCTCGGTTTTGGAGAGGATTGAGCAAATATGCCGTCAATTCCTATGGAAAGGACCGGGACTCGGAATAGGAGGAGCAAAAGTAGCGTGGGGCAATGTATGCCTCCCAAACGAGGAGGGAGGACTAGGATTGTGGAAGCTTCGTGATAGCAATAAAGCGGCTATGATGAAGCACATCTGGCTCTTATTTACTGACAAGGCATCCTTATGGTATAAGTGAATTCATGCCACATACTTAAAGAGCAAAAATTTTTGGGCTACCACTACACCGACAATATGTTCATGGGCGTGGAGGAAGATTCTTGCCTTAAGAAATGAATTCCAACGGTATGTCCGGTGGCAGGTTGGCGATGGCAACATCATATCATTATGGTTTGATCCATGACACCCGAGAGGACCATTGAACGTATTCTTTTCTGATGGATTCATCTATTGCTCAGGGCTTAATCGTCAAGCAAAGGTTTCGGACCTTTTCACTCTAGAGGGCCAAGAAATCCTTCAGATTCTCCATACGTGGCAGCAACCAGTTCCTAGCCTCACTCCTTCCCCTGACAAGTTCACGTGGCTGGAGCACCCTTCGGGTACGTTCACTATTTCTTCCGCTTGAGCTGCTATTAGGCGAAAAGCGACCATTGTCCAGTGGGCCTCTTTTGTTTGGAACAAGACTTTGGTACCGAGCATCAATTCCTACTCTGGCTCATTACAAGGAACCGCCTTCCTACTCAATCATTCTTACTGTCTTTTGGTAGAATTTCGAATGTAGCATGTGCATTTTGCAATACAGGACCGGACTCTATAAACCACCTCTATTTCGGGTGCAGTGTCACGAGATCCCTTGCCCTATTATGGTCGGGCAAATGCAACCTTCTGTGGCAGGACAGCACTTGGAGGGACATACTTAGGTGGGCCAGGGAATCTCTCTCTGGCAAGGAATTCTATGAGGAGATTGTCCAGTTCTCTTTTGGTGCCCTTTGCTATGTTATCTGGAAGACCCGAAATAATATCATTTTCCATGGTAGTGCCTTGTATATTCCATCCTTAAAGTTCCATATCATCAAGGCAGTCAAGGACAATGCGGTGTCCATTAAAGCTGTTCAGGATACTCCTATGAATAGAAGAATACAACGTTGCTGGGGACTGGATCCGGTTATTTTTTTATGTTAATAAGGGTTGACCTCCTCTTGGGTCATTGTATTAGTTGTTGTATTGTGGCTTATGTTTATTTTTGGTTTTGAGCTTGGTACCCTATCACTCACTCGTGGTGTACTGAGTGCAAGTTGGTGCCGAGTGTCTTTACTACTGTAAAGTTTCGTTGGTTGAAAATCTATACAAATCTTACCTTACAAAATAAATAAAAAATAGAAAGCTGCATTAAGTGGCTTCTAAGCTTTTTGAGCAATGGATACTCCAAAACATTTAAAAAAGCAAACACCATGGCTTTTTAAGCCATCTCTTCAGTAACTTCGTTGTATTTTGATCTAATGACTCAAAATAATTAGGACAAAACCTGCGAGGAGCACTAGACAAATCTGCAAATTTATGAAGATTCTTCATTGGGAACAACATTGCCCAAGTCTACAAACTTTGGTGCCTCTTTGTTATGAGGTTTCATCACTTGCTGTGGCTACAATCTACAGGGTGATGTTAGTAGCTTCCCGGACGTGGCCTCGTTTTAGAGGAGGTTTAGTTGCAGTTGCACAGTGTACTACCATGAGTTCCTCCTGTTCAATTAGTTTTTGAGAAATCATGAATCACAGGTGTAATAGAGGCTTTTGACATGTCAAAATGACGATTGATGCTCCTTCTCACTAGCCTCCATATACAATGACTTATGACAAGGTTAATTTCTCAATTGAGAAGGAAGACAAGTGACAATTTAATGTAGAACTATCTCCTTAGGCCCTTGGAATGGCATTTGCTTACAGCCAATCAGCTTTTTCATTTTCCAAGGGTCCCATCCATATAAATACATAGTGGAATAATACTTTGGCAGAAAAGAACTAGTGACTGGACAGCCAACCATTCTTATCGACTCTAGATTAATGAAGAGAAGCATACATTACTGACAACAAAAGAGACAAACCACGGATGCAATATTGAAACACATTATTTTGCATTGCGCGTAAAGTTCTTACAGATGGCATTTTATACCCCTAAAATCTATGTTCAGAAAACAGTCAAAAAATTTAATTCTAACTTACTGACTCCTGTGTCTTGGCTGCACTGGAATGGTCGTTGAAGGCAAATCCATCCTGAAGGCAAGTCCCTAAGTTTAAAACGAAGAGAGATTATACTTTACTGTACTGGGTAATAAACATACAAGTTCTTATGTATAATCAGGTGTCAGTTTTCATATATTGTGCAACACGGAAAAAAATTGTTGATCTGCTCACTCATGTCTTCATTTTTTTTAGCTAAAGGTGCATTTTTCAAATTTGTCTTATACATAGTTTTTGTTTTAGGTGGGTCGGCAGGTTCCAGCAAAATGCAGACAAAGAGTCTACATATGACTATGCTGTCAAAAGGTCATCTATGAAACTTTTCCAGCAAATGAGTCATTGCCAAATGCAAAACCTACTACACGCCCACAATTTAGAGGAAATGCCACATTTGATCTGCGACTGGGGTGCTTAAATTTTGTACATATATGTGTATACTTCCCGCCCTTCCAGTTTCTGATATGTTATTATCTTGTACCCAAATAATGCCAATATCCATATGTAATACATCTTGACTCTACCTGTCACCGTGTATACTTTCCTGGTTGAAGCAACTGGCCATCACGGCAGAGCATAAAAATGTACACTACAGCAAACATATTTAGCTCTAAGCAAACGAATAGGAGCATGGCATCACTCTCAGCTAGAAAATTTTCTCACAGTGAAAAATGAGCATTGTTACATTCCTTTTATAGATTAGTTTTTATTTTATTTTCTTAGCTTCATTTCCTTTTACATAATAAGGGCATTATGGTCATATACAATTTATGTTTAATATAAATCACAATGGGTGTAAGGTTTTGACACACACAGAAACCTAGAGCCCTTTTTGGCTTTACGATCTTTTTCTTCTCCTCTTCTCCTCTCTATTTCTTCTCTCTTGATTTTCACAGCGGGTTCTCTAATCAGCTTAGTGACATGGTATCAGAGCGCTCTAACTACTTGATTCCTTGATCTGATTGCTGATTTGAGAGTCCCCTAATAATCCTTTCTTTCTCTGGTGCGCAGCCACCTAAAGCTGCAATTTTTATCTATTTTCTCACCAAATCTCGTACATATAAGATCAGTAGAAATCAAATTCTTCAGGTTCTATTTGTGACTATGGGTTACAACACTTGCTGATCTGCGGATTGAAGAATCAAAGTACTTCGTCGATTGTGGCTGATTGGTATTGCTGGATTTCCATCAAAGATATGATTAATTGAATCGAGATTTATGGTCAGATATTTTCTTTTATACAACAACCTATATTTATGAGATTTCAGCATCCCTTTGTTTAATTGATGAAGCCAATCGCACCTGATTATATGTTGGTATTGCTGTCTTATTCATTGCACTGAAGTTTCAGCCCTCTTGATCTGTGGTAGATATATATTTGTATTGAAATTATCACCATGAGTGACACTAAGTCTTTCACGAGTGACACTAAGTCTTCCATAGACAATCTCAATGTTCAAATTACCACCATTAAATTAAATGGATCCTCCAATTGCTTGTTATGGGCTCAAGCTGTGAAAGTCTATATTAATGCCAAAGGGAAACTCAATTATCTTACTTCAGACCCTCCATTCAATCTCCCTCATTATCTCCTGGTTCAGACGATTTACCAATTGCCCTTCGCAAAGGTACTCATTCTTGTACACAAAAATCCTCTTTTGCTTACCCTATTGAGCGTTATGTGTCTCTTTCACATCTTCCTTCTCCAATACATGACTTCGCTCTATCATTACATACACACACAATTCCTACTTCTACCACTGAGGCCTTGTCCCACCTTGAGTGGAAGAGAGCTATGGATGAAGAAATGGAAGCTTTGGTGTCTCGCCAAACATGGTCTTTGGTTGATCTTCCTCTTGGAAAAGATGTGGTGAGGTGTCGTTGGGTGTACACTATCAAGGACAACCCGGATGGCTCAATTGAACGTCTTAAAGCTCGGCTTGTCGCTAAAGGTTTTACTCAAACTTATGGAGTGGATTATTTTGAGACATTTTCCCCTGTAGCACGTCTAAATTCTGTTCGTGTAGTTATTTCTCTTGCTGTGAATTTTGATTGGCCATTATATCAATTGGATGTCAAGAATGCTTTTCTTTATGGTGATTTGTCTGAAGAAGTATATATGGAGCAACCTCCTGGATATGTTGCTCAGGGGGAGAATAGTAATAAAGTATGCCGACTGCATAAGGCCATTTATGGGTTGAAACAGTCTCTAAGAGCATGATTTGAAAAATTCAGTACAGTGATATCTAAGTGTGGTTTCCACCAATGTTATTCTGATCATTCTGTTTTTGTTCGCAAGAAGGAGTCAGGAGTGGTCATTCTTGTTGTATATGTGAATGATATCATTGTTTCGGCAAAGGTGATGTAACCGGCATTTCGAGGTTAAATCTTTTCTTCAACAACATTTTCAAATTAAAGATTTGGGAGCTCTTAGATATTTTCTTGGTATTGAAGTTTTAAGAAGTAAAAAAGGCATCAATTTGTCTCAGCGAAAGTATGTTCTTGATCTTTTGTCTGAGACTAGTACACTAGCTTCCAAGCCAATTGATACTCCTATGGATCCAAATAAGAAGTTTGGAGTTGATGATGGAGATGATATTGAAGACAAGCATCAATATAGACGTCTAGTTGGGAAACTAATTTATCTTACTGCTACACGTCCCGATATTTCTTTTGCTGTTGGGGTGGTGAGTCAATTTATGGAATCACCCAAGAAGGCTCATTGGAATGCTGTTTGTCGCATCCTTCGCTACCTAAAAAGCTCTCATGGTAAGGGATTGATTAATAAACCGAACAGTTCTTCCACTCTAATTGGCTATTTTGATGCTGATTGGGCTAGTTCAACGTGTGATCGGCGGTCTACAACCAAGTATTGCACCTTTCTTGGTGGTAATCTGGTTACTTGGAAAAGTAAGAAACAAACTACCATTGCTAGGTCTAGTGCAGAGGCTGAATATCGTGCTATGGCACATACTGTGGCTAAATTGCTGTGGTTGAAGTCTCTTCTCCAAGAGCTTGGATTTTCTATTAATCAACCTATTGATATGATGTGTGATAATCAGGCAGCTATTTATATTGCTGGGAATCCTGTTTTTCAAGAGCGAACTAAGCATATAGAAGTTGATTGTCACTTTGTTCGTGATGCTGTGAAGCAGAAGTTAATTGCTACTCCTTATGTTGTCTCTAGAGATCAGTTTGCTGATATGTTCACTAAAGCACTGTTTCGTCCTGCGTTTGTTGCTGGCTGTTCCAAGCTGGGCATGGGTGACCTATATGCTCCAGCTTGAGGGGGAGTGTTACATTCCTTTTATAGATTAGTTTTTATTTTATTTTCTTAGCTTTATTTCCTTTTACATAACAAGGGCATTATGGTCATATACAATTTATGTTTAATATAAATCACAATGGGTGTAAGGCTTCTGACACACACAGAAACCTAGAGCCCCTTTTTGGCTTTACGATCTTTTTCTTCTCTTCTCTTCTCTTCTCCTCTCTATTTCTTCTCTCTTTCTTCTTCTCTCTTGATTTTCACAGCGGGTTCTCTAATCAGCTTAGTGACAAGCATAATGCCTTATCAATGAACAATTAAGCACTTTTTCCCACATGGGATCAGCTATGTTGATCCTTCCAGATGAAAAGTGTTGCATCAACTACAAAATTCATGATTTATAGGCCTTTTTTCCAGTCACAGATTCTACGTACTTTGACATGCTCCATTTCCATTAGGTAATTCATTTTAAAACTCATCATTTTACGTACCTTTTTTCTGAAAGAATCATTTCGTTTTTCTTTTAAAACAGAGAAGGAGCCAACTCTCATTCATCTTGTATGCCATTACAACAGAATAAGACATCATAGTGATCATCTAGACTAAACAGGCAACCATCGGTAAAACTTACTAGAGAGCCTTACCCACTATTTGAACTTTCGGCTGTGAAGTAGTTGGCAATGAAGTTACTGAATATACATGACAAAAGCATAAGGTTAGTATGTGAGGGATACCAGTAAAATACAGAGCACATTAGACAATCAAATATGCACACTAGGGGAAAAACAAAAAAGAAAAGACTTTCAGTTAAGGCTTCTATACTTACCTTTGAATATTTTCCTTGACCCAAGAAGGAAAGTTGCCAGATAAGTTATTGTAAGAGAGATCTCTGTTACACAAACCTGTTTAGTCAAATTGATCCCACAACGTCCTGCAGTTTAGTAGATGCTCATTGGTTTGATTCACTCACATATAAACAAGAGAGACGCCTTTCTTTGATGGAATGACTCCACTCAACTGATTACTTCCGAGAGACCTAAGCATGAAAGAAGCATTTTTTGATGTTGGATAGAACATCTCAAATGATTTGGATAACTAATCAAAATAGATGCCTTACAAATAAGAAAGTGAACCTAATGTGAATATGGAATCTGGAATTGATCCACTCAGATTATTGAAGCTCAAGTCTCTGCAAGGCAAAAGATTGTCAATAAGAAAATGAGAAAAATTTAATGATTTTCGTGCTGGGGAATCAATCTATCAGAATCAGTGGGACCTTTGCTTTTAACAATCACTTTTTCTTTAACCTTTAGAAAGTGAAAATTGGACTTATTTATGTGTTAAACCTTCTATATTTTACAAATACCAGTATCTTAGCATTTAAAGTCAGCCCAAATTTTTTCATCTTTTACAAATTAAAACATTTCAGCAGTAAATCCTACGTGGCTTATTTTGTTGGCCTAAAACCCGAAATAACATTCCATTTCATGGGAGCAACAGCAAAATAAGCTCTTGGGCTTCAAAATGAGCTAATTTTTGCTGGGAGCGGTATGATGTATGTTTTAGCATCTTTTATTTTTCTCAAAGAATGACCAGAGGGAGCTATTAGTTGCAGATGCTTTTCATTAATTGGTAGACAACTTACAGGTGCTCTAATTTTTCGTTTCCACTGATATACGGTGGAATGGTACCATGGATATTGTTATTCCTTAGAACTCTGCAAGCAAACCTATAAGTGTTAGATACCTCAGATAAAGCATAACTGAATGGAGAAAAACACTGAAAAGTGTCAATTTGACTAAGGCTGCCTTACAAAGTTGTGAGATTTCTCATGTTGGCCAGAAATTCTAGTGTAGAGTTGCCATTAGAAATGTCGGATACTCTCCTAGAATTCAAGTTACGTATGAGGTTATCCAGAAATTAGCCATGTAGAAACAGCAAAAAGAAGAAAAAAAGACAGTACAAGGTTAACCATGAACATGCTTACAATTCTTTTAAAGAGGTTAATTTGGGAAAGGTTGACGGTATTGGACCGGCAAAAGAATTGCCTTGCAGTCTCCTACATATACAATATTATTGATTGGACTTCAGCAATAAGAACCAGCATAAAGAGAACCTAACCATCTCCATAAGGGTAAGAACTGGAAAACAGATGATAAATCAAACTAGGCCACCATACAGCACAGCAAGTTTGAGCCAGTTTCCTATAAAGTCAGGGACGAAGCCTGTGAGATTATTGTCAGATGCCCACCTGAGGTTCAGAGAGTATCAGAATGCCTGATGTCTGTAATGACTCACAGAAATGTCCTGAGATTACACACCATTGGGAGCAAAAGTTTTTTATAGGCTCTTACAGGGTATTTAAATCTGTAAGATTTGCATAAGATGATGGAATTGTGCCACTGATTCCTGAGCTGGAGAAGTATCTGTCCACACGAAAATTTATCGAAAAGCTAAATGAACAATATCCATGTTTTCCCTTGATAAAAGAAGACAATTTAATGGATAAACTAAGCAATAAATGGTGACAAAGTAGAAGCAGGTGACTATAAAATGAAATAAGGAACCTTTCCTCAATTTAATATGACAAGAAAACAGTTGATACCAACTTCATAACATCAATCTACAACATCCACCCTTTCTAGTAGTGTTGGCAAACAGGAAAAGAGTACAGACGTGATAAGAGAGAAATGGAGTTTAAGTCAAAATACAGATATTTGAATTAGCATGTTTCTAGTTTGAAGACATAGAGAAGTACTAACTGACATTTCAGCTAACTCCAGAAACCATCACTGATATTTCTATCATCATGATTCATAGCAAGTGTTTTAACTTAGAGAGAGAGGAGATCACAATATAAGGGAACCAAAATAAAAAGCAACAAAAGTTGGAAGACTATATGCAACTTCTTTGCAAATTTTGAGAAGGAACTACAGAACATGAAGAGACTCACAACTGCTGTAACTTTGAGAGATTTCCAATAGAATGGGGTAGAGAACCAGAGAAGTTATTTTCTGCGAATGACCTGCAACAAGTGCAAATCTCGAAAGTCATTATGTTCAGATGGATCTAATGGGGCAAAAGAGAACAAAGAATGGATTTGTAGTTCTGGTAACTGGGGGGCATTTAATTGAACACGATTCTAACTAATAGGGAAATAAGCAAAGCTTCCCTTGCATATCTACAGAAGCATAGACAAACTAATGCATATGCAATCATCATAAACCTTTCAAACTTATGTGTTCTGTTATCTCCCTGTGTGATTCAGTCAATATAAAAGGCCAACTGCCATTTGCCAAAATTTGCATACCCCTCTGGCATTATCTTCTGTCTATTTACAAAAAACTTTCTGGCACAAATGCACAGTTTGCTTATGATGATGCAAGAAGACTCACCAACTTTGTCTTCTAAGTTTTAAATTTCACCTTAGCAATGGCTCTATGACAATTTTACTGATCCATCATAGAATAAACCCATCCTTTAGCAATATATATCACTTATAGATCTCTTATAACAGGGAAGGGCCACTCTAACATGGAACTTGGTGTCTCCTCTGTAGCAACAGACTACATCATTTCACATTCTTCCTAAGGATACAAAAATGGAACTCCACAGTTTGCTATCTAAAAGCATGTACCGACAATTAAATATAAATTAATTTTAATGAACTCTTCAATTCTCAAGATCGACAACTAACACATGCATTAAGAAACGGAGTATAAGCAACTCCATGATTACATCTATCGATTCTTCGTGATCAAGATACACTCAAGTCACAACAAAACATTGAAATCCAGACTCTGAAACCCATCAACTAGCCTACGGAAGATAGACAAACTTCAAGTCAAGCTACAAGCATGACTTACACTGCTAGCAGCTCATGAAGATTTCCAATCTCGTTCGGTAGCTCCCCGGAGAAGGCATTGGCATTGAGGCTCCTAATAACAGTGGAATGTGGGAATAATTAGGGAGGGTTCAAAAACAACTAAACATCATAAAACCATGAAAAGCAACTCTTTAAACAGATCATATTGTTCTTGTCACGGTGGGGGAATTACAAGTACTGCATGCTACTCAGATTGCCGATCTGTGCGGATATTGATCCCGTCAAGAGATTCAAACCCAAGTTCCTGCAACGAAAATCAGTGAAAAAATTCAAACCTTTCAGCCATTTATGCGTGATAAAACGAGGAAAAAGAACTCTTCTGGAAAAGATTATTCATGCTCATGAATCTTCACTTTAATCAAAACATTTGTCCCTCCATCCACTTTCTGGGATCCAACCTCACAGGAATCCGTGCTCGCCGACACAGGCTGACTGCAGGTGTTTCCCTGCCGCTGGTTTCGATTAAAATCAACCGTCGCAATGCGGTCCGATGAGCCAATGCTATTCCGGCGAGCTTTCCCATCCGCATTACTCGCTCGCCGGAGACCACCCTCCGGCGCGTCTCCATCGTGACCTTGAGATGCCGGCGAACCAGCCCACGTTGTCATGAGAATACTTGAACCGGACATTTCGGTCATCGGACCGGCTTAAACTTATGACTCCGGTTGGAGACGAGTCAAGAAGGAAGTAGGGAATCTCCTCTTAGGCAACCACCGAAGCACTTAGGTTTGGCTCTAACTTTGGAAATGTATTTTCGAGTGTAATTTAAATGCTGAGAGCCATAGTCAAGGGAAATGCAAATTGCTTTTAGTAAAAACTCTTCGCAAAACAACTTTGAGTTCAAGTAGTAATTGACCCAAAAAAAAAAAAAAAAATTCACAAGGGCTTTGGCTTCATGTTTTTATATTTCTTATTAAAAAAACATTCAAACCCTTTACCGGACCCAATGAAAAGCTTAGGCCGCCGGTGAGCTAGATCTACCGTCGCTAGCTAAGGTCACCTAAGCGGCGAGGGTCGCACAACCTAGGTAAGGGCCACATGATATTGCACAACCGAGGTGACCCCCAATGAGGATCTCACAACCTTGGTAGAGGGTCAATCACCACCTTGAGGTTGCACAATGGCGAGAACACAACCTAGGCAATCACCACCTAGGTGGCAAGAGCCCAGCAATCATTGCTTGGGTCTCTCAGAGTCACGCGACCCTAAGCGAGGGTTGCCTAAGGTTGTGGAAACCTAGGCAAGTGTTGCTTGGGTCGCGAGAACCCAAGTGACGATCGCCTGAGTAGTCACCTCAGTTGAGCAACCTCAGGGTACAATCATTGGGTCACATGACCTCATCGACCCCTCACCAGCCCCTCGTCGACTCTTCACTAGCTAAATCTTGCCTCACCAATCGCTCTCGCGCAAAGAAGATGTACAATAAAAATGAGATGCAAAACCGGAAAAGTAAAGAATCGGTAAAGGTAGTTTTGAAAAAAAAAATAATTAACTCTAGCATCATCATTCCTCAAATGCTAAAATCTCAATGTTGGTCTCTACTAGCATTAAACTTTTGGTATTCTCAAAGTCAGCATTTGGCCGAAAGTCCCTTAGAAAGGTTTGTCAAACACACCAATATTTCTCAATTAGCTTTTGAGGATGAAAGCCTTATAACATTAAAGAAAGCATTCACTTAAGTGACGTCAATCAATTTCCTCGCTCGAAAATCCCCCGCAACATTATCTCAATACAACGTCTTTTGATATAGCTTACTGAAGAAATGATGTTAACAAAAGCGTATGGAAGGACGTCTCTTGAGCTCTTTCCTTACTCCAAATTGACAGAGGCAAAACTGAACTGAGATAGAATAACATCGCCCATTGTCGGAGGAGGCGGTGTTGGCATTATTGTGACAACATTCGGTCAAGTCCATGACACCTATTTGTAGACTTCTTGCATGCATTCGATTTGGTGATTCCAAGTTCCTAACATTGTCATAAAAGAAGCTTCTACGTCCTTTATTGCTGATATTGACCATGTTTTTCGAAGCAATAATAATATAAATAGTCATTTAACTTTAACCTAATACGTAATGTGATCCCTGATTTTATTTTTTTATTTGATGTGATCTAAATTTTCAATTTATTCAATATAGTACCTAGAGTTTTTGTATATGTTTGAGTTAGTCCCTGAATTATACAGAAATATTCAATGTTATCCTTTCATAAAGTTAAGTTTTAGGACAATATTGAACATTTTGATATAATTTAGAGACTAGTTTGAACATGTACTAAAAAGTTTATGGACCACATTATATAATTTGAAAATTCAAAGATGATATTACACATTAAACTAAAGTATATAAACCACACTAAACAAATTAAAACTTTAGAAATCGCATATTTGGCTAAAATATAAGAATCATTTATGTCATTTTCCCTACTCTAAAGTTGAAATTGGAATGAGAGGGCCAATTCATATGTGTTCGAGGTAGTTGAATATCATGAAATTGGGGTCGAGGGTTTTCAAAAAACTTCTCATTGATCAGCATTTTTTATTTGCAAATGAAAGTGGCGTCTAATGTTTTTTTAACCTAATTTAGCCGTAAATGGTCAATTGGAGGCAAGGAAATGACTCAAACAATGTCACTTAATACGTTTTTATAATATCAATTTCTCTATAAATTACATCGAACATTTATATATTTAAATGGTGTCACCTTGGATTTTTAGGCAAGGAAAATCACTGACGTGAAATTTTTTCAATAATTACTCATTTAAATGATCGCTTAAAAAGTTATGACACCAAAATAAGTGCCTTATATAGTCCCATTAGTTTCCTTTTCCCATCATCATTCATCTTGCAAAATGCGAATGGACCTTCCAAACGAGTAGATCATCACAAATATCCTATAATTTCTACCACATCACTTGATATGTCAATTTTGTCAATCTTCGTATACTTATACATTTTCTTCCATTTTTTGCGCTATAATTACATGGCATTTTACATTAATTTTCACGTGTCAAATTGAGTCTATATTTTTTACTCAATTAAAGGCAAAGCATTCACATTGTGGGACCTCGGGGGCTCCTGCTGAACAGGAATTGATCTAAAGATCTCTCAACGCTTCATGGGACGGAAGGTCTCGATACATTGGCTTGAAAGGGAGAGGTAGTTATTAATTACTAAGTATTTTTTTTTTCCTTGATCCAGTTATGAGCAGGCCCAAGAATTTCCCTCACCTTGTTTTCCACACTAGAGAGCGAAATAATAATTTTTTTTTTTTATCTTTTGTTTCATTTTTCTTCATTGTCTTTCAATTTTTCGCATATTTCTGAACTTAAATTGCTAAACGTGGGCAAGATGCTAAAATGATAAGACCGTGAGACCAAGTAACAAAAAATTTAGGAAGAAGGAAACAAAACAGGAATCATACAGATATGTGAGGTAACTCAGACTCCATAACTCCTCCGGAATCAAACCCACAACGTTCAGCGAATAGATCCGCCTGCAAAGCGACACCATGTTAGTGTTTCAGATTCCATGACAAATCAAGACTGATAAAACAGTTTATCAAAATGTTATGTTGCATTCAAATCATCGAATTAAATCCCCGTAACATACATTTCCATTCATTCTGCATTAGCCTACTTAATTAATAAATCCAGTAAGAGAGTAGTTGGTACTCACAGTTGAGTGATATGACAGGTGGAACCATTGTCATAAAAACAAACACATCTGATGTAGGGCTTGTAGCCGGCTTCGTCGATGCTGGTCGTGGAGAGGGCGACCCCGCTGCATGGTTCTCCGCTAATGTTCCACTCGTTAGGCGGCGCAGCCAGGTTCCATTGTTGGAATACACGGTTCAAAGCTTTTACTGTGTGATTAATTAACAAGCACGAAGCAGAATTACTGCTAGGATTTCCCCATGAAGTTCATGTGGCAAACGGAGTTCAGTACTAAGCCGAACTGGTCTATCTCAGATATTACGCATCCATGTTACCCTGATATCATCCATCATCATCATCTCTCTCTCTCTCTCTCTCTCTCTCTCTCTCTCTCTCTCTCTCTCCATCAGATCTGGACACCCTCGTTGTCAATCGATGCTGGCGTTGTGCAGATCTCGGCAACAAGGGCTCTATTGATTGCGGAGACAGCGAGGAGCATGAGTCAATGTTGGATGAAACTTGAAGGCGGTGAGGCTAGGCGACAGAGCTGGTGGTGGTGAGCGGCTGAGTGGGTGAGAGAGAGCGAGAGGCTACTGACGGGGCCACGGTCGGAGTGGTGGTGGTGGTGGTGGTGTTGAAGATGGGGGTAGGGAATGTGGCGCCAGCAGTGGCTGAGCTACGGTGGTGTAGTGGAGAGGGGTGTCTGAAGAATTATATTCAAGCTTATCTTGGCATATGATATTTTACATGAATCAACTTATTACATGGATGAAGGAGGAAGTTTCCCTCGATTAGGGTTGGAGGCAAACACGGCCCAAAATCATATAATTTTTGAATATTCAACTGAATAATGATATATTTTGAGAACCAATTGGATATATAACACAAGAGGACGTGAAGAAAATTAACTCAAGTTCTTCAATATTCCATCATGACAAAGGCTAATAACATTAAGCATTCCTTTTTTGTAATCACCTTTTTGGATACATTTCAACCTCTTGAATGCATGAGAGAGAGATAGAGAGAGAGAGAGAACCTTCAAGTGGATCTGTAGTAGCTTGAGCCATGGCCATGTCGGGGAATACCCAGACAAAAGAAGCGATGAAGAGGAAGAGGAAGAAGACGAATCTTGAAGGGAGCTGCATGGATTCCATTGATTCTACAACACAAGAGAGCCAAGCGTTATCTGAAACACGCATCAACGAGACCTCATCTTCTGCTACTGGATTTAGCAAGTCAAGCAAGAACATAAAAGACGTCATCGGCCAAACAGATGGAGACTCGATGAAACCCTGTTGCTTCACGCTAAGGGCAAAGACCGCCTGGTCAACCAATTCAGCTTTACTTGCAACCATTTTCAGACGTGCCGGCCTTCCGAGGGTACACACTGATGGTAATAATGAGGTGACTGACTTCACGTGATATGTTGACGAGAAGTAATTGGCCGCGTTTTATGCGCGTAGCTTGGCGGTTCTTTGAAAACTATGCCCATGCCTGTTTACACCAAAATTGATCAGACCGTCGACATGGATAAACATGCGACCAATGTTGGAACCAAAAAACTAAAGAAAAAATGGCAACGTTTGGAAATTTTGGAATGAGGCACGAATGAATATTGGAGGAGAATAATAGAAATGAAAATGCTTTCTAGTGGATTCAGGGGTGCGATTATAAGTCTAAACTCTTCAACCTTTTAAAGAGGTTGGGCACGTACATAGCAGACAAACATTAAATGAGGAACACACAAAAGTCTACAACAATAACAAAGAAAGTCTACAACAGGAAAAAAAAGAGAGCATAAAGCAAAAAGCAGTGTCTGCAAGACAAGTCTTCTACAGCACAAACAGCACCCTTCAACAAGGCATGCATTAATGAAGGAGAGAAAAATTGAACGTAGAACCTTCTCTTCTCTCCTTTCCTTTCTTTTTCAAACCCCTCTGCAGTAGAATTTATGAGGAATGAACAAAGGAAGCTTACTTTTGACTTTGGACTCCTCTTTGCAGAAGTTGTTCGTTTTGTTCTTTCCATTTGTCTTCATGCAGCAAGACATGTGCAAACGAAGTAAGTCTTCAACAATCAATTTTATATTATTCTAACAACCAACACATGAACATAAATAATCATAAATAATCATGTGACTAATGTGTGAGGACCATCGTGCACGTGGCATCTTGCTGTCCGCCATAGGGATTAATATCAATATTAGACGCGAATTGCTAGTCAATTGTTGATATATGATGACAAATGGCTGACAGCTATTGATATGGATACCAATGAGCGAAGGAAAGCAAACCAACAAAACTCTTCATGAAGACATAGGAACATAGTTGCAAATTCAATATCATAAGGGACAAAGCAATTGAGGATCAA
Source organism: Corymbia calophylla (assembly GCA_014182845.1). Taxonomy (NCBI): domain Eukaryota; kingdom Viridiplantae; phylum Streptophyta; class Magnoliopsida; order Myrtales; family Myrtaceae; genus Corymbia; species Corymbia calophylla. Next base: position 22,758,348 of record CM024693.1, read on the forward strand.
AGAGCAATCGGCATGCGTGCATTTGCATATTTTGGAGGACAATTACTTGGAAGTAGGATTATAAAGCAGTTATCATTCAAAGGCAAGATCATGGAGTGATAAGATCACGAGGCAGTTACCCATAAGCAATCACGAGGCAATTACCAATGAGTAGTTGCCAACAACACTTGGAACAAGATCGTGAGATAGTTATTGTTTGGGAGCAAGGTCGTGGGACAACTAGGGAAAGTTGGCATACATTTTCGAAGGGACAACTCTTTGGGAGTAAGATCAAGAGACATAAGCACAAGACTTTCGGAAGTGGAGAAGGATGGAGGCAACCACTAGGGAGCAATTACCATGTGACCATTATAAATAGGGTTAATACTATGAAAAACTGCAAATCGGTACATCTATAACAAATTTATCCCAAACTAATTTTTTAACCACCAAAAACTCCAAACCAGTACATTTATGATAAATTTACCCTTTGTTAGCTCATGTTAAATTTTACTATTAAATTGTTGAGTCTGATGATACGTAGCAATTGACGGATCTACCAATTTGAGATTTTATCCTCCGTTTATCACAATTATATTATTTTGTGATTTTTCATGGTATTAATCAAATTTAATAGAAAGTAACGGAGGATACCAATTTGGGGTTTTTGTAGTCAAAAAATTAATTTTAGATAAATTTGTTACTATACTAGTTTGGAGTTTTTAGTTATCAAAAAATTAATTTAGAGTAAATTTATCACAGGTATACCAGTTTAGGTCTTTTCATGATATTAATCCTTATAAATACCACTAGTTGTCAATTAGGAAACTCTCGACACAAATCAAATAAATTTACAATCTTTTATCTTTCCTGCACTGCAATTTATTTTCCTTAGTTATAGCTTTCAAATCCATGTTGTTGATTAATTTCCGGTATATATCTTTATCCTAGTTATTGTGTCATCATTAAATTCCAACATAATACTTCTATCTTTTCAAGCTATGTCGTCGATTAAATTCTAGCATAATTTGTTTCCATCAAGTTACTTTTGTCTGGCATGTATATTCCAAGTTGTATTGTTGATTAAATTTTGTCTCGATTTGTGTTTATATAGTCTTATTCTGTATAAGGTTGTTGATTCCTAATTGCCATTTATATTTTTTGTCCAACATTGGCGCAAAACCCTAGATTTCTTTAAAGGATAAGTTCATTAGAAGTCCTAAAACCTTCAAAATGTGTAATTTAGTCCTAAAACTAGTCACGAAAGTGTAATCGAGTCCTAAAATTTTTAAAAAGTACAATCAATTGCTAAAATTTATCAAATTGGTCAAATAAAGTCCTTTCATTGATAGCACATTTTGAAAGTTTTAGGATCCGATTGCACTTTCATGATAAGGTTTGAGACTTGATTGCACTCTTTGAAAATTTTAGAACTCAATTGCAATTTCGTAATAAGATTTAGGACTTCATTGCACTTTATGAAAGTTTTAAGACTTAATTGCACTTTCATGACAAATTTTAGGACTTCTAATGCACTTATCCCTATCTTTAATAAAAGCCGAAAAATGATTTTCCATTAAAGATATTTGGTTGCGATAGGATTTCCAATGAAACAATGCCACTGCCAAATCTCGTGGATAGAAAGAAGCCAATGTTACGACTGCTAAAATTTTCGAAGACAATTCGATCACTGTTTTCCGCTAATCTTGCATGACTCATGCAATTTTTGAATTTCTAACCGAGTTGTAGATGTTATCGAGGCTAGTTTCATCGTATAGCACCTTGAATTTTACAAAATTATGTTTGCAGTCTAAGAACTAAATTTTACAAAACTAAGGTTCTGGTTGTTTTACTAGAAACATTTTCTGGCATTTTATATACCTAGGGAAATGACTCAACAAAAAAAAATTCCTATTAAAACTTAAGTTCAGGAAAATGATGAGCTCTTTCAAAAATCAGAAATCATTTTCCACAATATGACTACATATTAGCACTTGGACTAGAAACTCTACGCTTGGACAATGCTCATTCCTCGGCCCTTGGCAACAAGGCTAAGTCCTAGCACCCAAGTCCATCTAGGGCATGCTCAAGACCTCGACAACTATGCCTGGACAATTTTAAAATAAAATTTTGAATTTTTAATAATTTATTTATCTTCTTATTTTCTTTCTTTTTCTTTCTCTTATTCTTCGGCAACTAGCCACATGAGAGGGCCAATGAGGCTCAAGCTCACCCAAGGCTGGCGAGGTCGAGCTCACCTAAGGCTAGCAAGGTTCGACCTCGGGTGAGCTCGACCTTGCAAGGATTGGGCGAACTTAGCTTCAGCAGCCTCAGGCAATAGTCGACCTCATTGAATCTAGTGAGGTGGAGCCTTGCCTGAGGCCAACGAAGCTCAAGCTCGCCGGCTTGGAGCAAGCTCGACCTTGCTTTTGCCAATTTAAAATGTCAACAATAATGGTAGCCCAACTTTTGTGATTGTAGATCCCATGAAGAAGGCTCATATACATAATAAACAAGTCACTTGTTATTAACTTAGAACCAGAATGCATTAGATCCCTCCTATGGCGTATGAATTTAGTGGTAAACTGCATAATAAGAGAGGATGAGTCAGGTTTTTAGTGAATTCCATATCCCTTATGGGTGGTGTATTTATTTGTAGTGCACACTTGATGGATTATCTATATGAGTAGGGAGTGGGGCCTCTCCTATTAGATTCATGGTCGAATCTCTAGAGCACTTATAAACAACCAAGCATATGCAAGGCCTATTAGCACAAACTCACATGTAACAGCAGAAGTTGTAGGGGTATAAAGTGATTAATGAAAACTATAGGTTATAATAAGAATCCTTAGCTCGTATCTATAAGTTTCACAATTGGTTCACCGTCGGTTCTTCAAGTGATGACTCATTTTCCTATATCTGGCTTTATTTTTTTTTTTATTTTATTTGGTCGAAATATCTGGCTTTAGTTTAAAAGACATCAGATTCAATGCATTGCCCTACAGTGTAGAACCAGATTTTTTTCCTTCTCTACTTTGATGAACCTTTTGAAATATGCAAAGGATTATTGCGGAATGTATTTCAAAAAGCTCGCTTCTTTACTTGTCCAACATTGCTTAAGAAGCTCTTTTTGTTCACATTTTCAATGGATTCACTTCATTAATTTGGTAAAATCAAGAAAAACTTGTTAGGCTCAACCCATGAGTTTGGTGTCGTGGTCTAGAGGTTTTCAAGGCCCGAGGGACCGAGAATATAGCCAAGATTATCGGGCTAGCCTTGAAAATTCTAAGGGTTTACGAGTTCTCACGCACTCTACAATGTTCTTCTTTGAGAGAAATATGAAAATGTACTCATAGGCATTCTAGAGTATTCTTAAGGGCTGCATACATTTGTATTCTAGAGACTTCCCATATCCACAGTTAGATCAAATTGTAAATTTACCATTGTAAAGAAAGGGACTCATGTATATGTAGAAATGCCGTCCCCTCATTTGCATACATTTTAGCAATACAAGTATTCTCGAGAGTTTCTCTCTCCCTAGAATTCTCTTTATTGACTATGAATAATGCTGACTAGTCCCAGAACCGCATGGTAGGGAAGACTAATAACTAGTGCCTGACATTGGGCCAATATCCCACTTCACCCTACACGCGAAATATACTTTCGCTCATTTATTTTTTAGGACAGTGGCAAAGAGAGATCATAAATTAGTTAAGCAATTTAAGTAGATGGAGCAAGCACAAGCTAGGGCTTAATAGGATCAAATGAGAATGAACAAGACCCAAATGGAGAGAGGAATAATTATCCAAAAAGTCTTGAACCTCTTGTATGGCAATTAATTCAATCATAAATATTTCAATTATGCTAATTTAGTCATAAACATTTTAGACGTGCCAAGTTAGTTCTAAACCTTTTGAAAATTTGCCATTTTAGTTATAAACATTTGGATAATTGACTGAAAAACTATGTTGACAAATCATAAAAAAATTTAGAACTAAATTGACAAATTGTCTAAAGGTTCATGACTAAATTGGCACAATTAAAAGGTTTAAGATTAATTTGGCAAATCATCAAAATGTTTAGAACTAAATTCACATAATTGAAAAGTCTAGAACTAAATTAGCCGTGTTACAATAAGTTTAGCAATTTTCAACAATTTTTCCAATGGAGAGATCATTAGGATCGAATAGTCAAAAACCCCTGTTATAGGATTTGGAAAACGAAATGAGTGCGTGGCTTTTGTTTTGTTCCCATTAAATAGAGTAAAAAATTTCAAATAGCTAATATGATCCGGACTTAAAATACCATAAATAAATAAAAAAAGGTTTTGAATGGTTAATTGGAATTGAGCTTAGTTGAGCAGTAATACGATGATAATCACCTAAGTAGCACTGACACTAACACACGACATGACATGACACACCGACACTTTGTTTTCAAAAAAATAGAAAATTCCGACACGTTAGAACATGTTGTATATTAAATATATATATACATGTATATATATATAAATGTATATATATGTATATATATATATATATATATTTGTATGTATACATGATAAATTATCATTTTTATGATTAAAGAAAATGCCATCAATAATCCCAAACTATGCAACTTGTATGACATATTTATCTCGAACTTTTTTTTTTGCAACACCAAAAACTCCAAACTATACCACTTGTGGCAGATTTACCTTGAACTTTTTTTATGACACCAAAAACCTCAAACTATGCCCATTGTGACACATTTACCCTATACTTTTTTTTTGTGACATAAAAAACCCTAAACTTATACTCATGTAACATATTTACCCCGAACTCTTTGGTTGAAAGGTATTTTCATCTTTTTTTATTTATTTTTTCTATTTCTCTTTTTTTTTTCCCTTTTTTCCTCTTCTTCTCTCTTCCCTCCACCATAGCTAGTAGAGGGAAGCTGGCTAGGGCCACCCTCGCCAGCATTGGAGTCGGATGAGGGCGGCCCTCACCTGAAGTAGACAAGGGCGACTCATCAAGCCTCGCCTCGACCCTAGCGAGGGCCGAGGGTCATCCTTGCCAAATCCGATGAAAGGAGGCCTCGCCTAACGTTGGTGAGGGTTGCTATCGTGACCCTAACCAAGGTCTCAAGCTAGGGGTTATTTTGAGACATCCTATGCTTGTCGCCATCCCAATTCATTTAATCTCACTTATATAAACATGCGAAAAACGTGTTCATACAAATCCCCAAGAAAAAACCATTGGAAGAACATGAGACTTCACACACAAAACCCACTTTGTACATTACATATCCAAGTACACATTACATACTATGTTTCTAGCTATTCTATTTACATGATAGCAAAAAGGCTAGGGTTTCACTATCTCCACTATCACTATGGCTACCAAAATTAGGAACCCTTCCGCCATTGGCCAGTATTGGGGACTATAATCCATCCCATCGAATGTTGCCTCGTCATTAGTATCGGTCAGTCCATTGAATCCACAAAGGGAACCGACCCGATCACCATCAAGCCACACATACTAGGCCACGAAGTGAAGAGGGACCAACTCGTCCAATCCCTCCTTGACCCATACAGTAGACACAAGCTTCTAGTAGGTAATCTCAGTCTTGACGTCTATATTATCTGTAGCAGGCCCTTTTATCTTTATAGGAAGACTAAAACATTCAGAGGACAAGCATACCTACACACTTGAAAAAGGTAAATGAGTGAGTTTCGGAAACTCAATAAGTAAAATTCTTAATCCTCGGCTAAGAAGCATTACATCAAATACGACCAGCCAGAATTGCATACGCAAACAATGTCAATGACAAAATGATAGCAATTCAAGTGCTACGTCGTGACCATAAACAAAAATCTTACTTACTCAACCATTGGCTAATACAAGAACTCATGCAAGCCAAACTCATGCATAACCGACACATCATGCAATTCATTTACTGTCGTTCTGGCTCGACTAGGCCCTCCCGGCTCAATCCAAGGCATCCAACTTCTTGCTAGACATATGGGACTCCAACACAAGGCATCTCGAGGCTACCAAACCCGAGGCAACTAGGATTTGAACCTAGACATCCGAAAGTCAAACCCAAGCATCCCATTGTTTAAACAAGGTATCGCCACCAACGCTATGTGGTGACGGTGCTATTATCACATTTAAGTGCACACACACAAATGCACTAAACAAGGTCAATTCTTATCTTTCATTTAACCGACTCATTCGTGGCCTAAAGGGTGTGTTCATACATATACAAGTGTGTACCATGCTTCCTACGACTCAATTCTAGTCTTGCCGTGAATGATCCTAAGCCCAAGGCTTAGCCCAATTGCCAAGTATCAAGGACCCCACACCAATTCAAGATATGAACTCGGTACGCCTCAATACCAATCCGCTCCTTATGGTTTTAGGCGAACCCGACTTGCGTTGAGCATAAGCAATGAACCTTAGCCTCATTCCAGTCGTGCAAGACTCAAGCAAACGATCAAAAACCATAACATAAGCAATTCATACATAAGGCCAACCATCTATCCACAGCTTGATGAATGAGCGCCACCTAAGCATAACAATGGAAATGACATTCCTAAGGAGAGGTAAGGAACTCTACTTACCTTGACAAACCTCAAAAACTAGAGAAAGTGGCTCGGTGGAGGTGCGGCGGTGCAAGGCCTAAAAGAGAAGAGAGGGGGTGAGAGAGGGAAACGCACAAGGAGGAGAGGAGAAGGGAATTCAAATGGTGAAAATGGAGGAAGAGCTCCTCCTATTTGTAGCCCTTGACCTTATAATTACACATCCAATTGGCCCAATCACAATATTTGAAGTAGCACGCCTATGTAGTCAAGGTGGTACGCCTACTTTATGAAGTGGCAAGCTAGTTCGCAAGGTGGCATGCTTACTTGGCTTAAGTGGCTATCTAAGGTTTAAATTTATTGATTGGAAGCTTATTCATTTCCTCTTCATTGGTCCATCTAAAATTGCCCTCATTAAATGACCATTAATATTTCTTGCAAAGGTGGCGCCCTAAAGAGGCCAATGTGACACCCTAAGGAGGCCATTGTGGCACCTATGCTCTCAGGCTTTTAATGAAAATCTCTAGAACCTTATTGCAATTGGTCCACTTGTGCCACAACTCACCGCATCGATCCCCAAGGTAAATCTCAAGCCATCATGACATAATCTCTTCTTGGACACCTAAGGTAATGATTCACCATAAGCATTTAATAACCAAAGAATTCTAGAGAATTATATTTCGTCCATATTCTCAAGAATAAGGCTAACATGAGAAGTTGACCATTTGAAATGCTTCTAGGGCCAAACGAGGGTTCCTTAGGTACACCCAAGATTAACAATTCTGACGAGTCCAAGGTTCGACGCCAAAGTGCCTTTCATGAGCAAAACCACCCATTCGGCTAGATTGGTCATCTCAGTAGTTGGCCCTTGGGTCGGCACTTTGGTCAGCCCATTGATTGGCCTATCGGTCGGCACGGCCAAGCCATATGTGTCCAAGACTAGCCCCCGGGCCGGTTGCTAGGCCTATCACCAAGCCTATTCCCGACCAAATCCACCAACACGGTCCATGATCCATGGCCTAGCACAGACCTAGGCACTATCAAACCCTTGAATTAGTGACAGGACGCTGGATCAATCCCAGAACTCATTCTAGTCAAGCCCGCGATCCATTGCAAAGGCTCATGGCCAATTCACGACCAATCCATGGTCAAAATTATTCGATCCATGACCGGCTCTCAATCATCAAGGAATTACTTAGGATTAATCGATTCATGATCAATCCACGATCGCAACAGATCATCTCATGATCGTTCGCGATCAATACATGATTGGGCAAAATCACTTACGACCGGGACATGAATAATCGAGACCAATTTATGGTCATCCGCCAATCTATGATGGCACATGACTATCCCATGATCAAACCTTATGGGTGAGTAATCATCCCATTGTCGAATGGCTCAATTCCACTTACATGGCCAATGGGTTAATGCACGACCAATCCCTCGATCAATCCAAGATCAATTTTTTGGTCAACCATGTCTGATTCCCTTATTACCATTTCGATCGAGCCGATCGATCCATGAATGGTGTATAGCCAATCCTGACCATCGATACACTAAACCCTATAGCCATTTCTCATAGGGTTGGAATTGTGGATATTATAGTCGCCCTCACATGGGCGGCCAAGGACAGCCCTAGCCTGACTCCAATGCTAGTGAGGGTGGCCCTCGCCAACTTCCCTTCGTCGACCATAGTGGAAGGAAGAGAGAAGAAGGGGAAAAATAGAAAAATAGAAAAAGGAAAAAGATGAAAATACCCTTCAACTAAAGAGTTTGAGAGTAAATATCTCACACGAGTACAAGTTCAGAGTTTTTTGTGTCACAAAAGAAAATTTATGATAAATGTGTCACAATAGACATAATTTGGGGTTTTTGATGTCACCAAAAAAAGTTCAGGGTAAATATATCACAAGTAGCATAATTTGTGGTTTTTTGTGGCATAAAAAAGTTCAAAGTAAATTTGTCTAAAGTGGCATAGTTTGGGATTTTTTATGGTATTTTGTCTTATGATTATTTCAATCAAATTAATTTGATTCAAATTTACAAATAAATAAATAAGAATTTAAAGCATTTATCTACCATTTGTTAGTATCATTTATTATTTCAATTTGACAAATTCAACTCTATTTCAATAATCCATCAACCACATTCTGGACTTGCGTATCATAGTGCGTTGGAAGAGAAGAGGAAAAAACAAACTTGGGAAGGTAATTCATGTGTTATGAGAAGTGAGAGTTAAAAGAAAAGAGAAAACTATATTTTTTTTTTTTCCCCTTTATTATTATTTTTATATTTTGACCCCTCATTTATTGAAAATTTTTAAAATTAACTCTATGTATATCGGAATTTCAAACTCGCATGTCAAAATTCTCAACTCGAGTATCAAGAGAGTTGATCGGTGTCGGATTTTCCAACGCGTGTTGTTAGACACATATTGGAGTGTCCAATACGACATGAAGGCTCCTGGAGAGTGTTGGTACTTCCGAAGAGTTGACCGAATGTTGGAGTGTGTCGAACAGTGTTAGAAAGTGTTGGACATATATCGGAGTGTCCAACACGACACAAAGGCTCCCGGAGAATGTCGTTGCTTCCTAAATAGTTACTACTTGGTTTGTTAAAAGTTACTAACACAATTTATTTGTAATTGATCATCTATCTATTGGATTTTTTCCACCTTATACTGGAAATGAAGAACCAAAAATTTCAAATGAGCCATGGTTATTTCCCTTGGATCTTCTTAATAGATATGTTATTTTAGTTATAGCCTATGGAAAAATGTCTACAAAAGTAATTAACATTTGAATTAAGATTTATTGAGGCACGATAAGGAAGATTTGGGGCAATAGAAATCAATTGAAGTTCATCACCAAAGCACTTAATTACAAAGCTATTATTCATAAAAAAAAATTAAATTTCTATCATACATTTATTGTTTATAGGGTTTATATGTCGTATGATCTCTCTTCACTAGCATCTTAAATTTTTTTATTGAACTTTTTAATAAAGTATCATATAAGATTTTGTCTTAGTTAATATGGTATATATGGAACGACTTTTGCAGAATACTATGTTTTTTCCGATCACTTTTACTTATTTTTCCCTTAAATTATGCTTCTTTGAGTTTGGAATTGCTAAAGATATGAGAACAATTTTTTAAAAAAAAGGATAAGTGCACTAGAAGTCTTAAAACCTGTCACAAAAATGCAATTAAGTCCCAAAACTTTCAAAAAGTGCAATTAAGTCTTAACACTTGTCATCAAAGTGCAATCGAGTTCTAAAATTTTCAAAAAATGCTATCAACAAAAGGACTTAATTTGACTAATTTGACAAGTTTTAAGATTTGATTACACTTTTTAAAAGTTTTATGACACGATTGCACTTTTTGACAAATTTTATGACTTAATTACACTTTTTAAAAGTTTTAAGACTAAATTACAATTCGTTGACAGGTTTTGAGATTTCAAATGTACCTATCCCTAAAAAAAATTATCATTCCTTTTTTTTGTCCTTTTTTTGTTGTCCATTTCATGTGGTTCATATGTGACCACTATCTCCATCAATGTCCATTGTCCCACCAATAGTATCAAAATAGCACTCCAAGGATTTTTAGAAAGATGACTTTACTTATATATATTAGAATAGATTAGATATAGTTTAAGAAAATAAAAAGGAAAGAAATCACAAAACCCCTCAAACTTTACTTACTATAATATATTTACCTTAAACTATTTTTCTGACATCAAAAATCTCAAATTTGTACCTGCATAACACGTTTACCCTAAACTTTTTCCTATGACACTAAAAACTCCAATTTTTACCTGTATGATACATTTATCCCAAACTTTCCTAAACTTTTTCTGTGACATGAAATTTTTGGGATATATGTGTTTGGGGTTTTTGACATCACAAGAAGAAGTTCGAGATAAATGTGTTAAAGTCAGGGAAAATGAAAATAGAAATGGTGGCAAGTATACTATCCCACATATGGCCCTTCCGCAACCTCACAATAAGGACTACTTGTTAGCCATCAAATTATTCGTCGTTCTTTGACTCGTATCATATAAAATTTTAAGATAGCAAAATTTAGATGCATAGGCCACATCGTGGCAAATGCAGAGCATTCGATCATAACATTCCTAGTTTTAGATAATCATACCATGTAGAAAGGAAGAGAGGAGAGGGCTTTAGGAATTCATAACAAACCACACGATATTATTTTTTAGGAAGGGTGCATTCTTGCCCCTTAATGTTACAAACACTACCTTATATAGGCATAGAACTATATATAAGACAAAGAGAAGACAAACACATAATTACAAACTCTTTGAGCCGACAATGGCCAATTATTCGACTCTTACACAAATAGGCTGAAATTTCGCTTCTAACAAGCTGAAATTTCATTTCTAATAGACTTTTATCTCACATGAATAGCACTTCTAATAGACCCATATCTTCACGTGGCTCAACTTGTCAGATTTCTTTTTCTTTTCAGACTACTTTTCCTCTTTTGTCTTGTTTTTCCTTTTGAGACTTCTTTCTCTCTTTTGTCTTTTTTCTCCTTTCTAGAATTCCTTTCTTCTTTTATCTTGTTTCTCTTGCTTTCTTGTCACAAAGATATTTCTCAAGTCTTACTTGTGAATCGTTTCTTTATCGCTTGAGCTGTTCGAGTCATATCCATCCTCCTGCCTCCTATATTCTCTTATGAGTCTTTCAACTTCTAGGTCTTCAAGTTCTTCAGTATCTATGTCATCCATGGTTTGATAAGAACTTGATGGGATGTCTATAAGATTACTATGTTTGGTACCATACTGTTGTCTATTTCTTTAAGGAGCTTTTCCACCGCTTCAATCTTTGAGGCAACTCTTGCATTGAATTCAGACAACTTTTGTCTTTTGGATGATTGATAAAAGCTTGTCAGGACATCAGAAGAACTTGCCGAAATGCCTAGGTGGGGTAGATTTTCAAGTTTGAGTGATGGACTTTTTATGTCATGACCTAGACTAAGTACAAGCTGTAATTCACTATGGCCAAAACAATCCTATGACAATGATCCTCCCTATCGATCTTGTGATGATGAAACTGGATCTTGTGAAGATGTATACAGCACAAAATTGTCTTCATTAGTCTGCATGTGAATCCCATAATACATCCTTAGACAAGCATCGATCATCGATCAGGTAGCGCGATAATCATTATAATGATCCTAAGAGACAAGATCATTATCGTCTTTTGGCCATGTTTTTGGTGGAATGATTCAATTGTTCTAGCACAAAATCCTCTGTAATTCTTGACACTGGCTAGGTAAGCCGAGATCTTGCAAGGAAAAGTTGCAAAAATCTCATCTGGAATAGGCTGGGGTTTATATACGGATACTTCAACATCTATTGGAGTTTTACACATATCTCCACTAAGTTGGACAAATAACAATGGCCTGAAGAACACAACAACTGCATAAAGTTCTGGGTTAAGCCTGCATGTTTTGAATTGCGCTTGGAAAATATTTTTTTCATGCTCCTAATAGCTTAAAACAACTAAGCATTTCCCCAAAATATTTATATTTTCTTTCTCCTTGGATAATCTGGCTAATAATAAGAGGCATTTTGATTGTTGAGAACTCAATGGCAATGATATAAAGATTAAACAAATACCAATAAATCATTTGATTTTTTTTTTTGGAAATTCCTCATCAGGAGAGAAAGACAAAGGATGAATGAATGAATATTTTGGGTGCAATCCATCTGGGCGAGGAATAAAGCCACCATAATCATTAAAGATTTGGAAATGGTATTACCATATAAGTCTTCCAAGATTTTAAAAGAAAACATTATCTTGGATAAGCTGGGGGATTTATGGTTAGTACGAATATGAACGCCACTTGGGTTTCATTTCTCGAGCTTTGAAACCGCCTCTTAGATTCCTTACCACATACATATTTATGGATATGGTAGCCATAAATTCTTTTATTTGAGATAAGAAATTAGCAAGTATATTCTTTTCTTCCCACAATATGCTAGAAAATAAAGAATTCCGATGTGGCATAGGAAATATATCATCTTGCAAGAATTGATTGGGAGACTAGTAATTGATACCCAGACTCATTTTCCCTCTAGTCTGCTCATCACACTTATTCACATAGAATGCTTCACAAGCCCATTAAGAGCTTGAGGACTCAATAAGCCCTTGGTGGAGCAAATCTGAGCACTCTTTTGGGCCAAAAAGAGGTTCTTTGGATTCATGCCTGAGGTACTGGCTTTGGTGGGATTGACATCCCCATTTTTCTTGACTGGGAAATGGATGAAAAAGTCAGGATTTTTCCATGAAGAGTGAGAACATTTTTTAACAAAATCTAAGTGGGATTTGGCACATGCCTCAAGAAGGGTTTTTAGGATGGGGTCTAAAATGTTCATTTGAATGTTGAAGAAACTTTGAATGTCTACAAATTCCTTGAATTGTTTTTTGAACCGTAATCTATTGGGCAGAATTTTGAGTGTAGGAATTTGTGTGAGGATATCCCAACCAATGATGATGTCTTTATCTAGTGAGTTAGAACTAAGGATTTTGGTAGTAAAAGAACATTAGGGAAAAAAATGAATGGTAATGGGTTTGCTTCGAACTTTTGTAGCAAAGGTATCTCCAAAAGCAAAGTTGAAATACCGAGTGTATCAAGTCCAGTACTTTTCTAGTAATATCTTAGTATGAAGAATAGAAACACTATCTCCAGTGTCAACAAGGGTAATGACAAAAATAGGTTTGTCATATTTGGATGGATATCTTTCGACGGGGAAATATGGGAGGATGGAAGGAGTGCATGCCCAAAGATCTTCGATTATATGGGGTTTGGATTTTTTTCTAAGAAACAAAGGAAATTTCCTTCTTCAGATTCTTCAGGAGAGCTTTCAATATCATTGATTTGTGACCATGTCTAGATAGCACACACAGTGTGTCTGATGGGTTCATCTTCAATAGAGAATACTAATTCAACATCATCGTCTTGGAATGACACTCCTATCTCCTTCTCTATCTTCTAGATCAAATGGGAATTTCTTCCCTTGGCCTTTAGACAATTCTTCACAAAATGGTCTTTCTTGTTGCAAATGTAGCATCTATCAAATTTTCAACACTTTCCAGAAGAACCTTGTCTAGAGCGTTTTTTCCACAAAAATCTCCATTTATGCCTTCTCCTTTTGTGTCCTAAGGAGAATTTTTTGAAGTTTCTTCACTTCTTGCAATGATCTCCACAAGAAGAATCATCACAAGAGTCTTTCTTTGAACACTTAATTCTTAACTCAGGTTTTTGACAAGCCTGATAAGTTATTGGTTGCTTTGGAGATAACTCCTGAAAGCCTTTCTATGGATGCAGAGATCATCAGGGGTGAGATGTGTCTCCTATTAGAGCTCCCCAATAGGAACATCGATGATTCTTTTTTGCTTAGCATGAAAGGATTTTTCCACAACTTGTCCAATTTCTTTTGGAATACAAAACAAGAATATATGTTTTAGATTTGAATCAACTCCTAAAGCATAGAATAATTTAAGCATTTCTTGGAAATGCCTATTCAAATGTTTTTATGTATGAAGTGACATTTTCTCTCAATGAATTTCTTTCTTTTAAGCTTAAGTAGATCTCCTGGTTTACCAATAAAGAAGTGATGGATCACATGGATCATATGATGAAAATCTATTTGGAGCAAGAATGTCATTTGGTCCTGATCAGGAACAATTCTCCATCAATCTTTTAAGCTTCCAGTAAATCTACTCATCTCAGTTAATATATCATACCGACTTTCAACAATAAGTGCTCTAGTGTTAAGTCAAGCATGAAAATCCCGAAGTCAATCTAGCCACCTGGGATTTAGAATACCATTGAGTGTAAAGTAATTTTTTGAGGTTGAAGATTTATGATCTTGGTTTGGATCATGGAGGTGTACTACTTCTAGTTTAGATGAATTTGATTGCATTTCTATCTTGGGGGGTCTGCCATAAAGATGGCGTGTTCAAGAGACTTTGGTGTTTTTGGCTCAGAGGTCAAAGTGTGGAGGAAAAAGAATATGATTCCATGGTTGATTCAAGTCGAAAAGAGGTATTTTGTTTGGTGGAGTCAAGTGCAACAATAGTTGGTATTTCCTGTCGACTTTGTTCTCACAAAAAAGCCTCAAGTGGATTCAAGACCATAACAGCATAGGGAGGCTCTTGGAAAGGTTTGGAAGCTGGCTTCTTTTCTTCTCGATGCTTCATTTGCCTTTCCATTTCTCTAATATGGTTTCGAAGTGTAACAATATTACTCCGGTCCATCTTTGGAGCTTCTTCAAAGATTGAAGCAATGGATGTGGCCCTGGAAGGAGTCACTTCCACGGGGCTAGACTCTATGTCTAGGAAAATGGATATGAAGGAGGAACGAATTTTCCTTCTTGTAGGAGCTTGATCAATCTCATCAATTTTTTCCATTTTAGCCATTTGATCCTCCAGATAATGATGAGGAATAAATCTCCCAGATTCCATTTGTTGTAATTTCTTTTGAAACGTCTCAAACAATTTATTTGTAACCAAAGTAGTTTAATCAACCTTCTAGTCAACATGATCAAGATGGGGTTTAAATTGTCTTGAGAACATTATTCTTGCCAGAGCATTCTCTAATTGCCAATTCAGAACAGCTTCAGCAGCCATGACTTTTTTTTTGTCTCCCATGGTCATTAGCATCTGTAGGGTTTGAAACTTTAGGCATGTGATAGAACCGACATTGAGCATATGTAAATTCTCCTAGTGTCGAAAATGGGGCATTAGAATTAAATCTTTTCAAAGGCTGAAAGTATGAGGGTTGGAATGTACACACAAATGGGAGGACAGGTGATAGTTCTACTTTTGAGAAACATGAAGGTTGAGGTGCTAAATTTACTTCCAAAGGAAATGAGGTTTTCTTAACCCACTTGTGAATAAGTTTGTAGAATGGTGGTGGAGGTTTATTTTTGGTGGTAAGTGAGATGGCAAAGGAGGTTCACATGGTTCAGGGACTAGTAGAGGAGGTTGTGATCGAGGTGGTCCATATGAGACCATAAACTATTACTTTCCTCCATCCTCACCAAGAGGTCCATTAAGGTACTTTTGGTAGAGTCTATCTTTAGACCGTTTCTTTCTCCTGGATGGTCGATCATCTTCCTCTTCATTCGAAGGGTTTGTACAGAGAGAACACTGGCAATCAAAGAAACAGTGACCAGAACGAGGATCCTTGTAATAATAAATGAGCCATCCCTCATGGTCAAAAGACTCAATCATAGGTTTTGAATCTGAGTGATCATCATCAGTTGGGCATAAGGTTGCATCATAAAAATAGTAGGGAATATGAAAGACATAGTTTCTTCCTTTTCCCTACTGAATTTAATAACAAACGTGCCATCTTTCTTCTTAGTGAGATGAGATTCCGTGGACTAGGTTAGTCTTGAGTTTTGGTGGATTTTTTTCTTGTTTAGTTACCCAAGTGTTTGGGAGTAACTTAATTGGCTGATCTCGAAGAATTTGCCTGAGCACATGGATGCAAGAAGTATGATTATTGTCCACCGAAATAAACAAAGCATCTTGAGAGCCACGGAAGTTGAGATCAATGGCATGATTCTAGACTCGATAAACTAGCTAATAATGTAAGGTAGTAGTAATAGAATTTGGAGTTTGAGGAGCTCCAGTAATCTGTAGCCGAACCTTAAGGGCTAAGAGAAGTCGAGTCCAAAAGAGCCATATTGAAGTTTAGAAATAGTTTAACACAGTGTTCCTGCATTGACGGTAATTTGGATGGTACCAATGTAAGCATGCTGGTAATCCCAAAATTGGGTGTCTAAAAGAGCTATTCGAGCAACTACGAATAAGCCTTTCCTTTCATAAAAGGATAGAGCAAGTCTAATAGCACCAAGGTGGAAGTGTGTGTATCCTTGCTGTATCCATTGACAATGAAAATTAGAAGGAATTTGGAGGGTGACAATGTTTTCTTACTAGGTAGAAGGGATAGGATGCTGATCGAATTTCGAGGACTGGACATACTCTTTAACCTCTCGAGGAGTGTGCTTAATAAGCTGCTTAATAGAACGGATGAGAGAGAAAGATGAATTAGCAAAGGCAGAATATAGATTTATAAGTAAAAGGTGAGTCTCTGAAATCTTACTATCTTCATTAAAATAAGAAACCTCATAAAGATAGTCAATTTTAGAGACATTAGAAATGCATAGTTTTAAAGGTGGGCTAAGAGAAACTAGGGCATTTACAATAATAAGAATGGTTTTAGAGGATTCTATCATGGTGAGGAAGTCCCCCTTTTGCACTGAATAATCAACTCATAACTAAAAATATGCTGAAGAATGTCATGGCTATATGTCATATAAATACAAATTTAAGATGTTTGGTATTGAAAAAAAGAGTTTAGAGTAAATGTGTCACGGTATAATTTAGAGTTTTTGGTGGCTTTTGCCTAAATAAAAAAGAGCGAGAGAGAAGTGTAGTACGATGGAAATTTTTGGCTCATGATGAATAATTTATAAAGACAAGTGTCATCTTATTTTCGATATTTATACCAAGACTCAAATTCATGGAAATAAATTAGGAGGTAATTCAAGGCGGTGTATGATGTACTTTTTTGACACGTTCTCACACTATTTCGGGAAAAAGTACAACATAAGTGTCAAAATTTAACACTATAGGAAACTTTAAATATCAAAAGTTCCGAAAGATACACTCAAGTACCTTCTTTTAAAAAATTAATACATTTAAATACCAAGTTTAATGAAGGGTGCCAAAAATCTAACATGACTCTTTTTTAATAATATAAGACGCCTACGTGGTTAGCTAGAAAACTTAGTCAACTTTGAAGAGCCAAAACGAACCACGACATTGTTTTTCCTAGGATTTGAATTTTAATATAAATATTAATAAAATTTATTTAATAAAAAAAAAAAAAGCCCTCATCGAGCTTGCTGCATATCTCTCTTTACTTTCCTTAAATTTAGTTTTTTATTTATTTTAATTAATATTTATATTAAAATTCAGTTTTGAGACAAAACAACGTTATTTTGAACTCAACTCGCCGAAAAAATTGGCATTTTTTGCTAGAATTTCTCGCCATTGGCATCAAAGTGATCAATTCTTCTCCGATTTTGACATTTCAATATACTTTTCGAAACTTTTGACATTAAAGTATCACGTGCCAAGTTTTGACACTTACTTTGTCTGGCACTCTACTACTTTTACCATTTTGATTCTAACCAAAGGGCCCGGAGAATATTATAATGTGAAATGCTTGTTAGAGAATCTAAACTAGAAACTGAAATTCAGAACAGGTTCATATAAATCCAATAAACAAGCCACATGGAGCATGCATTTTAATTGCTAAGAGTCAAAACACTGTAATCTTATTCGCCAAAGAGTATATCATCTAATCTCCTCAAGCAGGAAGAACAAACCACAAAACAAGGATCATTCAATCATTCATCACAAAATCCCCAATAGGGCATTCAAAAATGAACGCGTCTCTTACTTTCTAACTAACTCTCAACAACTAGCTTGGTGGTCCTCCTCAAGGAACCCTGGAAACAGAGAAGTCAAGTCACAGCCCATGATGTATATATATGATAAAATTCAGATCATGTCATTTAATAATTATGTGCATATAACTGCATATGCAGGATTTCCTCTATGATATCAGTCATCCAATGCTGGACTTATAAAACTAAGAAACTCCACTTTAATGCAACCAAAAACTCATTCTGGATACACTTCAAAATAGTGTCAAGGTCTCTTAAGAGCCTGTAAAAGCAGCTACCACCCAACTCTGAAGTAGCCACAGTAGTTTGGTACAAAAAAAAAAGAAACACATCCATCAGGGACACGCTAACAAAAAGATTCTAAAATGTGCCAATGTGCCACTTATGAGAACTCAATAACAATGCCGGTCCTTCAGGAGAAAAGGAAAGAACATGGGCTTTCAATGCTTCTCCTATTTCGCCTGCGGATGAGAAGCAATGAAGTCAACGGCAAGATCTATGGAGCTTATCTTGTCTGCTTCATTATCTGGAATCTCGAATCCAAATTCCTCCTCAAGAGCCATAACTATCTCCACGGTGTCCAAACTGTCTAATCCAAGATCATTCTGGAAATGCGCATTTGGTGTAACCTAGGAAAAGAGAATCAGCTTAGAACTTGATGACTGACACAGTTGTTATCTTGCTCAAATATTCCAGCCATGCGATTGCACCAGAAAAGCACAACAATGAATTTCATAAAAAAATGACTCATTCCAGCAAGTGCTGATTGCATACAGCTATTAGATACTGTGAGACTTTTTAGAGGAGTACAAACATGAAATTCCAGCAAAAATTGCATTACCATTAAATTTGTGATCTAGATAGGACTACTACACAAAATTGCATAAAAGAGACAATAGCAAGCACATGGGGTCTATCATGCTATTATGCCTATACCAGTTTTCAACCAAGAATAGCTATTAGATACCACGAGCCTCTTTAGAGGCTTACTAAAAGCTCTGCTGCAATGCATCAACAAGCCTTGCTCGTATCAAGGCAAGTTAGTGGAGAATGGCATAATTCATTCAAGACCTTGCACTTCGAAAATGATGGTGGCAAACACATGGAGGAATGCAATCCTACACTAGCCGTAGAGACATGAGCATGACAACTGAAAGGTACGCAGTGTGCAAAGGAGAATGAGAACAACTCAAAATCCATTATCTCAAGTGCCTGTTCAAATTAGCTGAATCTCATTAACACCAATCAATAGAGAGACCCAAGACCAAATTAATTTGATAGCCCGATGGAGAGACGACGACAACAACTGAAGATAAAGGGCGCTCATCAATGCACAAGAACAAATTTACTGATACACTATACCACTCATCAGCATCGGCACTACACAACACTATTTTCTCTATGGTACTATGTCTCACTAATGTTTCCAGAAGGAAAGGGCAATTGACCATCTCTCATATTAGGCTTTATATTGGGCATAGACAGAAGCCAAGTGAGAAAATTAGGCCCATCCCCACTGATGCAAGTTAGGAAATTAATGAAGTCATATTTGTTCAAATAGCGATGATGTTATCAATCCATTTGATTATAATCACAGCAAAACCACAAAGCAGGTCAACAATCCTGCTACAGGCTCGTCACAGAACATACCTGTGAGACCAAATGAACAAGTCCCAATTACAAGACACAATATCCATGAAGATCAAGCGCCACATTGCTCCGTAGCCCATACAAAGGTCCAAAATTGGATTAAGATTCTTTTCTTAGTCAAATTATTAATCCCATCTTTTCTTGGATTTGCTACTTCAACTTGGAGAGTTGAAGTACGATTTAGGAAGAGTTCAGAAACACGATCGCAGTTTTTCCCACTGGCTAGCCCATCAAGTTAAACAAAAGTTCAATTCTTTAGCAATGGGTTTGGCACGAAATATTGCGACGCTTAAGAAACCCAAAACCCTAGCCGCAATGCCGTCTCTCTCTCTCTCGACCAAAGGGTCCAACTACACAAGTCTCCCCCCATCAAATTTGCTTTAAGCACGCGATCAGCAAAGCCGGTACCTCGGAACACATTTCCCACCGACGCTAAATGCACAGACGCGTCTCCATTCAAAGGAAGCCTAATCGAACGAAACCCTCCGGCGAGCAACCTCAGCGTAGCTAATAATCGCTAGCCGGGTCGCGTTTTCCATCTCCCGGCAATACAATGAGAAGAGAAAGGGAGCAAAAGAAAACCTTGGAGGGTTCGACTTTCTGGAAGTTCTTGACGACGGAGACGACGCGATCGGTGACCTCGGACTTGTCGAGGAAGGAGCCGCGGACCTCCTCGGAGAACCGGCGGAGGGCGAGGCCGAAAGGGACGGGGACGGGGTTGGAGGGGAGGGAACGCTTGACGGGGACCCGCAGGTACTTGAGCAGAGCAGACCTCGCCGCCGCCGCCATTGGAGCTTGGGTTGCTACTCCTCAGCTCTCTCGCTCTTTCTCTCTCGAACTCGCAAGACGAAACCCAGTGAAAATGGGAAGATGGGAAACCACTCAGCGCTCAAAACAGTGTCGCCCGAGTTAGGGATTTGGGCCTCCCGGTTTACCTCGGCCCAATACTCGGCCCATTTTCGGTTCATCTCCACCAAATACTTAGGCTCCATTTGGTAACTTTTCCATTTCTTCCGATTTTTTTTCCTAGAACAAAAAAAATAAAAATCTATTTTGTAACGCCAGTTAAAATTTCTATTCCTTGAAAAAGAAAAATTTTTCGAGAAATAGATTTGGAATATAAATAATTAGTAAAAAAAAATATAGATTCTTATTCTCGAGAACAATTTATGGAAAAGTCATTTTCTTTTCTTCTTCTTCCTCTTCTAACCGGTTGTCACCGTCCTTTGGTTGCTGGCTGCCATCATCAAAAGAAGAAGAAACAAAGAAGAAAAGAAAAGAAAAGAAAAAAATAAGAAAAATCTCAAAAAATAAGAAATTTTACGTCACAAAAAAAAATTATATATCGTACCAAACACATTCATATTCTTTTTCTATTTCGGGAGTAGAAATTTTGTGCAGTTACCAAACGCGTTCTCTTACTAAAAATTATTTTAGAGAATAGAAGTAGAAAAGAACTATTTCTAAGAAGAAATTATTCCATAAAATAGAAATGTTATCAAATGCACCCCTAAAAACCAGGCGAGGGCAGATAGGGATTTGCTTGAGGAGTAGTGGGTTAGAGTTAATATAGTTTCAAGATAGAATCTAAAATCTAAGAACCGAACCGATAGGAATCTATACAATTTCATATTCCAAAATATGCAAGATAAGTTTCGTGTTCCAGAAATTGAGAATCTATTTCAACATGTAGAATTTGGAACATGTAACCTATGACTTGGAATAAGTTTTTGTATTTTTCTTGATTTATGTCTTCGCGTAATATTCCATGATATTAAATGATGAGTATATAATATGAAATCACTAGTCTGAACTTTCATTTTATAACTAAGATTTTTATTTTTCGTATGTCTAAATATAAATTATGATCAGTGAATTGTAGTAACAAGTAGTGATCATTAAAGATATAATTCATTGCAATCGTTTAATTAAAAATACAAGTGAAACTTAAGTAAACCTAGAACCAGCCTTGGAACTCATGACAAAGTAGGCTCTAGGTTCCAAGGTATGCAAAATAAGTTATAGGTTCTACAAAATGAAGAATCTACTCTAAGGAGTAAGTTTCGAGTGGAAATGGAATTTGGAACCACTTATCCCTAATAGTAGAAGAAAATTCAAACATTGATGGGGAATAACCTAATCTTAATTCAATATGGGGATTTTGTTCATTTTTTATCCAATTGTAAATTTCGAACAAAATATCTCCATTTTAGTTGTCAGACATGTCCGCCTACAAATATTGAGCTAACAAGCTTAGACTCTTATTTGACCTTGATTTGGGCACTTCAACTGTTATTTGAAACAATATCTATTCTTACAAGTCTTTTAAGAAATGCTACGTTTGGTAGGATTTTTGGGAAAATTTTGAGAAAACACAAAAGAATTTATATGACATAGTTTTATTTTAAATATAAATACACTACTTTAAAGTAACTTTGTTAGCCTCCATTTATTTTGTGAAAAATGAATGGTTCCAAAAATATTTTCTTAAAAATAATCATTTATAATGCTTGAAATAACCTAATCTTATTCAATTTGGGGATATTGTTCATTTTTAATCCATTTGTAAATTTTTGACAAAATTACCTCCATTTTAGTTGTCTGAAATGTCGGCCAGTGAA
Source organism: Corymbia calophylla (assembly GCA_014182845.1). Classification (NCBI taxonomy): domain Eukaryota; kingdom Viridiplantae; phylum Streptophyta; class Magnoliopsida; order Myrtales; family Myrtaceae; genus Corymbia; species Corymbia calophylla. The sequence continues at coordinate 22,780,682 of CM024693.1, forward strand.
TATTTGGTGGCCCAACAACCTTAGACCCTTATTTGAGGTCGATTTTGCTACTTTTGGCCCTTATTTAAAACAATACTTACCATTTTTTTGAAAAGCCTACATGGTTTTGAAAAAAGGCTTTGGGAAAATGCAAATATTTTAGGTAAAAGAATTTTTTACAAAACTCAAATTGTGTTTTCGATAGAGTGTAATCTATGTATTAGAAATTAATTTTGATTTAAATGTTATTTAAAAAAAAAAACACTTCACTTGTAAAGGTCCTTTTGCTCGTCTCCAACTAATCTCTTAAGGTTGCTGGCCGCCAGACCTGGCCTGTCAATGATCAAAGCTAGTTTTGTAGGCTACAGCTCGTGAAATGTCATTTTCGAAAGGGAAAATGTCGCCAAAAACCCTAAACTATGCCTTCCGTGACAATTTTATCCTTAACTTTTTTTGTGTCACCAAAAACTCCAAACTATTACTTTCGCTAATGTTACCCTAAACTATATCACTTGTGACAATTTTACTTTGAACTTTTTTTTGTGTCACCAAAAACCCTAAACTATACTACTTAAAACAAATTTATACCAAAGTTTTTTGGGCTGAAGGGCATTTTCGTCCTTTTCTACTTTTTTTTATTTTTCTATTTCTTTTTCTCTTGATAGGAGGAAGCTAGCGAGGCCGCCCTCGCCGGTGTCGGAGTTGGGCGAGGGTCGCCCAAGCCTGGGCGGCCCTCGTCGATGTCGGGCGAGGGCGGCCCGGCTTGGCGACCCTTGTCGGACGCTGGCGAGGGTTGCCCTCGCCGGATCTGGCCTGGGCACCCTCGCCGAATCTGGCCACCCGAGCCAGATTTGGCTTGGGCAGCCCTCGCCCGATGCCGGCGAGGGTCACCTAAGCGTGGCGGCCCTCGCCTAATGTCGACAAGGGTCGCCTAGGCGTGGCAGCCCTCGCCCGACGTCGGCGAGGGTCCCCCAGGCCTGGGCCACCCTTGCCGGCGTCGAGCGAGGGCCGCTGGAGCCTCGCCCGACTCCGACGCCGACGAGGGCGGCTTTGCTGGCTTCCCTCGATCGAGAGAAAAAAAAAAAAGGAAAAGGAAAAAAAGAAAAAGGACAAAAATGCCCCTCATTCAAAAAGTTTGGGGTAAATTTGTCACAAGTGGCATAGTTTGGGATTTTTGATGACACAAAAAAAAGTTCAAGGTAAAATTGTCACAAGTGGCATAGTTTTGGGTTTTTGGTGACATTTTCCCTTTTTCGAAATATCAACAATTTAGGGAGGGCAAAGGAAAAATAAATACATTAACATTTCGAGAATAATAAAATCCAAAGCTCATACGGACCTCAACTTATAGAGCGAGAGACTTCGCAAAGGCAATGAATTTCCAAAATCTCTTTCATAAAAATTGGCAAATTTAGTTTTGACTTTTGCTCTAACTTTTTTAGGAAAATTTCAAATAAATGGATAAAGTGCTATATTTTCTCAGATAAGGCTATAAACTGAATATTATTTCAAATAAAAGTCTAAAATGACCATATCAATTTCAAAGAAGTAATCAACTTCAGTGATTGGTTAAAGATATTTTCATCATTTCTTTTCTTTTCTTTTTTCATTTATTTTTTTTTTTTCCTTTTCCTTTCCACTAGTGGCCGATATGAGGCGATGACCAACCACCCATCGGCAATACTCAATGAAGACTGGGCGAGGCCGCCCTCGAAAGCCACGAGCAAGGACCAGCCTCACCTAGGTGACCCTCATTAACCACAGGCAAGGCCAGGCCCATTAGATCTAGGCAAGGGTCAATGAGGACCTAGGCAAAAAACCCTTGCTAGCAATTGATGACTACTTATAGGCCCTCACCCAAGACTCGATTTTCTATAAAAATCGAGTATGTTTGCTAACTTCATCTAATTTGATTAATTGAAAATGTAACATGATTTTTCAATATTTTATCTCTTTCGGATGGCATTAAGTATAACTAAAGTGCTAAAGCAATGTTGTTTTGATCAGAATCCTAATTTGTACACAACTTTTTTTTATAAATTGCGTTAAAAAATCCATAAAAAATCATTAAAAAGACGATCTGGCAAAAGAAAAAAATGGCTAAAACTTAGAGAAGAAAAGAAAAGAAAACCTAGGCCCTCCACATGTGGCTACTAGCCATTTATGTCGCCCCATCGCTGGTGGGGCATTGGCGAGGGCTGCAAACCCTCATCAACTAGAGGTGAAGGCAGACGTCCCCGACCACCATGGGCAATGCCAACAGGCAGGAGGGTTGTCTCTAGACCTCCCATCTATACATTTTTTTCTTTTTAAAATTTCTTTGCCTTTTTAGTTTTTAATCTAATTAAACTAAATTTTATATTAAAATTGTCATTGGATGAATATGCCTTTGATCAATAAGAATATTTAGTCAGTGACCAGATCATGACTTTATTTGAAATTGTCAAGTTCTCTTTTGAAATAAGATATATTTTAGGTAGAGGCATGCAAAACCAACCACCCAGACCAGGCTGGCCAATTTGATCCAGTGTCAGTCAAGTTCCTAGTACTAAGAGGGAATCGAACTAACTATATATACTTTTTATTATTATTTCTTAAAAAATTATTAAAATGTGAATTAAACACCATTTAATCCAATGATACTATACATTACGGCACAATGATTCGTACCTTAAGATTTATTATTCTTTCTCATCGTACACAGACACTATTTAATAGAAAAATAATAGAAAAAAAATGACAAAATGGAACAATCAATCGGTCCTAATTTTATGCTCTTATTTGAAAAAAAAAAAAAACTCAGTCGCCGGCCGGTCGAGCATGAGTGGCCCCACTCCATACGTTTATTTTGGAATCTTCCCTCGATTCACCATAGGCGCTCTCTATGTGCTCTGCCCAAACTTAAACAAACGGGCGGTCGGCTATTCGAGGTTCTATTCTAACCGCGAGTGTTGCAGCACCGCACCGAAGACGAGAAGACGAAGGACACGACGATGATACCAGTCCTGCTCCTCCTGCTCTTCCTCGGCGTCTCCGCCCTGCTCTTCCGATTCGTCACCGCCGATGGTCGTCCTCTTTCCTCCGCCCGCCGCCCCCGCTTCCCTCTCCTGCTCAGCTCCCTCCTCGCGAGCTCCTTCGTCTGATCCCATCTTTCTTTTCTTTTCTGTGTCCTTGGCCAGGAGACTTCACGTTGATGTCGAAGAAGCATGCGAAGCGCGGCGAGATTGAAGATAAGGTGAGCAGCCCAGGATCCGTCGTCATCTCGTCCCTGCTCTTTTCCTCTTGTTGGGTTGCGTTGGGTTGGCTTAATCCCGTTGAGGGCTGGTCTTATGTTGGTGCGCGCAGGTCGTTTGGATCACCGGTGCTAGCCGTGGAATTGGTATGGTTTCGTCTCTATTGCTTCATTTAGCTTGCTGGGTCGTGACAGCCGGTTTTCACCTTATTGGGTATTCTTCTTCTCGTGCTGGATTCTCGAAGGGGAGATCCTCGCGAAGCAGCTGGCGAGTCTGGGGGCGAAGCTCATACTCTCTGCTCGGAACGAAGCTGAATTGGAGCGCGTCAAGGCTCAGCTCACCGGTAATGTCATTTTCGGTTTTATCCCGCCACTGAGTTGCCGATGATCGGCGTGCCCACGACGACACTACTCGCCCACGTGGCATTGTTGGCAGGTAAACACGCGCCTGGCGAAGTGGAAATCTTGCCGCTAGATTTGGCGTCCGGGGAAGATTCTCTTCGGCAGGCTGTGGAGAAGGCTGAATCTTTCTTCAATCGCTCTGGTGTTGACATTATGATCCACAATGCAGCCTTTGAGCGCCCTGTAAGTTGATGGCTTTTTTTGAACGGAATACTAATGAAAAATGCACATGGCACTCGCGCAATGAGGATGCTGGAATTAGCAGAATCTAGAGTTGGTCCTTTTGCATTTGGTGGATGTTTACGCAAACCAGCATGGTTAAAATATGCTTTTAAAAGGTTGAGTGTGATGCCTGGAGGTGCAGTAAAGTTATATATCTGGAAAACAAAAGTTTGGAAGATGAGGTCAAATGACAGACTATAATCACTGCAACGATTGAACAGGTCCATTATCACAACGCATGGCAATTCAAACTAATATCATAAAACAAAGAAGCTCATTGAAAAGAATATAAAGGAACCCAAGAGGAAAGGTAAGGAAAAATTTACCAACAACATTAGCTCTTGCTTTAGGCTGTTTGAATATGCAAGAAATGGCTATAAACTTTCTTCTCTCAGTGCCATGTGGGCGAAACTTTCTACATCTCTAGTTCAATGCACTGGGTTTTTTCTTTGGTGGTCTTTGTTTTGCACTAGAATGGGATATACAAAGATGCTAGCATGGTCTGCACCCATCTTATCATCTGGTTTGATAGTCTTTTATCCCTGAGACCATTTTTGTCATAAGAGAGGGTAAATGTATGCCGTGAGTAGGTGGGCCTTCATAATCAATCTCTTTAATTGTGGCAGAAAACAACAGCTTTGGATGTGACAGAAGAAAGCCTTAAGGTATGTAAGAATCTTGCAGCAGCTCTGACATGGACAGTTTGGCCAAATTTCCAGGACAATCATGGATTTTAATCTTAGAGACAGCTCTTTTTCTCTTGTCTTATGCACTGATGGACCTTTTGTTACGATTAGATTAGCAGGTTAACAATCTTAACTTACCTAACTATATTCCTCTTCTATTCAACTAGGCAACGTTTGATGTTAATGTCTTTGGGACTATATCTTTGACTCGGCTTTTGGCACCTTTCATGCTCAGACGTGGTAGGGGTCATTTTGTTGTGGTATGTGCTAATAATTATTTGGTTATTTACTATTCTTAATAGGAAATATGTTTTTGGATATTTGAAACTTTTATGTCGAGATTCATGTAATTCTTGATTTGTAATCTCATGAAATTTCTGAAGCCTACATCAGATATGAGAAAGAGGCACTTTTTTTTGTTGCCATATTTCTTATCAGCCCTTGGATTTACAGATTAGAAGTAGATGTGGAACTTTAATATGCTAGTTTTACTGTTTTCTCACTGCTATAATGCCTCTAGTTGGATACTGAATCCATTTTTCTTCCCTTCATCAATAACCAGTTCGTTAGTCAAGTTTTGGTCAAAAAGCTTTTGTTTTTGCACCATTGCAGATGAGCAGTGCAGCTGGGAAAACACCTGCACCTGGTCAAGCTGTGTATTCTGCATCCAAGTTTGCTCTAAATGGCTACTTCCATACCTTGCGTTCTGAGGTATACAGGCTGTTCTGTTCTCAAGGGTATATATGTGATGGTAGTTTGGTAGTTTCTTCACTTTAAAAATTTGGAGGAAGAGCTATCATTGAGATAGCCAGCGAGCAGGAATTATGTGACTAGCCTGCGAGAAGGAATTATGCGTCACTTTGATGAACTAAAGAATGGCTGTGTCAGCCGCTTTGGAGTACAGGAATTAATTATGTGAAATGATTGACTATGAGAAATGCGTGCTTGAATTCTCAGGCTGTAAATAGAGAAAACTGTGCAAGAGTAACCTTGATAAGTTTGTCGATGCTAAGCTGATCAGCAAGTGAATTACCAAGGAAGGCATCTGCCATGTATACTTGGAACAAAGAAATTATCTATCACAGTACCTTTCAAGCATCCTTCTGGAGAAAGGGTGCCTCACAGTTGCAAATTTCTATCAACCACTTCCTGGCTATGATCATCAATCCTTTCAAAATTGAAATGAAGAGTTCACTTAATATTTGCTATTAGTCAACTGGGACTACTTCACAATTGTCTGTATTACCACTTCCTTCGATGTTAAAATATCTTAACATCTGGTCTTGCCGATCATAAGGATATCCATAAGCTCCCTTTTTACTGGATAATTGGATTTGGATCCTTTGAACTTGACATTGGTACTCAGTAGTGAGCACAGATGAGAGAATCTTATGCTTTAGCCTGAACAGCGCCTATCTGGAATAACACAAGAAAAGTTACAAGAAAACTTGTGGCAGAAGAGACTGTGCCTGCTCTTATGGTCGCATCTGAGAAGGTTTAATGAAGACAAAATTTCTAGTTATAGAAAGCTTGTGATGATGAAGTAGATTGCAACTGTTGTAATTAAAGAAGTCTTTGATGTCTTTAAGACAAACAAGTGTCCAAGGCTTATGCATGCCTAACAAGTGCTGAAAGGTCCCTGCTTGCAACCATGTGAGGCACAGCAGGGCTCTGATATTGTTTCCTTATTGTTTCTTTAACAAAAATGAGAACAGTGCTTTGATGTTTTATACCTCTATAAGTTTAGGATTCTCATCATTGATTTTCTATTTAAGTGCATCTTGTGGACACATTGCTTGTCTCTTCCTTCAATTGTAATTCTCTCAAAAGAAGCCTACTTCTTTCCCTGCTTGCAGCTCTGCCAGAAAGGAATCAAGGTGACTGTTGTTTGTCCTGGACCAATAGAGACATCAAATGGATCTGGAGCGACAGCATCAACGAAGAGAAGCTCCTCAGAGGTGATTTGGCATCATTCTTAGATTTTGCACACAGAATAGGAACACTAGCTTTTTATACAGCTCTCAAAATATTTGGACAAAGAAGACGCCAAGTGTTTACTTGCTTTCATTAGTCAACTGCAACTATTTCTAATGAGCAAATCACTCATGATTTAGACCTTACTTCTCTCCAATTTCAGTGTGCAATGAACTTATAAGTCATCAACTAGAGGCTGATTTACATGCAACATGTGATACTCTTATTGCCAAGTCATCAAAGCAGGGCAGCTACTTTGCTTGTGTGCAGTTGAAAGTTCTGTGTCATCCATAGAAAAAAGACACTTCCATGCAGAGGCCATATTTTTGCAAAGAAGTAGAAAAAGCTAGAGCAAAGAACTCAATTAGCATTCATTGCATAATCCACCCAAACATGATGATTGCATTGCTGGCAGAACTGAAAGTTTTCTTGTGATGCTGTGAGCAGCTCTTTAAAGATGTTGATGGCCAGGAGAACAGGGAAAAGAAATTAATGACTCCAAAAACCATAACCTTAACTTAGGAAACTTTCCTTGATAGATTACTTCCAGTTTCCTGGCTGTTTTCAATATTGCTATGAATAAAACCTCCTTGTCAGTAGCAACTAGTGGTTTTATGCACTCTTTGAGCAGGGCAAAACAGAATCTGCCACTCAGCGATGCCACAAGTTTTATCGTTGAGTCAACTCCTAATGATTGTTAAATCAACCTACTATGACATATTCTCTCTTTCTTTTGCCATGTTTGTGGCTTCTGTAGAATCATTTGTTTTCTGTCTCATCTCTACCTCTTCATATTTACAGAAGCGTGTGTCATCTGAAAGATGTGCTGAATTGACAATAATTGCAGCCTCTCATGGCTTAAAGGAAGCTTGGATATCATACCAGGTTGGTGTTGCCTTTTTTTCTTTTTTGAACTTAGAAGATTTTCTCAGCTTCATCACTTCATTTTTTGGATTAACCTCCACTTTTGTAATGTATCTTGTTTGTTTTGCTAGTTTTCTTGAATTTCAATGTCATGCTCTCCCCTGTTTCAAGAGTTGAAAAATTTCCTGGCAGAATGCTTGTCAAATTAATAATATGCATGATCTGTCTTAGAACTGGAAAATGACCCAATGATGTTACTTAACAAAATTTATGCTTTTAAGGAGTGAAGTCCTATGAAATGTCAGCATCCAGCAGTGCTTCTCTCTTCTTTTTTCTTGCGAGAAAGATATTTTTTGCAACTTGACATTTGATGAATCTAAGTTATCAACAATTTTCTGGATATTATTGTAAAAAAAGTAGTTGCTCCTGTTGAAGAGCTGTAAGGCGATGCATATTCAATTTGATAGTTTCATTAGGCAGGTGCTCTTCAATAGTAGGAGTGCTTCTAAAAGAGCAAGTTCTGTAATCCAATGGACAATTTAAAATAAATAGTATAGTTTTCATAGCAGATAATTGCTCCTTGTGGCCAACATGTGTAATAATGGCCAAGTCGGATCATCAGAGAGAATGCTTTTGAAGAACACTCTTAATGAACTGGATCAAAATCATTAGTTTGATGTGCTCTAAAAGAGGAAGGAGCTAAGAATTGTTGATGTAATGTAATCTCGAAACAGGAAGGAGCTTAGTGGTGAACCGCGGTACTTATAGTTTAACATACAATCTATTGGTACTATTTTGAAGGGCACATGTGCATGCAGATAGTACCATGCTGAATATGTGATCCATTAGAAGTATATGATGCAAGGCCTCTCTGTTTCTCATTCTCAACTTAACTGCATTTGCATCTAATGGAGTATGTGGCTTTTTGCAGCCTGTACTTGCTGTGATGTATTTGGTGCAGTACATGCCAACGATAGGCTATCTTCTCATGGACAAGGTACTTCCTATGCATTCCCTGGTACAGGAATTGTCACATTCAGTTCTAGAAATGAAGTTGGTTTTTGCTTGGTGGTTTTGAAATGCTATGTCCTCCTAAATGCCGTTTTACTAGCCAAAAAGACAGTATTCTGGTCTGTGCTTGTGTTTTTGGTCACTCCCAATTCATCGTGTCTTGAATTCATTTGGGCTTTTTCGGTGACATTGATTTCTAGATTGGCGGGAAGCGAGTCGAAGCAGCTGCTCGAAAAGAAAACATTTATACTTTGGGCTTGCTTTTTCGCAAAGGAAAGTCTGCATGAAACCATACTGTACACACTTCAAGTATTTTTGTATTCACAAATTTCAGCTGGAAGAGCTTCTGGATTCTCCTCCCTAGGGGGCAAGAGTCGCACGCTGGATGCTAGCACGAGCTGACTATGAAAGCAGGCACCTGAAAAGGATGACCACTTTGTAATAAGTCAATTTCAATGCAAACTCAATTACCATGATCTTCTTTTGATGTCCACCTTGATAAGCCGGAGGCGACCGCTTCAAGGATTCACGTATGACATGGCAAATCTCCACAATTGTCCGAATATGGTCCTGTTTCATCTTTTTCCCCTTTCTTTCGGCGCTCAGATGGTCTTGTTCTTTGACAGGTAAGGTGACTATGGTAAAATTGCTGTCAATGAACGTTTTCTCCACCACTGCCAAACCCACATACCTGAACTTTGAGAGAGAGCTCTCAAAGCCGTCAGGCTCCGAGGGAAGTTGGTGCTGCTAATGCTTGCTAAGAGCCCAAATTTGATGCGACAATGCTTGAAAATGCGAGCGAGGCTGGTAATGTGGACTCAAGCTTCTGCTCGTGCTCTGCTCGTGCCTTGCCAGCTCGGTTAGATCACACTGAGTCCTCACTGGGGTTAAATTATTATAAAGCTGTTTTCGGTGGTATGGATTTAAATTGGAATAGTATAAAATAAAGGGGATTTGAAATTTTCCAAAAATCTACAAATTGTAAAAATATCTGAAAATCTGCAACCTTAAATAAAAATTAAAATATTTGAAAATCCTTCTTGTTTGAAAATCTTTGAAAGCATTTGAAAATCCCATCTCCTACCGTGACTCGAACCCTCCCGACCACGTAACCGGGAAGTCGACCTCGGAGCATGACTAATCTTAACTGACACAAGATCATGGCAGTGGTTGAAAGTGACGATGGCCATCTTGGTGGTGCCCGGTGACAGTGAAGCAATCTCCAAAGTGTCACTCCATCGCTCTGTTAAAAGATAATAGGAATTATGAAGTTATTTTTAAAATTTTACATCCAATTTAGGTTTATCCCACCCCTAGGCCGAATTTCTTATCCAGCATTCTATCCGATCTATCTGGGTTTATCCAGCCAGAGAACAAACATTGGATAAGATAATTTATTATTCCATCTGCACTCAACTAACGACCAATGTAAGATCTATACATTCGTAACAGGGAAAGTTCCCCGACACAGATGCCTCTTCTCGAAAAAATGGACCGCATAGCAAGAACACCCTATGGACCAACTTCATTCGCTACATTACATTTTCAACAAATACAACGGTAAACACCCTACCGGCCAACTCGAGCAGCGTGGTGAAAACAGCCTACTGACCAGCTTCATTTGCTGACTGTGCCATACTGTACTTGTATTTGAGGTACGTTTTAATGAATGGATCTAACTCACCGTCCATGACAGATGAGATATCCGATGTCTCGTATCCCGTCCTCACATCCTTGACAAGTTTGTAGGGATGGAATACGTAGTTCGAATTTGCTGGCCCCACTCGGCCTTGACAGCATCTCCCCGTATCTGCTTGATTTCGGATGCTCTCTGTTCTTCTGCTATGACGAGTAACTTTGCTTTCAATCGGCTGAGGGCTTTGATCTTGTTTGATAGCTGGGATCTCTCCTCTGCGTTTGCAGTAGATCAAATCTCAGTTTGCTATCCATAGATCTTGAGAACAAAATTTCACACATAGATCAAGCTGAGACTTCATGTGGCCACCAGCTAAGTGAGATAATAAAAGTTTGAAGCCCAAAGAGTTCACCCGACCACTCGTAAGAAACATTGAGAGGGAATTCAAACAAATATTTTCCAAGAGCTCCCTTGCACCCTAGGTAACAGTTTAGAACTATCCAAGAAGAGGTTAAAAGGAACATAATCTATGTTTTGAAGTTCTAGAGAGAATCAATTCAGTCCTAGAAAAAAGTTAATACACCCTACAAAGTACTTTTGAGATAAACTAAGGCAATAACAGTCAGACAATGACGAAAAGAAGAACTAAGATATGAATGAGGGTGCTGCACTTGACAATTTCAGATGTGTTGATACATACCTGTACAGCGAACAGTGACCCTGGTGGGAATGTGAGTGATCCGCACTGCCGTTTCTACCTTGTTCACATTCTGGCCACCTTTCCCACCTGCTCTTGAAAAACTAATTTCCAAATCTTCCTCAGGAATTTCAACATTTAAAGATTCTTCAGGAAGAAGAGGCATGACTTCGACACCAGAAAAGCTAGTCTGCATGGTTTTCCAAGATAGAAAAACATGGTAGTAAATCTGATCTTCTAGAAGGAAAAACAACTGACCGAGAGCACTTTCATAGGTTCCTTAAAACAGGAAACTTTAGAAACGGTGGAATCATCACAATCATCAATATTACCTGACGAAGACCTTTTGCATTGAATGGAGATTGTCGGACAATCCTGTGAGTGCCCTTTTCACTGGATAAATATCCATATGCATAGCGCCCTTCCACTTCAAGAGTTGCCGACTTGATCCCAGCTTCCTCTCCCATGGATTTCTCAACAACTCTCGTTTTATATCTCTGTTTCTCTCCCCATCTCACATACATCCTGAGAAGCATGTCAGCCCAATCCTGCACTGAAGTCGATCATAATAATTTACAGAAAGAAGAAAAGAGAATACTGCAACTCACATACTAGACAGATTCATACATTGCTTACTTAAAATGCAGATTAGCATTATCAGTTGTATCAATTAAATGCGATTAAACATTATTTAAAATAGAATTCTTTTTTGAGAAAATGGAAGACACTTCAAGTGTCAATTGACATAGTGCAGATATGCATGACATGAGGCTTGTGGCCATTATAGAACCACTTCAAAAAGAGAACTGCGTTTGACAAACCATCAGATCTAATCATTTCATTTAGGCTCCAGAAGTAGTCATAGATATTACACTATTAAAATATACAATATCCATAACTAAATCAAATTAAGAATTTGGGCAATGGCATTGGGATGATGGTAGATAATCATCTAAACACTAAGCCAACAGAAGAAAAGGCTTCATGCCGTTTCTTCAAAGGATGGCTACATCTACTAAATAGGGAGCCTTCGGTAAATATTCAATATAGATTGAAAATTAACTGCATCACCAAGGCGTAGATTTCTAAACCTTAATGCTACTTAGCATGTATGAAAATGATTTTCATGAAATGATTTTTTAAACTTTCGTATATTAGGTTAGCTGAAAGTGGATAATCATTGGAAAAAAACTTTATAGTCAAGGAAAACAAGAATATTAAATATTGAGGAAAACAATTTCTCCATCCTAAAAAGAAGAAATAGTCCTAAGCTCCTTTTCCATGCATGCTCAGACAGAACTTCAATCTGGTCTTCACTTCTCTTTGGTACCTTTTGTTTGGATGCTTGCTGTGGTATCACAGTTTGATTACTTTTCTGTAAAGGACTCATGTGAAGTTTTATGAGCACTGACAGAAGTTTGTTAATTATTGCATTTTTTTTTTTGGGGCATTCTTTTTATATTTCATATAGTAGTGATATCTTTGATAAACATCTCAATATCATCTTAGTATCTTATATCAGGAACAATATAACAAAGACAAAAATTATGAAATAAAGATCTAAACATCATAAAACGTTTTCCATCTCCCTTTCAGATACTCCACTAAACAACTGAAAACCAACTATTTTCCTTTAAAATGAAAAACATATTTCTCCATCAAGAATTTTTCCATGAAACAAAAACACCCTTGGTCTCCCAAGGAACTGTCCCCTTATTTACCTGCAGCCACCAATTCTTTGTTATCTTATTGAAAACTCCCAGATTCACATATGCATTGACATCACCAGTTAAGTTAGCGGGATCTTATTATTACAATTTCAGGAGTTAGGCTGGAATTTCCAAGTGCCCCAATAGGAAACCATGCACATCTTCCAACAAAAATAAGTTGATGCTCTCTCAAGGTCTATGCTCAACAAAAGCAGAACACCAGAGACGGCACACGTGTTTAATTACCTGTGCATCAGTACCACCTGCACCAGCTGTTATACTAACAACAGCACCTTCTTTGTCGTAGGGACTGGAGAGGAGTTCAGTTAACTCAAAGCGATCCAATGCCTTGTTCAGCTCTTTGATAATACCGGCAGCCTCTTCAAGAAGTCCCGTATCTTTAGAGTCCATTTCCTCGGTCAACATGACTATAGTTTCTGCCTCTTCAACCTGATCAGTAGTACATACTTTAGAGAGCACGTGTTCCAAATGAAAATATCTCCATTTACAGAACAAAATTAATTGACACCTTTCAGAACAATCTGCATGAAAAGATCTCCTTTTCAAATTTCACTTTGACGCTAATGATCTTTCAGCATAAGCATAATGGATCATAAGAGGTCAACTCTAGACCTTTTGCACATTTAAACTTGATCTACTAAACTGAGAGACAACTTAAGATGGTCCAAATCACTACTTAAATTCTCCAAGGGACATCAAAATATGCTTAATCTCCATTATATACGGAAAATTGCTTCACGTACAAACATATCAATCAATTTGCAAGGTCAAACTACAGAATGCCAATTTTCACAAGCCCCTCATCAACAATTGAAGATTTAACCCGACGCTACTATGTGACGAGGAAAATCATCAACAGTGATTGCAAAACTATTGTTTTCTGTCCCATATTGAACTGGGCTACTAATATATATTACGCACAAAAACTGTACAACCAAAAACCAAAGAGTGGCAACAAATGCTGAAAATGAAGGTAATTTTGCTATGATTAACTCCTGACCCTAAGCTATTTCAAACTTTTGAATTCAAAAAACCCATTGGTGACAACGTCTGCAAAACCAGAGGGAATGTATAACCATAAGTCAATGAGAAACTTTCCCTTTAATGGACACTTGACAACATCACCACAAAAGACATCAGAAACACAAAAAGCTCGAATTCTCAGTGGCAGATGGCAAAAGGGCTGCTTTTTCAACAATTCAGGTGCTGTGAAATAGATGGCACTCAACACAACAATTCACCGGAGAAGACAGATTCAGTAGCAGCTTAAAACCTGCGTTTTGAAGTCAGAGAGTAGCCTGATCTTGTCTTTGACATCAGTCAATGCCAAGAGCGTCTGCTGAGCTTGAGCACGGTCGTCCCAAAAGAAGGCATCGGACGCTTTTACCTCCAAATCCGCCAATTCTTTCTCCAACTGCTGGAGACCCGCGGACGCCCTGATATCCTCAACCCGGGCCGACGCAGCCTCCACCTCTCTCCTCAAGGTATAGAAATCTGAATGCAGACAAACATCATGCAGGGTGGAAGCCCCCAAAGAAAAGAACGTCACCACCATCACCTTACCCAAAACCCAAAACAAGAAAACCAAGAAAACCGCTCCTGAAAGCAAGAAAAGGAACCTTGCATTGCCCAGTCACTTGAATCCGCTTCCACGCTCTGGCTGAGCTGGTCGTTGGAGGTCGAGCACACGACCGACCCGACCGAACGGAAGCGAGAAGAAGGCACCGGAAGCTGGCGTAGCAGACGGGAGGGATGAAGATGAAGAAAGGGTCGTGCTCGCGGAGGAGAAACAACGGATGATGCGTTGGAGCAGCAAAAGGGTCGGAACAGAGACAGACCCTCCATTTCTTTCGACCCCACGAACCGAAACTCGAACTGCAAGCTGTCTCTGCTTCTGGGTTTTGTCTATCTTTCGATCTGGATTCTGGGTCGGGGCGATGACAGTGGATGACTTCCATCGTTTCTTGGCCAGAGGCTCGTTTGCCGGTGCATTCGCCAAGCACTTTCTGTGAAGGCAGAGGACGGGCTCGCGGGACTCCCTCTCTTTTCTTGGCCCAGCCTGTCGTGCTGGCGTTGAAGCCCGCAGTCAAAGCACTCAAGCTTTGGCGCGTGTTTGTTTTGCAAAAAAATTTACCATTTCCAGAAGTGATTTTTTCCACATAAATAATAAATATGAAAAAAAATTAGACTCTACTTTAGGATTAGAGTAAAATTTGATGATTTTTTTTTTTTTGACAAAAAAAAACTGGAATAGACTAAGAGTTTGGGGTTTTTATAAGACAAAAGAAAATTTTAGGGTAGATTTGGGATTTGTTTTTCGTTGATAAAAGAAAATTTGATGAGAAAATTATGATAGCAAAAAAAAGTTCGAAATATATTTAGAATTAAACTTAAAGTTTGAGATTTTTTTTTGAATTGACCCCTCTTTCCTTGGCCCAGCCTGTCGTGCTGGCGTTGAAGCCCGCAGTCACCGCACTCAAGCTTTGGCGCGAGTTTGTCTTGCAAAAAAATTACCATTTCCATAGGTCATTTTTATAGAAAAATGACTTTACTTTTTGGTTGAAACCTGAAAAAAAGACTCGACAAGTATTTTTGTCGTTTGATAAGAAAAATCCGATCGGAAAATTATCAAAAGAAAATTTTATATTTTCTTTTTCTTTTTGCTTCTTCATTGACCAATGACTGGCCACAACGATAGGGATCGGTGACCAACCACAAGCTAGCTCAAGCTTTGCCCAAGGCCAACAAGGCTCAAGGCTCGCTACTAAAGGCTAAGAAAATGATTTTTTTAAAAGGGTGCATTCATTGGGAAAAAATTTCGTAATAAAATAAACTATTTTTGAAAAAATCATTTTTCAAGATAAAGGTTAGTTTTTCTTTGTTTATTGACATGTGACCAAAACATTTTCTAATCTTTGGATCTTATTTGAAAAATAATTTTCAGTCGTATCACTTTATCTCTAGGAAAAAAAAATTCAAACTTTTAAGTTATCTTGATCATTTTCTTTTTCTTTTCCTTCTCCTTCATTGATTGCCGAGCCTTAGTGACACCCATAGGTGAGATCATGCTCAATGGCCTTGGGCAGTCAAAAGGTTTACCAATCTTGGATGAGCCCAAGCTCACTTGGATTAGCGAGCTTCAAGCTCTCTAGTCTCGGGTGAGCATGAGCTCACCAAGAAGAATCAAGCTACGAGCTCATGACCTCGGCCAAGCCTCGAGTTCACTAGCTAGTGTCATGACCTTAGCCGAGCCTCAAGTTCACTAGCTAGTGTCATGACTAATCACCTAGCTGCTAGCCATCACTAAGGCAATAAAATATATTTTCATCATTGACAATAATTTATGTTTACGCATTTTCATAAACAAATGAAAATATCTTTTTCACTCAATTTACAAGCGATTATTTAAAAAAAAATTTCAAATCATTCATTTTGTACAAAATAAAGGTTGAACATAGAAACTAGATGCGCACACTCTGCCAACGCCATCTAACTTGTGATTTCATACAAGAAGCACGGGGCAAAAGCTGGCTGATTCTGGTGCAATTCGGCAAAAAAATATTTCTGCATTAGACAAACTCTCTGTTATTTACAGTAAAATATCCGTTCGACCGCACGGCCTTTTACATCCTCAATGTACCATAAACTTGGCCAAATTCAATGCCTAACATAACAGATATAATATCTGAGATATTGGAGGTTGAATGGTAAGATAAAATATGCCCCCCCAAATATAAAAAAAATATAAAAAAAGCAGCCGCAGCCACAACTGCAGTTTACTTCAAAAAAGCAATCAAGAATGCCACTCCACAATCCTTGGAAGTCGAATGGCAAAGATTCGACCCTGAGAAAACATCGCGTCTACTGTTTCGATTCGTAGACACAGCATGTCGTGAATCGATCTTTCATGATCTGCCCATGTTTTCTTTCAAGGACTTGAGGACCACCTTTGAAGCCAACTTCTTGGCCGTCTTCTTAACAGCTGCTCTCGACGTGTGACGGTACACCACCCCTTCAGCTTCGACCTCGATCGTGACGGAAGACACGCCGTCCTCACGAGACACGACGGGTTTTCTAAATATGAAATGCTCCTTATCGCAAAGCTCGGTCAGCTCTTTCACTGGATGCGGCCTCATCGTCTCCGGCGTAACCAATGGCTCTAAAAGAGGCCTAATACTTTGGAACACTCTTTCCTTGTCAAAGTTTGAATCCACGAGGATTGCCCCTGCCAGCGACTCTATTATATCTCCCAAAACCTGCCGGATTCCAGACAATTGTGTCAACTCACCATCGTAAAGAGTATGAAATCATAAAAACCATTTTAGAGAAAGCGCATTGGGGATCGCTACGCGAGTGAAAGACACAAAACTGAACACAAGTATAGAAGCACGAGCGAGCAGACTAACCTTAGGGAAGGATGTTTCAGATTCCCATCCAAAGGTAAACTCTGATGATAATTTGTCAAAGTGGTTGACGGTGTCGACAATGTGCTTATGCAGCGAATGCGATGCATGGAGAATGTGCTTATGCAATCCAACCTTCATCACACACTGAGCATAGAAATCGTTGTTGACAGAAGCAGACCTCAAGTCCGTCAATACTCCCGGGGACAAGCCAGGATGCTTTCTGTATAAATGGATCGTGACCAGATAATCTAAAACCGAATCTCCAAGGAATTCCAGTCGCTGCACAAAACGAATATATTATTTGATATATTTTCACCAGTCAAGATCTGCTCAAAATGAAGCTCAGACCATAAGATAAATAAGCATTATGGATCACTGGATGATTGATTTAGCCAAGGGCATTCAAAGCAATCTTTCTCTACACATGCAAAATCTTTGAATATGCCAGTTAATCAGCAATATCAACGAATATTTGAATGTGCAATGGTGAGAGAGGACCTATCGGTATCAACAGCAATGGTTTTCAAGTGATAGGCTGAGGCCATAAATCACTGTCCCAATTCCCTGAAGAGAATACAGCTTGTATACATGGCAATTCACAGGTAAACGAGCATCATTAATGCAGATGTGACAAATTTATGCAGAAGACTCAATTGAAGGGACAAAATTCC
The DNA here is from genome assembly GCA_014182845.1 of Corymbia calophylla. Classification (NCBI taxonomy): domain Eukaryota; kingdom Viridiplantae; phylum Streptophyta; class Magnoliopsida; order Myrtales; family Myrtaceae; genus Corymbia; species Corymbia calophylla. Next base: position 22,798,192 of record CM024693.1, read on the forward strand.
CAGAAAACACACCCATATCTCACGATAATGATTTTTTCAAGATTAATTCACGTAATGTGAATTAACTGGAAAAACTGAACAAGTAGCTGCTTCATCTGCCATTTTGCTTAAAGTCCCAATGCCAATGTACAGCATCAATACGAACCCAAGAAGGGTAAGCATGGCAGTACCATTGCCAGACTACTTGAGCATGCTAGAGATTTACCAAAAATACACACTGATTATAAATTGTGAATTCCACAAGGAGTGAGAAGTCCATTGCCTCAATGAATGGTCAGTGAAAGGTACAATATATATGGATAAAAAGAAGTTAAACATTCAAAGTACCTGGTAACATGTTGGGATCTCTGGAAGCATATAAGATCCATGAGTCAGAGCCTCCACCAGCAAAGAAGGGTCACGAAATGAGTAGCTTAGAAGGGATTCTATATGCTCGATATTAATGAACTTCTTTGGATTTACAAGAAAATTTCTGTCATGCGGGCGGAAACCAAAGTCCACTTCAATACCCAGCCAGTGCACAAAAGACAAGCCAGCATTTTCACCACCATCACTGACACATGCACCGAGAAGTGCCTCAACAACGTCGGCAACTGTCTTTCTTTTCATTTTTCTTCTCTCCAGAGTGTACATTTTTCTTGCTTCAGGAAGCAACTCCTCATACAGGGACAATCCTCCTCTAGATATATCACCCGGAATGATCCATGTTTTAGGATCGAATTGTTCATTACGTATAAAACCCTATGTTCAAAAATATTAAACGGAGCAGAATTAGCACAGGAAATAGCTAGATAAATTGTTGTCCAAAAAATGATGTGAAAAAACTATGTTTCTAGGGCTTTCAACCAGCTCACAGGAATTGTAGCAAAACAAAGTTTGGGCAAAGAAAAATCATCATTTTTTCTTCCCCTATTTCCAAATCAAGCATTTCTTGTAATTTTTTAAATTCCCCCCTCAATATCTTGAAAAATACTATTGTTTGTTGGCTAAGATCACTGTAATAAAATCATAGAACCATTGAACTAACTTTGGACAAGCAGAATGACTACAAGGCCCGACTCTAAATATTTTTGCAGAATCCTATCATTCACAATAATACCAAGAAGTTATCTCTATGAAGCTCTGTTTCAACCCAATATCTAGTGGTCCTTTCATATTTCTCCCAGTCAACAAAAAAGCAAGCAGCCCATACAACCAGAATGAATTGTTTCAACTCTGCTTTTCTTTCTTTATAAGGAAATGAGAAATATGTTGGAGAAAAGTGATGAAAGAGAAACAAATTATTTAGCACATAGAGAAATGAAATGCATCAAAGTCTCCAAGCCATTATCGCAAAAACCTGACAACAATGCAGAAGACAGTACCGGCAGTTTGCGGTCACACCCTAACTTGCAAAGTGTCTCATTAGAAATCAGTTTGTCTTTCTTGACACTTAACAAGCCTTCATCATGACTCTGGTATTTCTTGAATAATTGTTGACAAACAGCATACTTGAGGAAAGAATCTCCGAGAGTTTCTAAAGATTCCAAATGGTATCTCTCTTGGCACCTCTTTGTAGTAAGTGCTTCAAGGACCTACAACACACAGAATGACAGTCAACCAACATTCTCTTGATATACCTGACAACCAGAGCAAGAAGAGATCTACATGGCATGTGATCGGATAAATCTGCTTTAGATGACTACTCATTGTATTACCTTCCTATTCTCATGAAGATTGACATGCCAAATAGAAAGACACCAGTATTACACAAAAACAACTAAAAGAATAATGAATAATAGGCTGATAGAGATGCATTGTCTATCTAAAAAAACAAATATGTAATGAACAGACAGCAACTAAATGATTTATAGCTAAACTGCTGCTACATTTAATCTGAAAACTCGGTCCTTTTCAGAGTCAAGCAAGACTACAACACTATTTCAGGGTTCACTTGTCCTAATCAGATTAGCTCTTAACTAACCTACCGGGACTACATTTATTATTTGATTAGGAATAAAGCCTATGAGCTCTCTATTGCAGGTGCCTAGGAATAAAAGGGTTACAATCAATAGAAACTAAGCCTACAAAAAGTTTAAAGAAATGGTGTAAATTGCCATGCCCCTAAACTGTAAACCTATTTAAGCCCATCCATGTACTTTATTATTGAATTTGGCTGACACATTTTAATGGGATGTGCTGTTTTAAGTTTGAAAATGCAAGGGGTGTTGCTGCAGTTTAGGAAAGATGGGGGAGGGGGTGGGGGGGATCAAGATATTTTTAGAAGAATATGGCCAAGAGGGGAAACTCTTCAGGCCTTATGGCATACCTCCTTCGTTGCAGAGAAAATAAAGGCAGCAAATACTCAAATTGTAAGAACAAGCTATCAATGAAGACACTCTCCTGCCTATCTTATTTTTTTATCTAAAGTCAATTTGACAATATCGGAAGCCATAGGGCACACAGCCATAGCAGAAGTCAAAGTGTCAACATCAAATGCCCGGTCTAACATACAAAAGCAGACGGATGGGAATTCCATCACCCACAGAAAGGGCCTTTCCTAGTTTCATACGGAGAGTTAAATTGAAACCTTCTGAATCCAAGAACCAAAATTAACCAATGCATACGAAGGATTGCACTCAGATGCATGATTGCCACCCCGCATAAAAAGCAGATAATCTGGCCAAGAATTAACAAAGGATAAAAAATATTTGTCACATGCATTCATGAGCATCAAATGTCAATATATAAAGGAACAAAGGAATAATAAGACCTTCATAGTAGGAATAATGGAAATTTCAGGGCAACTGTCAGAAAGCACCCTCTTCAGATTAGCAGCAACAAGCAAAGCCTCTAGCTGGTGCATAATCAATGGAGCAAATGAGAAGGAATACAATGTATTTACAGATACTGGGGACAAAATCACTTCACATAGCTCGGGAGGCAATTCCACAAAAGCAGTACTGGGTGGTTCTGCATAAACAAAATTGTAACATTAACAGACGAGTTAATGATATACATTGAGCTATGAAACAGGTTGGTCTATCTTAATATCTTTTTGCAGTTGTGTTTTCACATCTACTGAAAATGTGTCAGAGATTATCAGAAGGGCTATCATCTAGTCTGGCATTGAAGCATAAAGTTTTATAATAGCATCTTTAAATAAAGCAGAGAGGAATCATTATGGGGGATGTTCACTAAGAGCTGTATAGTTCAGCTTATTCTTGTTATGTTTTACTGTGTGAAATAAGACTTTGAGTGAAGAAACCAGCACATTATCTTTTTTCCTCCTGATGAAAAAAAATGATATTATTTTCATCCAAGCAAAAATAATTCACTAAGAGAGCAGATAAAAACCTCTCTCCTTCTGTTGTTGCCTGCACCGCTGAAGACAATTTGGCACATGAAATATGTGCCTCCCCTTAAGAAGAAACTCTTGTTCAAAAGATAACTTGATGCCGTAACTGAAATAATAACATACTGAGAACTTGACCATGGGTATTTGGCGCAAAGGTACAGAACTGCTAAAGAACTATTTCTAATCAAAATTTCAATTAGAATTATTTACCTTTCTTCGTAGTACTTTTTATATGTTGTAACAGTCCCATCTCTCATCCTCAAATATGAATTTGCATTCATATCATCAAAAAATCCGGTAACGCAGTAGATCCGATCATTATGGGGAGTATATACCAGGGAACCCTCCAGCATACAACGAGATACAAGGCCAGTTTTCATTCTTACAGGATGACGGCGACACTTTGAGTAATCCCTGCAGATGTGATCATCATTTGAAAATGCCACAGAGACGACAGATCTCCAATCTATGGCGCCTGGTGTTTGATGAGCTCCAGCATGTGGTAGGAGTAGATAATCAACATCAGAAGCTTTCACCAAATTTAAATTAGCAGATTTTTCCCTCAGTTTAGCCATACTGTGATCTAAAAGCACACTGAGAAGAGTCATCTGAAATTTCCTGCAGAGATGAACCTGCGAAATGATTTAAGAAAGAGGAAATTAAGAGCCACCTCAAGATTTTCAGTGAACTCACTCAGAGCTCCACTAGGTAGCAAAAATTTTACTACAAAACTACCCTTCTAGAACAAAGGCAGTTACGTTGATCAAAAATCATTCTCGTCCAATAAAAGACTAATAAAATAGCTCACCTGCTCCTTATCAAGATGAATCACTCCCATGTACGTCAGATTAACTGACAACAATCCCCTCGGAACTACTAATTCAAAATACTTATCACAAATATCAGCTTCCAATTCACTCCTCATGGCAAGAACAATACTCTGAACTGTTGCATCATAATTGAAGTCCTGTCTCAACTCAATTGCATAGCAATGATACAATGTCTTGGACTTATCAGGAAGATGATTGACCAGCTCAGGAGGGAAGTAAGCAGGGTGGTCTTCATTATAAGGTTCATTGCCTTTCATCAAGCAAGAGACACAAGCCAAAAAAAGTATAGTAAATGTAATTAGGACAAGGACAAAAGAATTGGGAATAAAAAAATTATAGGACTTAAGGCCATTATCATCTAGAGAAATTAGAAGGATGAAAAAGAGAATGCTGAACTTTAGAAGCTAGATAACAGATTACCAACTACTGGTGTATTAGCTTCCTCCACAACAATAGCAGGGATAAGCTTGTCTGTCAAAGCACCAATCTTGTGAAGTTGTTTGCATGCTTCAAAACATGCCATTTGCTTCAGCATCTTAGGATCGCCTTGGACACAGACAGTTTGTAGCGGGCAACTCTTTGGAAGATAAAGATTGCAGATGTTCATCTCCTTGTCTATGACACACCTCGGAGCAGGCTTGAAGTAACTGTATATTCAAAGCACCATAAAGCACATAGAAGAACATGAGGGACGTGTCTGCAGAAATCAAAGATTGAGAAAAAAAAAATAGCATCAGAAAGAACAAAATGAGATGTAACTAACCTATCAGAAGGAAGCCGAGAGCAATAAAAATATATCAATTGAACACTGGAAGCAAGAGTAACAATTGCTCCAGTGTCTGCCACCTGATAGTATTCTTCATCATACAAGGTGCCATTAAGAGGTTCACATGGAAGGGAAGCATGACGTAGAGATTCCTTTCTCATTGTCTCTGCGCTAGAGAGGTACTTTTCAAGACGAGAAAGTGTTGAAGAATCCCCCCTAAATCATAGCAAAGAAGGTGTTACAAAAAGAATAGACTAACAAATCAAAAAGAAAATAGAAAAGATAAAATAATCTATTGGAATCCACTAAAATTTTCAGCAGTGACAGATAAAGCGGACACCAAACTATATAAGCTGAGTTCAGCTAATGATAAAGACCAATAATATCACCTCTTTACCATCAACAAATAGTCCGAATTCTGCATTCTTGCACGGCCTCGGGATTGGATAAAACTGCTAACTGTGGTGGACGGGTCAAACATAATTACCAAGTTACAGCTCTGCACATCTAGACCCTCTTCAAGAATTGATGTTGCAACAATGACATTCACCTGGCAAAGGAAAAATTTAAGCAGTTTACAGTGAATAAGAGTTAATGAACAGCCATGACATGGGGGAAACAAGAAAAGGAACCTTCCCATCACGGAATTCCTCCACAATTTCGTTTTGGAGATTCCTTGTTTGCGATATCAAACCAGAGTTATTTCCTGCTATGTATTTGGTCTTCCAGTTACAGTACTTTGGAAGCACCTCGCTTAGCAAAGCATGAAGTACAACAGATGTAACAACCCTCTCTACAAAGATTATACATCTGATATCATGAATACCCCTGAAAAGCAAAATAAAGAAGGAAAGCTTCTTTATGCAGGTTCACAAGTAACTTGAAACAATATAACCACGTCAACTTTCAATAAAACAAAAAATCATCAAGCAAACACAAAACCATGAGAGATCTTGCATTCACACACCTACCTGTACTCAAGTAAGGATTCTATGAGACAAACAACTTTACGAGTGATGAGCCCAGCATCCACATCTCCTTGGACGTCATCACCAACCGACCAGTTTGGATCTTTAAAAGGAGAGAGAAATATGTCAAACAAAGCATCAGACTTTGGATAGTTAAAAGCAGTATTCATCATATTACCTGAAGGTATACAAGCTGAGAGTGCATGGAGGACATCCTGGCTAAAGTCTTTCACGATACTCTCACCAAACAAATCTAAGCTCCCCCAAGATAAATCAATAACTTCACGGTGTGATATCGACTGTGCAGCCTATTACTGGAATATGCAATTAATTATACTGTCTAATGGAAAGATAGCAGAAGTAAACAGGAAAAAAGGAGAATAGCACCTTAAGAGCAAGCCAAAGACCGAGATCATCCAAACAGAAAATGAACGTTGAGGAGATCTTCTGAATTTTTTTTACTGTAGATTGAATTAATGAATCCTCAATATCTGACACTTTTAGCTTCCCTTCATACTGAAAAGCAACAAACAAAATATCATATAGCTCTCAGACAAGGACAGGGCACTCAAAGTAAACAGTGAAACATAAATTTAAAGGAGGGGAGAAAATCTTCATGACATGTAGCGTAGCTCAATATGATGAACATGTGTAGTATCAGAATGAGATTAAGTGTTTATTTTAACCTGGGGAAAATATAAAAAAAAAAAAAAAAAAAAAATCTAACACTTCCATGACAATTTAAAACAAAAAAACCTGGTGTTTTACTAATTATGACTTCAAACATCAATGCCTATATCTATACAAGATCTGAGGTGTTTGACATTAAACAATTTTTTTGTACAAAGCACTAAAATCTTAAACCTAAAGTAGAAAACTAAAAGCCAGAGCCAGACCAAGCGATTTATCAGTTTCAGCAAGAATAATGAAGAAAGAGATGAAAGAACACAATACTCAAATCCCTTCATTCTCAACTATTTCTATTTTCGCTCCTTCATTTAAATAAAGAATATTAGAGAAACGACAATATCAATTTTTCCAAAGCATAAACACTATCCACTGACCATGTTGATCCCTTAAATGAGATTTAAAATTTGATAGAAAAGACACTATTATCAGTGACCTGTTAACTTAGTTCAGGTGGTTATAGTCCTTAGCTTTCACATGTTGTGCAAAAGTTCACGCATACCAACCTTTTCCACAAAACCCTTCAGTTGATCTAGCAAATGTGAATAGAGAGCAACAGGTATCCCCATATCTTCATAAATCTTGAACTTTGGTGTGGAAAATGGAATATATCTGGCAAGAACAGATTCACTGGCGCACGTGTAGACCTTAGATAACAGATGAAGGAAAAAATGACCATGAGAAGAACTTAGGGAAAGTGTCAAGACAGAGCTGCACCATTTCAACAATAAAACAGAACCCGCATGGCTTTTTATACAACAAAGAAGCATAACACAGAAATTCATGAAGCACTAAACATTCAAAAGCCTAAAGAGATTAACAGCGCAATGTCTCATACTTAGAGAAGGGAACAGAGTTGGGTGACTAGTGCAAACCAGCACAAGGCCCAGAGAAACAATGACATCCGGTGGATGCATTAATTACAGTTCTTGGGTCGTGCTGGGGGCAGCTTTTAAATTGTTGACTACCCACCAAAATGGAAAATGAAAATACTTTCATTTTGTCCTACATAGGTTTGACCGTTCATACCAATATGGTGTTGGTTCAGAGATTTAAGGTATTAGATATTATACCAAAATCAGATCTCAAATACAAAAGCCAAAGGTAAAAGTCGCACATAATTTCAGAAACTCAAATCTGCGCATAATGTAAATTATTTTAAGACAAGCAGTAATCTCATGTATATGAATATTGCATAAGCATGGACATGTCCAACACAAGGAACAACACCATACAAAGCCTTTAAAACTGCAACTGAAGCAAAAATCAAAAAATCAAGCAGCAGCAAAAGTAACTTCATACTAGAGAAAGAAAGCGCCACCATCTGATTATTCAGTGGAGCGAATGGAGACATGTGGATCCAACACACAAGGAGGTACCTTTGAGTTCATGATTGTCTCAAGTTCCTTAATATTTTGCCAATATTGAACTTCAGAGTTCCCACCTAGGTTTTAGGAAAGTAGTCGAGTATCATTCACATAAATTGGTTCACAAAGCCACGAAATAAAATTAGGAAGCTTGCATACCTTTGGACTTGATTGGCGAAGCAGTCATACCAAATATCCTTGGGACTTCCATATTGCTACGTAACCCAGGGTGATAGAATTCCTGTAGATGCATCCATATCCTTGCATAATGAGTGAAAACATGTTTTGCATGCTAGGTAACAGAAAAGGCAGGTGCAATGCAACAGAAACGAAAGTGAAAATCTCATTCAACAAGCAAAAAACCAACCACCGACCAGCAATTGCTCCAAATTTGAAGATATATGTATTGGCAACAGGTTTAACGACATGTGAGATTACACAAGTGAATCGATGATGAAACAACATCAGTACGAACCATTTCTCGAACACAGATTGTGATATAGTTAGAGAGAATCTAATTTCAATCCAATAAGACAAATTCACAACTCACCGTCATAATGCAGGCATATGGATGTTTACCCCTTGCATGATGACATTCATCCATGATGAGAACCTTAATCAGGTCAAGCTTGAAAAAGCTATGCCTCAAACATGTAAGCAAGATAGCTGGTGTCATGACAAGCACCTGGGAGCATAAACACTAAATAAGATCACTATTCAATATGATGACTTCAGTCACTGATCAGCAGGGGAGGAAACTACATTGATCGCCTTGATACTTACAAGATTTAAGTGCTCTCCCTCAGAAGAGATGAAGCAAATATACATATCAAGGAAAAATTATCAGGATTACCTAGGTAAAATTTCAAAGGATAGCTACAGATGATAGCTAATAACAAATTAATTAGGAATGCACCGAAGAAATCTAATAAGAAACCACATGACATTCACAATGATGCAAAGAGACAGAGCTTGACAAAAAGCAACAATTTAAGGGCAACAACTAGAGAACAGTTGGACAATGCAGGAAACATGAACAAAGTAATCAAACCTCATAGCAATCAAGTTCTTGCTGCCACATGGCGGCATCCCAGTAATCAACTCCCATATCACCCCAGTACTTTCCCACCTTCAAGTCAGTGTGCTTCTTTATGGCCTCCGCTTGCTTTCATAACCAATAACGCAAGGAGAGGAGAAGTTGAGTAAGAGAAACCCAAAAACAAAAGAAGGGGAACATTCTCTCAGTTGGTAGCTTCAAAAAGAGAGCTGAAATGGAAATGAGAGAGAGAGGGAAAACCTGAGAGACGAGGACGACTTGAGGGACCAAGAAAACGGCGATGAAACGGGACGGCTTGCGGAGGAGGTAGGCGTAGGAGCGGAGGAGCATGATGGCGATCAGAGTCTTGCCTGACCCTGTCTCCAAGTACACTATCGTGTTCTCCTTCACGGCCTTCTCTAACGCCTCCACCTGATAACTGTTTTTTTTTTTTTTTTTCATTTGTGGTAAATCATCAATACCCAAAAACCATCATCAGCCCAAATTACCAAATCCAAAATGGGGAATCAGAAAGGGACAATCTTGGTAGAATTCGATGATCACGCGATACTGGGTTTGTCAAACAGGACAAGAAAAGGAAAAAAAAAAAAAAGGAACTGACCATCTGGCAAAGGGAAGAGGATCGGCGGAGAGCTGCGTATCGGCCTGCACGTCCATGGAAACCAAATTCTCGAAGCCGTTCACGACTGCCCCCGGCGGCGACGGAAGGAAGGAAGGAAGTGGCAGCAGCCGGGAAATGCAGAATCAGCGGAACCAAGAAAAGCGCAGCGAAACCCACTGGAAGTTCAGGAGGAGAAGGCGGGATCACAGAAGCAGACTGGCCGATGGAATAGGAAAAGACTCAGGGGGAATCAGCAGAATGCGTGACAGCAGCGCTGCTCTTCCATGTTTATATATAGAGAGAACTGCGAACGAGCCGCGGCCCGCAGCTGTACAGCTTTGCAAGGAAGGAACTTGCCAATGAAGGACCCCGCCAGCCGACCCCCGAAATCACGTCCTCCTCCTTTAACTTCTCTCCCCCTCGCCCTCGGGAATCTGACGCATTCAATCATTCCCCAACAGCACCCCCAGCAACTTCGGAATGAAATCGCATGTAATCCATAACGTCAACCCACGACAACCCAGATACCCAATACCCGGCTCTCCCTCTTCCCGAGGCGACGCCCTCATGGGCATTCGTTCCGTCATTTAAAGCCGAATCTTCCCCATTGATTATGGCACGGAGAGAGAGAGAGAGGAGGGAGACAGAGATAAAGACGAGTCCTTTCTTGACCCATCGTCCTTTAACAAAGATAATTATGCATGGAAGGCATCATTCCGGTCGCTACTATCGACAATAACTTCGCGATTGGGTTTACGAATCGTTTCTTGGCTTAGTACTGTTCAAGAACGGGAGCGGCGGACACCCATGTCCTGTCGCGACCGGCAGTACCTGGTTCCTTTTAAGGATGCCACGGTCAGTCGTCGACGAGTCCAACCTCGTCGAGTCGATCATCATCGTCCCATGCCGAGGAGCGGAAACTAACCACGCGCGGGCAGCGGAGGTGCTGCAGCTGCGGGCCTTTGCGGCTACGAGCCCAGCGCCGCCCATCAGCAGGCCCTTCGGCTGAGTTTGGACCATAATGCTCGCATCGCATGTCTGTACGGTGCAACTTCATTAATCCACCATCCTTTACGTGTACTTCAAAAAAGTCATGAACTTATGACACTTGTGTCAATTCAATTTGGATTAATACCAAAAATAATCTCAAATCAGTACACTCATAATAAATTTAACTTTAAATTAATTTAGAGATTAACAAAAATCCTAAACTGATAGATATGCGATAAATTTATCATCCGTCAGTTTACATTAAATTTTACTGTCAAATTACTTAAATTACGAGTGGCAACTGACATGTGTACCTATTTGAGATTTTTTTCCATTTATCACGATATACCACTTTATGATTTTTCATTGTATTAATCCAATTTAATAAAAACTAACGAAGGATAAATTTGTTAAAAATGTACTAATTTGGGGTCTTCGGTGGTCAAAAAATTAGTTTTTAGTAAATTTGTCACATGTATACTAGCTTAGGATTTTTGTGGTATTAATCCATTCAATTTTAGACCTTTCAATTATGTCAATTGAATCATAAACATTTTCACGTCTGCCAGTTAAATCCATTCAGTCAATTTTAGTTGAAAATCATTGATGCGAAAACTGTTAGTGTCGCACGTAAGACGGCCAGTGCTAACATTGACAAATTTTTTATAATTTTTTTAAAAATTGATTTTCTTTTATTTTTTGTTTTTTTTCTTGATTTACTATGTAGGGTGAATGTTGAAAGAAAATGTAAAAGCAAGGAAATAAGAGACCCTGGATTTTAAACAACAATATCAACAATAGCAATAGTAGTTGTGGTAGAAATAATTTAACACGACCGTGGGATAATTCTAGGAGAGGTATTGCTTGATTATGAAATTCCTCTAATTTTGAGGGTAAGTATCTAGAATATTCTTACACCAATTAAAATGTTATGCTTGAATTTGTATATTTTTATTATTGAACAAAGAACTTGAAAGAAATGTCATTGGTTGATAAGAAAAATAACACAGGTATATCACAAATTTTTATTGGAAACCACATGTAATTAGAAAGCACTTTTTTATCCAATTAAATACATTTATCATGCCTGCGCGGCCATAAATTACATCCCACGTCCTATACAACCACTTCATTTTGGATATCACCTTCCTATTTAATTAAATGTCAATCTGTGTATTGCACAAGATGGCTATAAAAGTAAGACAATTCAAAAAATATTTGAGAATATCATATTTCCGTGTTATAAATAAAAATTATCAATCAAAGCTAGATGCTTTAGATATACTTATTGAACATAATTGTACAAGGAGTACTTAAAACAAAATTGCGTAAATTTGTGGATGCCTATTGTCATAATTGAAATAATGAAAAGGTAGAAAATGAGCTATGATTATACAAATAATAATAATAAAATAACTTAAAATAAAAGTGGAAGATACAGTCACATTCATAACATAGCATGTTAACTACATTAACTCTCTTAAAAAGCACAATCGATAACATTCAGAAAGAAAAAATTATGAAATGACAAGAATGACATCTCCTTTGGTTATAAATACCTAACAAAAATTTCTTCAATTACTTACGTGGCAGTGGCATGATGGCATCTAATAAATAGCAAAACCAATTATAGTAACGACAAGAATACGTCTCTCTGTCCTTCCACTTAATAGATGCCACGTGGACAAATTACCATGCTTTTGTCCACACCAGAAAACTACCCCAGTAACCCCTCCCACTTATCTCTTGCCTCTGCCGTCCACCCCAGAAAACTACTGCCGCCTGTGGCGGCCTTGAAAGAAAAAAATAATAATAAAAGTCACGGAAATTCTGAAAAAAAAAGTACAAATTATCTTTAAGAAAATTACGATGTTTTCTGTTTATCTCAAAATTATATGAATATCGTTTATAATTATATGTATCTTGATTGATATATTATCTTATTTAGTCTCATGTATAGACTAATATAATGTTTATTATGATATATCGGATTATACATAAAATTCTCTAATTCCCTTTTCTACTTTATAATTAATTTAATATCAAAGACTCTTTAATGCATCGAGCACCTCAGAAATTTCCCATTCTATTTTTTCTACTTTATCATTGTCAACAATTTTTTTTTTTTCTGCTTTATCATTCTCAACAATGTTCACCAAGTTCATCATTTCCGTCTAATTAAGAGGTGGTTGTTTTACAATGTCTCTGATGCAATGCCAAGTCATGCTTCTTCTTTTTTCTTTTCCACGGAGGTATCTTTCAACATCGAAGACGTATCTTCGCATAGTAACTTTGCATTTAGTCAAGTTTGACTTATCCACTTACTATAATCACGCTAGCTGTATTTATTGCAATTTAAGTTACAGCAAAGTCGATGCATTTAAGTTATTGTCCCAACAATAAAGTCAATTGTAAAGGACACATATTGCTCAACTGCAATACCTCCAATTTTTAACATTTTGTGTGTCGTTTTGAGAAGCCACACCATCACTAAACTTGCCACTCTCAGACTTTCTAGATCTAGAAGTTTTGCCATTAATAGCTGTCAGACCCCACATCATCCATCACGTCTTAGCAGTTGGACATTGTTCAAACTTGCATTCAAACTCAAGTTAACATCTTCAATACACCTTGTGTTTGAGGAACTGTTAGAGATAATTAGGAAAATTACGATATTTTATGTATCTCTCTCAATATTATGTGAACATCCTCTATAACCGTGCATATTTTTATTGATATATTATTTTATATAGTCATCTCATAAAGCATATGTATAGACTAATGTAACGTTCATTATGATATATCAAATTATACAGAAAATTCTCTAATTCTTTTTTTTATTCTAAATTTAACTTTACGTAAGATGATTAGCATTCATATCAGTGATTTCCGACTAAAATTAGCTGGATGAACTTTATGATTTAATTGATACAATTGAAAGATTTATGACTAAAATTAACATTGATGTTCAAAATGTTTTGATAATTTATGATTTAATTGATACAATTGAAAGATTTATGACTAAATTAATACATATGTAATAAGTTTATAAATTTTTTGATAATTTTTCCTAAGAAATGTTTGGCACTAAAATATATCTAGGTCTTTGATTGTCGACTCGAACCGGAAGAGATCGAGCAAGATACAATGGAGGAAAGATTGGCAAGGTGTCGAAAGCCCTTAGTCGGCAAATTCAGTGGTCGATTAAGATACTGGCTTTAGCCGACCAATTGTATAGATGAAAACAGCCGAGTCCAAGAGTAGAATATCAACAATCAAAGGTCAACTCATGTGAGAATAGATCATGATTGACATAATCGTCAACAAAATAAACTGCCCGTCCAAATTGTGGAGGTCACGATTTGGGACGCGACCGCCATCGAGATATTTGTAAAATGGGAAATTCAAAACAACCATCGAGTAGTGGAGCCAAGAAATTCGTGAGCAATTGATTCTAACGATTGCACCAAAGAGTAGTGGAGACAACACAATTAGTGAAGTAGTAATGACATAACCGTCGAAGTGGTAGAGCCAGTTATTTATGAATAACGTTTATATATAGAGATTGTTAAAGTGTTAGGAATCGCGTAAGGTGTGTTTAATTTGTCCTATAACTTGTGTTAAGTGCATGTAGTAGTTTAAATACTTGAATTATAGTTTGTAGAGAGGATAAACAATTAATCAAAGAACACTGATTGCTCAATTTTATTTTCTTATCTTTACATTCCCAACTAAACACAATCTTCTTCAGTTTTAAAACTTTGAATTTTTTCATCATTTGAATTTCCTACCCAAAAATCATTGGAGAACCCTTCGCACCCTTTATTGATTTACTAATCTATCCATGCTACGGAAGGTATTTCATCAGCATTTTACAGCAAACAACAACACATTGATCCATCTTCTTTCCCATCAAATCAACATAGAAGCACAGGTGTTACCTTTTCTAAAGATGTGTTCCTGCTAATATTCTGCTGCAATCATCAAAATGAGGCTTCCATAAGACATTGCAATTACTAGGTGATTCGCCAGCCTGTAAAACAACTAAAGATGAGTAATATCGACGTGTAAAATCTAAAAAACAACTTATTATTGAAAGCCAAACAACATAAAATTACTTCACTCTCATTTTATGTTCACGACTAGACAAGAGAATATCAATCATTTTCTTTGAAAATGAATTCGGGTGAAACTTCGACCAAATAAAAATGTTTGAGCAAAACCATTTCCTTCCACGTAACTTTTTTCATTAAATAAACACAGTTTGTTGTAAATTTCTTGCTAAAGGAAAATGTTTTCAATGAAAATAATTTTAAAGGGAAAATGGCTAATTTTCAATTACTTAGAGTCTGCTTGATAATGTATCATATAGTTTTTGATTCTATTTTTTTATTCCCCGGAACAAAAATCCTTTAGTAACTTTTTTGTTCTCGAGAATAGATTGGAAACATAATCAAAAAGTAAAAAAAAAAATTATTTTTTTGTTCACACAAATAACTTCAGAATTAAGTCAAAACCAATTTCTTTCTTTTTTTTCTCTTTTCTTTTCTTCTTTTTATTTCTTTCTTTTTCCCTTCCTCTTCTTCTTCCTCTAACCAATCACTAGCAATGGCAATGGCCGGCAACCGGCCAGACTAGGTCTGCTGACCTCGCCATGGCTGGTGAGGGTCAACCTCGCCTAGCCGCCGCGAGGTCAACCTTGTCCTGGCCTAGTGAGGCTCCCTTGAGGCACAAAAAAATTTGATGATCATACAAAACACATTTCTATTCCAAGAATAAGAATTTTGGACAATTATCAAAAGTCTTCAAATGTTCAGTAACTCGCATATGGAACAAAATTAAAAAAAACCATTTATGGACTAAAACTATCTTTGAACATAATGGTTATCAAATGCACCATTATTGGTGCACTTGAAAGTAGGATAATTTTTTTCTTTCAATATTCAGATTTTACTTTTAAAAATCCTTCTTTCCGTTGTAAGTATGTTTTGTTCTTGTTATAAGTTATAAAGATGACATCGAACCACTTGTCTAAAATATTACTAATATATTATGTTTAAATTTTATGTTCATTTGTGTTTTCGAAAATAAAGTAACTTAGAAAAAATGCCAAAAAATTAGAAAATGCAATAATTAACAAAATTAATCTCTCAGTGGTCATAAAACACCATGTGAGAATGCTTCTTCGTTCCAAAAAAAAACTAATCAAAAGATGAGACCACGGTAAGCATCCCAAGGGGATTGACGCTGTGTGTGAGCGTGAGCGTGGAAAAGCAGCTTGGGAAAATAATTTATTCTTTTTAGGATGGAGATATTGTTTTTCTCAATTTTAAATACGATTGTATTCATTGGCCATAAAGTATTTTCTGTTTATTGACACCTAAAATGACCTTCGTGGGCCGCTCCTAATCAAAATAAGGCCCATAAATCTCCATTAGAAAATTGGCCCACATATTTGAAACGAACTTGTATATAATCGCAATTACAATTACTGACGGTTTGACATCAACTACAAGTTGGGAAGCAACAAAATAAGGGATAGATAAGTTATCAAGGCGCTCGTCGATAACAAGATTCAACCACCTTATGGATACCGTAATGTGGTTGTTGAAGACCTTTCGAATCTCCTGAGAATAGTTTGAATTTGAAATAGTAACCACTATGACAATTATCTACTTAGTCTTGTTATGAGTAGCTGTTGAGGGATTGTTGTAAAGAGACGGTAAAAAATCACTACAAGCAAAAGACATGAACGGATGGTATTGACATAGAGAGCGCCCTAGATGTTGAATCACATTCGCTTCGAAATCTATTCATGTCCAGTGATTGAGGACTTGATACATATATTTGACAAGCCTCGATTAGGAGGAGATCAATAGCAGATGGGGACGGATAAATTGACCTTTCGGCTTCAGTAAAAAGTCTTCCCCCTTAGTCTAAATATTGAGTTTGTACGCAAACTCAACTTTGAGTTGTTCGAATCGCCTTAAACGTGATGTGGTAAAAAAGATTGATTCCCATCTTATCAAGAAAACCCTTTCTTTTTGTTTTTTAATATTGGTGTTTCCTTTTACTTGAATGCTTTTCCCTATTCGCATTGTAGTTATCCTTTTTTCGTTTTTAGTCTTTTAAGTTTACTTGAATTTGTTATCCCCTTTATCCATAGCTAGTGCCATTAGAGTATTTCCCTTCCTTTCTAACTGACATAAAATCCGAAGAGCTAGACTTTGGTGAAAGATATTTCATCAGATGTCATTCCGGGCGAAACACCATTGAATATCTACTTTTAGCTCACCAAAAAATGAAAATTTGAAAACTCATTTCGGATATATCTTTTTCATAAAACAAACACATTTTGATAGCTCGTATATCTCTCGTGTTGGCTGGAGAGAGTCGAAAAGATGATTTTCCAAGATATCTTTGGTCGATCCTTCCGATTCCTGGGCTGAAGTTTCTTACAAATCCAGAAAATCCAGCAGCTTGCGAACCCCTCTAATGAAATTCCATTTGAGTCGAATATAGGCCTTCTCTAGTTCAATTTTCATTATACATGAAACGCCTTTTCTACCATTTAGCATTTCTCATCTTTCGAACAAGCTCTTTAACGACGATAACGTTATCGTGCGTTCATCTCCCATGGATAAGGATTGCTTAAGTAGGACTGATGGAAATCATCAAGGAAAGGACTCGACACTTTCACGAAACATTTTTACACGATTATGAACATCGTGTCGCATGGGCTAACCGGACGATTCCTGTTCAGGGACTCTGGACCTTGGCATTTAGGAATGAGCACCTTGCAGAGTATTGCCGAGACCCGGAGGGATGCGGCAAGGTTCAGAAACATTCCTTATATTATCACAAACATGCCTGCCCACTGCATCCCATTGGGACTGAAAGAAGTGAACATGAAGTCCATCCGGACCAGGAGCTTTAATTAGGTTTGAGAAGATCCCATGAAGCTCTTTCAATTTCCTCAGCAGTGATAAATGCATTCAGAACACTCCAGGCCTGATCAGACAGCCCGTTATTCCAAGCAGCAGGAATCAAAGGATTGAGCTCACATCTGGATTCCAGTGATTGAGCACATGATTCTCAACATCCTTGTCCCTCACAATCCAGATTTCCCACACTTCCTTTCAAGCAAGAACCGGGTAGGTTCTCAAGCTTTTTTGGATGCCCTCAAGTCTCATTAAAGGCTGTTTTATCTTTTCAAAAAATAGTTCGAAATCTACTTTTGTTCCGGTTCTTAACCTCCTGTTATAAGAACGCAATCAAGGAAAAAAGATTACTGCGATTTAAAGTTCCCTACACCATGCACCGAGAGAGCGAACTACACACGATTAGTCCATACAGCTCGAATGGAAAAGGCCTCTTATCGAGCCCTAGAAGGAGAGGGCCGTGGTCAGAATGAAGCCTTGTCAAATGAGTCATGGTAGCTTTGTCCAATCATTCCTGAACGAGGGAGTCATGATCATAGGAGCTAATCCAGGGAACCAAGGTCCTAGGAAGCCGAGATCGATAAGATCGCAGTGGTCCATGGTCTTGATAAGCAGCTAGCTAGCGCAGTGATAGTTGTTAATACATAGAAGCAGATACATTTGCGCTTGACCCTTTCGTTGGATGCAATGCATGGAGAAATAAACTAAACCCACGTGCGGGGAGAGAGCAAGTTAATCAAGACGAGCGGGACATGTTTGTTCTTTGTCGTCGGCAAGGCGCATGTGTAGTCGTGATCGCCGAACGCATATAATATCGCATGTATTGCATGCTTCGATCGCAAGAGAAGTAAGTAAGAATCAAGGGATGATAAATATAATTCTGAGGTTGAGGATGAGAGAGAGATGGGGATTGATGGGGGGTGACCCATGTTCATGTCCATGAGGCTGGTCCCGTTCAAAACCTCAGAGCGGGTCAAACGGGAGGTGGGCATGAATCCCGAAAACAGTTTTTGTCCACCATTAACGAGGTCTTCCAACTCAAGCCCCAATGAAAAAGAGACGACGACGAAACTGGAACGAGCATTCCCAGGGCTAGGGTTTCTCTTTCTACTCGGAGACTTTAAAGACACTAGCCGACACGCATGCTCTCTCTCTCTCTCTCTAACACACACACACACAGAGACAAATGCATATAAAAAAACGGGGAGACAAAAAGAAAGGACAGGCTACGTGGATTTTAAGTGTATTTATTGGATTCAGACTTAGATTTGGTTTGAGCAAGGCACCGAGTCAAATTGTACATAAATACCTTATTTAGATTAGGTTTTACAATGTTTAATTTAAAAACTAAGTTCATAGATAGAGGGAGACCATATATACATGAAAAGCATAAAAGTCGATAGGCAAATGATATAAAATTATTTCTCACATCCATGAACTGCTTCGAGGGGGAAATGAGAGAATACTACAATCAAAATCCAAACTCTTTAGATATCTTGATCTAATTAGAGTTATCTATTTATTTTAGCTAAATTGTTAGCCCGATTGTGTACCCTAGATTGTCGCGAAATGTGTCCGATGGCGAGTATCCATTTCTCCATTGCCCTTGTGTCAAGCATATAAGTCATGTCTTTTTGTGCAAAAAGGAGGGTGCAAATGTAATTATATATAAAGTTACGAAGAAGAGCACAAAAAACGAATTTCAAACTTTTGAAATGCCCCATTTATATATATTTTTAACTAATTTCTGGATTTTATCAAAACGTGTCATGAGTGTACTTGTTAATTGCCTAAATGAAAACTATACATGTTGTAGTTTTTTATGCATCGACTATACTTATGATATGCACTATCAATTCCTTGAAAATGAAATATATTCTCATTAAGTACATTTAACAAGTATCCAGGAAAGAGTCGTCGTCAAAATCCATTGCAATAGACATTTCAATGCATTACTTGCTCTAATAAAGTTTCAAAATTGAAACTTTTCTAGTGCAGTATGTTACATGATCCTATTTGCAGAGGGATTTTATTACAAGTATTCTATGGCGCTTTTAGATAGGGCTAAGTATTATCATTAAGTTCAAACTGCCAAATCGATTTGAAGTTAGATTTGAAGAGGTGATTTCAAAACTTCGGTTTATATGCTGAATCGGATTGGAAATTGACAATTTGGTTCAGTTTGATCTTTTCACCAAACCAAACCAAATCGGCGAACCAAATTATTTTTTGTCTTTTGTATAGCAGAAGAGATAAGAGTAGGTGAGAAAAATGAAAAAAAGAAGGAGAAAGGGAAAGAAGTCAAAGTTAAGAAGAAAACTCAAGAAAAGAGACTCGAATGGGGCGCAAAAAAGGAAAAAAAATTAAAAAGAAAGAGAGGTTAATTCGATTTTTAAATTTTTATCCTCGCAGTTAATTTGATTCAAGGGAAACAAATTCAAAAATTCAATTCATTAATTCAGTTTCATCCTTTTCCAAACTGTATTATTTCCATTCGGTTGGATTTTTTCCTTCAAATTGAACCATTCTCACCTTACTTTTAAATAGTCAAGTGCAGAAATTAAATTTGTTATATCCAATGTACCAACTCTTTTGGGTACATCATATGTAATCAATGTAGAAAATGAAAACACTTTCTTATTTAGGTTCTATTCATTTCATGAAAAATGAACTATTTAGAAGATATTTTCCTAAAAATGATTACTCATGTTGCTTATAAAGATGAATGAACGAAAGATATTTCCATCTTTCACAAAAATATTTAGACATAAATTGTCATCGATAATGAAAATATATTTTCATCAGCTAGTTATTTCATGAGATGCAGACGATTATTTTTAGAAAAAAATGCTTTTCAAATCATTTAATTTTTGTGAAACGAACGGAGTCAATATTTAGGAATACTTTCACAACTTCCGTTAACAAAACCTCTGTAATATGGGAAAGAGATGATTGCTTCCATCGTAGGGAGTATCTTACTCAGGGAGGGTTCATTATCATCATTATTATTACCATTATCGTAAGTATAATTAATGATGTTGTTGTTGGGGGTGGCCATGGAAAGGAGCGAAGAAACGAGGGGAGGTGGCGAGGACGAGGACAACGAGGAGGCACGGGTGCTCCGCCGATTTCTCCGATGCAATCCCCACTTCCCACAGTCCTCCTCCCCCTCCCACCACCCCTTCATTTCCCTTTAGGTTTTCGAGCCTCTTCTTTCCACCTCTAATTTTACATTACTTTTCTTTATCCATCTCTTATCGCCCCTTTACATAGCTTTTGACCTATCATATCCTCTGTCTTCTTCGTATGGATAAGTTGTCATCTTACGTCCACAAGTCCAATAGAAACAAGAATGCTTCGTCCTATAAGTGTCCCTAGGGCTCCATAGTTATTTCTATATTAGTTCAAAGTTGTCCACAAGTCCAATAGAAATAAGAATGCTTCATATGATAAGTGTCCCTAGGGCTCCATAGTTATTTCTATATTAGTTCAAAGTTCAAATAGCTATAACGACAGCTCCATGTTGAGGCTAGACAACAGGGCATGCGGTGTGAGATTTTACAAGGTCACTGTCGTTTGTTTTAAAATTTTAAACTGTTAGTATCATAATAGCCCAACACTCCCTCTTCATGAGTAGGCTA
Source organism: Corymbia calophylla (assembly GCA_014182845.1). Lineage (NCBI taxonomy): Eukaryota > Viridiplantae > Streptophyta > Magnoliopsida > Myrtales > Myrtaceae > Corymbia > Corymbia calophylla. The sequence continues at coordinate 22,819,377 of CM024693.1, forward strand.
GATTTTGGTTTGAAATTAAGTGTGGAAATATATAATGAAGGAGGCAAATAAAAGATTTAAATAGAAGACTTCATGGTTCGATACTATGTCAAATTTCATAGAATCATTATTCGTTATTTTAAAAGTTTTAAATTGTCGGATAAATGTGATATTTAAATTTTGTTTATTTCATGAAAAATGAATAATTTAAAAATATTTTTCTAAAAATAATATCAAGCGAAATTGCTTGAATTATAATTGGTCTTTCTATTGTAGCTCCATATATGGGATTTAGGGCAAGAATAATGTATACTTGGTGGGTGATTGGGCAACAGATGGCATGCATTGAGTACGTGCACTGCATGCACCAGCTCTATGATATGATGTATAATCATGCATGATATCACATACGATGTCAGAGCAATCAGAGATGCTGCACCGCAGGGCAGGGGCGTCCATCCAGGGACGCCCAATTGAATTGATTAATGATGGGATCTTTCGTTGAATATACAATATGATAATTGATTTTTTAATTCATTGAATATGATTCATTAATTTTACCTCAATACATAATATGATTATTAAAATTTTAATTTATTAATATAGTGCTTAAGCTTCTAATACTAAAAAAACATTCAATATTATTATTTCATTAATTCAAGTTTAATGACAACATTGAACATTTACATAAAATGCAATGATTAAATTGAACATATACAAAAGGTTCATAAACCATATTAAATAAATTAAAAATTTAAGGATCACATTAAATATAAAATTAAAGTTTAAAACTATTTGTGTTGTATTCCCATTAATAATCACATCTCATCAGGTGTGCATGCATGTGATGTTCCACAAATGATAGATGGGTTTTGTTCTCAAAGTAATTAAGCTAATAATGTTTTCTTAGGGGTTTCTATCAACACATTGATTTCATTTCAAAGTAGGTGTGCAATAATTTTGAAAATAAGAAAAAAAATCTCACAATTATATATGTTTATTAAGCATTCTTTAATGCTCCTGTTAACATGACTTTCTTTGCGCCTTTCGTTTATAGTCAAATACTCATGTAGAGAAAGTTTGTGGTTAAATGCGATGGAAATCGCAACACATGGTGGAGGTGAATACATGAATCACTCCAAGCGCGAGAAGCTACTATACCTTCTTTATCTAGTGGTAGCTAGAGCTTAAGTCCTAACATGGTGTTTACCTCACCATCGAAGGGTCTCTAATTCCCAATCAATCTTTTTCTTTTCCAGCTGAGAGGGAATACAAGTGACATTGCAGAATCTTTCATCTCAAAGCTTATCTCATGCCTGTTTTTTCCCATCGAACCTTTTAAGGGCTTGCTCATGTCCGAATATGGATGGATATATATGCTGAGAGGTTATTTAATCAAATAATAAGTTAATACCTCGAAAAATCCCAAGTCGATATATTTATTACAAATTTATATCAAATTAAAATTTTGATCATCAAAAACTGCAAATTGGTACAGTTGTGACAATTTTACCCCATACTAATTTTTTTTACCATCAAACTAGTATATTTATGACACATTTACACTCTATTAGTTTCCGTTAAATTAAATTAATACCACAAAAAATATAACCTTGTAAACATGTGACAAACCGAAGGTAAAACTCCAAAACCGATACACCTATCAACTACCACATATTATCCAACCTAGCAGTTTAATGATAAAATTTAAAGGAAACTAATAAAATCAATTTGTGACAAGTGTACTAATTTAGGGTTTTTGGCGGTCAAAAAATTATTTTGGGGTAAATTTGTCATAGGTAGACAAATTTGAGATTTTTCGTGGTATTAACCAAAGAATAATCGAACTTGGAATACCTTGTTTGGTGTAAATACGATTCACATCTCACAATATTCCCTTCTGTGTTTTGTTTGTTAAACAATAATTTAATTACATTAATGAGAATCAGTAAATGATATGGTCATATATATTAGATTCGATTTGGATATTCAAAGAAGAAGAAAACACGTTAGAGAAAAGTCATCTAACTCAAGAAACGACTTTGATATTCGACAAATTTCGAACTTCGAGATATTGGTTAAATACACTACGAGATAATTCAGCATATTAAAAAGTCGCAATTTCTTTTAAGTTGTTAACTTAAAAAGTGTGTGAAATGCTTTTTCCAAATACAAAAAGCTATTAAAATCAGCAAGGGCATTAGGCATACCAGGAGAATGAAATAAAAAAAGATGATCTAGGAAGACCCGGAAGACCAGGCTGATGTCCTCTTGCATAACTTGTTAGTGTGCAATAATTCTGAAAATAAGAGAAAAAATCTCGCAATAAAATATGTTTATTAAGCATTCTTTACCGCTCCTGTTAACATGACTCTCTCTGCGTCTTTCATTTACAGTCAAATATTCATGTAAAGAAAGTTTGTGATTAAATGCGATGGACATCAATCAAGTGAAGAATAATCGAACTTGGAATGCCTTGTCCGGTGTAAATAGATTCACATTTCAAGACGTTCCCTCAAGTTTTGCTAATCAGTAATTTAATAATATTAATGAGAATCATTAAATGATATACTCATAGATATTAGATTCAATCTAGATATTAGAAGAAAAAGACTTGTTAGAGCAAAGATATCTACTCAAGTAACAACGTCTTTTTAAAAGTCACTCTTTTTATATCCGAGAAATTTCAAACTTTTGAAACATGGGTTATGCACTATACAATATAATTCAGGATATTAACGGTCACAATTTCTTTAATTTCTTTAAGTTGTTAACTTAAAAGGTTTGCGAAATCTTTTTCCAAATACAAAAAGCTATTAAATTAGCAAGGAACAGGTAGCTAGATTTTACAAGCAGAGGAGGGAATTAGGCATACCAGAGAGAATGTAATAAAAAAAGATGATCTAGTAAGACCCGGAAGACCAGGGCTGATGTCCTCTTGTGGGGGTGCAACTTTTGCAATTAATTAATTAATCTCCTACTCTCTCTCCTTCTTCTTCTTTTTTTTTTTTTTATAAAAAAGAAAACTTTAGAATGAATATGAATATGATAAGTGGCATTTAATGCTGTGTTTATCTGCTTTTCTTAGATTGCACTGCTAAAAAGCCTGCATGCATGAACAGCCCCATCAGTCTGCAGAATATCTCAGAGAGAAACCCCCCGCTTGAAGCGGGGGGGGATCAGCGGTTCGTTGGCAGTGGCGATGATTAGGAACTTAATGCCATTTTGCAATTCGAAGATGGTGAAAATAAAAAAAATTATTTTGTATTTGGATGAATATTATGAAAAATCCTAAAATATTATATCCATGATAAATTTAATTTATGTTAATTTTTTTACTATGAAAAATTTAAAATTAGTACGTTTGTAACAAATTTACCTCGAATTGATTTTTTGACCATTAAAAACTCTAAATTAATATTTTCGTAACAAATTTATCCTATATTAGTTTTGTTAAATTAAATAAACTGCAAAACTAATATATATATGACAAACGGATGGTAAAACCCAAAAGTTTGCCACGTGTTATTCAACTTAATAATTTGAAGATAAAATTTAACAATAGATGATAAATTTGTCAAAGTATATCAGTTTAGGGTTTTCGTGGTATTAATCTTATGAAATTAACAATGTTCCATTAAGAAAACTTTTCAATTTGAAAAATGTTAATAACACTAATTTTCTTAGAATTTAAAGAAGCATGGTATTTTTCTATAGTTGATTACTGAGTAAGAGTTCGACGGCTATAAAGAGTTTTATTGTCGGTATATGTTATGATTACTCCCATCTTCTTAGACTAGACAGAGAAGGAAGGCAAAACACCCAATGCGCCGGGTTCAGATGGCGCGCGGAGTCGATCTTGCAGAGATAATAGGAGTAGATGCAATGATTTTTAAGAGCACAACGTACATGCATGCCGTCGGCAGTTCTCTAGAATTCAAGTGCTGATAGATTCAAAGGTCCCATGCCCACGACTCCGGCGGTGGCGGTCGCAGGTGGTGGTGGTGGGGTTGGTTGGGGGACCAGGGGGACCGGGGGGTGGTGGTGGAGTGGTCTATCTGATTGCCTTGCAAGTTATCATCATCATCAGAACAAATTTGTAGGTCTTCCTCATGGATTTTAGGTTTAAATTAAGAGAGCGCACGCATGCTCGTTGTCATATCATACTGCATTTGTATATGTTAGTGAGTTTCCTGCACATGATCTTTTCTAAACCTAGTAAAGACAAAAGGGCAGGAATATAATCTCAGCTTTCCCTACTTGGTCTTAGTTCCAACATATTCGAATTGGCTTTATTAAACTATTCCGCTTGGGAAGTGCATACCTCGTTCAACCTTTGCTTCTGTACTTTTGTTATTTAATGAACTGCTGATGAAGACTTATGTATTGTGACTATAGTCTCTATAGTCTCGGTCTCGGTAGAAGGAAGGAGTCTGGTTAAAGCTCTCGGGGCGATAGCTCTTGGTCCGGGGAAGCTGTGTGCACTATCTAGGTAGAAGATCATTGTCATATATTAGGGATAGGATACATCAATATATCTATGGATAAAGCTCCCTTAAAGGAGTTTGATTAGGTGTTTTTAATTTCTATATCACTGTACAGATATCCAGTACATGAACAAATGATAAAACCCTTTGGGGTGGCATTGAAGATAAAGCAGTCAAAGGAGGTCAATTAGGCACCTGCATCTCTCTTTTTTTCCCCTTAAAAAGTCAATTTTGTAGGTTACGGTGGATATATGAAATGACTTTTTTATGTCATTCAAGAAAAATTTAAAGAAAAAGTTGGCATATATAAAATATAAAAAAATGAAGATGGGGGTATTGGCCTTTTCGTCTCCCTCTCCTCTCCCTTCTTCCACCTGCAGTCTCAGAGGCCCAGAAGCACAGAACTCATATCAGGGGGAATGCTTCTCTCTCTCTCTCTCTCTCTCTCTTTCTCTCCCCAAAATGGAAGTCTGGCTCCTCCTACATCTTTTGCTTAAAGAAGGTTGATCAATCTTGTGCATGAGAAGTATATGTTCAGGATAGAGAGAAGGTGAATAGATCCAAAAGGGCAAATGGATTCGATGAACAACTGGTTGGGTTTCTCTCTATCTTCGCAGTCACAGCAGCCCCTTGCTCTCCCGCTTCCTTTCCTCTCCCATTCGCAGGGCATCTCTGATCCCACCGCCGTTGATGATGGTGATGTTTCAGGTAATATTACTGAGTGCACACACACATACACACCTCCTCGTCCTTCTCCTTCTCCTTCTTCCTCCTGAACCCATTTTATGATGGTGATGATGGATGGATGGATGGATGAAATGATGGGAATACATGAATGAACAAATGAATGGGTGTGAGTGCAGATTGGAGGGTGAAGCGGATGGGAGGAGATGGAAGCTTCAAGGCGGTGAACTCGGTGGTGGACCTATCAGCATCAGCTATGCTCTTGGCCCAAACCCCAGTTGCTGATGATGAACAACCCCCCAGTAAGCTCGACAACTTTCTCGGGTGCAACCCCCTCTCCTCTTCTTCTGATCATGACCACCTCCACCTCAACCACAACCACAACAAGGGCGGCACCGGCACCGGCTCCGCCTCGTCCTCCTCCATGCTCGGCTTGTCCATGATCAAGTCCTGGCTGCGGACCCACCCTCCCAATAGCAATACTAGTACTAGTCTGGCCGGGACGGAGATCGGTGCGCCGCCACAAGCGCTGTCACTTTCCACTTTTTCAGCTAGTGGCGGTGGTTGTGGTATCGATCACGATGATCCGCAAATGCAAGCGGCCCCTCCTCCTCCTCCTCCTCCTCCTCCTCCTCCTCTTGATAGCTCTTCTACTGATGATACCCCAACCACTTTGTCCGCCGACTCCCTCCCTCGCAGATCTGTCGACACTTTCGGACAACGCACTTCCATCTATCGCGGCGTTACCAGGTTCCCTCGCCTTCTTTTTGACACAAACTCCCATCCGCCTTCTTATATATACTTGGTTCAATGCGAGGTTGTATATATTATACTTGCATGTTCTCAATGCAAATGTTGGGGATCCTTCTCTTGGCTTTTGGTGCAGGCATAGATGGACTGGGAGATATGAGGCTCACCTTTGGGATAATACCTGCCGACGAGAAGGCCAAACTCGCAAGGGAAGGCAAGGTAACAGTGACTTTGGTGCCCTTTTCGGATACCATGAGTCATTATTAATCATTTGTCTCTCTGGTTAAGTGCTTACCACAATGTATGCCCTTTCTACTCTCATGTGTCTGCATCTTCTTCTCTGCATAAACGTCTTCATCTTGGCTCGGCTTCCTCCATTCTCACTGACTTCGCTTCGTCGCAGTTTATTTGGGTGAGTATCAGCTGTCCATATCTGTCTCTGCAATTAACTGAGCTCATTATACATCATCAGAATCTCTTTTGTTATATCAACTGGTTGTGTGATGATTGACTGGTTCATGTAGGAGGTTATGACAAGGAAGAAAAGGCCGCCCGAGCTTACGATTTAGCCGCTCTCAAGTATTGGGGCACCACCACCACGACCAACTTCCCGGTAATTACCAGCACCCACTATTGCATCGCCCCCTAATTTAATTTGTTAATTCGGTGACTAGACTTCGTATAAATGCGTTAACCTTTTTCTTATCTTACCTTTTACTCCCGGGCAGTGACATGTTTAAGATGAGATCCTAAATGGTCTCCCTAATACGAGGGATGTGTCCTCAGTTCATCGATGAATTACCCGACAAGTGTGCCTTTTTTTGTTTCCCACTTAGATGACTGCGTCCTTTTTTGGTCTCTTTTATATCTAAAACAATGTGTTGGGGACGAACTTTCAGATCAGCAATTACGATAAAGAGTTGGAGGAGATGAAGCACATGACCAGGCAGGAGTTCATTGCGTCTTTGAGAAGGTACTGTAATACATCGTACAATACATATTGTCATCAATCATTAACACAACAAATATATAATTACTTAATGATTTGGACTGCAATAAGAATGAATTGAAGATGAGATTCCAAAGATCTGCTCTATGGAGTTCTTTTTTTTTTTTATTCATCTCTTCAATGCCTTGTTGCAGGAAGAGTAGTGGGTTTTCTCGTGGGGCATCGATTTATAGAGGAGTGACCAGGTAATGTACATGACTTTTTCATGGACTGATTGTGGTCCACTGTTGAGTGAATCCCCAAGATTAGATTATCAGGGTCTCACATATTATATCAGGATGTAATATGTGTTTAAAACTTAATTAAATAGAGCTTTTTGTGGGTATGTGGTGGCAGACATCATCAGCATGGAAGGTGGCAAGCAAGAATAGGAAGGGTTGCTGGGAACAAGGACCTTTACTTGGGCACTTTCAGTGAGTTCTCTACCCTAGTTTTCCTGCGTTCATATAGAAACAACAATTTAAACTGTACATAATCAATTGAATTTGTATTTGACTCTTGACTCTGTTAACTATTATAGGTGCTGCGTTACGTATCTATATCTATATGTATCTGATGAATTGCACACTGAATGCAAAAATTGCTGGCAGGTACCCAGGAGGAAGCAGCGGAGGCATATGACATAGCTGCCATAAAGTTCAGGGGGCTGAACGCGGTGACCAATTTCGACATGAGCCGTTATGACGTGAAGACCATCCTGGAGAGCACCAACTTGCCTATTGGAGCGGCTGCCAAGCGCTTGAAGGAAGCCGAGCAGTCTACACCCACCATTGCAGGCCACATCACTCTCGGGGGATCACACGACCACCATAACTTCATCTCTGGATCACCGCTTGGTGCTTTCTGGCCCCATACGGCATTTAAAGGTGGTACTACTGATTATGGCGATTTCCTCAATGCACAAGCACAGGCGCAGGCATGGGTGAGCAATGGTAATATGCAGAATGCGATGCATCGGCATCATCAGTTGCCCTCACCATATGGATATGGCCATGTGCAGAGGGTGTGGCCGTGCAAACAAGAGCAAGAGGATGACTATTGTTATTCCAACTCCAACACCATTAACACCACCCACAATTTCTTCAACCACCAGCCTTCCGCTACCAATTCCCTCTTGTTGAGCACCACCGAGTCTTCCAACAATAACATTGACTCCCCAATATCCATGGAACACAGTTCATCTTCCAGCTCTCTTGTGTATGGTGGTGGCAGATTCAACAATGCAGCCGCATATGGGAATAGTAATCATTCTGGGCTTGGGATCCCGTTGGGAACCGTCTTGGCTAGCAGTGGCATTGGCCATCATCATCAAAATCAGCATGCCGAGCAATTCAGAGTGAATGAGGCTAGAGATAATGATGGGGTAGTGAAAGTAATTGGGTATGGTCAACAGAACCACATTCAAGATGATTGCGGCCATGAACAATATCAACAAGGTGGTGGATACGAGCTGGGTTGGCTACCCACCGCAGTGCCAACAACAACAACAACAACAACACTCTTCTCTAGTAACAATTGTGCGATGCATCAGATGCCAGCATCCCCTTTTGCCGGGTGGAACGACACTTGATCTGAGGCCATCATCATGCAGGATTTCATTCACCCCTTTTCGTTTGTGTTCCCTGTCTTTTGATTATTCTTAATTAAATCCACCTCTCCCCCATTCATCATTCTCTAACGGAGACAGATCGAAGATAGGACCCTTCCTTTTACAAGTCTTTCTTTCTCTTCTTTGCCCCTTTAATTGATCAGGCTAACGGTCAGCTTTTAAATGTGCGCTTACTTACAAGGTTCGCTCCCTGAAGTTCATGCAATAGCATCCTAGAGCTCATTTGCCCCCCTTTGCTCTAGCTCTCTCATGCTATAATTTTGGGAAACTTCAATTGGGCTGCATGAATTAGATACTTTCGAAAAAGCTTCTATCACCATTTATCAATCTAACCATGCTGTGTAACTCTGAATGATATATATACATTGATCTGGTCACACAAAAGAATGCCAGTTGCTTTGTCTTCTCTTCCTCTTTGGCATCTGCGATCCCAGAAACTCATGGGTCAAGTGGATGTCATTAGTACATGGTTACATGGGACACACGAGATCTTGATTCCTAGATTACCAATGCGAAGTGTTCATGCCTAAAAATTGGAAGCTATGCACTGGGAGTGACCCTTTTCTGTGCTAATGGTTACAAACCTCAAATATGCAATCGTGAGAGAACGAAATCTCAGTTGCGGTACTCTCTACAGCTACACGTAACACGCAACGACTACCACAGTTTTTCACTCAAAGCTTTATAAATAATCATCTGAACAGTCCGGATGGAATGTTTCGTTCCAAACTCGCCAGACAGGGGTGATTTGGGAGCGAGGTTACTAATTTGATCTTACCCACCTTGGACTTTCAAGTTAGAACCCTCGTACTCAGCTTAGATTTACTCGGGTGTCATGGTGGATTTCTGCTGCGCTTCACGGGGAGTTCACTCGTGTAGGGGAACAGTTTTTGCCACTTAAGCCTCAGTCGTCGTCAGTGTATATAGAAATGAGTCAAAATGGCACAGTTATCCTGGGATTTATAAGTATTTAACAAATGGCAATTATGTTGGGAGAGAAGTGGAAATTAAAACGTTAGAGCCACTTTTACTTCTACAACTTTTAACTTTTTTATCCATATACAGAAATGTGCGGTCATAGAGTAAAATGGAGTAAGTGGGAATTTATTCAATCAGTTATCCATGATAATTCTAGAAGTTTGAATGTTAGATGTAAGAAAAATGACACTAGAAATGTTATAACTTTTGTATAACTCTCACTTTGATACTATTTCACAAATCATTTCAATGCCACTTTGGTTATAAAAAAAACAATTATTTAAGTATTATTACCAATTTGGGATGTTGCTAAATGATTGCTTAAGTACATTTTTGTAAAATGTGGCAAAATTTTAGCATAAATACACTAAACGATGTCGCTACATGTGTTTGCTCCCAAAAAATTCGAACCCTTATTTAGATTGAGGTATTTAGGGGAAAAATTAAAAGCTGTATCTTACAATGGAGAGCATGAACAAGACAAGACTCAAATTCATGTCAATGAAACCAAGACGAAGGTGAATATTATTGATATTGTGGGCTTGAAAGTACAAGAAAAACAACTTGGATAAGGTTAAATCCTGGGAGAAGATATCATGGATGCACTAGGTATAGACAAGTCTCAAGTGCAAATATATCAAATAGGTTGATTTAAAATTTTCAAGTCGAGCAACAAAGGTGATCTTTGAGCTACTTCAAGTATGGCATCAATCTCCACTTACATTAATAAACAAGTTGGATGATACCGACTCAATGCAAAAGGAAATGAAGGTTCTAAAATCTCTAACTAGCCATTTGGATAAAAAATTTTCAAGGATGAAAAGTGAAAGAAGTTATATAAAGTGTTGCTTATGTTGTATTTATTTATTTTGGCCTATTATATGCTCACTGGAATGTATGGTTGTAATGGAGCAATATAAGCCAGTTATATTGCCTTGTTCTATATTGGAAATGTTGTTTTGTTGCTTAAATGTAAAGTAAATTTGGCCAACCAAACAATCTTTTACTAGTTATTCTTCATGTAACTATAGTGTGTTAGTTGTTACCCTATAGTGTGGTCAATTTGCTAAATATTGTGTAATGCTGCAATTTTTGGTCAACTCTTATCTATTAATTTTTGGGCAAGTAAGCAAATATCCATCCACTGATTTTATTTTTTTGGTAATTATGTGTATGGGGTTTGAATGGTCTATTATGTGGGCAATTTACTAGAGAGTGCCTTTCGATTAAGTTTTGTGCTGAAATTTCTGCTGCAATGATTGGTTAAAGATTGATGGTCGAGTTCTTTCATAGCTGGTTTTGGCTGCATAGGATTGAAGAATAGTACATGTGTCAAAATTTCACAAGGGGTCATTCAAATACCAATTTTTGTTAAAAGTGATCAATTATGTTTTTCATTTTCTGAAAAAAAAAGTTGTCTGTTGATTTCACTTTCTTAAACACTTCCCCTACTAGCTTACAAAAGCATGATTGAACCACTTAGTTGGGAACACACATTGCACACAAACTTGGAAATACATATAAAAGCAATTATTCTATCAACCATGGCCTAAATTCAGACCGAACAACATTGCATTCAAAATAAAAGGGTTTCCACAATCATCACTTGCAGCAACACAGCCAAAATCATGTGAAAAACATAAGGGTTGATAGCATTAAAAATACTAAATTGGTGCATTCATGCCACATTTATCTCAAATTAATTTCTTATCATAAAAAATCCCAAACTATTTCACCCATACCACATATACCCCAAACTAATTTTTTTTATCACAAAAACCTCCAAACTGACACTTGTGTCATATTTATCCCAAACTGATATAACTATATTAGTTTTACCAAAAATCTGGGTTTTCTTTTAGGTAAATGTGACATGGGTACACCGATTTGGGGTAAATGTGACATATGTTTACCAATTTGGGATTTTTGTGTCATGAAAATTAGTTTGGAGTAAATAAGGCATAGGGACACCAATTTGGAATAAATGTGACACATGTGTATTAGTTTAGAAGTTTCTCTTTCTAGGAGATCGATACCGGATGGTCATTTGAGAGGAGCTTGCTTTAACTGATATTGCCTCCCTAGCAACGGTGCTAGGCTCATTATTGTGCCAAAATGAGTTGGTTGAGATAGAACAAATGTTGAGGTCTTTGTTGCTGGAGTTTTGGAGTTGAAACTCGTGTCATCTTTTTAGGAGCTACCTCTTGTGTCCTCTACCTTTGAGCAGCATTTGATTGATTCTTAACGGATTGTGCCCGACTTGTCTTATGGTTGGTTTTGTTGGGGCTTGCCCTTGGGCTCTCTTTTTTGAGTGCAACCCTTGATTGTTGACTTGGGTGCACTGGAGAGATCGCCACGTCTAAGCTTTTTCCAAGTTACAAAATATAACCATATTGTTATATAAATCAAATATACAATACCTAAAAAACTTACATTTAAAACTGTTATGCCAGTATCAAAGGCTGTAAAAAGCTTAATTGTCTAAACAAAATAAAAATAATATATAACCATATTCCCTAAAGCCCATTTTGTTTGTTGTGGTGAAAAATATTACAAACCTCTTCATTTGTTCTTTTTCTAACATGAGTAGTTCTTACCATTAAATCTAGAACTCGAACCAGGTAAGGTCGGTTTCTGATTAAGGAACCAAGAACTGACCGACCTCGACCTATAACTGACCCAGTTCTAAGGTCAACCCGGAAACCGACATTGTTTTTCTTTCTTTTTTGTTTTTTTATTCTCTACAAAAAATAACTATATTTCTACAAGGAAAGTCTAAAGAAGATTTCATAAGAGATCGCTAAAATAATAATAAATTTCTTAAAGCAGTAGTAGCCAGTCAAATTTTCTCACCTGAATTTGCCTTCTCAATTTACAGCTATAGTTCAAACTTTATATATGAAGATTCATCCATAAGAGCCAGCTTCAAGCTCTAATTACCACAAATAATAAATACCGATGATCACTGAACATTAGTTTTGAATTAGAATTCCTAGAAATTGAACTCAAACAATTAATAAAAAATTTCCACAAATATTCCTTCCACTTCAACTTGTAAACTCTGTCTAATCTCCGCATTAACATAATCCATATCTAAAAAAAAGAGATTAAATAAAATATTCACTTATTAGATGTACGGAAAAATTACAAGATATAAAGATATATCCATAACTTACCCAACTCAAAAATTTTTGCATCTTGATACACTCTTGAATTTGTGCTCTCAAAGTTACCACAACTCTTAAGAGTTAAAAAACTTCAAAAGCCATCAAGATACAATCTGATGCATTGAAAGTGGACTTTGAAACAATAATTGTTACGAGATTAGACAAAGTATGTCATCAATGAACGGATTTTAAACTTTTGGCCAATGGTCTTTCACTACAACAAAATGGTCAAGATCACGAGCATCTTCAATTTCAGCTTGACAATGCCTATTGAGCTCAGATGTGTTGCCCTCGAGCACTTTTTTCTCCTTGTTAATAAAACCTTCAAATTGGCTCTTCAAAATTGAAATCATCCTTGTTGTGACCGTCATCACCAGGGATCGCAACTACTACTAGTAGCACTCACAAGTTGCCCACCAAATTTTTGTGATTAGAACCAAGAGAAGATTTATTATAGAATTTGAACAAACGCTTTAGGGCATTCCTCTTCTTATCATACATCTCATCATTTTTTTTTGCACTATCATAATAAATTAGTCTATAACAATATGTGCCATCCCGCGGCCCGCTATCTATCAACATGGTATCGCCATTACTTTATTTTGCGTGATTTATGTTTCCCCACCTTATTAAAGGTTAGCATTTATAACATTAATTAAGAGATAGGTGGGCTCTCTTATCTAAGGGCAAAGCAAGGGTGGCTTCCATTTTATTAACATAACTTGAGTACAGGGCTTCCACAAAAAAGGAGGACTACTTGTCCTACCCCCGGGGTGATAAAAAAGAAACTCACTATCCTGCCTCGGTGCCTACTTATATTACAAGCTATCATAAGCCCTAACCACAACCTACTCAAAAAGTGACTTGCGCAGTGTAAACCCTAAGGATGGAAACAACACTCCCCCTCCTAAGCCCATCTCCTCCTCACACTTGCACTCGCCCTGGTCATCCTCGCCAAAGAGGGATCCATAACTTCTATTCAAGCAGTTTATGTACCTGCGGATGATTTAACCGACCCTGCTCTTGCCACGACATTTGCACATTTAGATGTCGCGAACAGTGATTCGATTGATGATAAAGAAAGAGAATTCTTGGTTCAGTTTTCTAGATAGTATAGGGTCAAAATTCGATTTGATAAATATCAATGCAATCGTCCCAGTCCTCCTCGGGGTCACCCTCTTCCTCGTCGCTGATGTATCCACCCTACTTGTCTTGCCTGAAACGCAGGGGACCCCGCAGCTCGTCCCCTACCTGAAGGAACCATGCGACGAAGTGAAATGGGACCCTACGGGCCCGCCCTACATTCACCCATATGGTGGATGGTTAGCGAATGAAAACGCAGTCGGACCGGGGGAGCTGACTTCCTGAAAGCGGCACTCGAACTTGGTAGGCTTACCATAGTGTGCGATTAGAAGAGAACTCATCTTATCTAAGTGTCTGAAAACATTAATGTAACAAAAGTAAATCAATGCTTAGCAAGAAACAAGGCCAACTCATAAATCAATCAGTCTCGCACCCTCTTAGTTCCTAAAACCTATCAACAAATCCATCCACTATAACATCAACAGTCTCAACGAATTTTAAACATATAAGTCAATTAACAAATTAAGTCAGGCAGCAAACATGGCATAGCTTATAAGTCGCAATCTCACTTTATAACACAATCACTCATCCCAGACTTGCAATTTCAACCAGTGGCTAGACAGTACCGCGCGGGGCTATTTCCGACTATTCAACTTAGCAAGACTTCTGGGAACCCTATTACCCCCAGACATCCCACTGCGGGGCATATAGGGAACATACAGCATCATAGAAAACTCTCTCGATATCCATTCCAAGTCATCATCGAGGAAAATAATTCATAATTACATTGTCATGGTTGCCAGTCGCAACTTCATGCCCAAATCACAACTCACAAAGCAGGTATATACATATAAATGACATCATAATTCACCATTCTGTAATGGCTATAACAATTAATCATTACTATATTTTCAAATGCCCTCTTAAGCAAGTCGGCCAGAACCATCTAAACCTGCAGATTCAACCAGAATTGGAAAATGGCAGCATTTTAAATCGCACCACATTGATTTTCATTCATAAAGCTCAAGGTGTCCCTAGCACGACCCCTGAAGACCACCTCACAAAATTTCTACATTTAACCCTCTAAATTTACTAATTTCCAAAGCTGGGCAAAACAGAGCAAAATTAAACAATCCTCAAATTTTTTAATTAAATTAGCAACTGATCCCCAAAAATTATAAAGTTTTAGTATGTGGTGGAAAAGACTTAGATAAGCATTTTTCATGTGGAGCTCGAAGTCTAGATCAATAAGTAACTACGTCTCTTTAGCTCTTCTAAAACAGGTAAAAACCAGTTTCCAAAACAGAACGAAGTGCCTTCTAAAATTGACTTCCACAGAACCCCATACTGCTCCAAAAATTCTGAAATTTTGATATGTTGGAAAGAACACGATTTCAACATTTCTTATGAAGGTAGCTTCAACAGATTTTGCCTCTAGAAATTAGTAGAAAATCTTGAATGAGAAAAAGACTGGCAAAAAGTGGTACGGACCTTCCACAACCAAATAAAGAGATAGTTTGAAACCTACTTTAACAAATCTAGAAAAATTCCAAATTTTACTAAGTTGTAGCCCTAGAGGTTACAGACAACTTTAATGAAGACAAATTCTCAAAGTGAGCTCTAGAAAAAGCGTTACAAAAATAGAAAAACATAAGGTCCAGTAATTTCAGCAGTTCCAAACAGCGAATCAACCATGCACGATCATAACAAACTCGTTTCCCACAACTACCACAGGCCAAATGATCAACCCACAAGCCACCAACAAACATCCAGCACCGATAGGGATGTCACGCCTCGACCCTTGAGCTTGTGACAATCCTTGCTCACTTGCGGTCAGATGAACCCCAGGATTTGTCACTGACTAATTCATTTTATCTTGCCATTAAGCGCATGCAAAAACAAATCTACAAACACCCAATCAAACACCAAAGAAGGATAGCATAAAGACATAATGGTAAAACAACAGTATCACTTTTTTATTTATCTATGGAGGTTAGTCTAGGGAAACATATACACATGTCCATCCTTGGGCATTGTTCCAATGGCCTATATAAAAAGGGACTAGGCCGGGCTAACCTATGTATGTCACAAAAAGGGGAGGGTCAGTCAAAAAGATCAAGCATCAGGTGCCTAATCGCTATCCTCTGAGGGATCAGACTCTCCAATCGAGGGATCCTCCAAAGCGCCATCTGGAGGGTCGAGGTCCATGGGGTCCCACACCTTGTTGCCCAAACCCTCATGAGGCGGCAGTCCATCAAAACTCCTCAGGGGCTGTACACCATATCCCCATACCTTACGAACCTCGCCTTGAACACATGAGGTGTGTAATGATCCCTCTCCCCCTCGTCAACCCACATAGTAGTAACGTAATGCTCATACACAAAATCACGACTCGAGACGAGTTGTGTGATGATGGCAGTGCTCATGTCCATGGGGATATCGAAACACACTAGTACGGTGTTATACTAAAGCCTTGAAAATGTTTAACCACGACGGGTGAGATAAACTCAGTAAGTTAAAGTCCTAAACCTCAGTTAGAAAATTCGCTCGTCTCAAGTGCAGTCTAACCATGCAACCTATTATCGATGGTAGATCAATTGCAAAGTGACCTATGCTTTGCCCTATCTTTAACATGCAAAGAAATCTCAACTACAGCATGAATCATTAGTCATTAAATGCAACCACAGGCGATTTCACCTTACCTTAGTACCCATACCATGCATGATACAATATAATTCATGCCAAAACAACATCAACAAGTAGATCGCATTATCAGAACACATATCGAACTTTCCCATACATAAAGCATTCATGTGTGTTCCAATTATTACGACCCATCGAGCCATGACACAACCTTTATGGTTGGTAGTCTACTGGTATAACTAGGTATCGTCCTACCTCGTTGAGCATGGCTACGTCACGAAACTCTCACCCAGACGGCATTCTATAAAGAGCATCGGTTTGGCCTCTGCCATGACATGGCAACTTGCCAACAACCGATAAAAACTGAGAGACCTCAAAGGCCACAACACAACTCGAGAGTTGGTGGTCTTTCGGCAGCGTCGGACTTTCCTTTATTTGATCATACAATGTCGCGACCTCACCTCGGGTGCACCACCTAGGGTTTGGCTAATGGATTACTAAGCCTAAACTTAGCTCGGGCTCTCCCAAACCCATACCAATTCGCGACTTAGGGTTTAGGTTTTTAGCATGCAAATGATTTTTACTTGGAGTCGCCACTAATCTATTTTTTGGTGGGTCGATTAGAAACCCAAGTAAAGTAGCGGGAGAATTACTTTACTCCTACGAACCAGAGACTATGGGATCGGGGACTTGATTACGTTAGATTTCTCTAACGCCCTTTCGGTACCTTTTCTCTTTTATTTGAAAAAATGATTTGCAGGCAGTTTGTATTGATTTTAATTTACTCCCTAACATGTAATGTGATCATGCAAGTGCGCAATCATTATTTAACACTCAATTATCAAAGCATTAAATAAATTGCGAGGAAAGGGAGGAAATCACTTACCCTGAAGCTACGGAAGCATCTGCAATATTAGTTAGAAAATCACATTGACCTAAAAGTGATTTCTAATTAATACGCGATCACTCGAATTTTGGATTTTCTCTTATTTAATGAGGCGTACGAAAGTGTCTAACTATAATGGCATGCAATGTGCAACCTAATATGCAAACTATATGTCACGCGACATTATTTAACTTAATCTAATGCCAGAAAATATTTAATGCAACTATCCTAGTATGTCACGCATTCGAATGACCCTAAACATATAATTGCTAGATGACATGATGTGCTAGATGACATGCAATAGATGATATAATTCTATGCGACGCATAGATAATATGATGCGACCTAGACTACATGACATGCAAGTTATATGTTTTTTTTTGTGTTTTTTCATGAAATAAACAAATAAATTTCCTAGTTCTAGAAATTATCCAATGCCCGAATCCTAGTTTATATGAACTCTATCCCAACATGCAATCATATTCTACGAAATCAATCACCCAAGAAACAAACAAAATCGACGAATTGTATCTCGGGCATGAGATCGAATTGGCCGATTTTCCGCAATCGCGAATCGTATCTCGGACGTGAGATCGGATTGACGATTATGGCACGTTAAGAAATTAGAGAATAATCTCTAATTTAAAAGGCTACTTGGGAAATATTGGATAAGATAGTAGGGAGTTCTATCAAATATATCTGCAATATTTCAAATAAGGAAAATAAAGTCAAACGAGATTTTACCTAGTCCGTGACACGGTAGTGCTCGCGATGGGGCTCCTCGGTGAAGGAACTGCGCACGATTTTTTCGAAAGATTCGTGTTCTTCTTTTCAATGGCTTTAGCTCTTGTTCTCCACGTTTCGCTGTCTTCACCCAATTTCGTCCAGTTGGCACGATGTTGACGATGGTGATGGTGCTCGTAGATTTGACCTTGTCAAAGGGACAAGGACGTGGCTGCTTTCTTCTTGGCAATCAATGAGGAAGCCTCGGGATCGCTTTAGAAACCTGCAAAACAGAAGGGACGTGTCGCAACAAGGATTCGACTGGGCTGAAACTTCTCGTCACAGGTGGCGTCAAGCGTGACTCAGTGCGAGCAGCAAGGACCTCGCAGGTCAAAGGTCACAGAAGCTTGACGTTGTCGTTTGGGCAGCAGCAATTTGGCTTCAATGGCGGAGGGTGAGGTACTGCTTCGGCGGTGCGTCGTAGCACAAGAGGGAGGCGCGTCCTATGAGAGTGCGGCGGCGGCGGAGACGCGGCTAGTTTCTCAACCAAGGCTGACTAAGAACTCTCTCTCGTCCTCTTTCTCTGCGTAATTTTTGTGTCCCCCCTTTTCAGTGTGTCTGTCCCCCTTTTATAGGCAAGACAACACGGTGCCCTAAAAAAAAATAAGATAAGGATATGATGATTTGCTTCCTTATTGCGGATATATCTTTTTTTGCTCTCTTCCTATCTTTAACCATGCAGATATACTTTACCTTTGAACCGACCACATCCATTCCTTTTCTTGATCATGCGGATATACTCTACCTTTGAACCCAGGACACATCCCCGCGGATATGTTTTACTTTTGACAACCATCAATCATACCATTTCTTTATTTCCACTGTTGCCAATGCAACCATGGTTTGTGCTCACACAACATGTTGCAAATAATATATGTATAATGCAATGCAACGATCATTGATGGTCACGCAAACTTCCATAATTCAACAACTTCCAAACACAACCAACAAGCGCAAGTTCAAGTCGTAGTCCAACAATCAGCCTCAACTAACTAGTACCATGATAATCAATCAATCAATCCCCATAGGAAATGAACGACAAACAATTATTTTCACAATAATCAATTGGTACCCAAAAGAATAATCACCATTAATTATTCCCAGAATAATCAACTAGTACTAATAAATTACTCATAAGTAATTACTTCGATAAACAATCATGTGCCTCACTAAACTAACTCTAATCAATTATTCCCATAAATAATTGATTATCACAAAATAATTATAGTCTTTAATTATTTCCAAAAATACTTATTAATACTAAATAAAGTGCTTTAGTTAATTATCTCCATAAATAATTAACTCCCACAAAATAGTCATAAATATTCACCATTTTCATAAATAATTACTTGACATAAAATAAATCATTTTAATTAAAATTTCCTTAAATAATTAAAGGCCATATAATAATTATCGTATATAAATATCAACCTTTAATAAATAAGTATATAATAAACATTGCTCAATTAATAATTTATCAACAAAGAATCATAATTAATTATTTCTCCAAAATAATTAATTATCAATAAATAATTAATGATTTGAAATTAATTAATTTAATTATTTCCATAATTAAATAATTACCACAAAATAATTTAATTATAATTAATTATTCCCATAAATAATTAATCATAATTAACTAATACTAATCATTCATTAACCAATTTAATTAACCATAAACAAGATTAGTGTATAAAAAGTAATGCTAATTATTGATAACCAATTAAATTAGCAATAAGCATAACTAAGCTCCCATTAGCTTATCTTAAGCCAACTTAGGGCACATAAGACATACTTAAGTATAAACAACTCTCATTAGTCACTAAAATAAACTTAAAACTAATTAAATACCCCTTAACGCAAGATTATTTCTAAATTAAGGGATTAGGAAAATAACTCATGGGTTAAGCGAATCCGGGGATACACGGGACGGGCGACGACAACGAGGGCTAAGCGTGGCTAGATCGGGGATGGACATGAGACGACGGATGGTGGTCGGATTCCAACGAAACAGCCTCTGCATGGGTTATTTATCGTGGAAACAGAAGGAATGGCAACTGTTTTAGGCTGGACGAGTGACGGGCGAGGTTGGGCGACAACTAGCAGACAACGGTGGGACTACGAATGGTGGCTTGAGCTTAGCAAGTGGTGGCAGCAGCTCCGACAACCAACAACAACGGACAACAAGGTAGCTAGCAATAGCGGATGGTAGGGGTGGAAATGAAGGGAAATGAGGAAGAAAGAGAGAAAAATGAGAGAGAGTGAAAGAATGGTGGGGCTACTAGGACAAATGAGGAGAGAGAGAGAGAGAGAAAACTTGAACTTTGAAGTCTCTTAAACTTGAGCCTCAAGCATCAATGAGAACCAAGCATTTCTAACAAGCTTAGGATCACACAAAGCTAAACCATCTAGAAGGAAAATCCATGGGCTGAAGCATAAGGAAGATGGGCTTGAATGGGCCTCTATTGGACCATCCAAGATGGGCGCAAGGCCCATTGGGCGCAAGGCCCATTGGGCTTTCGGTTTGGGGTTAGTCACCTTGTGGACCCAACTTCTCAGCCCAAAAATCTCTTTTTCAAATCTTTGCAGCTTATCAATAAACCCGAGGATAATGTGGCGACATCTGATTAGTCAATCTTAAAGTCCTTAAAAAGTAGATACCCAAAATCAGATTAAAAATTGGGGTTAAATTCAATCAAATTTTTAACGACCTAAATTATCAAGCAACTTTTAGGATTTTTCTCACATTTAACCCATGGTCAATAGCTTTTCAATCCATGTTTAAGCCATATTTCAAACCAGGGGCGACACTCAGTTGTCATGTAATCATAGGGGTTCAATTGGTCATCCTAAGTACAAAGTCAAAAAGGAATCGGTTTAACATCATTTGTAGTTTGTATCGAAGTCGTGCGTAATCACCCGCAATCCGGTTTTGTACCTCTATCGAATCAATTTATTTCCATTCACTAATTGGGTGGTAACATAGTGGTATTGCCCATCTTGGATCCTTATGGTCGAATGGTCTATCCCTATTTGAATCTGCTAGTTGTATGCGTATTGATCCCTAATTACGCTTTCGAATAATCACTTAACTTGTGAATGATCGGTTTAGAATAATTGCACTAATATGGCATTGATTAATATAACCATTTCATATAATTCCAAAATAGGGTCGAAATTAAAGGACGTCACAACTCTTCCCCTCTTACAGAAATTTCGTCCTCGAAATTTGAACTATTACTCAAATCCTTAAAAAGATATGGGTGTTGATGCCTCATTATTTCCTCACTTTCCCATATAGCTCCTTCCATACTATGATGCTATAGATTACCTTGACCAAGGGGATCGTTTTGTTTTGTAGCACCTACTCCTTTCGATCCATTATCCGTATTGGTTTTTCCACGTACGACACCCTATCGTCCACGTCTATCTCTTTCAAAGTTTCAGCACATGGGTCGAATCTGGTTTATACTTTCTCAGCATTGACATGTGAAAACATCATGCACTTGGCAAGTTTGGGCGCAACGCAAGATGATAGGCCAAAATCCCGATTCTTTCTAAAATCTCAAAAGGTTCAACATACCTCGGACTTAGTTTTCCCTTTTTACCAAATCGTGAAGTACCTCGCATTGCTAATACTTTAAGAACACATGGTCGCCCACTTGAAACTCCAATGGCCTACGTTGCTTGTCCACGTAACTCTTCTAACGGCTTTGGGCTTTAAACCTTTTTTTGAATAGTGTTGATAGCATCCAAAGATTATTGCACTAACTCTGGACCTGTAATCTTTTGCTCCACAACCTCATCCCAACAAATTAAAGTTCTGCAGGGTCTGCCATATAATGTCTCAAACGATGTCATTTTGATGCTCCACTAGTAACTGTTGTTATAGGAAAATTCAACAAGGTGAAGTTATTCCTCCCAACTTTCTTTAAAATCCAACACACAAGCTCGTAGCATATCCTCTAGCATTTGAATCATTCTTTCCATTGACTATCTGTTTGTGGATGATATGCCGTATTGAATTGTAACTTAGTTCCCATAGTCATTTGTAAGCTTTTCCAAAATGCATTAATGAACTTAGGGTCTCGATCAAACGTGATCGTTACTAGCACTCCATGAAGACGGACAATTTGTTGCACGTACAATTTTGCATACCTTTCCAAGGCAAAGTCCTTTTCGTACGGCGATAAAATGTGTAGATTTCATCAATTTGTCCACTACAACCCAAATTGAGTCGTTGTCTTGTTAACTCATTGGTAATCCTATCACAAAATCCATCGTAATATGTTCCCACTTTCATTTGGGAATCTCAAGGGTTGCAATAGTCCATTAGGTTTACAATGTTGCACCTTCACTTGTCGACATGTTAAACACTTAACCACATGTTTGGTAATATCTAATTTCATGCCATTCCACCAATAATATTGTCACAGATTTTGATACATTTTTGTGCTAACTAGGTGTACGCTGTACTCACTAAGGTGAGCTTCCTACAAAATTTCCTCTTTAAGCTCGGCATCATTGGGCACACATAATCATCCACAAAATTTTGAAATTCCATCATTGGGTACTTGAAAATCTGACTTTCTTTTTGTGGCATCTAGTTGCAAAATCCTTTGGAATGTAGAGTCCATAAATTGCATTGCTTTAATCCTAGTTTGCATTTTGGGCTCAATTCTAAGGGTAGCCATTAGACTGGAAAGATGGCTTACCTCGAACCTGAATTCTGAATCTTAAACTCCATCAAGTAGGATCCATTCTTTAACCATCATATTACGCAATTGACGACATTTGACTTAGCGCATCTTGCTACCTTGTTAGCCTTACTAGGATGGTACAAAATGTTGCAGTTATAATCCTTGAGAAGTTCCATCCATCTTTCTGCCTCATGTTTAATTCCTTTTGGGAAAACAAGTACTTTAAATTTTGATGGTCCATGAAAATTTTTGGAACCTTTCTCCATAAATGGTAATGCCTCCATATCTTTAATGCAAATATAATTGTTGTCAATTCCAAATCATGCATTGGATAATTTAACTCATGAAGTCTTAACTATTGGGATGCGTATGCAATACTTTTCCATGTTGCATTAAAATGCAAGCCAAGTCCCTTATATGATGCATCACTATAAATGCCATACCCTTTAGGACCAAGACGTATCGTCTAAATAGGTATAGTAGTCACTTTATGCTTAAGTTCTTGGAAACTACACTCGCACTTATTCGTCCATTCATACTTTTTGTCCTTCTTTAATAACCACGTCAATGGCATGGCTATCGCAAAGAATCTTTCCACAAATTTCCTGTAATAGATAGCAAATCCCAAAAAACAACGAACTTTAGTCATCTATAGTTGGCTTGGCCAATTCATGACCGTTTCGATCTTACTTGGGTCCAACTGAAATTCCTTTCACCAAAAATCACGTGACCAAGAAAAGCCACTCGAGTTAACCAAAACTCGTACTTGCTAAACTTAGCATACATCTCATGTTCTCGAAGGGTTTGCAGCACAATTCTCAAGTGTTGTTCATGTTCCTCTCGATTCCTTGAATACACCAAAATGTCATCAATAAATACAATCACGAACCGATCTCAAATATTCCTTGAACACTAGGTTCATCAAATCCATAAATGCAACATGAGCATTTGTTAGACCAAATGGCATTACCGTAAACTCATAATGACCATAGCATGTACGAAATGCTATCTTCGATATATCCTCCTTTTTTTTCTCAACTGATGATAGCATGTCCTTAGGTCTATCTTGGAGAATATTGAAACTCTTTGGAGTTGATCAAACAAATCATTAATCCTAGGTAATGGGTACTTATTCTTGATCGTCACCTAATAGAGTTGTCGATAACGACCCATCCTTTTTACTGACAAATAAAACTAGCACTCCCCAAGGTGATGCACTAGGATGAATAAATCCTTTGTCTAACAACTCTTGCATCTACAATTTAATTCTTTTAGTTCTGACAACGCCATTTTGTAGAATGCTTTAGGAATTGACTCCGTTCCAAGGGCCAATTCAATTACAAATTCTATCTCCCTTTCTGGGGGTAATCTAGGCAATTCCTTAGGAAAAACATCGGAGTAATCTTGTACTATTGTGATGTCTTCCATCCTTGGTTCCCCTTCCAAAGTGTTAACCACTATTGCTAGAAAACTTTGGCAACCTTCATCCAGCAATTTGATCACCTCAAATGACGTAATCAAAGAGATTGAGGGTCCTCCTCGATTCCTAACAAACTTGTAACCACTAACCCCAATCGGGTTAAACTAGATTTTCTTCTCACGATAATCCATCGTGGCTCCTTGCTTGGTAAGCTCAGTCCATTCCAATGATGACATCAAAGTCATACATAACTAAAATAATCAAATCTATCATTTTTTCCTAATCATCTATAATTAACTTATAATTAGAACAACCTACCACAGACAACACTATATCCTTTAATGAAGTAGAAATGGTGAAAATAGCTCCCAATGGTTCCGGTTTTAACCCCACTAATTCCACAAATTGTTTAGTAATAAATGAGTGCGAGGCTCCTAGATCAAACAACACATAAGCCGCACGGTCATGCAAGAATACCGTACCTATAATCATGATAGGCAAGTCCTCTACCTCCTTTCGGGTGACGGTATATACTCTTCCTTGCACTTGGGGTGATTCAGGTTGTTTTGCGGGGCGTTCCCTACTAGTTGTCCTGCCTGCTATTGTCGCGACGCTTGAGTCACCATAGGTTTGCACGTAGATAGTCCCTCACTTGGTGGCCCAACTAGCCACATCCAAAATAAGCTCCCATCTTAGTAGGACATGGGGCATTCTTACGCTTTCTTCCACATAATCGATACATCCCAAACAAATTGGGTGCCGGCTTTCTTACACCATTCTTCTTATTGGGTGGAAAAGGATGCTTTACTCTAGTCATCGATCTCTTATTGAACTAAATTGTCCCAATTAGATACGAATTGCAGTCCAGATACGGTCGTCTTATTTGCCAAGTGCTTCTTCATCATTTGAGCTTTCACATATAGCTCATTGTAATCCCTCAAATTCAAGGACAACATATGGTCCATGATTTCCAATTTCAAATCATCTCTAAACCTTCTCGCCTTATCTACAAGATCCTCAATCAGCCTTCAAGCATACTTAGATAGCTTTGCAAACTTGGCTTCATACTGGTCTATTGTTATATAATTTTGACGCAGTCTATGAAATTCAGTCATCTCTTGCTCCCAAGCACAAGCTGAAAAATACTTGCTAAGGAAGGCTTTTATGAAAATACCCACATCCAAGCTATACCTTTATGAAATACCCTCTCTTGGGTAGTTTTCCACCAAGTACCGATGTTACCTTGTAGCTAGTAAATAGCTAGTGTCACTTTGTCCTCCTCGAACCACTGTGGTAGTGTGAATGTCTTTTCTAACTCCCTGACCTAGTGGGTTGTAGCCTTGAGATCACTTGCTCTTGTAGACTTGGGTGACTTCAACTTTATAAACTACTCAACTAATCGGGTGCATAAGTTGAACATGGTTCTCTCACCTAGCCACTGGGACATTAGCAAGAGTGGCGGTGGCGGCGGCAACAAGGGTTTGAGCTTGTTGTCCTATCAAAACCTCCAGAGCATGCATCCATCATTGGATCCTCTAGTGCCATTTTTCTTACACTAGTTGGGACTTGCACTATCCTTCTTTTAGGAGTCCTTTGCCTAAGAGTTCTCAACTCAAGAGTGTTTGGATCTAGATTGCTCATAATGTAGGTTTTCACCTAAACCTACTTTCCAATTCCAAAAAGGAATTAGAAACTAAGACAACCCTCTTACCACAACAGATTTTATAAGCAAACACATCCAAGCAAAAAAAAAATGTCTTTCTTAGCTAACTATCCCCAAGACCCATCAGCACTTTATCACTCCAAGTGTTGACCAAGCTTTGAAAATACCAAAACCGATCGAGATGTCATGCTCCGACTCTCGAACACGCGACAACTCTTGTTCACTTGAGGTTAGATGAATGTGACACCCTAGGATTTGTCGCCAACCAATTCATTTTATCTTGCCGTTAAGTGTATGCGGAAATGATTCTACTAACATTTAGTCAAACATCAAGTAAATATAGTTGAAAGACATAATAGTAAAACAATAGCATCACTTTTTATTTATTTACAAAGGTTAGCCTAGGGAAACATATACACGTGCCCAACCTTGGGTGCTATTACAATAGCCTACACAAAAAGGGACTAAGCCCTACTAACCAATGTCTATCACAAAAAGGGGGGGTCAAAAAGATCACACGTCAAGTGCCTAATTGCTATCTTTCGAGGGATCCTTCAAAGCACCATCCAAATGGTCGAGGTCCATAGGGTCCCACACCTCATCATCCGGAATCTCATGAGACAACAATCCATCAAAACTCCTCAGGGAGTCGTAAACCATATCCCCCTACCTCATGAACCACGCTTTGAACACATGAAGCATGTAACGATCCCTCTCCCCATCGTCGACCTAGATAGTAGTAACGTGATGCTCATATATAAAATCACGATCTGAGACAAGTGGCATGGTGACAACAGTGCTCATGTCCATAGGGACACCAAAATACATTGAGTATGGTGTCATACTAAAGCCTTGAAAATATTTAACCACAACAAGTGAGATAAATTCAATAAGTTAAAATCCTAAGCCTTAATTAGGAAATTCGCTTGCCTCAGGTGCTGCCTAACCATGCAACCTATTATCGATGGCAGATCAATTGCAAGACAACCTCCGTTTTGCCCTATCTTTAACATGCAAAGAAATATCAACTACATCATAAATCATCAGCCACCAAATACAACAACAAACGATCTCACCTTGCCTTGGCACATGTATCCAGCATGATACAATATAATTCATGCCAGAACAACATTAACAAATAGATCACACAATCAAAACACATACCGAACTTTCCCATGCATAAAGCATCCACGCATGTTCCAATTATTACAACCCTTCGAGCCATGGCACAACCTTATGGTTTGCGGTTTAATGGTATAACCAGGCATTGTCCTACCCATTGGGCATGGCTACGTCATGGGACTCCCGCCCAAACGACATTCCAAAAAGGAGTTTTGGTTCGGCCTTAATTGTGACATGGCAACTAGCTACTAGCTAGGCATCCGATAAAAATCAAGTGACCTCAAAGGTCATGACACAACCCGAGGGTCGGTGGTCTTCTAGAAACCGGTGTCTTTCCTTTATATGTGATCAGGTAGCACAATCATCAATAATTTCATTTCTTTCTTTTCATATAGACAATGCAACCATGGTTTGTGCTCACACAACATGCTATTGCAAATAAATCACGTATAATGCAATGCAACGATGATTGACGATCATGTGAACTTGCATAATTTAACAGCTTCCAAATACAACCAACAAGCATAGGTTCAAGTCGTAGTACAACAATCATTCTCAACCAATTAATACTATGATAATCAATCAATCAATCCTCATAGGAAATGAACGACAAACAATTATTTTCACAATAATCAATTGTATCTAAAAGAATAATCACTATTAATTATTCCCACAATAATCAACTAGTACTAATAAATTATTCATAAATAATTATTTCGATAAAAAATCACATGCCTCATCAAACTAACTTTAATAAATTATTCCCATAAATAATTGACTACCATAAAATAATGATAATCTTTAATTATTTCCAAAAATGCTTATTAATACTAAATAAAGTGCTTTAGTCAATTATTTCAATTAATAATTAACTCCCACAAAATAGTCATAAATATTTACCATTTTCATAAATAATTATTTGACATAAAATAAATCACTTTAATTAAAAAATTCCTTAAATAATCAAAGGCCATATAATAATATCACATATAACTATCAACCATTAATAAATAAGCAACAAATATATAAGTATAAAATTGCTCCAATTAACTATTTGTCAACAAGAATCATAATTAATTATTTCTCCAAAATAATTAATTATCAATAAAATATTAATTAATTATCAAAAATAATTTTACTATATATAAATAAATAATTATCACAAAATAATTATATTATAATTAATTATTCCCATAAATAATTAATCATAATTAACTAATGCTAATCATACATTAACCAACTTAATTAACATTAAACAAGATTAGTCATAAAAGTAATGCTAATTATTGATAGCTCAATTAAATTAGCAAAAACCATTAGCTTATCTTAATTAAACAAGTGAGGGCATACAAATCATACTTAAGTATAAACAACCATCATTAGTCATTAAACAAACGTACAACTAATTAAACTACCCATTAACGCAATATTATCCCTTAATTAAGGGATTAGGAAAATAACTCATGAGTTGAGCTAACTGGGGGTACCATGACAACAGTGACGACGAGGGTTACACATGGCTAGTTGGAGACGACATGGGATGACGAATGGCGGCGGAACTCTAGCGAAA
The DNA here is from genome assembly GCA_014182845.1 of Corymbia calophylla. Taxonomy (NCBI): domain Eukaryota; kingdom Viridiplantae; phylum Streptophyta; class Magnoliopsida; order Myrtales; family Myrtaceae; genus Corymbia; species Corymbia calophylla. Next base: position 22,847,910 of record CM024693.1, read on the forward strand.
CAGCTTTGGTAGTGGACTATTTCTTGTTAAAATAAAAAGGACCAACGGTTGGCAATGGTTGAGCGGGTTGGATGGCGGTTGGTCAGGCAGTTGGCGGGTGATGATGGGGTTCCAAATGGTGGCAGCAGCTTTGATAACTAGTAGCAACAGGTGATAGGGGTGGACAAAGATAGTAGCAAGGGCGGAAAATAAAGAGGGAAATGAGGGAAAGAGAGAAAAAAGAGAGAGAGCTGAGGGGGTTTTGGGGCTGCCAACCGAGAGAGGAGAGAGAGAGAAGAAGCAAACTTGAACTTGAAGTCTTTTCCAACTTGAGCCTTATGCATCAATGAGAACCAAGCATTTCTATCAAGCTTAAGACCACACAAAGCTAAATCATCTAGAAGGAAAAGTCCACAGGCTGAAAAGAAAAAGAAATGGGCTTGCTTGGGCCCCTATTGGGTCGTCCATTATGGGCACAAGGCCCATTGGGACTTTGGCTTGGGGTTCGTCCCCTTGTGGGCCCAATTTCTCGACCCAAAAATCCATTTTTCGAATCTTTGCATCTTACTAATGAACTCGAGGATAAATGTGGTGACGTTTGATTAGTCAGTCGTGAAGTCCTTGAAAAGTCGATGCCCAAAATCATATTGAAAATCGGGGTTAAATTCAATCGAATGTGACTTTAGTATGGCATAAACTATCGGGCGGCTTTTAAGGCTTTTTCACATTTGACCTGTGATTGATAACTTTTCAATCCACATTTAAGCCATATTTCAAATCAAGGGCGACCCTCGGTTATTATGTAATCACAGGGAATCAATTGGTCATCTTGTGTATAGAGTCAAAAAAGGATCGGTTTAATGTCATTTATAATTAGTATCAAAGTCATGTTAAATCACCCGCAATTTGGTTTATACCTCTGCCTAATCAATTTATTTTTGTTTACTAATTGGCTGGTAACAAGGTGGTATTGTCCCTCTTAGATCCTTATGGTCAAACAGTCTATCCCTCTTTGAATTTGCTAGTCATGCGCATGTCAATCCCTATTTGCGTTTCCGAATAGTTAGTTAACTCGTGAATGATTAGTTCAGAAAAATTGCAATAATAGGGCATTGATTATATAACCATTTCATATAATTCCAAAGTAGGGTTGAAATTCAAAACGTCATATGTCTTCACTAAGCTTTACCTTTACGAGGCATCCAACAGCACATGCATTGCCCAAAACCTTACTTGTTTCACCCACGGTCACTTCCCCAAGCATGAAACTCCACATGCGACGCAATGCTCGCCCAAAAACCCTCATGTACAGCAAGCACAGAATACAACTGAGCCTCTTTTGTTTCGGCCTCTCCATCATAGATCACAATCAATCATTTGCTCGTGTGACACCATTCAAAAGAAACAACACAAAACAACAAGCAACACATCCACACTCCATGACCTAAAGAACCAAGAGAAAAGGCGAGATTAGCCGGCTTATAACTAGTCTCGTCCCTAGCCTTGAGAGTTCTTCGCTTGATGTGGATCGAAAGGGGCAGGTGTGAGCTAGACCAAAATGAAAACGAGAGGGGATGGTGGTGAAAATGACTCGGTGGAGAGAAAAAAACTAGATAGAAGAGAAGGGAAGAGGAGGAGGCACTGGTCTTTCCCCCAAGAAGAAGAGAGAGAAAGGTTGAGTAAGCTTGTCAAATACACAAGCTTACATGAAAGCTGGATGAAGGAGGGAAATCGGCAGCCATCATGAGGCTAAAACTAGCCCCTAATTTTCTCAAAATTATTTTTGCATGAAAAGCCATTGCGGAAGAGGGGCGGCCATGTATTGCCATATTTCTTCAAGAAATGTTGCACATCCCAAAAATGAGAAAGAGAGAGGGTCGCCCGGACTCCATTTTCCCTCCTAATTTGAACCATTTCATTCATTTAATTTCCTCACATGCCTATGCACGTGTGCATGAGTGACTGACTATAGTGATGCTTAATTTCCGAACATTGCCGCGCTCTACAATCCTTAAAAATTGACAAAATTCTATGCGCCACTCCACTCAGTGTTCAATCGCATTAAAATTTTCCCATGAAATAAACTTTCCTGCATCAATTCTCTTACCCTCGAATCGTTTCGTAGGTCTTCATCCAGAGAAATTTTCAAAGTTAAATAAAATTTCTTACAATGCATAACATGGTTAATAGAAGTTGTTTTTTTTAGGGCGTCACACAATAGCTCACAAAATCCGACTTTCTTCTAGAATCCAATGGTACCATAATCAACATCATATTTACTTTTTCGAAAGTCCCATAATATTTGTCAATTTTCTCTTGTATTTTTCCAACCATAATTTTAACCCTAGGATCCAAAGCCTTCACCACTTCTTTCAAATATTTGTACAAACTAGCTATCTCCTCAAAATAATCATTTGAAGTGACAATAAAGTCCCCGACATCTTGGTATAGACAATTGACACTTGAATTTTTGCCTAGGAAATGGTTATGCAAATATCCAATTAGCTCCGGCCATCCTACGTGGCCGAATTGGCACTAACATGAACGCCGACAACAAAACAACATCATTTTTGTTTCAATTTTTTTTAAAAACATACCTAGAATCTTCAAAATAGTGTCACTCACCTTCTCTTGTGTTTTTCCTCCCCCAAATCCAAGATCTTCTTCAATTTGAAGAAATGAAGGAAGAACCCTAACTATTATTTACCAAAATCAATTCGATCTCAACTCAAATTGAAGGATTTTGCTCAAGCTAAGTCATTCTTTCATTGAATCAACTCCCCTATCTAGCCATATGCCTTTGTCCATCCTAACTTTACAATTCGCCCTTCAAAATTGCAAAACCCAATTGACCCGTTGTCACAACTTGAATCCTATAGGGATAAGGTTGACACATCTATCATTTCACTCGAAAGACATAGCCTCTAACAACTAAAAGTCTAGCTTCCAAAGCCCCCACGATAATGCTCTCCCTCAAATGGCCACTAACCAAGGGACCTAGAAAAATTAGGAAAAGAGAGGGGTGAGCAATTACAGCTCAATTAGTAATACATATCTTATAAACATATCAAGTCTCCACATTAGATATTAGAGATGTGCAGACCCCTAGAGTGCTAAAACTTGGTACGGGGGGACACTTAAGTGACAAAATCGAAGCAAAAAGGATCTATTAAGTGCCAACGGCGAAAAAATCCGGCTAAACTACATATGTGTCATTTTCCGGCGATTTTATTTGCTAACGAAACAATTTTTTCAAAAAAAATATCCACATGGAAATTTTATAAAAAAAGAAAGAAAGAAATTGTCCACGTGGCAAAAAAAAAGTCATACCAGAAAAAAAATCTAAAAAATCAATTTTTTTTATAAAAAAAAGGAAGGGGAAGGGATTGGGCGAGGGTTGCACACCGCTGCCATCGCCGTCGGCCCTTCCCGGCGATGGTGGGGCGGTGGCAAGGGTTGCACAGCCCTGGCCCGATCCTCCCACTTCCTTTTTTTTCAATTAATCAATTTTATAATAATATGTTTTAATTTTTTTAATTTTTTAATATTATTTAATTAATATTTTTTAAATGTCACATCAGCACCAAAACGACGTCGTTTTGGCTAATTTTTGCTGACTCAGCTTCCAACGAGCAACGTAAGTGAGTTATATTATTAATATATGCCATGTCAGATTTTCGGCGGTTTTTGCCGGAGTTGGCACTTAAGTATGCATTTCGTAACTTTTGGCTCTTAAATGTCCTCTAGTGCCAAGTTTTGGCACTTAGGCTGTTTTTTTTTCCCCACATTTAGAACTCAAAAACAAGACTCATTTATGTCAATCCAACACATAATAACTCACAAGAATAGAATGAGTTATATATAACTTCAACTTAGCTATATCAATAGCAGAATTTCTCGTTCACCCATAATATCAAAATAAATATCATTGGTTCCGTTAAAAAATCGAACTCATCATTTCTCACGTAAGCTCATTCCATTAATCGAACTCGTAGCACATGTCAATGGTATATTCCACCAGTTGATCTCATAGCACATCACATCTTATGGCTTTAAACATGACTCTCACGAGACTACATCATCGTGTAGTACTTAACCCTTGAGTAGTTTAAGGCTCTAGAAGTAGCTCCTACGAAGTTATGTTATTGTGTAGCACTTAGCCATTGATAAACAACATATATCAATAGTACAAGGCTCTAGATGTGGCTCCCATGAAATGACGTTATCATGTAATAATTAACCCTTGATACCAGGCTCTAGAGGTGACTCCCACAAAATTACATTATCATGTAGTACTTAATCCTTTTGTAATACATGTCAATGGTACAATGTTTTAGAGGTGGCTCCTACAAAATTACGTTTTTGTGTAGCACTTTGTCCTTTTACTGGTCCATATCATGATTGGTTTCACAAATAATCAATTTTTTCTACAAAACCAATTCAGAATTCGCATAATAAATTTGTTTCCTAAATCATTAAATGACTCATTCCATAAGTTAATTATCATCATAATACACATTTAAACTTTCACGATAAATTCCATATCACATTTCTTAAATCATCCTCAAATGAATATAAACTAATAAATGCCCAAACCCCTTACCAAGTTCATAGTTATATTGAGTATAACCAGCTATCATCCAATACTAGGAATTCAATTCAAAAATCAATCTCATAAACTAAGCAAGTAGCTTTTTGCAACATAACCATCCGTCATTTCTCATCCATTTCTCAAATCATTCATAAATATTTTCATAAACAATATATATACATAAATTGTCACAACACATTTAGTAATATATCTCTTAAACCTTTCTCAAATAATTGAAACGTAGTGAATACCCAATCTCGCTTTAAGCAACAAAAATACTCTTTCCAGTCCAATATGTATATATATTTACATACTTCATGACGTAGGTTTTACAAAACCAAAGAAAATATAGTACAACTCACATGAAAACGCCCACAATGAAATAACAAACATTACTCAAATTGTCAAATTTACAATCTTGTCAAATAAGCAAGAAACAACATCAAAATTGAGTAAAACGTTACCTCAATAACCCATTGACTCAGCTAAACATCAACGCAACTAAAACGATTCATACGCGCCAACAAATTAGCTATCCGAAGCGATTATTCAAAGCCATCGCAATGTGGGGCTTGAGCGCGAAACTTGATTGTGCCATAACTCTCTCACCCAAACCCCAAGCAATCATGCAGTCAATATGAAGATCATTCCAAACACTAGAAGACCCACAACTTGGACGATCCAAACTCGAGCCAAAACTGACAAAATAAGGCCTTGAAGTGGCCAGGCGCATATTGTTCATCATGCACAAGAAGTTTGAAATTTTGTTTCGGGAAAATACGAGTTCAAATCCAGTTCCATAAAATCCTACGGTTCCATGACACTCTAAACTATCATTCTTATAAATACACGTGGCTTAACGACTCAAAAATCGGACTTCTCGATTTATTTTTCCCAAAATTCCGAATTTGAGCCCTAATTCGGAAAATAACTTCAATTGGACGAACGAGGGGTGCGAGCACTTACCAAGCATTGATATATGAAGTTGATTCGGTTTGGTGAGGTCCCCATAACGTGTGCATGCAAAACCCCTTTCTTTCTTTCCTTTTCTCTCTTTTCTTTCCTCTTTCTATTTGCACGCACAAGAGCTCTCAGCCTCTCTGTTTTATTATGCCAAGTCCCTTTTCTCTTCTTTTCTCTTTAACTTTTTCAACCCTTCCTTTTATTCTTCTTTTCTTTTCTTTTTTGTCTTTTACTTTTGACCAAGTCAAAGTCCAAATATTACATTCTACGCCCTTAAAAAAAATTCGTTTTTGAAATTTGAATAAATCTTAACTTACCTCAACCAATAAACAAATGTGGGTATCTGCATCTCACCTCTTCCTCGAGCTCTCAAGTTTCACCACCAACCTATGGGTCAACTTTCCCATCTTACCCATAGAAAAAAAAGAAAAAAATGTGCACACGTTAAAAGAATGTTAATCACGACAACCTCGTCAACTCTAACACATCTAATTGCCGTTTCTTTGAACACAACCAAGGCCTTGTCATATATCTTATTTTATTTGTGACAAGAAATTAATACACTTCATGACACCACATCCTTTTCCTCCTTTCATTCTTAGGGAGTTCAACCACAATTGCTTTAACCACCGTCAATAAGAATGACACATTGACAACGTCACCCGAAGCGGTCCTAATAACTTCCAGTGGATCAATAATTCCAGTTTCACCATAACAACAATCACCTTTTGTTGCATCAAAACTTTGCTCCATCACTACATTACGACCCTCCAAGCCCATAGTGACCTCTTTCTCTAAGATTATGTCATTGGATTCTCACATATGTTCTCAATGATCACAACTCCTGACATGTAGTACATGTACATCTTCTTACTAGATTTCCTTTTCGTAAGAGAAAAGTCTTTCTTGCATGCCTCGAAAAAGAATCACTTCTCAATGACTGCATTTATATCATTCGTCTTCCTATGCAATTCACTGATTATCAACTGATAGAATTTTCATCTAAATCATACTCCACATGGTTACTTGGATGCGGATATGGCATTGACCCATGGAACTAGATTTTGAGGGAAATAACTAATCGATGAGAGACACTGAAATATCTAAAAGTACAAACTTTGACTATGCATTTTGGGGAAGCGTTCCTTGATGCTCATAAGTTACACTTTAGGTTCTCATTACTTATATCATTCCTTGCAAGCCACAAGTCAACTTCCTCGAGAGCTACTCTGGACCAGTAAGATGTGGACCTACCTTTCCTCATTTATAATTGATCTTGTTGTGGCTAATTGAATAGATATCATGGCCATCATCCTTTTTTTGTCTACTCTTCTCTCCTTTCTTTTTCCCTCAATACCTCATAGCTTTAACCAAAGACAAGTGCTTTTCTACTTGCTCAAGCAACTCTCTGTGATTACTTTTCAAGGTTTCTGTCAAGAGCCTCCACTCATAACAAGATATTATAGGACGAGGACAGAACACTCCCTTGACCAAATTGCCAATTGGTGATAAACAAGAGAAATAAGATTGTCAATGAATTCATGCATGAAAACCCGCTCATCCAAGTTAAAAGATTAAACTATTTGTATAGGCAATCTCATCCAAAGTCAATCACCATTCCATGGATTGCAATAATTGCCTCGTTCTTTTTTATTTAAACCTTTAGTTTCCATATTGGATCTCAAAACTTCAGCATCCTCAAATCTCCCAGTCGATGCATAAACATTTGACAAGGGCACAACTTGATCCAAATTTCTTATTTCCTATTTGGACAACTTTCTTATTGCAAGTTTGGCAAACTCCACATCCCTATGAACTAGGCAACCACTAAGTAGAGCTTTCCAAATGTTTTGCGTCCACCTACTCCAAAACATTGTTGGCAAGGCCTTATGCAACTAACAAGCATCTTGCATGAGCAAGCAAGTCAACTAAGCACCCAAATTCTACTTACGAGGCCTAATTATGCTCTCATCTCATCAACACGCAAGACTACAAGCATTCAAGACAATCACATAAATCGCACTATCAGAGTCCAATCCTTGCATCATTGCCTCATCATAAAAACTTATTGCAATTTCTTTGGCATCATAATTCCATAATCTTTTAACATTACATTCTAAGATACTATATCCCAAAAATAACCCATCTCCTCGAACACATTGATAGCTGGCACCATAAGCCTGCATTTTGAGAGCTGATAGAAGAATATTTTGTATTACTCTTCATGGCAAAAGATTATATCCAAATGCTGAATAATGAAGTTGCTCACTAAGATCCAATATAGCTTGCTCCACAAAAGTCACTATAACACCAACCAATAAAATGGAATCAAAATGCAAGCTTTCTCCCTCTCGTGATCTTATCCAAAGGTGCAAAGCCTTTTGTGGATGTCCAAAATGTGCACATCTTGAAATTGTCATTGTACAAGAAATTACTATCTATAAATGCATGTGACCAAAGACCAATATTAATAATCAAGCTGTGAACAGATTCTAACCCTAGTGATCTTAAAGCAACACGTGCCTATACTATAGATATTGTTATCATTAAACCAAGTACAATGCCAACCATCCTAATTTGGTTAAGCAGTGCAAGGGCCTCCTTGAAAAGATCATTATACACAAACCTAGTAATGGCTATATTGAAAGAAGTCAAACCAAGGTTCTTTAGTCCATAAAGTACTTTATAAGAGCCACCAACATTTCAGCATCTTGCATAAGTATTAATAATGGAATACCCACAATCAAAATATGCTCTTGCCTATTCTTAACAATCAATCCATGAATTCATTGGAACCACAAGTTAATAAAACTTGCAATGCCAATAACATCTCTAATGATGGTGAAAGAACCACACTAGATATTCTCTACAAATCCAATTCAACGAGAATGCTACTTTGCCCTTCCACATACAGCTATCAATTGATCCAAACTTTTATAGAAACCATTGCTAAGAGGATTGGGAACGCACCTCTTTTTCAAAGGTTTTCTAAGGTCCAAGCTGTTATCATCATTAGGAGAATGGAATATATTATAACTTTTGAGAGACTCACCACACCATGCACATAGAAGACCAATAGACTAGCTAAGATTACCGTGAGCGAGAAAAAAAAAACAATTCGATGCTTTAGCAAATTCTGAAGTTCCTTTCGTCATTGTCATTCCTCTTAACTCTTATGAGCAAATCAATTAAGCCTTGTCTTCCACAAAAACGAAGCATGTTTCACAGAAAATGCTCTGGTTGACCATCCTTGGGTCAACAATAGAACTTTCATGAGCTCCATTATCTTGAGCACCTTGTCTTACTCCCTTCTTATGAGTCCGAACTCATCCTAATATCAAAAGTAAGAACTCCTTTGTCTTTGTTGTTCCTTAAATGAAGCATGCTTCTTTAAATCAAAATCGATAATCGATTGGACCCAAAATAAAACATACATCTTAGTACCTAACAAAAGACTAATGCACTAAAATCTCACGCACAACGTCTCATAAAATCTACACTCAAACGATCACAACCTAAGCTCGATACCACAAGATGCCACACCTCAAACCTTATAGGGATAAGGTTGACACAACCGTCCTTCCACTCGAAGGACACAGCTTCTAACAACCAAAAGTTCAGCTCCCAAAGTCCCCCACGATAACGCTCTTGCTCTAACGGCTACTAACCAAGGGACCTGGAAAAATAGGGAAAGAGAAGGTGAGCAATTACAGCTCAGTAAATAGCACATATCTTATAAACAGATGAAGCCTCCACATTACACATTTAGAACTCAAAAACAAGACTCGTTTATATCAATCCGACACATAATAACTGATGTGCGCAGACCCCTGGAGTGCCAAAACTTGGCATAGGGGGACACTTAAGTGCTAAAAGTTCAGAAATGTATACTTAAGTGTCAAAATCGGAGCAAAAATGATTAGTTAAGTGCCAACGGCGAAAAAATCCAACCAAATTGCCACGTGTTATTTTCCAGTGATTTTATTTGCTAACGAAGCAATTTTTTTCAAAATAAAATATCCACGTGGTAATTTTTAAAAAAGAAATTGTCCAAGTCATACCTAGAAAAAATTTAAAAAATCAATTTTATTAAAAAAAAAAAAAAAAAAAGAGAAGAAGGGGAAGGTTTGGGCGAGGGTTGTGCAACCCTCGCTGCCGTCGCCGTCGCCACCCCACCATCGCCGAGAAGGGCCGACGACGGTCGCCGTTGGCCTGGCGACCCCGGCCGACCCTCGCCCACCGTTGCCGGCCCTTCCGGCGAGGGTGGGGCGGCGACGGCGGCAGCAAGGGCCTCGCCCGATCCTCCCCTTCCTCCTTTTTTTTTATAAAATTAATCGATTTTATAAGAACATATTTTTAAGTTATTTAATATTATTCAATTAATACATTTTTCAAATGCTACGTCAGCACAAAAATGATGTTGTTTTTGCTGAGTCTTTGCTGACTTAGCTTCCGACGAACCACGTAAGTGAGTTATATTATTAAAATAAGTCACGTCGGATTTCCGGCGGCCTTTACCAGAGTTAGTACTTAAGTGATCCAATTTTCAAAAAAAATGGTACTTAAGTATATCTTTCATAACTTTTGACACTTAAGTGTCCCATCATACTAAATTTGACACTTGGGCTGTACTTTTCTCCATAATAACCTGTAAGAAGAAAATGAGTTATATAAAACTTCAACTTAGCTATATTAATAGCAAAATTTCCTGTTCACCCATAATGTCAAAACAAATATCATTGGTCCGGTTCAAAATTCGAACTCATCATTTCTCACGACTATAACTCATTCCATTAATCGAACTCGTATCACATGTCAATGGTATATTCCATTTATTGATCTCATAGCACATCACATCTTATGGCCCTAGAGTTGACTCATACGAGACCACGTCATCATGTAGCACTTAACCCTTGAGTAGTACAAGGCCCTAGACATGGCTTCGATGAAGTTACGTTATCGTCTAGCACTTAGCCCTTGATAACCAACGTATATCAATAGTACAAGGCTTGAAATGTGGCTCTCATGAAATGACGTTATCGTGTAGCACTTAGTCCATGACTACAAGGCTCTAGAGATGGCTCCCACGAAATTACATTATCATGTAGCACTTAGTCCTTTTTTAACACGTCATTGGGACAAGGCTCAAGATGTGGCTCCCACGAAATTACATTATCACGTGGCACTTAGTCCTTTTACTAGTCCATATCATGATTGATTTCATAAATCAAAACATAACTTTTCCCAAATTAATTTTCTCTACAAAACAATTTCAGAATTTACATCATAAATTGGTTTCCCAAATCATTAAAGAACCCATTCCATAAGTTAATTATCATCGTAATATATATTTAAACTTTCACGATACATTCCATATCACGTTTCTTAAACCATTCTCAAATGAGTAGAAACTAATAAATGCCCAAACTCCTCACCAGGTATTACTAGCCATCCTCCAATACTAGGAATCCAATTCATAAATCAATTTCGTAAACTAAGCAAATAGCTTTTTGCAATATAACCATCCGTCATTTCTTATTCATTTCTCAAATCATTCATAAACATTTTCATAAATAATACATATATGTAAATTTTCACAACACATATAGTAATATATCCCTTAAACCGTTCTCAAATAATCAAAAGGTAGCAAAAACCCAATCCCGCTTTATGTAACAAAAATACTATTTCTAGTCCAATATGTATATATTTACATAATTCATGACATGGGTTTTACAAAACCAAAGAAGATATAGTATCATTCACTTGAAAATGCCCACGATCAAATAACAAACATTACTCGAGTTGTCAAACTTGCAATCCTATCAAATAAGCAAGAAACAACATCAAAATCGAGTAAAACACTACCTCAACAACCAATCTGCTCAACTAAACTTAAACGCAAGTAAAACGATTCATATGCGCTAACAAATTGCCTATCCGAAGCAATTATTCAAAGCCGTCGCAATATGAGGCTTGAGCACAAAACTTGGTTGCACTATAACTCTCTCACCCGAACCCCGTTTGAAGCGATTATACAGTCAAAATGAAGATCATTTCAAACACTAGAAAACCCATAATTTGGATAACCCAAACTCCAGTTGAAACCAACAAAATAAGGCCTTGAAGTGGCTGGGCGCATATTGTTCATCACACGCGGGAAAGTTTGAAATTTTGTCTCGGGCAAACCACAAGCTTAGATCCAATTCTATAACATCCTATGGCTCCACGACACTCTAAACTATCATTCCTATAAATATATGTGACTCAACGACTCAAAATTTTGATTGGATGACAAGGGATGTGAGCACTTACTAGGCATTGCTATACAAAGTTGATTAGGCTTGGCAAGGTCCCTGTAGCATACGCATGCAAAACCCCTTTCTTAGTTTCCTTTTCTCCCTTTCTTTTTTCTCTTTTCTTTCGCCTTTCTTTATGCATGCACGAGAGTTCTCAACCTCTCTATTTTATTCTACCGAGTCCCTTCTCTCCTCTTTTCTCTTTGACTTTTTCAACCCTTCCTTTTATTCTTCTTTTTTTTTTTATCTTTTATTTTTGACAAAGTCAAAGTCCAAATATTACACCCATAACGCAATCGTTACCCAATTCGACCTTGAGATTCTACTGCGAATATGACAAGAGTGTGGTCCCGATTTGCTTGTGTTGTCGACACTCTGTGAACATGACATAAATGTATATTTTCGTGGTCCCAAACCAACAAATTTCTTTGTACTATCACTCGTACATGCTAGAATATGGAAATAAAAAAAAAACACAATATAGATAAAGCATGGCAAAATCAACCACATGAGCAACAACTTGATTGGTCGGCCTTGTTCACAGTAATTTGAGAGTTATGAAATACGATTTCTACATCAATATTAAAAAAAAGAAAGAAGCAATAACATGAATTGATTCAAGCATGACTTGTGACATCTTGAGTTTTTCTTATCCTACAATTATATTTAAACTGTGGAGTTCGATATCATTATTATTAAGTACGGAATTTGAATGGAATAGTTTATGCTCAAAATGCGAGCAACACGAAATGAGTTTGTGAATCAATGTCGGCATGAACACGATTGGAACGGGTGACACTAGTTACTAAATAGTGATACTAGGTCATATATTGAAATCAGACAATCCCTCAATCTTTTGTTTTGTGATTGTTAGAATTAAACATATTGTTTGGTATTATCGCCAATGATTCAATGACTTTAAAAATCAAAAACATTTTTGTGCGTGTTAATTCTAATAATGTGACATTAAAGAAATGTTCACATAAATGATCTTTAGAACTAGATACCTAATCCCCTTTATGGATGAAAATCTAGGGCCATTATTGGCAATTCAATTATTCTAAATTTCAAAAATTAGAATGCAAATCATGCATTAAAGTAGACAATTGTCCACTAATCTTGGCACCTTAGCCTTATCATGGAACACAAGTGTCTAGTGAAGCACGCCAAATGTCTTCAAGGATCATCACAAGTGTTAAACCACAAGCAAGGATGAACCAAGTGTTCTTGATGATCATCACACTCAAGATAGAGCTAAAGGGGGCTTGACATCTCTCTCTCTCTCACAATCGAACCTCCTCTCACCATTACACACTTCATTTTTTACTCTCAATTTTCTTCACCAAGAGCTCTCAAAGATTAAGCACTCAAGTAGGTTGAGATTTGGTTATACAAATCAAGCTTATAAGTAAGTGAAATTACTAAGTTCAAAGCTATTTGATCTGCTTGCTTCTTTGAGAATGAGTATAGTCTAGCCATGACAACTCGTTCAACTCTTAGTTGTTGAAACTATGTAAAGAATTGTTCATGCATGTGAAACTAGTCCGTCTTTGATTTGTTCGGCTTATTGGAACTAGATTTAGGTGAGAAATGGTCTTAAGGCTCATGGCTTATTCTAAAAACTATAGAAATTGTGCTATATTTCAAGTCTATCCTAGAATCCATGGAAAATATGCTGTGTATAGTGAATTTTAATGCTTGGCTTGTGGTGTGTTATCCGTGTAACATAATACATAAATTGTATGGACATTGTTGCGACCTAAATTTTTTTGAAATAATAAATATATTGTAGTAGGTTTAGGGGTATTGTTAATATCGGGCCGACGGCCCTCAATTAACTCGGGTTCTCCCAAGCCCATACCCCGCGCGACGTTGGGATATTCATAAAAACTTCAAACAAAGAGTCGCCACTAGTCTATTGAGGTCGACTAGAAACCAAGCAAGACATGAGAGCGTGTCTCGCTTTTTACGCAACCAGAGGGTCTGGGCTCGGGGACTTAATTACGTTAGTCACGCGACTAACACCCTTTCGGTACCTAACTTGATTGTATATTAACTAAGGTCATGGCAACACGTTCGAGAAACCCAAGGTTTATCCTAATCTTTCTAAGAAAATAACGTCTAAAAATCGTGACAAATAAGGTGCAGGAATATAACATAATTAAAAAACCTATTGTAAAGCCCTAAAGGCTTATTCAATTTTGGTCTTTCTCCTTCTTCTTTTTTTTTTTTTAAGGGTTTTCTAATTTTTGAAATTTTTTTCTTGAATTTTTCTGAATTTTTTGAATTTTTAATATTTTTTTTTTTAATTAATTTTTTTTAAAATATTTTCGAATTTTTCGAAATTAAAAAAGACAAATTTTCAAGATTTTTAAATTTTTTGACTTTTCTGATTTTTTTTAAAAAAACATCTTATTGATTTTTTTGGAATTTTTAATTTTTCTAATTTTTTTTTAAGAATTTTTTTATATTCAAAAAAAAAGAAAAAAAGATTAAATTAAATTAAATTAAAATAAACTTTAAAACCTTTCTGAAATTAAAAAAACATTTTTTAATTTTTGAAAGATTTTTTTTTTGAAAATTTTTAAGATTTTTTTTTAAAAAATATTTTTTTTAATTAATTTTTTTTTAATTTTCTAAAATTTCTGATTTTTCTAGACTTTTTTTAATTTTTATTTTAAAAAAAAAAGTGATTCGGACCGGGTCGGGTGACCCGGCCCTACTAAACCGACCCGGACCCTATCGGTCCGGGCCGAGCCAACTACCGGGCTGGCCGGGCTGGCCGAATGGCCCGGTCAAAAATATTTCAAAATGGCCCATGATTAAAATAAATTAAAAGAAAAAGCCCATTTCTAATTCCTAATAAAAGATGGCCCAAATCGGATTGGGCCCATCCGAAAAAAATAAACTCGGCCCAGCCCCAGCTTTCTAAATTTTCAGCCCGGCCCCCTTTTTTTTTTTCTTTTTCTTTTTTTAATCTTTTTTTTTTTTTCGTTTTTGGTCTTCTTCTCCGCGGGCGTCCCACGCCGCTCGCCGGAAACCTAGCATCTCCCTCCGCGCACTACCGCCGACGTCACCGCAATTCCTCATCCGTCTAAAAGGGATTTTCGTGTCGTCCGGCGTCGGCTGTTCAATACAGGCGGCGCCAGACGTTGCCGGCGATGATTTCCGGCGAACCCGGAAGCTCGCCATCGCCGGAAAACTAAAAATGCCTCTTTTCGACTCAAAAATGCATGGAAATCACTAAAAAAACTACAATGCTAGGAGAAACACAAGATAAAGCCAATAAACAATCAAACATTCATAAAAACCAGATCGTCGAGGGACGCAAATTTTCTGGATCTCATTGAGGCATTTCTACAAACATTTTGCGGGCACTGAACAAAAACGGGCTATTCGACTCGATTCGGCTTGAGACCGAGACCAAGCTCCTATCTAGCCATCAACATGCTCAGAGATGCGAGAGGGCAAGAGAGGAGGGGGCCGGGACTCGCGCGAACTGGTCGGCGCGAGCTCCGCCCGAGTCCCCTGCGAAAACAGAACAAGAATGCGTTTCGAGACAAAACCTACCTGGTTCAGACAGAGCTTCACGGTCGACGACGACGAGCGGACGAGTCTCTGGCACCTGCGAATTGTTCCTGGATCCCTCCTAGTTCGTCTTCTCCACTCTTTTTTCTTGCTGGTTTCACTTCCGCTTCTTCGGTTCCTCTGTTCTCCGGCGTCGAAGCTGAGGCACGATGGGGGGAACACGCCGGCGACGGATCAGGTGTGACCGTCCATCCTTCTCTCACTTTTTTCCTCCCTTTCTGCTCTCCCTTCTTCTGGTTTTCTCTTTTCTGGTTTTCTCTCCTCTGGTTTTCTCTCGCTCCCTTTCGGTCAGGCCAGCGAATCGTAAACCCTTCTTCTTGCCTGCGTTTTTTCCTCTTTTTGCTGTCTCTCGGGCAACAAGAACTGAAGAAAAGAACGTCAACCACAGAGAAAACCCAGAATGGCCCTCCATCCTTCTGCTCCGTCTCTCGAGCTTTTCTCTTTTCCCTGTGGTCTCTTTTCCCAGAAAAATGTCCCGTTTTTTTCTCTTCCCCCGTTCCTCTCCTTCAGCATCGCTCGCTCCTCCTCTGCCCCTACTCGCTCGTCGATCCTCCTCCTGCTCCATGTAACCGAAAATCTTCTCCCCCTCTCTCCGCGTGACAGCACAGCAAGGGAATCTTCCCTTGCTGGCGTCACGCGGCTGACGTCAGGCGCAAGGGCGATGTCCGAACGACGCCGTCTTCTTCCTGCTGCTACGTTTCTGCTTCTCGTTCCCGTGTGCGCGTGTGGGCGTGCGGAGGAAGAAGGGAAAATAGAGGTGTGGGCTGGGCTCTTCAAATAAATTTGGTGGGCTTCAAAGAAATAAAATAGGTGGGCTGGAAGAGTGCAGGTATGGGCTAGACTATGTCAGCCCATTAAAAAAAAAAATTTCGATTTTTTTTATCAAATTTTTTTCTTTTCTAGCAAATTTCTATATATTTATACATGCAAGAAATAAATGGGCAATTAAAACAAAATAGACAAAAAATCGGGTGTCAACAACTGCCCCTCTTTGAAAGGGAGCTCGAAGAGGTTCATTTCAAAGACTAGGTGACACCCGACTTTTACCGACGAGCAATGGAGGCACGAATTTATTTCGTTTCATTTTTTTTTTTTCATTTTTTTCTTTTTTTTTTTTTTTTTTTTTTTTTTTTTTTTTTTTTTTTTTTTTTGAGTCTCGGCTCGTGTGAACGAGTTTCAACCAAGTTAGTGAAGTCTCACCGTGTAATAACGGGTTTTGACTATGTTAGTAGAGTCTTACCGTGTAAGAACGGGTTTCGGCGGGTTAGTAAAGTCTTACCGTGTAATAACGGGCTTCGACTAAAGTTAGTAAAGTTTCGGCCGTGTAATAACGGGCTTCGACTTAAAGGGAGGTCTTACCGTGTAATAACGGGCTTCGAAGAACGGGTTTCGAGATGGTAAAGTCTTACCGTGTAATAACGGGTTTCGACTTGGAAGGGAGGTCTTACCTGGGTTTCGGCCAGTGTAATAACGGGTTTCGACTTCGACCGAGATAGCAAAGTCTTACCGTGTGTAATAACGGGCTTTGACTTTCGAAATGGAGGTCTTTCGACCGTGTGTAATAACGGGTTTCGACTTGAAATGGGGTCTTACCGTGTAATAACGGGTTTCGGCCGTGATGGTAAAGTCTTACCATGTAATAACGGGTTTCGACTTGAAATGGAGGTCTTACTTCGTGTAATAACGGGTTTCGGCCAGAAATGCATGGTTTTAGGTTGATGGCAAAGTCTGTGGAGAATTGCATGGTTTTAGGTTGACCAACGGAACCCTTTGGAAATTGCATGGTTTTCCGGTTGAATGCATGGTTTTTTAGGAGGACCATGAACCATTTGGAATATCATGGTTTTCCGATTGACATGGTTTTAAGGTTGACCATGAACCATGTGGTTTTAAGGAAGACCCACAAACCCTATGAAAATCACATGGTTTTTGGTTGAAATGGCCATGTGGTTTAAGGAGGAACCACGAACCCTTTGGAATTGTATGGTTTCACTGAGTGAACCTGTCAAATTCAACTTGGGCAAATGTCATTAGAGACAATATCAGAAAAATGCATTGGCAATATGTAGCATTAATTGCATGAGCAAATCAAGCTAAGTCTTATCACATTGAAAACATTTGATTTTTTGATTTTTTGATCTTTTTTTTTTATTTTTTTGATTTTAATTTTTGATTTTTTTGATTTTAATTTTTTTTTTTTGGTATCATGTACCACAAAATTGTCATCAAGCTTGGAAGATATCATTAATCATCAAATCCATTTAGGAGAAAAATTATGTCGAATGATCTTACTCATGAAAGAGGTTCATTAAGCATGCCAAGCAAGAGCTCCTTAGTTAGAAAGGGCTTATCACATGCTCTCAAGAATGGGCTATCTGATCCCATCCATTCATGTGGGAAGTGATTTGATCACTCAATTTACCTCACATTTCCAATGTCGAAGGATCTGAGAATCATTCGCAAAAAATACATCTTAACCAATCCAAAAGGTCTTTCAAAGGGACCGTAATGCGGGTTTGGTCATAGCTTTAGCAATGGATAAGCATCATTGGCTATGAAACGAAACAATTATATGTTAACATCTTCGCTAGGTTTACAAGTCAAGAAACCTTAAGATGAGATAAGACAACCTTGCCCCCACTTCTTCGAGCGGTAACTTCTTTGGAAAATCCTCATTTTCACTTGAATCATCCCAATCTAAAGAGACTTCGGGAAGGGTTGTAATGTTGGTTTGGTTATGGCTCAAAAGGCTCAGAATTTTTCACAAAAAGGAATTTGAAAGTTGGTGATTGTCATGGCATCATGGTCATATCACTCAATCTTTTTGAAAGCACTTGATTCTTGAAATCTGAATTGTCTCGAAAGTCCATTGACTAATCGAATAAGAGCTTTGTCTTTCTCAATTTTTTTGCATTTGCAATGATTTTCTTTTCAATGCAAACATTTTGAATTTAACAACTTTTTTTTTTACATAGGAGTTTTTTTTTTTTTTTTATGCAAATCTTTTTTTTTTTTTTTTTTTTTTTTTGACGGGCATTGGCCTTGCTTTTACTAGGCACATTGCTTTTTCATGCCCCTTAATTTTCATTGGACTTTTGCTCTTTTGAACTCTTTGAGCTTTTAGGACTTTCGAGAGTTTTTTTTGTTTTTTGTTTTTCACATTTTCACATAAGTGCCGATTGCCTAGGTTAATCATGTGCCTTGCCCCAATATGGGGAGATAATCACCACTTGGGTTTTAGAAATGAACAATCAGGCTCAACTTGGTTTAAGCAAAGGGTATCAGTGTTTGGGTAGTGAAAGAAATGCTCTTCTTCACCTTGGGATGTTTCAAGCTTTCATAGGAATTCACCTGAAGTTACCACAAAAAGATTAATGCAAGTGAAAGCAAAGAAGTCTTTCTCATCTTTTCACCATATGATGTCAATCAAAACCTCCAAATTTGCCCCATTGTGGGGTGGTTCTTGACAGGGGTATTTTATGATTTCTTCGCATTTAAGGCTCAAAGGGGCTAACTATGGTCACCTGCAGTGTTTAAGATAGAGAAAATGAATGCCTCTTTTCATTTTGGTCCATGTACCAATTGCGAATGACTCATTTGTCCTCAAACGACATAGATTTTCTTTCTCGCTCAGTTCTCACGGTGTTTGAAGGACGTGTTTGGAAATGGATTGCCTTTCATCATCCTAAGCATTTCCTGCTTGGCATGATTAAACATCTCAATTTCATTTAGTCGAGATCATCTGAGTAGATTAATCTCCATGGGGAATTATGATTCATAATGAGTGACCCATCAAGCGGACATACAATTTTGAAATAATAAAAAAAATGCTCAGAAACTTTGTGAAAAGTTCATTTTCTCAATTTTTATCTTCTTTTTTTTTACTTGCTCCCAATAAAATGATGAATTTTTTTTTATGAAAATTCTCAATTTTGTCTTCTTTTTTATTTTGAGGAGGAGGGTACTTACCTGTGACATGGCGACTTAGTAACCCTGTAAAGAATAGGAAGGAAAGTGTTAGTGCAAGAATCCTTAGGGATTGAAAAATTGGAAACGATACACTATTACCCTCCACTCGCATTTGTCACTCAAGTGCCGACATCATCTTCTCAAATATTTGGCAACCCCAAATTGCCTTTCACTTGTATTTTTTTGGCATCTTTTTTGCATGTTTAATGTTTTCCTGTCAAAGGAAAATGGGATCATGTTAGAGATGATATTAAAATGAGCAATTGGAATCGATACAATTTACCCTTCATGTGCCTCTATCTTCGGGTATGAGCATTTATGTCTCAACATTGGAGGGCACTGTTTCTTGGATGCTTTGCCCCATTTATTGCCTGTGAAGAAAATGATTGAGCATGTTATTTCCACACTCAATTGGAAATCATTTAGGAACGAAATACATCCTTTACGCCAAAATGGATGGTTGTGCTTTAACATGCTTCTTTGGTGAAAGGCACTTCCGCAATCAATGCGCACATTTTCCTACAAAAGATGGGACATGTTATTTGCATTCTAACATCGAATTTGATTAATTCAAGAACAATACACCCTTTTGGCATCGAATTGATTGACTCCATTTCAACATGCTTCACGGGTGTGATTTACTATGCTTTGAGTGACTTGTGTTGATGATCACCCTGTGACAAAAGAAAATGAATTGTGTTATCTCTCTACTTAATTAGGGCTCAACTTAGGAACGATACATCCTTTTGTAATGAATTTTTGCCCCAACACGCGTCATTGGTGAGGAAGAGGAGATATTGCCCCAAAGTCAAATGCTGCTCCAATGTCTTTTACATTAAGACATGTAATTAAGCTTCACCATATCTTGCTCTGGCACATGTTGAAATCTTGTGCTTTGTCATGCTTGTTTGATGGGCTTTTGTTTCATTCAAATTTACCCTACATCAAAGAAAAGGACGTGTCATTTCCTTATACTAAAGAGTATCAAATTTAGGAACGAAATACACCCTTTTTCAAAGTCAGACGGCTCAACATCCCAAGGCATCTGTTGCAGAGAAAGGGGAAATATTGCCCCAATGCTCAAATGTGCGCCTTACGAAGTTAGAATAACTTTGCCACACATAGCTCTATCATGTTGGATCAGCGAATCTTCGCCTCGTTCGAATTTTTCATCGCTCATGATCAACTAGGTTTAAGAATGCCTCGTTGCCTTGTTCAAACATTATAAAACTTGGTGCTCAAACTGTCTTCTTTTCGAATACTTGGCAATTCCCTTCCTTTGTCTCATCATGCAAAGCAATCGACGGACTGGTTTGATATTTGAAGGTTTTGCCTCATTTCCTCGCGAAAAAGCAGATAACAAAGCTGCATTTTGCATCACAAATCATGAGGGCTGCATTGATGGTCTCCAAACAAAGTCGACGCCGAAGGAGTTTAAAACCAGATTTAAACATTTTGTGTTTCTTGACTACACAACAAAGCTGAATAGGGAATGCTTCAAGTCTTCATGACTGGAAATTGAGATAACTAAAGTTCAACGGCTCTTGGTTGTGAAGTGAAACAAAACAAAGCGCACATCCAGTGCATTTTCAAAACTAAGATTGGCGCGGTCAATTGACGATGGATGACCTTCGATGTCTCTTAGCAAGGCGGCTTCGTATGGTTAATCTTCCCCATGACATAGTTCGAAGCAACACACAAATCTGATAGATGCATTAGTGATGCCAATTCACGAGCAAGTGAGTCATCGATGGATAAAGCTCATCAAAAGTCTAGTGATGGTGGCATCCAACCTCCAAATAAGGGAACTTCTTGGAACAGAACTTGGCTTCATTTAGCCTCCGTGGAAGATTGGTACCAGCAAAGCTTCAACACATGCTTGAGGCACTTCGGGTTCTCATCAATGATTGATTTTCAGTTTCAAGGAATGAGGAATCATGAACCTCCCATGTAACATGTTCTTAAATGGTCGCTTCTCGACCAATAGCACTAATATGAGTATATTCATTTTCGCCTATGAAAAGATCATGTCTGTGCATTAAACCTTCAGAAGTGGATGTCATCATCGGTGAACTACTATTCAAGAGGACACCGGATTTGTAGTTGCACAATTCTTCTCCCAACCATGGAAACTTTTTCCAACAATCGTGTGTAAGATGATCAAGATAAAAGTCCAAAGATCCAGCAAGCTATATCAAGTATATTAGCGTGCAATGACTTTGTCCAAATTCTAAATAAAATTAGTGAGAAAAATTCTTCTCTCATCGAGGACGTCAGCATTGGATTGCATCTCAAAAGCTCCGTTCTTTGATGAGGCACAATGCTGTCTTGAGGCTTGAACAAACTATGAGTCTCTGAGGCAGTGAACTCCCGTCACAAGAAGCTGATCAGATGCAATCTAGCTAGTGATCTTTCCGACCCTTAATGCTATATATCTGATAGCTTCAAAGATTTGGGACATCATGGAAGGCGATGTGTCGGAAGTGTCGTTTGAATTCATGAGTGCGAGTTTCCGAAGAAATCAATGCCAAAGTTGGACTCTCTTTCCTTTGAATTCCAAGATCAAGACTTGTGAGAGTATTTGCTTGTGATCTAATTCAAATACCAATGTCAAAATTGTTTAGTTCACTCCTGCGGGGAAAATAAATAAACAAATCAATTTCAGAATAAATTGATTCCATTGGAACGATTACAATTTTACCATCCCGATTATCTTTCCCAAGATTCCCCGCAAAGGACAAACATGTTAGAGAGACAAAATGTATTGACTTTCTAAAACTCATGGAAATTCAATAGAATACACCAACTTTCGAATTGCCCTTGAAGTCAAAGGATGTTTACAAATTTGAATTTCTTTGCCCAGAAAAATGAGTCAATTGGGCTTATAATCGACTTGGAATTGAAAACATCATCCTTAAAAAGAATAAAGTCACAAAGGAAACTCAATACACCCCTATGAGATACAAAAATTCTCATCCTAAAAATGTCCACTTCTTGGTACGGTCAAGTAAGGAAAGTTCGAAGGATGGCCGTCACACATCCTGCAAAAAGAAGAAACAATGTCGGTATGTGAATGAGAAAATGATCTTCCAATGAGGTCGCCTCTTACAACGAAATCGAGGCGATGGTACATGCCCCAAAACTCCTATTACAGGATTTCGGTATTTTGCCAAGATTTGATCATAAGAGGAGACATCATTAAAAGATCAATCCGCGATTATCAATCAAATGCCCACTCTATTCCCAAAAGTTTCATATGCAAAATGTGGCATTAATTTTGAAAGACTGATTTTTGCTTTCATTGTTGCCAAAATGAGGTGATTTTTATTTTGAGAAATCTATACACAAAATGTGATTTGAATTTTCAATCTCAAAATGTGAGAGGGAAAAATTTTGGTTAAAAGTGTGATTTCAAAAAAAATTTGTGCCCCAAAACATAATCATGAATTGGAAGAATTTTTTTTTTTTTTTTTTTTTGACGAGATGTGATTTTAAGCCCATGATTGGAAACTTTAACAAAATCATCCATTGTGCAAGGCTAAATTAGAGATTTTTGAAATTGACACTAAATGTTTGCTTATGAAGAGTAATTGCCAATTTTCCCAATTAGAAGCCTACACCGAGGGCATTCGATTGATCTCCACAAATTTCAAAAAGTGAAAGTTTCAATAAAAAATGAACAAGTAAAAGGAGAAATCATACTTACCAATGGTGATGATTTTTTCTTTTTCTTTTTTCTTTTTCTTTTTCAATCACATAGACATACGCATGAGACGTGGGTCAATTTCTACTCTAAACGGCTCAAATGAAGCCACGGGATTACCGGACTGAACCGACATGGTCGCGGTTAGGTCGGGGTTCCCATGACTCCGTCTTTGTCAAAGAGTTGACCCGTGCTGCGTGTTTGCAAGCCGGGGTGGAAGCTCTCGACATTGAAAGAATTTCGGAATTGAGATGGGCGACTCGTACTACATGATGGTAGTCGGAGTGGTATCCATCTCAACACCATCCTAAGTGATCCTAATGCGGCCCAGGTCCGGCGGCAGGTTGTGTGTGCTAAAGTGTAGTGCAATGTAAGGAAGACATGCACAACAATTTATATAGCAATCAACACTTCAAAAAATTTAACCATACAATCATTCATTCTCATTCACCAACCTACAAAACAAAGTGTTAGCAAACACTCCACCCCTTATTACTCCAATCCTGCACCAACATTTAACACGAGATTAGTGGACTTACCTCACCTTCTCGAATGCGCTGCCAAGGAAACACATTAGATAACACACAATCAAGCAAATTAGGCCTAAGTCCTCTAAGGTTTAGAACCAGTCCCCAGTGGAGTCGCCAAGCTGTCGCGACCTAAAAATTTTATTTTCTCGAAAATAATAAATATATAGTAGTTTAGGTTTAGGGGTATTGTTAATTTCGGGCCGACGGCCCTCAATTAACTCGGGCTCTCCCAAGCCCATACCCCGCGCGACGTTGGGATATTCATAAAAACTTCAAACAAGGAGTCGCCACTAGTCTATTGAGGTCGACTAAAAACCAAGCAAGACATGGGAGCGTGTCTCGCTTTTACGCAACTGAGGGTCGGGGGACTTTAGGTCGGGGACTTGATTACGTTAGTCACGCGACTAACGCCCTTTTCCTTTTTTAAGGTACCTAACTTGATTGTATATTAACTAATTTTTCGTCAAATTAAAAAGAACACGTTCGAGAAACCCAAGGTTTATCCTAATCTTTCTAAGAAAATAACGTCTAAAAATCGTGACAAATAAGGTGCGGGAATATAACATAATTAAAAAACCTATTGTAAAGCCCTAAAGGCTTATTCAATTTTGGTCTTTTCCTTCTTTTTTTTTTTTTTTTAAGGGTTTTCTAATTTTTGAATTTTTTTGAATTTTTCTGAATTTTTCTGAATTTTTATATATTTTTTTTTTTAATTTTTTTTTTTTAATATTTTCGAATTTTTCCGAAATTAAAAAAAACAAATTTTCAAGATTTTTAATATTTTTTGACTTTTCTGAATTTTTTTAATGTTTTTTTGGAATTTTCTAATTTTTCTAATTTTTTTGAATTTTTTTAATATTCAAAAAAAAAAAAAAAGAAAGATAAATTAAATTAAATTAAAATAAAATTTTAAAACCTTTTCTGAAATTAAAAAAACATTTTTTAATTTTTGATGATTTTTCGAAAATTTTTAAGATTTTTTTTTAAAATTTTTTTTTTAATTTTTTTTTAATTTTCTAAAATTTCTGATTTTTCTATCTAGATTTCTTTTTAATTTTTATTAAAAAAAAAAGTGATTCGGACCGGGTCGGGTGACTCGGCCCTACTAAACCGACCCGGCCCCTATCGGGCCGGGCTGGAGCCACGACCGGGCTGGCCGAACGGCCCGATCGAAAATTTTCTTTTAAAATGGCCCATTAAAAAAATAAATTAAAACAGCCCATTTCAATTTTTTACAAAAATCAGCCCAATCGGATTAGCCCAACCCACTCAAAAAATATTCAGCCCAGCCCCAGCTATGTTAAATTTTCGGCCCGCCCCCTTTTTTTTTTTTTTTTTTTTTTTAATTTTTTTTTTTTTTTCGTTTTTGGTCTTCTTCTCCGCGAACGTCCCACGCCGTCGCCGGAAACCTAGCATCTCCCTCCGCGCACTACCGCCGACGTCACCGCAATCCTCACCGGTCTAAAAGGGATTTTCGTGTCGTCGTCGGCGTCGGTCGTTCTATCCGGCGGCGCCGGCACACCGCCGGCGATGACTTCCGGCGAACCCGGAAGCTCGCCATCGCCGGAAAACCCAAAAATGTCTCTTTCGACCCAAAAATGCATGGAAACTTCACTAAAATGGCTATAATACTGAGGGAAGCACGATAATAGACAATAAACAATCAAACATTCATAAAAACCAGATTATCGAGGGACGCAAATTTCGGATCTCATTGACGCATTTCATCGAACATCTATTGGGCACTATCGAACGGGGGTTTCCGGCTCAACCGAACTTAGCACACGCTAAGGGGCTTCGGAAGTCATGTCAAGGGCAGCATGGGCAAGAGAGGAGGGCGGCAAGGGCCGGGGCTCGCGCGAACTGGTCGGCGCGAGCCGGCCCGAGTCCCCGTCAAAGCCAGCGAAAACAAGCGGAGACAAAACCTGCCTGGTTCGGGGACGAACCGCGGCGGACGAGAGTGGGTGGACGGTCTCCGCGGCGTCCGGATGTCCCTTCGCGTCTCCTTCTTCCTTCGGTTTTCTCTCTCGGGTCTCACCGTCCCCCGCGTTCCTCTCCTTTCTTTCTCTCTCGTTTTCTGGTTTTCTACCTTCTCGCTCGATCCGCCCGCTCTCTCTCTTTCTATTACTTCCGGTGCCGGAGTTGAGGTGCGACGGGAAACGTCGGCGACGGATCGAGCATGGCCCTCCATCCTCTTCTGCCTCTCTTCGCTCTCTTCTCTTTTCTTCTCTCTTTTCTTCGTTTTTTTCTCTTCCTCTTTTCTGACCAGAATCGCCGCTCCCCCCTCCTCTGTCGATCCTCCTGCTCTTGCATAACCGTTTCTCCGCCCCTCCTATGGCCGCGTGACAGCGCAGCAAGGGACGATTCCCTTGCTGGCGTCACGTGGCTGACATTAGCCAAGGGGCGACGTCCAGAGAGATGACGTCGTCGAGTCGAGCGTTGCTGCTGCGTGCGTGTGTGCGTTGTGTGCGTTCGTGTGTGGGGAAGAAGAGAAAAAGAGAGGTGAGTGGGCTGGGCCGAGGATGAAGGGGAAAAGGAGCTGGGCCAAAGCTAAAAGGGAAGAAGGGCTGAAAAAGAAAAAGAAAACGAAAAAATGGGTTGGGCTGAGCGATTAAAAAAAAAAATTTCGATTTTTTTTCGATTTTTTTTTTTTTGCAAATTTCTATATATTTGTACATGCAAGAAATAAATGGGCAATTAAAACAAAATAGACTAAAAAATCGGGTGTCAACAGACATGCATGATCATATGGTTGAATCTAGAAGTGTTGTGCCATGAGATGGTGCTAAATTTTTAGCCTTGAGTTCCCGATGTATATTGATTTTGAAGTGAACCATGGATGTTTATATAGTTTGGCATGAAAGGCATGCTGAAATATGTGATATTATGTGATGATGCCATTTTCTACCTTATGGTTTGACAATGAATTTGGCTTGTTCATGTGAATAATTCAAGATAAATTGCATTTATTATATAAATGAATCAATGTTAAGAAATAACCATCAGACAACAAACTAATGATGCCCTAGAGAGTTGGCATACCACAAGGACAGCGAATGTTGGATGTCTCGGACAACAAATCGAGATGCCTTAGAGTGAGATACTCATGGACAACAACCATAGAAGTCCGGACAGCAAACCAAAAGTGACCCCCATGGACCGGACAAAAATGGGTGTAAATTTGTGAGTCAGTGGAGGAAAAATATTAGATGAAAAACTAAGAAATAAGACATGTGAGTTTGTGTGTGGTTGTATGGTTTTGTATTCATAATGCATGATTGGATGTTCATGATGCATGCTTGGATTGAGTTGCATGCGGTGGTGTGGTTTTGTGTTTGTGATGCATGCTTGAATTCTTGTATATGATATGATATTATCCAATTCATTCTACAAGTGTCGAGTCTACATTTGTGTAAACTATCTTTGCTTGTTTTGAACTAATCTTATGACCGTGTGATGGGTGGATCATGTAGTGTAGAATTTAGTTATTTCTCTTACTAAGCATGCGTTCATTCCACTATTTTTCATATATTTAGGATGGACGTTTCACCTATTGTACATTACGGGACGCTTATTTACTTCAAAGGTATTCTCGAGGACGTGAACCTCCCTGAGCCCACCATGGCGTTCATGTGAAATAAAGCTACAATTTAGATAAATATAAGGCATCTGGAGTGGATCCGGATTGTGTTATGGTTCTTTAACTATGATGGTGATCTCTTTGGATTCCTGTAATTTGGATATGACAACGACGATGATGAGTAGATAAGTGAGTTACCATGGGTTATGGAGTTTTTTGGACAAAATGAAGTTGCGAGGTAGAGGAAATAGATACTTTTTTACCCCTCCCAAAAATTTGTTAATAGTCTTTTGGTGTAAAAAGGAATAGTGTGAATAGTGATAAGAATGTAAAAACCATATATATGAATACGAAATGAAAGTGATATATTATATTACTCATGTTTTAACTCGGCTTCCATTTGCGTAAATTAAAAGGAAAGAAATGAAAGAGCACGTATTAGTGAGTAACGTTCTAGGGTGTCACATAACTATAGGTGATATAGCTTTGACAAGTTGAGTTATAGTTGGGTCAACAAAATTGGCTCTCGATTTAGTTATGAAAAAAGACATATACGTACATGAAGATGTGACAATCCTATTACGAGAAGCAAAACATTGAACAAAATGGATATTGAACTTATATCCTTCAAAAAACAAGCATTTTGATTATATTAGACATTTCATCAAATATCTAGCATGCACTTCAATTAATGAACTTCTACTCACATATAAGGCAAATTTTCACTATCAAGTCATCGCTATAACATCAACACAGATTTTTCCAACCAAAAAAAAAAAAAACACATTTGAAACATTGATAAGCTTTAACCAAAGATGAATTTTACATGAGCCTCAACCATATTCCTTAAACTTGACCAATTAGATTAGATTAAGGATATTCATACTTAGTAGAAACAATATTTGACCACAAACATTGATTGAACCGAGAACTTCAGTTCCTAAGATACAATTGCAGTGCTCTATTTGGTTTAGCTTCATAGCCAAAAAGCCTTCAAGTAATTGGACCTATTATGTTGTCACTCCATTATGTGTCTCATTATGTTTATTATATATCATGTCTTTTGTGTGTGGTCGAGATGAGCAACAATTCTGCATTGATTTGCTTTTTCCATGGTGGAAAATTTGTTCATCGCTCAATGCTTGAAGATTCAATTCGATTCTTCCCTTCTCAAACTCTCTGAATCTACAAGTTTCCCATTAAAATGAGGCACAATTCTTAAACTTGAGAACAACTCTGCATTTCTTTTCGTCCGAATATGAGTGGAACTCAAAATCTCATTCAATGTCAAAGAGCCAGTCGATAAAATCATTAGAATTAAGGATCCCTTCAAATTCTAACCCTTCTACTTTGATTTCTCCTTCATACTCCTCATGCCTTCTTCTTTTCCTCCAATTTGATAATCCTAATTACTAGAGTTACATCTAGTGTTGTAAGATTCATCTCTAAAGTTTTTACAAGAACTTGAATCGTCATGACATGGTTAATTAATAGGTCTTTCTCATTCCTCCTGTCTTGCCAAATTCTTTAAGAGATTGAGGACTCACTTCATTTGTCTTTAGAGGTTTTCTATGGCACAATCTTGCAATTTGATGTGTGCTTGCTCCAAAGTCAAATCTCTTGGAACTTGATCATTCATTATTTTTTTAATACAAGATGGATATCATAAATGAATCATTCAACACAAATTCAGCTTTGAAATCTGATATCAATTTAATGTAGGGCAATGTTTTTTGATTGATAATAGAATGATGTATGATAGATGAAGGATATATTTGAGTAAAAAAAGAGACAATACGATCACTACCAAGAACTAAAGGACACGCCACTAATTAAAGATAAAAACTTAGGATAGACAAAATTCACTACCAGATTTAAAGGCCAAGCAACCCACTAATCATAAAAGATTTTATGATAAAATAAGTCACTAAAGGCCTAAAGAAAACCACCAATCAAGTTTAAAATGGTTTTTTTTCCACCAAGTAATAATCCACTTCTCAGGGATAAAAAATAGGGATACATATTTGCTCATATAGATGAAAATCTCAATGTTCTCAATATTTACGTCTTATCCATACAAATGCGATTACACCTCTTTTTATAGAGAAATTAAAGTATAAGAAATAGCTAAACCTTTAAAGACATAGGAACTACCTAAATATTAAAGACATAAGAGCTAAAAAAACTCAATTAAATACCTAGAAACAAGAAAACACATTGAAACACATAAAAAAAACTTCAAATTTGTGCTTTAGTCTTGGAAGCCTAATAGTCATCATAAATCATCAAATAGCCATAGACATTGGTCAAAACAGCTTCCAATTGCTAGGTAATCAATCAAAAGCCTTGTAGTAAATATCAACCTCTGAAATTGGCATCTAGGTTGCCAAGCGATAACCATTATATTGACAACTTATTCACCGAATCAACAACTAGCTTGAAGAATCAACATCTTCAACTTGAACCTTTAGAGTCAAACTATAGTGGAAATCAATCTTTTCTAGTAGGAATGAGGAATGGGTTGTTTTGATCAACAAAACATGGATGAGGCTTGAGTGTTTACACGATGCTCCTGCATCCAGTTACTTCATGAACAAAGCTCATACATAAAAGTAAAGCCAAAGCTTGTATAAGTAAAAAACCTCCCATCCCGAGTTAGGTTTAGGCCATGTCCTCACTAACTAAACAGTTACAAAATTCAAGGTGTTAATTTTTTTTTTTTGGATAAGTATATTAGAAGTTTTAAAACTTGTCACGGGAGTGTAATTAAGTACTAAAACTTTCAAAAAGAATTAAATCCTAAAACTTATTACAAAATTGCAATTGAATCCCAAAACTTTCAAAAAGTACAATTAAATCCTAAAATTAATCATGAAAATATAATTGAATCTTAGAACTAACAGTCAACAAAATGACTTATGTGGATTAATTTGAAAAATTTTATGATTTTATTATACATATTAAAAATTTTAAAACTTAATTGCACTTCATAACAAGTCATATAATTTAATTGTATTTTTCTAAAGTTTTTGGACAAAACACTTATTTTCCTTTTTCTCGTTTCCTTACCACCGGAGTAGACAGATACAGGCGGTGAAATTAAGCTACCACCGTGACGTGAGGGGCATTTGGTCGCCGCTGCAGCAATCGATCGGTCGTCTCTCCGCAGCCGGCGGAGATGGTGGTTTTCTCCTGGATACGGCGGCGCAACGCCGCTCTTCTTCTTCTTCTTCTTCAACTTCTGGTTCTTCATCTATCTGAAGCTGCGAGTGGTCGGAGAGTGATAGAGGTGAAGGGTGCTCCGGCGTCGGTGGTGTGGGTAGTCCAGCTCTCCGACCTCCATTTCAGCGTCCACCACCCTCTCCGAGCGGCCCACTTCAAGACCCACGTCGCCCCTGCTCTCTCCCTCATCAATCCGTCTATCGTCCTCATCACCGGCGATCTCACCGGTCGTTCCCCTGATCTACCGCCGCCGGTGCGGCTCCTCTTTTCTTCTTCCAATGCGTTCGACTCACGGCCGCTGACTGATTCCGGGTTTTGTAGCAGATGGGAAGAGCGAGGATTTGCTCACCATGAAGCTGAACGAGGAGGAGTGGTTGGAGTACCGGGACGTGATGGAGGACGTAGTGAGGAGGAGCGGTCTCGACAAGAGCCTCTTCTACGATCTCAGAGGGAATCACGACAACTTCGGCGTCGACGTCGAGGGCGGTTCGCTCGACTTCTTCTCCAAGTACAGTATCAATGCCCAATTGGGTAGAACCGGTAACGTCAACAGCGTCACTCTTCAGGTCTGTTTCAGCTCGACATTTTTCCCGTCACTTGGGTTTTGGTATTCAGTAGCGCCGCCGCCGCCTGTTGTTCCTGTGTTCTTTTCCTGTGGCGAGTTCATATGTATGCCTAGTTCCTTCCCTTTCTTGTGATGCGTTAGGATTAGCTCAATCTTGAATTTAGCCCTGGCCCCCCTATGTGCCTCCCAAAAGTGACTCTTATTTGATGAGATTCTTTGCTTTAGTTCCAGAATTAGTCTTGGTTTTTTTTTTTTTATCATGGTCGTAATTCCAACACTTGTGTTCTTCAAAATGAAATTTTGTTGTCTACCCTGTTTACGGATCAATTTGTTCAAGGCAGGGGAGTGGAAACACTTGTTTGTGGGATTGGATAGCACAATGTCTGTGGGCACACGAGGCCCGACTAATCTCTTTGGCCATCCCACTGATCAGCTCTTAGCTGAATTGGATTCCGAGCTTTCGCAGTGGGATTCACTAACCACTAAACCAGTAACCAAGATATCGTTCGGGCATTTCCCACTTTCATTCTCAGCTGTCTCATCTTCAGGGAAGAGCTTGAGAGATATTTTTCTCAAACATTCACTATCTGCTTATCTCTGCGGGCATCTCCACACAAGGTTTGGCAAGAATTTGAAGCGTCATCACCAGTCAAGTGATCGCCTTTCTTTTCTGCACGATTGGTTGCAGCTAAACATTCACCAAATGCCTACTTTACTGGATCAGAATTGTTCTCTCGGAGCCTCCCCATCCAAAGAATTCTGGGAATGGGAGATGGGTGACTGGAGAAAGAGTCGAGCCATGCGTATTTTGGCCATTGATAGTGGTCATGTTTCATACCTGGATTTTGACTTAAATTCAGGAGTCAAAGAAACTATTGTTATGCCCACATTTCCACTAGATTCACGATTTATGTCCACATCTTTGTCCCATCACAGGTATGAATGCCAATATATGGTTCCTTCATCTTATGAAACAATTAGAGCTCTGGTGTTTCCAGTTTCCCCAATCATGTCAGTTGTGGCTAGAGTATATGACTCCAGAGATGGAGATCTACACATTGTCATGGAAGCAAATATGATTAAGCATGAGGGTAACGCCTCTAGGGGGAATCTCTACAGTGCTCCCTGGAATTACAGGGCCTTTGAGGACCCTTCACCCAATAGATATTGGCTTCAGATTGAAGCTATTGACATGGCTGGTAAATCAAGTTTGACAGAATTAAG
Source organism: Corymbia calophylla (assembly GCA_014182845.1). Lineage (NCBI taxonomy): Eukaryota > Viridiplantae > Streptophyta > Magnoliopsida > Myrtales > Myrtaceae > Corymbia > Corymbia calophylla. Next base: position 22,880,123 of record CM024693.1, read on the forward strand.
GCCATTTTCCATTAATGGTCTTACTGCTCAAGTCTCGTGGACATGGAAGGAGTTTTTTGTCATGGGTTGTCAATGGGCTGGCTTATATGTCCCTTTATTCTGGTCTGCCATGTGCTTTATGTTTTCTATTCTCCTTATCCCAAAAGCACTCCAAATATTCCTGAAGAAGCAGTACTCATACATGAGATTTGCCACTAGTAAAGGCATTGTGGGTGGTATAGCATGGTTTTTGCAGGAGCTCTGCAATATTCGTGGGTTATGGTTTGGCATTTTGGGGTACCTGTTCTTCCTTCTTTTGTTCCCTTGGTTAAGCGGCCAGATATTTAACGACGGTGGAATGGGATATATGACTTACAAGGGTTGGGTTGTCAAGGACATCCATTTAGGTGAAAAACATGAGCTTGTGGGATTTCCGGATGTCATGGTAATTGTTCTTCCTCATCTTGTCACTGTGGTATTGCCAGTGATACTGGTTTGTGGAGCTTTGGCTGCTGAAAGATGCTTTTATCAGCATATATGCTCCACTGCTGGGAAAAAGAAAGATGATTATGGTCAGGAGAAAAAGAGATCGCTAAAGCATGATAAGCCAGGAATTAAGAGACTGTTTCCCACGATTAGAGATCGTTGGTTGCGGAAACTTCTTGTGGTGATTTGCTTAGCAGTCTGTTGCAAGCATTTTATGGTAAGTTTCTGCAAATGACCTACTTGAAATTGAATGAAACGAATGGCTTATGTGATCTCATGAAAAAAAAGCATCATGGAGGGTTTTTGGACTCTATTAAATTGAATGAAGAGATTAGCTTAGAGAGTTACATGAGAAGTTAATCTGAGTAAAAGTTGAATGGAGGGTTTCTAAAGTTGACATTCACTGTCCTTCCAGAAATGGTGGTTTGTCCTCAACATTAATAATGCTCTGGCTTGGTTTATTAGTAGTCTATCACTCAGTCTGGCCATTACACCTGCCTTTCATTGTATTCGGAATTTTCTTAGAGAAGTTTTTGATATGTGGTCCTACAACAAAACTGTCACGCACATCACATGGTTTGCGTTACCTGGTTATAGAAAGATATTCCGGGATGTTTCTTGGATGATTTGTTTTGGTTTAGAGGTTTATATGATGTGAGACCCTCAGATGCATGCTTTGAATGTCTATAAAATACTCTCTTGCTTCTTGATCGCCCAAGCTTCTGAAAAAGGTGTGAATTGATCATGTAGTAGTACAATCCAGAAGCATACAGATCAATTACAGTCAATCATTTCAGCACAACCTTCGTGTTAATTGTTGCTTCTCCCTTTATCATTTCCCATTACAGAACTGCAGAGCTCTTATGAAAGCTTACGAGATGAATCCGTTTGTAAATTTTCCGGGGTACAGCCTTTCAGTTCCCATATTAGTGGCTTATGCAGTCTACAAAACGAGGGGCAACAACCAACACAGGCATTGAAGAGGTAAATTCTCGCTTGCATGGCTTCGACCAGTCTTTTCACTCCTAATGAAAAATTCCTACTTCAACTACCAAAACACTTGGTCTAGAAATCTGAAGACTGTTTTCTCAAACCAAACATGGGCAATTGTTATTCACCACCTTGTAGCAGTTGTAAAGGTTATGCATGATTCTTCATGCTAGGTTCACAATTGCAGCGGTTCCTTGTCTTGTTAGTTTTTTTGTCATACTTTTCTTCTTTCCTAAGTGCCATCTCAATTCATGTATTTCAACTATAGTCATGAATGAAAAGACATGTGACCAAGCTTATGAATGTCCACTGAGTATGATAACATCGGCAATGTTACATTCTTGCACACTTTTTAACCGCCCATTGAATGTTTGTCATGTCATTTAGTAAACAAGTCTTGATAAAACTATTCAAAGTACACTCGACATTTTTCTATTGACATTACGCAGGTGATACCATGCTTGCAACTAAAGGAGAGAAAGCCACTGAGATAACTGATTGGTGCCTATTTTCGGACCATGCTTATTGTCTTAATTCATATACATGGGGCATAGCAAATAATCTTACCCGTGGGATAATATCAGAGCATACGGGTCTCGGTGTCTATGAAGAATTTAATTCTGTGTATTAAGATCAGTTTATAAAATCGATTTACAGATTAATGTATGCGTCAGTCTTATTAGGCATTAGATATGGGCTACTTGTTTAAATACACTTGCTATATGTGAACCAGTCTTAATAAGACTAGCACTTCTGTGAGAAACTAAACACTACTCATTTAGATCTTCCTTCTACTTTAAGAGATGAGGGGTTTCCAATCATCATAAGTCATCCTTGCCATCTATAATGTAAGTGAGAGGGAGCCTCTAAGGAGTCAACATGTGTCCCACTCTTTAATTGACACCTTCCCCCAGATCTATATTTTATTTCGCTCATTATTGTTACACCATTTCATTTTTGTATTACTTGCTTCCTTTTAAAAATGTAAAAATTAATAAAAGCAAAGAACATTTGGTAAAATAATAATCTCAAGTGAATCATGAGAGCCCATGAGTAATTGTTTTTGTTGCTGTACTGGGTGGCTTCCTTTCAAAAAAAAAAAAAAAGGCAAAGCCAATAGAACTAATAACATGAGTATCCCATGATTAAACTTTTTATTCATTTTTAGATACACAAGTTTATGACAAATAACTCATTAAAAAAAATTTCTACTGATGAAATAGTAGAAATCAATTACTTGGTAAAGAACCATATCCGCCTAAGTCACTAAGTGGTTTACAGAGAACTTAGGCAACTCATTCGAAGATTTGAAATAGCCTCTGATAATTTTTGTGAATTAGGTAATTCAAAGATAAGAGAAGTCTTACCATATTTTGAAAACTCACACTTTACATCACCAATGTTTGATTAGATCATTAATTTTCCTACCCAATTATGATTAAGTTAATTATGCTTTTAGTAATCATCAATCAAGTCTCTTCTTCGATTTGCTTGGAACTGCATCAAAAGTGGAAGCTAAACCCAGTGATACAAATGTGCATTTGATTGATAAACTCATCGAATCAAAATATGGCCATATTATTAGAAACTGCTTATGAGCTTTGCAAGTACCGATCGATGACTTTTACTACTTCTATACAATTGGTGATCACAATAGAAGTCCATTGAGGAATTGACAAGTGGCATCATTCATTGTGTGACACGTCTTCTCCCTTTTTACAAAGCTTAAAAGTAACAAAACTCCCGAAATTAGAAAAATCCTGAAGACCTGTCTGCCACCTTCTTCTTTAATTATCTGAAGACCTGTCTGCCACCTTCTTCTTTAATTATCTTTTCTCTGTTGTAATCGATTTTGAAAATCCCTTTCTTTTTTTGCTAAAGATTCTGACATGCTAATATATGGATGATCTAGGCAAGGAAAAAAATTGAAAGCGATATCTAGAGAAATTGTGGAGAATTTTTTTTTTTTAAATTGTGGAGAATTAACCTTTCAGAGAACTCTGAAATTTAGAATTGCAGAGGGTAATGAAAAGAAAATCTCGAAAATGAAGTCATTCGGGTAGTTAAATAACTAGTCATTTGTTTAAATTTGAGGAATAACAAACTTTTATGCAAAAAACCAAAACAACTCATTTGAGTAATTATTTCCAAATAAATACTTTCAAGAGTTACTCATCTCATTGGGCGGATACATGGAATGAAGAACAACGGGAAAGAACCTAAAAATTCCTTAACCTATTGCACTAATACCAATTATGTTCTAAACATTTCAATTAGATCAATTTAATCATAAAATTTTTGTATTTATGTCAATTGAGTTCATTCGGTTAAGTTTGGCTAGAAATTACTAACATGGTCGCCATCCATTTTATATAGCATAATTGGTGCTGATGTAAACAAATTTTACAATTTTAAAATTTTTCTAATATTTTTTTATTTTTTTTCATTGTGGCTAGCAACCCTAGGCGAAGGCCTACGAGCCCGTCGATTGTTGGAGAGGGTCGCGGCCCTTACCACCAACTACTACCAAAGGCCACCGCCGAGGGTGACCCTCACTAGATGCGTCGAAGATGACCCTCACCCAAGCAATGTTGCAAGGTTCTAGATATGCTGCAAGGTCCTTTACATCTTAAGATCCTAAGAAAACCATCCAATTCTCATTGTCTGTCGGCTTAACCTATAAATTCTTAAAGTGCATCAATGGCAAACTCTATCAAATTGTCTAACAAGCTCAAGCCCTCACAACCTAGGCGAGGGCTTGGGAGCCCTCACCCACAGTTGATGATAGCCTGGGCGAGTGGCTTTTGTCGGCCACAATGAAAAAAATTCAGGAAAAATATTAAATCTTTGTAAAAATTTTCTCTCAATGTTGGTTGTGCCACAAAGGATGGCGGACATCCATGTTTGTGATTTCTTGACCAAAATTACCAAATAGACTCAAATGGCACAAATGCAAAATGTTTAGGATTAAATTGGTCTAATTAAAAGGAGTTTGACTGAATTGATACCAAAATAATAGGTTTATAACTTTTTTGGTACTTTTCTCAAAGAACAAAAGTAAAAAATGTGAAGCGGAGAAATGAGTATTGGGAATGAGATGAGTGTCACAACAAGAAATGACAAGAAGGAAGATTGAATGGCAGACCAAAGAGATTGTATGGTGAATGTCTTAATATGTATTGCATCTTCGAAGTGCTTCAGCTACCAATGGCTAAGCTCTATAGAATTATTGTATTGCCAAGTGATTTTATGAAGCATTAAGTATTTGAATAGGCTGAATTTGCAAAAAATCACAATAGTAGATGCATAATCCTTCGAATGAACAATATTACTCAAAATAATCACCTTTGTTGTTTTATTAAAACATGAAAGATTCAAGTGAATCGCCTATGCTTAGCATGGGTGAAAAAGCTAGTTCTTTAATTATGCGAGAAGTGTAACAAAAAAATCCTAAAGGTACCAATTCAATAGAGGTGGCAAAATGGGTCTAGAATGTATACTTTTAACTCATAATTAATGGTATGAGTCATAGATTATTACCTTAAATTTTAAAAATAAGTTTAAGTGAGTCATAAATGGGTTAGCTAATAACTTAATAGGTTTTAAATGGGTTTAAAATACTGACAAAAAAATGGATTTTAAATGGATCATAGATGGGTTACCTAACAAGAATCATAAGAAAGTAATCTTTAATTATTTTTAAATTTTAAATTTTTAGTATTCTAAATTTTTTATAATTTTTCATTTTCTTTTTTTTCCCCTATGAAATCTAGCAGGGTTGCTGGCCAACCCTCGCCAACACCAGCCTTTGCTAGATCTAAGCGAGGGCCCAACCCTCACCAAATTTACAATAGGAAAAAGGAAAAGAAAGAAAGAAAAATAAAAATATATATATAAAATTCAATGCAAAAAATATTTTTTCTAAATTATAAATTTTGTCCACTAAATTTGTATTGTATAGAAGTGTTTAAAAAATAGTTTTTAAAAAATATATATATAAGAAACAAGTTTCCTAAATTGGGCTAAATCAAGAAGTGTTTTAGCAATATGAATTGGATTAGGTATGAATTGTTAAATATGTACCGAATGAAAATGAGTCTGGATCAAACCATTTTCAACCCAACACAACCTAACCCACCATTTTGACAAGTTTACAATCAAAAACTAAACTTTTTAATTAAACAAATTTAGTCCTAAACATTTTGCATTTATGTCAATTGAGTATGTCCGACCAATTTTGGTTGAAAATTGCTGATGTGGATGTCAGTTATCTTATATGGTATAGTCGACATCGATGATAACATTTTTCAATAATTCTTTGGAATTTTATAATTTTATTTTTTTTCTTTTTGCTTTACTTCTATTTACCTTCTTCTTCTATTTTTTGGGAGAGGGAGTAAAAGGGCTAACTAGGGCGTCGCGGCCCTTGCCAAGATCTAAGCTAAGAACCTGCTGATCCATTTGGAACTCCTTTTGGAAATATTACCTTAGTGTTATTTCTTACCCGTATTTTAAATACTTCGTACAATACCTAAAAGTTATTGGCGTTCTTTTAATGGTTTCAATACCTGCGGGATTACTAACAATACATTTTTCTTTTACTTACACTTTATACTTGTCACACCCCAAATCCTAGAGGGATGGAGATGACACGGCCGTCCTTTCACCTAAAGGACACAACCTCTAACCACAAAAGGTCTAGCTCCCAAAAGTCCTCACAAAAGCGCTCTCGCTCTACTAGCTGCTAACCAAGAATCGAGAAAGATTGGGAAAGAGGGGTGAGCAACCACAAGCTCAGTAAGTAGTACATATTTTCTAAGCAAATCGAGCAAGCACTATGCATGAATTCAAAGCAATACCAAAGCTTTATAACTCAATCCAATACATAAAATACATAATAAATCATATAAGAGTTACTTTTATACTTATATGAAAAACCCATTTAAACCACCATCACAATACAATAATCAATGGTCAAGTCCATTGGATAATCTCCATTCAAAAATCACACGCCAATAGTCCATCCATTGACCAATCTATTACTCAATCTCTTACCATGGTCATGACACAACGCCTTATGACAAGGCGACCAAAATTCCCCCTTGGCAAGGTCTCCACCTATAATGCCGGTGGCTCGGCGCAGAAGGATATCCTAAACCCGGTATGCATACCAACATGCCTATCAATGGGCTCACAGTAATAATGAGCAAAATAACCATCCTCCAATATCAGAAATCCAATTTAGAAATCAATATCATAAACCAAGCAAATACCTTTTTGCAACATCATCATCCACCATTTCTAAAGTCACTCACATATTTTTCATTAAACCATTTGCAAAGCAATTACAAATATATTTTGCCTTCCAATACTTTGCATAATATGATTTCCAAACCTTTATAAACAATTAAAAAGTATTCCATGCCCGATCCGACTTTTATGCAATAACCATGTCATTTCATAATCCCATACTATATATAATCCATAAAATTTTATCAACATGAATTTTACAAATTCAAAGAAGATATAATACCACTCACCTTGTTGACTACGACCCAATAAAACGGTATTTGTATCATCAAACTTGTGGCCCTAACAAATAATTGAGGAATAAAGTTAAAATCCAATAAAACTCTACCCCAACTACGAGACAACTAAACTACACCTTAATACTAATAAAATGACCCCTACAAACTAACAAATTGCCAATCCAAAGCGACTATTCAAAGCCGTTCACAATGCAAGGTTTGAGCGCAAAACTCAATTATGCCAAAAATTTCTCATCCGAACTTCGATCCAAGCAATCTTGCAGTCAAAATGAAGATAATTCCAAGCACTAGAAGATCCACAAGTTGGACAACCCGATTTTGAGCTGAAACCGACGAAATCAGACCTCAAGGTGACCGCACGCGTACTGCTCACCATGCGCGGAAAAGTTCGAAATTTCGTTTTGGACAAACCACAAGCTCAAATCCAATTCCGTAAAATGTACAGGTCCATGACATCCTAAACTATCATTGTTATAAATTTTCACGGCTCAACAACTCAAAAATCGGACTTCGCCGCTCAATATTTCCAATATTCCGAATTTGAGCCCTAAACCGGAAAAATGCTTCGATTGGAGGAACAAGGGGTGCGTATACTCACCGAGCATTGCGTAAAATAGTCGAGTCAGCTTTGTGAGGCTCTCATGGCATGAACATATGAAACCCCTTTTCTTCTTTCCCTTTCTTCTTCTTTCCCTCTCTTTCCTTTCCTCTCTTTTTCTTTCTCTCGAACTGGTTCGGCTTCTGTAAGTGGGAGTGAACCCCACATTCTCTCTCCTTCTCCTTTTTGACTTTTCAACTCTCCTTTTCTTTTTTTCTTTTTTTTAAAACGCAAGTGGGGTCCACCAGTCAACAAAAGAGCTTGAATATTACAAAACTTATATTATGAAATTCAATTTTTAGCAAAACAAGCTACAACAATCACTCCTGTAATTATATTGAAGCACAAAATTGGTTGAAGATCACGAGACGTTTAGAAATGAAGTTTTTATTTTCAAAATTAGGAAAAAAAAATTTATTTAGACTAAAAGAATATTATGAAAGCTTAAGAAGGCAAGGGAATCCTGTGGCTGCCATGGCCCTTACCTAGTGCCGATGAGGGTCGTTGGTCCTCAGCCCAAAAAATAAATAAAAAGAAGGAAAGATAAAGGACGAAAAACCATAAAAAATTATAAAATGTCAAAATATTATTAAAAATTTCAACATCAGTGCTGATCACGTCACATAAAATGACCAAGGTTCACGTCAGTGATTTCAACCGAAATTGTCCAGATGAACTCAATCAGTACAAATATAAAAGGTTTAGGAATGATTTAGTTTAATTGAATGGTTTAGGACAAAATCAATACTGATGTAATAACTTTAAGACTTTTTTTGTACTTGCTCCCTTAATTATGCTGGTGTGACTGACATGCCATGAAAATCCTTGCAATCATGAGGACATAACGTTGTTATACACACATCACATGCAATATATTCATGCATGGAATTACATGGAATCATATGAGTAAAAAAATCAGAAAAAAATATTAAAAAGTTTTAAAATTTGTCCCTCTCAATGCTAGCCGTGCACAAAGGAAGGCCAGCATTCACGTCAGTACTTTCCGGCCAAAATTGGCTAGATAGGCTCAATTGGTACAAACGCAAAAGGTTTAGGAATAAATTGGCCCAATTGAAAAGTTTAGAACTAAAAAAATACCAATATAATAGGTTTATAACTTTTTTAATACTTTTCCGAAAAATAAAAGTATGGTGACCAAAGAGATCGTATGGTGAACCCCTTAACATGTGTTGCATCTTTGGAGTGCTTCAACTACCAATGGCTAAAGCACAATAGAATTGTATTGCAAAGTGATTTTACAAAGCGTCAAGTATTTGAAAGATTCTCTCACCCTATGTGAGCTTTCCCTCTATCCCTCTCTAGTGATAGCTAACCCTTCACTCAAAACCCTAACTCCCCAACCCTAGATTCATAGCAGACTTAGTCCATCCCCCACCCAATTAGCGTCTTTCATCCCATGGAAGATTCGAGTGTAATGGAAATGCACACTCTACCAATCGGCAATTGCAGGATCTCAGAAACCCATACCCATTTCGCCCTAGATTGGAGCTACTTCTCCAGATCCATACCCACTACGCCCCAGTTTGCAGCTACACCTCTGGATCTGAGTTCCTTTCACTCCATGCCCTAAACCAATGCACCTTCCACACACTAGTCCAGATTTCTCGAAATAGCAGCAATGGAAGAGACCCACCTCCGAATGGCATCATTAGAAGCATGGGCAATCTATGGTCTGAAGATGTAATTACAGAATTAGATGAGGAAATCCATGAGGAAGAACAACAGGTAAATGAATGAACCCTTTATGGCAAACTGTATTCAAAACCCAATATTAATGTTCAAGATTTTCTTAGCACAATAAGCAAAGCATGGAAAACATAATCTATTAAATGTGAGGTACTAGAGCCCGGATACTTCGCCTTCCTATTTAACTCAGTAGAGGAGAAAAGAAGAGCAATAGATTCTGGACCATGGTCCTTTGCAAGTAATCTCTTAGTATTACAAGAAGGGGATCCGACTATACCTGAACATTACTATGAATTTACACACTATACGTTCTGGGTGCATATACTGGGTCTTCCTCGAGCCAAAGTTAATGAAGGTTATGTGCGTCTAATTGCCTCAAAGCTGGGTGTTGTAGAGGAGATCAAATTCAAGGCTAGGACCACCAGCTCCCGCAAAATTGGAAAGGCGAAGGTCCGGCTGGACCTGTCACGGTCCCTGCAAACAAGAACACTCATTAGCTTTGGAAGTACAAAATTGTGGTTAGATTTCAAATACGAAAGATTTTCTCATTTATGCTACTCCTGTGGCAGAATAAGGCACTATGCTAATTTTTGCTCGGACATACCTTACGAAGAATCAGGCCTACCCCAGGACAAACTGGGGCGCTATGGATCATGGTTAAAAGCGGAGGTCTGAGAGACAAGCCAATTCTGGAAGGCTTTTTATGGGGAAATCGATCCTTCTGTAGCTGATGAGGCTGTTGCTTCAACCCAAACCATAAACCTTATTGAGGAGGTCCCAAATATAGAAGCTGCAAAGCAAAATCAAATGGTCATTGTCTTAGTTAAACTCGTTGAATCTAAAAATATTGCAAATATGGAGGTGATAGATCATATAGCAACTAGCAAAGGCAAGAGAGTATTACCAAATCTTTTACTTTGTCACAATTCTGCAGATAATGAGGTGAAAACAGGGCATTCAGAAAAAGAGAAGACTACTTATAAGACCCCAGTGCCAAAGAAACAAAAACGCGTCAGTCCCTATGAGAAGAAAACCTCTCCTACTCTAGTAGTAAATGAGGATCAACTCACAGATGCCCCAATTCAGCTATGGGAAGGTGTCCAATCACAGGCTTTGGTGGTTAACCCTAATAAGCCACCACAACATCGATGAGGATCTTGAGTTAGAACTGTCAAGGGCTGGGCACACCCTTGACAGTTCGTCAACTTAGAGCCTTAATGGCTCATGAAAGGCCCAATCTGATTTTTCTGATGGAAACCAAAAATAAAGAATCTATAGTGGAAGGTGTAAGGAAAAGTCTAAAGTTTACCCATTCTTTTCTCATCGAACCAATCGATATTACGGGAGGCCTAGCACTTATGTGGGATGAGGAAGTTGGGGTGGAAGTGAATTTTAGTTCGAGGGATCTCATTGATACTAAATGCAAAGTTCAAAGTAGCAGAGAACTCATGTGCATATCTTTTATACACGCCTCTATTAATTTTCAGGAGAGACAAAGACTGTGGCAAATATTAAGCTCCAATACCTCTAGCAATACCCTCCCCTGGTTATATATAGGAGATTTTAATGAGGCGCTCTATCACTGGGAGAAGATTGGGCGTCGAGAAGTGGATCGATACAGGATTTAGGCTTTTCGTGATCTCCTGAATACTTGTTATTTGATGGACATTGAAAGCAAGGGTCGTGCATATACCTGGTCCAATAACAAAGAGGGAACTGATCTAGTTAAAAAGCGCCTAGACAGGGCAGTGTGTACTTTAAAATGGCGAATCATTTTTCTACATGCGGAGGCTTACGCTTTACTTGCCATAGGTTTAGACCATAGCCCGATCTTACTGTCACTTGACAAGACTGACAAACCACGAAAGAAGCGTTTTAAACTAGAAGCATACTGGATGGAAGACCTTAGATGTGCAAAAGTGATTAAGAACATATAGGCTAATGAAAACATACACCAAAACAACCTAGTTGGGAAGCTACAGAAGGTAGTTGCAAAACTGAGTAAATGGAGCAGGGGCAAATTCCAGAATTCTCATACACATATTACTTAGCTCAAAACAAGGCTTATGCACCTAACTAATGAAGCTAAAGGGGAACCGAAGGGGGAGGAATTCAGAACTATAGTTACACGAATTGAAGAACTATGGCGTCAAAAAGAAATGTATTGGGGTATGCGTTCTAGGATAAATTGGCTGAAATATCAAAGAAGACAGCAAAACAAGATCACTATACTGAAAATCGATGACCAGACATGGTGCCGGGATCCATCAACTCTAACACAACACATTCGAAGCTTCTACCAGACTCTATTTACATCGGTGGGTGATAGAAATTACCAGCCAATTCTCGACCAATGCTCCTAAGTAATTTCAGATGAGAGGAATGAGGCGCTAATCAAGCAAGTTTCTAAAGAGGAGGTTATAACAGCAGTTTTTCAGCTAGGAGCTACTAAAGCACCTGGACCGGATGGGTTTCATGGCCTCTTCTACCAAAAAACTGGTCAATACTACATGAGGGTCTATTCAAAATGGTTGATTCTTTTTTACGCCAAGGTAGGTTCGACTCTGAGCTAAACAAAACATATATAGCCCTCATCCCTAAAGTTACAAATCCAGAAGATGTTACTCAATTCAAACCTATTAGCTTGTGCAATTTCAATTACAAAATCATTACGAAAGTAATGGCTAATAGGCTAAAACCATAGCTTACAAGGATTATATCTACGGAACAAAGTGCCTTTGTTAGTGACCGACAAATTCAAGATAACATTTTCATTGTTCAAGAGGTGCTTCACCACTTAAGAATCCGGAAACAAAAGAGAAAATTCTAGGCAATTCTGAAACTTGATATGCAAAAGGCCTATAATATGATTGAATGGGATTTTCTTTGTGCTTACATGTTGACAGTGGGATTTGACAAGAAATGGGTCCAATGGGTTCAACATTGCATATCAACAGTAACCTTCAATACCTTAGTAAATGGGGAACTTTCCACTATCTTCAAACCTACAAGAGAGATTAGACAAGGTGACCCCTTTTTGCCCTACCTATTTATCATTGTTGTAAATGCCCTATCCTCATTAATGTCTAAAGCTGTGGCTGAAGGCACTATCAAGGGCATACGGCTAAATCCCACCTGCCCCACCTTATCCCACTTACTATTTGCTGATGATGCTATCTTCTTTCTAAATGGCACGGTAAGAGAAGCTCAAAATCTAGCCAGCATCCTAAATCAGTATTGCTATGCCTCAAGACAGGTCATTAACTTAAACAAATCGGGTCCCTTTTTAAGCAAGGAGTGTCATCAGCTACTCAAATAGAACATTGCAGCTGAATTGAGGGTTTCTCTTGTTGAAAAAACAGGGAAATACCTAGGCATTCCATCTGATTGGGGCCAAACAAAGAAGCATATGTTTCATTGGATCCTTACTAGGATTGAGAGCAAACTAGAAGGTTAGAAGGAGAAGTTGATTTCTAGGGCGGGAAAAGAAATCCTTCTAAAAATAGTAATTCAGGCTATACCTCAATACGCTATGTCAATATTCAAAATTCCATTATCAATCTGTCAGGCTATTGAGACAAAAATAGCATCATTTTGGTGGAAACAACATGCATCAAGGAGGGGCATCCATTGGAAAAAATGGGAGGAAACTAAAAATCAGAAAGGACCATGGAGGACTCGAGTTCCGAGACCTAGTAGATTTTAATAGAGCCATGCTGGGAAAGCAAGCCTGGAAATTACTTCAAATGCCGAATGCCTTATGGAGCAGAGTGACAAAAAGCATCTATTTCCCTAGAGGGGACTTCTGGAATGCACAAAAAAGACCACAATCCTCTTGGGGTTGGCTGAGCCTATTAGTGGGTAGAGAAGTCATTGAGCCAAACACTCGATGGGCTATGGGAGATGGGGAGAGCATCATAATTAGAGAGGATTGGTGGCTAACCTCAGGCAAGATAAATGGTCGAGCAAATCATCATGATCCATGTTTTGTTGCTGAATTGATTGACCAACAGTCCAGGGAATGGGAAACTAGCAAACTAAATGATTTATTTGATGAAAGCGTTGTCAAGGAGGTAATCGCTATTCCTCTAGGCATACACCCCACCCTAGACAAGCTAATGTAGACAGCTAACAACTCTAGAGAATACACGGTTAAAAGCAGCTACAACAGCATCCACAACATAGGCGAGCCCTCATCAGCAAACAATCCCACAACATCCTATCAAGTACCAAATTCACTATGGACAAAGGTATGGCAGCTCCGAACTAACCCAAAAATCATCTTTCTACTCTCAAGCATATGCAATAACGCACTTCCCTCGAAAGAAAACCTATACAAGAGAAAGGTGCTACCTGATCCACTGTGCCCTCTCTGCCACAAAGCACCCAAAACAATGGAGCACTTGTTTATCTTGTGTGACTGGACCAAAGCGATATGGTCAGAACAGAGTATACAAGCCGACACTACCCCCATCACATATTACCCGCATAGACAAGTGGATTCATGAACATCTCACCTCTACAGCAAACCCATCCACGACGGCCCTGTTTGCTAGAGTATTGTGGCAGATCTGGAAACAAAGAAATGCCACGATCTTCTAAGCTCGGAAAGTTAATCTGCGAGCAGACATCGAACACGCCCTCTCCATGAATCAATTGCACGAGAAATGGAACCTACAACACCATAACATACCACAAAAAACTCCATTAGAAGTGAAGATCTGGTCTCCTCCGCCGCAACAAGAACTGAAATGCAAAGTCGATTGTTCCTAGAACAGAGCAACTCTTGCCGGATCGGTTGCCGGAGTCTGCAGAAATGATGCTGGGCTACTCGTCGACGGCTTTGCTCGGTCGATTCATGCCCCCTCAGCTCAAATCGCGGAAGCCCTAGCTGTGAGAGACGTGTTGCTGTGGCTGAAGGAAAAGAAGGAAAACTGAACTGATTTGTGCTTCAGCTCACCAACTGATCTGCGAGCTTGCGTATCAACAGACAACTTCTTAGTCTTCAATTGTGTATCGGGCCAAGAAGCCCCTTCATGGGTGGCCCATTCCATCATCCAAGATTGCCGAGCCCTCTTGACCAGGTTAGAATGGGTTCATCTACAATACAACCCATGAGAAGCAAACCAGGCCGCGGATTGGGCCGCAAAGGCTCACCGAGAAAACACCCTTCCAGCGAATTGGGTTACGCACCCCCTTACTCTCTTTGGTCTATTTTATATATGGACTTTCCCATATCACAAACTCCCTTTATGAGTTCATAATGCAAGCTTCTTATTTCTGATAAAAAAAAAAGTATTTGAATAGGCTAATTTTGCAAAAATCACAATAGTAGATACATAATCCTTTAAATGAATAAAAGTACTCAAAATAATCACCTGTTTTTATTAAAACACAAAAGATCTAAGTGAATCGTTCATGCTTAGCACGGGCTAAGAAGCTAGTTCTTTAATTATGCAGGAAAAGTACCAAAACAGTTTTAAATATATTATATTAGTACCAATTCAGTTATAAATATTTCAATTTGACCAATTTAGCCCTAAACATTTTGCATTTATGTCAATTGAGTCCATCCGGCTAATTTTCGTTGAAATTGCTTATGTGAACACCAACCATCCTATGTGACATAACTAACCCTGATGTAAACATTTTTTTAATAATATTTTAAATTTTTTATGTTTTTTTTTTTTTTATTCTTTACTTTTTTTTGGGATTGAGGGTTGGTAAAGGTCATTGACCACAGTGAGGGCGTCGCAGCCCTCACTTAGATCTGAGCCAAGCGAGAGCACCATAGTGCCAGTGAGGGTCGCCAGCCCTCAACACCCAAAAAATAAAGAGAAGAAATGATAAAGACAAAAAAAAATCCTTTAAAATTATAAAAATTCAAAATATTATTTAAAATGTCGACATCAGTACTAGCCACGCCATGTGAGACGGCTAAGGTCCACATTAGTGATTTCCAAACAAAATTGGCCGAATGAGTTCTATTGCAAAAGGTTAAAGACTAAATTCGTACCAATACAATAAATTTATGATATTTTCATTGCTTTTCCCTTAACTATGCCAATGCAAATACAATCTACAATGAGAAGGCGTTGCGCTCACATAATACGTGAAAATAGAAGGTTGCTATACACACACATCACATGCAATATATGCATGCATGGAATCATATGGGTAAAACAATCAAGAAAAAATATTAAAATGTTGTGAAATTTGCCTACGCTTGTGCTTGTTGTGCATGAAGGACAACTAAAATCCATGTCGGTGATTTCCAATCAAAATTGGTCGAATGGACTCAATTGGTATAAATGTAAAAGATTTAGGACTAAATTGATACTGGTATAATAGTTTTATGACTTTTTTTGTACTTTTCCCAAAAAACAAAAGTAAAACATGTGAAGTGGAGAAATGAGTATGGACAATGAGATGAAAGAGTCATCAACAAGAAATGACAAGAAGGAAGATTGAATAGCTAACCAAAGAGATTGTATGGTGAACCTCCTATCATGTATTGCATCTTTGGAATGCTTCGGCTACCAATGGCTAAGCTCAATAGAATTGTATTTCAAAGTGATTTTGCAAAGCATTAAGTATTTGAATAGGCCAATTTTGCTAAAAATCACCATAGTAGATATATAATCCTTTGAATGAACAGAAGTACTCAAAATAATCGCCTTTGGTCTTTTTATTAAAACAAGAATAATCTAAGTGAATCACCTACACTTAGCACAGGCCAAAAAGCTAGTTCTTTAATTATGTGGGAAAAGTACCAAAATAGTCTTAGATATACTACATTAGTGCCAATTTAAATATATTAAATTAGTATCAATTCAATCATAAACATTTTAATTTGACCAATTTAGTCATAAATATTTTGTATTTGTATCAATTAAATACATCCGGCCAATTTTGGCTGAAATTGCTTATATGGACATTGCCAACTAGCCCTGACATGAACATTTTTTTAAAATTATTTTGATTTTTTTAAAAAAATTTCCTTGTTTCTTTATTTCTCTTTGCTTTTTTTTTGGAGGTTGAGGGCTAGTAAGGGTCACCAGCCATAGTGAGGGCATCACGGCCCTCACCTAGATCTAAGCCAAGCTAGGGTGCCATAGCCCTCACTCAATGCCAATGAGGGTTGCCAACCCTCAACCCCCCAAAAAAATAAAGAGAAAAAAATGAAAAAACCTTAAAAATTATAATAATTCAAAATATTATTAAAAATGTCTATGCCAGCATCAGTTGCGTCACATAGGATGACCAGTATTCACATTAGTGATTTCCAGCCAAAAATGGTCGAGTGGACTCAATTGACACAAATGCAAAAGTTTAAAACTAAATTGATATCAATGTAATATGTTCAAGGCATTTTCGATACTTGTCTCTTAATTATGCCAATGTGACTACGATATGCGACAAGAAGGCCCTACGTTCACATATTATGTGAGGACATAACATTGCTATATGCATGCATGGAATCATACGGATAAAAAAATCAGAAAAAAAATTGAAAAGTTAAGCAAAACAAAATGACCGCAACAACAAAAATGAAAGCTTTTTATTTGTCCATAGCAATAAGCCCTAAAAGATGAATGTATAAAATAAAATAAATAATGAAAAGTTCAAAACACATAGCACAAGACCTAAATTATAGAAATTCAATCCTTAATCATCCATGAAAAATTGAACCAAATTCTAACCACCCGAAATCAAAAGAAATAACAATCATAGCTAATCAATTAATAATAGTTTTAAATTTAAAATTACTATTAACTAAAATAAAGTAATTATTAGAAAACATCACCACGTATATTCATTCCATTTCAACTAAAATCAATGATAATCTCCTTATTAAGACAATTTATATTTAAAAAATAGATTAAATAAAACATTTACTCATTAGATATATAAAAAGGTCTTACAATATATAAAGACAAAGATGAGAAGTGGAAAGGAAACACACCACATAAAACAAAGTGAGTTGAGAAAGCAAAATAAGGGATTTTAAGGTTCCTAGTTCGGTTCCCATAGGGGAATCAGAACTGGCGGTTCCTAAAAAGTGAAACCCTAAACTGGACCATCTCTCTCTAGAACCTAGAATCAGACTAGTTCCCACTGGCCCGGTTTTCCAATTTGCGATTCTACTTAGAACCATGCTTACCCCTAACATTAGCGCCAACTACACAACGTAGCACAATCAACGTCCATGTCAGTAATTTTCAGTCAAAATTGATTGATTTGATTTGATTAGCACAAATGCAAAAGGTTTATAACTGACTTGGTCTAATTCAAAGATTTAAGACTAGATCAATATCGATGCAACAAGTTTGGGACATTTTCAGTACTTTTTCCTTAAGCCAGTGCGACTACGATATGCAACGAGAAGGCCCTGTGATCACATAATACGTGAGGACATAAGGTTGCCATACACACCCACCACATGCAATACATGCATGCATGGAATCCTATCGGTGCGCCGCAACGGAGCATTCGGTAAATAGGAAAATGTCTTGTGCAGCCCTTTTAGCCGTCGGGAAGAACCGAGAGAGATAGGGGAGAGATCATTCGACGTTTGAATACCAAAGGGAATATGAGCCTTTTTTACTCTATTTTTCCAATTCGATTCTCCACGCGTCGATGACACATGGTATCGCGGGTTCACGCCCCGAATACTTTCCCCTCAGGAAAAAAATGAATGGCTGATCGATACTTATCTCCTCCAAGACCGGGAGAGAAAAGATCCATAATCTTTTTCATGGTCTTTTTTGGGACTGGATGCATCCAACCCTATAATGCCGGTCCACTTTGGAAAAGAAAAAACTATGCAGTGTTCGGACAGAACAACGTCGATTTCACGAGGCATATATGAAAAAGGAGCGCTTGTTTCTGGCCTAAGGGGCAATTCTCCTTTTTTTCCTTTGCTTTGCTTTTGCAGGGAGTGGCTGTGCAACACTGGGCTTGCAGAGGCGACGAAGGTGCGCGTGGGCTAGCGATGTTTGATTTGTCCGGCATGAATCGAGAATGGCATCTATTCAATGAAGATTTCAATGTGGTCACGGTCGACACACGGGCGATTTCTCGAAAGCCCTAGTCCCATCTTGCGTAAGCATAGTCATGCATTTGATACACAAAACACAGGCACTTGGGTGATGGGGCTGAAGGCAGGAAAAGTGTCAAAAAAATCATAAAGCTATTATATTTATGCCAATGGTATCAATTGAATCCTAAAATTTTTGATTTGATACCAATTTGATCCTAAACATTTTAATAGCGCCAATTCAGTGTTAAATATTTTGAACTAATATGTATTAGTTCAGTTCTAAAACTTTTAATTTGGCACAATTCAATCTTTCCGGCTAATTTTGGTCGAGTACTGAATTGACACCAAGTCAAAAGGTTTATGACTGAATTTGGCATTTTCAAAAGGTTTAAGACTAAATTAACATCAAATCAAAAAGTTTAAGATTAAATTGGCACCATTAAAAGGTTTATGACTAAATTAGCACCAATGTAACAGGTTTATGATTTTTTTGACACTTTTCTCAGCTAGAGGCCTTGGAAGAATTCACTTAAGGATGGTGTGACTAGATTGATGTTCTAACATCCCTAAATTAATTAACTTGAGATATTGTTCATTTTGGTACTTCACATATTGAGCCTTACAATTTTGTTCTTTGGCATACGGGAGGAGATCACCCATCCTGATATTGTTCTAGCTGGGGTTCGCTTAAATTTGAAATTACGGTTACATCAAAAGATGCTTTTGTGAGTCAATTTCAGTTTTTGCATATATTTCATAATAGTTATCTCTATGTTCGGTGCAATTTCAGTTCATCCATGCCTTATTCATTATCTTAGAAACTTGATAGGAGCATCTCCTTATCTAGGCCCTCTAGCCTCAATGATCGCTCCCCGCCTTCATCAAATCAGGTTGTCACAAAAGTAATTCCAAATACAATTTTTTCCACGATGTGGTAGTTCCATCTAGAAGGTAATGGGTTACTCTACAGCACGTCCTTGCCTAGGTTCTCTCTCGTGTTATGGGCTTATCACCTCTCCTTTTTGGCTAGCAATTCGAAAGTGACCTACCTTTTCCAATCCTCGGACCGTATAGGCAAAAGCCTGTGGTGCCCTTTTGTTGTACCAGGTACTTACGCAAAACGCCCAGTTTCGCAAAACCTGCTTTTGAATGTTATTCTTTTTTTTCTAACGACCGAAAGGGCAAAGATTCAGACACCAGGTGGAACGATGGGATGCCCTTTGATGACCTCTGGACGGTGTCCTGTTCAAACATTCTGGTCATCGTCTTGGGAATATTAGCGAGGGACTGACCTACCAGGTCCCCTCAACTTTTTGCAGCAACGGTTTTCGAAGACTGAAAACAACAGCAGGGTTACCGATAGCAGTAGTACCCAGTAAGATGAAAGGAAAAGATTCCGCCACAGTGACTATATATATGGACTTAGAATTTGCATCTTAGTTTCATTATGTATAGGGAGTGGACGAGAGGGAGACTGTCGTACTAATACTTCACCATCCCCCTACAGATTGCAAGCCGTTGTACCGTTTATACACATATACATACAGATCACAGAGAGAGATGCCGAGGGACAGGGATAGAGATCCATTGGTAGTAGGGAGGGTGATAGGGGATGTATTGGATGCATTCACCAGGTCCATCTCTCTCCGTGTCATCTACAACAACCGGGAGGTCAACAACAGCTGCGAGCTCAAACCCTCGCAGGTCATCAACCAGCCCCGGATCGAGATCGGGGGCGATGACCTCCGGACCTTCTACACCCTGGTGAGTCAGCAGCTTCGGCACTTATCGTTTGTTTTGTTCGAGTATGGATTACCCTTTTGATCTCATGATTCAATGTCATTCTCATACTCGGTCCCTGAGGGTTGCAGGTCATGGTAGACCCTGATGCACCCAGCCCTAGTGATCCTAATCTCAGAGAATATTTGCACTGGTGATAAAAGCTCTCTCTCTCTCCCTCCTTCTCTCTCTCTCTCTCTCACACAAGATTTCTGTTGCATATAGGTAACTATAAGAACCCAGGTTATGTTCACTCTTACCTCTGTTCCTCATCTTTTGTGAGCTTAGTCTAGCGATCTCACTCATTTGAGAAAGAAAAAATGGAAGCCCAGGACTAATCATCCGTCCGATATTCAGGCAAGATACATCTACATGTACATGCGCCTAAGCATCTCGGGCCATTAGTACTACACATCATGTATAGTCTGCATGGAAGGAAAGAAACATGTGCATGCATCCATTTGGTCCCTCCTTTTGATTCCTTTCTCATCTAGTCTTTTTCCTTTACTTTCTTCAATGAATACACCCGAACCTTTTGTCTTGTATATATAGTCCCGATTCATCTCATGACGATATTGCCTCTCATAGGATGGTGACTGATATTCCAGCTACAACAGGAGCGAGCTTCGGTGAGTGCATAAAATTGCACCAACCATTAATTTCATCTGTGGTTCATTATCTGCAAGTGACTATGTTTCCTACATATTCCACATCTATCAGAGGAAAACACCAACTAGAGAATGGGTACTGAAATGATTTGGGCCTCGCAGGGCAAGAGATTGTGTGCTACGAAAGTCCACGGCCATCGATGGGGATCCACCGATTCGTGTTCGTGCTGTTCAGGCAACTGGGGCGGCAAACTGTGTACGCTCCCGGGTGGCGCCAGAACTTCAACACCAGGGACTTTGCTGAGCTCTACAACCTGGGGTCCCCGGTCGCTGCTCTCTACTTCAACTGTCAGAGGGAGAGCGGCTCCGGTGGTCGACGACGATGATCACCTATCCATCCATCATCTTTCAACATATCTCTTGCATCGCGTATCTCTCGTATTGAACCGTATTGCTAGAAGCCCTATATATGTAATGACAACCTGCCTACATGATTGTGAACAGAGATGCAATCCCCCATGCATGGATAAATGCAGCTCTATATGTACTATCATCCATATAATCAATGCCAGCCTTCGTATTGTCTTCTGATCTGTGCGCACTGCCTCTGCGAGTGGCCTTCACCGTTTCACACTAGGAGAGAAACCAACATTGAAACACACATGGCTCGTCCCCGTCACCATGTAGGAAAAGGAAAACGATGCTTTTCAACCTTCTATATATAAACATGCATACACATGTGCAGTGGAACCGATGCCTCACCCCGGATGGGACCGTGATACGACATGTCGCCCTAAGATATTCCAGCACGGCACGAATCATGATGCAAGGGCCACCGAAAAACGTGCCAGAATTAATGCGCTTTGCCATGTCTGTGTCCCTTATTCTGTACTGGGATCTGCATACCAAATCATTATTTTAAGAAAAAATGGCATGAACGTGCGTTTTTCATCGTGATGCACGCAACCCATCTGTGCCGTGGAAGAATAAAGACGAGGGATTTTCACGTAACTCAGATGGTTAAGTTCCATACGCGATTCTGCACGATAAGAGATTGTTATGGACCATTGCGAGTAATGGGGAACAAAATCACTCATGAGAAATTCGTAGAGGATCGGCCAAGCGGGACATAACAAAAGTTATCAGATCCCAGAGAAGGAAAGAGGCATTTTCCATGGTCAATATCGATCAGGTGATTTGATAAGAATTTGATTGTGTAAAACTAAATATATACATATCCAGCATATATAGATGCCACCTACCAATCCAAGACTATGTATGATCAGTTGAGTAAAAGCTATGTAATCACGCGGATGTGCTACTTAATTTCAGGGTCTCCTCTTGCGTTTAGTCGTATTTCGGAATTAGTAGTCGGTCAGCAGCAAATGATTTTAGGGAAATTGACACTAATTGTAATATTAAGTGGTGATATTTGGCTTATTTTACCATTTGATCGGTCAAAAAGTGGAACCCAAAAAAGAAAAAGTAGATGCCACCGCCTGAGTTAAAATGAAGGGAGACGCACGGCCGAGAGTTTTTTGACTGAAAGTGACCTTTCGTTTATTGAATAGAGAGAAGAAACCGTAGAGAGAGGAGAGGAAAAAATAATGCCTACACGCGATTGTGACTTCCCAACAAACCAGATTAATTTTGTTTGACGGCGACTGATCAAAATGCAAGCGCTTTCTTCATCTAATGAGAGTAATTTTCCCGGGGGACTAAGAGTGCCAAAAGAAGACACTAGGAGTGCTAAAACTTTCGTACGGTGCTCACTTTGGTGCCAAAATTTTCTTTCACTTACTTGAGTGCCAAATCGGAATAAAATCATTCAGTTAAGTGCCACTTCTAGTCAAAAGTCATACGTGAATTTTTTTTAATAATTTTCGATTTCCAATGTGGATTTTTTCAATTCCGACGTGGTTTTTCTTTGCGTAGCAATCAGAAACAATGTCGTTTCTCTTCATGCAATGGTAAAAAACGACATCGTTTCTCTTCTCATCTCATCTCTCTTCTTTTTGCCTTTTTTTCTTCTTTTTTTTCTTTAGGGCCGACGAGGGTCATCGGTGACCCTCGCCGATCGTGGCACCCTCACCCTAGGCCACGAAGGCCGAGGCGAGGCCGTCGGAGCTCGGCGGGCTGCTAGCGAAGGCTGTCGCGACCTCGCCCACGGTTGGTAAGGGTCTCGCCGGCTAGATCTGGGTGAGGGCCTGTGAGACCCTCGCCAACCGCAGGCACCGCCGCGATGGCCTTTGCCAACGGCCGACCGAGCTCCGACGGCTTTGCCCCGGGCCTTCGCGGCCGGAGAGGGTCACCAATGACCCTCGCTGGTGACCCGCCCTAAAGAAAAAAAAAACAAAAAAAATCCAAACAATTCCAAAAAATTAATAAATATATTAAAATATTATCCACCGACGGCCACGTCAACTTTTCCGGCGGCTAAATCAGAAGTAGCACTCAAGTAAACGTTTTTTTAAACTTGTTGCACTCAAGTGAGTGGAAAAAATGTTTTTGCACTAAAGTGAGCGCCGTACGAAAGTTATGGCACTTTTAGTGTTCTTCTGCCAATTTTCAAAGTTAAAAGGCATAAATTTGAATTTTGTGAATTTTGAATTGCGATGTCCAATTAAGAGTTGTTAAGTTGTGAAATTTTGTGAAAATGATAGTTTAGAGTATCGTGGAACTAGAGAGTTTGACAGAAATCAATTTAGAATTATGATTTAATCAAAATGAATTTTTAAAATTTTGCGCAAAAGCTTCGCATAGCAAACCGTAACGAATATCTTTATGTAAAGAATTTGTTAGCATGGAGAAGCCGTTTTGTCAGTGAATAAGCTCCATTAAGTTTATTCATAATTGGCATAATGTTTTAATTGACTTTTATATGGTTTTCTACTAAATTGATAGGATTTCAAGTTCGTCGGCTTGAAATAACTTTCATTATTTGGTGTAAACTTTTCCAAGTAAATAGTACTTATCTCTTTTTATGAATTTGTGGATTATAAAAACTTTGATGCTATAATCAAATTTTATCATACATACGTATAAATATATGGATATATATTTTGATAACACATTTATATTTTGTCTGAGACTACATCATTTATATAGGAGGATGACCATGTCGTTCCCTTGTACTTGTAGGAGTCAAGGTATGACAATAATAGTCCATAAACATTGACTTAGCATGAAAATTTTCCTTTGACATTTAATTCTTTTGATATGGTCTTTTAACTACTCTTAAAGATCCCTTTGTTTCACAAAAAATATGTTGCTCATTTTTTGGCATTTGATTTATTTAGGAAAATGAATCAACAGAAAATGCTTTTGTGATATCTAGAATTGGCTTTTGTAACATTCAGAATTTTCGACTTTTGATAACAGCATTTAAGATAATTTTCCAAGATCATTAAAACCATATTAATTGCGGAATGGGATTGATATGCTCTGAATTTCATACTTGATGATTTTGGGGTTTTAAATTTACTGATTTAAGATTTCCTTAATGTTTGATAATTTTCACTAATAATTTTAGTAAGTTGATTCAATGATGTTTATAACAGACATTGATTTCCTTGTTTGCATATTGATTTAATAAATATTTCAGTAACTTATCAAAATATCTACTTGAAAACAATGTAATTGAGCCGTTTGTGCCTCTTTAATTTGTACAATCTCTCTTCATCTTTCCACAAAGTATTTTAAATCACATGTCCTTAGTTTGAGACATAGAAGTTAGCTAACCATGAGATCATGCATTACATCATTCATGATAACAGTAGAACATTAATGCCTTAATGACTCATCCATTTCACTTGGCCAAGAAGGAGCCATCTTTGATTTGAATCCAAATATCTTATTGCGACTAATCTTATTATGCCACTTGTACTCTAACTACTCACTTAGGGCCACTAGAAGCATTTCTATTGAACACATACCCTTTCTACCTTTAGATCTCATAATTTTAATGCATGGTCATTATTACTTGATTCATCTCCTTTGTATTATCATTGGACAGATTTAAATGATCATGTCACTTGTGATTATTTAATTTGAATACACTTCTTGCACTCTCTACCACCACTTTTAACTTCAAGTCATCATTTCTTTTAACTTGAGTTGCTTGCCTTATCTCCCTTGACTTATAAATATGGAAAAAAAGAATTCCAACTTGGTCTTGCAAAGCAAGAAAGAGAGATCTTCTGTCACTTTCCTCTTTCATTTTCATATTTTAATCTTTCATGTGAAATGAAAGATTTTATTTTTGTGTTATCAAAGCTTAAATATACCATCTTTTAAGAGTTACGAGATGATTAAAGCTTTGTGTTGTTCAAGGTAAGTGACAACTCTATGAGCTAAATTGGTTGATTTACTTAGTACTCTTGATTTGATTGATTGATGTTTGTTGATTTAGTTTGAATTTGATGGTAAATGAAAACTTCAGGGACTAAGTTAAAACGATCTACTAAGTATTCTTGACTCGGTTGGTTGTTACTTATATTTAACTTTTGTTGTCAAGTGTAGTTAAGCTGCTACAACTATGATGTGAAATTCTTGTCTTCATTTGAATTGGATTATTAAGCTTATTACATGCCTATAATATGTTTGATGGATTTTAGTGCGTATTTTATTGTTTCTCTAAGATGTAATGGCAATCTTTTGGTGATAAGAGTGTGGAACAAGGGATATTAAACCTAAAAGTGATATCATTATAATTCAACTAAGTTACCAATTTACTAGCTAAGTATTGCCTATGTTATTTACTAGCTAAGTATTGCCTATGTTCACGTATCAATTATTTGAATTGTCGATTTGAATAAACTGGGATCGATTCATATGAGATAAACTAGGGGGCTTGTCCTAAAAAGCAAGACCAAACGATGAGCGGCTCCTAGCAAGCTTCTAGGATGAGGTGTGCGGTTTAGTGTAGCTCAATTCTAGGATGACAAAGGTAGTAAGAATGAATCGAATTACACACTAAATGTGTGTGTGTGCGTGCGTGCATGCGTGCGTGTGTGTGCGTGTGCGTGCGTGCGCGTGCGTGTGTGTGTGTGTGTGTGTGAGAGAGAGAGAGAGAGGTGTTTGAGATGCCCCAGGAGTGTTCACAATGCCTCCTGAGTCGAGATAGGTCCTAGCGAATGACTAGTATGAACTCACTTGTGTATGTTTATAAGCTTCATGACAAATATGAACTTGCTTAAGTATATTTCTATGTGTAGTAGTGAGCCACTAGGTAATACTAGTACATCATGAAATAAAATGATATATGATTGCTTTTGAGTAAATAAACCTATAATTTATTGATTGACATTTCATGATACCCTAAATAGGGCATTTTATTCTACACTTATTATACACGATGATTTTATATCGCTTGAACTCATGCTATTTGTTGGTACTGTGGTGGGTGGTAATATGATTTCGACCTTATACTTAGTGATTTCACTTATTAAGTTTCAGCTTACCTTGTCACGCCCCGACTCTTGAGCTCACGGTAACCCTATTTCACTTGAGGTATAACTGTACAACGTCCTAGATACTGTTGTCGACCAATTCATTTTATCTTGTAATTAAGCACATGCGGAACGAACAACTCCCAAACCAAACAACAAGGATAGCAACAACAGCAGCAGAGGAAAGACAAACATCATTTTATATGTTGAAAGGTTAGCCAGCATACCAGCAAATACATACATGCTTTACTACAGGTGACAAGCTAAGGCCTACTAAAAAAGGGACCGGCCTAGCAATCCTAACACTGTACAAGTGGGGGAGGGCTTGCCAAAAGGGGAGCAAGCCACAACTGCCTACTCGCTGGGCTCAGAGAGATCGCTCTCTTCGATCCTCGAGTACTACATCATCTAGGGCCTGAAAATGTTAACCACGACGGGTTGAAATAAACTCAGCAGGTTAAAGTTCTAAGCCCCGGTTAGGAACTTTGCTCACCTCGGGAGTTTAACATATAACCTAAATCATCAAATCATCCAATACCACCTCAAAGAGATAACCACAGAAGATAGCTTAATAAACAGGTGTAATCACAGGCGATCCTACCTGGCCTTGGCACACGCGACCTGCAGAATAGTTAAATCATCACGACATTAAGAGGCATGCGAATAATCAGAGCATTGCACACAGCTTTCTCATGTATCAACATCCACACATGCTCCGATTATTACGAACCCCCAAGGCCACGGCACAACCTTATGGTTGGCAGTCAACTGGTCATAGACCAGGTATCGTCCTCCCCCATAAGACACGGCAATGTCACGGGCTATCCCCTATCGATGGCATTCCTAAAGGAGCATGGGTCCGGTCTCTACCGCGACTCTGCAACTGACCATCGTTAGGCAACCGACCGAAGTCAGGACGACCAAAAGGCCACGACACAACCCCAAGGGTTGGCGGTCTACCAGTAGCGCCGAGCTCTCCTCTTAACGTGACCATGCAACACATCATCAAACAATCCGTTCTTTTCTTTGCTCTGTCGTGAATGCACATACAATTCGTGCTCACGCAATGCACATACAATTCGTGCTCACGCAACATGCTATTGCAATTGACACACGTATAATGTCACGCAGTACAATCCAATCACTCGTGAAAATTATGACAAACCGAAATTCAATTCCAACTAATCAACAATCACGTACATTCCCTAATTCTTGGGAATAATCAACAATTTGCACTTCAACAAGCCTTAATAATCAAGAACACAACAATTTGAAACCAAAATTTGCTTCTGTATGAACAGTAATCATGAACAGTAATTGTGAACATTAATCGTGAACAGTAATTATGAACAATAAATTCATCTGAAATTAAATAAATAAATAAACTTAACTATGGTTAATCAATTAACCCAACCATAGTTAATTAACCTAACCATGATTAAAATCTAACCTTGGTTACTTTAAAACTAACCTTAGTTACTTTAATTAATTAACCTTAGTTACTTTAATATCTAACTATGATCAACCCTTAACCTAACCAGCTAATCAACCAATCAACCTTAATTAACTAGCCTAATCAACCAATCAACCTTAATTAAACACAAACACACAAATACACTAATTAACCCCTAAGCAAGATTAACCTCTAAACAAGGATTAGGAAGTTAACTTACTTGGATCGGAAATCCGGCGACACCGGCGCATAGAGGGGAACGAGGGCTACGAGAGTTAAGCTCGGGGACAACAACGGATGACAAACAGTGATCGAAACGGGCCAAAACAGCCAGAGTTACTGTTCACGCGGAAATGGGCAACTAGCGGCGACTAGGGGTGACTAAGGGTGACCAAGTGGAAAAGGCCGAAATGGGTGGCTAGCGGCAACCATGGGTGACCAAAGGTGCGCGGTTGGCTCCCTGACTTCCGTGGCTACACTTTGGGTGGTGGTGCTAGCTCCGGTGGTGGCGACAAGACTGTTTTCCGGCTGGAAAATAGCAAGGACAGCAATAAACAGCAGAAATAGAAGAGAAAAGGAAGAGAAAAAGGGAGAGAGAGAGGGGCTGGGCTGCTGAACGAATTTGGGGAGAAAGAAGGAGAGAGAAGAGGCTGCTAAAGACTTGGATAAGGGCCAAGGCAAGTGGGTAAGCCACTTGTTGAAGGACCAATCAAAAACAAGCACAAACAAGCATAAACAAAGCCCACTTGAGCACAAAAAGAAAATGCCAAAAGAGAGAAGCCCATGGGCTGAGGAGGGAGAGGAACTTGGGCCAGCTTGGGCCCCCTTTAAGCTGGGCTAGATGGGCGCAAGGCCCGTTGGGCGGCCGGTCTTGGGCCGGCCCACCCGCGGCTCGAAAACCCGGTCCAATTTTTCATTTTCCAACACTTCCGCGTCCAACGGAAAATCCCAAAATAAATGAGGCGACGTCCAAATATTTAGTCCTAATATCACTGAGAAGTCAGTTCCCAAAATCGAATTAAAAATCGGGGCTAAATTAAGTCGATTACGACCGTATTACAATTTGGATTATCGAGCGCCCTTTTAGGACTTTCCTCACTTTTAATCCGTGGTCAACCATTTTTTGATCCATGTTAACATCAATTCTCGAGTCAGGGACGTCTCTCAATTGTCGTGTGATCTCGGGGGCTCAATTGATAATCCCGAGTACTAGATGAAAATGATTTGGTTTAATGTCGTTCGTAGTTCATATCGAAGTCGTGCGGAAATCACCCGCAGATCAACTTTGTACTTTTGCCGAATCTATTTATTTCTATTTCCTTAATAGTCTAGTACTTAGAGAATATCGTTCTCGCCCAGGTCCTCATGGTCGAAGGGTTCGTTCCTGATCGAAATTACGAGTCGAACGCGTATCGTTTCCTAAATGGTGCCTCTCTATAATCCGTTATCCCACGAACAAACAATTCGGAATATTTGTACTGACCAGGCCTTCGACTAACATCACCATTTTATAAAATCTCAAAATGGGGTCGATTCTCAGGATGTTACAATTCTTCCCCTCTTATAGAAATTTCGTCCTCGAAATTTGAACTGACACGCTAATCCTCAAAAAAATAGGGGTGCTGACGCCTCATGATTTCTTCGCTTTCTCACGTAGCTCCCTCCATACCATGATGCTGCCAGATGACTTTGACCAAGGAGACCGTCTTGTTTCTCAACACTTGTTCTTTCCGGTCCTCAATCCGAATCGGTCTCTTCACATACGACACCCTGTCATCCACCTCTATCTCCTCAAAATTCAACACATGCGTCAGATCCGGCTCGTATTTCCTTAACATCGACACATGAAACACGTCATGCACCTGAGCAAGTCGAGGCGGTAGCGCAAGACGATAGGCTAAATTCTCAATCCTTTCCAGAATCTCGAATGGTCCAACATACCTTGGGCTCAGTTTTCCTTTATTTCCAAATTGCGATGTACCTCGCATCAGTGATACTTTAAGGAACACATGATCGCCCACTTGAAATTCCAATGGCCTACGTCGTTTGTCCCCATAGTTCTTCTATCTACTCTGAGCCGTCTTTAACCTTTCTCGAATCATCTTCGGCGTCTAACGATTGCTACACTAACTCCGGCCCTGTAATTTTCTGCTCGCCGACTTCGTCCCAACAAATTGGAGTCCTACACGGTCTGCCATACAAAGCTTCGAACGGTGCTATTCTGATACTCTGCTGATAACTGTTATTGTACGCGAATTCCATGAGGTGAAGTTTTTCCTCCCAACTTCCTTTAAAATTCAGTACACAGGCTCTCAGCATATCCCCCAAGGTCTGAATCATTCTCTCTGATTGACCGTCTGTCTAGGATGGTAAACCGTACTGAACTGTAGCTTTGTTCCCATCGAAGTCTGTAGACTCTTCCAAAATGCAGCCGTAAACCTAGGGTCTCGATCCGAAATAATTGTTACTAGCACCCCATGCAAACGAATAATCTGTCGAACGTACAATTCTGCATACTTTTCCAAAGCGAAATCCTTGTGTACGGCGATGAAATGAGTTGACTTCGTCAATCGGTCCACTATAACCCAAATCGCATCATTACCCCGCTGACTTCTCGGTAATCCTGTCACGAAGTCCATCGTGATGTGCTCCCATTTCCATTCAGGGATTTCAAGAGGTTGTAATAACCTCCTGGCTTACAGTGCTGCGCTTTCATTTGTTGGCAAGTTAAACACTCCGCCACTTGCTTGGCGATATCAAGTTTCATGCCGTTCCACCAATAATACTATCGCAGATTCTGATACATCTTCGTACTGCCTAGATGCACACTATAGTCGCTGCGATGCACTTCGAATAACAACCTCTCCTTAATTTCGGCGTCGTTTGGTACACATAACCATCCACGGAATTTCAAGATCCCATCCTCGGATACTTGAAAATCCGACTTTCTCTTGGTCACGTCCATTTGCAAAATCTTTTGGATCTCAACATCCGAAGGTTGCATTGCTTTAATCTTGGCTTGAACTTCAGGTTTGATCCTAAAGGTAGCCATTAGACTAGAAAGATGGCATACCTCGAGCATGAATTTTGAATCACGGATTCCCTCCAATAGAATCTATTCCTGAACCATCATCCTAGCAACCAATGACTTGCGACTCAAAGCGTCTGCCACTTTGTTTGCCTTGCTTGGATGGTATAGGATATCGCAGTCATAATCCTTAAGAAGTTCCGTCCATCTGCGTTGCCTCATGTTCAGTTCCTTTTGGGAGAACACATACTTCAAACTTTCATGGTCCATAAAAATCTAAAATCTCTCTCCATAGAGATAGTGTCTCCATATTTTCAACGCAAAAATATTGGCTGCCAACTCTAAGTCGTGCGTTGGATAATTCAACTCGTGAGGCCTCAACTGCCTGGAAGCATTTGCTATCACTTTACCATGTTACATCAGAACACAACTGAGTCTGTTGTATGATGCGTTGCTAAAAATCTCATATCCTCCCGAGCCTGACGGAATAGTCAAAACTGGCGCGGTAGTCAGCTTATGCTTAAGCTCTTGGAAACTACACTCGCACTTATCCGTCCATTCAAATTCTTACGTCCTTCATTAACCTTTGTATCAGATGTGTAACTATCATAGAGAACCTTTCTACGAATCATCTGTAATAATCTGTCCAATTTAGAAAACTTCGAACATCTATCACTGTTATAAGTCTTGGCCAATTCATGATCGCCTTGATCTTGATGGATTCACAGAAATTCCCTCGTTCAAAATCATACAACCAACAAAACAACGCGAGTAAACCCAAAATCGTACATATTAAACTTGGCATACTATTTATGCTCTCAAATAGTCTATAGCACCATCCTCAAGTGTTGTTTGTGTTCCTCTAAATTCCTCGAATATCCCAAAATGTCGTTCACGAAACAATTACGAATGAATCCAAATATGCC
The DNA here is from genome assembly GCA_014182845.1 of Corymbia calophylla. Taxonomy (NCBI): domain Eukaryota; kingdom Viridiplantae; phylum Streptophyta; class Magnoliopsida; order Myrtales; family Myrtaceae; genus Corymbia; species Corymbia calophylla. The sequence continues at coordinate 22,911,719 of CM024693.1, forward strand.
TTAATCAGTCAATCCATCAAATCCATAAAAGCAACTGGCACATTAGTTAATCCAAACGACAGTACGATAATTTTGTAACGATCACATCGCACACAATATGTCATCTTTAGTTTATCCTCCTTTTTAAATCCTCAACTATTGATAGCCCGTCCTTGGGTCTATCTTGGAACATATTAAAGCTCTTTGAAGTGGGTCAAACAAATCATCCATCCTTGGTAATGGATACTTGCTCATGACCGTCTCTTGGTTAAACTACCACTAATCGATGCATAAGTGTAACGATCCATCCTTGATTCCAGTAAACTCGAAACAAACCCCACCTAATAGGTTAAACTAGATTACCTTCCAATAGCAATCCATTGTAACTCGATACTTAGTAAGCCAATCCATTCCAACGATTACATCAACATTGTACATTTCTAACACAATCAAATCAATCAATTCCTTTTGATCACCAATGACCATCATACAATCTGAACATGCAATAGGATGTTCTGCCATAACATCGTATGATCCTTTAACTATGTCTGAAATACTAAGAACCGCTTCCAACGGTTTTGGTCTTAACCTTCACCAACTTAACAAAGTATTCAGTTATAAACAAATGCGTAGTTCCAAAAAAACCAGTTAATGCATAAGCAGCATGCTCACACTAGAAGTTGTACCAATGTTGACACCGAAATTTTGATCAAGTATTTACACTTAAATTGCTTAGAAAATTAGGGACTAATTTGGCCCTAACAAAAAGGATTTTTGCATCACCTAAAGTACTAATATTATTTACATTTACTAAGTTTTATTTTCCTATTTATTTTCCCTTATTTTTGAGTAAAAAAAAAAGGGGGCCCATGGAGGGACTGGGCGTCTTCTTCATTTTTTTCTTGTCCACGCGGGCCCAGGCCCTTCTCCCCCACTCTTCCTTCTACGGCCCATTCGGCCCCCTCAACCGCGTGGCCCGGCCCTCTCCATCATCTTCTTCTTCCCTTCTTCTTCCCCTGCACACGAGAAGCAGGAGAGCAGAGCGGAAGATGGTGGCCGGCGACGAATGGGACGCTTTGCGGGCGCCATTAATGCCGCCGAGTGGAGTAGCGCAAGATCTGGCGAAGGATTCGGAAGTCTTCAATGCCGAGCAGGCGTAGCCGAAAGCGACACCGGTTCAGCCAAGAGGGAGGCCGGTCGGCGTACCGAGGACCGGTAGCCAAACTCTCCGTCGATCGGGTCCTCCTCGGCCTATAAATAGAGGCGAGCAGAAGGAGCGAAGGGGGCGGTGAAGCGAGAACTCAGAAAGCCTTCCTCGAAGAGACTTCTAAGGTGGCCGGACGAGCGACCGCCGATCCGAGAGAGAGCTGCAAGAGAGACTGAGATCTGAGGGAGAGGAGAGCAAAACAAAAGCGAAATAGAGAGAAAAAAAATAGGCAGATCTGGAGGAGGAAGAGGCGAAACCAGAGAGTGGAGGTTCTGGAAAAATTCCAGATCTAAGGAAGAGAGAGAGAGCGAAGGCTGAGAGAGACGGTAGAGAACCAGATCTGAGAGACTGAGAGAGATCTGTGAGAGCAGAGGGAGAGAGACCGTCGGTTTCCCGTGCTTGAGTCACGGCCGACGGCTCGCTGCCGTGCTTCCTTCCCCAGATCGAGGCTTCGTCGCCGGCGCCGGTGCTCCTTCAGATCCTATTCGGGCCAGGACCGAGTCCTGACGCCAGCGCTGAAGGCGCCACTCACCGCATCGCGCTGTCCACAGCCGTAGCTGCCTGCTTGGCCTAACGTCACCGCCGATTGCCCCCTGACGACCGAGCCACTCACTGATCTCAGCCGAGCCTCACACCGTCGAGTTCACCGCCGTCCCTATTGCTGCACCCTCCCCGCTTCACCGTCGTATATGCTGGTCTCACAACGACCGACGTTGTCCGCGACGGCTAGGCCGTGACGCACTCAGCCGCTCCATCGCCGTCGTGGAAGAGCCGCTCCATCGGCACCGCGGAAGAGGGAGGACAAGTCGGGACAAGGCCGGGTCGGACACGAAGACCCGGTCGACCCGCTAGGGTTTGTTTTTGTGGGCTATGGGCTGAAATGAATTATGCCCGTTGGGCTTATCTTGCTTCGTTGGCCCACCTCTGTTTTGTTTGGGTCGGACTTGATTTTGGGCTTGACTTTCTTTCTTTTATTTCAGGTAATTTCTATGGGCCGGGTGGACCAAGCCCATGAACCAGAAGCCTGGGTCATTCGACCCAGCCAGTCCCGACCCAGGTCCGGCCGGTTTATTTTAATAATATATTATTATTTTTAATTATAAAAGTATTTTTAAAAAAATAAAAAATAATTTTTTTCCAGAAAACTCTGAAAATTAGAAAAATATGTTATATTTTCCAAAAAATCAGAAAAACCCCAAAATATTTTATATTTTCAGAAAATCATAAAATCAAAAAAAAATTTTTATATTTTCCAAAAAAAGGGGAAAAAGCCAAAAAATGTTTGTTTCAACAATGCATGAAAAATCCTTGAAAAAATGCAAAAATATTAAACCCGAGGGTTTAAACAAGATTAGGTACCGGAAGGGCATTAGTGATTAACTAGTGTAATCAAGTCCCCGATCCTAGTTTCTCTGGTTGCATAGGAGTAAAATATTTCTCCCAATGTTTTACTTGGGTTTTTAATCGACCCACCCCAAATTGATTAGTGGCGACTCCTTTTTTTAAATGATATTGAATTGCAGGTTAAAAACTCGAACCTTAAGTCGTGAATTGGTGGGCTTGGGAGAGCCCCGGCTAAAACCCTGATGAGAGGCGTTCAGTCGTGCCATTAGCCTCCCAGGACACGAGAGGGAGGTCGCGACAACCAATAGTCACAGCCTTCGAATCCAACACCTGGCATTCCAACTATATACTAATCTTCCCTAATACCATTCCTCCTATCATCAGCTTTTTCCCAAGCCAATAATTAATCATATAAGATGCAAACCATGACCCAGATGTAGCTGTTCATTCTGCCACATCCTTTTTCTTAACAAACAGGACTAACACTCCCCAAGGCGATGCACTTGGGCAAATAAAACCCTTGTCTAATAATTCCTGCATTTGCACCTTCAATTCCTTCAATTTTAACAACGCCATCCTGTACGGTGCTTTCGAGATTGGTTCCATCCCAGGAGCCAACTCGATTACGAACTCTGTCTCTCTGGCCGAAGGAAGTCCTGACAATTCCTTTGGAAAGACATTAGGATAATCTCGTACTACCACGATGTTCTCCAGGTTCGGTCCTTCATTCAACGTATCACTCATAGACGCCAAATAACCTCAACATCCTAACCCCCAACAACCCGGTTGCTTTCAAAGAAGAAATCAATGAAATCCAGGACCCTTCTCGGCTCCCTACAAATTGGAAACTACTAGCTCCAGTTGGATTGAATCGGATTCTCTTCTCCCGACAATCTATAGTAACTCCTTGCTTGCGCCGTCCTTCTCCTCTGACCCCTCTAACCTGGGGTCCTCAAACCAAGGGTACTCTGATCTGGACTGCTCATTTTGCAGGACTCTCCTAGCCTGCATTCTAATTCTCCCACACGAAATTAGAAAATGAGACAACCCTAAAACAAAGGACCACGAAGGATCCAACAATCAATCACATGCAAGCAAAGAAACTGTCTTTCCTACTAACTATCCCTACGCACCAACTCAAGACCTATCGTACCTTATCACTCCATCAGCCAACCAGGCTCTGATACCAAAATCGATGGGGTTGTCACGCCCTAACTTTCGAGCTCGCGGCAACCCTATTTCACTTGAGGTTAACTGTACGACGTCCCAAGTACTGTTGTCGACCAATTCATTTTATCTTATAATTTAAGCACATGCGGAAACGAACAACTCCCAAACCAAACAACAGGGATAGCAAAAACAACAGCAGAGAAAAGACAAACACCATTTTATAAATCTGAAGGTTAGCCAGCACACCAGCAAATACATACACGCTTTACTACAGGCAACAAGCCAAGGCCTACTAAAAAAGGAACCAGCCTAGCTACCCTAACACTGTACAAGTGGGGGAGGGCTCGCCAAAAGGGGAGCAAGCCACAACTGCCTACTTGCTAGCCTCAAAGGGATCGCTCTCTTCGATTCTCGAGTACTGCATCATCTAGGGTCTGAAAAGGTTAACCACAACGGGTTGAGATAAACTCAACAAGTTAAAGTTCTAAGCTCCGATTAGGAACTTTGCTCGCCTCACGAGTTTAACATATAACCTAAATCATCAAATCATCCAATACCACCTCAGAGAGATAACTAGAAAAGACAGCTTAATAAACAGGTGCAATCACAGGCGACCCTACTTGGCCTTGGCACACGCGACCTGCAGAAATTGTCAGTTAAATCATCACGACATTAAGAGGTATGCGAATAATCAGAACATTGCATACAGCTTTCTCATGTATCAACATCCACACATGCTCCGATTATTACGACCCCCAAGGCAACGACACAACCTTATGGTTGGCGGTCAACTAGTCATAAACCAGGCATCGTCCTCTCCCATGAGGCACAACGACGTCATGAGCTATCCCCCATCGACGGCATTCCCTAAGGAGCATGGGTCCGGCCTCTACCGCGACTCCACAACTGACCACCGTCAGACAACCGACCGAAGTCAGGACGACCAAAAGACCATGACATAACCCCAAGGGTTGACGGTCTACCGGCAGCGCTAGGTTCTCCTTTTAATGTGACCATGCAACACATCATCAAACAATCCGTTCTTTTCTTTGCTCTGTCGTGAATGCCCATACAATTCGTGATCACGCAACATGCTATTGCAGTTGACACACGTATAATGTAATGCAATACAATCCAATCACTTGTGAAAATTATGACAAACTGAAATTCAATTCCAACCAATTAACAATCACGTACATTCCCTAATTCTTGGGAATAATCAACAATTTGCACTTCAACAAGCCTTAATAATAAATAAAAACACAACAATTTGAAACCAATATTTGCTTCTATATGAATAGTAATCGTGAACATTAATTGTGAACAGTGATTGTGAACAATAATTATGAAACAGTAAATTCGTCCGAAATTAAATAAATAAATTTAACCATGGTTAATCAATTAATCCAACTATAGTTAATTAACCTAACCATGATTAAAATCTAACCTTAGTTACTTTAATTAATTAACATTAGTTACTTTAATACTAACTATGGTCAATTAACTAACCCTAGTCAGCCTTAATTAACCAGCCTAATCAACCAACCAACCTTAATTAAACACAAACACACAAATCCACAAATTAACCCCTAAGCAAGATTAACCCCTAAACAAGGATTAGTCAGTTAACTTCCTTAGATCGAAAATCCGGCGACACTGGCTGGTTGAGGGGAACGAGAGCTACGAGGGGTAAGCTCGGGGACGACAATGGGTGACAAACGGTGGCCGAAATGGACTAAAATAGCCTGGAGTTACTGTTCACGCGGAACTGACCAGCAGAATTGGAAAAGGCCGAAACAGGTGGCTAGCGGTGACCAGGGGTGACCGAGGGTGCGCGGCTAGCTCCCTGACTTTCGTGGCTACACTTTGGGCGATGGTGGTAGCTCCGGTGACGACGGTAAGGCTGTTTTCTAGCTAGAAAACAGCAAGGACAGCAAAAAACAGCAGAAAAGGAAGAGAAAAGGAAGAGAACAAGGGAGAAAAAGAGGGCTTGGGCTGAACGAATTTGGGGAGAAAGAAGGAGAGAGAAGGGGCTACTGAAGACTTGGATAAGGGCCAAGGCAAGTGGGCAAGCCACTTGTTGAAGGACCAATCAAAAACAAGCACAAACAAGCATAAACAAATCCCACTTGAGCACAAAAGGAAAAGGCCAAAAAAGATAAGCCCATGGGCTGAGGAGGGAGAGGAACTTAGGCCCCCTTTGGGCTGGGCTAGATGGGCGCAAGGCTCATTGGGCCGCCGGTCTTGGGTCGACCCACCCGCGGGCCCGAAACCCAGTCCAATTTTTCATTTTCCGACACTTCTGCGTCCAATGGAAAATCCCAAAATAAATAAGGCACGTCCAAATATTTAGTCCTGATATCAATGAGAAGTCGGTTCCCAAAATCGGATTAAAAATCGGGGCTAAATTGAATCAATTGCGACCGTAGTACAATTTGGATTATCGGGCGCCCTTTTAGAACTTTCCTCACTTTTGACCTGTGGTCAACCATTCTTTGATCCACGTTAACATCAATTCTCGAGTCAGAGACGTCCCTCGATTGTCGTGTGATCTCAGGGGCTCAATTGATAATCTTGAGTACTAGATGAAAATGATTTGGTTTAACGTTGTTCGTAGTTCGTATCGAAGTCGTGCATAAATCACCCGCAGATCAACTTCATACTTCTACCGACTCGATTTATTTCCGTTTCCTTAATAGTCTAGTACTTAGAGGATATCATTCTCGCCTAGGTCCTCATGGTCGAAGGGTTCGTTCCTGATCAAAATTGCGAGTTGAACGCATATCGTTTCCTAATGGTGCCTCTCTATAATCCGTTATCCCACGAACAAATAGTTCGGAATATTTGTACTGACCAGGCCTTCGACTAATATCGCCATTTTATAAAATCTCAAAATGGGGCTCGAGACCCCCGTGCTTAAGCTTAGGCCCATGGTGCCCACAGGGTCCATTGCAGTTAGGGCCGAACCCTTGGTGGCCGTACTTGATGCTCCAACATCTAAACTTGGTTTTATAAAGGCCATGCTCAAGTCCCGACACTTGAGCTTTAGTCCTAACCCTCAAACTCAGGTCCACAAAGATTTTCTTTTCTTTTTTTTTTTTCTTTTCGCTTCTACTTTGGCCACTCACCAGTGAGAAAAGAAAAGAAAAAGAATATATAAAAATTATATATATTTAAATTCATGATTTTTTATTTATTTTTGCCATCAGACTTTCCTTACCACATGATAGAAAATAATTTTTGGGTCATTTTCAAGTTTAGCCAAATACCGAAAAATAAATTCATTTTCCTGAAAAATACTCCATAGAAATGGTATGTTTTCTATGAAACAAACCGATCTTGAATGTTCAATCTAATTCTTAAACTTTTAATTTGTTCAATTTAGTTGCTCAACTTTCCACAATAAGCCAAATTTGTCATTTGGTACTATTAAGGAGTTTTAATAATTGCACGATTGCCCATATTTTATTTTATTTTTCGTTTCACTTTCTTAAGCCAATTTTTTTAATCTTTTTACTAATTTTTTTACCTTTTTTATCTTTATAATTATCATGGTAATTCCATTTAAGTATATTTTGGCATATGATTTCTATAATAATATATCGAGTTATTATTCCTACTATTTTTATTTTTTATTTACAAATATGACTAAATTTAATTAAGAAAACACAAAAAAAATTGAAAAGTTTATCTATTTAAAAATTATGGACAAGATTTAAATAATATATGTACAATTATCTATATGCTAATTAACGCCGTTTTCATATATTCTTATGAAAACACCTATCTCGAGATAGTAAGTATATCAATCCGATATAATCCTATGAAGTTTTACTTTTATCATTATGAAGATCATAAGCTAAAATGTACTTACACAGAACTGTCATAATATTTATATAGAACAAAAACTAAAAGCAGTAGTAAAAATGCATATTTCAAAATATGAGCAATAACATAAATGCGAAATTTTGTGAATAGTACTGAAAAACTAGTTTTCACTTTGGTATAGACGTCAAGGGACCAAATAAAAATTTAAGGGTTAGATTGAATATTTGAAAATAGTACGAAGGTCATGTTGGATGAATTAAAGTTTAATGACAATATTACACATGGTGCCAAAGTTTAGGCCTAGTGTCATTCTTCCATGATTTTATCTTCCTCTTTTTTTTCCTTTGGAGAACGAATGTAAAATAAATGGGATAAATGTACCAAAAGTTCTAAAACTTATCACAAAAGTGCAATTAAGTTTTGAAACTTTCAAAAAGTCCAATTAATTCCTGAAACTTTTCAAACTTGTACAATCAAGTCATTCAATTAACTTGTCAAACTTGACCAATGAAAAATGTTATCAAATTTTACAACTTGATTGCACAAAATTAACAAGTTTTAAAATTTAATTGCATTTTTTGAAAAATTTTAGGGCATAACTGTACTGTTGTGACAAGTTTTTAAGATTTAATTCCGTTTTTTTTAAGTTTTATTACTTGATCATACTTTTTTGACGAGTTTTAAGACTTTTAATACACTTGTAAAAAGGGTAAAACCCACCAAAGACCCTAAACTATGTTAATTATGACTAATGGTGAGCATGATTCCAGAGTAAAACCTAAAATTTAAGAATTGAATTAGTGAAAACTTGTCCAGTTTCAAGTTCCAATGTCTACATGATAGGTTATAGGTTCTAAAAATATAGGAACCTGTTTCGACGGGTATGTTCCAGGTTTTGGGTTAGTAAAACCTGTAACTAAGAACCTAGAACAAATTTTTATGTTTTTCTTTACTTATATCTTCGTGCCATTCTACAGTATTCCTTGATGTTCGATGATGAATATATAATATGGAATCATTAGTATGAGCTTTAATTTTATGATCGAGACTTTTGCTTTGTTAATGTTTTATATTTTTCATGTGTGTAAATATAAATTATAATTAGTGAATTGTAGTAGCAAATGATAGTCATTAAATGTGGTGATTCACCACAATCATTCAATTGATAATACAATTGGAACTCGGGTAGATCTTGTAACCTGTGACAGGGCAGGTTCCAAGGTATATAGGGTAAGTCCTAGATTCCATAAAATGAGGAACCTGTTTTAGGTTCCAAATGAAATATATATGGAACATGGAACCACTCACCCTTAATTATGATACGTTTACTTTTGCGACACCAAATTTTTAGAGTGAAATGTGTCACATGAAATAAGTTTGGGATTTTTGGTGATATTACATTTTTTTTAGGATAAATGTGTCATATGAATATAAATTTGAGATTTTTCATGTCAAAAAAAAAAGTGTAGCGGGTAAAATTTGGAGTTAACACACACAGGCCTTTGTTTTTCGTGCTAATCCCATCATGGGCCTATTCTATGGTCTGGGCCCGCGATCGGACTTCTCTCTCCCCGCCCCGCCCCGCTCGCCGCCCGGCGCTGGGCGCCCGAAAATAAAAGGCGCGAAGCCGAGGCCCCCCGCGCCCCGCCCCGCCCGCGAAAATTTTCGACCGTCCCCGCGCGCCACCTGGCGGGAACCGCAAAACCCGATCGCCCCCTTCCCTTTTCCTCCTACTTTCAAAAAAAATATATGAATTCCCCACTTTTTTAATTTCCCCGAAATTGGAAGACAAAAATCGGAAATGACGCGCGATCTTTTTCGCTTTCCTTCTTCGCTTTCGATGCTCCAGTGAAGGAGGAGTGGATCCCGTCGGCAAGTCCCCCTCCGCCGCAGATCGGCGCCTCCCGAAACCCTACGATTCTCGCCGGCGGCGACCGCCCTCTCCTCCTCCGTCTCCTCTCTCTCTCTCTCTCTCTCTGCATCTCCGGCGAAAAATGGCGGACGCCGCTCCGACGGCGGTTGCGGACGCCGGCGACGGCGGCGGCGGGAGCGGGCCGGCGTCGGCCTCCCGCTCGCGGGGGGCTCTGAAGCGCAAGAGAGGGAATTCCTCTTCTTCTCGTTCCTTGTTCAAGAGCCTCGGCGCCGACGAGCGGCGCGACCGGATCGCCTCCCTCGAGGCCGAAATCCGGGGGCTTCTCGCGTACTGTCGCGAGATGATGGAGAGGCCGGAGCTTGCCCTGGACCCGAGCTCGGCGGAGTGCGGGTCCGCCAACGGGGCAATCGCCTGCTGCCTCGAGGAGAGTGCCTCGCCGCTATCCCGACTGGTGGGTGAGGTATACGCCAAGTTGAATGAGGGAAATGCGGGAGGAGGAGGGCTCACGGTGGCGTCGGTGAAGAGTGGAGTGGTGTTCGTCGGGCAGAGAGTGATGTATGGCGTCCCGAATGCTGAAGCCGATGTTCTGGAAGATGATTCTCCCTCCTCTCTCTGGTGTTGGGAGGTCCTCGCTTCCTTCCCTTTTTGCTTATTCGTTGATTTCCTTATCTGGTTTTCTTTTGAGCTCGTTAGATGGGTTACATCTTCGATTGGATCTCTCTTTTGCTTTTAATATGCAATGTTTGCGCAAATTTAGTCCCAACATCTGCTATGGTAGTTTATGATTCATGATTTTGCGCACGATCCAGTTGCATCGACCTGATTCGAATGGTGTAAAAGCTCAGATATGGTGCGATGCAAAGTCCCTCATTTGAATGAAAAATTGACACGAACTTGGCTAGACAATTAGATGCCAATCAACATGGTTTGAGAAAAATCATGTCACACTAACGCGAACCACAATGACTTTTATCTTTTTAGGCCCTTCTAATCATCCAGCCCTTTCTTAGACCGATGATCTTACTTCTTCTTTTTTGCCTTTTACAGACTAGAGAGCTGAAGTTGTTGCCCAAGTCCGTGCATGGTCTTATCAAGATTCGGCGCACATGTCGGAGAAAGATTCACGAGAGATTGTGTGCTGTTTCTGGTGATTGAATTGCTTCCTTTTTCTTAACTTGGCGCAGCTATTCATTGTTCTACTTAATGTGCTAAATTTGCAGTTCACAAATATTTGGGCACTTAATGCTTGTAGTGAAGCTTAAGTTCTCTGTTTCATTTTATTAATGAAAGTTGATTAGCTTTTGCCTTTAGGAATGGGAGCAGCATTAACAAACATGTCTTGCATTATGAAGATTTAACTGCCTGTTGGTCTGTGTCATTACATCCTTCAGTAAGTAAAAACAGAGAAATGCCAGAATAATCGATAAGAAGGAACAGAGGAATGGTAGGCTATCTTTTGGCAACTATCCCAGCTATTCCATCTGGTTGTGTACTATACACCATTTCTCTATATATCCATGGGGATTAATTAATTCCTCCATCTTTTGAAGGTTATGTTTGTATAGTGATTTCATGTGCTGTGGTTAGCAACTGGCCACAGTTATTTTTACTGGGTACACATCTTTACCAATGTGTTAAAATAACTCTTTATAGAATAAGGTGCTCATGGTTATCTATTGCAATCAAATGTAGCAAATTTAATATATTTATGTATGAGTTCCATTCAAGTGGACTTGGGTGCTCAGAATCGCTTGGCCTTATGCTTCATTATCTCTCTGTATCTCTAATGGATCCTGTGAGACTATATCTCAGAATCCATTCCCTCTCTTTTCTCCATGTTCTTGAAGTTTTATCTAGACTCCAGAGTAGTAAAAGTGAGACCTCTTAGACTTGTAGTTTTATTATTCAGATTTCTTGCCAGTTGACTGTATTAGCTATGCAGGACTATTAGTGTGTCAATTAAAAAAGTTAAGTCGAAAATAGAATTCTATAAATTATGGAGTTTGGCTTTTCTTCCCTTGCACTGTTCATGAGGGAAAATTGTTCCTCAAATTGTGGTTAGCTTATCAATCAAACAATCATGGAGGCAGTGTGATGGAGGTGCAGCTTTGGGATTGTATCTCTTGTTTGATGACATTTCTTAGGCTGATTATGGTACATGTCTTCTTCTTTCAGCAATGGTAAATGCATTACAGAAGTCAGAACATGATCCAGATAGTGAGCTTGATTGGTTGAAAGCCTCAGAAAAGCTTCGTAAAGCGCTAAATGAGACAGATATACGCTTGTTAGTGGATAGCATGTTGCAGAAGACTCGTGGTGACATGTATGCATCTAAAGATGGTCTATTAGATTCACTGCAGAGTATAAACGTTAATTAAAGCATTTATATTTTTTCAGGGCTGACAAGGAGGCCAAACTAGATCATAAAGCGTATATAAAGCAATTGGAGAGAAATAAACGAGAAGTTGAGAGAGAGAAAAAGAGAATGGACCGCGAACTTCAGAAGGAAAAGTTGAAAGCTGTAAGTTCCAATATATTTTTAGCTTCTGGCTTGTCTTCATGATTGCATTGTTTCACTAAGTTCTATATTATATGCATCAGGTTAAAGAGTTGCAACATGATGAAATATCAGTTACCCGTTTGGGAAACTTGTCCTCCCTAGATCTTTGTTAGTTTTGTATACATAGACAATGCATACTCAGTTCATTTGCATCTCAATGACCATGTCGCTTTTCTGATCCATGAGCAATGGTTTGATTTTAGGAAAAGGAATTGAAGCGCTCACAAGAGGAGGCAGAGAAGGAAGAGAAGCGTTATGAAAAAGAAGAGATCGAGTTGAAGAAACAGCTTAAAAAGCAGGAAGAAGCCAAGAAAGATCAGCGTCGGAGAGAGAAGGAGGAAGCTGAATTGAAGAAGCAACTTGCCCTACAGAAGCAAGCTTCCGTGATGGAACGGTTCCTTAAAAGAAGTACGAGTACTTCACCTGTTCTGGATGACAAATCCTCACCTGGTTTGCCTTTGTCCAGCAAGGCAAGAGAATGGATCCATGAGTCAATTGCATGCTTGATGGATTCTGCACTTTCCTCAAATCAAGAAATTACCATTGGCCAAATCTGGAAGTAGGTTTGGATGTCCTATTTTTTCCTTTCTATCTTCTTCACATGCTTGTTATTATTTTTTCTTTCTTCACTGTGTCATATGAGTGTCAGGATTAACGTTTCTGTGGTTAGCAGTTCTCATTTATCATCTTGGCATCGTCTGGGTCAGTCTATCCGCTCAAATCAAGAACAGCATTGGGGCATACGCAGGAAGCCCAAAACCGAAATCTTCAAGGAACTTAAGCTCACAACACCTAACTCCATGAAAGGGGCAGCGCAGGATGAGGACTTGAACCTTGAAAAGCTAGTGAGTGGATGGAATGAGAGGATTTCTGATGATGCGTCAATATGTAAAGCTGGAGATAAGTCTCATCTAGGTATGAGGAAATGTGTCAGAAGGAAGCAATTGCTGCAGTTTGATAAGAGTCATAGGCCTGCATTTTACGGTATATGGCCTACAAAAAGGTAATTCTCTTTTCTTGTTTGAGACTTAGTCCTCTCTCTGTCGTCCAATTTCAGTTGGCGGGTTATCAGATGTTATTAGCTTTCTGTGATGGTTTCATTTTTTTCAATCAGGAGATATTCATTAATTTTCCTTAGGACCTCATCCCCAAAAGAAAAAGAGGGGGGTTAATTATTTCTATATCATAAGTAGAAAAGATGCAGTTGCTTATTAGTGTGAAAGTTGGATGTACTTTATGTCTTTGAAAGTTATCCCATTTTCTTGGAGTTTTATAAGATTAAAGGGAGTGAAGATAGCAAAAAGCAATTTCTGGCGTTTTCCCCTGTTCAAGCATAGTTTCCCTCCGATACTTAATTTTTTAGCATTTATGTTGAAAAGACAACAAGAAGCTCTTATTGCTTCGGGGCCTGTATTCCATGAAGTTCTAGTTTGAGAGGAGTATAGGATAAGAATCTCTGGCTAGTAACCTCTAGATGTGGTATCTGTCTTCAAAACACATCTTGGTTGACTCCCTCCTTTTCCTTGGTGAAATTAGTTAAAAAAGAGTTACTTTTATAGAATTCTTGCTCATAGCTCTGTCGCCCCTCCTTTTTCTGTTCATTTGTGGATGGGGCATTTTCCAGGTGTCTATGAGGAACAGAATAGCAACATGATTGTTACACAATATTTGGTTTAAATTTAGGCAGTTGGCGAACTAGACTGAACATCAATGTTGTATCAGATACATGACGTTTGCAAGTTGGTCTCATGGTGACACGTAAGTCTTGAAACATTGTAGGTAGTAGGCCAGTAGCTGACATTCCTATTGCAAGAAAAATTAGATTCCTACTAGAGTGTTGGATTGATTTCCTCTCCCCATTTTGAGGATATGTTTTGAGACTGTCTGAAATCCAAGCAAGGATTGAGCTTTTCGCAGATTGTGTTAAGGTCTTTTCTGTTGCTGCCCTGCTATGTCATGTCATGTCATGTTGTATATTAACAATTTGTGCTTTACTGATCATATCAGTGAAACTGTCGGGCCGCGCCACCCATTTAGGAAGGATCCAGAGCTCGATTATGATGTTGATAGCGACGAGGAATGGGAAGAGGTATATCTTTGCAAAATCCTTAACTTCCGTGATATCATGATTGCAGTTGCTTTTGTGATATAGATGCCATGGTTGTTGTGCAGGAGGATCCTGGAGAAAGCCTATCTGATTGTGATAAGGACGATGAAGAAAGCTTAGATGAGGGTTGTTCCAAAGCTGATGAAGATGAAAGTGAGGATGAGTTTTTTGTACCTGATGGTTATCTCTCAGAAAATGAGGTAGCAATTCAAACCCTAATTTTTAGCCTTGGATCTTCTTTTTCTTGCAGTAATTTCATTTGCCAAAGTTATATCCTCATTAATGGTGCTTGGGGATCAATAAAGTAACACTTTGCCAGTGGGTAATGATTATCGCTACTTTGCCATGTTGTGTGCTTCCCTTTTCCAACAAGATCTTTTTGTTGCTGAATCTCTTTATCTGTAAGAATGGTCAAGGCTAAAAAATTTACCATTGCATAGTGCCTTTGCTTGGGAAAAATGTTTGTGAAGTTGGGAATTGGGATGCATTTTGTTTAGGGTAGCAATGCCAGGCCTGGATACATTTCTGTAGGGACTTAGGTTGTAAGGTGTAAGTTTTCAGCTGAGTCCGCGTCTGCTGCTGGGGTTTCCTATTTCTGGTTTACCATGCTGTGTTGTAAATGCCATTAGCTGAATATTATGAATGGCAGTATAATTCAAGAGTGTTTTGGCTCATTTTTATCTGAACTCTTGGTTCTTATAGAGCGGAGCTTTAGTTTCTAAATTTGGTTTGACACTTGTATTTTTGGGCATGTGATTGAGAACAAATAACATAAAGTTCCTTAACATGCTGGCTGGTGACACACAGCATAAGTAAACCCAACATTCTTTTCATTCTATAGGATTGTCTGTTTGATGGCAGGGTGTACAAGTTGACAAGATGGAAACTGACATTTCAGTTGAGGGCATTACTTCATCTTCTGGGCAAGACTCAGAGCATGTGGTCTCCTCTGCACTTCTTCAACAGCAGAAGCATCTGCACAATGTGACAGAGCACGCACTTCGGAAAAATCAGCCTTTTATAATTACTAATTTTTACCATGAGAAGTCCACCAAACAAATGGCTGGAGAAGTAAGTGCTGCTCAAAAGCTGGAACAGTCGTGCTTGGAAGCTTTAAGCATGCTTGTCTTTCCTGGTGCCAAACTTCCAATATGTCTAGCTGACAACAGCTTGAATGAAGATGAAGAGGACTGCCCAGCTAACAGCAAGAGCTGCTCAACACCAGCAATGCACGCAGATGTACCTGATTCCGAGTTGCCCACCATTGTAAGCTGTGGAGCAAGCTGAACTGATCCTGATTTTAGTTTCCTTGTTTTTGTGGAGCAACCTGAACTGATGACTATTCATTCACATGCACTATTCGAGTGATATTATTTTGTGTTTCCTATGGTTTAATTGGTAGCTTGTTGATATTTCAGGTGTCCACTATTCAATCATGTCCACAAGGTATTAACAAGGTGGTAGACTCTTTGCAACAGAAGCTTCCTGCTATATCTAAAACACTGCTGAGGAATAAAGTTCGCGAGATATCAGACTTCGTGGACAACCGCTGGCAGGTATCTGCACTGAAATTTCCTGTGTTGACTGTGGTTTCCATTTATGTTGCTCTCTTTTTGGCTTGCTTAGCAAACTGTATTTGTTGGCCTTTGTTTTGGCAGGTCAAGAAAGAAATCTTGGACAAACTTGGTTTGTCTGATTCGCCAGGTATATAAATCAGTCTGGATTTGTTACAAGCTATAAGCTGTCTCTTTATTGTTGCTTCATCTGTTTTCTTTTATGCTCGATTTGGCAGAGGGGAGCGGCGGAAGGGCCAAAAGTATAGCTGCTTTTTTCTCAAAGAGGTGCTTGCCACCTGCTGGTAGGAGTGTGAATGCAGATGAGATTTTGTAGTCATCTTGAAGTTTGCTGGCCACAAGTCTAGACTGGCCAAGTCTAATTTTGAGCTATGTGATGTGTATACTGGTTGGGCGAAGTGACCACTTTTGAGCTGTGATGTTAAAATGGTCACAAGTCTAGACTGGCCAAGTCTAGTAATTTCCCATAAATCATGTGATGTTCCAATTTTGAGCTTTGTGAATACTGGTCAGAAGTCAAGACTGGCCAAGTCTAAATGTAAGCAGATTGCACATAAATCAAATCAACTGTTGCTAGGATTTCCCATGAATCATGTGTTCGTGTTCCAATTTTGAGCTATGTGATGTGTATACTGTTGGGCGAAGTGACCACTTTTGAGCTGTGATGTTAAAATGGTCACAAGTCTAGACTGGCCAAGTCTAGGAATTTCCCACAAATCATGTGATGTTCCAATTTTGAGCTATGTGAATACACTGGTCAGAAATCAAGACTGGCCAAGTCAAGACCGGCCAAGTCTAAAAATGTAAGCAGATTGCATATGGTCACAAGGTTAGACTGGCCAGGATTTTCCGAAAAATTTTGTGTTCCAATTTTGAGCAATGTGAATACTGGTCAGAAGTCAAGACTAGCCAAGTCCTTGAAGCAGATTGCACATAAATCAGAGCAAATCTTGCTAGGATTTCCCATAAATCATGTGTTCTTGTTCCGATTTTGAGCTATGTGATGTGTGTACCGGTTGGGGTAAAATGGTCGGAAGTCAAGACTGGCCAAGCCCAAAATGGCTAATGAATACCAAAATTTACCAAGGGGTGCGCGTTTGAGCTGTTGTGGTTCATTACTGGCGCTATTGAGCTGCTTTTGGGAGTCCTGCTCAAACAGCATTTGTTTCTCTATACTAAAGAAGAGTCTGTTCGGCGAATTGATAACATCAACAAAAGTGGGTCGGATTTCACATCAACATAGATGTTCTGAACAAGATTGAATAGCAAAATCAATGCGGTATTACATCGGTAACAATCACGATATTACTGATATAAGGATAACGAATAGGAATAGAAAGACGATATACGGATCATATATGCGAAAACAAATAAATGAATGGAGGGCGGGAGCAGATCGGATCCCCATTTGCCTGCCTTTTAGACCTGGAAGGGCCAGGGCCAGTCGCTCATGCTCTCCTCCTGCACCTTGGCGCTCCTCTTGTAAGGGTTGCTGCTGCTGTTGTTGTAGTCGCCCTCGACGGCGGCGTAGTACTTGAGGAAGAAGGCGAGCGTGAGCACCACCCACTCGAGGCAGAACATCAGGATGCACAGCCCGCCGGCCAGCTTCAGGATGATGGAACCGTCCTCCTCCCTCACGTAGGACTTGAGGTTGCCGAGGAAGTCGTCGGTCCTAGTGAAGATGAGCACCGACACGGAGCCCTGGAAGATGGCGGTGAGGACGGTGGCCACCATGTGGGCGGCGTACCACCGGCCGCTGGCGGACCCAGAGGAGGCGGCGGCACAGCCGGAGACGGCCCCGGCAATGGTAAAGACGTGGAGGAGGATGAGGAAGAAGCCACAGAGGGAAGGGAGGAGGCGGAGGGAGAGGGTGAGGAAAATGCAGCTGGAGGCGGCGCCGAGGAGGACGTAGTTGCACAGGAGGAACACCTTGTGGGTGTGGTAGTAGTGGGCCGAGGTTGACGGCGGCGAGGCGGTCGAAAGCATGCTCATTTTCTTTTCTCTCTTCTCGCCCGGCGAAATCTGAGTACAATTCAAATTCAAGGAAAGCTTTTCTTGAAGCTAAGCTTAGTGATGCTGAAGAAGAATAAGAAGAAGAAGAGGAGGAGTTTGAGGAGTGAATTGAGATGGCTGATGGAGAGATTGTTTTTATATCAAGCCGAATGAGGGACTGCTCAAACGGTCACATTCTTCACGGCGGAGCAAAATCTGACCGTTGCGAAAAACAAATAATTAAAAAATAATAGTGATTAAAAAATGAAAATACAGCGCACACCTTCCGTCAGGCTCGCGGGGGTCCCACCGTCCGCTTTTGCTTTAATTCTAATTAGATGCGCTGCGGGACCGGAACGGCTAGTTTTTATTCTCTCTCTCTCTCTTTTTTTATTTTTCTTTTTCTTTTTTTAATTGCCTAATCATCATGATCTGTAATCGTTGTCGGAACCCTAATGACCATCGGCATCTTGTTCGCCCTCTCATCATTATTCAGTCTGTTCACCTTTTACCATCCACGTATTTCTAATCCCCATGGTATTATGACAGTCTATTACCATTGGAAACTTCAAATTTGTGCAAACTGAACACATTTATCTTAGGCCAAATATTATAAAAAAAATAAAAAAACTTAAATTATGTCCATTTTAACACACATATCCCAAAAGTTTTTTTGTACTACCAAAAAATCTAAACTCGGTTAATGTGACACAAATTTTTTTTTTGTGTCACAATAAAAAACCCTAAACTTATATATATACTTTTCATTTCAAGTTTTTTTTTCATTACAAAAAAAAAGGTTTGTGGTATTTATGTCATAATAGGCAAGTTTGAGGTTTTTAGTGATATAAAAAAATTCGAGGTATTTGTTTCACAATTGTCATAATTTGAGATTTCTTTATGGTATTAATCATTTATCTTATATTAAATCTTGTTTTGGAAAAAACTTTTAAATTAGCATCTAAATGATAGATTCACTTGAAAATGCTTTTTGTTTGGCAAAAATTCCCCAACCTGCACACCCTAATCCAAATCATCTCAATCCGTTTAACGTATATGCAATTCTCAAAGGGACATTGGGAGTAGAGTTGGGTTATGGTTCTCAATTTGAGATTTCCAATGAGAAGAAAATTACGAGTACGAGATAAATGTGATATTACATATCAATTTATGATTTTTCAAAAGATGAGAATCGATCTACAATAAACATGCCACGGAAGCATCGATTTAGGATCATTTAGGAGGCGAAAATTAGTTCGAGATAGACGTGTCATGTAACATCAATTTGAGATTCCTAATGACGGTGCTCGACACCCTTAAGATTGATATTTTTTTTTGTCGAATAAGCTCGATAGTTCATAGGTTGACTTTTTTGCCAGAGTACCTCACTAGAGCTGACACGTGTGGATCTTACACTTGAAACCACATGGCCTGAATGTCCCATGCACTGTGTGGATCTATGCAGGTCACGTGATTCCAAAGAGTCTGCTTTTCGCCTCTATTTTATAGATCTTCCTTCTTCTTTTCTTTAATTTCCCTTTCCGGTTCTGAAATAATATTCTCGCTTTAATAAACTAATACATACGTGAAAAACCATGAAAAACTTTAGATTGAAATATATGTGACAAATTTATCCAAAATAAATTTTTTGACTATGAAAATCACAAATCGGTTCATTTGTAACAAATTTACTCAAAATTAACAAAAAAATTCCAAACTAGTGTATTTGTGATAAATTTACCTTTCATTAATCTCTGTTAAATTTGATTGATATCATCAAAAACAAAAAATTGGTACACCTATGATAAATGAAGGATAAAATCCTAAACGGTACATACATCGATTGTTACGTTTAATCTAATTCAGCAATTTAACGAAAAAATTTAACGAAAAGTAAATTTATCGCAGAAAATTTTTTGTGGTAAAAAATTAGTTTGGATGTGAAAGATATTTAATATAATAAATCGTTGGCGTAGATTCCATAATCCGCTCCTAATCCACCGTCAATTAGTAAAAAGTCTTTAATCCGATCGAGGAGTTTTTCTTTTTCTCTTTTTCTCTTTTTACTTTTTTTATTCTTATTCATTTTATTTTTGCCAGACAATAACACAAATTAATGGCTGACCAATCGCAGCCGCAAGGAGGTCTAGAAAAAGCTGACAACTTTACTGTTTCAGTCCCTTCCCGACCTCCCCCCCACCGCAAATCCACGGCGGAGGAGGAGGAGGAGCAGCAGCTCAAAGCCGAACGCCAATCCGCTCCGGCTTCCCTCCCACCTTCATCTCCGGCGTCGTCACCTCTGCTCATCAAGCGCGCTCTCTCTCTCTCTCTCTCTCTCTCTCTCTCTCAGAGGTTGCGTGGAGCTCGTTTCGTCTCTGACTCGTTGTTTCTTGGCGTCTCCAAGACGGAGGAGAGCTTCCGACGTGGGTGGTGGAAGAAGGTGGCGAGCATTTGGGTAGGACGATGCGCCTTCTCGCGTGTCGGAGGCGAGGGCTTTCCTCTCCGGCGGTCTATCTTCGAGACGACTCTCCTTTCCTGCTATTTCCAGGAAGAACCGTGGATGGAAGTGGCTCTGGGCTGTTGCCCATCTTCCCCAAAATTCTTAAACATGTCTCTTTCTCTCTCGTCTTCTTTCTTCTCCTCAACCCGACCACAGAAGTCCACTCGCCCGAGGCTTTGGGAGGCTCGCCGGAGCAATGGTCTCGAGTTCCCGACTTTCTTGGTCCGGTCTCAGTCGACCCGGGCTTGGACTGTGTCGCCGCCGTCGAGCTGCAACTCCTTGAACGCGTGGTTTGACTAGTCTCCGCCGTGTCCGGGACGGTGACGTCGCAAATGTTGGGCCGGGCCGCCGGTGCTGCTGGCGATTAGTTCTCTCTATGATGGATCTGTTGCCGTGGAAAGTCGACGGAGGAGCTTCATGGGAGGATCGTGTGAAATGAGTACGAGAGCAAGAGACATGCAAATCAATCAAAACAGGGGTTCAAAGATAATTAAGAATATTTAGGAGATTCCGAATTCAAGTGAGATCAGTTCGTGGGCTTCTCCTCATGAACTGAGAAACTCGCTGGAGCTTCAAGTGGACCAGACTCAAAGTCCAACGTTCAATCACATCCAAAGAGTCTCGAAGGAAAATGGGCCGAAAGCCCATCTGTATAGTGAAAGCTAATGAATGAGTAAAAAGTGGCACCATATATTGAATTCGAGATCTCTAGCTCCAGTTTGAATTATAAATTAAGTACGCAAACAATTTGCTCTAAAAGATTAAACTTTTAGAGTGCAACACAAAATATGTTCATATGTTAATAATCTATCTATTCAATACATTCCATTGTTGTACATGTGGTATTTGAGCCGTATCGAACTCTCTCATCAAGTTTATAAAAATAGGGAATGATACATTCTCAGTAGGAAGACGATCACTTTTGATCGAGTCGGATCGTCCGTGTATTGATGCATAGCCGGACGGAATCACCCATGGTCGGGCACTATGACTGGTCGGATTAATCCATAACCATCCGTTAATCCAAACTCATCTCATGACCAATTCTCGTGATCCAAAAGTCATCTTATGAGATGGTGATCCGTTCCCATCGATATGGTTGGTAGACAATTCACGGTCGACACCTCGACCAGTTCATGACTAGTCGGTCGGTCGGACCATGACTGATCTTTAATTTCATACCGATCGAACCGATCGATCCATGGCCAATGGCCCATGTTCGACCTATTTAGGATCTTGTAGCTGATTCTCACAGGATCGGAATTGAGGGTGTTACAGCATGGGCTGTATCCCTCGCTACCGGTCTCTCTTATTCATCAATATATCTTTTGTTTCTATGCCTCAGACACCTTGCTTGGAACCAACTTTTAGGGGAGGTGCCGAGGCTAATTTATTGGAATGAATTATTGCAATATTTGTAAGTCGAAAATGTGACGAATTTGAACTGTCCATTTTCATCACGTTCTGTAGCGTTGGACAGTCATTTGGTGCTATTAACCAGCAAATCTGGTTTTTCACTAACGTTGCCTTTGCTTTGAAACTCCACAGGCAGCTGCATGGGAACTTTTTATGTGGGACGCTATCCCTGACATGTGTCAACTAACTGGTCTTTGGTATTTGTAAGTGACTACTATTGCTATTGATATCCGAGGCTATTCCGTGCTCTCTGTTTAGAATTGTTTCCATTGTCGATCTCTTACTTCCTATGCTTTGCTGTCTCTGGTGATGTAGGGGACTGGCACCATTCCAGATAACATTGGTAACTGTACTAATCTTGAGATCTTGTAAGTCACCGCCTCCTTCCCTGGCTTGTTTTTCATTGTTTGTTTGTATTTGTTATCAATGATGGTGCTTGCCCATACGGAGAATTCATACAATCAAATCACTATAGAAATCCTGTAGAATGTTGGCTTTCTGCAATTGGCTATCCTGTAAGCTTCACTCTTGCACATCATAACTTCACTGTTTGCCTCATCAGTTATCAATGTCAAATTTAGTTGCAGTCTTATGAGTCACCATGTCTAGGGATTGAATATATGCCGTTTGTCAGTTCTCTGCACTAGAACAGGCTAACTAGACTAATTCCTGAAGTTCCTGGTTTGATGCAGGCTCCTTGCTGTTCTGTATGTATCACAAGATCTTTATAATCTGTTTTCATTGGTAGAGAGGATGTTCCGACAAACTTCATCTATTCTATTGGCAAGGTTATTAATTCTACGTCCTTATTGCAGAGATCTGAGTGAAAATGAATTAGTTGGACCAATTCCCCCAATTCTTGGAAACCTGTCGTATATTGGAAAGTTGTAAGTTCCTTGTTGGGATATTGTTTATCTTGCATTTGTTTCTCTGTCTTGAGATCTTAGTTCATCAATTTTATATGACAGGTATCTCCATGAGAATAAGTTTAGTGGACCGATTCCTCCAGAACTTGAAAATGCGTCAAAGCTCAGTTATTTGTGAGACCCTTCTTGCCATATAAACCCTTTAAATTTTACTCAGCCGACTGACTTCTGGTGTTTTTCATATGCATTCTCTTCCAGGCAGTTGAAGGACAATCAGCTTGTCGATCCTCTTCCTCAACAACTTGGGAAGCTAGAGCAATTGTTTGATTGTGAGTTTCCTATGTGATTTCTGTTTACTGATCTATGGTTATGGTTTCTAAGTTGTTGATTGACTAATTGATGGTGAAATGTTAATACATGGCTAGGAATCTTGCCAACATAATCTTGAAAGACCAGTCCCTGATAACTTAAGCTCTTGCATAGCGTTAAATCAATTGCGAGATGATTACATGTTGTCACGACAGTTTCGTCTTTTCCATGTAAATTAATTATTTTAATCATCAATTCGTTTTGTTCCTTTTTCATGCATGCTTGACTGGTTCTATGCTCTTTGGTTACAGAAATCTTGAGAGCTTGACTTACCTGTATGTCTAATAAAATACTCATAAGTACATCAATCATTCTGATTTACTCAAAGAAAAAGTGACATAAGGGACTCAATTTGAAGCAATCTTTCAGCAAATGATTTTAATGGCAGGATACCTTTTGGCTTAGTTTGTGCAAATAGATTGAAGAAGCAACTTGCCATACAAAAGCAAGCTTCCGTGATGGGGTGGTTCCTTGAAAGTAGCAAGACTACTTGACTTGTCCTGGATGACAATCCTCACCTTTTTTGCATTTGTCCAATGAGGCAAGAGATTGGATGCATGAGTTAATTGCATGCTTGATGGGTACTGTTCTTTCCTCAAATCAATAAATTACCATTGGCCAAATCTAGAAGTAGTTTTCTGCATCTTATTTCATCCTTCTACCTTCTCCACATGCTTGTTTTCTGCATCTTATTTCATCCTTCTATCTTCTCCACATGCTTGTTATTGTTGTTTCTTTCTCCACTATGTCATCTAATTGTATTGCGATTAACATTTCTGTGGTTAGTAGGTCTCATATATCATCTTGGCGTTGTCTGGGTCAATCTATTCAATCAAATCAAGAACAGCACTGGGGCATATGTAGGAAGCCCAAAATGGCAATCTTCAAGGAACATATAAGCTCACTAAAGCTAATACTGCGAAAGGGGTAGCACAAGATGATGACTTGAACTTTGAAAAGCTAGTGAGTCAATGGAAGGAGAGGATTTTTGATGACATGGCGATATGTAGAGCTGGGGAGATAAGTCTCATCAAGGTATGCGAAAATGTGTTGGAAGGAAGCAGTTGTTGCAGTTTGATAGGCCTGCATTTTACGGTATATGGCCCACAAAAAGGTAATTCTCTTTTGTTGTTGGAGACTTAGTCCTGTATCCATAAATTAGTCCTCTCTCCATAATCCGTTTTCAGTTGGTGGGTTATCAGATGTTGTGGGTTCATGTTAGCTTTCTTTGAAGTATGGTAACTAGGTGTTGAAGATGGTTCATGGTTGCAATAAGTCGTTGAAGTTCACTTCCTGAATGCTGATTTTTCCACTTAGAATTGCAGAGAACTTAATAGATGTCCAACTCGTTCTCCATTTCTGTATACTATGATTTATTAGGCAAACATGCGCATGAGTGCCGGCGGGTTGATATTTGATTTGTTCTGGACCGGCACATCAATTTGTCATAAGATGATTATGAGGAATAATGGATGTGGCAGTTTCTAAAACAGTCTATCTACCTAAGTTATGCATATGGGACCGCAAATAAAAACTGCAAATTCAACTTGTCCCTCCACAAATGGCTCTGCATAGTCTTTCCTGATAGATAAGAGAGAATTATAGTTTTTCTGTTCCAAGGGATGTAGTCAAATAGAACCCTGAAATAACTATACTCTTCACTTCACTTCAAATTCATGAAATTATGAGAGGCGAAAGACAAGTGTCCTGACATATTTACAGTTTCCGAGCCATAGCTAAATTTCTTCCTGATGTCTTAGCAAACCATAGTAGAAGTATATAGAATTAGCTTGACTATTAATGGTTCTGGAGTCGATATGAGAAAGTAAAAGTTGAGATGCACATGCTGACATAGGAAGCTGTGGAACTGTTTGTATTGTCAATGTTCTTGATTTGAATACTCGTACCTCTACGTTTCCTACATCCTTCATAGGTTGTCCATGACTAATTGTCACATGTCCCGAATTCTCCCAACAAAACTGCGAAAGAACCCCGATTTCTACTTTGAATCTTTCTAGACTGCTCGACTGGGGAATGATGGAGCTGCTCTTGTCTCTCCCTTCTTCTTTGCAAGAACAGCCATTAGGCCAGCTATCTGCATCCAGACATTGGACATTAGATCGATTTTCTAAAGAAAAAATAACCATGTGCATAGACATAAGCATCTTAGCTTGCCCCCTCCTGGCAAAGGTGAGCTCCGACAACTCGATTAGAATGTTAAAAGGCGACCAACGCTTCATCAGCTGAGGAGGCAGAGTTACTCTTACCAAGTGAATCTTGGAACTATTTGTGTCACCTTATTGATTCTGTGAGGAACATGTGAGTACTTCTAAGCAAGTGCAGAAATCACAACTCCTAATCAGAAAGAGATATGTTCCGTGTTAATGCGTTGTCCCTCCTTCAGCCTATCCCCTAGAACCGCAGTTTAAGATTCGGAACATATTCGTGGTGAAAATAGTTATAATCTTCCTGTTAAAATATGTCTCAAGTTTGAAACCATTGAACAATACTCGATCTAAACAGATTAGACCAGGCAGGTCTCGTGACTTCATGAAATTTCTTCTTCGGCCTAGCTGCACAAGGTTGTATTTATCATGTTCAGCCACAATTGTGAGAAGAAGAAGATTGCGCATGGATTTCATCTTGCATTTATTTGTCTGCAATGCTAGGAGACAAAAGAAAGCAGCAGAGAGAATATGCTTGTTTTATTAATCTTTAACTCTCTTTACTAACCCGCCAAATGTGGAAATCCCACTTCCCGCGCATTAAATCAAGGAGAGCCCATGACTATTATAATGGAGTTGGCCCACATGAAATATTTATATTTAATGCCAGTTGTTTCGCATGCCTTGAATGCTTCAACAGGTTAATGAAATATGGTTAAGTTACCATTTTTACCCTCAAAATCTTATTAAGAGTCAACTTTTGCCTCTTTAAAAAATGATACCCTAATTCTCTATTCCCTCGTTCGTTCGCTTCGCATCAATCACTCGCCCTGTTCCTTTCCTCCCTCCATATATTTCATCATCTCTCTCCTTGTCACATTGCATTTGCTATATTAAAAAACAAATTAGTCAATTTATCCACGATGTCCTTTGGAGTGTTCTTCTTAGTGACACGGTGTTTGAGAGTCGAAAGATCATTTTAATATGTTTAACCGCGCATTTGTCTTCATGATGACATTATATTATTGGAGGTGTTAGAAAACCGTCAATGTCTTTCTTTTGTTGAAACTTTTATGTAATTTTGATAGAGGTACAGACCTAGATACAAGTTTTCCATCCATACTCATATATATTGGTGAAATTCATTTTAGAGCATAGTTCACTTCCTCTACAAATGTGTTATCATCCATAAACATGTGATTATGAATGAATGGTATTTGCTTTATGGTTTCTAGATTGGAAAGAATAAACAAGTAAAATCTCAAATTGATTTTCCAGCTAAATAATACATACTTGATGGCTTTTTTCTTTTTTTGCCCTTTAAACTAAGAAGTAAATCGATCTCTTCATGTTAGGTGCAAGAAAAGATACAAAAAGAAATTTTTTTCCTTGAAGTAAACTGAAATATGAAAGTCTCGACTCATGAACTACTAATTTTCCTAAAATGGTGAAGGCTTATTTGGTCGACCAACTTAGCATCTTTCAAGCGAAAAACAAAAGGGGGTCCGGATATAACCCAACCCAAAAGTTATATGCCAAAAAAAGGCAACTTTGAGGTATTATCTTAATCGATTGAAATTAAAATTGAAATGTTAAAAGGTGCCACATAGATGCTTATATAGCACAAAGTGCTTCTAATAGTTAAAGATTGAAAATACCTCTTTTGCTTTCTATTATTATTCAGTGTTGGGACACTTTAATATATGAAACAATATCTATATGTATAGGTAAAAAGATTCTTTGGTCTCATTTTTAGGTGTTCCATTTAGCCCTTAAATACTCATTTGCTCTAATTGGACAAAACAGGACCCCAAGTGTAGAAAAAAGTGTAAGTACTCACTTCCAAATTAGAAAATTATTTTTGGTGAAATTCCTTATTTGTCCTTAATGGATCAAACTATCATGAGCACATGGTGTATAGATTTAAACAATCAAAGTGCGATACTCAAACTTTGTTGCAAACTCAAACTTGATTGCAACAATAAGATTCATCATTTTTTCCGAAAATTTCTTTCTCGACAATTATTCTGATATTTGACGGCAGTCTTTTTCCAAATCCAGACTAAGATAACATGCTTTGTCACATTATTCTCTCTAAACCATTCCCGAAAAATTTCACATATCTCCTTGATCCAAAGAAAATTTGCTATTTATGAATTTTTTTTCATGCTCTAGTACGTTATGGAAGATGACACATGACACATGTAAATTGAGGCGATTCCATGCAGTTTGAAGCCATTTGATATTGCTCGTAAATGCTGCCAAAATAGAGAGTTTGAGAAACGTATTTATGGGCATTTTAGTTGATTCAACTCAAAGAGGTGCAGCTTAAGCCGTTCAAGAGGTGAAATTAGCGCCACCCTAGAAGATTATACCAAATAATGATCACATGTTATGAAAAAAAAAATGTAAGTGAACCTACATGTAAATAATTGCATATCGCTAAAATATTACGTATTTCGAATGTTAAAAGAAATAAAAATCATAAGAATCAGAAGATTTAGAATACATAAACAAAAGAAAAAGGCCCATCGAGTTGGATCCAATATTGCACCAGAAGTGAGTAATCACCAAAAATCCAATAAGAAAAGAGAGATGAGAACCGAAGTCTATTTATTGTATTTACTAACGGCTATTTTATTAATGTACTTTTGAAATTTATTTTAATGTGTCAATTCTCGCACCTTGCACCTCTTATTTTAAGTTATATATTTTTCTTTCTCAATAAGGTATAAATACCCATGTTTACATTTTAAAGTTGCAGATGAAACAGTTTAAGGATGCAATTAATATATCTATATAAAAATAGTGGGTTATGTGGGTGTGCAGAGGTTTCCAAAAGTTGTGTAAGCATTAAATGTGTTTTGAAAACATAGGTGGGGTTGGGCATGAAAATTAGTTAAATTGAATTAAATTTTCGTTTATGAAAACAGTATTCATGCAACTATTAGGATTTGTTTTAGTGGCCACCATTTTAATATGAGAAGAAGGAGGTGAGCGGTTCGAATCCCCACATTCTTAAGGACTAGGATGGGGACGATTTAGTTTTAGGTGTGGGTTTTGACTCTCACGTCTTGCAAGGAGACGGGATAAAAATTTGAAAGTGAGAGTTAGAGTAGTAGTAATGTAATACCGACAAAAAAAATATAGTATTCATGTGTTAATCAAAAGGGAAAATGACACAAATAGTCTATAAACTTTGACACAATGTATTATGTGATCCCTAAACTTTTGATTTATTCAATGTACTCTCTGAACTTTAACCCTATATGCAATGTGGTCATTGAACTTTGGGAAAATTCCAAAAAAGAGCCCCAAGTGCTCGCATTTTCTCAAATAAGGGTCCGAAGTAGACATTGTTTTAAATAAGGGCATGAAGTGCCATTACATTTTCAAATAAGAGCCTAAAGTGGCTATATTTGTTTTAAATAAGGACCCGACTTTCTAGCGATAAAGACATTTTCGTAATTTATTGTTCTCTTTTTTCTTTTCCTTTTTTTTCTTCTAGTTCATCTTCTTCTTCGTTGCCAGTGGCTGGCCAACCACCAGCCAAGCCCATAGAGGGCTGGGCAAGGGTTGCCCTCACCTGATCCGGCAATGGTCACTCTTGTCAGCCACAGGCGAGGGATGGCCTCACCCCGGCTAAGGCTGCCCCGCGGCCACACTCGAGGCCGGCCCTCGCCAGCCTCCCCCAAGGCAAGGTATCCCTCGCCCGAGGTCGACGAGGGCGGGGGACGACCCTCGTTGGCCCTAAGCAAGGCCAGCGAGGGCCGACCTCCCCCAAGGCGAGGGTGGCCCTCGTCGGATCAGGTGAGGGCGACCTTCGCGCAACCCTCTATGGGCTTCACCAATGGCTAGCCGGCCATTGGCAACGAAGAAGATGAACCAGAAAAAGCAAAACTAGCAAATGATGAAAATGCCTTTAGCCAGTCGGAAAATTTAGCCGACTGATGACTGGTGAGGTCAGACTCTTATTTGAAACAATTATAACCACTTCATGCTCTTATTTGAAACAACTATTGCCACTTCGAGCCCTTATTTGGAATATAGTTCACTTGAGACCCTTATTTGAAAAACTAATGACACTTGTGGCCCTTTTTTTGGAATTATCCCTTAAACTTTTGATTTGTTCAATTTAATCTCTAAACTTTTGATACGAGTTCAATCTAGTCCTTGAATTATATGAAATTATTCAATATAATCTTTCCATAATTATTCAAGACTATGGACTGTATTGAACTTTTTCATATTATTCAGGAACTAGAATTAATATATACCAAAAGTTCAAAAATTATATTAAGCAAATTAAAAATTTATCGACCACATTATACATTGAATTAAAATTTATGAATTATATTGAATAAATCAAAAGTTTAGAAATTAAATTATATATCGAATTAAAGTTTATGAATTGTTCATACCATTTTTTTAATAAAAAAAAGGTTCTGATTCCTTTCATTTTTTAAATTTAAAATTTTCGCCCGTGAATAAATAAGTAATGGCTGACACATTTCACTTTACCCAGCCACTCTCCCCGCGACAAATCCCGTCGTCGAATCTCTCGCACGCACTCTCTCAGTCGAAGCTCCTCTCGCATGGCGAACAAGAAGGAGCTCGAGCTCGAGCTCGACCACCACCACCTCCTCTCCCTCTCCGATTTCCCTCCCGGCTTCGTCTTCGGCGTCGCCACCTCCGCTTACCAGGTACGCTCTCGCTACTCTCTCTCTCTCTGTGTCTGTGATTGGAGCACGTCAAACGGCGACGTTGCATGGGAGCTCGCTTCATCTCCGTTCCGTTTTCTCCTTGTTTCGTTTGGTGCCTCCAGATCGAAGGAGCTTCCAGCGAGGGCGGTAGAGGCGCCAGCATCTGGGATGACTTCTCGCGCGTCGAAGGCAAGAAGAAGGCCTTTCTCTACTCTCTCTCTCCCGCAGTTTCTCTCTTTGAAGGCCCGATCGCGCTCTCTCGCTTGCTCGCTCTCGCATGACTCTTAACTTCTTTGCTTTTTCCAGGAAGAATCGTGGACGGGAGCAGTGGGGATGTGGCCGTGGATCACTATCACCGCTACGAGGTTTTTCCGCACTCTTGAGAACTGCCCGTTTTCACTTTTTTTTTCCTAATTCAGTTGGGCTCTTGGCAGAAGAAGAAGCCGTAGACGAACCCATGAGAGTCTAATGCCTCCGCGTTGATGTGGTTTGAATCTTAGGGGTGAGCATCGGTCCAAGGTTGGTCCTGGACCAACCCTGCCGGTCCTGGTCCGGTCCTCAAAGGAATTGGGTCGGTCCTTGGTCCTAAGATCTCTGGACCACTACTATGCGAGTTGGTCCTTGGTCCTAGGAGTTTCGGGTTGGTCCAACCCAGACCAACCCCTGGCCTTATATATTATATTATATATAATATGTTTTTATTTATTCTAAAAAGTAAACCCTAATTTAAATGGCTTCCTCCTCCAGTACTCTTGCTCCCTTCTTTCTACTTTATCATCTTAGTATTCAATTTGCCAAGTAAAATCGAAAGAAATAATTTCACTCGTGAGCAATCTTACCTCGCTTGTCACTCGACACTCACCTCGCTCACTTTTGGTCGCTCAACACTCGACACTCACCCCACTTGCCATGCTCACCCCACTTGTCGCTTGACGCTTGTGCCACTCACCTATATTCGCTAACCTTGCTCGTTATGAGTAAATCACAAGGAAATAAAGCCCTAATTAGAAATTCTTTTTTCGCTCATGAGCAACGCTCGTCTTGTAGCTCTATAAGCAATCTTAATTGTTTTTATGGTTTCTTGCTTTTAGCAAGTGTGAAATTTTTATTGTTACCTTATTTTAAATTTATTGAATATGTATTAGTATTTATAGTTTAGTTAAAATCACAGTATTGATAAAATATGTAATTTAAAATAATTGGTTTAATTTTTTAGAAATACAAAAAAATGAAAAAAAATTAACGGTTGATCTTGGGTTAACCCTGGAACCGGACCGAACCCATTGGGTTGGTCCGGTCCTCAATCCTAGGCTCAATTGGGTCGGTCCTCGGTCCCAAAAATTAAGGACCAACACTGTGCGGATTGGTCCTAAGGTCAGGGAGCGGACTGGCTCAACCCGGATCATGCTCACCCCTAGATTTGATAGATGAGCACTTTTTAGTTTATAATTTCATCACTTTCTCGTGTTGCCATTCTTCCTCGTTTGAAGGACGTCCTGGGTCGTTGTTTTCTTTTCTTTTTTTTGGTTTTAAATTTATTTTGTTATCTCTCCCTAGAAAAAAAATTCCTTTCTCTGATCTGATTACTGTATGCAGGAAGACGTAGATCTTATAGCAAAGCTTGGGTTCGATGCTTATCGATTCTCCATATCGTGGTCTCGCATATACCCTGGTATGCTGCAGATTAATTAAATTTTAGATAAAAGAAGTATCTTTTACTAAAATAAAGAAAATGTGCTGGTGGCACTAAGTGGGTGCAAATGGAGTGCAGTGACTAGGTGCTGAAGATGATTCGTTGATACGATAAGCTGTTGAAGTTCTCTTTCTGATGCTTAATGGATGTCGTCGAACTGGTTCTCTGTTTCTGTATGCTGTCGTTTATCGGGCAGATGTGGGGTTGCGTGCAGGTGGGGTCCGCGTTTTGGTTTCGGCCTAGAATTGCGGAGGACTAAGCAGATATCGAACATGTTCTCTATCTCTGTATACTATTGTTTATTGGGCAGATGGTGGGTTGAGTGCAGGTGGGGTCCATGTTTTGGTTGCAATATGACTAGATGCAACACCCTTCCATTGTAAAATGGTCCTCTAGGACATTGGCGGATGATAAGAAACCCCATACCATCCAATATTAGTTTTTTTTATTCCAAGGCTGCACCTCATGGGTTGGAACTTTATGATTGTATTGTCCAAGATCTCCTCTCTTGTTGAACTTTTAAAGTAAAGAAGTTCTTGACATCCTTCAAAGCAAGAAAAAAAAATCTTAATGGTTCATATTAGTAAAGCATACAAAATTGAGAGATCTTATCTGGTGAGGACTATTTTTGGTGATAATACTGGCATCTCCATCTTTCATCATGTTTTATCAGCATAGTTAATTTAAAATGGTATTACATGATTTAAATATTTTGAAACCACAGGAAAAGTTGACTATTATTTGTCACCACAGTTGTCACTAATTCTTTATGGTTTAGTTAGGATGTTCTTTGTATTTGGAAGTTCTTTGCATTTCTTTGAGCTGCTAAATTGAAGGGTGAATTCCCTATATGCAGCAACTCATCTGGTTATTTGTCTTCTCACACTAGATTCCTTGTCTTGTTGCCATGGGTTTGTCTGTTTTGACCTCGTCTGAGAACAATACAGTCTGCTTGCTGTAGCTTTTTTTTTTATTTTATTTATAATTTCAATCTGATTTTGACTACTGTTCTAAAAGTTTGAAATAAAGTACATTTTACTCTACATTGCTTTTTAAAAAAATCAATTACCACCTAAACTTTGCAGATTTATATGTCTTACCTTGTTGCATACATGTTTTGCAATTTCAAATTGCCAATTCAGTTAGACTTCTTTACTTCATATAATAGCAGGTAACCAACTCCTATTCTGGGAACAAAGTCTCAGATTTTTCATTCAGCTATTAGAGTTTTGAAATGGTTTTGGAAATGGTTGTATGAGCTTTAAACCACTTATTTGATTAAGTAAATTATTTGCTTAGCCCTTCAGCAGGGGATGGAAATAGTAACTAATCGTCCCGTACCGATCTCCAGTGAATATTTTACTGTCAATCTAGGTGTTGGTAATCCAGTCTTCTATTCATGTAAGATTAGATGCGGCTCTTTTTAGAATTCTCCCCTGCCATTTGTGCCTGCTCATTATATAAAATTATCAATGAGAACTAAGGAGAGGAGAATATACAAGGATTTATGAGAATGCAGGACAAGTAGTCAAAGTTGAATGGTAGGTATTTACTTTTATTTGATTCCATAATTTGGACTGAAATTTGCAATTAGCCCAAAATTATTAAGTGTGCCCATCCACTCAAGTGATGGTAGATTGACCAAAAAAGTGTTTCTGATAATTTTTGGCCAGGCCTAAGTGGAAGTTTCGAAAGTACACAATATCGGTCCCATAGTCGACCTAAAAAAGTGGGAATCATTACAAATTAGCCTAAATGAATTTTTATCTAAGAGGATTCCGAAGAAAATATTATACCCTGCAAGATTAAAGATAAAATGCATTAGCTGTAAGTGTTTTGTTGACATAAGATAATTTGAGACTGAAGATCCTATAAAGGGTAAAATGTATACACTATAAATTTTTAGAAGGTAGGTTAAATTAAATGAGAATGCATATGGTAATTTGAGAATTTAGATAGAGTACAGAAGTTAAATTTGAAAAAGTGAAACTGATGAGACAAAAATGTTCTAGCCTTCATTCTTTTAATTGTGTCTTGTGGATATCCTTAACTGACTCCAACTTTTTTATGTGTTTACTCATCCACAGAATTATGTTAAATATTGCAAATTCTTTTATTTTAGGTCCTTATACATAAAGTAGTTTATGTCAGTGGTGGCTTTTGTCATCCTAACGAGGCCATATTTGGCGGCTAATCTTTGTTCTCAGATGGTTTGGGTGCTCAAATCAATATGGAAGGGATTACATATTATAACAAACTCATCGATGCGCTTCTTAAAAAAGGTATGGGCTCATTTGTCTCGTCTGCTTTCTTTTGTTTCAAGTGAAGCCAATTGGACATATGTTTTTCTTCCTTGTAGGTATCCAGCCGTATGTGACGTTGTATCATTGGGATCTTCCTTCGCATCTTCATAATTCAATGGGAGGGTGGTTAAGTAAGCAAATTGTGTAAGTTCAATTCCTTTTTGTTACTGGCAAAGATCAAGCTGCGGCTCCTTTGCAGAAGCATATCAGTGTAACCAACAAGTTATTAGCTTTTAACTGTTCTAATTTGATTTTATGATATTAAATTATGTTTTTGACTTTCAGTTCCTCATTTTCAGTTTTCTTTACTGTTCATCAACCTCACATAAGATGACTGAGTGGTCAGAATATATTTTAATAGGTCTAGTATGTAATTGTTCGCAATCTTGAGATTATTTGAAGTAGGAGGTGCTAGCAGTTTTAGTAATGTTGAACTGCTGCTGCAGGATGTGGCAGACATGTATTTGGTAGTGGTTAAAAAAAGTAATCATAGATGGAGACTGGATAGTAAATATGTCACCAAACTTGCATAGCAACATGTAGGAATGAGAATTTTCGGCACTCATAAAGATAAATCAACTTGGGGTGTCTTCTGTATCATGACCGTCATTAATTAATGCTTTTTGGAGGACCTTTATGATGGTTTTCTTTGTTTCCTCTTCTTCTTGTTTTTTATGTGGAAAGGGGAGGATGATGAAATTAGGCATAATCATTGTGTTTGGCATTGAGTTGCGTCTCTCGAGTATCAATCTGTGGGATGGTATCTTTTCTCTTATCTGTGTGACTTATATGTGGGAAAAAGGCAACTTTAACCCACTGATTGAGATCATTTAACAAAAAATAAATTTGCCTTGGGGACGGAATGAGTAAAAAGCCAGTTGAGTAAGAATTTCCATGCCTAATGTCTGTCTACATTCAGAACTCTCTCTCTCTCATGTATGTTTTTTCTGCTGTCCACCTTTCTGTTTAATTGAACCTTTTGACTTTTGTCTGGGATTTATGCTTATGTTATGGTAGTCACGGTTGTAAAGTTCTTGTCTTTGCATTTGTGATTGTGTGGTGAAAACTTGTTGGTGCTATACATACCTCTCTTTTTACAAGAGTAAAAATGATTTAGAAGTAGATATGAATGCAACTTAATCCTAGAACTGTTAAAAAAAATCTTTTAATGAGAGGAAGGTGGTTAATGCAATACATGCAATTCTAACTATCACTAAGCTGATTAGAGAACCCGCTGTGAAAATCAAGAGAGAAAAAGAAAGATAGAAGAAATAGAGAGGAGAAGAGAAAAAGATCGTAAAGCTAAAAAGGGGCTCTAGGTTTCTGTGTGTCAGAAGCCTTACACCCATTGTGATATATTTATACTAAACATAAATTGTTTATGACAATAATGCCCTTATTATGTAAAAGGAAATAAAGCTAAGAAAATAAAAACTAATCTATAAAAGGAATAATCTATAAAAGTAATGTAAAAAGGAATAATCTATAAAAGGAATGTAACACTCCCCCTCAAGCTGGAGCATATAGGTCACCCATGCCTAGCTTGGAACAGAATAAAGAACAAAAACGCAGGACGAAACAAAGTGCTTTAGTGAACATATCGGCAGCAAGAACCGATCTCTAGAGGCAACATAAGG
This sequence comes from Corymbia calophylla, assembly GCA_014182845.1. Lineage (NCBI taxonomy): Eukaryota > Viridiplantae > Streptophyta > Magnoliopsida > Myrtales > Myrtaceae > Corymbia > Corymbia calophylla. Next base: position 22,947,005 of record CM024693.1, read on the forward strand.
AGTAGCAATCAACTTCGCTTCAAACAAAGTGACAATCAACTTCTATATGCTTAGTCTCTAGAGGCAACATAAGGAGTAGCAATCAACTTCAACCACAAAGAAATTCACAGCATCACAAACAAAGTGACAATCAACTTCTATATGCTTAGTTCAACAATATGCTCTTGAAAAACAAGATTTCCAGTCCACTACGTCCACCACCACATGCCTTTCAATATAAATAGCTGCCTAATTATCACACATCATATCAATAGGTTGATTAATAGAAAATCCAAGCTCCTGAAGTAAGATAATTGAGTTTCCCTTTGGCATTAATATAGACTTTCACAACTTGAGCCCATAACAAGTAATTGGAGGATCCATTTAATTTAATTGTGGTAATCTGAACATTGAGATTGTCTATGGAAGACTTAGTGTTACTCGTGGAAGACTTAGTGTCACTCATGGTGATAATTTCAATACAAATATATATCTACCACGAGATCAAGAGGGCTGAAACTTCGGTGCAATGAATAAGACAGCAATACCAACATATAATCAGGTGCGATTGGCTTCATCAATTAAACAAAGGGATGCTTGAAATCTCATAAATATAGATTGCTGTATAAAAGAAAATATCGACCAGAAATCTCGATTCAATTAACCATAACTTCGATGGAAATCCAGCAATACCAATCAGCCACAATCGACGAAGTACTCGATTCTTGAATCCATAGATCGTAAGTGTTGTAACCCATAGTCACAAATAGAACCTGAAGAATCTGATTTCTACTGATCTTATATGTACGAGATTTTGTGAGAAAATAGATAAAAATTGCAGCTTTAGGTGGCTGCGCACCAGAGAAGGAAAGGATTATTAGGGGACTCTTAAATCAACAATCAAATCAAGGAATCAAGTAGTCATAGCGCTCTGATACCATGTCACTAAGCTGATTAGAGAACCCGCTGTGAAAATCAAGAGAGAAGAAGAAAGATAGAAGAAATAGAGAGGAGAAGAGAAGAGAAAAAGATCGTAAAGCTAAAAAGGGGCTCTAGGTTTCTGTGTGTCAGAAGCTTTACACCCATTGTGATATATTTATACTAAACATAAATTGTTTATGACAATAATGCCCTTATTATGTAAAAGGAAATAAAGCTAAGAAAATAAAAACTAATCTATAAAAGGAATGTAACACTAACCAAGGGTCTTGCTTATGATACTATTTAACTACTTAGCAATAGTGCAGAAATGTTTTAAAGTCTTTGACAACTAAGGTTTGTTCTTACTCAATGTGTGCAACAACCAGGCTATGTAATATGGCAATCCTCTTCCTTTGAGGCTTGTGATTGGCTAAGATATCCCTCGGGAGCCGTCGGAAGCTCCGTGAATTGCATAATAAGTTATTAGAGAAAAGCCCTTGACTTGCTTAGTTTTCCTGGAGATATCTTTGGTCTTAATATTTGTCTGGTTTGCTTTCCTTCTGTTTCTATTTCACTGCAAGTTGAATGGGATATAAGAGTCATGTTCATTATGATGTTCAAATATTAGCTCAAAAGATAAGTGTGCATAAAGTGATTGACTCCTTTTTTTGTTTCTGCCGGCCACCAAGAAATTACTTTGCAACATATGCGGAAACATGCTTTGCAAATTTTGGTGATCGAGTAAAGAACTGGATTACAATCAATGAACCCCTCCAAACTGCGGTCAATGGGTATGATATTGGCATATTTGCTCCTGGAAGGTGTGAATGTTCCGATACTGAACCATACTTGGTTGCGCACCACCAGCTCTTGGCACATGCTGCTGCTGTCTCAGTATATAGGAAGAAATACAGGGTAACACCTCCATATTATAGTTAATGTATGACTGTGTGCATTAGTCTTAAATGGTGGTGGCTGGTGCCATCATTAACTGGTTTACTGTTGATGCCAAGCTTTCTTGATAATTGTTGGTACTTCATCGCCATGTTTGTGGATTTAGAGTTTGAAAGGAAAGGTGATAATTAGACTTAATTTGACAAATCGTTAAAACGGGATAAGAGAGATACTTTTGACTTCTAAATTACTTGAAGTGAGTTTTGTCCTACAGTTCCTCTCTTTACTGTGCCCATTATAATGCACTGCAGGACCAGCAAGGTGGGCAAATATGTTTGGTGGTGGACTGTGAATGGGCAGAGGCTTACTCACAAAAGACCGAAGACAAAGAGGCTGCAGCAAGGCGTCTTGATTTTCATCTTGGCTGGTGATTCTTCTGACATAGAATTTATCAATTAACCACAATACCAGGCTTAATTTTTAAGATTCTGTACAAATTGATATCTTATTGATTAGCTTTTGGTTAGAGAAGGGCCACTACTGTACGTGTTGAGTCATTGGTAATATGGCTTTCTATTTTTCAGTTATATTCACAAACTTGAAAAGGAAGATGAATCTTGTTGGTGAATATCTTTGACTTCTGGACCACCATCCAGAATATATACCACTAAGCATATTGAGATAATTTCAAGACATGTAATGCATTTGCATATGGGCCACATGAAACCGTCACCAACCTATCTAACAACATGAATTGATCAATGGAAATGTGGTTCAGTATTTAAACATTATCCAATCTTTTTATCAAGTGGGGGGACTAATTAATTTAAGCCCAGAGGGTCAAAATTGATTTTAAACGAAAGACAATGAGGTAGCCTGGACACTCCCCTTCTCTTTCACTCTAGTGCCGAATGATTATTTTGTGCTTCTTCTGTAATCACTTTAGGGCTCTTATCCTCAGTTTAGCATAAGAAAAAGTTCTTGCACAGGTACCTTGATCCTATATATTATGGAGACTATCCTAAAGTCATGCGCGAAAAGCTTGGAGATCGGCTTCCTAAATTTTCGGAGGAAGAAGTTGAGTTGCTTAGAAACTCGGTGGACTTTGTTGGTCTAAATCACTACACAACCAGACTTATAGCTCATGCAAGTGAAAATCCTGAAGAAAGTGATTTCTACAAAGTTCAACAGATGGAGAGAATTGGTAATGTACAGATTAGCTTAGTTTTTTTTCCTTCTTTTGAGTGGTGTTAAGATTCAGATACTATACACCACTTAAATCTCTTAATTTCACAGAAAAATGGGAAGGAGGAGAAACTATCGGTGAAAAGGTATCTTTCTCTCTCTCTCTCTTACGCATGTGTATATATTTATATTGGCGGAGAAGATGAGTCATGTTCGAACTTGGCTGGCTGAGTTGCTTCCAGACAAGTTTGGAGTTGCTTTAGCTCTTAGGTTATGCTCCAATGATTCATCAAAGCACACATGGAACTAGTAACTGCCAAAAGTTGAAAATCCGGAGCATCTGATGGGTGTTCGGGAGGTGTTGGTCATTCCCTTTTGTTCAGGGCTATTGGAATGAAGTTATGGTGTACGTGTAATGTGGTCTCTTTTTATGTCAAAATAAATAAAAAGAAGAATTCATGTGCTTTCCTGTGCACTGAGTAGGATGTAATGCTGACACATTGGTGAAAGGTAACCTAGGAGCGAAGTCAAAGAGGTGCAGTGCCATTAGTTGCCAAAAATATATTGGGTGGTTCCACTTTGCTAAATGATGATCATGCCTTTGACCGTATAAAAGGATCTGATGTTTCTCTTGCCATTGGAATTTCACTGTGATCAGAATAGTAAATACATGTCCATACATGCATGAATTCTTTAGGTTTGGTGGAATACTGTCTGTCTTTATGTTTGTTAGGATTAGGATTAATAGACCCATTATGGACTGGGTCTTTATTAATTTTTAGTGTGTAAGGACTTTGATGGTACAATTTGGTTCTCTTTAATTGAGGCTTTGCCTTAGGAAAAGAAAGTAACCTTCCCTTCACTAGTGGCAAAGGAATGTTTTAGTTGCAAATTATAACTTGAGATGTAGTTTCATAAATCTCATTTTATTTTGTTAGCTATCTCGGTAAATCAGTTGAAAAGTTATAAGTGAGGGGCTCAGGCTTGTAATGTTTCACCATGCCCTGCGTGGAGCTAATTCAATGTGTTTAAGGAAATTTGATATTCCATGGATATGAATGAAATGTCCCATTTAAATTAATCTCCAAGTTTGAGATATTCTTTTGTTTTGGTTTAGGGAAGTGAATGCAGTTAAAGTTGATTTGGTCTTAATTTTAACGTCTTCCCAAAATGAAACCAACCAGAATAATCAAACTAGGTTTATGTGATTTTTTAGAATAACTATTTAGTCACCAAACTAGATTTACATGAATTTAAATTAACTATTACTGATATTAACTCACTTGCAAAATCATTTGCCTTTCTAAGGTTATATTTACCTGAGCTGGTATAGCTCCATTTTTTCCTGCTTTTATATGAATGAAAGCCAGTGGAAAAGTTGTATGCATACCAATACTTTCATGTTAAGGTCCGATTCTTTTTGCTTAGTCTGGTTTTCCATTGTAACTTTTCCAAATCGGTAAGTTTTGGTTTTATTTGAAAACTTCTACTAACCAATCGAACGAACTGTCAATATCCTAAATCACTGCACCAAATGGAATTGCTTCAAGGAGGTTTCTAACTAGGTATGCTTAGTGTTCTCTAGCCTTGATGTGTTAGTAAAAGGTCTATAGATCAAGCTTAAACAACTTGATCTAGAATATCTTCCTTATATTACATGGGATAATGCAATTGATACAATTACCTTTGTGTGCAGAGAGAGAGAGTCATTTTTTTTTATATTGTATTAAGTGTTTCTACATGTGGCAGGCAGCATCAGAATGGCTTTATGTAGTTCCATGGGGCATTCGAAAGGTTCTCAATTACATAGCACAGAGATACAATAATCCCCCAATATATATCACCGAGAATGGTATTGCTAAAATATTGGAGCTCCTCTTATTTGTTAATTTATGTTCCTTTTTCTTAAAGTGTGATATCCCATATTGCTTATTAACGGGATTTATCGTGGTCTTACATGCTTGTAGTCTCCTTCCTTCAACCTGATAATTTAAGTGTTGGGTTTGGACTTTATATCCTTGTATGAGAGTCAACTTGCAATTCATCATGCCCCATTTAAGTTTATGTAGCGTGTGGTTCCCTATTACTCAGTTTCACGTGTAAGAGGGTTTGAGTCCAGTTTGGACGTGGAAGAGGGTGTTAAATTGTGTCATCCTTCAGTGCTTGTTTACTGGATTTATCATGGTCTTGTTTAGTTTTTGGTTGGTCTTTCTAGCATTTTTTAATTCTTTGGGCTTACTATCCTTTTAGACTATGTATAAGAGGACAGACATGTTTTTGTCAACTGGATATATTTGCATCCTAAAAGAGGTTCAAGCATTCTGAAAGGCTAGTACCTTAAATCTCTTTAATCACAAAAAACAGACGTTTTTGAGATATCAAAATCTTAGTTGTCAATAATCCTAGAAAAGTTGAGCATCCAATTTTGTTTCACGTTCAGTGCTTTACTTTCAGAAGTTTCTCTGCTTCTTGGGTTGGCATTTCAGGAATGGATGATGAAGACAATGACCTTTCACCTCTCCATGAGATGCTAGATGATAAACTGCGAACAACTTATTATAAGAGATACCTGGCTGAAGTTGCTCGGGCAGTCAAGTAAGTCACTTTGCTTTTTAATGTTGCACATGCATATAGCTAGAAAGTTGTGAGGCTATATTGGTTAGCAATTGATGAAATGGGGTCACATGTAGATGTCTTGACCAACCAGGAAAAGAGGAAAGCATAGGAGAGAGAACTGATAACTGCTCATGATGATTTATCGCGCACATGAATGTCCAGTTATTGATAAGTAATCAGACATTAGATATGTGAATTCTGTGAACTAGACAACGGTATCAACTTGGTATGCAGTCGGTCATTTCCCCCACTTTTTATTCTAGACATTTATCAAATCTACGTGGTTGCATCCCAACTTTGTTCCTGGCGAAAATAAGCAAAATTTGTCCTTGGAACTGTGACATGCATAAGAATGTGTTTCTAGCTTTGTCTTTATCTCCATTTTGTTCATCTGGATAGCTAGTTCTTGTCCATGACTCCCAAAGTAACGACAGTTCAAAAATAAAAAATTTATTGCATGTGTACTTGACAGGGATGGGGCGGACGTGAGAGGATATTTCGCTTGGTCGCTTTTGGACAACTTTGAGTGGGCTCAGGGTTATACGAAACGCTTTGGGTTGATTTATGTCGACTACAAGAATGGCCTATCTCGACACCCAAAGTCGTCTGCATATTGGTTCTTGCGGTTTTTGAAAGGCGATGGTGGAGAGAGTGGGAAGGACGAGTAGTCGATTCTATACTCTCTCCTTTTGCTCTATAATTCTAAAACAATGTATTGGTAAGTAGAAAGATATTCTCTGCATTACGCTGGTTGTCAGCTAGCAAAGGCGATCTTTGCAGCAGTACTTTGGCCTTTAAATACCAGGACCGCATCCGTTACGGCCTGTTTCCCTTGTTGTGGGGTGTTGCATCGTATGAATAAAAAGGTCATCATGCCTATGGTACAAAATTTCTAGTGCCTATGTTGCATCGCTTCGTCTCTGACTCGTCGTTTCTTGGCGTCTCCAAGACGGAGGAGAGCTTCCGACGTCGGTGGTGGAAGAGGGTGGCGAGCATTTGGGCAGGACGATGCACCTTCTCGCGTGTCGGAGGCGAGGCCTTTCCTCTCCGGCGGTCTATCTTCGAGACGACTCTCCTCTCCTGCTATTTCCAGGAAGAACTGTGGATGGGAGTGGCTCTGGACTCTTGCCCGTCTCTCTCTCTCTCTCGTCTTCTTTCTTCCCCTCAACCTGACCACAGAAGTCCGCTCGTCCTCCGTTATAAGTTCGCAGGAAGCCCCACGTATAAGCCACTCGTCCGAGGCTTTGGGAAGCTCGCCGGAGCAATGGTCTCGAGTTCCCGACTTTCTTGGTCCGGTCTCAGTCGACCCGGGCTTGGACTGTGTCGCCGCCGTCGAGCTGCAACTCCTTGAACGCGTGGTTTGACGAGTCTCCGCCATGTCCGGGACGGTGACGTCGCAAATGTTGGGCCGGGCCGCCGGTGCTGCCGGCGATTAGTTCTCTCTATGATGGATCTGTTTGCCGTGGAAACTCAACGGAGGAGCTTCATGGGAGGATCGTGTGAAATGAGTATGAGAGCAAGAGACATGCAAATCAATCAAAACAGGGGTTTAAAGATAATTAAGAATATTTAGGAGATTCCGAATGAATTTCTTCCTAAAAAAGAATTAGGTTTTGCCCTTTTACGTCATTTTCACGTGCTCCTCTTAATCCGATTTGCACGTGAAAATAAGTGTTGAAATATCACACATCTGCATGTGTTGGGAAGGAACATAGGCCGAAAACCCATTTGTATAGTGAAAGTTAATGAATGAGTAAAAAGTGGCACCATGTATTGAATCCGAGATCCCTAACTCCAGTTTGAATTATAAATTAAGTACGCAAACAATTTACTCTAAAAGATTAAACTTTTAGAGTGGAACGTGAAATACGTTCATATATAAATAATCTATCTATTCAATACATTCCATTGTTGTACATGTGGCATTTGAGCTGAATCGAACTCTCTCATCAAGTTTATAAAAATAGGAAATGATACATTATTGGTAGGAAGACGATCACTTTTGATCGAGTCGGATCGTCTGTGTATCGGTGCATAGCCGAACGGAATCACCCGTGGCTGGGTATTATGACCTGTCGGATTAACCCGTGACCATCCATTGATCCAAAATCATCTCATGACCAATTCTCGTGATCCAAAAGTCATCTTATGAGCTAGTCGATTGGTCGGGCCATGACTGATCTTTAATTTCATACCGATCGAACCGATAAATCCATGGCCAATGGCCCATGGTCGATTTATTTAGGATCTTGTAACTGATCCTCACAAGGTCGGAATCGAGGGTGTTACAGTCGGAATCAAGGGTGTTACAGCATGGGTTGTATCCCTCGCTACTGGTCTCTCTTATTCATCAATATATCTTTTGTTTCTATGCCTCAGACACCTTGCTTGGAACCAACTTTTAGGGGAGGTGCCGAGGCTAATTTATTGGAATGAATTATTGCAATATTTGTAAGTATCGAAAATGTAACGAATTTGAACTGTCCATTTTCGTCACATTCTGTAGCGTTGGACAGTCATTTGGTGCTATTAACCAGCAAATCTGGTTTTTCACTAACGTTGCTTTTGCTTTGAAACTCCACAGGCAGCTGCGTGGGAACTTTTTATGTGGGACGCTATCCCTGACATGTATCAACTGACTGGTCTTTGGTATTTGTAGGTGACTACTATTGCTATTTATTTCCGAGGCTATTCCGTGCTTTCTATTTAGAATTGTTTCCATTATCGATCTCTTACTTCCCACGCTTTGCTGTCTCTGGTCATGTAGGGGACTGGCACCATTCCAGATAACATTGGTAACTGTACTAGTTTTGAGATCCTATAAGTCACCGTCTCCTTCCCTGGCTTGTTCTTCATTGTTTGTTGGTATTTGTTATCAATGATGGTGCTTGCCCATACGGAGAATTCATACAATCAGATCACTATAGAGATCCTGTAGAATGTTGGCTTTCTGCAATTGGCTATCCTGTAAGCTTCACTCTTGCACATCATAACTTCACCATTTGCCTCATTAGTCATCAGTGTCAAATGTAGTTGCAGTCTTATGAGTTGCCACGTCTAGGTATTGAATATATGCCGTTTCTCAGTTCTCTGCACTGGAACAGGTTAACTAGACTAATTCCTTAAGTTACTAGTTTGATGCAGGCCCTTGCTGTTCTGTATGTATCACAAGATCTTTATAATATGTTTTCATTGGTAGAGAGGATGTTCCGACAAACTTCATCTATTCTATCGGCAAGGTTATTAATTCCATGTCCTTATTGCAGAGATCTGAGTGAAAATGAGTTAGTTGGACCAATTCCCCCAATTCTTGGAAACCTGTCCTATACTGGAAAGTTGTAAGTTCCTTGTTGGGATATTGCTTAGCTTGCACTTGTTTCTCTGTCCTAAGATCTTAGTTCATCAATTTTATATGACAGGTATCTCCATCAGAATAAGCTTAGTGGACCGATTCCTACAGAACTTGAAAATGCGTCAAAGCTCAGTTATTTGTGAGACCCTTCTTGCCATATAAACCCTTTAAATTTTACTCAGCTGACTAACTTCTGGTGTTTTTCATATGCATTCTCTTCCAGGCAGTTGAAGGACAATCAGCTTGTTGATCCTCTTCCTCAACAACTTGGGAAGCTAGAGCAATTGTTTGATTGTGAGTTTCCTATGTGATTTCTGTTTACTGATCTATGGTTATGGTTTCTAAGTTGTTGATTGACTGATTGATGGTGAAATGTTAATACATGGCTAGGAATCTTGCCAACATAATCTTGAAAGACCAGTCCCTGATAACTTAAGCTCTTGCACAGCGTTAAATCAATTGTAAGATGATTACATTTTGTCACGACAGTTTCAGCTTTTCCATATAAATTAATTATTTTAATCATCAGTTCGTTTTGTTCCTTTTTCATGCATGCCTGACTGGTTCTATGCTCTCTAGTTACATAAATCTTGAGAGCTTGACTTACTTGTATGTCTGATAAAATACTCATAAGTACTTCAATCATTCTGATTAACTCAAAGAAAAAGTGACATAAGGGACTCAATTTGAAGCAATCTTTCAGCAAATGATTTTAATGGCAGGATACCTTTTGGCTTAGTTTGTGCAAATGGATTGAAGAAGCAACTTGCCATACAAAAGCAAGCTTCCGTGATGGGATGGTTCCTTGAAAGAAGCAAGACTACTTGACCTGTCCTGGATGACAATCCTCACCTTTTTTGCATTTGTCCAGTGAGGCAAGAGACCGGATGCATGAGTTAATTGCATGCTTGATGGATACTATCCTTTCCTCAAATCAATAAATTACCATTAGCCAAATCTGGAAGTAGTTTTCTGCATCTTATTTCATCCTTCTATCTTCTCCACATGCTCGTTATTGTTGTTTCTTTCTCCACTATGTCATCTAATTGTATTGCGATTAACGTTTCTGTGGTTAGTAGGTCTCATATATCATCTTGGTGTTGTCTGGGTCAATCTATTCGATCAAATCAAGAACAGCACTAGGGCATATGCAGGAAGCCCAAAATGGCAATCTTCAAGGAACATAAACTCACTAAAGCTAATACTGCGAAAGGGGTAGCACAAGATGATGACTTGAACCTTGAAAAGCTAGTGAGTCCATGGAAGGAGAGGATTTCTGATGACATGGCGATTTGTAAAGCTAGGGAGATAAGTCTCATCAGGGTATGCGAAAATGTGTTGGAAGGAAGCAGTTGTTACAGTTTGATAGGCCTGCATTTTACGATATACGGCCCACAAAAAGGTAATTCTCTTTTGTTGTTGGAGACTTAGTCCTGAATCCATAAATTAGTCCTCTCTCCATAATCCGTTTTCAATTGGTGGGTTATCAGATGTTACGGGTTCATGTTAGCTAACTTTGAAGCATGGTAACTAGGTGTTGAAGATGGTTCATGGTTGCAATAAGTTGTTGAAGTTCACTTCCTGAATGCTGAATTTTCCACTTAGAATTGCAAAGAACTTAATAGATGTCCAACTCATTCTCCGTTTCTATATACCATGATTTATTAGGCAGACGTGCGCATGAGTGCCGGTGGGTTGATATTTGATTTATCCTGGACCGGCACATCAATTTGTCATAAGATGATTCTGAGGAATAATGGATGTGACAGTTTCTAAAACAGTCTATCTACCTAAGTTATGCATATGGGACCAGCAGATATAAACTGCAAATTCAACTTGTCCCTCCACAAATGGATGTGCACAGAATGTTACCTTGCGGCAGGATAATATGAAGAGAGAGAGAATGGAAGTCTTTCCTGATATACAAGAGAGAATTATAGTTCTTTGGTTCCAAGGGATGTAGTCATATAGAACCCTGAAATAACTATTCTCTTCACTTCACTTCAAATTCATGAAATTATGAGAGGCGAAAGACAGGTTTCCTGACATATTTACAGTTTCCGAGCCATAGCTAAATTTCTTCTTGATGTCTTAGCAAACCACAGTAGAAGCATATAGAATTAGCTCGACTATTAATGGTTCTGGAGTTGATATGAGAAAGTAAAAGTTGAGATGTACATGCTGACATAGGAAGCTGTGGAACTGTTTGTATTGTCAACGTTCTTGATTTGAATACTCGTACCTCTACGTTTCCTACATCCTTCATAGGTTGTCCATGACTAATTGTCACATGTCCCGAATTCTCCCAACAGAACTGCGAAAGAGTCCGATTTCTACTTTGAATCTTTCTGGACTGCTCGACTGGGGAATGATGGAGCTGCTCTTGTTTCTCCCCTATTCTTTGCAAGAACAGCCATTAGGCCAGCTATCTGCATCCAAACATTGGACATTAGATCGATTTTCTTAAGAAAAAATAACCATGTGCATAGACATAAGCATCTTGGCTTGCCCCCTCCTGGCAAAGGTGAGCACTGACAACTCGATTAGAATGTTAAAAGGCGACCAACGTCTTCATTGGTTGAGGAGGCAGAGTTACTCTTACCAAGTGAATCTTGGAGCAATTTGTGTCACCTTACTGATCCTGTAAGGAACATGTGAGTACTTCTGAGCAAGTGCAAAAATCACATCTCCTAATCAGAAAGAGATATGTTCCCCGTTAATGCGTTGTCCCTCCTTCAGCCTATCCCCTAGAACCGCAGTTTAAGATTCGGAATATATTCATGGTGAAAATAGTTATAATCTTCCTGTTAAAATATGTCTGGAGTTTGAGCCCATTGAACAATACTCGGTCTAAACAAATTAGACCAGGCAGGTCTCGTGACTTCATGGCATTTCTTCTTCGGCCTAGCTGCACAAGGTTGTATTTATCATGTTCAGCCACAATTGTGAGAAGAAGAAGATTGCGCATGGATTTCATCTTGCATTTATTTGTCTGCAATGCGTAGGAGACAAAAGAAAGCAGCAGAGAGAAATCCCACTTCTCTAACCTTTGACTCTCTTTACTAACCCGCCAGATGTGGAAATCCCACTTCCCGCGCATTAAATCAAGGAGAGCCCATGACTATCATAATGGAGTTGGCCCACATGAAATATTTATTTTTAATGCATTTGTTTCGCATGCCTTGAATGCTTCAACAGGTTAATGAAATATGGTTAAGTTACCATTTTTACCCTCAAAATCTTATGAAGAGTCAACTTTTGCCTCTTTAAAAAATGATACCCTAATTCTCTATTCCCTCATTCGTTCGCTTCGCATCAATCACTCGCCCTGTTCCTTTCCTCCCTCCATATAATTCATCATCTCTCTCCTAGTCACATTGCATTTGCTATATTAAAAAACAAATTAGTCAATTTATCCACGATGTCCTCTTGAGTGTTCTTCTTAGTGACACAGTGTTTGAGAGTCAAAAGATCATTTTAATATGTTTAACCACGCAATTGTCTTTCTTTTGTTGAAACTTTTACTTGATTTTGACAGAGGTACAGACCTAGCTACAAGTTTTCCATTCATACTCATATATATTGGTGAAATTCATTTTAGAGTAGTAGTAATGTAATACTGACAAAAAAAATACAGTATTCATGTGTTAATCAAAAGGGAAATTGACACAAATACTCCATAAAATTTGACCCAATGTACTATATGGTCCCTAAATTTTTGATTTATTCAATGTACTCCTTGAACTTTAACCCTATATGTAATGTGGTCATTGAACTTTGGGAAAATTCCAAAAAATGGCCCTAAGTGCCTGCATTTTCTTAAATAAGGACCCGAGGTGGACTTTGTTTCAAATAAAGGTTTGAAGTGCCATCACTTTCTCAAATAAAGGCCTAAAGTGGCTATATTTGTTTTAAATAAAGACTTGACTTTCTAGCGATAAGAGCATTTTGTAATTTTTTTTTCACTTTTTTTTTTCCTTTTTTTTCTTTTGGTTCATCTTCTTCTCCGTCACCAGTGGCCGACTGGCCGGCCACCAGCCAACCCCATAAAGGGTTGGGCAAGGGTTGCCCTCACCTGATCCAACGAGGGCCACTCTTGTCGATCATAGGTGAGGGACGGCCTCACCCTGGCTAAAGCCACCCCTCGTGGCCACACTTGAGGCCCATGAGGCCGGCCTCCCCCAAGATGAGGTCGACGAGGGCGGGATGACCCTAAGCGAGGCCAACCCTCGCCAGATCTAGTGAGGTCGGCCTTGCCCGCTGCCGGAGAGGGCTGGCCTCCCCTAGGGCGAGGGTGGCCCTCATCAGATCGAGTGAGGGAAACCCTCGCCCAACCCTTTATGGGCTTTGCCAGTGGCCGGCCAACCACCGACAATGAAGAAGATGAACCAGAAAAAAAGAAAAAGAAAAACTGGCAAATGATGAAAAAGCCCTTAGCCAGCCGATGACCGATGAGGTTAGGTCATTATTTGAAATAATTATAACCATTTCATGCCCTTATTTGAAATAACTATGGCCACTTTGAGCCCTTATTTGGAATAGAATCCACTTTGGGTTTTTATTTGAAAAACTAAGAACACTTGTGGCCCTTTTTTGGAATTATCCCTTGAACTTTTGATTTGTTCAATTTAATCTCTAAACTTTTGATATGAGTTCAATTTAGTCCTTAAATTATATGAAACTATTCAATATAATCCTTCCATAATTATTCAAGACCATGGACTGTATTGAACTTTTTCATACAGCCTAGAAACTAGAATTAATATAATATACTAAAAGTTTAAATATTATATTAAATAAATTAAAAATTTATTGATCACATTATACATTGAATTAAAATTTATGAACTATATTATATAAATCAAAAGCTTAAAAATTAAATTATATATCGGGTTAAAGTTTAGAAATTGTTTATGTCATTTTTTTTAGGCTTGTGAATTTCTGATTCCTTTCATTCTTAAAATTTAAAATTTTCGCCCGTGAATGAATAAGTAATGGCTGACACATTTCACTTTACCCAGCCACTCTCCCCGCGACGAATCCCGTCGTCGAATCTCTCGCACGCACTCTCTCAGTCGAAGCTCCTCTCGCATGGCGAACAAGGAGGAGCTCGAGCTCGAGCTCGACCACCACCACCTCCTCTCCCGCTCCGATTTCCCTCCCGGCTTCGTCTTCGGCGTCGCCACCTCCGCTTACCAGGTACGCTCTCTCTCTCTCTGATCGGAGCACGTCGGATCCGATTGCGCGGCGATGTTGCATGGGAGCTCGCTTCATCTCCGTTCCGTTTTCTCCTTGTTTCGTTTGGTGCCTCCAGATCGAAGGAGCTTCCGGCGAGGGCGGTAGAGGCGCCAGCATTTGGGATGACTTCTCGCGCGTCGAAGGCAAGAAGAAGGCCTTTATCTTCTCTCTCTCCCGCAGTTTCTCTCTTTGAAGGCCCGATCGCGCTCTCTCGCTTGCTCGCTCTCGCGTGACTCTAACTTCTTTGCTTTTGCCAGGAAGAATCGTGGACGGGAGCAGTGGGGATGTGGCCGTGGATCACTATCACCGCTACGAGGTTTTTCCGCACTCTTGAGAAATGCCCGTTTTAACTTCTTCTTTTTTTAATTCAGTTGGGCTCTTGGTGGAAGAAGAAGCCGTAGACGAACCCATGAGAGTCGAATGCCTTCGCGTTGATGTGGTTTGATAGATGAGCACTTTTTAGTTTATAATTTCATCACTTTCTCGTGTTGCCGTTCTTCCTCGTTTGAAGGACGTCCTGGGTCGTTGTTTTTTTTTTTTTTTTTAAATTTACTTTATCATCTCTCCCTAAAAAAATTCCTTTCTTTGATCTGACTACTGGTTATGCAGGAAGATGTAGATCTTATAGCAAAGCTTGGGTTCGATGCTTATCGATTCTCCATATCGTGGTCTCGCATATACCCTGGTATGCTGCAGATTAATTATATTTAGATAAAAGAAGTATCTTTACTAAAATAAAGAAAATGTGCTGGTGGCACTAAGTGTGTGCAGATGGAGTGCGGTGAGTAGGTGCTGAAGATGATTCGTTGATACGATAAGCTGTTGAAGTTCTCTTTCTGATGCTTAATAGATGTCGAACTGGTTCTCTGTTTCTGTATTCTGTCGTTTATTGGGCAGATGTAGGGTTGAGTGCAGGTGGGGTCCGCGTTTTGGTTTCGACCTAGAATTGCGGAGAACTTAGCAGATATCGAACTTGTTCTCTATCTCTGTATACTATTTTTTATTGGGCAGATGGGGGGTTGAGTGCAGGTGGGGTCCATGTTTTGGTTGCAATATGACTAGATGCACACACCCTTCCATTGTAAAATGGTCCTCTAGGACATTGGAAGATGATAGAAAACCCCATACCATCTAATTTTAGTTTTTTTTATTCCAAGGCTGCACCTCAGGGATTGGAACTTTATGATTGTATTGTCCAATGTCTCCTCTCTCGTTGAACTTTTAAAGTAAAGAAGTTCTTGACATCCTTCAAAGCAATAAAAAAAAATCTTAATGGTTCTTATTAGTAAAGCATACAAAATTGAGAGATCTTATCTGGTGAGGCCTATTTTTGATGATAATACTGGCATCTCCATCCTTCATCATGTTTTATCAGCATAAATAATTTAAAATGGTATTACATGATTTAAGTATTTTGAAACCACTGGAAAGGTTGACTATTAATCATCACTACAGTTGTCACCAATTCCTTCTGGTTTAGTTAGGATGTTCTTTGTATTTGAAGTTCTTTGTATTTCTTTGAGCTGCTAAATTGAAGGGTGAATTCCCTATCTGCAGCAACTCATCTGGTTATTCGTCTTCTCACACTAGATTCCTCGTCTTGTTGCCATGGGTTTCTCTGTTTTGACCTTGTCTGAGAACAATACATTCTGCTTACTGTAGCTTTTTTTTTTTCTTTTAAACTTCAATCTGATTTTGACTACTGTTCTAAAAGTTTGAAATAAAGTCCATTTTACTCTACATTGCTTTTTAAAAATCAATTACCACCTAAACTTTGCAGATTTGTATGTCTTACCTTGTTGCATACATGTTTTGCAATTTCAAATTGCCAATTCAGTTAGACTTCTTTACTTCATATAATAGCAGGTAACTAACTACTTTTCTGGGAACAAAGTCTCGGATTTTTCAATCAGCTATTAGAGTTTTGAAATGGTTTTGGAAATGGTTGTATGAGCTTCAAACCGCTTATTCGATTAAGTAAATTATTTGCTTAGCCCTTCAGCAGGGGATGGAAATAGTAACTAATCGTTGTGTACTGATCTCCAGTGAATAATGTACTGTCAATCTAGGTGTTGGTAATCCAGTCTTCTATTCATGTAAAGATTAGATGTGGTTCTTTTTAGAATTCTCCCCTGCCATTTGTGCCTGCTCATCATATAAAATTATCAATGAGGACTATAAACTAAGGAGAGGAAAATATACAAGGATATATTAGAATGCAGGACAAGTAGTCAAAGTTGAATGGTAGGTATTTACTTTTATTTGATTTTATAATTTGGACTGAAATTTGCAATTAGCCCAAAATTATTATGTGTGCCCATCCATTCAAGTGATGGTAGATTGACCAAAAAAGTGTTTCTGATAATTTTTGGCCAGGCCTTAGTGCAAGTTTTGAAAGTACACGATGTCGGTCCCATAGTCAACCTAAAAGAGTGGGAATCATAATAAATTAGCCTAAATGAATTTTTATTTAAGAGGATTTCGAAGAAAATATTATACCCTGCAAGATTAAAATGAATTAGCTGTAAATGTTTTGTTGTATTAAGATAATTTGAGACTGTGAAGATCCTATAAAGGGTAAAATGTGTACACTATATATTTTTAGAAGGTAGGTTGAATTAAATGAGAATGCATATGGTAATTTGAGAATTTAGATAGATTACAGGAGTTAAATCTGAAAAAGTGAAACTGATGAGACAAAAATGTTCTAACCTTCATTCTTTTAATTGTGTCTTGTGGATATCCTTAACTGACTCCAACTTTTTTATGTGTTTACACATCCACTGAATTGTGTTAAATATTGCAAATTCTTTTATTTTAGTTCCTTATACATAAAGTAGTTTATATCAGTGGTGGCTTTTGTCATCCTAATGAGGCCATATTTGGCGGCTAATCTTTGTTCTCAGATGGTTTGGGTTCTCAAATCAATATGGAAGGGATTACATATTATAACAAACTAATCGATGCGCTTGTTAAAAAAGGTACAGGCTCATTTGTCTCGTCTGCTTTCTTTTGCTTCAAGTGAAGCCAATTGGACATGTGTTTTTCTTCCTTGTAGGTATCCAGCCATATGTGACATTGTATCATTGGGATCTTCCTTTGCATCTTCATAATTCAATGGGAGGGTGGTTAAGTAAGCAAATTGTGTAAGTTCTATTTCATTTTGTTACTGGCAAAGATCATGATGTGGCTCCTTTGCAGAAGCATATCAGTGCAACCAACAAGTTATTAGCTTTTAACTGTTTTGATTTGATTTTATGATATTAAATTATGTTTTTGACTTTCAGTGCCTCATTTTTGGTTTTCTTAACTTTTCATCAATCTCACATAAGGTGACTGAGTGGTCAGAATATATTCCAATAGGTCTAGTATGTAATTGTTCACAATTTTGAGATTATTTGAAGTAGGAGGCGCTAGCAGTTTTAGTAATGTTGAACTAATGCAGGATGTGGCAGACGTGTATTTGGTAGTGGTTAAAAAAAGTAATCATAAATGGAGACTGGATAGTAAATATGTCATCAAACTTGCATAGCAACATGTAGGAATGAGAATTTTCAGCACTCATGAAGATAAATCAACTTGAGGCGTCTTCTGTATCATGACCGTCATTAATTAATGCTTTTTGGAGGACCTTTTTGATGGTTTTCTTTGTTTCCTCTTCTTTTTTTCTTTTTTTTCATGTGGAAAGGGGAGGATGATGAAATTAGGCATAATCATTGTGTTTGGCGTTGAGTTGCATCTCTCGAGTGTCAATCTGTGGGATAGTATCTTTTCTCTTATCTGTGTGACTTATATGTGGGATAAAGACAATTTTAACCCACTGATTGAGATCATTTAAAAAAAAGAAAAAGTTGCCTTGGGGACGGAATGAGTAAAAAGCCAGTTGAGTAAGAATTTCCATGCCTAATGTCTGTCTACATTCAGATCTCTCTCTCTCTTTCATGTATCTTTTTCTGCCGTCCACCTTTCTGTTTAAGTGAACCTTTTGACTTTTGTCTGGGATTTATGCTTATGTTATGGTAGTCACAGTTGTAAAGTTCTTGTCTTTGCATTTGTGATTGTGTGGTGAAAACTTCTTGGTGCTATACATACCTCTCCTTTTACAAGAGTAAAAATGATTTAGAAGCAGATTAATGCAACTTAATCCTAGAACTGTTAAAAAAAATCTATTTAACTACTTAGCAATAGTGCAGAAATGTTTTAAAGTCTTTGACAACTAAGGTTTGTTCTTACTCAATGTGTGCAACAACCAGGCTATGTTATATGGCAAATCCTCTTCCTTTGAGGCTTGTGATTGGCTAAGATATCCCTTGGGAGCCGTCAGAAGCTCTGTGAATTGCATAATAAGTTCTTTGAGAAAAGCCCTAGACTTGCTTAGTTTTCCTGGAGATATCTTTGGTCTTAATATTTGTCTGGTTTGCTTTCCTTCTGTTTCTATTTCACTGCAAGTTGAATGGAGACTAAGAGTCATGTTCATTATGATGTTCAAATATTAGCTCAAAAGATAAGCGTGGATAAAGTGATTGACTCCTTTTTTTGTTTCTGCCGGTCACCCAGAAATTACTTTGCAACATATGCGGAAACATGCTTTGCAAATTTTGGTGATCGAGTAAAGAACTGGATTACGATCAATGAACCCCTCCAAACTGCGGTCAATGGGTATGGTATTGGCATATTTGCTCCTGGAAGGTGTGAATGTTCTGATACTGAACCATACTTGGTTGCGCACCACCAGCTCTTGGCACATGCTGCTGCTGTCTCAGTATATAGGAAGAAATACAGGGTAACACCTCCATATTATAGTTAATGAATGACTATGTGCATTAGTCTTAAATGGTGGTGGCTGGTGCCATCATTAACTGGTTTACTGTTGATGCCAAGCTTTCTTGATAATTGTTGGTACTTCATCACCCTGTTTGTGGATTTAGAGTTTGAAAGGAAAGGTGATAATTAGACTTAATTTGTCAAATCATTAAAACAGGGATAAGAGAGATACTTTTGACTTCTAAATTACTTGAAGAGAGTTTTGTCCTACAGTTCCTCTCTTTACTGTGCCCATTATAATGCACTGCAGGACCAGCAAGGTGGGCAAATAGGTTTGGTGGTGGACTGTGAATGGGCAGAAGCTTACTCACAAAAGACCGAAGACAAAGATGCTGCAGCAAGGCGTCTTGATTTTCAGCTTGGCTGGTGATTCTTCTGACATATAATTTATCTAGTAACCACAATACCAGGCTTAATTTTTAAAATTGTGTACAAATCAACATCTTATTGATTAGCTTTTGGTTACAGAAGGGCCACTCCTGTACGTGTTGAGTCATTAGTAATATGGCTTTCAATATTTCAGTTATATTCACAAACTTGAAGAAAAGGAAGATGAATCTTGTTGGTGAATATCTTTGACTTCTGGACCACCATCCAGAATATATACCACTAAGCATATTGAGATAATTTCAAGACATGTAATGCATTTACAAATGGGACACACGAAACCGTCACCAACCTATCTAAAAACATGAATTTTTTTTTGGTAAAGTATCTAAAAAAAATAAAAAATGAATTGATCAATGGAAATGTGGTTCAGTATCTAAACATTATCCAATCTTTTTATTAAGTGGGGGGACTAATTAATTTAAGCCCAGAGGGTCAAAATTGATTATAAACGAAAGACAATGAGGTAGCCTGGACACTCCCCTTCTCTTTCACTCTAATGCTGAATGATTATTTTGTGCTTCTTCCGTAATCACTTTAGGGCTCTTATCCTCAGTTTAGCATAAGAAAAAGTTCTTGCACAGGTACCTTGATCCTATATATTATGGAGACTATCCTAAAGTCATGTGCGAAAAGCTTGGAGATCGGCTTCCTAAATTTTCAGAGGAAGAAATTGAGTTGCTTAGAAACTCAGTGGACTTTGTTGGTCTAAATCAATACACAACTAGATTTATAGCTCATGCAAGTGAAAATCCTGAAGAAAGTGATTATTACAAAGTTCAACAGATGGAGAGAATTGGTAATGTACAGATTAGCTTAGTTTTTTTCCTTCTTTTGAGTGGTGTTAAGATTCAGATACTATACACCACTTAAATCTCTTAATTTCACAGAAAAATGGGAAGGAGGGGAAACTATTGGTGAAAAGGTATCTCTCTCTCTCTCTCACGCATGTGTATATATTTATGTTGGCTGAGAAGATAAGTCATGTTCGAACTTGGCTGGCTGAGTTGCTTCCAGACAAGTTTGGAGTTGCTTTAGCTCTTAGGTTATGCTCCATTGTTTCACCAAAGCACACATAGAACTAGTACCTGGCAAAAGTTGAAAATCCGGAGCATCTGATCTGTGTTAGGGAGGTAGTGGTCATTCCCTTTTGTCAGGGTTATTGGAATGAAGTTATGGTGTATGTGTAATGTGGTCTCTTTTTATGTCAAAATAAATAAAAAGAAGAATTCATGTGCTTTCCTGTGCACTGAGCAGGATGTAATGCTGACACATTGATGAAAGGTAACCTAGGGAGAGAAGTCAAAGAGGTGCAGTGCCATTAGTTGCCAAAAATATATTGGGTGGTTCCACTTTGCTAAATGTTGGCCATGCCTTTGACCGTATAAAAGGATCTGATGTTTCTCTTGCCATTGGAATTCACTGTGATCAAAATAATAAATACATGTCCAAACATGCATGAATTCTTTAGGTTTGTTGGAATACTGTCTGTCTTTATGTTTGTTAGGATTAGGATTAATAGACCCATCATGGACTGGGTCTTTATTAATTTTTAGTGTGTAAGGACTTTGATGGTATGATTTGGTTCTCTTTAATTGAGGCTTTGCCTTAGGAAAAGAAAGTAACCTTCCTTCACTAGTGTCAAGGGAATGTTTTAGTTGCAAATCATAACTTGAGATGTAGTTTCATAAATCTCATTTTATTTTGTTAGCTATCTCTATAAATCAGTTGAAAGGTTACAAGTGAGGGGCTCAGGCTTGTAATGTTTCACCATGCCCTGCATGGAGCTAATTCAATGTGTTTAAGGAAATTTGATATTCCATGGATAGGAATGAAATGTCCCATTTCAATTAATCTCCAAGATTGAGATATTTTTTTGTTTTGGTTTTGGGAAGTGAATGCAGGTAAAGTTGATTTGGTCTTAATTTTAACGTCTTCCCAAAATGAAACCAACCAGAATAATCAAACTAGGTTTATGTGATTTTTTAGAATAACTACTTAGTCACCAAACTAGATTTACATGAATTTAAATTAACTATTACTGATATTAACTCACTTGCAAAATCATTTGCCTTTCTAAGGTTATATTTACCTGAGCCGGTATATAGCTCCATTTTTTCCTGCTTTTATATGAATGAAAGCCAATAAATAAATTGTATGCATACCAATACTTTCGTGTTAAAGTCCGATTCTTTTTGCTTAGTCTGGTTTTACATTGCAACTTTTCCAATCGATAGGTTTGGTTTTATTTGAAAACTTCTACTAACCAATCAAACGAACTGTCAATATCCTAAATCACTGCACCAAATGGAATTGCTTCAAGGAGGTTTCTAACTAGGTATGCTTAGTGTTCTCTAGCCTTGATGTGTTAGTAAAAGGTCTATAGATCAAGCTCAAACAACTTGATCTAGAATATCTCCCATGTATTATGTGGGATAATGCAATCGATACAATTACGTTTGTGTGCACAGAGACACAGTTACTTTTTTATATTGTATTAAGAGTTTCTACATGTGGCAGGCAGCATCAGAATGGCTTTATGTAGTTCCATGGGGCATTCGAAAGGTTCTCAATTACATAGCGCAGAGATACAATAATCCCCCAATATATGTCACTGAGAATGGTATTGCTAAAATATTGGAGCTCCTCTTATTTGTTAATTTATGTTCCTTTTTCTTAAAATGTGTTATCCCATATTGCTTATTAACGGGATTTATCGTGGTCTTACATGCTTGTAGTCTCCTTCCTTCAACCTGATAATTTAAGTGTTGGGTTTGGACTTTATATCCTTGTATGAGAGTCAATATTGCAATTCATCATGCCCCATTTAAGTTTATGTAGCATGTGGTTCCCTATTACTCAGTTGCACGTGTAAGAGGATTTGAGTCCAGTTTGGACATGGAAGAGGGTGTTAAATTGTGTCATCCTTCAGTTCTTGTTTACTGGATTTATCATGGTCTTGTTTAGTTTTTGGTTGGTCTTTCTAGCATTTTTTAGATATTAGAGGAGAATAATTCAGATGCAATTGATTTTTCTTTGGGCTTACTGTCCTTTTAGACTATGTATAAGAGGACAGACATGTTTCTGTCAACTGGATATATTTGCATCCTAAAAGAGGTTCAGGCGTTCTGAAAGGCTAGTACCTTAAATCTCTTTAATCACAAAAAACAGACGTCTTTGAGATATCAAAATCTTAGTTGTCAATAATCCTAGAAAAGTTGAGCATCCAATTTTGTTTCATGTTCAGTGCTTTACTTTCAGAAGTTTCTCTGCTTCTTGGGTTGTCATTTCAGGAATGGATGATGAAGACAATGACCTTTCACCTCTCCATGAGATGCTAGATGATAAACTGCGAACAACTTATTATAAGAGATACCTGGCTGAAGTTGCTCAGGCAGTCAAGTAAGTCACTTTGCTTTTTAATGTTGCACATGCATATAGCTAGAAAGTTGTGAGGCTATATTGGTTAGCAATTGATGAAATGGGGTCACATGTAGATGTCTTGACCAACCAGGAAAAGAGGAAAGCACAGGAGAGAAAACTGATAACTGCTCATGATGATTTATCGCGCACATGAATGTCCAGTTATTGATAAGTAATCAGACATTAGATATGTGAATTCTGTGAACTAGACAACAGTATCAACTTGGTATGCAGTCAGTCATTTCCCCCACTTTTTTATGCAAGACATTTATCAAATCTGTGGTTGTAT
Organism: Corymbia calophylla; assembly: GCA_014182845.1. NCBI lineage: Eukaryota > Viridiplantae > Streptophyta > Magnoliopsida > Myrtales > Myrtaceae > Corymbia > Corymbia calophylla. The sequence continues at coordinate 22,970,113 of CM024693.1, forward strand.
CCCAGCTTTGTTCCTGGTGAAAATAAGCAAAATTTGTCCTTAGAACTGTGACATGCATAAGAATGTGTTTCTAGCTTTGTCTTTATCTCCATTTTGTTCATCTGGATAGCTAGTTCTTGTCCATGACTCCCAAAGTAACGACAGTTCAAAAATAAAAATTTTCTTGCATGTGTACTTGACAGGGATGGGGCGGACGTGAGAGGATATTTCGCTTGGTCACTTTTGGACAACTTTGAGTGGGCTCAGGGTTATACAAAACGCTTTGGGTTGATTTATGTCGACTACAAGAATGGGCTATCTCGACACCCAAAGTCGTCTGCATATTGGTTCTTGAGGTTTTTGAAAGGCAATGGTGGAAAGAGTGGGAAGGACGAGTAGTCGATTCTATACTTTCTCCTTTTGCTCTATAATTCTAAAGGAACGTATTGGTAAGTAGAAAGATATTCTCTGCATTACACTGGTTGTCAGCTAGCAAAGGCGATCTTTGCAGCAGTGCTTCGGCCTTTAAATACCAGGACCGCATCCGTTACGGCCTGTTTCCCTTGTTGTGGGGTGTTGCATCATATGAATAAAAAGGTCATCATGCCTATGGTAGAAAATTTCTAGTACCTCCCACTATTGTATTTTTTATGGCATCCTGGTCATCCTCTTGCATCTGTGAGCGCATACTCAAGATCACACGGAAAAGAAAGATGGTCACAATCCCTCCTTATGTTGTTGCATTTGTCTTCTAACAGAGATGTAGTAAAAGTCGTAAAACTATTGTTTAGACGGAATACGCTTATAGTTCAGTCTAACAACTATTCGATTAATTAATTAGGTCAATTATTTTTTCCTGAAAAATGACTCAATGAAGAAATAGACAGAAATGCGTAGGAGTAGGATGGTTATAACAAATCAAGGCTAAACAGATGATTGGTAAAGAATTAAAGTTTGGGGACAGTTTCTTCCCGAGGGGAGATTTTGCAGTTTATCCGCGAAGTATGCATTTGAAGAAAATAGTACGTTAGCAAAAGTCACATTGAAAGGGCGTTGTTACCAAGTCTTTTTCGTGTCATAAACTAATTTTGATGTCAAGATGTTAGACTGATGAGGTAATCAACTCCGTTGAAGAGGACACTCAAATTTCATCCGCTACTTTCTTTTGTACTGAACCCTGCGATCAGACGCTGTTAGGTTGCATGCAATCAGCTGTCACAAAATCGAATTATTTACACAATTCAGCCTACTTTCAGAATCCGACATTGAGACAGGGCATGCTAAGCTCAGATTTTATCATGAGCATGCGACCTCCCCTAAGGCAGGAAAGAATCAAAACGATAAGCAATCAGTAACAAATAGATTGAAACAAGGGTCAGCTCGGGACGACACCCAGGCATATAATAATATGGGACTAGATCAAACAAACAGGTAACTTCAACTTTCTACTGCAATGGCAGACTGAACTATTTTACATATATATACAAATTATTACAGGATTACAACACTAGCTACGTTCTACACCACCCAGTCATCTAACAATATAAGGTTAACAGCCAAAGAGTGATTATATAAAGTTAAAAACAGATTTTTAAAGGGGGAAAGAAAAGCCTAAAATGCATGCTACGCACCACCCGGATATGGACAGGGTCTTGATAAAGGAGATGCCTTTCATATACCAGAGATCAAAAGTCAGATTTCATCAACTTGACCCCAGGCCGGATATTGATGTTATCAAATGGCGTTTCCTGCTCCACATGGATGTAATCCTTCGTTTTAAGAACCTGCAAACATGTTTTTTCCGCACATTAAACAGGGAGCAGGCTATATGCCACTTCCGACATTCTCAGTTGTGAAGGGGTAGTCATTGGAATGCTATACATCCTTTGCAACATTCACAATTGTGAAGCAGTCATTTTGTATGATCTAGAAAGGTGGAGCATGTAACCTATGAATAATGGCCATACAAGAAACACCAGATGCCAGAGGAAAAAGATACACTTGGAATAGTGTTTTTCAACTTACCAGTGATTCGAAAAACAACCTTGATGCTTCTTTACGAGTTTTACCAGCCAACAAATTTTCCATCACTAGACCCCTTTTAGCATGTACAACTTCTTTATGAAATAAAGTTTGAAAGTACTTCGCAACAGCCCTGTGAGCACAACGGAGATAACAAATTATTTTAAGGAGATGATATAGCATATGAGACGGAACAGCAGCATGAATTGGACAAGAGAGAAAAATAGTTGAACTTGTGATTTTCTAAAAGTCACTTTCCAAGAAAGCAGACAACCAGATGAACCATATAAAAACACACGCATATGTGAGAGAGAGAGAGAGAGAGAGAGAGAGAGAGAGAGAGATCACCAGTGACTAAGCTCACTCATGCAGTGAAGATGATCAGGGGAGGTGATGAATCAGGGATTATGGTGATAATTTAAAAACAAAGGCAACATGACATTTCAAAAGTTTGTCCTAATTGCAGTAAATAAAAGAGAGACCAACCAATTCTGAAGGGGATGTACCAGGCTTATAATAGACGAACATATGTACAAGAAGTGGACAGACAATGGGGTGGAGAGGATGATAGTACAGCATGACAACATATATGGACTGATGTAATTTTTGCAGACTATAAATGAGAAATGCCAGCAACAAGTGAAGATGATAACAAATAGTAACCATGCCAACACAAGTGGATCTATACAATAGGAGAATGGAAAGATTATGCGGTCTTAGAAATTGTGCAGGAGAAATTAATAGGTATATGATAGAAAAGTCCAAGTATCAGGAGGGTGACACGGTGTTGCTTGCCAAAATATATAATCCATGACAATTCAGGCATAAATCAACTCAATACAGCAGACATGGGTTAACTTCTGACAAATGAGATTGACAGAAACCCTCTGAGATAAGATGCGTTCCTGTCAATCGATTTGACATTCATTTAGAACTTTTTTGGCCCAGGATTTTCTCTAGATTCTCATCTAAGATCATGTGAGCCAAGAGAGACTCAAAACATATAATTCTTTATTTTTGTATTTAGAAATAGAGACACCACTGGGAAACTCAGTTGAAAGGTCAGAAAGAAACAAATCCAGGAACTTCATGAAGAGCAGAGAATGCATTCAAAGCATGAAACTTAGCTTTACCAATAGCCATTAGCATTCTCAGAGAAATCTTGGGAAAGCAAGAATAGGACAGATTGCTCATGCACCTAATTAACCTAGAGATAATATCAGAATATTCCCAGGGGCTTATGAAGGTTTCTCAAGAGAGACTATTTAATCCTTTTCTTTAACCCTTTGTAACATATTCGAAGTAAGATTTACTTGAAAGGTATAAAAATTGGTGTCACCTATCCATAATCCGTAAAGGAAAATAATAGGCAATCACATAATTTCTTTGAACTGAAGGAAAATTCTTCATTATGCATGAAACACATCCTGATAATCATTTTTTAATGAGAAAAAGACCTTGTGCGAGAAGACCATCCACTGTTTTCGAGAATCTGCGACTCTTCTGGATCAATCATGATCTCATCTTCTGCTAGTTCATCATCATCATCCACATTCAAAAATTCTGAAATGAGACGAACAATAAATTAGATCTCTGAGATAACATGTCAACTCTAGAGGGCCAAAACAAGAAGAAACAAAGAATAATCTCAGATGATTATTCCAGAACTCTACTTATTTTATGACACAGTAAAAGTAGAGTACAGAATAGAGAAATAACCTGTATCATTAGGAGCGGCAGTCATGTCTTCAAACTCCTGCAACAGTTAGCCAAAAATACGTCACTCATGCTTTAAAGAAATTATATTACAAAAATAAGTCCACCTTTCAAGATCAAGAGTACAATAAGGACTACTTCCTTTTTCTGATTTTAACACATCAGTGCCTGAAGAAAAGAACCACTCGAAGAGGAGAAGATTTTAAACCTAGAACAGACATCTACAAGCAATCGCCAGTCATTACTTTACCACATCATCCAGTATAAGATCCAGCAGCATGCTAGCCAGAGAAAATTATAGTCATGCAAGCTTTCATCAAATGATGTTTATGGACTATTGTGTACAGCTTTTACCAAAAAATAGAATATGAGCAGATATTGTACTTTTAACCCATCTTAAGCTCACCCTCTGTGTGCATGCTATTCTTGTCGTGGAAGAACAAGTATCGTTCTAAGCTATCCACCATTAGTCCTTTCACATTCCACAAAAATACTAACCCATCGGTTTTTCCAAAAAGATTCCTAACAACTAAAGTCAAAATAATAGCAATAACATATCTTAATAGTCTTTGGCAGAAGTAACTTTATGAACAATTAATTAATATAGTACACCATCAAAATCTAGCAATCCCTTGGTCTTCATTCAAGTCTCCCAATACATACTCCTGCCATTTAGATGACGGCCTTCCTTGACAAGTACACAACATAACTTCTAACTATTACACCACAAGGTTTTTATAAAAAAAACGGTGGGATTCTTACACCGCCACATATCATGTATAGAAACATGATTGCCACTTTATTAGCTGAGTAAAAATTATTCAAAGTGTAGCATCTGTTAATGGACCAGGAAAAATTACACTAGAATGGGAAAGGGGCAAAGAAGAGGTTTCAGAGAGAGAAGGTAAAAATATGGTTTATGAAGTTAGATGAGAGTCAGAAGCAACTTACCCGTTGGTCATCAATGACAGTGCCATCATATATAAGAAATTCTGCATCCCTTCCGCTCTGAGCATCGTAGGTGCCTGTATTTTCCTCGTTAATCAAGGGAGCACTAGAAACATGCCCATTATCAGCCAGCGAGTGAATAAAATCAGCTTTTGGCTCACTGGAACTCCAAATAGACGACTCTTCAATATTGCACTCATCCTGCACATCTTGAACTTTATCATTTGGAAATTTACTGAATTCATCAGCCGATGTGCTGCAATTTCTCAGAACAGGCTCATCAAAATCACCAGCTAGTGCCACTGCAGACACCAATGGTACATCAACATTGTTCCCAGTTGAACAATCAGCATCAATTCCGGCATCAAATGTGCCACCACACTTCTGATCTTCCGTAAAACCTTCCTTTATCATATGAGATTCAACTTCAGCACCAAAGTTGAGAACACTAGGTTCATCTATTTTAACAGCGTCAATTCCGTTTCCAATCAATGCATCACCTTTAGGAGAATCCTCCTCAGCATTCAACATGTTAGATGGAGGACACAAAGAATCCATATGAAGAGATTCATGGATGTCAACCCCTTTGTCCATGAAATCTGACTTCGTAACAGAATCAACAGAAGCATTAACTGGGTTCTCTGGAAATGGACTTGTTAAGTCTTGTGAATTAGCCTCAGGAACAATAAGGTGATTTGCTGCATCACCATCTGCAATTTTCTCTCCCTCTACTTCCTTTTCAGCCATCTTCACCATATGTTCATGTTGAGATTTTGACACTTCAGAATCAATGCTTGGATAATCGCCAATACCTTCGCCTTGCTGGTTCTCTGTATGTTGTGAAGTCTCAAAGGCTTGCATCTCTGGCTCATCTCTAACAATCAAAGGTTGCAGGGCACCATTCATTTCAGTTTCTTTATTGAAGTCAGGCTTATCAAATGAATCTATTCCAGCTGCAGCTATGGGATGTGCGGTACCCTCATCATGTTCGGAGATTTTGGTTCTGCTCAAATCATAGGCTTCTTTATGCATATAAAATAGATCCATTGACACACCTGAAAGACAAGTCCAAACTTTCATTTCTTTGACACTTACACAACTCTCCTTGAGCAAGACCAATGTGCAGTGATCAATAACATCTACCCAATCACATAATGCATGTCTGTACTAGTGCATGCACACAGATTACATGTTTTCTTTATCACCATTTATGGGAAAGTGCTTGGCCGTCAACATGTAATCATATTGACCAGTAACGTTTCTCAAAAAAGAATCTGTGGCATCATAACAAGGCTACCCAATCAAAGGGGAATGTAATAGAGAGCAGGACTAAACAGCAGTGCTCAGAACAAAAATAACTAGAAGAAGACTGGCACAGGAATGTGTGACACAAAAAAACCAAACAGAAGAGACAGACAGCAGCATAGCTGGAAAAAGAAAGCACATGATATGGCATTGCAAGCGACAATAGTGGCAATACTTGAAGTATTTAGCAGTGTGCAAACCACAACTAGAGCCAATATAGAAAGAACATGGTCATATAACACATTACGAACTCACCAGTATGTATAGGTTCATTAAATATCTCATCTCCCACAAAATTTCTTTGAATCACTGATATCTCAGGAAGGGTGCAAGGTGCTTTCCTCCGAACACGACGCAAGTCTTCTGTGTTCATCAACTGTTGCCGGATTGCACTACAGAGCAAAAAGAATTCTACTAAGGCAATGATGTTACAGGCTATAGAACTATCTTACTTCATAGAATGGATTAAAAATTATACAACATCAAACTGTGACATACTCGCCGTGTAAGACCATGGTATCATCTAGCAGAACCTTCCTTTTGTAAGCACTAGCTCGCTGAGCAGTCTTCTGACGTTTAGACATGGTGACCTCAGTTGCTGCTGGACTAGGTTTCATTTTCAGAACTGAAGATCTTCTTCCAACTAAAAAACAATATAGCTTTTCAGTCATAGAACATAAAAACAAAAAAGTAAAGAATAAAATGATTCCAACTTTGTCAACAAAGAGAAGGGACGGTTTTGACTTTTCATGATACAGAATGAAACATTCAGGCAAATTCAGGCAAAATCACTTCAATACCTAATATGGAGGACAATAGATCGTCATCATCAGGAATGGACTCAATCGTTCTCTTAGAAAAAGCCAACCCAAATGATTCCAGTTATTCTGCATAGTCACTGTACTTTCAGTAAGACTACGTTTTCTTCCCGATAAGTGTCCAACGTCAGCTCCACCAAGTCCAGCTTCAAAAGACTCCTTATCTGGTGTTGACTCTTCTAGAAACTCATGTGCTTCAACAACAACCTCATCTCTCACAGAGAGCAACTTCTCTGGAGGAGGCAAGGCTGAAGCTGCTGAGTTCATATGTTCTGATTGATCATTCATTGCTACATCCTTAAGTGGCCCATCTAAATCCCCACTATCTTGTATCTTTTGACATGGAGAAGGTTCCGCTACATGGTTAGCATCTATCGCTGATTCAACAATGGCTGCTTCAGGGAACTCATTTTCGCCTCCGATATAAGATATGCCTCGGTCACTCATGTTGGAATCACAACATTGATGGTCATGCATGTGGTTGTGTTGAATTACGTCAGGCAAAGCTGAGTTTTTACAATTCGGATTATTTGTATCCCCACAAATGTCATGCTCAACATCAGGCGATGCTTTTTCAAGGGAACATGCCTTTTCCACATTTCCAGAATCATCATTGGGGTCGTTTTTCCCTGGTTCATGAGGTATGGGAGACAAAGCAGAAGTTCCAACAAGTTCATCAGGTCTTGCATCCACTTCTGAAGATTTAGTATCAGCTTGACTGTTGACGCATCCACCTCTATCCTTGATGCTTCCAACCGCATTATCAGCACCTCCCACCCTATCTGAAACCATTATTATGATATTTAGACATTTTCAAGCCAATAATAGCAGAATGACTTGAATCAACAAAATTGACAGGGGAGTAAAGATGAATGACCATCATTTCCTTCTCTATTAGCTTGTGTGACCTCCATCTCGTTGACAAGAAGGCCATTCTCCTCAGCAGCCATTCCTGGAAGAGGATTGCAATTATAAAAACATGCAGTCTACAATCATCTGCGCTTGTAACATAATAAATTTCTGTCTCACTGGATAGACAAACCCTACCTTCAATTGCTATTGATTCTGCCATATGATCATCAGAGACAACAGTGTCCTTAATGCTATGCAAGTTTGCCTCTTTAACTAATCCAGGAGTTGATGGAGCTTCAGCATACTCGATGAATTCAGAATTGGTATCTGGAGCTTCTCCCTGCATAGAAGAATGTGGCAGTTATTACATCAAAATACTTGAGAAAGAAACAGTGCATGTCATTTTAATGAGAAAATGCCACATAGCTGAGCCAAATGAAAGATAACCTGATGTCCAATGCAATTCTCCAACTGTTCCTTCTGGATTCCATCAACATTATCGTCTCCTTCAAAGGGCACCATAGACTCGGTGTGTCCATGAGGATGAACTCTGTAATAAGTTAAGCATATATGACTAAATTCATTGAATATCCTACCACAGATGAGATTTCAATGAGACTGAGCAATGTTGAAAAGGCCAACATCAGCATTTAACATGATAAAAGAAATTATAAAAACACATCTTTGTCAAGTAATATAATCACAATAAAAAACAACCTATCATTGTTAAGTAAATTGTTCACTTCTGAGCCAACAATATCAAAGTTTATATGTTGATCAAGCTGGGCTACCGCAAAATCCAGATAGTTTTGGACAAGTGAAAGGACAAAGAAGGTACTTATGACCCAGCAGAGTCAAACTCCCCCAATAGCAGCACATTCCAGAGAGTAATAATGCTACTTTTTTCTTTTATTAGTAAGTGAGAATGCTACTTTTATCCATTCATCAAAGCAAAACTGGAAATTCTCCACCTCACAAAATGACCCCTCACTCCCTCCCTATCACTCACTCGCTCGCTCTCTCGCTATTCTAAAATCATTACAGCCAGAAAACACTGACCTTCACAAGATGTACCAGCTCAACTTGTGCATACATACGTCATACTTAAAGGTTAATTTGACTCAAGAAGTTCAAAAAAAGACTCAAGAAGTACAAATATCATACTTTTGACTTTGATTCTGATGCATAACTTGATCAATTGCTTATTCACATTCAATAAGGTGATAACTGGTGCAACTTACTGAAACAGAATTGGCCAATCACATTTAAAGAATATCCAGAGTTCACATGCAGCCACTAAAAGAAATATAGCCTCTGATGTTTCTTCACTGTCATTAGCTTCTTAATGGTGCCATCACCACTCAGTAGACTACATCCATCCAACACTTTCGCCAAAGGTTTTACATGAGGCTTCACTCTGTCAAAACCTCTTATCTTTGGAATTTGCCTTAAGAATAAGTTATCACAAGTTATAAAGCTACACATGGGACTGCTTTTTTGTTTTCTATTGGGTCGAGGATCAACAAAATTGATAGCATATAATTTGCAGATTTAAGATTTTTATAATTAAAACTAAGAATTCATGCAAAAATACCAAAGATCTCCAACTCTTGACATATTTTACCACTTGATGTTTTGATTGAATTCACAGAGAAAAGAGAAGGGGGAGGTGAATAGCACAGCCTCAGCAAATACAAAACGCAAGCACGCGTACAAATACATTTTCAGCAATGTACAACGGTGCATGTATGAATTTGAAATTAGGAGAAAAGCAGAGTAAGCAGCAATAGAACTTACTCAGTATCTTCATCAAACACTGGAGCTGCAACCTTCTCTACCAAAGAATCCTGTTTGTGATAAATATCATAGCAAAAGCCAGAAAAGAAGTCAGAAAGGCTTAGTTTTCATTGAAGTCAGGTATGACCTCAAGATCTTGTGCCTGTCATGTCAGATATCATTTTGTTTGACAGACTTTAGGATTCCAAGCCATATATGTGTTTCTACACCATCAATAGCAGAAACTTTTCAAAAGATTAAACCATTCCGCACACTTTCTTATGGGCCTACAGCAATAGACAATCAATCCTAAGTAAGGATGTTTTGTGTGCATAGTATGCCAAAGTATGTCTAACAAATAACAAAAAGAACTATTATCCCACTTAAGACATATAAATATAATTTTTTAACTTAACCAGACATATCAAACATTCAGATCTAGTCTACTTGGCATAACTATTGGATCTGGCTTCCTTGGCACAATTTCTGTTAATAACTTCAAGTAATCACAAATCTTATGAAATTGAGTGCAAAAAGATACTGCTAATCTATTAAACTTCCAATCTGCAATCCAACCTAAATTCACTAACACAACATACAAGGAAATTACCTGATCAAGATCAAAAGTGATTTGACAAGTATCACCATCGCCAAAGCGCTCTGCAACCAGAATACATAACACAACAAATTTAGCATGCAGATGACCACAATAAGTCAGAAGTTCAAATGTGCAGCAGATGAAAATGATGCTAACCATCCAGGCCAAACTGAGAAGTGGGGTAAACCACACCCTCCATGGTGTCTTGGAGAGTAATTTGCTCCCTAGCACTAACATGATGGTCAACATAGTTTCTGCAAGAAAGTAGAAAAATAAATTTTCACAATGCTGGTGAATCGAAGGCAATCAGAAGATAGTAGTCATTGTTTGCCCACTGCCTAAGCAAGAAGAAGAAAAAGACAAGGAAAGAAGGCTCATGGGGGATGGGGGGAGCAGGAAGGGGGAGGGGGATGATTGAATTGGTTGTTCATAGCACAAGCCTAGCCATGAGTAAGCCAGACACATTTGTGTAGGTGCCTATGACCCACAGCTAGTCTGGGGACCAAGAAATACACCACTTCAAGCACATGCACATAAAAGGAAGGAGGGACCCAAAGGGTTTCTTGTTAGAATGCTCGTTAGAAGAAAAAGAACATCAAGAGAAGAAAGTTACAACAACTGACTCCATACCAATTGCCTCACAATTCAGTTCAGACAACTAAAGCGTTGGCTTATGGTCAGAGAATCTAAAGTTTGAAGAAAGAGCATTAGATGTAGCACAAAGCACTGCATGCTAAGCACACATGTGGACACAGAACTTTGACCTTAGGATGGCAAACTTAAATGATTTGTCTAAAAATTTGATAGGACAAAATTCTTCAGAAAATCATTTCTGCCTGAAGCTTCATCAGACTTATACCTGTCAACACCTGTTGGCCTACCACTCAGTATTGAATTGAAACGTTTTTTCTGACATACCGGGGCAAAAATCAATAACAAGATGTCAATACATATGACGTCAAACTAAAAGTGTGAATACCAACCCCTGCAAAATTTCATTGTCTGGCAGCTCAAAGTCATCAAGGTCAAAAGTCTCTGGCAATGTGATAGAGTGATATGGAGCAGTAGATTCTTCTGGAGGCAAATCAACAGCAGTGGATCGGAAAGCCTGCTTTACCTTTAGCAGAGCTTCACTGCAGTCATCAAAAAGGTAACCGACCTTCCTAGAATATATTCTCACCACTCCAAGCAAGAGATGGCTAGAAAGCCGGAGGGCAATGGGAACTTCAGGGAAAAGAATTGAATCTGTTCATAGAAAACAGAATGTGGAGTTATTCAATTTAAGCACATAGTTTTCAGCCTTACCAAGGGATTCACAATGACAACAAGAGCGCGATAACCCAATACAAAAACTTGATCATTGTCCCAAGGCTTAAAGGATATAACAATTAAAAGTCGACCAGTCTTTTGGAGAAAATCTGATGAGCTTTGCGTGCTCTTTTTTATGCCGTCCATGACTGCATTTTCTCCTAGTAATTAATAGAAATTTTCCCCTCACACAAGAAGTCTTCTTGATAGACTCCCAGAGAAATATGAACCATGTCAAGAAGTGATATGTAGCTAAAGAATATCAAAAAATCATTGTTTTGATAGTCATTATTGGGGCTAACAACTCCGCATCTGATTCCCACTGAAACCATCACACCATTCCTTAGAACCAGACAGTATCTAGGAATAATACTTTATAGAAAGATAGTTAATGATGTTATTTCAAGGTAGAGAAACAGGATATATAGATGCACGATTTGTTAATATCATGTACTCATTGATTTGCAACTTAACTTGGCATGAGGGATGATCATGAGTAAAAAATAGCATAGATTTCTTTCTTTTTCCAGAAGACGATTGGTTCTGAGTAGATTTTACTGGTGATCTTCACTAGTACAAAAGCAGCTTGCCTCTGGTCACGGCCTTCAAAGTGCAGCACATAAAATTTGCCAAAGAACAGCTTCCTAAACTGCTTCTATAAGGTTGTACAGCTCCAAACACCTCCAGTCATGCAGTCTTCCCATTCTCATTAAAAATTGCTATTTTAAATCGTGATATCGTACGATCTTACAATTCTAAACTGACTGAATGATCTCAATCGTCTCCAAAATTCAAAATCACAGTAAAATCACAATTCAAGATTGTAATATCGCTAAGATCAGATAAAATCATAAAATTGTATCCACTGTAAGACCCGTTCATTTTATGATGCGCTTAGCTCCCAAAAGAAGAATATAAGTCCAAAAAACTTAGGCTCCCAGCCTGTTTTAATGATCTTGAAAAAACAAAGCATATCTCGGGTACAAGAGCTCAACTAATACTATGCTAGGTATCCTAGGATACAGTAGATCAAAGCCATCAGGAATGTATTTTAAATTTTCCTTGCAGACCACAATTGTCAGATTCAAATATAAAGGAGTAAATTGTTGTAAAACAAGTTACATTAAAATGGGCAAACCTCAGCTATTACTGTAGATAATTGAAAAATCTGACACAGTATCATAGCAATGACTTGTGTAATTAAATAGCCCTTCCTGGCTCAGTCATGTGGCAGAAGGGGTTTCATGCAAACACTAGTCGCAAGTACTCTGATAATTTATCTTGCCCGGGAAGATATGAACAAAGAAAATAAAAGCCCAAAAGCCGCGAATTATAGAGCCACTTACCTACAGAGACGCCGATGTCAGTGTCGGCGACCTGGTTCTTGCGAAGCTTTCTCTCCAAATGGGCAGCAATCCATATCGTCCCGAGCGGACCTTTCTTTGCCAATATGAACTGTGAATAGAACATCCTTTTCTCCTCACCACTCACCCACCCCAACGATTCATATACACCAACGGAATGGAAAAAGACAAAGAAAAATCTCCCCTTTCACAGCGGTTCTCCAAATTGAGCCCTGCGTACCAAGACCTATCTCCAACTCAGCTAGTCAGCCACCCTCCCAAGCAACCAAAACACATGATTCACCTCATTCCTACAGGACACCCTCAAAAACCCTAACTCCAAACCACCCACCCTCCCTCCAATTCGCTCATCCGAAACCCTAGGTAGCCACCGAGAGCCCCGAACGAAATTGAGCGAGGCCGACCGAAATTGGAGCCGCGTAGCAGCAATTGGAGGCGCTAGCACCGCATTGAAGCCCCGGGGCCGCGCGAGGAAGCCGCTTCCGGCGGCGGACGGCGAGCGAGGGCACCGGCGGCCGGGAGCGAACCCGGGAAAGGCGGCCGGAGGAGGCGCGGGAGGCGAAGGGGGGAACTGGGTCGGGAATGATTCGGGGGCGGAGGCGTAAATTTAGAAACTTTTCGTGCGGGACAGAGAGAGAGAGGCGAGTTGCAGAGGAAGAAGAAGATGAAGAAGAAGAAGAACAAAGGCGAGAGAGAGAGAGAGAAAGCAAGAGAGAGAAAGAGAGAGAAGCGCCTTTCGGATTTTCGAACTGAGGGGCGAGTTAAGGTGCAGGCATCACTTGCGTGCACTCGCTCGCTCCCCTCCTTCCACTCCGTTGACTTAAAGGGCCCCCGGTCAACATTTCCGAGGCGCCGGCCTGGGCCAATGGCAGCGTGCCAGCTCAGCTGATGGGAGCCAATAGGGGAGAGAGGGGGGAGGGGGGGAGAGAGAGAGGAACTGAACGGATACCGACCACTGTCCTAATGAGTTGTAAGGAGATCAGAGGAGCAGACCAGCAAACGCTGGTTGGGTCGAGACCCAAGAAAGGGGTACCGCAATTGTTTAATCCTGTGAATTATTCCCTCTTTGATATCAAACTATATAACAGACTATATATACATATACATATATCTATATGTATATATGTATATCAAACTATATAGTGTTTGGTTTTGTGAAAACGATTTTCGAGGGGAGACGGGTTTTTGAGCTTTTACGTGTTTGATTCGTTGAAAATGAATAGTTAATGAAAGAGAATTTGGATTTTGAAAAAAACAAATATAGTTAAAATTCTCGAAAATGATTTCTTCATCCCGAAATAAGGAAATCGTTTTGCCCAGATCCTTCTCTGCGCACAAGCTTGGAAGGATAGAAAACAATTTTGGGATATAGTTTTATGAGCACCGAGAGACTAAATTTGTTAATTATTTCTATTTTCTTTTTTTTTTAGCATTCTTTCTTGAGTTGCTTTGTTTTGATAATAAAAATTTATGTTTCATATATTAGTAATATGTTGATTTCGATATAAGCTCAGCAATTTAAATAAGGTTGGCGCTATTACCATCTCTTATTAGTTTCCGACACCCCGTCATATTATTTGACTACATTATTTCTTGTGGGTCTCATTCTTGAGTTAAGAGTATTTCTTTCTCTTTTTCTTCTTCTTCTTCTTTGTTATTACTATTTTGCTAAAGACTAAACTACCACGATCCTCTCAAACCACAATTGTTAAGATTAAATGTAGGGTTACTTTTGATTTAAGATTAATTATTGCCTTCTTTTCTTCTTCTTCTTCTTTTTTTATTTTTTTTTCCTTTTCTTTCTCAATTTGGAACAAAATTGGGGGTTGCTCTTTTCAAAAAGAATGGTTTATTTGGTAGATAGCTAATGAATTATTATGTATTTTTTTTGTTGGTCATACTTTATTTCTATTCTAACCATTGTTCTCAAACTTTTGTTTTACCTCCATACAAGTCGTGGAAATCGAAACCTACATATGAAATTAAATCGTTTCCATCCCAATTTTTCTAAAAAAGTGGAGATTTGAACTCTTCACATCTCCATTCTCATATAAGAAGGGTGAAACCCCAATGGTTAACGAATTATTATGTTAATGAGTTGACATCTCTCATTTTTTAAATAGGAAACTATAAATCAAAATATAACCTGATTGTAAGTAAGAATAAAAAAAAACTATCTACTAGTATTTGCTAAGCAATATGACATTGCTAAAAAGTAAAGTTCAACTACCTACTTGTACTGGGCATTTTATTTAATCCAAGAGCCATCCACGTGCACATGTGATAAGATTTAGATTTTTCGATAGTTTACTTTGGATATAATTAATCAACAATGAAGGCTTGATATGAGGTCCTTTCTAGATCATGATATTATGCAAAATAACGAAGATGATTCATTTCTACAACTACTTGATAAATTGGAAATGAGGTAGTAAGAATGGTCACTTTCTAAAAAGGAAGTTGTTTGAAAGCAAATTGAGCAATTTGTACGAGCAAATTATCCTTTCTTAATTGAGCCCATAGCTACATCTCATAAAGATCGTCCTTCCAATTTAAAAACTAAGGCAAAAGCATGTCAATAATATCCAACAAGGTATTTTGTATATATTAATATTATAAGCACAGTCCATCACAATAGGATGTGAGAAAAATAAATGCATCAAGTGACCCTCGGCATCATGTTTAAAATTTTAGATGAATCCACATGCGTTAAGTTCCTCCAATAAAGCTTGGACCATAGTATGACCCTTCAAATATTCACGATAGAATTTCGCTTTCATGTTATACACAATTTTAGCCATAACATGATCATTGGGATTACTTTGTCTCAAGAAAAAAAGAATTTGACAATGAGGTATACCGTCTTTAGACGTCTAGACATATCACTTGAACGATTATGATTGTGCAGTGCATTCAATATTTTAAGTGATTGTACTTCATTCTTCTTTTTATAGCAACAAACTTTAAAAGGATGGTCAATCAAAAGATATTTGGTCTTTCTTTTCTAACATGCGATACGAATGTTATGTTGATCATGATAGTTACCTTCCCTATTGCAATCAAGAAGAATTATTTGTCTTTCTTTGACCAATTTATAGAGACAATACAACCTTGAGAATAAAGATGCATTCAATAGTTGAAAGATCTCCTCACCCTAGAAAAAACCCCGTAAAGTTTTAAATAAACTGGTTGACATGATTAATTGTTATTTTTTTATTTGCAATTTCATCATCAATAGGTAGATTTAAGTAATTTGGTTTCCCTTTAATATTGTCTTCCATGGTGACTGCAATAAAAAACAATATAATTGAAGATGAGTAAATTGTGTATAATGCATATGTCAATCACAACATTCAACCATTGAGTGAATTCACCAACCCAAAAAAAAAAAAAAAAACCATTGAGTGAATTATTGTAAATCTTATTTGAAAATCAATCAAAGTCAAAAAATTCATGATCATGAGAATAATCTACAGAAATAAAGTAAATAATTTGTTGATAAGCTAACTTTTTTTTTTTTTTTTTTTACTTCGATATATGATTGATACTTGCTCATATTACAACAATCGAGAATAAGTTTAGAAGAAAACAAACATGAAGGAAACGTTGAAATGTAATGAGTATGGAAGAAGCAGTTACGATGAAAAGTTATTTGAAAGGGACGTGGATAGTTTTGTCTTTTAGTAAATTGAAACAAAAAAAAATGAAGAAAAAAATGTAAGAAATAATATTAAATCAAGAATGGGATTTATAATGGATAATGTAATCAAATCAATGTGATATGGAGTAATGGGAGCTAATAAGGCGATGCAAATAGTGTGAATCTTATTTAATGAATCAAAGTTTAATTATCATGGACAAAACAATTTTTGAAAGTAGGATCTAACCATCAACAAATTTTTTTTCCCATTTGACTCTTAAGTACACCACCAAACGATTTAAATCTAATCATTTTTCTTGAAAATTATTTTCACATAAATCATCTTCCTTTGGTAAAAGTTTTTCACATAACAAACATACTCCACTTTTCGGAGAAAATTTCATGATAACGGAATATACTTTCTAAAAATTAATATTTTAGGAAAATGTTTTTTCTTTATGGGTGGGAATCCATCTTCCCAACTTTACGCATGCATATTTTCTTTAATTATAAATGTTTTTCCATTTATTGATTATTTTCAGCAAACCAAATGCGCGAAGCTCTAGAAAATTAATTCTTTGAAAATTCTTTCACTCAAGTAATTACATCCTATGTAATCCTTAAAATTTGCTAAGAATTCTTCACTAGAATATTTACCTAGCAATTTGACTGGGTCAGATTTGATGTTTAAACAGGTCATGTTAATTTACATGGTCCAAGAATGCAAAAATTTGCTTATCAAAGTAAAAGGCCTTCAGCCGGCTCACTTTGCACGGACACAAAACAAAGTCTTGGACTGGACTGTTAAAGCATAAGTCCTTAACACTCTTCCACTTAATTGAGTTCTTAACCCACCTCAAGCCCTTTGAGATTTATTATGTTCAAAAGCCCACTTGATGTACTTATCATCTCTTACATATGAATGAAATGGCAATCTTTTCTAACAAAAAAATTTGCATTTTTAGGCCTCATTTTGAAGAATATTTCCAAATAAAATGAAATTGTTTATATCACCCAGACAAATTAGTTAACTGAAAGATGGTTTCATTATCATCAAAGAAACCTTCAATCTATATGGTCATTTTCAATGTTTGCAGTAATTTCTAGGCTGAAGCAGTAACTTACATTAATTGCATTTAAAGCTAGTGACCTGCTACAAGTAATAACTCCGGGCACCTTTCCACAGGTCCTTCTACCTTTCGTGAATATTTGGCGCAGAAACAATTGTAATCAGAACTGGTACAAGCAGAATAATTGAATTCATAAGTAGTTGAAACATCCCTTCTATGATTTGAAGGTTCTTTTTTAGACTTTGAGCTTAGCCTATATGAATTGAAGGAGTAAGATTCAGTCCAAAATTGGCATCAGGATGATATTATGTTTAGGTATGAACAATGTGAGGAACATCTTCAGAAGCCCCGGCCAATGATGTTGCGAACCCTGAAAGACAGATTGTTCTTCTCTCATCTCCAATTCCATCGCCAAGACGAAATGTAGTTTCAGTATTATTCAACTACCGTGGGCACCGTTTGAGGTTCTGAACTTAGCCACACCATAGACTGGAGCGCCAACTTGAGCGGACAGGTCAACCAATGTCGGTAACCAAATCAGAGTACGTCTTCTAAGCCCTTTTCTCGTCGCCTGGATTGTCATCTTCCACCTCGCTTCCCATCCGAACAAGGTCTTCAACAAGAATTTTCCCTTCTGTTCAAGCAAAATCACAAAAGCAAAATAATCTGTCAGCAACTCTTTCATGTGTACTACCAACTGACCACTAAATTCCAGATAAAAGCTGCTGGATATATGGAGAGCCCAATCATTCATCAAATCTTTGCAAAGTATTCTAAAACATCTCCTATTGACCCAAAAGGTGAGTGACTTCAAATCAATATCGTCCTTCAATTTTGCGCAAGTCTTAGAAGAATAGTTAGCATTAGACTATAGTGATGCATCAACCAAAACATACTTCTAATTGAGAGTCACATAGAACCACAATGTCAAAAGACGCTGAGAAGTTTTGAACAAACTTCCAACACCTTAGAAATTCCCTGATCACATTTAATGTGCAGAGTCTATCTTAAAGAGAAAACTGCAATCTTTTGTTACTAACCTTTGTCTTTGGAAAGGTTGCTAATGAGTTCTTTAATGCCGTCTTTACCGAGGGTGTCCTTAAGGAACATAGCTGCAGATGCAACCTCCTCCGGAGAAACTTTCCCATCATAATCCCTGGCAGATGAAGGGTACAAATGGGGACTTGAGATAGAACAATGAGAAAAAAGTAACCAACTATAGAAATTTAAATCTTCCCAATAAAAACGGGTGTTACTAAATGCAAGTGGTTTACAGACTTGTCAAGCAGTCTCCAGCGATTTCCAATTTTTTCATCAACATCATCAATTTCTTTTTCAAGATTCTGGAGCATTGCATCAACCTGAGATGAAGAGCCATAGCCATGAATCAGTCATTTTCACATTACAGAGTCACGCATCAAGAGGAACACTGTTAAGTTGCTGCAGAGTGCCCTAAAAACCAAAAGCTAATATTAGAATCCTTCAAAACTGCCATTACCCTGTCAATAAGGACAGAGGAAGCCTTGTTTCCTATGGTCATCCCTGCAGCACGGTCACTATCCTCTCTGGCTGCTTTGTATGCCTCTTTTGCTGCTTCTTCACCTTCCAAACCCTCTTTCTCCACCATAGTGTTATACAGATCTATCTGGGAGATGATAACAAAGAGTTAGGAACTATGCCTGTGAAAAGGAATCTAAACAAGACTATAAGCAAATAAAAGTAGACAAATATAACTTCTCCAGGTTTTGATTTATCTTTTTTCCTCTTAATTTAATGCTAGAAAATTAGATTTGACCTCACCAAGAAAGGTTACTCCATCTTTTTTTTCGATAATTCAATATATTCTGTTGATACCAAAGAGAGGGAGAATTACATCCCTGACAAGCCGAAGTCAACAAAGACAACTCTAGCCCCCTTTCAACTCAAGTCAACAAAGAGAGTTTACTCCATTTTGTGACAAAGACCATGAGAAATTAGTCACCCATTAATGAAGAATAAAGTAATTATATCATGCTGAGCAAAACTGTTAACAAAATGGAACACAGATTCCCTTCATGTACATCCTTTATGTATAACATACTTTTTTACTTCTGATAGCCCAAGAAAATGCAACATCTGCACTCAGCTGAAAGAAGGGGAGGGAAAGAGTTGTATATAGACACTTAATCTGAGAAGGGGCTCTTGCAAAGTCTTAAAACACCTTTTGATCACTGATCAGTGTAAACAACAGATGCATTGAGAATGAAGTTCAAAATCCAAGGAACAGAGGCCTCAAACCTTCAACACAAGTGTATCCCACAGCACACAGTTAACTATGCAGTTGTAAGATAAAATTAGATTGTGTACCAGATGAAATATGAAAGAGGAATCACCAACTAATAAACTTGTATGGATAAAAGAAATAAGAGTTATTTAGATGAAATTCTTGCCACCACATGCAAGATAGAGGAAAAAAAGACTCAAGATAACTTATTGGATATGTGCATGCTTATACTGGTTAGTTCTCTCTTTGAAGTATGTCACAGTAAAGTACATAGCTGGCATGCTAGATTAAACTGCCTACCCACCAGAAAATGGGAAAAGATATTCTTCAGAAGTTTTTATCTAAAGCAGTCTTCAGAAATCCTGGGAAGCGAAGTGCAAATCCACCCATGCTGAAGGATTAAATGTAGACTTTCATATCAAACAACTCAAATAGGAATACCTCCTTCTTAACAAGCCTCAGAAATTCTTCACGCTCTCTACTCACTGACTGAAATCACAGAAGATAAAGATAAGAATCAGATGAAACACCAAAAATCAACAAAAACTGCCTCCTCTTTGTTGAAACAAGTAAGATATGGATGCATACAGATGCTGAAGCCAACACTGCCAATGCACGGCTAAGCTCACAAAGCTGCTCATGTTTTTCCAATGTTTTTGCTCTCGCCTGTTCTACCGCTTCTCTGGACGTAGAAGCGGTCATTTCCTCCAAAGCGACATCCTTTTGGCTACTAACTGATTCTTTCATCCTAGCCTGCTCCTCTTCTTCCTCTTCTTCCTCCTCCTGCACATCAATCATGACATTATAAGTGAAGATTAGAGCTAAATCAAACATGAGATATAATGTTCTCATTCTTGTAGCAGAAACCATAAACAAATAAGTTCTTGTTCTTAGCTTCAAATACATAGACACTGCATTAAGAGGGAGAAACCTACTTCCAAGCAGAAACATCAACCAAATGCACTCTCAAAGCAAGACATAATGGCAGAATTGGACATTGCATAGGTAACTGCCACCAGCTAGCTTAGGTGGTAAACAGCCTTGACAATCTCGTACTATAAGAAAACCTCAAGAAAGATGGTCAACCTTAATAAGTTCTTCCTGCATTTCCAGGAACTCCAACTTCCTCCTCCTTTTTGAAACAGAATCTTCAGATGGCAAAGCTGTCACTCCAACAGTGTCCACAACCTCGTCTGGCAGAGATGATAGTGTTGCTTGGACAGCTTCCTCTGGTCTCACTTTTCCAGATACAGAGAAGGCTCTGTCCAAATGAGAACAATGTCGCAATGAAGAAAATGACATGACACACAATGCAACATCCAAATGCACAAAGGTTTACCTTGAAAGAATTAAAAGAGAAGATGGCACAGAATGGTTGAGAGACAAATCCAGCCAATCACGCAGCTGAAAAGAGAAGCCACAATTCAAACATCTAGATTAAAGTATTAAGCTCAATTACCCAGGTGGATGATGATGTATCTAGATTCAGTAACTCTTATGCAAAAATTTGACTGACAAAAGAAGTTCCATGCAAAACTATTACTCAAATGAATAATCAACCTAGCTCAAAACTATTACTCAAATGAACAATCAACCTGGCTTGCGACATTGTGTGTTTGAAGTGACTTAAACATATAAAATTTTATTTAAATTTTAGAGTTCAGGATTTTTTTTTTTTAAATCGAACCATCTCAGATATGTAAATAGATATAATATGGGTATTTAAACTCATTTAGGTTTTTTTCCACGAAAATTTAAAACAACTAGGTAATGAAGGCAACTTACAGCAAGCATATTTTTTAAGTGGCCCCAGACACCCCATAAACTGTTCATACAAAACCCCACTTACTACAAGAAAGTAAATTAACACAAAAATGGAAATGAAGAGCACCTGCTGCCGCATTTCATCCACAGAAAGTAATCCCAGCAAACCTCGATCTCTGCAGGCTTGACGAAGCTCCTCCTCTGAAAGAGACTCCACACCTTCTGCTTGAATCATTTTATCATCATTCTTTATCCTGCCAAATCCAACGGATAAAAACTACATTACGCCCTTAATCAACCAAATGGTCCAGTTCCCTCCGATATGACTCAAAGCAGATGTCCTCACAGACCGCATGAAAGATTCTATGTACCAGCTAAATCTCGAGTAGAGGGAAGTTATTAATAAACGACTGTCATGGATATCTACAGAAAAGTTAAATTTTTGTGAAGAACATATTGTCTCACTCTTGCAGTCGCTTCCGGAGCATAAAACGAAGGTATGCATCTGTTCCAAATGGGTTAATTCCCATATATTTGCACATGTTCACTAGTCGAGGCCTGTAATGACAACAAAATGGAACAACAGCCATGTGAAATTTCAAACCCTTGCAAGCAAAACCAATCATAGACAACGGCCAAGAATGCCAAAATTTAAAGAAGCACCAACCTGCTGATGTTATCTAAGGTAAGTTCGTCATTAAATAACATGGCAAAGCCCAAAATTTCATCATTGGAAACACGAGCACCTGTTCTTACCTGTTTAAAAGAGAAGCTAAATATACCAACAAACTGGGAGTGAAATCACCTAATCAAAACTGTAAAAAAAATTACTCTTTACATTGTTCAGAAATTTATCCAGATCTTCTGCGGTCTTCTTAATTTCTCCACTTCGTGAGCTTTGAATTTCCTTTGCCATTTCTTTGACTGTGTCCTGAAGAAACTTGGCATACTCTATCCTAGCAATGAGCCGTCTTTTAAGTGCCTCCTACAAATCAAAAATTTCTTCTGAGGCTGAAAGTTCACATAACTGGAATAGCATAATTGCAAGAATAGTGGAAACTGCACATCTGCAGGGTACATCTTATGGCTGAATTTAGATGCAGGTTCTTCCTGACAATGGCTTATGAATGACCAAGAAGTAGCAATACAAGCAGGATTAGTTCTGTCCCAGGAAGAAGACCAATATTATTACACTTCCAATCATCCAGCAGCATTTGGAAACCTTTGAATGTGTTCTGCTCATTATGCCAACATTTCATCAAACAAAATGTTTACATAATAGGGGTGAAGAACTTTGATCGGTCATTTTGCTGCCCAATTAAAGCATTAGGAAACAAGTAGCGGCAATTTATCAGGCATTGCAGAAGAGGACCAAGATTACGAGATTTGAGGGAAAAACTGTTGAACGAAAAGGTAAGAAAAGATTAATATACTATAAGCACATATGTTGCACAGATATAAGCCTACTCGCACTCTCCATCAGAAGTTAACAATCCATTACCATTACCATGCAAATGAAGCGCAGTTGGTCTAGGCCAAAAAAAAAAAAAAAAAAAAATTCATAACTTCCATCGTTGAACGATAAGCACTTTTCTAGCAACCTAAATACCTCTTTGTAAAGTGTGACTCTCGAGTCCCCCATAGAGCTGGAAAGAGGTTTCGAAATAATGCACATGTAAACATCAACCCAAAATCATGCATGAGAGTAATTCTTTTGGGTTTGAAAGGAGGGTTTTCTTTATGTTTTTTTTTTTTTTTTTTTTTTTGGGGGGGACTTGGTGAATTCAAATGATTCTGGAGCATAGAGGAGCACTTCATCGAGACGGCACATTGGTTTGTGCATTGATGCAGCATAGTAGGCTTGCACTCCCCAAGTCTTCCACACACACACACACACACACACACACAGATAATGAAATGGTGTCCACAAGTAAAAATCCAACCCCAGAGGTCTCTTGGAAGTACCCTTTCCAAAGGCTTGGCCCTG
The DNA here is from genome assembly GCA_014182845.1 of Corymbia calophylla. Lineage (NCBI taxonomy): Eukaryota > Viridiplantae > Streptophyta > Magnoliopsida > Myrtales > Myrtaceae > Corymbia > Corymbia calophylla. The sequence goes on from CM024693.1 coordinate 22,993,523, forward strand.
TATTTCAGCCTTGATGCTACCATTCTTGATCAGGGCAAAGTGCTAAGCAATTATTTTGTACAATATTGTTCAAAGGATGGTTGATGTTCTTTATCTTAAGCACCGCACTGTTGCAGAATGTTTTCGTGAACTGTAATTTAACAATGCCACCTATGCAAGTACAATAGAAATGAAGATGACACATGAGGAAGCAAGCACAGAGCAAGCTCACCTCTTCTTTCATTTTGTCCTGGAATGTTGATGGCAACATGTTTGGAAATAGTTTCAAGAACACAGGCAGCAGAAACTCCATGAATGGGACTATAATAAAAACTGCAAAAGGAACTAGCCTGAAAATATCAGCTGTAGTGCGCGTAAGTTGTTGCCTTTCCCTCCTAGAAAGACCCTTCCCATTTGCAAGTTTTATGAGCAACCGGGAGCTAATCCTAACATCAGCCCATAACAATTTTGTGCCCAACCAATAATGCCGCAGGGTAGATATAAACTCATCCTTCCAATAGTGAATCTTTTTAGCCCAGTCCTCCCTGAACAAATTATAGATTATAATAGACACCAATAAAGTCTTGAACTAGTATAGCCATGAGGCAAGAATATATAAACCTGCTCATGGAAGCAATGGCCCTCAAAGCAGGACCAATTCCCAAAAGTGTAGCCCACATTCTCTTCAGTAAAGATTCATCACTCTTCTGGGATTCTAGCATTTGTTTAGCCTTTACTTTCGCTTTTGCTGTGCTCAATCCTTCAACTGCCTGGTCACAATCCTCAGGCGAAGCCTCCTTCACCTGTTTAGAAGCCTTTTCCTTGCTTTGACTGTTACCATTACGAGTTTCAGGTTGGCCAGCCGTTGCTGTAGAAGCATGCCGCACCAATTCTGACATCCTCGCTACTCTAAAAGAAGAGACGAGATCTTTCCTATCTAGTATGTGGTCCAAAGTCGGGACCCCATGTGGCAAATGCCAAAAAAATTGTTGCATTGCAAAAGTAGACGACTGGTGTTTACTTCTGTCAGCTTTAAGATCAGTATCAGCAAATGCATGGCTTGGCGTATGACCCAATTCCTGAGGGCCATCACATAGGGGAGGTCGGCCATGCTCAGAAAATGAGAATGCCCTGATTACGCAAGTGGGGCGGTTGAGAAAGTTGACGAGGTACTTCTGCTTGCGCAAGATTGCTCGGGAAGCCATTCCTACAAGGTCGGGCGGGCGATGCAATCTACTGAAGAGAAGTTTACTGGCACATCCTGATCATCAAGCCCCTCAACATTTCCAGGTAATCAATCAGTCATCAAAAACCACTTCACTGGAAAGATTGGAGAGACTAACCCAGCAGCTCTATACACAAGTTTCCGACTTGGAGATCCGTAACACAATCATCCGCCTACTTTTCCTATCTGCAGTGTGCAAAAAAAACGATTCATCCAATTGGGTTCGTCTCCAACCAGATAACATTGGCAAACAACAAAACAATCAAACCCAAGAACAAATTCCTTCCCTCGAACGGAAAACAATCAGACATCAAAAGCTCGGCAGACCCAAGACGTCCGTTCGATCCTCCTCCACGGTTCGAAGCCCGGGTAAGAGCAGAGCGCGAACACGGACGCGACCGAGAAGAAGGGATCACCCCAATGACACACAACCCATCACCCACCGTCCTCACGACAGAGGCGTACCCTACTTGCGCGGGAGCAGGAGGGGAGGAACGACGCAGCCCACGAGAGAAGGAGCACACTTACCCAAGAACGGAGGAGCCGCCGGCGGCGCGTATCACCGATCGGAAACCCAACGGACCGGCGAATGAATTGGAGGAGTTCTCGGAGGGCGTCCCGGTTCAGAGAGGGAGGGAGTCAGCAGAAGAGCAGATACAGGCACGGTGCGCGGAAGATCCCTCCCGCTTTCTAGTTTCTACTGTCGGGTTGGCGACGAACGAACGGCGGTCTCAGTCGTGTTGGGCCGCGAGAAGATGCGAATATTGTTATGGAATAACTGCATCAAATCTCTCCGATTTGTAACGTACGTGCGTACAGAAGAAGTCTTGGAATTGTTCTTTAGGTCGAGTTTTCGCGCAATTAGGAAGTGCGTTTATTTAGCTCCATTTGAATTGACAGGTGGCGAATAATGACGTGATGACGACATGTCACACTTTAGTTTTTGACCGTAAAATAGCTCTGGCGGCGCCTCTTGAGTCAATATGAACGGTATGACGACATGTCACGCTTAGTTTAGCAAAAATTTCTAGTCTTTTGAGTGAGACATGCATAACACTTCAACAAAATAATTGGTTTGCTATGGCCTCGTCATAAGAGTAGTATTGGCTCTTAACTAGTTTGTGTATGGGAGGTCAATCTCGCATTTGGAATTTTATAGAGTTATAACCGTTCTATCTTAGAACTCCTGATACAAACGCCCTATCACTTATACAAACCAATTGTATCATCTCCTTTGTATTACTTACTCTTCACTTTAACACCACAAAGCTCCACTCATGAGAGTACAAGAGTTCGATCTGTGTCATAGGTATTTACTATTGAGTCTTCCATGATGAATTGGAAAACTTGTTTCTTCCTCTTTTAACCCTTCAAAATGGCAATTAGTACTTCTACAATATCATACTCTCATCTATGCAAATGCCTAGAATTAGTGCCTCCTAGTTGAAGAGACTAGTTAGAGAATAACTAGGAATGAATGCGATAGTGAGTCAGTGCGATAGCATGGTTGAGTCTTGAAGATGCTATAGGGTAGTTACCTCAACGCTTTTGGACAAATGTATGACTATTTGGGGTGAGCTTAATATTGCAAGCATTATTGGAAGGAAAGTTGAAAGATTATTGCCAAATTTTCTGCCATTTGTTGATAGGATTTACATATGCATTGAAGCTTGGAGGATAGGATTTTATAACAAGGTGTAGAAAGACCATTGGACTAGATTGTTGTTTGTTGTAGGGGGGTTGCCAACAACCAAGTGCATCTAGGGGCATGGGTAGTGGCGAGAATTTAGAATAAGAATACATGGAGTTGGTTTATCAACTTGTTGAAGTTATTCTAGATATGGATGATGGTAACAATGGGGATTTTATAAGTGATCAACAAAAGGTATGTGGTGCTTCATTATCGCTTATCTTGAAGTTCCATTATATGCAATGCTTATCAATTTTAAGTTTTTTTGTGTGTATATTTTAGGGTCTCATTGTTATAGTAGATGAACTTTTGCCAAATGCAAAACACAGATAAGTGTAGGGCAAATACATGTGAATTAAGATTAAAAGTCTAAGGCAAATTTAGTTTTAAGTGGATTTATGTCGATAAGTTACAAATTTCATATCTAAATTTTTGTATTGAGCGGTGAATTTCTACAAAAGTAGATGACTTACATTCCCTTTGAAGTTGGTAAATTTCTTACTTTGTTGGTTAACTACTTCCTTTCAAACAGAACTAGATTGTTTAGTGTTTATTTCATTGGTAGATGATTATATTTATCACTAAGGATGCGAATGGTAACTATTCCATTCTCGAGAACAATTTTTTCTCAAAAATGATTTTTTTTTATTTTGCTTCCGAGAATAATTTAAGAGCATTTGAAAACGTTTGATAATTGTCCAAAATTTCTATTTCTAGGATAGAAATGCGTTTGGTAAAAATCTTAAACTCTTTTGTGATTTATAATTTTCTAAAATTTTTTAGTACTTTTATTATATTTTTCTTTTTTTTTTTTTTTTTTTCATTTTCTCTTTTTCATTTTCTCTTGCATGCTTCAACTGGTCGCCGGCCCCCGGCGAGGTCGAGCCTCTCGGCCAAACCTAGTCGACAGTTGAACTCGTCAACCGAGCCTTACTGGCGGCTACGTGAGGCTCGGCCTTGCCTTGGCTTAGCGAGTTGGAGCTCGCCTAGATTTGGCGAGGCCAAGCTCGTCTAGCCGTTGGCAAGGCTCGCCAATGAGGCTTGGCCTTGCCGGAGGTTGGTGACCCTCCGACGAGGTCACCGGTCGGCGATCGGTTGAACATTGAAGAAGAAGAAGGAAATGAAAAGGAGGAAGAAGAAGAAGAAGAAAAGGGAAAGGAAGGAAAATGAGAATTGATTATTGAAATTGTTCCCAAGAACAAGAAGTAACTTTTTTTTTATTCTTGATTATGTTCCAAATCTATTCTCAAGAACAAAAAATTTAACAAATGAATTTTTGTTCAAACTTTGTTCCCAGGAACAAAAAAATAGAATTAATTGTTCCCCGTAGTGTTAACAAAACTTTTTCCTCATTTTTTGATATTTGGTTCACTTAGGAAAATGAGTCAATAAAAAATATTTTGACAACAAAGCTTAAATTTGGGAAAACAATTTCCCCTTTATAACGACTGAAAAAAGTTTTCCAGAAGGTTTTCCTAGTGTTGAGTCTTGGTTGATGAAAAGTTTATTCTTATAAAAATATTATTTTTAAAAAATCAATGTTTTAATTATTTTTAATAATTTCGATTTTTTATTATTTTTCTTTTCTTTTATTATTTTTCTTTTCCTTTTCTTTCTCTTTCTTCCTCCTTCTTCCCCTTCTTCCTTCACCGACGGCAACAAGCCAAGACGTGGCTAGCGAGCTCACCAACCTGAGCTCCGTCAAGGTTGGCTTGCTTGTGGCTCGGCTAATCTAGGTGAGCTCAAGCTTCGTCGTGGTTGGCGAGCTCATGGCTTGCGGCTTGCTTGAGGCAAATAAGCTTGTGGCTCGGCCAATCTAGGTGAGTTCGAGCTCGACTAAGGTCGACGAGCTCAGGGCTTGCCTTGTGACTAGCTAGATCTAAGCGAGCTCGTGACTCACTAGATCGAGATGTGCCCAAGCTTGGCCAAGGCTAATGAGCTCGGGGCTCGCCAGATCCCAATGGGCTCTGACTCCGCCATGGCCGGTGAGCTCACAGCTCACCCGATCCCCATGAAGTGGAGCTTGCCTATGATCTTCGCCGGCCGATAGTGGTGGAGCAATAGATGATGGCACTCGAGGAAGGAGATGAGAGCTAGAGAAGAAAAATTAAAAAAGTAAAATAAAAAGAAAAAAATAAAAGTAATTTAAAAATCGAAATAAAAATAAAAATTTCAAAAATTCAAAATTTTTTTGTGAAATAAAATCATGAAATTGAAATCATTTTCCAATGAGATCCAAATATCAAAAAACGCTTTTAATCATATATTACTAAATAAAAGAATACTAACCTGAAAAATGTTTTCTCAAAAAATATTTTTCTTTATCATTGAATTTTCCGCAAAATAGATTATATTTTCCTAAAATATTTTTTAATATTTTATTTCGATTTTATTTCGATTTTATAATTATTTTATCTTTATCTTTATCTTTGTTCCTTCTTCTTCTCCATCGCTCCTTTGCTTCATGTGCGTCATCCCGTCTACTTCCTTGGTGGTTCCTCCCCGACTAGCTTGCAAGGGGCAAGCTCAAGCCTTGTTGCTGGAGGCCGCGAGCTCGCCCGAGGCCACGAGCTAGCCTATTTTGGCGAGGGTCAAGGCTTGTTGGCCTCGGGTGAGGTCGAGGTTCGAGCCTTGCCAACTTGTCGCTAGAGGCTGTGAGCTCTTCGTAAAACTAGCGAGGTATGCCGTCGAAGGTCGCGAGCTTGACCCTTGCTGCCAGAGACCACAAGGTCGCTTGATGGCGATGCTCGACGCTTGCCGACCTTGGGCAAGCTCAAGCCTCACCATTGAGGCTGATGACAAAAATTAGCAAAAAGTAAAAGAAAGAAAAACAAGAAAAAAAAAAAAAAATAATAAAAATATAAAAATTAGATTTAAAAAATAAAAATAAAAATTCAAAATTTTAGAAAATATACTTTTATAAAAATAATTATTTTGTTAAACAAACACCCCATTCTAAGCATGGTAGAATCAGAAAACCTTTTTTGATTCTTTCTAAGAGGAAATCATTTTCCTAAATTTAAATTTTGGTAGGAAATCCTTTTCCGTTGATTAGGGAAACATTTTCCATTGACTAATTTTTCTAAACGACCAAACGTCGGAAAATGAGGAAAATATTTTTCCGGAAAAAGTTTTCCATGAAACAAACACATTACCAAACTTGGGATCCTTTCCTTTTCTGTGTGAGTAATGCTTTTCAATGTTAACAACACTTGTTTTGCTTGAGCCTAAAATGAGGCCGTTTCTCAACATGATCTCGGTGAGATATGATAAGGCATCTTCCTTTTCCAATAGGCGACGCTACTTGCCATGAACTCGAGACATGAGCAGCACCCAAGAAAGACTACTTATCGCACCATTATTTAAAGTTGCTCAACGTTAAAGTATCAACAATGGAGAGATGGAATTGGGAAAGGAATAGATCCTGAACATGGTGCTTGGATAAGATAGGCCCTCATGCTTTCTCCCTGGTTTCTGCTACATTCATTAGCCATCCTATGGACTGGCAACATGAATGACCTGCTTGCCGACATTTCTACCTGAAAACAGTCCGACGAACGCAGCCGGAGCATGTTCCAATCCACGGACCGTGTCTTCCATATAAGTGATCTTCCCCTGCTTGTAGTATTCCATGACTTGATTGAAGAAGTGGGGAAAGAGGTGCAAGTAGTCGCTTTGCAGGAACCCCTGCATCTTGATGCGCTTCGTTATCAGATTGAATAAGTTGTGGATCCCCTGTGGACTGGTTTGACTATGCTGTGATACCATGCCGCAGACTGCAATGCGCCCATCGACACGCATGTTGAGAAGTGCGGCATCCAGCATGTCTCCCCCGACATTATCAAAGTAGATGTCGATGCCTTGAGGAAAGTACCTGTTAGCCCCCCCATTTATTGTTTAGCCACTCATTTGAAAAGATAAAATGCAGGAACGTACACAAGGATCTATGATCTTTCCCAGAACGTATACAAGGAAACATGATCAAGATGATTTGTCCACAGTTAGCCTGTCAACAAGCAACAAAAGCAATGCAAATACTAGTTGCACTGACCTCTTCAAAGCCGCATCCAGGTCTGGCTCTTCTTTATAGACAAAAGCTTCATCAAATCCAAGTTTTTTCTTCAGCAGGTCAACCTAAATAGTTCGTACTCGAAATTTTAGATGTTTCTCTGTCTGCAGTTAAAAATGAAACAGTTATTTCCATTGACTAATAGACTTACCTTTTGGCTTGAGCCAGCACTTCCAACTACATAGCAGCCATGTAGTTTAGCAAGTTGGCCAACAAGCTGTCCAACTGCTCCGGATGCTGCAGAGACGAGGATAGTATCTCCTTGTTTAGGGGAGCATATCTCATGAAATCCTACATATGCAGTAAATCCTGGCATACCTGCATAAAATCAATTATTTAGGAAACATGAAGAGGCTTGTGCTCCCATGTGCTTGTGCTGACTATACACCAGGGAATTTTATAAGCTATGAAAATTTGCTGCATAATTGTGTTGAGCACGGTTTGTTTCGCCAGACATGCCATGAGAATTTGACGATAGTTGCGCAATGGGACTGTATGGTAGGTCCACCAAATATTGTAATAAACAGCAGCTAAAGGAAACTATGCTTCAAAACAATGTGCACCTATATGACAATCACAATTGCACATTTGATGGCAATTTTGAAACCTCTGAACAAGTCATTTGGCTTTCTAAACTTTAAATATTGTCCTTTAGCAGCAAATTCTACTGAAGATGGTATCAAGATTCAAGTGGTGCTGGAGCGTTCATCTGATTAACTGATGAAAGGGGCTATGAGTCGACCTGGGATTCGATTGATTAGAAAAATTACGGTAAAATTCATCCTGGCCAGAATCCCGATACTCTTTTTTTTTTTTTTTTTTTTTTTTTGGGGGGGGGGAGTCTTGGTGGGTTGTCCTTGTTATACAAATTCAACCCATCTGGATCCTCAAGCGGTTGATTTAGATAATAGCCAATAGGGGAAGTTTCTGATGGTAGCATCCCAAAGATTTCATTTCCACCAAAACAATCTTTAGCCAAAGAGACTTGCAGGTGAATGCAATGTGGCTCCTAAAGTAGACTAGATAGGAAAATTAGGCACCACTACTATCGTTTACAGGGGCTCTTTACCTACCAATGAAAAGTTATCCTGAGAAATTTATCATACTCGTCTGAGAAATGCTTCATGAAGGTAGCAGGCAGAGTAGGAGAGAAACATACCGAGAAGGCCCAGGTGATATGATAGAGGAACATCATGTTGCTCAATTTTTCTCAACTGGTTGCTCTTCCTTATCAAGCTATATTCCTCCCAGCCAGTCATCCCCGAAACTAAATCACCAGGCTTGAAGTCTGGATCGTCGGAGTCGATAACCTTGGAAACACCGAACCCTTCGATGGGCTGCACCAAGTAAACTAATTGGTAAATTACAAATCCCCAAGTTGAATTCATAAAATGTAGGCAGAGGATTACAAAACTGGTGTGACGCGGCGACTCTGCATATGGTGTTCTATCATTTCATGCCAAGTAGGGGTCCGGACTCCGGACTCAAACAAGCTATGCATGAACAAAGTCAGGAGGACCGATTCCCACCACTAGAAAATGATGCGGTTGCTGAATCTATGGATCTTTCTATTGAACACGAGAGGAGAGCATGAGCAAGACGAAAGCAAGGACACATTGTACCTGACCAGGAACGAAAGGGGGGATGTAAGAAGTGCGGGAATCGCGCATACGTCCTCTCATGTAAGGGTCGCAAGAGAGGTAGAGATTCTTGACCAGGAAAGCACCTGATCCTGCAGGCGCCTTGAGGCCGCCACCGATGCTTCCCACCTTCAATTCCATGTCCGTCTCCCTTGGAGCCCTCTCTATGAAACCCTTGAATATCACTTGCCTGTTCTCCATCTGTTGCTCCATGCACGTCGCTCGAATTGGTCGTAGACCCGCTCTATCACTTGCCTGTTCACAGTTCGCAACCTCAGTCCTGAAACCCTGTAATGGCAAGAACCCAAAACTTCTGGTGAGAGAGAGGGGTATACATTGGCTGAGTTTAACAGTGTCAGTGCAGCAAACCATTCAGCTATGGACACGTATCCATCCGGGTTGACGCCTTCTCCCTCCTACTCCTCTCTATGTCGGATCCGGACCCACATCAGCAGCAGACCCTCTCTCCCTGTCTTCAACGCTCCGCTCTCTCTCTCTACTCCGCGAAGAAGTTATAGAGGAAAAAAATCGCTCTGCTCTCTCTCCTCGGCGAAGAAGCGCGTCTTTGAGAGTGAACCACGAGCCGATGCCCTTGCCTCCACCTCTGCCGTCGGCCCTGTCTCCGCCGTCGCCTTCCTGAGTCCCGCTGTTGCGTTTTTCCCACGCTCTTCACGAGCCCCTCACTTTTCGCAACCTCCACTCTGCTCTCTCTTTTCTCCACGAAGCGCCCCCTGCTCGCCGACGCCGACACCGCCGTCGCCCCTTGAGCAGATCGATTTTTAACATTTTTTTTTTCCTCTGTAAGGGAACGGAGCGTTGAAACGAGAAGAGAGAGAGAGGAGAGAGGAGGAGGATCTATGGTCCTGCTATGGCCCAGATCTGACAGAAAGAGAAAGGGAAAGAGGGTGTGGACCCAAATGAACACGTGTTCATACTGAGTGATTTTTTACATAACGTGGAGTATTAAACTTAGTTAATATTTTCTAACATTATCATGTTCATTTGGACATGTGCGTGCTGCCAGTGGCAGGTATGGACGAGTTTCTGTACGTCTGCAAAGGCAACATGTCCCACACGCCAGGTTGGCAATAATGCTCATCAGATCAAGATGGTTAAGCAGGATTTAAATGTCCAACTGATGTGGAGATCAACTCGGGGTTTGGCCAATTAATCTTCTCGGACCTTGTATTCACTGGTCAGGTATTCTCGAAACTTGTCCGTTTCAAGCTGTATTTCATGCATGTCGTCATGATATTTTTCTACAGCTTACTAAAAAATATCTTAAAACTTAGGTGAAATAATAAAGTTAGATTTTGAGGTGTGATATCACTTTTTTTAAAGATTTATTTACCTTTTCTTACGGGATATAACAAAGTATTCAGCTCACACCACCCACTACCCAACATTCCATACAACTTACTTCCCTCTCTTCTTTACACAAGACCCCTGTCATTCTACTTTTGGGTGTATACAGAAGTGGAGGAGGCTGGGCCCAGGCGACTCTCTGGTCAAATTATCTCTGATGCAAGTGAGATTTTTGCTTCCATCTTTAATGTTGGACAATTTACAGCCTAGACTCTTGTGGCCTTCACCAGAAAATTCTAGAGGAGAGAGAGAGGCGGTGCTCTTCAACAAGATGCATTTCAAATGCGTCGCCATGACTTGCAGATGTTAGTGTTGCTTAAGAAGAATCATAAGGACTACTGAAATGAAGTAGACAGCAGTATATGAGCGTTCGTTGTCTTAAGTTTCAGATGCGAAATAAAAATAGGCAGTACTAGGAGCGTCCACATTTTCATATTAGTCACTCATTAATTCTTGAAATCAAAAGACAAATTGTACCAAGTTATTATCATTGGTAAATTGAGCCCGTGACATTGATAGCAGGATACAGTCCAAAACCTGGTCTTTGTTCCTGATGGTTTGCGGCGTCGTGTCCCGTCTATTGAACCTCAAGTGCCAAACCTTGTTGGGGCAGAGTTTGAAAATCCACTCGGTTCATGGGAAACCAGTATTTGATCCTGCAGGCTTGCTTGCTTTTCGAGCGTTCATTACTTTCTCCACCATTCGACTCCCTAGTAATACTTGTGAACCGTTTCTTGTTTGACTGGTGCCCCTCAGGCGAGACTGCGAGGATGGTGCCGTATTCCCCATGACATTTCCGGATTTCGGTTCTGGTTTCCGACCCCTGGTCACACTTGGCGAGCATGATTGTCTCCTTTGGGTTGTAGAGGATTCTGGTGGTTGATGAGTAACTGATGATTTTAAACTGTTGCTTGGCCGAACACGTGAAGTAGACGTGGGACGTTCTTTTCTAAGATTAGAGGGAGTTTCATTGGAGAAACCTGGAAACTGGGCGGGTATTGTCGACCTTGTTAAAGGCAACACGCCTCTCTTATTGTTGATACTGCTTGGCTTAATTGCATTAGAGTCTGGTCCCGTGGATTTGGTAACACTGCTGAAACGACCGTATCTATTGCTCACACTGGCTGGCTTTGAAGCATTGGGAGCTGCCTCTGTCTTCTTGGCGAGTACCAGCTCTTGAGTCATCTTCTGATTCAGAATAAACAAGGCCGGAGACCTACTAGTGTGATCAGCCAGAGAGACACTGTTCTTTTGGGTTACTGATGCAGATGCTGGAGGAGTCCTCGGCTTGTTTCGTGGAGACTTTTGAGTTCTGTTGGTTGCTTCTCGCCCGCCCACAGTTCCTGCAAACTGGTTAGGATGTTTTGAGTCATTAGGCTCCTCTACTCGACATTGTGAACAGTATAATCCTTTGATCACCGCACAGTACAAAGGGATTATATTTGCGCAATAAGATAGCTAGTTGAGTTTAATGTTGATTCCAGTAATTGGAACTGAGTGCTACTTCTCATTTGAGTAGCCTGCAAAAGTAAATTATATGCTAAAAAAATTTGTTGATTTTCTTTAGGCTTGTGAAGATGACTCGCAAGAGATTGCTATGTCATTTACTAGTTAGGTTCTGGCAGAAGATCTTAGGTGTGACATTGTTCTCCATCAAAATCAATCCGACGCAACCTGCATGCCTTTATAAAATTTTGGGGCGAATAGTTCTCGTTTTGCTACTTAACCATAAAAACAGCTCCCTCGTGCGTGCATTTGTCTGCAGAAGATTAGCTACACGTTTGGAAAAGTTTCCAGGACCTTATTTACTGAGTGAACTGGCAAAACCCATTCGGTCAAATCAAACAAAACCATCCGTGCATTCTGTGCATCATGCTTTTGCAAAATCAGTTTAATGCTAAGCGTATTGCCCACATAGCTCATGTCAGAATATTGGTAAGGCTACAATTTGAACATGGTTGACATATTATCCTACTTACAGCAGGCATTCACAGAAGAAAAAAGTTACGGTTCAATATAGAAAGCTAGGTGGGCCATTATCATCGATAGTACCATTACCCGCGAAAGAGGCTGCGAAATAGGTATTTCCCGCTGCATCGGGTAGTCCACTGCCTTAGCTTCCATCTCTAATGATGGGAATAGAGGAGTTGCTGGAGGGGTCTTCAACCTTAAACAGAGTTCAGCAGCTTCTCATGATCCATGATATGTATGAGCAATTGAAGAGGGCACATAAAGGAACGAGTCAAAACGCAAAGGATGGTTGAAGCAGGGAAGGGAAGAAGGACGGCTAACGTACCAGTCGTAATCATTCTTGTCATTCTCGGCGAGGAATTCACTTTTACCCGGCGCGGTTTTGTACATAGGAAGAGGATAGTTGCCTGCATCGAGATCGAGCCAGATTGTGTATAATTCACAGCCTTACATACAAGCACAAAACCGGAGTGTCCACAGAGAGGGGACCATGTACCTGGGATCCCATTGACCTCGAACTCATCGGAAACGGGCAGGAGGAGGTTCATGGCGCGGTCCTTCTCCCGACGGTGCAATTCCCGGAAGAGGAGGAGGTCTTCGTCCCTGTTATCCTTGCGGCCATTCTTGGGAGGAGGTCTGGCGCCTCGGTTCGATCTCCTGGTGTCCATTTCTGATGTGTGGTGATTCCCTCAGCTGTGCTTTGGTATGGCCAGAGCAGAAGGTTTATATGCTTTGGAGAGGCCGGCAGATGATGGGATAGTGATAGATAGAGAAAGGCCAAAGGGCAAAAACACAAGGCATTGGGAAGCAGGAGGATGCTCAGTCAACCCCCAGGCCTTGATGACATTTGGACACATTGACTTGGAATAACACATGAGACGGCTCCGGCCATCCTCCCCCACCACTTCAGCTTTTCTCCACACAACTTTCCATTTTCTTCAGGGGATGGCTTTCTTTATTTTTAATTTCCTAAAGTAAAGTCAAAAGCTACTAACTTTTCTATTTAAAATATAAATGGTTGGGCGGAAAACACTTTCTACGTAAACAGCACGAGATGGGTACTTTTTATTTTTGATCTATTTTAATCTAATTATCAATTTACTCTCCGATTTTTGTCTTATCTCTTTACAATGCGTAAAAGTCGAAATCCACAAATGAGGTTAAACATCTCCGTCCTAATTTTTTTTGAGAAGATGGAGATTTGAATCACAAAATGGGTAGTTTCACCTACTAATTAAACGGATTCATTCACTAGAATCGAAAAACGTTCACATGGCCAGCACCGAGACCCTGTCCGTGCAATAACACCTATACCTTTTAACATATTCATCGTTCGTTGAGCAACTTTGACGACTCAATGCCATTCTCGGCTACGCATCCGAATCAATGTACAACTGCAAACCGACAGATTAATGTGGGCAAAAGAAGTTGAAGTAAAGGAGCTGAAGAAGTACGGGAAAGCCAAGCCTTGGTTTTGTCATTTTAATAGTACAGCAGCAGCATGTAGAGTACAGGTTCTCACTCCCACAAAAAAAGTAAAAACGACAGATCATCACACCAGATGAAATTGAAATTTGCATAGGCGGATGCATTTCACAGGGAAGAAAGGACAAAGGTTGACTTCTTGTCGGTAGTGGCGGCGGTGGGCGCTGGTTCCTTCAGCAAGGCGTCCAGCTCCTGCATGAATCTTCTCATCGCCGGGGCCGGCAGGCACACCGGGACGACGATGCCGTCCTCGCCCTGCCGGTTCCTGAAGGGGATGTAGAAGCTGGCCACCCCGGGGATGGCCCCGACACCACCCTTGGCCGGGCCACCGTACGCGGCCTTACCCCACCCGAAGTCCACGTCCCCGAACCCGGCCTTGGTCGGTGTCCGACACCAGGAAGGACCGCACCACCGTGAAGTGTGGCCTCCCCCGGATCACCATCAGGTCCGCCAGGGACCTCATGTACTCCTCCGTCACGTCCGCCTTGGCCTTCTTCACTAGCTCCAGCGCGTATCCCAGCTGGTTCTGGCACAGCCTGTCCGCCCTCGTCACCGCCACCGGGAACGCGAACGCGTTCCCGTAGTACCCGGCCGGCAGGGGCGGGTCGAACTTGGTCCGGGCGTTCACGATGCACAGCACCCGCACCTCCTCCTCCGGGTCGGGCTGCAGCGCGATGGTGCGGCACCGCCAGAGGCACGCGGTGAGGATCTCGAACGTGGAGCTGGCCCGCTGGTGGGGAGGCACCCGTCCCCGGAGCGCCGCCATCTGGGCGGCCCCGAAGAAGAAGGAGCGGTGGTCCATGTCGTCGAGCGCCATCAGGGTCCCCTTGGTGTCCTCCACCTGATCGTACTCCCGGTGGGTGCACGTGATCCGGGGCGGGTCTCGGGCGTCCAGGAGCTCCCTCTCCCACACCGGCAGAACCGACGGCGCGTCGGCGCCCCTCGCCATCTCCCCGACGGCCTTCATGAACTGGACCAGCCCGGCCGCGTCGCTCATCGTGTGGTTGAGCCTCACGGCGAAGATGAATCCCCCGCACTTGAGCCGAGTCACCTGCAAAACACACGCCATCACGTCGCCGTTCCGCACATCAGCACTCGCCAACAAAACCCCCGTCCCATCACTTACTACTACAGTGATCCAAACAAGCATCATCATCTCAAACGTGGGTTGTCGATTCTTACATCCGAAATTAGTCAATAATTATTCATTGCCAGGTGGGGCGCGGTGCGCGCCTTCGGATTGAAACCTTTTGGTGGTGTCGTGACTCACGAGATGAACCGTGCGCGATATTTGGCCCTTCCCTCCCTTGTCTTGTTGCTAAAAGATTTTTTTATGGACGGCATTTCATCCGTATAGAATATGATTCTTATGATGGAAAGCTCATGATCGATTCTACTTTCGAGAAAAGGATTAAGGTTTATGTATGTACAACCGTCGTTGGAACTTTCGAAATCATGATAGCCGGAATGGGCATAACGAAGGCAGAACATGCCATGTCCTGTAACCGGGGTACCCTCGTTGAAGGTCAGCTACAAGACGTCGTCAAAGGGTTGTCAAGAGATTATTATACTTCACTTATTCGGTGATAATCAAAATCAAAATCTTAATATGGAGTCTATCATAAAGCTTTCCCCACCATAAAGCTTCATTTATTTTTAAGGGCCCGCTCTTGAGTTTTCTATTTTAAGGTCTATTTTAAGGATTTATTCATGTCCAAAGCAGTTCTATTTTCGAAAAAAAAGAAAAAGGTTTATATGGATAACCGTCGTTGCAACTTTCAAAATTATGACAGCCGGAGTGGTAATAATAACGAAGGCAGAACGGGCCATGTTGGCCTTTAAAGTAACTAGCTAACTTTTCGGCTTTAGGACCGTAGCGTACCCCCCACCGTTTCCTGCAGATCTGCTAAAGATTCCCTAAGCCGAGCAAGAAAGAAAGAACCCGTCCAAAAATCTGAGACAACGCACGTGCGCCGTACGTACTACTCCTTAACAGCCCTCTGCTCTCGCCCGTTCGGAGCTATGACCGGTCGTAGACCGTCGTCGAACGACCCGAACCTCGGACCGACCCATGCAGACGACGGACTTCTTTCGCGTGCGTGAAACCGTGAAGTTTTTTCGAGCGCGAGGGAAGCCAGATGCGCATGTTTATATGTCCAGATTTAGGTTTGTGATGTTTTGTCTTCGAGCGTTAGGAGACGAGGTTAGGATTCGTGCAGTACCTGAATGAGCATGACAGGGGCGTCGAGGACGGCGGAGGAGCCGGGGACGTCGAAGAGGAGCTCCTCCAGGCAAGGGAAGGGAGGCTGGAGGGCGTCCCCGAACTGGTCGAGGGTGACGTCGGCGTCGGCCTCCACGAACATCAACCCTTCCTCGTTGCAGTCCACCACCAGCTTCCGGCCCGGGAGCTCCCTCAGGCGGCCGGCGAACGGGTAGTAGAACACCAGCGCCCGGGCGAGGCCCTCCCGGACGGCCCGCACCGGATCACGACCGGACCCGTCGCAGCGGTAGAACTGGATCGCCGGGATCTGGAACCGGAGGCCCTCCTGGTCGTCCACGTCCGACAGCCTCTTGCGCTCGCGGGGCGTCGGCCTCGCCGGGCGGACCAGCTCGGCCTCGCACCTCCGCACCTTGAACACTAGCGAATCCTGATGAGACGCCATGATGATGATGATGATGATGATGGTGAAGATGGTGATGGCTACTAGCACTAATTGTGTGCGTGACACTCGTGAGCTTCCCTAGCTCGCGCTCTTGCTCCTTTATATGCACGATCGCGAGTGAGGAAGTTAGTGCGATTGGTGGAGGGGCGGGGCCCCCCGGCGGATTCCAACTTCGGTGGCTGCTTCGCGAGCGACTTGGCCCGAAAGACTTTGTTTGTATAATGGAGAAGGGAAAGTTGCCTCCAAATTTCTCGGCTGCTGCCACCCAATTTCCCCATGATTTGACCCATTTTGACTGTTGATATTTACTTCCTACCCCGGAGGCCCAGAGATCGTTCCGGCCACAGGTCTAATCAATGGGTCCTGCAAACTGCTCTAAATTGAGGTCATCTACATGGCACAAAAATCGAGCTTCCTCGATTAATGGGCCCTATAGGATGCTTTGTGGGTCTCCTACCTCAAATGGAAAAGTTGAGCTTAAGCTTGTTGATATTTCAAAAATCTAATGTCAAGCAGGGTAATTCTTGCAACAACTAGTAGGCTCTTATTATTTCCTAGCTTAGAAAGCAAGAATCATCCCGTTCTGAGTCTAACAAATTGAGTGCAAACTCATATGAGTAGGGGCCATCTATATAGACCAAAAACCCGAGCTTAACCAATTTACAAGACCTGTAGGGTGTTTTGTGGGTCTCTAGTTAGTTCCGAGTCTTCTTGCTCCCCAATTCCAAGAAAAGAAAAGAAATATATCATTAGAGTTAATATCATGAAAAACTCCAAATTGATATATGTATGATAAATTTTTCCACAACTTTAATCACTAAAAGCCCCAAATCGGTATATTTGTGATAATTCTATCTTTCGTCAATTTCTATCAAATTGGATTAATACTAAAAAAATCACAAATTGGGTGAAACCTCGAATCAGTATACTCGTCAACTGTAGATTAGAAGGATAAAATTCAATGAAAATTAAAGGAGGATGAATTTATTACAAATGTACCGACTTGGGGTTTTCTTCTTCTTTTTTCGGTGATATCGTGTCTAAGTAACATCCTCATCGATAACCTGCTAGTCAAAGATGCAGCTACCGAGTCTAAGTAACATTCATATTGATGACCCACCAATTAAAGACGCAGCTACCGACCCCGGGAGTCCGACGTTCACCGTCCAGGGCGTCCGTGCTTCACGACCCTCCTCTCCCTATCCGCCAAACCCCATTTCGCGCCACGAAGGTCCCTCCCAAGTTCACACTGTCTTTGGCAGGCTGATCTGGTCTGAATTGAATATCATATCTACTTCCTTATGGACGTCGTTTCCTCGCACCGTTCCAATATTAAAAATCTCCGTCCCTCGATGTCCTGTAGCAGCAACAGATCAGCCTGCACTCTCGACCCACCAAAGATAAAGGGGCGATAGGTCTTGGTCGTCTCCTTAACAGTTGTTTTTTCCAAGGTTAGGAAGGAGGTCGCCGTCTTCCGAGCCGTATTATCTGATTTGTTTTCTGACTTCCTAGGTCTTGGTCACTGCTGGGGAGTACGGTCAAACCGCTCGTGCCGAGCTTTTCTTACTTGACTCCAACCACCAACCGAAGTCAGCCGCTAAGCTTCCCCCGAAATTACCTCGCCGGACCCGCCGTCGCCGCCACCGCAGTCCCGGTCGCCGTCCACCCACCACCCTTGATCCTGCACTGGGGTCATCTCCCGTTCTAACGATCGATGTGAGTTGAGCCCACCTGATACGGATCGGTGTGACGGCTCAAGAGATGACTTTTCGTGGTACCTGCTGTCTGTACGAGTCCAATCAAGTGGCGAACTCAACTCCCATCAAATGTCCTTCACCTTAGTTTCCACTCTAGAGCATTTATACCTATTACAAAAATGAATAGATAAATATTTTTTTTTTTTTGTCCACGAATACATATGTTAAAATGAGTTCATAACCCAAATGGCCCATTTAAATGGGTATAAAATATAAGGAGACTAAATTATATAGATCTTAAATGGATTTAATTTAAACTCAATTATAATCCATTTTAGAATCCGCTATATCTTTCCTTCTTTACTAAAGAATCTTTAGTCTTATAAAAATATTTTTTTATTTAAATCAAAAACTATATTTAATTTTTATCTTTTTTTTTTTTCTCCTACATCTTCCTTAGTTGTTGGCTATCATGGCTGGCGATTGGCCATGTGAGCTCGAGCTCATCAACATCTAGCGAGGCTTGGGCTTGCTCTTCCTCAGTCACTGGTTGTCACGGCCAGCGACCGGCCAAGTGATCTTGAGCTCGTCGACATTTGGTGAGGCTCGATCGGGTGAGACTCGAGCTAGTTGAGGCCTCACTAGATTTGGCAAGACTTGAGCTCGCTAGCATCGAGAACTTGGGCTTGTTGTATCTAGCAAGGTCGAGCCTTACCGACGATTGGCACGGCTTGAGCCTCACTAATTTGGCAAATTGGTCGGCAATCGATTGATTGGAGAAGAAGCATAAAAAAAAAGAGAAATAATAATAAATCCTATTTATAAAAGAAAAAAATAAAAATTGGATTTAAAAAAATAAAATATTTATAAATTAGATTTTTTTGAAAAAAAGGGAAAATAAAAAAAATATTAAAAGGAGTCATGGAGGAAAATTTCATCATATTTTTAATACCAAACAGCAGAAAATATTTTCTAATTTATTTTTAGATTTCAGATAAAAACAAAAAATTATTGTAATTTTCTTGAGAAAATATTTTCCAAGAAACAAGCGAAGGCTTATTTTTTAAAAAAAATTATAAAAATTGTCCACTATATTTGTATTGCATAAAGATGTTTTAGAATTATCACTTTTTAAAAAAACTCATAAAAAATAAGCTTTCTTAAGTTTGGTTGTATGAGTTAGGTATGGGTTGGAAATAGGTGGGATCGAGTATAAGCCAATAATTTTGCACTATAATAAATAAATCATAAACGGGTTAAATGGATCGATTTGGATCGGACCATTTATGGCTCGACCCAAATCCGATCAAATCTACCCATTTGACAGGTTTATCCACAAAATTATTTAGATACAAATTGTTATTGATAATGAATACATTTTTAATTGATTAATTATTTCAAGTGATATAAACAATCGTTTTAAGAAAAATATTATTTATTTTAGACGAAACAAATAGAACCAACAAGAGACACATTTATGTTCTTAGTCGTATTCATTTGCCAAAAGAAAAGGAAAAGATAACATTGTTAATGTATTTCTCACCCAAAAAAAAATGATCTTTAATCTGCTAGCCATATGCACATGTGCCAAGTCCTAATTTGTTCATTTTTAACTTTGATATAGAAACACAATTTTTTCATATGCACAAGCCATGTACTCAGGTGCCATAAGGGAATTAATTTTTATTTTTATTTTATTTTTATAAACATTATATTGTTTCTTAAAGATCTCATAATGTGTATTGTAACCCCCACTCTTCAACTTGTCATATACCTAACATTATAATTTGAAGAGACCGCATATTATTTTTATTAACGACCACAGATAAAAATTTTCGTTTGAAAAAAAAAAAAGCACGTTTATTTTCAGTCAATGATTGCGCATGTTCAACAAGGTGAGGAGTTCGAGTGATATGGTGAGCGGACCTTTAGCCAGTTTCTATGTGAAACATCTAGTACCTTGTGCTAGGAGAACTCCCCGCTTCTGGCATGCTAGCGGAGACAATAGTGATTGGTTCATCAACCTAAAAATGTTTAGATCACAGGATGAATTATTGAGTAATTATAATTCAAATTAGATATTTCGCAGCAGCATGAGATCTTCAATAAAATACCCAAAAGAGTAAATGCATCGATCGGCCCTTTCCACCCTTTTTATAAAGTAGAAAAGAGATGTAACATTCAATTTATGCTATGAAATGGAAAATCCGAACTTAATAGACAATATTACGTCAAACAAATTTCACTGTTAGTGTCTTGAAGTATGTAATATAATATAAATGTATGATACGATAAAATCAAATAATTAGATCTAATTCATTAAAAACGAGTCAAGTACAATAGTGTTTTTTATTTTTTGGCGTTTGGTTTGTTAGGAAAATGAGTCCATGGAAAATATTTTCTTACTTATTAATGGAAAACCTATATTAAAATTTAGGTAAATGATTTTCTCTTTGAAAAATGGAAAAATATTTTTCGAACTACGATTAGGTATTGATGTTTGACCCTGAAACTCTATGCTTGAGCATGTAAAGCCCCACGCTGGTCCTCGGGTTCGGGCGTTCAAGACCTAGTCTCTGGCGGTTAGGCTTGGATCCATTGAGGTTGGGCTAGGCCCTCGACACCTAAGCTTGAATCCATCGAGGCTGAGCTCAAACCCTTTATGCATGTGCTTGATTCCTCAGCACCGTTTAATTATTTTCTAACGATGGAAAATATTTTTCAATTGATTTTTAGGATTCACCAAAATATCAAAAAATACAGTCATTTTCTTGGAAAAATGACTTCTTAAAACATATTCCAGAAATATTATATTTTTTCGCGAAATAAACAGAGCTTTTTATTAAGAAAATGAGCTTGTACATGTCATAAAATGGTAGCACTTTTTATAGGCCTTCTAATTTAATTAGTGTGTTTCTTTTCAAAGGTCCCCATGGACATCCGTCCCATGGACGTACGTATGAAGCATCGCGATCTCCCATAGGAAAAAAAAAATTGGTACGAGATAAACTTCCTCTATTCACTGGGTAAGTACACTAGGAGTGCTATAACTTTCGTATGGCGCTCACTTTGGTGCCAAATTTTTTTTTTCGCTCACTTAAGTGCCAAATTGGAGTGAAATCGTTCACTTGAGTGCCACTTCGCCGGAAAAGCTAATGTGGCGGTGGAATGCTGACGTGGCGGCCAGAAAAATAATATTTTAATAAATTTTTTTGAATTTTTTTTGAATTTTTTTGAATTTTTTGAATTTTTTGTTTTGTTTTTTTTTTTTAAGGCGGCGAGGGCCACCATTGACCCTTGCCGGCCGTCGAACTCTCACCCAGATTGGGCGAGGGCCCCTCGCCGTCAGCCGCGAAGGCCTTGGGTGAGGTCGGTGAGGCTGTTGATGGTGAAGGCTAGGCGGCCCTTGCTCAGATCTGGCCCTAGGCAAGACCGCAATGGCCCTTGGCAGCGCAGGGAGGCCGTGACGGCCTCACCCAAGGTGTTCGCGGCCGATGGTGAGGGGCCCTCGCCGACCCTTAAAAAAAAAGCAAAAAAAATCAAAAATCAAAAATAAAAAATAAAAAATCAAAAAAATTAATTAAAATATTATTTTTTCAAAGGCCACGTCGCCTTTTCCGATGAGTGGCACTCAAGTGAACAATTTCACTCCGATTTGGCACTCAAGTGAGTGAAAAAAAAAGTTTTGGCACCAAAGTGAGCGTCGTACGAAAGTATTGGCATTTCTAGTGTCCTAACCCTCCGTTCACTCTAGTGGACATGAATCTAAAAATTGCCACAACTAGGTGGGAAATTATCACGGAAAAATTGCGCAATCATTTTTAATTTTATCATGCGAGTCGAAACTTTTCGATTTTATCAATTTAATTATGAATTTTCGCACGAAAACTCTTATATTATTTTTCAGTTCAATTTTTGCTGGAGATTGCTGATGTGACGGGATGCATTGGAATTGCGCAAAGATTCAAGGATAGAATTGAAAAAATCAAAGAGTTTAAGATTGAATTGATATTCGTATAATAAATTTATGAGTAATCGAATAAATACATGATAAAATAGATTGGGGGTAGGGATGGACGGATGCAGGATAGCCACAGGAGCCGAACCACGACCTGCAGTTATCAACCACGAGCCTCACGAATCCCACGTGTCGAGTCCATGCCCTCCTCTCCTCTTGCCCCCCCTTCCAAGCCGTCAATTTTGGATCCTCTTTCGATTAGATGGGTGTCGGCATCGACGAAGCTCCGTCCAGGCGCGCGGTCCTGGTGACACGTGAATTGAATTTCATCAGTTCTACCGTATTGCCTAAACGTTTTATTTGATTTCTTGATCTCTCCTGTCATTTATGAGCTCACGACTTTACTTATGACCTTATCTCTTTGTTTTGTTGAATCATGTCATCAGAAAAGATCTAAGCTTTGTTGATTTCGCAAAATTATAATTTTTCAGAAAATATATTGGATCCTCTGTTTTGGATCCTCTTTCAATTTGATGGGTGTCGGCATCGACGAAGCTACATCCAGGGGCATGGTCCTGGTGACACGTAAATTGAATTTTATCAGTTCTACTATACTGCCTAAATGTTGCCCGCTTTCGGGATTGATTTGATCTCTTGATCTCTCCTCTCATTAATGAGCTCACGACTTTACTTGTGATATGATCCTTTTGTTTTTATTGATAATGTCATTGGGAAAGATCTAAGCTCTGTTTGTTTCGCGAATATATATTTTTCAAGAAAATATTTTCTTCATTTTTCTAGCGTTCGATTTGTTTAGGAAAATGAGATCACGAAAAATGTTTTCCGAATCAATGGAAAACTTATGCTTAAAGTCAGGAAAATTATTTATCTCTTTAAAAAACCATAAAACATTTTCCAAATATATGACTGAATATCGATGTTTGGACCCGAGACACTACACTTGGGCACGAAAATTCTAATGTTGTTTTTGGGTCTTGACATTCGTGACCAAGTCTACAGCTACTAGACCTAGGCTCGTGGTGCTCATGCCGAGGTCCATAAATGACATGCTTGGGTCCTCGATACTCAAGCTTTGATCTATCAAAGCCATGTGCGGGTTCTTGACACTTGGGCTTAGGTCCTTAATTAATGAAATGCCCGTTTTTATAAATATATTTAAACTTGAAAATTTTTTTTTTATTTTATTTTTTTTATTTTAATTTTTTTTTTTCTTTTCCCTTCTTTCTTGGCCTGTGGCTAGGCACGGCGATGGTTGGTGATTGGCCATAGGCCGAAGAAGAAAGAGAAAGAATAAAAAAAAAAGAAAACAAGAAAATTTTCTATTTCATTTTCAAGTTTCAATTGAACACCGAAAAATAATAATATTTTTTTGGAAATAACTTCTTACGTGATTTTTTCTGAGAAACGAATGAAGCGATAATATATTTCGACATGCCCTTCACGCCCCCTCACGGTTGTCGGGTGCAAATTGTATTGTAGTTCTTGGGATCCCCACTTTAATTTTCAGGCGGACGTCAGAGGATCAAACGTTGCTTTGTCCGCTTGGTTGATGTTATCATGTTAGACGATGTGAGTAATAATTAGCTTTAAAATGGGTTGGCGGCATTGTTTTGAGGTGTTTGAATATTGCCTCGTGACTTGAACAATCAAGAGCGTGATAAATTATTGTCCTATCCTCCACCTAATGATGGAATCTTACTTGCTCGCGTTCTCGTTCGATCCGGTTTGTCGACTTCTCCTCCTCACTTTCATCGACGGTAAACCATGACACGTTAATCAAATCAACAATCGTCTTCACGAAGTGGAATTTATACTTTGTTAATATTTCATCCAATACCTCGTTCAAATGTATATGCAAGATGGATTTAATGTGGACGTTGATACTCAAAATTGTCCGATTATTAGTCATTATCGATATGTGATGATCGTTTGGAAGCAACAAAAGTGGACTCGACAATCTCATGTGCAACTATCAAAATTAGTGAAGCAAAGGGAAAAGAGTGGAGAATATATTATCTGGGCATGTTTGGTCATCCGTGGAGGAAACCAATTGAATAGATTGAAGATTGGTTGATATTATATACAGTTGGTGACTTGGATGAAAGTGTTAGCACATGTCAACTAGTGGCAAATGATGGCAAATTATTTTACCAAAGTTGTCGATAGTGTGTTAACTAAGGAGCAGATGATCGATTTAGAGGATTGCATCTATGGCTCAGACATGTGTAAATCCATTACGGAGATCGTGGAGAATAGTTAGGTGAAAATGGAGACTGAGGTGTTATTTTGAAGGGTAACTTCTTTGAAGAAGAGTTGACAACATGGAAATATGAACAAGAGTTTGTCAATGAAGGTGCTTATGTGTAAACCCATTGAAGATAATCCTTGAAAATGAACAACTTCTTAGAGATAAGGTTACTATTTTGAAGGACAACGTGAGAAATGAGTAACTTTTTGGAGATAGGACTGCTATTTTAAAGAGATTAATAACATGGGAATATGGGATCCTTATTTTCAGAAGTGTTGAACTACAATTCAAAAACGAAGAAACTTTTCCCAGATGGTTATAATAGAAGGTCTATAGATACCAAGTTCTCATCAACTAGAAGGGACCCCTCGACAATCAAAATGTAATTTTTTATTATCTTTACCTTTCTATACTTTATTTTTCCTCAATTATAGTTTTCCGATTTGTCTCATCGATTAAATTCCGACGCATGTCTTTATCCCGACGTTTCGTCATCGATTAAATTTTGGCGTGCATCTCTATCATGGGTGTTGCATCGTAAATTAAATTTTAGCATTACATCTTTGCACTTTCTCAAGTTTTGTCGTCGATTAAATTCCAACACAGTTCATGTACATGTGTTGCCGTGGAGGTGGTTTTATTTTCAAGCTTTGTCATTGATTGAATTTTGACACGATTTGTACGTACAGTTTGGTTTGAAGTTCGAAATAAAGGTTTGCAATTATTTCTTATCCACTTGGATATTTCTTGTTCGGAGTTGCCACGGAACCCGTCTCCTCTCATCAAAAGTTGATAAATGACTTTCGGAAAAGATGTTTCGTCATCAAATAAAAATGGGCGAAACAAATGGCATGCCCAATGGGACCAATGTAGTTCATTTGAGGAGATATGATGGTGAGACCAAGGAATCAATTTGATCTTGATGATGGTGGTGGTGACAATTCACAACTTAGAGGTAATGATAAGACGGGACACTTTGAGTCGTCAACTGCATTACTCATGGCGAAGCAAGAACAAGGTGGTGATGTCGAGCTCACAAGACAACACAATGATGAGCAAAAAAGGCAATTAGAGCCAACCCCTATAATATTGGCCACCATGTGACGGTTATTCGAGGAGCACAAGAATGAATTGGCAAACCATGTGATAAAAAATCTCACCGATATGATCAGGCCAATTATTGTCAATAGCTTCCATGAAGTTATGAATGGGCCAAGAACATCAAGTCACTCAATTCAAGTGCAGGCGAATCCTGATAATATTGCATTTTCTAGACCTGTGAGGCCAATGGTATCAATTATGGCGATTTGCCGATGACAAGGGGGCACGTGATGATTCTTGGGTTTCATAATTTAAAAGAATCGAATGATTAATAAATAATTCAATTATTTTAATAGAGGGCATATGTTGACACCAAAAAGTGTCTGATTTTTAGTTTTTATTGATATGCGATGATCGTTCAAAAGTAGTGACGTGGACTTGACAACCTCATATGCAACTGTCAAAATTAGTGAAGAAAAGGGAAAAGAGTGGAGAATATATTACCCGGGCATGTCTTGTCATTTGTGGAGGAAACCAATTGAATGGATTGAATATTGGTCGATATTATATGTAATTGATGACTTGGATGAAAGTGTTAGCACATGTCAACTAATGGCAAATGATGGCAAATTATTTTACCAAATTATGACTTGGAGCAAATGATCGATTAAGAGAATTGCATCTAAGGCTCAGGCACGTGTAAATCCATTAAGGAGATCGTGAGAATAGTTGGGTGAAAATAGAGATTGAGGTGCTATTTTGAAGGGCAACTCCTTTGAAGAAGAGTTGAGGTGGGAATATGAGCAAGAGTTTGTCGATGAAGGTGCTGATGTGTAATTCCATCGGAGATAACTGAAAATGAACAACTCCTTAACAATAAGGTTGCTATTTTGAAGGACAATGTGGGAAATGAGTAACTCCTTAGAGATAAGGCTGCTATTTTGAAGGGATTTACAACATGGGAATATGGACCATTATTTTCGGAAGCATTGAATTACAATTCAACCATGGAGAAACTTCTCCCAAATGGTTATGATAGAAGGTCTATAGATACCAAGTTCTCATCAACTAGAAGAAATCCCTTGACAATCAAAATGTAACTTTTTATTATTTTTACTTTCCTGTACTTTATTTTTCGTTAGTTATAGTTTTTCGATTCATGTCATCAATTAAATTCCGACACATATCTTTATCTCGATGCTTGGTCGTCGATTAAATTTTGTCATACATCTTTATCATGGGTGTCGCATCATAGATTTTACGTCTGTGCACGTTCTCCAGCTTTGTCGTTGATTAAATTCCGACATAGTTTGCTGTCGAGGTGGCTTATTTTCATGCTTTGTTGTTGATTGAATTCAAGCATGGCTTATATATACAGCTTGGTTTGAAGTTCGAAATAAATGTTTGCAGTTATTTTTTGTTCACCTGGATATTTCTTGTTTGGAGTTGCCACATAACCCATCTCCTCTCATCAAAAGTCAAAGAATGACTTTCGAAAAGGATATTTCATCATTGATTAAATTCTGGTGAAACAGTAGAAAATGCATTTTAATGAGTCACTAAAATGGAGTGCCAACGGAAGGCATAATTCATGTCAAGGTGCTAGTTTGAATTTGTTATGAGATGAAAATTAGATTGGGATAAATATGTCATGAAAATAACAGTTTCCAAAGGCAGGATATAACAAGAATTTACAAAGTCATTATAATATTGACATTGTTGTTGCTATTTCTATTGCACCCAAAAATCGATTTCCGTATAATCCCACGGTTCCACGACATCTTAAATGTTTTTCACAACATCATTTCACGGCTCAAGCACCTCTAGAATCAACCTAGCAATTCAGAATTCAGAATTCATCACAGTTCGAAATTATTCCTTTACCAAGGAATTCTCTTCTATTAAAGAAATCAATATTTGGATTTCTTATCGACCACTTTTGAAACGACATTGATTCAGCGTATCGAGGTGTCCATAGCTTGCTTAACCGAAACCTCGCTTATCACTGTCGCGGTTGCCCTCTCTTTTTTGCTCCTCCTTTTGGTTGTATGGAGAACAGAGTTTCCTGAAGCTCTGGTTTTGCCGACTCTCCTCTCCTCTCTTCTTTTCTGTTTTATTGCACCAGCTGCACTGATAAGACATTTGGATTGAAAAAATAAGTTAAAGGGCACTTATTTTATTTTCTTTTGTTTTTCATGCCCATTTGTTGCATCCTACCCTATTTTAAGAAAACTCTATTCTCGCATATTGAACTTACCTCAATTATTAAAAAGAAAAAGAAGTGATTTAGGCCTTACCTCCTCTTCGAGCCCCCAATTGGCCTCTTTCAATGTGGTTGCGCCATTAGAATTTCACAAAGGAATAACTCAATATTGCAACACATCCCTTATATCGGTAATGCGAATAGGTTGTTCCTCATAAATTAAGATCTCTTTTAACCTCAAAATGTAAAAATCTAGCACATGTTTAGGATCATATATATATTAAAAATACATGAAACAAATTATGGACACCATAAAGGAACTGATTTCTTTTCTAAATTTAGAGGGGGTGATTATTGATGGACTTGGTATTTGGTACTCGCTATCAATGAATTGTACTAGATCTTCACTTTCAATAAGTGCAAGCATTTGGGCTCTCCAACAAGAATAGTTTGTTTGTGTTAGTTTCAGTGACACAAAATTGCTAATATTAAAAAATGAGGGGTATGGATATTTAGGAATGGTGGAAGTCATAGTTAAGGATCAATTTTTTTCGACGATAGTTTCTGATACCATAAAAGAACAAAATTGTTTGACTCTTGATCTCAACCTATAAATGTTGAGATGATTTTCATTACATAAAGATATTACAAATGTTACACTTCGTAAGGAAATAATACAACAATGGAAAACAATATAAAGATATTACAACTGAAAAGATCATTATATTATATTATAAGTGAAAAGATCATTATATTATAGGAGTTGTCAATCTCTTGATTCTAGCATCTTTAAAAATCGGCTTGTGATTTTGATTGATATCTCTAGATTCTTCTTTCTTAATTAACAAATCAATACCTTTACATCGATTAGTACTAGTGCAAAAGCAAGTTTGTAATTAACACCAACTTAACTTGTAATGCCTTCTAAGTCGTGCATAACTTTTTGGCTTTGCTGGCATTACAACTTCTGGGCTACTGCGAGAGTGGCAGCATGTGGTGGCCATAAATTCTTGAATGAGTAAGATCCTACAACAATTTTTAATTATTTCTTATTTGTTTTTTTGGCCCAAAATAAGTTATTATTTTCACAATAAATTAAGAATAGTTATAAAATCATTTCTTTAACATTTTTTAACGACTTTGTGCTGTTTTGAGATACTCTTGGACGAACTTGACTTTCTCTTATTGTTGAATAAACTTTAGGCTGATTTGCCTCTTTTCGTCAACATCATCCCAAAAAATAGGAAATCTGCAATTTGTACTATAAAAAGCTTCAACAGGAGCCATTTGAATGCTTGAATGATAGCTATTATTATAAGAAAAGTCCACCAATTGTAAGTATTCATTCCAAGAGTCGACAAAGACAATCACGCGGGTTTGACTCATTCTCTTTAACTGTCCATCTGTGTATGGGTGGAAGGCTGTGGTGTAGTTTTTGTACACAACGCTTCTTGTAAACTCCGCCTAATATTTTGGGTTTGATTTATTTTCTTTCAGCGAGGACAATTTTCCACTTTTTAAGTCTTCTTATCAAGCCAAGTTGTGCTGTGTGGAAATGCATGGTCAATGGAGAACATTATTGTCCTACTCTTGCGTGTACACTCGTCCAACCTAATAACAACGTCAGTTTGTTTATTTGTTCCGACTACTGTTACTTCGAGGAATCTTACTTGCTTAGATTCTTGTTCGATCTGGCTTGTCGACTTCTCATCACTTTCATCGATGGCGACAGATTGAATTAATAATTAACACCATTTAAAATCTCAAAGTATTATGCATAACATATTTATCAAATTAATGATCGTCTCATAACAAATTTCAAACTGACAAGTCTAATCCAAATCTACCCTCCTTTAGCATTCTGTTTAATATTTTGTTGAAATGCATACGTGTCAATATACATGACAAACGATTACAAGACAAATTTGATGCGGAGAATGATAGATCCGACATGTAAAATGCATTTTAACAGGATGTTAAATGGAATGTTAATACGATCGATTTGGGTGACAGATACCGGTTTCAAATTTCTAATGAGGTGAAAATAAGTTTGAGATAAATTTGTTGAGGACATATCGGTTTGAAATTTTATAATGGTGTTAACCTGTGAGTTGATAATATTTTCTTCGACAGTCGTTTGCTTTGAGAAGACTCCTCTGAAACTTTATGCGGTCTTCATGCACAAATTCAAAGGGTGATCATTTCATTTGCTTTTTAACTCAAATTTAATGAACAAATTATTGGCCTTAGTCGGGGTCGCGTGATCCGACAGAGTCTCGCCTCTTCTCTGATTGTCCTTTTTATTCGTAATTTCTTTTTACTTATTTTCTAATATTCTCTGTTTCTGGGTTATTTTTATTTTAAAATGTCACGTACAATACCACGTCGGCATATAATAGCAACTTAACGGCCACATCCGTAATGACCAACTTGAGCCAAAAAACAAAAGAAACATGTAATTTAGTAATCCAATTACCTAATAGAAGTTTAAAGATCTGATAAACAATTTGAAAAAGTTCAAGAAACTCTGAGCCTTTTATCCTTATGTTCTTTGGTGAGTTTCGTCCCTTCAAATGCTGCATTCAACCAAAGGATTCCCCGGTTAAGTGTGGGGGTTGATATATGAGACGGAAAAGAAACGGGAGAATTGCCAAAAAAGTCCCTAAACCTATTGGGGTTGTGCTTAATCAGTCCTAAACCTTTTTTTTTTTGACCGATTCAGTCCTAAACCTTTTGCGATGTGTGGCCGGTTAGTCCATCCGCCAAATTTGGCCCGGAGCCGACGTGGACGCCGGCGACTATATTTTAATAATTTTTATTATTTTTTTAATTTTTCTGTTTTTTTTTCTTTTTTTTTTTTTTCTCCCCTCCCCTCCCCCGCCGGTGGCGTGGCCGGCCAGCTCCGACGAGGACCGCGGGCCCTCGCCGGCGGCCCGCCGAGGGTCGCGGCCCCCGTCGGATCGGCCACCCTCGCCGGTGGCCTCGCCCTGCACTGGGGCGAGGCCCGGGGGCCGCGGCGGCGGCCTCGCCGCGGCCGGCCTCGCCCGATCCGGGCGAAGCCGGCCGTGACCCTCGCCGCGGCCGGCGCCCGATCGGGCGGCCGAAAAATTAAAAAAACAATAAAAAATTCGGCAAAAAATGATTCGACGCAAAATGTAATCCTTACACGATAGAGCAATAGTATAGACCGTAAAACAAGAGGTATCTCTGCATTCTCAATGAAAAACCGAAGGGCTTAGGAGCAAATTAGCATCATATTCCATGTGTGCAATGTGCTAGAAACACTACAAGAATTGAAATGTTTTTAACTCAAGGATATTCAGGCAGATAAAGGAACTGATTGAGGAACTTAATAAAGTTTGTGAGTCGAACATGGCGATACACTATAACCATGGAAGCACAACAGCCAGAATTCCAATCAATCTTTGTATAGCTCGCCAGCGGCCCAATGAATTGATTTTGTGATTGGCTTTTCATGCTTGTATTTCCTGAAAAAAGCAATGCTAGTATGCTTGATTAATTAGAGATGTATGGACAATTTTGATGACCTCAAAAGCAATCGCTATTTGTCCACGAGATATGAAGATGGAACTGCTTTAATCATTGAAAGTTTGAAAAGCTCTTTGTCCACGAGATATAAAGATGGAACTGATTTAATTCATCAAGAAAAGTCAAATGATATTCAACGGTCAAGAACAGTATAAACGAAAAATGGATAAATTTAATAAATAAAGTTCCAAACATCACACTGATAAAATATGCACTAAACTTATTGCATTAGTGTCAATTTAGTGCTAAAACCTTTTATTGGTGTCAAATTTTTTTGGCCGAAACAAGGTACTTCAATTAAATGCAACCCAAAAGTATAAGCAATTCCAAAGTCAAGACATAAAATTAATGACAGAGAATGGTGGGGGCTAGCAACCAAGTTAGGTGGGAGTGTTCCCACACTGTGGGCTTTAGCAACCCCGTCCGTAGCCTGGTTTAATTCTCTTGGTTGAAATAGTAGTTGAATCCCTTCGAGCTCGGCCATCAATTTTCGGCAGTGCATTATCATAGATCTATAAGTCCATTTCGTTGACCACTAGTAGATTGTTGCTGACTAAATCTACGAGCGAATCTTCTTCCGCTTCATGTGTGTTCTTCAGCCAATGCAGAGCCTCTCTTGTAGCTAGGGTTTTAGTTTAGTCATAAACCTTTGGGCAAATATCACAAAAAATCCTAAACTATGCAATTTGTGACAATTTTACCATGAATTTTTTTTTTTGGTAAAGTAAGTATTTATAGATTTTCAACCAAGCAAACTGTACAAGAGAGGGATACAAGGCACCATTTTGCATTCAATAGACTAGTCACTTGAGTGGAAATGAGCCAAGTATGCAACAAGTGGGGTTAGGTACAAGTTGCAAACAAAAGAACCCAGGCTGGGCCTACAGTTACAACACAATAAAGAAAAACCGAAGACAGCAAGATGCAACTGGCAGCAACAACAAGCAGCAGCCTAAAGACTCGGCCCGGGGGCCTCCAGTTCCCTCACAAAAATAGATGGGTCGATACCCCAGCACCATTGGAGTCTTCTGTTCCTTGGGTTGTCATCAACATGTATGAAAGTAGACGCTTTGTCTTTGACAGCCCTAATAAGGTGTAGCTTCATCGAGGGGATGGAAAGTGATTGGCCATGAAACACCCTATTGTTCCGGGTCTTCCAGATTAAGTAGCATAGCGCGCCAAAAGAGAAACGAATCGTCTCTTTATAAAAACTGGTACTTGAGCATAGGTCCGAGGTTCGTTTGAGGTTGTCATGCCAAGTGGAATTGACCCAAACAAGGTTACATCTAGCCGCCCAAAAGCCCGCTAGAACACTAGAGACATGACATCCAAAAAATAAGTGATCAGTGGAATCAGGAACGGCATTACAAAATACACATACCACCGCCGGGATTCGACCATACAATAACATGAAAGATTGGGTGGGAAGCCGGTTTCTCGTAATCAACCATAAGTGGAATTGGTGCCTCGGAGCGAGAGACCTATTCCAGACAAAAGAGGACCACAGCATTGCTGGGGCTTTCCGCTGAAGAACTTCCTAAGCCGAGGCTATAGTAAAGGTACCTGAGGGATGCCATTCCCAGGTAAAGCTATCCTGGATATGAGAAAGTGTGGGGATCGGCCTGTGCCATGATTGCAGCTCTTGAAGGACATCGTGGCCAGCAGGGGAGAAGAGTTCCGCCATCGTGGCTTCTCTAGGTAGCCTGGAGTAGTAAATGTAGTTATTAGAAAACACCGTATTTAAAGGGCCTACCTCATGCCAGGGGTCAAACCAAAGGGAAGTGGAAAGGCCATTCCCTACCCACCATTTAAAACAACCTTTAATTTCCTCTCTGAGGGCGAGTAATTTTTTCCACGCCCACGAACAAGAAGAAGGAATGGACGAGACCCAGAAAATTTTCCTCTTCAAATAAGTGGCATGAATCCATTTACACCAGAGGGACTCCTTATCAGTAAAAATGATCCAAATATGCTTGAGCATGGCTACTTTATTGCTATCGCAGACTTTCCGCAAACCTAGTCCGCCCTCCTTTTTTGGGAGACAAACGTCATCCCACGAGACTTTGGCTCCCCCGGATCGAGGCCCGGACCCTTCCATAAGAATTGGCGACAAATCTGTTCAATACGTTCGACCACCGATATGGGTAGTATAAAGATACTAGCCCAGTAAGCTTGAATAACATGCAACACCGAATGAATAAGCTGCAAATGGCCAGCAAAGGATAGAAATCTATGAGTCCAAGATTGTACCCGTGAAGTAATGAGACTAACCAGTACATTGCAGTCCGCTTGGCCCAATCGAGATGAGATAAGAGGGACTCCCAGGTAGCAAACAGGAATGGACCCTAATTGGAAGCCAAAAGTATGACAAATTTGGGCCCGAACCGCTGTTGTACCACCGGTGATAAAAATCTCACTCTTTTGTAAATTTGGTTGTAAGCCACTCCATATTGAGAAAGTATGGAGGCCCTCCTTTAGACAGCAGACCGACGGCATACTAGCCTCACTAAATAAGAAGACATTATCTGCAAAGAATAAATGGGTGAGCCGAGTAGCCTTGCACCTCCAAAAGAATCGGTAAGCCGGAAGCTGACTTTGGCAATTAAGGATGCCAGAGAAAACTTCCATGACAATGGTAAACAGGTATGGGGACATGGGATTGTCTTGTCTCAATCCATGTCCACTATCAAAGAAACCATGAAGTTCACCATTTATAGAAACAGAAAATTTAGGGGTATGCACACAGATCATGATCAATCTGACAATATTGGTCGGAAAGCCAAACGCAATCAGAGAAGTCTCCAGGAAGTTCCAGTCCAACATATCATATGCTTTCCGGAAATCCACTTTAATGGCACATTTAGGGAGGTACGGGTCATTGTGAAACCCGCTAAATAGCTCTTGGGCTAGCAAAATGTTGTCATTAATCATTCTACCTTTCACAAATGCAGTTTGCACAGGGCTAATAATAGACGGGAGAACTGCAGTTACCCTATTTGCAAGAATCTTAGTAATACATTTGTAAATGGTGTTACAACATGCAATGGGCCGAAAGTCAGACACCGACGAGGCATTTGGAAACTTTGGAACCAAGGCTAGAATGGTGTTGTTTACCTCCCTCAAGAGGCAACCTGAGTTGAAAAAATCCAATACCGCTTCAATAACTAATGACCCAACAATATCCCATTTCTGTTTGAAAAAATCAGCATTATATCCATCAGGACCAGGGCTTTCCCCCTAACAAGAGAAAACATAGAGTCACGAATATCCAAAGTAAGGATAGGCTGAGACAAGGCGCATGCCTGATCATCACTGAGTGGAGTGTCAATAGTTTCTTTGATCTCCTAGGCAGATGGCCTGAGGGACAAGTCCATCGGGCCTAAGAGCTCTTGGAAGTGGGAGACAAAAACGTGTTGTACTTCCCGCAAGTCCGTCACTAGATTACCCGAATCATCCTGAACGGACATGATATGGTTGCGTAAGTGCCGTCTATTTACAGAGTGGTGGAAAAATCTTGTATTATGATCTCCCTCTTTGAGCCACCGAACCCTAGACTTCCGTCTAAAGAAGGATTCCTCATTGGACCGAAGATCATAGTAGGTACGAAATTGAGCTTTTTCCAAGTCCGCCAACGAGCTGTTCCATGGGTCTATTTGAAGGGCTTCTTGAGTAGACAGCATAACCCACCTAGCATCATCAGCTCTTGAAGAAATCTCAGAGAAAACATCCCTATTAAGCTGCTTGAGACGTCCCTTAAGAACTTTGAGCTTGTAGTACAGTCTGAACATAGGTGAGCCTGCCCTGTTACTATCCCAGACCTGAGAAACAATCCCCCAGAAAGACGGGTGCTTCATCCAAAAATTAAAAAATTTAAAAGGTTTCCGATTGGTGGTTGGTGTCAGGATTCTTACCAACATAGGGGTGTGGTCAAAAATGCTGGGTGGAAGGAATGAGGCTTCCGAAAAAGAGTAGTCCATACACCACTTAGTGTTGACAAGGACCTTGTCCATACACCACTTTTTTTATACTACTAAAAACCTCAAATTATGCTACTTGTGACAATTTTATTTTGAACTTTTTTGTGTGCCACAAAAAGCCCAAATTATGCTACTTAGGACAAATTTACCCTAAACTTTCTGGCGGAAGGGCATTTTCGTCCTTTTCCATTTTCTTTATTTCTTTTTCTTTTTTTTTCCCTTCTTCTTCCTTCCCTCTGCCATGGTTGGCAGAGGGAAGCCGGTGATGGTTGCTCGAGCCTTGCCCAACCCAGGCGAGGGTTGCCTTGCTCAACTCAAGCGAATGTTGCCCTAGCTAGATCTGGTCATGGCAACCCTTGCCTAGGTCGACCGAGGCGAGGGTCACCCAAGCCAGATTTGGCGAGGGTCGCCCTCGCCTTGCCTGATGTCAACAAGGGCCGCCCTCGCCTTGTTAGGATTTGGCGAGGGCAACTCTCGTTGACTCCAACGCTAGCGAGGGCGGCTATCGTCGACTTCCCTTTGCTAGCCATGGTAGATGGAAGGAAGGAGAAGGAAAAAATAATCAAAAGGACAAAAATGCCTTTTAGCCAAATAAATTGGGATAAATTTGTCCTAAGTGGCATAGTTTGAAATTTTTTTGTGGTACCAAAAAAGTTTAGGATAAATTTTTCACAAGTGGTAAAGTTTGGGATTTTTAGTGGCACAAAAAAAAGTTCAAGGTAAAATGTCACAAGTGACATAGTTTAAGATTTTTGATGGTATCTGCTCTAAACTTTTAAATCTAGTGTCATTTCAATCATTTTAACTCATTTTAAAAATATTTTAATAAAATTTTGAATATTTATTTATTTATTTATTTTCCTTTTTTTTTCCCCTTCCTTTACCTCTGGCCAGTCGCTAGAATATGGCTAGCTTTGTTGGTTGAACTCACTAGAGGCCACAAGGGTAGTCTTGCGACCTTTGGGTAGCCTTGCTAGTGGCTGCTAAAGGACCTCTGGCTGGTCGCTAGCCTGAAGACAGGCTAGGAAGAGAAAGGAAAAACAAAAAAGAAGAGAAAAAAAATAAAAATAAAAAAAAAAAAAAAAATAAAAAAAATATTACCGGCCATGGCACATAGGCTGATCGGCGTCTACATCAACAATATTTGGGCAAAATTAGTTGGATTGATTAAATTAGCACTAGATCAAAATGTTTAGGACTGAATTGACATTATGTTAAAATATTAGAATTGAATTGGCACAAATCAAATGTTTATGAATAAATTGATACATATGAAATAGGTTTAAAACTTTTCTGTCCTATGATTTCGTTACTCCTGTAAAATTAGCTTTCAATTGTTTAGCATTTAGTAATCTAGCATTTGAAGGATTGTCTCATTCCAAACACAGCCTAGGACAAGTGGGAGAAAATCCCATGATTGTCCTCGGATGGAGGTTGGCTCAACCAATCTTTTGTTGAGTCAAACTAAGTATCTTCAACACTGCTCACATACTTCGGATCATGTATTGTCAAAGCAAAAGAAGGGAAAGTGGGACAAGAAGGTCACCTCGCCCTTCCGTGCACCTTTAGAGAGCTACATTGCAGAGATTGTCGTTGAGGGAATGCCGGAGAGGTTGAAGGCGATCGTAAAGGGTCGATGATGAACTTTTGGATTCGTCCGCATTGGTGACCAATTCACTCGCCATTGTCTCACCCGCCCTCTATGTCACGCAGTTTCCAAGGGAGAATATCGATAGTTGCTTCAAGGAATTTAAAAAATATTAGTGAGGGCAAAGTTGGAAAAAAAGTTAATGAGTCCTTGAAGCCTCCTTCGTAAAATGTTGAAAGCTCAAAGGATTTGTCTTGGGTTTTCAGTTTTACCAATGCCGATATTTTCCCAAATAATCTAGAACTTTATTTATCAAAACCGATTACTTTCACTAAAGAGAATATAGGGGCCCAAGGTCTTTTGACTAAAGTAAATGTACTTGTAGAAATCCGGCTTACTCAACCAAATAATTTGAAATATGTCTTCTTATTTTATATTGTTTGAAATAATTAGTTTATGATAATTTATTTTCATTATTGGTAAAAATATATGTTTAATCGAGATTTGATGAAAATATAATTATTTTATTTATTTTTGTAAATGATATTAGTGATCGTCTTTTAGGAGAATATTTTCTAAATTATTTATCTTCCGCGAATCAAGCACTCTAAATGTGAAACCACTAGAATCCCTTCATCTTGAAATAATGCCTAAACCTGAAAAAAGAGAGTCCTAAATAGACTCAAGCTGAGTCTCAAATTAACTCCTAGCGATAAGAATTTTAGAATTTCTCGATAAATAATCATGTAATTTTCACTAATAAATATAGATGGAGAATGTCAACCATTGAATCTGTCCCCCCGCTGCACACTCATGGTGAAACCGAAATGTACCGACTGGCGACGAACTCAGACTAGTCACTAGTAGGGGTGTCAACGGGTCGGGTCGGGTCGGGTCTTGATGTTACCCGACCCGACCCAAACAATAAGGGCCATGTCACTTGACCCGACCCGAAATGCATAAAACATTAAGCAAAAAAAACGGGTCGGTTCGGTTCGGGTTGGGTCGGGTCGGGTCGGGTCGGGTCGGGTCGGGTCGGGTCGGGTTTCGGGTTTTTTTTTATTAAAAATATTACAAATTTTAATAAAAATATTATAAAGGGAATTCGAAATACTCTTACGTGATGCCACAAGACCTCGTCCAATCCGTCCGTGAACCGTGATGCCGCGAGGCCTTGTTCAACCCGTCCGTGAACATCTCCGTAGACAGATAATTTTTTAATAAAAAATTATGACAAAGGGTATTCGAAATGTTCTTACATGACGTCGCGAGGTCTCGTCCAACTCGTCCGTGAACATCTCCGCGGACAGATAATTTTTTAATAAAAAGTTATGACAAAGGGACTTCGAAATGTTTTTACGAGACATCACGAGATCTCGTCCAACCCGTCCGTAAACATCTCCGCAGACATATAATTTTTTAATAAAAAATTATGACAAAGGGAATTTGAAATGTTCTTACGTGACGTCGCGAGGCCTCGTCCAACCCGTCCGTGAACATCTCCGCAAACAGATAATTTTTTAATAAAAAATATGACAAAGGGAATTCGAAATGTTTTTACGTGACGCCACGAGACCTCGTCCGACTCGTCCGTGAACATCTCCGCAGACAGATAATACTCCCTCCTCTAAAGTTCTGCGTCGGCCGCGAAAAAGAAGCAAATCATATGGAAGATGGGGAGAGAGAGAGGGGGGAGAGGGAGAGAGATTGATGGGGGCTGACTTGAGGGGTGACGACGAAGAACCCGTGAGATGAGACGTGCTGGATGAGTTGCAAATATAAGAAGTTGTAGAGGAGATAGCTTGGGTGGGTGTGTTTGGGTTGAAGCCTTTAATGTGTTTGGGTCGGAACATTGTTCCAACCCTAACTTGACCCAAAACATGTATTCCATTTGTGTTTATAATTGTTACCCAAACAATATTAAGACCCGAAACATATACCATCCTTATTTTGTGTTTGGGTCGTGTTCGGGTCATATTTGGGTTGGGTTGAATGGGTTTTTTTGACACCCCTAGTCACTAGTTATGTTATCTTATCTAATTTTCGTCCTCCCAATCTTCTCCCATCTTTTTATTTTCTAGAACCTAATAGTCTTTGAGAAAATTGTCAAATTAATTTTAAATCTATTGTATGGATGCCAATTTAGTTATAAATTTTTTAATTTTACCAATTTACTCCAAAATTTTATGCGAAAATTCCAATATTATTTTTTCGGACAATTTCCCTAGAAATCACGATCACGTCAGTGTCTTATAGTGAAAAATGCTGGAAGGACTATATTGGAATTTTACACAAATATTTATGACTGAATTGATAAAATGAAAAATTTACTATTGAATTGATATCCATATAATAAATTTATAACTAATTGGATAATTTCTCTTGACTTTCTTCGATGGGAGTAATGCAATAAGTTGCGATTGAAACAATATTTCCATTACTCATTCTAATACCGCACCGACAAACCACGACACGTTTTGTGACATGCTTCCCTCCATTTGATAGTCTTCAGATCTTCAAAAGGTTGTCATGGTTGAACACATCTCCAGGGAATTCATCATCGTGATTGATGATTTAATTCGACTCATCTGCGTTGCATAGTCTTTAGCATTTCTTGATTGTCAATAGTTTATATCCTATTTCTTGACCGCTTTGGGCATGCATGGTAAAATTTTTAGTCCATAAATCAATTTTTCTATTTCTATTCTTCAGATGAATTTCTAAAACAAAATATGCATTTGATAAGGATATAAAATTTCTGTTTCTGGAATAAAAATTCGTTTGACAATATTATAAAATTTCTCCTTCCCGAGCGATGGCTGGAAACCGGCGGCGGTTGGTGACTAGCGATCGACAATGGTCGACGGTAGCCGGGCAGCAAGTGAGTGACCAAAAGCGATAATGAAAGTGAGCAATGAGAAGAGTTTTTGTTTATCACTTTTATTCCATAAATTGTTTCTCACTTTTATTTCATAAATTATTTCTCACTTTTGTTCCAGCAGTAGAGAAGTAACTTTTGATTTGTGTTCCAAATCTATTTCTAGAATAGAAATTTATTCCAGAAATAGAAAAATGAAATTGCATTATTAAACGGATTTCTATTTCAAACCTATTTTTTGAAACAGAAAAATAAAGAAACAGAGAAATAAAAATGATTTCATGCGCACCCTTTGTTTCTGGAGCGCGTCGGCCATCAATCTCGCCTATTTTATCGATTCTGAATCAATTGGGCATATAATTCGATCCACAAACAACAGGAATGGAAGGTGTGAGAAATATTAAGCTGGACGAGTATATCCATGGATATTTTTAGGGGTGATCGATTCTTGGTTTTGTTCCAAAGTGGAATTGGGAACCGATCGAGAGGATCGGTTCCCAAATTTGGGAATTGGGAACCAAACTATTTGGTCCTAGGACTGAGAATCGGACCGGACTGTTGGTTCCGGTCCACCCTAATAAAACCGGTCACTTTTTTTTTTTTTTTTTACTAAAGAGTGGCCGTGTACAATAAGAGAGAATGATGAATCTTAAAATGTAGACGGAAGCGATGATGAGTGAAGAATTATTGTTCCGTAGTTTGCGGTATTATTGGACGAGATAATATATAATTCACATTTTACTAATTTCTTTAAGAAATAATAAAGAAAAGATATATGTAGTTGGTCCGATTCCCTTTTGGAAGGGAATCTGACCACCTGGACTCCAGTTATACTTTTAGGAACCAGGGACTGAATTGACACTCCTATGAATCGGACCGCACTGGCTAGTTCAATTTGATCCGGATAGTTTTCGATTTGGATGGTCTGTTTTACACGTTCCTAGATATTTTGATCTTAATTTGAAGGAAGCATCTATTGGAATTGGAATTTGGAGGGCGCATGGGGACCCCTGTAACTTTTTCCCTTCTTTTGAAGTGATAGAAATGGGCTTTTAATAGATGGAGATGCCGAGGCAGTCCACGGCAGAGAATCACAAGTAGTTGATGCTAGAGTTTTCTACTGACATGGGTTACATTAATTAAAATTTGTATCTACCATTTTATGAGATGGATTTAGTAATGTGAAATATAAAATTCTTAATTAGTCCAATATGAGGCCGTTTTGTAGCCCGGTTTATGATAAGAGAGCATGCGGCTTAAAACTCTATAAATAGTGCTTAAGACTCTCATCTGACCCCGATGCACAAATAACCTCACATAATGAGCGTTTACCGAATGCTAAAAAGCACTTGAACTTTGAATCGCTATTATTCCCGTAAAAAATGATAGATTTCAAATCAAATATGCAACTCACTTTCTTCTCTTTTATTCTAGATTCTAACTTTGGGGATATCTTGGGTGCCTTTTTCGCGAGTTCCAGTTAAAGCCATTTCCCTAGCGTCTACAAAGTCATCATAAGATTAACAATGTCATTACTATTTCCGTCGCATCCTAAATCAAACTACAGTAAAATTTCAAGGTCCGAAAATTACATCTTTACTAAAGAACTCTCTCCAATTAAAGGAATCCAAGCCTCGGAATTGTTATTGAGTGCGTCGATCTCGTGGGTCCCTTCTCTTTTTTGTTTTTATGTTTTCATTTTCTTTTTTTTCCGACTCTCCTCTACTTTCTTGCTTTCTAATTTATTGCACCAGCAGCAATAATGAGACATTTGGGCCGAAAAATTGAGTTCATGGGCTTGGGAAAGGATGCTGGGCTTAATCCTGTGATTGGGCTTGAACTTCTTTTGTTTTGTTTTGTTTTGTTTTAGACATCCATCTGTGGCATTCTATCTTCCTTTCAGAAATTTTCGTCGTCCAAAGTTGGAATTGCCTCGATTATCATAAAAATGAAGGTATCCATGCCTTGCATTTGCTTCGAGCTTCCAAGTAGCCTCTCTTGTATCTAGTTGGATTTTCACATATGGAATAGTTTGGCGTCACTACATTTGATCATTTCTATCAATTGATGCTAATTGGCTGCTCCTCATAAGGTGTGTTCACCTTAACCTCAAAGGTATAACATCAAGCACATATTTAAGATTTTATATATATTTCCGCAATTAAAGGACATGGAACACATTATGTATGCCATATAGAAATGGCGACAAAGCAAATTTATAATCTACATTGTCAACTTCTCTAAGATCAAGAATAGTCATATGCATCTTGGACTTAACTTGCTACACATGTGGAATTTCATAACTCCCTTCATAAGAGCAACTTGAAGAAAACACGTGATCCCCCACATTGAATTTTCACTATGGGCCTTTCATGGTATGTATAATTTTTTTCACGACTTTGCACTGTTTTGACTTTTGACCTGCTCTCCAACCAACTTGACTTTCTCTTCTTATTGTCAAATAAATGGGAAGATTACTAATTTAGTTTTAAACCTATTATATGGATATCAATTCAATACTAAAATTTTCAACTTTACATATGTAATGCTAGTCATTTACACAAAATTCCAATGGAGTCCTTCTAGTCAATTGTCCTTGAAAATGAATCCACGCATAACGTCAT
This sequence comes from Corymbia calophylla, assembly GCA_014182845.1. Lineage (NCBI taxonomy): Eukaryota > Viridiplantae > Streptophyta > Magnoliopsida > Myrtales > Myrtaceae > Corymbia > Corymbia calophylla. The sequence goes on from CM024693.1 coordinate 23,035,394, forward strand.
TTTAGATTAAGTTGTACATATCAGTGCTTCACGTTGGATGGCCGTTGATGATTAAAAGCTGTTAGCAATTGGTCAAAAGGACAACATTGAAATTTTACACAAAATTTTGGGGGTGTACTTATCAACTCTAACTTACCATATGGCAAGATCCTGCTCATTGACAGCCATAACCCTCTTATTATAAGTACATGGACTTATTTATTTATCTGAGGGTGTTTAGGAGAGACTCTGCCATATAGACCTCTGACATTTAAATGCATAATAACCTCTAGGAAACCATTAGACAAACCCGGTATCCTAAACCAGTTTTTATTCCCAAATACGACATGATTAACCTCTCGATGTTGAAAATTCCCCACATTACAAAAACTATGTGTGCCACATATGAGTTATACTGGAAGCAAATCCCACAAAAAGTAATGATAAAAAAGAAGACTTGGCATCTCCATTTGCTATTGACATGCTTGTAAGTAGGGGTGTCAAAACCAATCTGTACATGTGAGCTGAAATTTTTGGGTCCTTTTGGTTTGGGTTTTGTTTTTCCTTGGGTAAATGATCATAAAATGGGTAGAGTACTTGTTTTAGTTTGGTTCGGGTCATGACTTGAATGGAACCAAGACACGTTGCCCAATTAAAAAGATAGTCACAAACATAGGAGGAAGGAAAGCCCACATGCCATGCAAGATGTGTTTAGGTAAACAAATACTTGACCCGGCCTGACTTGACCCGTGACTTTTTGTTTGTGTTCTATTTGGGTTTCGGGTTGGGTCGGGTCATTATGAAAATGTGCACTTCATGTTTGGTTTGGATCGAGTTAGCTGGAAATTCAACCTGACCTGTCGATAGAAAATGAGAATGAGGCACTTCATCATCTCCCTCCGAGCCAAACTCAGCTACAGACCACACATCTCTCGCCAAACTCAGACAAAAAACCAAAATGAGCCATCATGTCATCAAAAGTACCGGCCACACACATTCAATTGAGTCTCCTCAAAGCATGTGGAGCCCAAATGAATGGCTTACTTTGCCTTTTATCATAAGGGTTAATATTATAAAAATTCAAAACCGATACATTTATGATAAATATACTCTAAATTAATCTTTTGACCATTAAAAACTCCAAACTGATACATCTGTAGCAAATTTATCGTCTATTAATTTTTATTAAATTTTACTATTAAATTACTAATTTAAATGACACATAACACTTAAGGTGCGTACATCGGTTTGAGATTTTACCTTTTATTTGCCATAGGTATATTAGTTTGTGATTTTTTGTGATATCAATTCAATTTAGTAGAAACTAATGTAGAGTAAATTTGTCATAAATGTACTAATTTAAGGTTTTTGGTGGCAGTAAATCTAACACATATGTAATAATTTGGGTTTTTTGTTTTTGATATCAACCTTTATCATAATCGAGCCTTGGATTATTTGCTTTGGGCTTTTGTGGCTTCAGGGGTTGTGGCATTGGGGTTCCACAATTGGGCAAGTTTCCTCCAGCAACCGATGATCAAGGCCGGAGCCCGTCGGACTAGTTTGAGCAGCCTACAGCAGGGACGAATCCGTAAAATACGATAAAGATAAGGGCGGGTCGGGCTTGGCTTAATAGATCTTTAGACATTTCTATTTTGAAAATCTTCAATTTTTTTTATTATATGAAGTCAAGAATTTACCCCGTTGTGTGTTCGACCTATTGAACGAAAAATCACCTAGGATTAAGAGAATGAAAATTTCAATACTGAAGTACACGAAATTAATTGGACTTGCGTTGTGATTATCCTAAGAGTACAGGCTAAAATCAGGCACACTAAGAAGAGGATTCAATTTCTTTTTTTTTTATTAGAAAGAGACAATCGCAATTTATTCAAAAAATCACATTGACATAGATACATTAAAATTTGTTCCAAAAGACAAACAAGTAGCAAGGTTTAATACACAGAATGTAGTCAGGAATCAAAGTAGGGAACTTGCATAGTAGTAGTTAATGAAGCAATTAAACAAATTAGAAATAGTGTCAAACCACAGGACTTTTTAAATCAAGGTGTTGAACTAAGAAAGCGTTATGCTCTTAAAAAAATTCAACTCGTTTGTGCCGAAAATTGACTAGGTCGTCGATATAGATAAGTATGTGACTAGAGTATAAGTTATTTAAAGATGGGAGCCATTGTCGATGAGCATTGTTAGGGAAATCGCTTATGATATTTTGAAGATGACAAAATAATCAACGGCTACTAATGAGTTTAATGGTGGAGTTAACTTGTTGATGCACAAGCCGTAATGTAAATGATGTCCCAATAGGATGAACAAGACATTAACCATAGAAGTGTCCACAAGCTGGAGGTACTTGAATAGAAGATGAACAAGCATAGAATAGGTAGTTTGGTAAAGCTTTGAAGTACCATGGATTAGTGAACAACGAGGTAGAATCACGTTTGTCAATATAATTGGATATCACCAAACAATTGGAGTTGGATAATCAGACTCACCATCGGACTCAAGGTTACACATGGATATCTTCAGAATCAACAACATGGAAATCGACAATATTTACATGCGGATATCATCAATGCATCTAATTACTTCAGACTCTAACGCTAAAGATAAATATTATCAAAGTTTGAATTCTACATTGATAAATATTTAGACGCAAAACTTCATTATCATCGCTAGTGATTTGGATTGAATTTCCTACCAAAAAAAGTATTGATCTTATATCTCAATGGTTATTTAATCTTCTTCATACAATTTCGTCCAACAGGTAAATTAAAAATGATCTTCTAAACACTGTCCAACAGCTAGTGATCTCAGAGAGACATTGAAAGAGTGATTGAGTGAGATAGTAAGACTTGTTGTATACTTGAGTATTATCACTTATAGTTGTAACCTTTGAATTTGTTATCTAGTGGAATCTAGCTAGTAGGTTGTTAATATGGAAAAGTTGACGTAGGCTTATTATAAGTTGAACCACCATAAATATTATGTGCAACTCTTCTATCTCTAAAATCATGTTTATTATTTTTTATAGACTCTTGCACACTTGTGAACTGCATTTGATCTTTGCACTTTAGTGAATACTATCAGATCATTGTCATTATTCAAACACTGAATTTACTCGAATTTGACAATACTTCTCTTGACTACTTTACTTTTGCATTAATTTGTCAAGATTTGTTAAAATCACCTATTCACTCTCTTTTTAGGTGATTCTACTAGCCTCCAACAACCATAAAAAATGTTATTGATATTGATGTACATCAATAACCATTAATTTGTTGTCGATGTATGACGACATATGGTTGGTGGTTGTCAACAAGAAAAAAGAGTCAATGGATTGCCAACTGAAGCATCGGGAGAAGGTTGGATATTAGGTGACGTCGAGATGTGCTTATGAAATCTTGAATTTGAAATCATTAGTGAGGGAAGCTACCAAGGTCGATAAATCATGGGGAAAGAATGAATGAGGCAACACACATAAGGATGAAGAATCAAAATGCGATTTTAAAGGAACAACTGCTTGAAGACAATATCATGGCCTCATGAGAATATGGGTACAAGGCTCTCAAAGACACAGAGGAATGACTATAATTGCAAGAGAACTGCTCCTAGATGTTTATGACGCGAGCACTATAAATAGCAGCATTTGTTTATTAGGAGTTTCGTACACCAATAAATAAACATATTATCTTTTAATTATCTTTCATAATAGTAATAGTAGTTATAGTTTCTAGACTCATGTCGTTGACTAAATTTCAATGTGTTTCTTAACTGTAACTTTTAGATTCACATTGTCAATTAAATTCCAACGTGTATTTTTGCTGTATATATTGGATACCTCGTCGTCAATTAAGTTTTGGCATTACATCTTTATGTCCTCAGATTTTGTTGTCGATTAAATTCTAGCATGATTCGTGTACCTTTGGTTCTATTGGAGTGATTATGTTCTTAGGCTTTATCATCAATTAAATTCCAGTATTGTTTGTATACCTTTAATTTCATTTAAAGTGAAATTATTGTTGTCTACTCGTGATATTTCCTGTTTAGAGTCACTATAGAACCTCTCCCCTCTAATAAAAATCGAACAACGACTTATGGCAAAAGTCATCCAATCCAATTCGAGCGAAATATAATTTTAAAAAGGAAAACAATATAAAAAAAGTCAACCGTGGAAGGGGAAGACCGGTTTTATTTAGTTGGGTTGTAGATGAGGCAAGGGGTGAGCATCGGTCCAGGGTCAACCTTGGACCGACCCAACCCTACTAGTCTTGGTCCGGTTCCTAGGAGGGCTGGGTTGGTCTTTGGTCTTGAAATTCTAGGACCAACATTGTGCGGGTTGGTCCCTGGTTCTGAGAGTTTAGGGTTGGTCCAACCCGAACCAACCCTAACTATTAAATATATTTTTTATTAGATATATTATTTATTATATGTGCAATATGTTATTTATAATATTTTTTTTAATCTATTGTAAAGAGCAAATCTTTACTCAAACGACATCTTCCTTCTCTAGTACTATTGTTTTCTTCTTTCTTCTTTTTCTTCTTAGTCTTCAGTTTGTCAAGTAAAATCAAAAGAAATAATTCTACTCGCGAGCAACCTTGCCCCACTCACCTCTAGCTACTTATCACTCGACGCTCGATCCTCACCTTGCTAGTTGCTCGATACTTGCGCCGATTGCCTCTCTTCATTAACCTTGCTCGTTGCCAAGTAAATTAGAATGAAACAAAGCCCTAATTAGAAACCCTCTTTGCTTTGCTCGTGAGCAAAGCTCGCCTCACGGCTCTATAAGGAGTCTTAATTGTTTTTATGATTTCTTGCATTTAGTAAATGTGAAATTTTTATTATTGCCCTATCTTAAATTTGTTAAATATATACTGGTATTTATAATTTGGTTGTTTAATGCCTCATTATTGATGGATATATAATTTGAAATAGTAGGTTTTCCTTTTTAATGAATACAAAAAATAAAACAAAAAAATTATCGGTTGGTCCTAGGTTGACCGTGGAACTGGATCGAACCCATTGGGTTGGTCCGGTCTTTGGTCCCAAAAATTGAGAACCAACACTATACGGGTTGGTCCCAAGGTTAGGGGGTGGACCGGCCCAACCCGGACTATGCTCACCCCTAGATGAGGCAAAGACGACAACAACATAAGCGCATACGACTCTGTTTTTGCTCCATACTTTCAGCGTGCCGCCAGATCCGATTCTCTCTGTTGTCTTCCTCGATTCTCTGTTCTCCTTGAGAGAATGAGCGATAATTACGATTTCGACCTTCTCACGAGTCCGAGCTCCACCACTCCTTACCAACTTGCCCCTTCTTCAATCCCCACTTCAAGTCTTCTTTTTCCTTGAAGGAAGACCAACGACAACTAAATTTTTGCAGTCCATTTAATCATTTATTACATAGAAAAGTTAAAGAGAATTCTGACTCCTAAATAGAAATATTGTTGAATTTGCATATGTATACAAGGAGCATTGTCATGAGCCTACATAAATTGCATTATAATTGAACTGATTTAAGCGGGTGGGTTTTGAGTTTAATTGAGTTGATTGGGGATGAGAAATTCGGCTGTGATCATTACTCCTTTAAGTGACTAGATCCATTTAACACCAATATTAAATCTATTTATGACCATTTATTGAATATAACTAACTTATATAATAATCCAACCATCAATAAATGGGTCTATGACCCATTATGGCAATTTTATTAACAATTACTTATTCATTGGTATTCAGTAGGGCACTGGCATTTGATACCAATAGACCTAATGATGGGTTTGGCAGCCTCACACGGGCCATAAAGGCCCAAACCTCAACTAACCCTAATCTAACCCCCATTCACTCAATATATCTATAACATTGGAAGGGGACATAGAGACAAAGTGATTCGAGAAATGGGATTGGGCATGGTGGTGAAGACACAATAACAAGGCAGGGAAAATTGAAGACTCAGACTGATGTTGAAACTCCGCCAGGCAAGGTCAAAGATGAAATAGCGATTGAAACACAAGGGCCAAGGATAACAAAGTACGCCCCCATGCCAACCAAAGAAAGAAAACTTTGGCCACAAATAAAGGTACATAGTGACCGAGAACCTCACCTCAATGGTGACCGCTCTATGGCTTGTCATTTTTCAGAATCAAGCCTTAAATTACCTGCATCTGACTTTTGTAGTTTTGGTGGGGGTGGCACAGGGCTTGCTCAATTGGGCAAGCTCCTCTAGCAACCGATGACGTCAAGGCCGGAGCCCATATGACTAGGTTGAGCCCTCTAGTAGGGACGAACCCAGAAAATATAATAAAGATGTCGGGACCTAATTTTTCTATACAATTTGAATCTCACATAAATATAATTTAACCTCAAATGATATGCACAATGGTTCTGCATAATGAAAATTCTCATCACAGAAGATACACCCCTACTTTTATTACACACTCTGATCTAGTCTTTAAAGAGATCTTGCAAAGCGTTGATCTAAATGTCCATGAACTCTAACTCGATTAAATATTTTGGAGTGAGCCTAAGTTAAGTAAATGAAAACTCAAAGTCTAAAGTATGAGATATACTTGCCACTCAATTTGAGAGCATAATAACATAATAACAATTAATAAATAATTTGAAATATCGATATCAATAGTGAAATCAACATATTATTGAAGTTCGTTTAAGATAATTTAATATAAGGGTTACATGAATGACTATATTTATGTGTGCAATGAATAAATCCCACTGTACAACTATATGATGATGACTATTCCATACTTATTCTCACAATAGGCTAATCAATCCATATCAGGCTCCACAAGCCATATCATCCCATGCATGAACTATAGGATTTCATGTTCTCTCAACTTGTCATGATCTGTCTTTGACAATATAACATTTGCCTTCACACATAGTATTATACAAATAAGGGAGTTTGCTTTCTAGTGATATGCAGTGGAAAAGGTGTTCAGCACATGGCATGAGAGACATGCGAATCATCAAAACATGACAACTGCCATGTAAGTGCAAATAGTACAACACTGATCTCTTGGCATTGCTTATGTTAGCAATGGAAACCAATCACCCATTAATCTACATTTGCAAATCAACTAACTCTTATTCATAAAAATTCATCGTCCTATACATAACAACATCACGTGCAAATCATCGCTACATAACAATTGCCATGTAATAATGGTGCAATTAGAATTGCACTAATCTCTTGGCAATTTCCTAAAATAATAGTAACAATCAATTAATTACATGCTTTTCGACATATAGACCCTCATCCTCTTTTCACCATACCATCATCATATAATCGAGACCTATGTAAAACTCATATATCATTTAGATTAATTTAACCTTAGGCAATCAATTCTTTATTAACTTAGGTAACTTATATAATTTTCATTTCTAATCCTTGCCATGAATAAATTCAGCTTAATCAACAAAAATTAAAACTAATCTCTACAATTCTAGATTTCCATAATTATGTAATTTCCCCAATAAAATTTCTCATTTTATAATTTTGACCCTTAACTTCCATTCTTCACTTAATCAAGCCATATCAATAAAATTAAATTAAATACCTAATGCAATTCATTTGCTACCAAAGACATATGGATTTTTATTTACAATATAGACACAGCACGGACTTTATTAAATTACCAAAACAACCCATTTTAAAATTAACAGTGCAATTAAGTTTAATTTTGATTAATTAGATAAATTATCTAGATTAGACAATTAATTGTATAATTAACTAAGAACCTAACATCGTAAGCATCCTTAACATGTAAACTACCCAGTTGTAGATGAGACCTTAAACTTTTTGCAATTAAAAAAAAATTCCATATTCTACAATATTCTTAGATTTTTCATCCGATTTTTTTCCTTTAATTAATAAAACTTAATTACTAAGCAATAATCATTTTTATCAATAAAATTCACTGTTCACAGAAGAAATGGTATGCTGTAAATTTATGTTTTTGCCCTTATATTACACAAATCACTATTTTATCCCTTTACTTTCATAGTTTCATCTCTTTAATACTTTTGTTCGTTGAAGTCATTCAAAATCCTATTGAAATCACTCAACCGTACTTTTATCCATGAAATAAAGTCATGATCTATAGAATGACTCATATAATCGTTTTTGTCTCAAAGAAACAACATGGCATCACCCATGATACAAAATAATCAAGATTACTCATAAACATAGTCTTTACTCTGAGCTCATCCTATCATTAATTATTTTTACAACATGGACCTTTAATATCATCCATACTTTAAGCTAAAACCAAACGAGGAGCAAGAGTATTAAGTGGATGAACGCACTTTAGGCTTGAGAGATTCAATTACGTTGGATGGAAAGCTTTGAGAAAACATAGAGTTTTGTCCACCTTAAAGTCAAGTATAGACTCTTGCTCGTTAAGCAAATCAAACCCCTAATCTAACAATATTAAGGTGGCCAAAACTTTGAGTGAGAAAATCCTACCTCAAAGAAACTTGTTTGATTAAATAAAGCACACTAACTTAAACATCTTGATCTTAGCTTTCATATTTCTAAATATTAATGCAATAGTTTTAAGTGGATGCCTTCAATTTAGTAGAGTAGAAATGAATATGAGATGAGCTATGTGAGAAAGATGATGAATAGTAGTAGTGGAGAGAAAGAGCGAGGGCATGATTGGCCAAGTATGTGCATGAATGAGTAGTCTTGACTTGCCAACATTTCAAGAACATTAATGAGCTAGAGTTAAAGAAATGATGCCATGCATGATGTAATTTAGGATGCACCAATAATCTCTAAGAGCTTTTGTGTAGTGTCAGATACTACGACACGTGTCTGATGCTCTCTGACACGCTTCGACATGCGGTCAACAGGTGTTGGAAAATCTAACATGTGGTCAACTCGCCCAACTCGCTTTGGACATGTGATTCCGACACGCACATGATCAATTTTAACATTTTTTAATAAATGAGGAGTCAAAATATAAATATATAAAAATTAAAAATTAAAAAATGATAAAGTGGGAAAAATAAAAACCTACTATTCTCTTTTCTTTTAACTCTCACTTCCCTTGATGCATAATTCCTTGTAGTTTGTTTTTTTTTTTCTTGTCTTCTCTTTTGGCATGCTACGATACGTGAGTTTAGAATGTGGATTTCTTTTTTTCCTCCAAGTTTTATAGATTATTGAATGGAGTTGAATTTGTCAAATTGAAACAATAAATAATATTAACAAATTGTGGATTAATGTTTTTAGTATAAATTCAAAATTGGCTATTTTTTATTATTTATTTATGAATTTGAATTAAATTAATTTGATTGAAATAATCTTAAAAATGATAATTTATCATATAAATATAAAAATATATATTTAAGATACAATGTGTTAGAATTTTCTATTTTTTTGAGAAATGATGTGTCGGCATATCATATCGTGTCATATTGCATGTCGCATGTTAGTGTCGGTGTTACTTAGGATGTAATCTTTAAGTTAAAACATATGGTTGGACAATTGAGGAGATATGGCAAGATTAATGAGTGATAAGTGGCTAACTTGAGTTGGCAAAACTTGTGGTAAAATAGTGTTAAGTGTAACATCCTCGAAACTGACCCCGTAATGATCAACCATAAGGTCCTAAATGAATCAACCATGGGCCGTTGGCCATGGATCGATTGGTTTGATTGGTAAGTATCAATGATCGATCATGGTCCGATCGACCGACCAGTCATGAATTGGTCGAGGCGTCAGCTGTGAAAAGTACACCGACCATACCAATGGGATGGATTATCAGCTTATAAGATGACCTTTTTGGTCATAAGAATTTGTCATGAGATGATTTTGGATCGGCGAATGGTCATGGGTCGATTTGACCGATCATAACACTTGGTCACGGGTGACTCCGCTCGCTATGCACCGATACATGGACGATCCAATTTGACCAAAAGTAATTGTCTTCCGACCAAAAATGCATCATTCCTTATTTAATTCTTAATGATTAGAAAGGAATCTTGAATTGGAACTTGAGTTGGCAAAACTTGTGGTAAAATAGTGTTAAGTGTAACATCCTCGAAACTGACCCCGTAATGATTGGCCATAAGGTCCTAAATGAATCGACCATGGGCCGTTGGCCATGGATCGATTGGTTGATCGGTAAGTATCAATGATCGGTCATGGTCCGATCGACCAACCGGTTATGAACTAGTTGAGGCGTCGACTTTGAAAAGTAATTGACCATACCAATGTGATGGATTACTAGGTTATAAGATGACCTTTTTGGTCACAAGAATTAGTCATGAAATGATTTTGGATTGGCAAATGGTCATGGGTTGATCTAACCGATCATAGCGCCTGGCCGCGGGTGATTCTGCCTGACTGTGTACCGATACACAGACGATCCGATTTGACCAAAAGTAATCGTCTTCCGACCGAAAATGCATCATTTCATATTTAATTCTTAGTGATTGGAAATGAATCTTAAATTGGAACTTGAGTTGGTAAAACTTGTGGTAAAATAGTGTTAAGTGTAACATCCTCGAAACTGACCCCACAATAATCGGCCATAAGGTCCTAAATGAGTCAACCTGGGCCGTTGGCCATGGATCGATTGGTTCGATCGGTAAGTATCAATGATCGGTCATGGTCCGATCGATCGACCGGTCATGAACGGTCGAGGCGTCGGCTGTGAAAAGTATACCAACCATACCAATGGAATGGATTACTAGCTTATAAGATGACCTTTTTGGTCACAAGAATTGGTCATGAGATGATTTTGGATTAGCGAATGGTCATGGGTCGATCTGATCGATCATAGTGCCTGGCCGCGTGTGATTCCGCCCGACTATGCACCGATACACAGACGATCCGATTTGATCAAAAGTAATCATCTTTTGAACAAAAATGCATCATTCCTTATTTAATTTTTAGTGATTGGAAATGAATCTCGAATTAGTGATGTCCGATCATGGATTGGTAATGTACCAGCCATGAACCATACGGATGGATCGGGCGTTGATCGGGCGTTGAAATGAGCCCCGGGATGGACTCGGCTATTCCTTCATAATTCCTAAGGTCCATAAGTGCATTGACTTAGTGTTAGGCCATGGATAGCCTTGGAATTGGCCGTGAACCAATCCGATGACTAATGACCAATTATAAGGGAAATTCACACTAGGCTTGGCAGTAGGCCTAGGGATCGGCCCGAGAGCTAGTCCCAAAGCCGCCCAGTCGACCCAAGGGCCGGCTATTGAGCCAACCCAAGGACCGACTCTCTATGGCCGCATGGCCACCCAAGGAAACGGTTTGGGCGAATTTGGGGTATGTGGCCCGAACCATGGGCATATGTAATTTGGTTTTCCAAGATATGCTATATGATCCCTTTTCTGGTCCTGGAACCGACTTGGATGGTGGAATTCTCTGGACCACCTTCTTGAGGAAGGAAAGGTCAAAAGAGAAGAATCATCTAGAAGCCCTCATTAATGGCAATGGATAAGGCTTATTCTTTACTTTTCAAAGTTCATGATTATGGTCAAAAATATCTTGGGGGCCATGAAAATGATGGATCATACATGGCCCAATCGGAAGGTGACACCCGAACCCTCATTATGAACTTATGAAATTTTAGAGACCTAGTTGGCAAGTCAGACATCTTTCTAGTCAAACTTCCATAAATACCAATAAATGAGGAGAAACAAATGGTCCAATAGGAAAGTGAAATGCGGGCCGTCGTCGATGACGTCTACTCACTAGACCGCTAAGTAGAACCTTTTAGCCATGCTTAGTCATCATTTAGGTTCAATTATTGATCATATATGCTTGCCACTTAAGGATTCTAGGCGGATGAAATTGAAACGTGCATAGGCGGATGCATTTCACAGGGAAGAAAGGCCAAAGGTTGACTTCTTGTCGGTAGTGGCGGCGGTGGGCGCTGGTTCCTTCAGCAAGGCGTCCAGCTCCTGCATGAATCTTCGCATCGCCGGGGCCGGCAGGCACATTGGGACGACGATGCCGTTCTCGCCCTGCCGGTTCCTGGAGGGGATGTAGAAGCAGGTCACCCCAGGGATGGCCCCGACACCACCCTTGGCCGTGCCACTGTACACGGCCTCCCCCCACCCGAAGTCCACGTCCCCGTACCCGGCCTTGGTCGTGTCCGACACTAGGAAGGACCGCACCACCGTGAAGTGTGGCCTCCCCCGGATCACCATCAGGTCCGCCAGGGACCTCATGTACTCCTCCGTCACGTCCGCCTTGGCCTTCTTCACCAGCTCCAGCGCGTACCCCAGCGGGTTCTGGCACAGCCTGTCCGCCCTTGTCACCGCCACCGGGAATGCCAACGCGTTCCCGTAGTACCCAGCTGGCAGGGGCGGGTCGAACTTGGTCCGGACGTTCACGATGCACAGCACCCGCACCTCCTCCTCCGGGTCGGGCTGCAGCGCGATGGTGCGGCACTGCCAGAGGCACGCGGTGAGGATCTCGAACGTGGAGCTGTTCTGCTGGTGGGGAGGCATCCGTCGCCGGAGCACCGCCATCTGGGCGGCCCCGAAGAAGAAGGAGCGGTGGTCCAAGTCGTCGAGCGCCATCAGGGTCCCCTTGGTGTCCTCCACCTGATCGTACTCCCGGTGGGTACACGTGATCCGGGGCGGGTCTCGGGCGTCCAGGAGCTCCCTCTCCCACACCGGCAGAACTGATGGCGCGTCGGCGCCCCTCGCCATCTCCCCGATGGCCTTCATGAACTGGACCAGCCCGGCCGCGTCGCTCATCGTGTGGTTGAGCCGCAAGGCGACGATGAATCCCCCGCACTTGAGCCGAGTCACCTGCAAAACACACGCCATCACGTCGCCGTTCCGCACACCAGCACTCGCCGACAAAACCCCCGTCCCATCACTTTCTACTACATTGATCCAAACAAGCATCATCATCTCATACGTGGGTCGTCGATTCTTACATCCGAAATTAGTCAATAATTATTCATTCCCAGGTGGGGCGCGGTACTCGATCTCGCCTTCGGATTGAAACCTTTTGGTGGTGTCGTGACGCACGAGATGTACTGTGCGCGATATTTGGCCCCTCCCTCCCTTGTCTTGTTGCTAAAAGATTTTCCTATGGACGGCATTTTATCCGTATATGATTCTTATGATGGAAAGCTCATATGATCGATTCAACTCTCGAGAAATAGGAAAAGGTTAATGTATGTATAACCGTCGTTGGAACTTTCAAAATCATGATAGCGGAATGGACACAACGAAGGCAGAACATGCCATATCTTGTAACCGGGGTACCCTTGTTGGAGGTCGGTCACAAGACCTCGTCAAAGGGTTGTCAAAAAATAATGGAGTTTGCATCCACACTTACTTATCCCAGAGATTATCATATTTTGCCTACTTAGTGAAAATCGAAATCTTAATATGGAGTCTATCATAAAGCTTTCCCCACCATAAAGCTTCATTTATTTTTAAGGGCACGCTCTTGAGTTTTCTCTTTTAGGATATGTTCATATCCAAAGCGATTCAATTTTTGAGAAAAAGAAAAGGTTTATATGGATAATCGTCGTTGCAATTTTCAAAATTATCGCAGCTGGAGTGGTGATAACGAAGGCAGAACGGGCCACGCCGTACGTACTACTTCTTAACAGCCCTCTGCTCTCGCCCGTTCGTAGCTATGACCGGTCGTAGACAGTCGTTGTCAAGCGCTTTTCGCGGGGAGAAATGGTGCCGACAAGTCTCCGACCGAACGACCCTCGGACCGACCCATGCAGACGACGGACTCCTTTCGCTGCGTGAAACCGTAAAGATTTTTCGAGCACGAGGGAAGCCAGATGCGCATGTTTATATGTCCAGATTTAGGTTTGTGATGTTTGTCTTTGAGCGTTAGGAGACGAGGTTAGGATTCGTGCAGTACCTGAATGAGCAAGACAGGGGCGTCGAGGATGGCGGAGGAGCCGGGGACGTCGAAGAGGAGCTCCTCCAGGCAAGGGAAGGGAGGCTGGAGGGCGTCCCCGAACTGGTCGAGGGTGACGTTGGCGTCGGCCTCCACGAACATCACCCCTTCCTCGTTGCAGTCCACCACCAGCTTCCGGCCCCGGAGCTCCCTCAGGCGGCCGGCGAATGGGTAGTAGAAGACCAGCGCCTGGGCGAGGCCCTCCCGGACAGCCCGCACCGGATCACGACCGGACCTGTTGCAGCGGTAGAACTGGATCACCGGGATCTGGAACCGGAGGCCCTCCTGGTCGTCCACGTCCGACAGCCTCTTCCGCTCGCGGGGCGTTGGCTGCACTGGGCGGACCAGCTCGGCCTCGCACCTCCGCACCTTGAACACTAGCGAATCTTGATGAGACGCCATGATGATGATGATGGTGACGATGGTGATGATTATGATGTTACTAGCACTAATTATGCGTGACACTCGTGAGCTTCCCTAGCTCGCGCTCTTGCTCCTTTATATGCATGCTCGCGAGGGAGGAGCTTAGTGCGATTGGTAAATGGGCGGGGCCCCCGGCGGACAACTTCAGGTGGCTGCTTCACGAGCGACTTGGCCCGAAAGAAGGGAAAGTTGCCACCGACTTGAAGAAGGGAAAGTTGCCACCGACTTTCTCGACTGCTGCCACCAAATTTCCCGATGATTTGACCCATTTTGACTGTTGATATTATTTCCTACCCCGAGATCCGGACATCATCGTCCTCGCCCCAAGTCTAGCTAATCGAACTGCACTGAGTTAAGCCGTCTATATGGGACGAAAACCCGAGCTTCCTTGATTAATGGGCCCCGTAGGATGTTTCGTGATTCTCCTTCTAGCTCCGACTCTTCACGGTTAGAAGTTGAGCTTAATCAATTTACATTATTTCCTAGCTTCGAAAGCAGGAAGAGTCTAACAAATTGAATGCAAACTCATAATGAATAGTGCCATCTATATAGACCAAAAACCTTAGCTTAACCAATTTACAAGACCTGTGAAACCCAAGTTCGGTAGTGAGACCGTTGGTCAGCATTAGTTATCGAACCATAGGGAGAATAAAGTAGTCTCGTGCAAATGAACTTATTGAGAAGATCCATGTCTTCTTCTAGTTCTATATCACAGATGTCCTTAGATCAAGGTCCTATAAATAGAAAAGAGATTAGCATAGAAGAATTTAATAAATCTATAGAAAATTGGATCATCCCTAAAGTAAAATTTAATTAGATTTATGAGCATTCTAATTAGAAGATTTTCAGGAAAAATGACTATGTTATGCTACCGAAGAACGAGATGTTCCCCTTTCAAATTCTCTCTTCCATACAACTTTTAAATAAAGATTCTATAAATAAATATGCTCAAAAATGGAATTATATTCATATCGGTCTTGTCCAAGTAGGGGCTAAACCCCTTACTAAAGAAGGCTCAGACACTTCTTTACTCCTTGTCCTAAGAGACGCCGAACTTTTAAAATATGATGACTCCATCCTTGGGACTATAGAGACTAGTCTCTGCAACGGTCCAATCCATTTTGATAGTCATCTTGGTCTTACAGTTTCCGTTAAAGATAAAAACATTTTAGAATCCCTTATCATGGAGGAAAGGGGTAACTCCTTTGGCGGGAGGATATTAGAACAACTTTGGTTGGGGTTTCTCTTGCTCAACCAGTCTGTGATTGATTGTTTACTTACCCTATCAAAAAATTTAAAACCATCCCACCACTTTACTTTGAATTTTCGGGTCAATATAAGAGTGTTTGATTCAACGATCCTTTTGTATTTGAAATTCCATGCCATAATCCATGATACTTGGAAGTATATGAAAAAGAGCATCAGCTTAGGGAATCTATCTTCATATGAAAGAGGTTTAAATCAATTGGAGAAGAGTTTATAACTGGGTTGCACCAAGGGTGCAAAATATCATTAATGGGTCCAAAGTGTTCCCACCATCAAATGAACCAGAAGGGTATTATACGGATATTTAAATCTTCGAAAAAGATCAACCATGTATGGGTGTTATTGGCATTTTTGCTGAGGAAAGTATTCCACCAAGCTTGTTGGTAATCAAAATATGAATAAGAGGTTCTGTATGGTATATGTTCGGTGATCTTGGTATCGAATTTGATCATGGTTATGGGAGTGGGTTTCCACATGGTAGGATGAATGATTTTGTGTATCCTTGTCGTGGAGTAATTAATATGATTTTTGTCAGAAAAATATTTGAAAGTGACAGATTTGGTTTCTGTCAAAATTCTTTCATAAAACTCCATCGTTTTGTAAGGATCATGTGGAGTATAATTAAACTTCTCAGAAAACATGTTTTTTGCAAAGACAATTGGGTCTTCATCATAAAAACCATTTTCAACAATGTAAATATTTTGATAATTTATTTTATCAAAAAACTTTGATTTTGAGGGGTTGTCTAAGTAGGTTGAATCATCACCTCACTAAGAGTCATTTTTCCCTCTGGTTTTTTGATACTCAAAGGGGAAGGATTCAGGCTTACCTCCACCTGGTTGTTATCTGGATTATTGAAGGCTATTTCAAGAAGCTTTAGGGGGTCCTGATGGGACAGGTTGGATATGGAAAAATAGGGGTTTGAAGGTGGTGAGGAAGGTTTCTCTTTTGGAGATATAATAATCTGGCTATTTGATGTATTAAAAGGTTGCTAGGCAGCTTGTAACCAGCTTCTGATATTGGTCATATCTTTTGGTTTTGTAGCAAAAAATTGGGTAATTTTCTTGCCTTTGTCTTTTTCGGTGGGTTTGGGAGGCATTTTCCCTATAAAAATTCTAGTGTGAGAAAATCTGGTAATGAATTTGAAGAACCATTTATAAATTCAATATTGAAATCAAAAACAGATAAAATGGCTTGCCATATGGTAAAGATTTGTTTTGAAGTAATATTTTGGACATCTTTTTGCAAAATGTTTTTCGCGGATTTGCAATCAATTCTTAATAGAAACTTTTGATTCACAAGATCTCCTTGGAACTTGGAGATAGATAAAACTATAGCAAGAATTTCCTTTTTTATAGTAGAATAATTTTTTTGGCAGTCATTCCAATGTTTGAAAACAAATTGGACAATTTGTTCCTTACTGTCTTTTGACTGTTTGAGAATTCCTCCATAGACAATATCAAAAGCATCAGTTTCAACTATTTTGAATGCAGATGGATCGGCAAGGTGTAAACAAGGAATTTCTTTTATACTTTTCTTGATCATTTTTACCACATTAGTGTGGATACTAGTCCATGGAGAGGGATCTTTTTTAAGCCTTTGATGGAGAGGTTTGCAAATTATGTTAATATTGGGAAAGAAATCTATGACATAATTCAAACTTCCAAGAAATCTTTGAAATTTGTTTTTATCTCTTATTTCTTCAGGAAATTTTTTAGCAAAAATTATCGATTTTTCAATAGGTATGATTGTTTCCAGATGGATATGATCTCCAAGGAACCTGATTTTGGTTTGAAATAGAGATATTTTGCTGGGAGACACTACTAGACCATTCTTTTTTACTATGTTAAATAAATGGCCAATATGCTTGAAATGTTGATCAATATTTGAAGATAAAACAAGAACATCATCTATGTAGACTATTATGTAATCTGAGTATGAATTGAATATATTATTCATAATTTTTTGGAATTTAAAAGGAGCATTTTTCAAACGAAAAGGCATTACATTCCATTCATATTGTCTGAAAGGGACAATAAAAGCAGTCTTATATTTGTCGTTTTCATTAATTTGGATTTGCCAAAATCCAGATTTCATATCAAATTTAGAAAATATCTTTGAATTATGGAGTCTATTCAATAAATCATTTTTATTAGGGATGGAGTATCTTATCCATTTTAGGGCATCATTCAACGGTTTGTAGTTAATAACAAGACGAGGGACTCCTCTTTCTAACTCAGCATTTTTGTTGACATAGAAAGCAGAGCAACTCCAAAGGGATTGGCTTTTCCTGATGATTTTTTTATCAAGAAGTTATTGGATTTCCTTTTGACAAAAATTCACGACTTTATGATTCATTTGGGAAGGCCGTGCCTTGGTTGGGATGTTTTTTTTCAGAGAAATCTGGTTCATAAGGTAGACCAACGGCATGACTTTTTCTTGACCAAAAAGCATTAGGAATGGTAGAACAAATGGAGTTTTTTATACAAGATTCAAGGTTAGCAATCTTTCTTTGGATGTTAGGATTTGAAAGATTTTGCTAAATCCTTTTGTAATCGAGGTCTTCTTTTAAGAATTGGAGATGGTTTTCCTTGTTTTGGATTATACAATTTATCTCGGAAATAGAATGTTCATTGAGAGTATTCAAGTTGCGGGTTTGAAGTTTGCTAATAAATTCAAAAACAATTTTTCTATTTAGAAATTGGGTTTGGATACCTCTTTCATCAATGGTAAAATGTTGTATTAGTCCTATGAAATGAGTTCTTAGTATAACATTTTGTTTAATATTTTTGACTAAAATGAAAGGTGTTTTGTAAGAGACATTATTCTTTATGACTTTTGCCTCTAGGATCTTGTAATTGATTTGAAGCCTATCAGCATATGCTATTTTGAGTGAATGAGTGGTTTTTTCAAAATATTTAGTAGGTATAAGGTCTTCTTTTATACAATTAAGGTTTGCTCCAGTATAAAAAAGGGCTGTTATTTTTAACATAAATTCTTTATTGATTTTTATGGAGATATGAATTAACTATTTTCTATTTGTTATTTTTGAAAGTAATACTAAAAATTTCGGATCTTTAGGACTAGGAGAATCTTCTTCATTTTGTTTTAAAATATTAGTTTTCATTTCTAATATCTCATTTTGCATTTCAATTTGGGTATTTTTAAGGTTTTGAATTTCTAATTTTTTATTATTGATCTCATGATTAAGGTCATTTATAGAAATAGGTCGAGAGATAACCTTTTTCCTCTTTCCAAAATGGTAGAAGGGTTATAAGGGATATTGGATTGAAGTATGGGTGCTATGGAAGGTTGGAGGCTATTAATAAATTTTACCTTAGCTTTGGGATCTTGGATTTGGTCGATTTTTTGCAAAAGAATTTCTTCCTCCTCAGTCAAAACATTTATTTCAAAGGAATCTTGATAGCCATCCTCATTAGATTCTGAAGAGATTTCGATGTCATTAACCTGGAGGTCCTCTTCTGTATTAGAATAATCCGAAGAACTATTTTTTCTGCCATGATTTAGAGAAGATTGTTAAAAGTTTCTTCTTCAAAATGTAATTCATTAAGTTTTTTTTGTTAATTTTGCAAAATTTGGAAATATGACCATTTTTACCACAATTATAACATTCAATGTTTTTATAAGAAATTTTCTTTGTCTTATTGGAATTCTGTCTTTTGTTATCCTTATTGTAAGATCTATTGGATCTATTGAAATTTCTCCTAGGTTTTTTCGAAGAGCATTGAGGGCAATATTTTGAACATTTGTCCGAACATTTGAATTTAGAAGATTTTGCATTTTTTTGATTTATAAAAGATGGGTCATATTAGGCACAAAAGTCTCTCAAACCTTTGTTTTAGGTTTTTTGCTCTTTTTTGAGTTGTTTTTGAAGACGTATGTTGGTACATAATTGTGTTCCAATTTGTAAACATAGGAAGCTAGTTCACCAGAAGAAATGAGATCATAAGGGATTTGTTCGCTATGTTCTTATCTTATCTTATCGCGAACTTGTTCTCCTATAAGCTTAAGAAGACAAGCAAGGAATTTTTCTTTCAAAAGAGTTCGGAGAAGAACTCATTGAAAGAAAATATCTTTGTATTTCCTAAATTCTCCGATGGATTTACACTTCATATTAGATAGAAGGTCTAGATTCTTATCACGAATGTGTGAAAGATCACCTATGAAATGCTGGGAAATGGAACATAGAAGAGTATTCACAGCATCTCGAATGGGTTGATCATTTTCATCTACAATTGCACGACCATTATCATCTAACTTATAAGCATTAAGAATTTGTGATCTTTGCTCATTAGTAAGATATTTATCCCACTATCCCTTCAATTGACCAGTAAAACCGTCTATTAAAAGATCAGTAGTATCGGGTATGGTTTTATAGGTATTAGCAAGCATAACCATTTGGCTTAGGATATTTAAAAGATTTTGTTCAGAGGCTCCGTCTATGTTCCATTCATAGATAGAACCTGAAGAATATTTGTGTTGAGTATTAACACTTGATTCTTCTAAAGCTATATCAAGAGGTGTGGCTCTAGAATAATACAATTTTTGCTAATCTTTCCAAGTAATCTTATTGATTTCAGGAATAGATTCAATATTAGATTGATCCAAAACATTGATTTGGTCTGGGTATCTTTTATGATAAGATTTCCTATTTTATGAGTATCTAAAGTAATGGAGTTAGAAGTAGAAGCCAATTTTTCTTTCGAAAGCCTTTTTTTTTTTTCCAAAGCTTTAGCAAAATCTATGCTAGGGCTTTTTGGTAATTCAAAATTTTTAAACAAAAGAGTTTTCAAAACTTTCGACTGGGTGTTATATGATGAATAGAGGATTCTAACCTATCTAACTATTTGCCAATCATATGAAGATGTTGGTTAAAGTAATTATTTTGCTTAACAATCTTCTTGATTCCTATTCCATCGATTTCTGAGGAAGTTTTGAAAGGGGAAGCAATGACCTCGATGTCTTTATGAAGAATTTTGATTTGACGAAGAGGTGGGTAATTGGATTCTATGATTTGGTCATCACGTAGTTTCCATTTGTAAAATTGATCCAATTAGTCATAAACTGATTGAGCAAGAGAAACCCCAGCCGGAGTTGTTTTAATATCCTTTTGCCAGAAGGAGTTACCCCTTTCCTCCATGATAAGGGATTTGTTTTATCTAAACTGGCATCAGCTTAGTCCCAAGATCAACTCAAGGGACTTTTAAAACGGCAATAAGTGAGTTGGAAGAATCAAGCTCTTTTCACTCTCACCATAGTGGTAACACCAATGAAGATGATTGCTATGGCATTAATCTGGTAGAAGATGAAGAATGAAAAAGCAAAGGTGAGACAACCAATAACAAATAATTCATCACGTGATTCTGCTCAAATATTCAATAAGTTATGCACAAAAACTCTTACTAAATCTCTATGCACTTTAGGTCAAATCGGATTCCATATTTTAAAATTTGGCAAAAAGATTCTCACTATATCACTATGCACTTTTAGTCCAATCGAGTTACTTCTCACTTTAAATAAATAGTAATTGCTCGTGAACACACTGTTTCACCTTTTGTTTGTAGTAACTAGTCTCTTCTATAAATAGACCCTTGCATAGAAGATGAAGGCAGGCTTCAAACTGAGAAAGCCCTTCTACTTTCTTCTTACCTCCATCCCAATCCCTCATCTTGAAAGAGTTCTTTACTTCTCTTCACTTCTTCATCCAACAACTGACCCTCTTACATTCTCTTTCAAGATCAATAACCAAGTACTTAGTTTTGATCGGTTTAGTTTTGATCGGTCCTTGGTAAGATTTTCATATTCCCATCTTACCGTTCTATCATCATAAACCCCTATTAGATCAATGATTACAAACCCTGTTCATGGTTTGTGAATAAAAAAATCTTTTCTATATTGCACTTGTATTTCTTATGCAACTTTAAATATCTGTACTTGTGACTTTTAGTTAATGCAATATTTTATTTAAACTTTCATATCTATTTAAATTATTGCTCATACCCCACAATTGGCCGGTTTAACCGCCTGTGGTTGGTGATTTAATTACTTGCAAGTTAATTATATGCCATTTTATTTACATATGAGCATTTACTTCTTCTTACTGTTTTATCCTTATGCTTACAATTCCCTTCAACCATATCATCAGAGTTAATATCATGAAAAACTCCAAATTGATACATGTATAATAAATTTTTCCACAACTTTAATCATTAAAAGCCCCAAACTGGTATATTTGTGACAATTTTATCATTGGTCAGTTTCTGTCAAATTAAATTAATACTAGAAAAAATCGCAAATTGGGTAAAATCTCGAATCAGTACATTCGTCAACTATCGATTAGAAGGGTAAAATTCAACGGAAATTAAAGGAGGACGAATTTATTATAGATGCACTGACTCATAGTTTTCTTCTTCTTTTTTCCGTGATATTAATCCTTAAGAGTATGGACTACAGGTGTCTAAGTAACATCCACATCGATAACCCACCAGTCAAAGACGCGGCTACTGAGTCTAAGTAACATACATTTCGATAACCCACCAATTAAAGATGCAGCTACCGACCCCGGGAGTTTGACATTCACCGTCCAACGCGACCGTGCTTCACGACCCTCCTCTCCCCATCCGCCAAACCGCATTTCGCGCCATGAAAGTCCCTCTCAAGTTCACACTGTCTTTGGCAGGCTGATCTGGCCTGAATTGAATATCATATCTACTTCCTTATGGACGTCGTTTCCCCACCGTTCAATTTTAAAAATCTCCCTCCCTCGATTTCCTTTAGCAGCAACAGATCAGCCTGCACTCTCTCGACCCATTAAAGATGAAGGGGCAAGAGGTCTTGGTGGTCTCCTTAACATTTGTTTTTTTCCAAGGTTAGGAAGGAGGTCCCCGTCGTCCGAGCCGTGGAATCTGATTTGTTTTCTGACTTCCTAGGTCTTGGTCACTGCTGGGGAGCACAGTCAAACCACTCGTGCCGAGCTTTTCTCACTTGACTCCCACCACCAACCGAAGTCAGCCGCTCAGCCTCCCCTGAAATTACCTCGCCGAACCCACCGCCACCGTCCCCGTCCCCGTTGCCGTCCAACCCCCACCCCTGACTTCGTCTTTGAACGGAGCGGGGATCCTGCGTCAGGGTCATCTCCCGTTCTAACAATCGACGTGAGTTGAGCCCACCTGATCCGGATCGGTGTGTTGGCTCAAGAGATGACTTTTCGTAGTACATGCTATCTGTACGAGTCCAATCAAGTGGCGAGCTCAACTCCCATCAACTGTCCTTCACCTTACTGTCCTCTCCAGAGCATTTATACCTATTACAAAAATGAATGGATGAATATTTTTTTTATTGTCCACGAATACATATGTTAAAATGAGTTCATAACCCAAATGGCCCATTTAAATGGGTCTAAAATATAAGGAGACTAAATTATATAGATCTTAAATGAATTTAATTTAAACTCAATTATAATCCATTTTATAATCCACTCTATCTTTCCTTCTTTACTAAAGAATCTTTAGTCTTATAAAAATGTTCTTTATTTATATCAAAAACTATATTTAATTTTTATCTTTCCTTTTTTTTCCTCCTCCATCTTCCTTAGTCATTGGCTATCATGGCTGGTGACTGGCCAGGTGAGCTTGAGCTCATCGATGTCTAGCAAGGCTTGGGCTCGCTCTTCCTCAGTCATTAGCCGTCACGACTAGCGACCAAGCAGGTGATCTCAAGTTCGCTGACATCTGGCGAGGCTCGATCGGGTGAGACTCGAGCTAGCCAAGGCCTCGCCAGATCTAGTGAGAATCGAGCTCACTAGCATCGGGCGAGCTTGGGCTCCTTGGATCTGGCAAGGTCGAGCCTTGCCAATGATTGGCAAGGCTCAAGCCTCACTGATCCGGCGAATCGGTCAATGATTGGTTGGAGAAGAAGCATAAAGAATAAAGAAAAAAAAAGAAATAATAAAAAAAAATCATATTTATAAAAGAAAAAAATTAAAAATTGGATTTAAAAAAATTTATAAATTAGATTTTTTTGAAAAAGGAAAAATAAAAAAATATTAAAAGGAGTCTTGGAGGTAAAGTTAATCATATTTTTAATACCAAATAGTGGAAAATATTTTCTAATTTATTTTTAGATTTCAGATAAAAACAAAAAATTATTGTAATGTTCTTGTGAAAATACTTCCTAGAAAATATTTTTCAAGAAACAAGCGAAGGCTTATTTTTTAAAAAAATTATAAAAATTTTCCACTATATTTGTATTGCATAAAGATGTTTTAGCAATATCACTTTTTAAAAAAACTCATAAGAAATAAGCTTTCTTAAGTTTAGTTATATGGGTTGGGTATGGGTTGGAAATAAGTGAGATCATGTATAGGCCAATAATTTTGCACTATGATAAATAAGTCATAAATGAGTTAAATGGATCGATTTGGATCGGACCATTTATGACTCGACCCAAATCCGATCAAATCTACCCATTTGATAGGTTTATCCACAAAATTATTTAGATACAAATTGTTATTGATAATGAATACATTTTTAATTGGTTAATTATTTCAAGTGATATAACGATCGTTTTAAGAAAAATATTTTTCAAATTATCTATTTTAGATGAAACATATAGAGCCAACAAGAGACACATTTATGTTCTTAGTCGTATTCATTTGCCAAAAGAAAAGGAAAAGATAACATTGTTAATGTATTTCTCACCCAAAAAAAAAATTCTTTAATCTGCTAGCCATATGCACATGTGCCAAGTCCTAATTCGTTCATTTTTAACTTTGATATAGAAGCACAAATTTTTCATATGCACAAGCCACGTACTCAGGTGCCATAAGGATTTATTTTTATTTTTATTTTTATTTTTATAAACATTATATTGTTTCTTAAA
Organism: Corymbia calophylla; assembly: GCA_014182845.1. Lineage (NCBI taxonomy): Eukaryota > Viridiplantae > Streptophyta > Magnoliopsida > Myrtales > Myrtaceae > Corymbia > Corymbia calophylla. Next base: position 23,059,917 of record CM024693.1, read on the forward strand.
GATCTCATAATGTGTAATGTAACCCCCACTTTTCAACTTGTCATATACCTAACATTATAATTTGAAGAGACCGCATATTATTTTATTAACGACCACAAATAAAAATTTTCAGTCAATGATTGCGCATGTTCAACAAGGTGAGGAGTTCGAGTGATGTGGTGAGCGGACCTTTAGCCAGTTTCTATGTGAAACATCTAGTACCTTGTGCTAGGAGAACTCCCCGCTTCTGACATGCTAGCGGAGACAATAGTGATTGGTTCATCATCCTTAAAATCTTTGGATCACGGGATAAATTATTGAGTAATTATAATTCAAACTAAATATTTCACAGCAGCATGAGATCTTCAATAAAACACTGAAAAGAGTAAATGCATCGGTCGGCCTTTCCACCATTTTTATATAGTAGAAAAGAGACATAACATTCAATTAATGCTATGAATTGGAAAATCCAAACTTAATAGATAATATTTCGTCAACCAAATTTCACCGTTGGTGTCTTGAAATATGTAATATAAATGTATGATACGATAAAATCAAATAATTAGATCTGGTTCATTAAAAACAAGTCAAGCAGCATGTTTTATTTTCCAGCATTTGGTTTATTAGGAAAATGACTTAATGAAAAATATTTTTTTTGTCAATGGAAAACCTATATTTAAATTTAGATAAATGATTTTCTCTTTGAAAAACTGAAAAACATTTTTCAAACTATGACTAAGTATCGACGTTTGACCTTGAAACTTTATACTTGAGTATGGAAACCCCCATATTAGTCCTCGGTTTTGGGCATTCAAGACTAGGTCCAATCAGGTGGTGAGCTCAACTCACATAAACATTATATTGTTTCTTAAAGATCTCATACCATGTATTGGAATCCACATCTTTTCCACTTGTCATATACCTGATTTTTTAATTTGAGGAGACCGCATATTATTTTTTTTAACGACCACAGATATACATACGAAATAAAAATGTTCATTTGAGAAAAAAAAGAAGAATTATTTTTGGTCAATGATTTACACATCTATTCGGACAAGGTTAGTAGTAGTTCGAGTGATAATGTGAGCTAATCTTTAGCCAGTTTCTATGTCAAACATATAGTGTCTCGTGTGAGGAGAATTTCTCGCTTCTGGCATGCTAGTGGAGACAATAGCGATTGGTTCATCAACCTAAAAATGTTTGGATCACAGGATGAATTATTGAGTAATTATAATTCAAATTAAATATTTCGCAGCAGCATGAGATCTTCAATAAAATACCCAAAAGAGTAAATGCATCGGTCGGCCCTTTCCACCCATTTTATAAAGTAGAAAAGAGATGTAACATTCAATTTATACTATGAAATGGAAAATCGGAACTTAATGGACAATATTACGTCAAACAAATTTCACTGTTAGTGTCTTGAAGTATGTAATATAATATAAATGTGTGATACCATAAAATCAAATAATTAGATCTAATTCATTAAAAATGAGTCAAGTATAATAGCGTGTTTTATTTTTTGGCGTTTGGTTTGTTAGGAAAATGAGTCCATGGAAAATATTTTCTTACTTAATGGAAAACCTATATTAAAATTTAGGTAAATGATTTTCTCTTTGAAGAACAGAAAAATATTTTTCAAACTATGACTAGGTATTGACGTTTGGCCTTGAAACTCTATGCTTGAGCATGGAAACCCTCACGTTGGTCCTCGGGTTCGGGCATTCAAGACCTCTGGCGCTTAGGTTTGGAATCATTGAGGTTGGGCCAGGACCCCGACACCTAAGCTTGAATCCATCAATGCTGAGCTCAAACCCCTTATGCATGTGCTTGATTCCTTAGCACTGTTTAATTATTTTCTAACGGTGGAAAATATTTTTCAATTGATTTTTAGGATTCACCAAAATATCGAAAAATACTGTCATTTTCTTGGAAAAATGACTTCTTAAAACATATTTCAAAAATATTATATTTTTTCTCAAATTAAACATAGTTTTTTAGTAAGAAACTGAGCCTGTATATGTCATAAAATTATTACACTTTTTATAGGCCTTCTCATTAATTAGTGTGTTTCTTTTCAAAGGTCCCCATGGACATCCGTCCCCATGGACGTACGTATGAAGCTTCGCGATCTCCCACAGGAAAAAAAAAAAAATGGTACGAGATAAACATCCTCCATTCACTCTAGTGGACATGTATCTAAAAAGTGCCGCAACTAGGTGGGAAATTATCACGGAAAAATTGCGTAATCAATTTTAAATTTATCATGCGAGTGTCAATTAAATTCGAAACTTTTCGATTTTATCAATTTAATTCTAAATTTTCACACAAAAACTCTTATGTTACTTTTCAGTTTAATTTTTGTTGAAGATTGTTAATATGACGGGATGCATTGGAATTGCACAAAGATTCAAAGATAGAATTGAAAAAATCGAAAAATTTAAAATTAAATTGATATTTATATAATAAATTTAAGACCAATCGAATAAATGTACCACAGAGTTGATGGGATGGATCAGGCTTGCGCGTGCTCCACATGCAGGGATGGACGGATGCAGGATAGCCACAGTTGATGGGATGGATCAGACCTGTAGTTATCAACCACGAGCCTCACGAATCCAACGTGTCGTGTCCAGGCCCTCCTCTCCTCTTGCCCCCCTCTAAGCCGTCAATTTTGGATCCTCTTTCGATTTGATGGGTGTCGGCATCGACGAAGCTCCATTCAGGAGTATGGTCCTGGTGACACGTGAATTGAATTTTATCAGTTTTATTGTACTACTTAAACGTTGCCCACTTTCGGGATTGATTTGATCTCTTGATCTCTCCTCTCATTAATGAGTTCACGACTTTACTTGTGATTTGATTCCTTTGTTTTGTTGATAATGTCATTGGGAAAGATCTAAGCACTGTTTGTTTCGTGAATATATATTTTTCAAGAAAATATTTTCTTCATTTTTCTAGCGTTCGATTTGATTAGGAAAATGAGATAACGAAAAATGTTTTTCAATGAAAACTCAAAGTCAGGAAAATTATTAAAAAGGGTAAGTACCGATCGAATAAATGTACCACAGAGTTGATGGGATCAGGAAAATTATTTATCTCTTTAAAAAACCATAAAACATTTTCCAAATATATGACTGAGTATCGATGTTTGGACCCAAGACACTACGCTTGGGCACAAAAATTCTAATGTTGTTTTTGGATCTTGACATTTGTGACCAAGTCTACAGCGACTAGACCTAGGCTCGTGGTGCTCATGCCGAGGTCCATAAATGACGTGCTTGGGTCCTTGATACTCAAGCTCTGGTCTATCAAAGCCATGTGCGGGTTCTCGACACTTGGGCTTAGGTCCTTAATTAATGAAATGCCTGTTTTTATAAATATATTTGAACTTCAAAATTTTGATTTTTTTTTATTTTAGTTTTCTTTCTTTTATTTTTCTTTTCCCTTCTTTCTTTGGCTTGTGGCTAGGCACGGTGATGGTTGATGATTGGCCATAGGCTGAAGAAGAAAGAGAAAGAAAAAAAAAAAAAGAAAATAATTTTCAAGAAAATTTTCTGGTGAAAAAAACTTTCTTTATTTTCAAGTTTCAATTGAACACCAAAAAATAATATTATTTTTTGGAAATAACTTTTACGTGATTTTTCTGAAAACGAATGAAGCGATAATATATTTCGACATGCCCTTCACGCCCTTCACGCTCCCTCGCGGTTGTCGGGTGCAAATTGTATTGTAGTTCTTGGGATCCCCACTTTAATTTTCAGGCGGACGTCAGAGGATCAAACGTTGCTTTGTCCGCTCGGTGATGTTATCATTTTAGACGATGTGAGTAATAATTAGCTTTAAAATGGTTGGCGGCATTATTTTGAGGTGTTTGAATATTGCCTTGTGACTTGAACAATCAAGAGTGTGATAAATTATTGTCCTATCCTCCACCTAATGATGGAATCTTACTTGCTCGCATTCTCGTTCGATCCGGTTTGTCGACTTCTCCTCCTCACTTTCATCGACGGTAAACCATGACACGTTAATCAAATCAACAATCGTCTTCACGAAGTGGAATTTATACTTTGTTAATATTTCATCCAACACCTTGTTCAAATGTATATGCAAGATGGATTTAATGTGGACATTGATACACAAAATTGTCCGATTATTAGTTATTATCGATATGTGATGATCGTTTAGAAGCAACAAAAGTGGACTCGACAACCTTATATGCAACTATCAAAATTAGTGAAGAAAAGGGAAAAGAATGGAAAATATATTATCTGGGCATGTCTGGTCATCCGTGGAGGAAACCAATTGAATAGATTGAAGATTGGTTGATATTATATATAGTTGGTGACTTGGATGAAAGTGTTAGCACATGTCAACTAGTGGCAAATGATGGCAAATTATTTTACCAAAGTTGTCGATAGTGTGTTACTAAGGAGCAAATGATCGATTTAGAGGATTGCATCTATGGCTCAGACACGTGTAAATCCATTAAGGAGATTGTGGAGAATACTTAAGTGAAAATGGAGATTGAGGTGTTATTTTGAAGGGTAACTTCTTTGAAGAAGAGTTGACAACGTGGAAATATGAACAAGAGTTTGTCGATGAAGGTGCTTATGTGTAAACCCATTGGAGATAACCCTTGAAAATGAGCTACTTCTTAGAGATAAGGTTACTATTTTGAAGGACAACGTGGTAAATGAGTAACTCCTTGGAGATAAGATTGCTATTTTAAAGAGATTAATGACGTGGGAATATAGGACCCTTATTTTCAGAAGTGTTGAACTACAATTCAACCATGAAGAAACTTTTCCCAGATGGTTAGAATAGAAGGTCTATAGATACCAAGTTCTCATCAAATAGAAGGGACCCCTTGACAATCGAAATGTAATTTTTTATTATCTTTACCTTCTTGTACTTTATTTTTCCTCAATTATAGTTTTCCGATTTGTCTCATCGATTAAATTCTGACGCGTATTTTTATCCTAACGCTTCGTCATCGATTAAATTTTGGTGTGCATCTCTATCACGGGTGTTGCATCGTAAATTAAATTTTAGCATTACATCTTTGCACTTTCTCAAGTTTTGCCATCGATTAAATTCCAACACAGTTCGTGTACATGTGTTGCCGTGGAGGTGGTTGTATTTTCAAGCTTTGTCATTGATTGAATTTTGATATGATTTGTACGTACAGTTTGGTTTGAAGTTCGAAATAAAGGTTTGCAGTTTTTCTTATCCACCTGGATATTTCTTGTCCGAAGTTGCCACGGAACCTGTCTCCTCTCATCAAAAGTCGATAATAGACTTTCAGAAAAGATGTTTCGTCATCAAATAAATATGGGCGAAACAAATGGCATGCCCAATGGGACCATTGTAGTTCATTTGAGGAGATATGATGGTGAGACCAATGAATCAATTTGATCTTGATGATGGTGGTGGTGACAATTCACAACTTAGTGGTACAGGACACCTTGAGTCATCGACTGCATTACCCATGGCGAAGCAAGAACAAGGTGGTGATGTCGAGCTCACAAGACAACACAATGATGAGCAAAGAAGGCCATTAGAGCCAACCCCTATAATATTGGCCACCATGTGACAGTTATTCGAGGAGCACAAGAATGAATTGGCAAACCCCATGATAAAATATCTCATCGATGTGATCAGGCCAATTATTGTCAATAGCTTCCATGAAGTTATGAATGGGCCAAGAACATCAAGTCACTCAATTCAAGTGTAGGCAAATCTTGATAATATTGCATTTTCTAGACCTATGAGGCCGGTGGTATCAATTATGGTGATTTGTCGATGACAAGGGGGCACATGATGACTCTTGGGTTTCATAATTTAAAAGAATCGAATGATTAATAAATAATTCAATTCTTTTAATAGAGGGCATATGTTGACACCAAAAAGTGTCCGATTTTTAGTTTTTATTGATATGCAATGATTGTTTAGAAGTAATGAAAGTGAACTCGAAAACCTCATATGCAATTATCAAAATTAGTGAAGAAAAGGGAAAAGAGTGGAGAATATATTACCCGGGCATGTCTGGTCATCCATGGAGGAAACCAATTGAATGGATTGAATATTAGTCAATATTATATGTAGTTGATGACTTGGATGAAAGTGTTAGCACATGTCAACTAGTGGCAAATGATGGCAAATTATTTTACCAAAGTTGTCGGTAGCAGGAGCAGATGATCGATCAGAGGATTGCATCTAAGGCTTAGGCACATGTAAATCCATTAAGGAGATTGTGGAGAATAGTTAGGTGAAAATGGAGACTGGGGTGCTATTTTGAAAGGTAACTCCTTTGAAGAAGAGTTGACAACGTGGGAATATGAGCAAGAGTTTGTTGATGAAGATGTTTATGTGTAAACCAAGGCTGCTATTTTAAAGAGATTAATAACGTGGGAATATGGGACCATTATTTTCAAAAGTGTTGAACTACAATTCAACCATGAAAAAACTTCTCCCAGATGGTTATGATAGAAGGTCTATAGATACCAAGTTCTCATCAACTAGAAGGGACCTCTTGACAACTAAAATGTAATTTTTTATTATCTTTACTTTCTTGTACTTTATTTTTCCTCAATTATAGTTTTCCGATTTGTCTCATCGATTAAATTCTGACGCGTATCCTTATCCCGTTGCTTCGTTGTCAATTAAATTTTGGCGTGCATCTCTATCATGGGTGTTGCATTGTAGATTAAATTCTAGCATTACATATTTGCACTTTCTCGAGCTTTGTCATCGATTAAATTCCGATACAATTCATGTATGTGTGTTGCCGTGGAGGTGGTTGTATTTTCCAGCTTTGTCGTTGATTGAATTTTGGCACAATTTGTACATACAGTTTAGTTCGAAGTTCGAAATAAATGTTTGCAGCTATTTCTTATCCGCCTGGATATTTCCTGTTCGGAGTTGCCACGAAACCCATCTTCTCTCATTAAAAGGTGAAAAACGACTTTCGAAAAAGATATTTCGTTGTCAAATAAATATGGGGAAACAAATGGCATGCCCAATGGGACCATTGTAGTTGATTTGAGGAGATATGATGGTGAGACCAAGGAATCAATTTGATCTTGATGATGGTGGTGGTGACGATTCACAACTCGATGGTAATGACAAGATGGGACACTTTGAGTCGTTGACTACGTTACCCGTGGCGGAGCAAGAACAGGGCAGTGATGTTGAGCTCCCAAGACAACACACTGATGAGCAAAGAAGGCAATTAGAGCCAACCCCTATAATGTTGGCCGCCATGTGATGGTTATTCGAGGAGCACAAGAATGAATTGGCAAACCATGTGATAAAATATCTCATCGATGTGATCAGGCCAATTATTGTCAATAGCTTCCATGAAGTTATGAATGGGCCAAGAACATCGAGTCACTCAATTCAAGTGTAGGCAAATCCTAATAATATTGCATTTTCCAGACCTATGAGGCCAATGGTATCAATTATGGCGATTTGCCGATGACAAGGGGACACGTGATGATTCTTGTGTTTCATAATTTAAAAGAATCGAATGATTAATAAATAATTCAATTATTTTAATAGAGGGCATACGTTGACACCAAAAAGTGTCCGATTTTTAGTTTTTATTGATATGCGATGATCGTTCAGAAGTAGTGACGTGGACTCGACAACCTCATATGCAACTGTCAAAATTAGTGAAGAAAAGGGAAAATAGTGGAGAATATATTACCTAGGCATGTCTAGTCATCTGTGGAGGAAACCAATTGAATGGATTGAATATTGGTCGATATTATATGCAGTTGATGACTTGGATGAAAGTGTTAGCACATGTCAACTAATGGCAAATGATGGCAAATTATTTTAGCAAATTATGACTTGGAGCAGATGATCGATTAAGAGAATTGCATCTGAGGCTCAGGCACGTGTAAATCCATTAAGGAGATTGTGAGAATGGTTAGGTGAAAATAGAGACTGAGGTGCTATTTTGAAGGGCAACTCCTTTGAAGAAGAATTGACAATGTGGGAATAGGAGCAAGAGTTTGTCGATGAAGAAGCTCATGTGTAAATCCATCAGAGATAACCCTTGGAAATGAACAACTCCTTAAAGATAAGGTTACTATTTTGAAGGACAATGTGGGAAATGAGAAACTCATTAGAGATAAGGCTGCTATTTTGAAGGGATTTACAACGTGGGAATATGGACCATTATTTTCGGAAGTATCGACTTACAATTCAACCATGGAGAAACTTCTCCCAAATGGTTATGATAGAAGGTCTATAGATACCAAGTTCTCATCAACTAGAAGAAATCCCTTGACAATCAAAATGTAACTTTTTATTATTTTTACTTTCTTGTACTTTATTTTTCGTTAGTTATAGTTTTTCGATTCATGTCATCGATTAAATTCCGACACATATCTTTATCCTGATGCTTGGTTGTCGGTTAAATTTTGGCATACATCTTTATCATGGGTGTCGTGTCATAGATTTTACATTTGTGCATGTTCTCCAACTTTGTCGTTGATTAAATTCTGACATAATTTGCTGTGGAGGTGGCTAATTTTCAAGCTTTGTTGTTGATTGAATTCAAGCATGGCTTATATATACAGTTTGGTTCAAAGTTTGAAATAAAGGTTTGCTGTTATTTTTTGTTCACCTGGATATTTCTTGTTTGGAGTCGCCACAGAACCCATCTCCTCTCATCAAAAGTCAAAGAATGACTTTCAAAAAGGATATTTCATCGTTGATTAAATTCTGGTGAAATAGTAGAAAATGCATTTTAATGAGTCACTAAAATGGAGTGCCAACGGAAGGCAGAATTCATGTCAAGGTGCTGGTTTGAATTTGTTATGAGATGAAAATTAGATTGGGATAAATATGTCATGAAAATACCAATTTCCAAAAGCAGGATATAACAAGAATTTATAAAGTCATTATAATATTGACATTGTTGTGGCTATTTCTATTGCACCGAAAAATCAATTTCCATATAATCCCATGGTTCCACAACAACTTATATGTTTTTCGAGGTTAGGACACTAGGAGTGCCATAACTTTCGTACGGCGCTCACTTTGGTGCCAAAACTTTTTTTCGCTCACTTGAGTGTCATATCGGAGTGAAATCGTTCAATTAAGTGCCACTTCCGGCCAAAAATCGTTCAGTTAAATGCCACTTCCGGCCAAAATGCATACGTGGAATTTTTTAATGATTTTTCTTTTTTTTAATAAATTTCGACGCCGACGCGTGGACTTTTCGAAAAAAAACGACGCCGTTTCTACTCTTTTTAAAAATTTTTCGATTTTTTTTTTTGCTTTTTTTTTTTTTAGGGCCGGCGAGGGCCACTGGTGACCCTTGCCGGCCTTAAAGAAAAAAAATCAAAAAAATCAAAAAAAAAATTGAAAAATAATCAAAAAAATTAATAAATATATTAAAATATTGTTCACCGGCGCCACGTCAGCTTTTCCAGTGGTCAAGTCAGCTTTTCCGGCGGCCACGTCAGCTTTTCCGGCGGCCACGTCATAATTGGCACTCAAGTGAACGTTTTTTAAAACTTATGACACTCAAGTGAGCGAAAAAAAAGTTTTGGCACCAAAGTGAGCGCCGTACAAAAGTTATGGCACTCCTAGTGTACTTACCCCTATGTTTTTCACAACATTATTTCACGGCTCAAGCACCTCTAGAATCAACCTAGCAATTCAGAATTCATCACAGTTCGAAATTATTCCTTTACCAAGGAATTCTCCTCTATTAAAGAAATCGATATTTGGATTTCTTATCGAACACTTTTGGAACGACACTGATTCAGCGTATCGAGGTGTCCATAGCTTGCTTAACCGAAACCTCGCTTATCACTGTCGCGGTTGCCCTCTCTTTTTGCTCCTCCCTTTTGTTCTATGGAGAACAGAGTTTCCTGAAGCTCTGGTTTTGCCGACTCTCCTCTCCTCTCTTCTTTTCCGTTTAATTGCACCAGCTGCACTGACAAGACATTTGGATTGAAAAAATAAGTCAAAGGGCTTGAGAAGGCAAGTTGGGCTTTAACTTATTTTATTTTCTTTTGTTTTACATGCCCATTTGTTGCATCCTACCCTATTTTAAGAAAATTCTATTCTCGCATATTGAACTTGTCTCAATTATTAAAAAAAAAGAAAGTGATTTAGGCCTTACCTCCTCTTCGAGCCCCCAATTGGCCTCTCTCAATGTGGTTGTGCCATTAGAATTTCACAAAGGAATAACTCAATATTGCAACACATCCCCTATATTGGTAATGTGAATAGGTTGTTCCTCATAAATTAAGGTATCTTTTAACCTCAAAATGTAAAAATGTAGCACATGTTCAAATACATGAAACAAATTATGGACACTGTAAAGGAACTGATTTCTTTTCTAAAGTCAGTGGGGGTGATTATTGTTGGACTTGGCATTTGATACTTGCTATCAATGAATTTTCCTAGATCTTCACTTTCAATTAGTGCAAGCATTTGGGCTCTCCAACAAGAATAGTTTGTTTGTGTTAGTTTTAGTGACACAAAATTGCTAATATTCAAAGACGGGAGGGGTATGGATATTTAGGAATGGTGGAAGTCATAGTTAAGGATCAATTTTTTTCTACGATAGGTTCTGATACCATAAAAGAACAAAATTGTTTGATTCTTGATCTCAACGTATAAATGTTGAGATGATTTTCATTACATAAAATATTACAAATGTTACGCTTCGTAAGGAAATACTACAACAATGGAAAACAATATAAAGATATTACAACTGAAAAGATCATTATATTATATTAAAAGTGAAAAGATCAATATATTACAAGAGTTGTCAATCTCTTGATTTTAGCATCTTTAAAAATCGGCTTGTGAGTTTGATTGATATCTCTAGATTCTTCTTTCTTATTTAATAAATCAATGCCTTTACATCGATTAGTGCTAGTGCAAAAGCAAGTTTGTAATTAACATCAACTTAACTTCTCGTGCATGTCAAATTTCAACTTGCTTCATAGGAGAAACTATCAAAAACATGTGACATCCCACACCTTCTAAGCCGTGCATAACTTTTTGGACTTTGCTAGCATTACAACTTTTGGGCTACTGCGAGAGTGTAGCATGTTGTGGCCATAAATTTTTGAATGAGTAAAGATTTTACAACAATTTCTAATTATTTCTTATTTGTTTCTTTGCCCCAAAATAAGTTATTATTCTCACGATGGATTAAGAACAGTCATAAAAGCATTTCTTTAACATTTTTTAATGATTTTGTGATGTTTTGAGACACTCTTGGACCAACTTGACTTTCTCTTATTGTTGAATAAACTTTGGGCTGATTAGCCTCTTTTCATCGACATCATCCCAAAAAATAGGAAATCTGCAATTTGTACTATAAAAAGCTTCAACAGGAGCCATTTGAATGCTTGAATGATAGCTATTATTATAAGAAAAGTCCACCAATTGTAAGTATTCATTCCAAGAGTCGACAAAGACAATCACGCGGGTTTGACTCATTCTCTTTAACTGTCCATCTGTGTATGGGTGGAAGGCTGTGGTGTAGTTTTTGTACACAATGCTTCTTGTAAACTCCGCCTAATATTTTGGGTTTGATTTATTTTCTTTCAGCAAGGACAATTTTCCACTTTTTAAGTCTTCTTATCAAGCCAAGTTGTGCTGTGTGGAAATGCATGGTCATTGGAGAACATATTGTCCTACTCTTGTGTCACGGCTCGAAGGCATGAATGATCCAAGAGGGTTCCTGGTCGATGCCGTGACCGATCCTTGGTACGAGCGACCCTCAACCGTGATCCCTGTACTCTAGGGTTTTCTTGAGTCTTCTAGAATATTCTTAGGGGCGGGCGATACGGTAATTGTACACCAAGGTGCTTAATGCAAGTAGGTGGTAGTTGGGGATACATCTATGTAATTAATGCGGGTAGGTGATAGTTGGAGAGATGTAATCTCCACTGTTAGGTCGAGGAGAGATCTATGGATACGGTTTGCCTATACTTGTATAAATAGGGGTCTCCTCCCCCTCATTGTAAGATTTCATTTTACACAAGAAATAGAAAACCAGAGCTTCTCTCTCTAGAAGTTTTGTGAGTTTGAGTGGAAAGGCTGCTTGGGAGAAATCCTAAGACCGCACGGGTGCAAGGGAACGAGAAATCGATCGGCCCGTGACAAGTGGTACCCTCGGAATTGGAAGAATCAAGGAGACAACTCAAGGAGCTGCTCAATGCGGGGTATATTCGGCCATCCAAGTCTCCGTTCGGTGCACCGGTTTTGTTCCAAAAGAAGCACAATGGGTCACTCCAGATGTGCATTGACTACCGGGCGCTAAACAAACTCATCGTGAAGAACAAGTACCCGATCCCTCTCATCGCGGATCTATTCGATCAACTTGGAGGAGCACGATGGTTCACCAAGTTGGATCTTCGATCGGGCTACTATCAAGTTCGGATCGTTGAGGGGAACGAGCCGAAGATCGCATGCGTGACGCGATATGGATCGTACGAATTCCTCGTCATGCCATTCGGTCTCACCAACGCTCCGGCTACTTTCTGCACTATGATGAATAAGGTACTCCATCCGTTCCTTGATCGGTTCGTAGTGGTTTACCTAGATGATATTGTGACATATAGCCGGACGTTGGAGGAGCACATTGAGCACTTGAGGCAGGTCTTCCAAGTCTTGCGCGAGAACAAACTGTTCGTAAAGCGTGAGAAGTGTGCTTTTGCCCAGAAGGAAGTTCCTTTCTTGGGGCACATTATCAGGGGCGGTCGAGTTCGGATGGACGGGACAAAGATCCGGGCGGTAGTTGAATGGGAGCCACAGACCAAAGTGACGAAGTTGAGGTCATTCCTTGGCCTCACCAACTACTACCGGCACTTCATTCGGAACTACTCGAGTATCACGGTACCACTCACGGACATGCTGAAGAAGGACAAGCCGTGGGAGTGGACCACTCGATGCCAAGAAGTGTTTGATCGGTTGAAGCAAATCATGACCGAGGAGCCGGTGCTGGTGTTGCCCGATCACGCAAAGCCTTACGAGGTAGAGACTGACACTTCCGACTTTGCTATTGGTGGTATTCTCATGCAGGATGGCCATCCGGTTGCGTTCGAGTCCCGAAAGTTGAACGATGCTAAGCGATGGTATACCGTTCAAGAAAAGGAGATGACCGCGGTGGTCCATTGCCTTCGGACGTGGAGGCACTATATCCTGGGAGCCAAGTTCGTCGTAAGGACGGACAACGTGGCCACAAGCTACTTCCAGACGCAAAAGAAGCTGAGTCCGAAGCAAGCTTGATGGTAGGATTTCTTGGCCGAATTCGACTACGTGCTAGAGTACAAGCCTAGGAAGTCCAACTCCGTGGCGGACGCACTAAGTCGAAAGGCGGAGCTGGCCAACATCGTAAGTCGACTAGATTGCCCATGGATCGACCGTATCAAGGAGGGGCTCAAGCACGATCAAAAGGCTCAAGGACTCCTACGGTACGCGCGGGAGGGCAAGACCCGCCAATTATGGTGTGAAGACGAGCTTCTACACCAAGGGACGGCGACTGTACGTGCTACTCCATGGGAAGTTGAGGAAGGAAGTGCTGCGAGAGTGCCACGATTCGAAGTGGGCAGGCCATTCAAGGATCCACCATACATTGGCACTCGTTGAGGAGCAGTACTACTGGCCTCAAATGTGGGACGACATCGAGGTGTATGTAAAGACTAGTCTTGTATGCCAACAAGACAAGCTCGAACAACGATCGTCGCCGGGGCTTCTGGAGCCGCTTCCCATCCCCACTCGTCCATGGTAAAGTGTTTCCATGGACTTCATCGTCAACCTACCACAGTCCGAAGAGTGTCGGACGCTTATGGTGGTGGTCGACCGGTTCTCCAAGTACGTGACGTTCGTGCTTGCGACGAAAGATTGCCCGACCGAGGAGGTGGCCAAGCTCTTCTTGAAGCACGTGGTCAAGTACTGGGGAGTGCCACAAACGATCGTGAGCGATCGCGATCCCCGATTCACGGGGCGGTTCTGGATGGAGCTCTTCAAGCTGCTAGGGTCGGAGTTGAACTTCTCCACGAGTTTGTATCCCCAAACCGACGGTCAGACGAAGCGGACCAATGCACTTCTAGAGATCTATCTTCGGCACTACGTGAGCACGACGCAAGTAAACTAGGTAAAGTTGATCGACGTGGCCCAGTTCTCCTACAACTTGCAACGGAGCGAGTCGACCGGCCAAAGTCCGTTCGAGATCGCAACGGGACAACAACCGCAAACTACAAGTGTGGTTGCATCGGGCTACAAGGGGAGTAGCCCTCCGGCCTTCAAGTTCACAAAGAATTGGCAAGAACAAGCGGACTTGGCAAGGACGTGCCTACACAAGGCATTGAAGCGCATGAAGAAGTGGGCAGACCGAAAGCGTCGGCACGTGGAGTTCCAAGTCAGGGACCAAGTGTTAGTCAAACTACACATGGTCCTTCGATACAAAGACGTACACAAGGGGTTGATCTGACGCTACGAGGGGCCGTTCCGTGTGCTTCAACGGGTCGGAAAGGTCGCATATAAGCTGGAGTTGCCGCCTAAGCTAAAGGTACATCCGGTTTTCCACGTAAGTATGCTCAAAGCTTTCCATATAGATGAGGAAGATCCGAACCGAGGGGAGTCGCAACGGGCACCAATGGGAGCAAAGACCTCGTATGACTGAGAAGTCGACCACATCATGGCCGATCGAGTCATACGGAAGTGGTATTGTGCGCCGAAGCGGGAGTACATGGTTCGATGGAAGGGTCTTCCGGAGAGTGAAGTAAGCTGGGAACCCGCGGACGCTCTTTGGCAATTCAAGAAACAAATTGAAGCATACCATGCTGAAGACGCGACAAGGACGTCGCCCGATTAGGTGGGGGAGAATGTCATGGCTTGAAGGCATGAACGATCCAAGAGAGTTCCTGGTCGATGCCGTGACCGATCCTTGGTATGAGCGACCTTCAACCATCATCCCCGTACTCTAGGATTTTCTCGAGTCTTCTAGAATATTCCTAGGGGTGGGCGATACGATAATTGTACACCAAGGTATTTAATGCAAGTAGGTGGTAGTTGGGGATACACCTATGTAATTAATGCGGTTAGGTGGTAGTTGGGGAGATGTAATCTCCACTGTTAGATCGAGAAGAGATCTACGGATACGGTTTGCCTATACTTGTATAAATAGGAGTCTCCTCCCCCTCATTGTAAGATCTCATTCTACACAAGAAATAGAAAACCAGAGCTTCTTTCTCTAGAATTTTTCTCTCTAGAAGTTTTGTGAGTTTGAGTGGAAAGGCTGCTTGGGAGAAATCCTAAGGCCGCACGGGTGCAAGGGAACGAGAAATCGATCGGCCTGTGACACTTGCGTGTACACTCGTCCAACCTAATAACAACGTCAGTTTGTTTACTTGTTCCGACTACTGTTACTTCGAGGAATCTTACTTTCTTAGATTCTTGTTCGATTTGGCTTACTTTCATCGATGGCGACACATTGAATTAATAGTTAACGCCATTTAAAATCTCAAAGTATTACTCCATCACATATTTATCAAATTAATGATCGTCTCACAACAAATTTCAAACTGATAAGTCTAATCCAAATCTACCCTCCTTTAGTATTCCGTCTAATATTTTGTTAAAATGCATATGTGTCAATACATATGACAAATGATTACAAGACAAATTTGATGCGGAGAATGATAGATCCGACATGCAAAATGCATTTTAATAGGATGTTAAATGGAATGCTAATAGGATTGATTTGGGTGACAAATACCGGTTTCAAATTTCTAATGAGGTGAAAATAAGTTTGAGATAAATTTGTCGATAACATATCGGTTTGAAATTTTATAATGGTGTTAACCTGTGAGTTGATAATATTTTCTTCGACAGTCGTTTGCTTTGAGAAGACTCCTCTGAAACTTTATGCGGTCTTCATGCACAAATTCAAAGGGCGATCTATTTCATTTGCTTTTTAACTCACATTTAATGAACAAATTATTGGCCTTAGTCGGGGTCGCGTGATCCGACAGAGTCTTGCCTCTTCTCTGATTGTCCTTTTTATTCGTAAATTTCTTTTTACTTATTTTCTAATATTCTTTGTTTCTGGGTTATTTTTATTTTAAAATGTCACGTACAATACCACGTCGGCATATAATAGCAACTTAACGGCCACATCCGTAATGACCAACTTGAGCCAAAAAACAAAAGAAACATGTAATTTAGTAATCCAATTGCCTAATAGAAGTTTAAAGATCTGATAAACAATTTGAAAAAGTTCAAGAAACTCTGAGCCTTTTATCCTTATGTTCTTTGGTAAGTTTCGTCCCTTCAAATGCTGCATTCAACCAAAGGATTCCCCGGTTAAGTTGTGGGGGTTGATATATGGGACGGAAAAGAAACTAAGGCAGTTGATTCGACGCAAAATGTAATCCTTTCACGATAGAGCAATTGTATAGACCGTAAAACAAGAGGTATCTCTGCATTCTCATTGAAAAACCGAAGGGCTTAGGAGCAAATTAGCATCATATTACATGCGTGCGATGTGCTAGAAACACTACAAGAATTGAAATGTTTTTAACTCAAGGATTTTCAAGCAGATAAAAGAACCGATTGAGGAACTTAATAAAGTTTGCGAGTTGAACGTGGCGATACACTATAACCATGCAAGCACAACAGCCAGAATTCCAATCAATCTTTGTATAGCTCGCCGGCGGTCCAATGAATTGATTTTGTGATTGGCTTTTCATGCTTGTATTTCCTGAAAAAAGCAATGCTAGTATGCTTGAATTAATTAGAGATGTCGTATGGACAATTTTGATGACCTCAAAAGCAATCGCTATTTGTCCACGTGATATGAAGATAGAACTGCTTTAATCATTGAAAGTTTTGGAAGCTCTTTGTCCACGAGATATAAAGATGGAACTGATTTAATCATCAATAAAAGTCAAATGATATTCAGCGGTCGACAACGGTATAAAAGAAAAATGATTAAATTTAATAAATAAAATTTCGAACATTACACTAATAAAATATGCACTAAACTTATTGTATTAGTGCCAATTTAATCTTAAAACCTTTTATTGGTGCAAAATTTTTTTGGTTGAAACAAGATACTTCAATTAAATGCAACCTAAATGTGGATTACAAGCAGTTAGCAGTTCCAAAGTCAAGATATAAAATTAACGACAAAGAATGGTGGGGGCTAGCAACCTAGTTAGGTGAGATTGTTCCCGCACAGTGGGCTTTAGCAACCCAATCCATAACCTGGTTTAATTCTCTCAGTTGAAATAATAGTTGAATCCCTCTGAGTTGGGCCATCAATTTTCGACAGTCCATTGCACCTCCGCTTAGCCCAGGA
Source organism: Corymbia calophylla (assembly GCA_014182845.1). Lineage (NCBI taxonomy): Eukaryota > Viridiplantae > Streptophyta > Magnoliopsida > Myrtales > Myrtaceae > Corymbia > Corymbia calophylla. The sequence goes on from CM024693.1 coordinate 23,077,246, forward strand.
TGTTGTTGACCACTTGTTGATCGTCGCTGACTAAATCTACAAGCGAATCTGCACTTTGTACTTCTCTTCCGCTGGCTTCATGTGTGTTCTTCAGCCAAAGCAAAGCCTCTCTTGTAGCTAGGGTTTCGATTTAATCATAAATCTTTTGATTTAGTGCCAATTCAACCATTCTAACTGATTTTGATCAAACATTACTGACATAAACACCAGTTGACCTACGTGACACGGCCGGCGCCGATGAACAACTTTTAAAAATATTTTAATAAATTTTTGAATATTTATTTATTTTCTTTTTCCTTTTTTTTCCTTTCTTTTTTTTTCCCCTTCCTTTACCTCCAGCTGGTCGCCAGAATCTAGCCAGCTTTGCTGGCCAACCTCACTAGAGGTCGCAAGGATAGTCTTGCGACCTTTGGCTAGCTTCGCTAGTGGCTGGTGAAGGACCTCTAGCCAGTTGTTAGCCCGAAGACAAGCTAGGAAGAGAAAGGAAAAACAAAAAAGAAGAGAAAAAAATAAAAATGAAAAGAAAAAAAAAAATCAAAATATTACCGGCCATGCCACATAGGCCGATCGGCGTCTATGTTAGCAATATTTGGGCAAAATTTGCAGGAAGGATTAAATTAGCATTAGATCAAAATGTTTAGGATTGAATTGACATTAGGTTAAAATGTTAGAATTAAATTGGCACAAATCAAATGTTTATGACTAAATTGGTACATATGCAATAGGTTTAAAACTTTTTCGATACTTTTCCCCTATAATTTCTCTACTCCTGTAAAATTAGCTTTCGTTTGTTTAGAATTTAGTAATCTAGCATTTGAAGGATTATCTCATTCCAAACACAGCCTAGGACAAGTGGGAGAAAATCCCATGATTGTCCTCGGATGAAAAGGTTGGCTCAACCAATGTTTTGTTGAGTCAAACTAAGTATCTTCAACACTGCTCACATACTTCGTATCATGTATTGTCAAAGCAAAAGAAGATTCGATGGAGTGGGACTCGTCGTTGATCGTAGAGGGTGGTGAAGAGGCGAGTGCCGGCGGAGAGGGCGTTCATCTGGGACTTGAGGTCGATGACGGACTCTCGGATTCGTCCGCGCTGGTGACCAAGTCAATTGCCATTGTCTCTCGCTCCCTATATGTCACGCAGTTTCCAAGGCAGAATATCAATAGTTGCTTCACGAGGGTGAAATAGGAATTTCAAAAATATTAGTGACGGTAAAGTTGGAAAAAAAAGTTAATGAGTCTTTGAAATCGCCTTCATAAAATGTTGAAAGCTCAAAGGATTTACCATGAGTTTTCAGTTTTACCTCAGTTTTACCAATGCCGATATTTCCCCAAATGATCTACAACTTTATTTATCAAAACCGATTACCTTTCACTCAAGGGAATAGAGAGGTCCAAGGTCTTTTGAGAAAGCTGAACTAAACGTACCCGTAGAAATCCGGCTTACTCAACTGAATAATTTGAAATATATCTTCTTATTTTATATTATTCGAAATAATTAGTCTATGATAATTTATTTTCATTACTGGTAAAAATATATGTTTAATCGTGATTTGATGAAAATATCATTCTTTTATTTATTTTTGTAAGTGATATGAGTGATATTTTTTAGAAAAATATTTTCCAAATTATTTATCTTCCGTGAATCAAAAGCGCTCTAAATTTGAAGCCACTAGAATCCCTTAATCTTGAAATAATGCCTAACCCTGAAAAAAAAAAAACTCCTAAATAGACTCAAGCTGAGTCTCAAATCAACCACCAATGATATCAATTTTAGAATTTCTCGATAAATAATCATGTAATTTTCACTAATAAATATAGTTGGAGAATGTCAACCATTGAATCTGTCCCCGCAGTGCACACTAATGGTGAAACCGAAATGTACCGACCAGCGAAGAACTCAGACTAGTCACTAGTTATGTTATCTTATCTAATTTTGTCCTCCCAATCTTCTCCCGTCTTTTTATTTTCTAGAACCTTACTATCTTTGAGAAAATTGTCAAATTAATCTTAAATTTATTGTATGGATGCCAATTTAGCTCTAATTTTTTTAATTTTACCAATTTTCTCTAAAATTTTATGCAAAATTCCAATATTATTTTTTGGGACAATTTTCCCTAGATATCACAATCACGCCAATGCCTTATAGTGAAAAATGGCTGGAAGGATTATATTAGAATTTTGTGTAAAGGTTTATAATTGAATTGATAAAATAAAAAGTTTATTATTAAATTGATATCCGTATAATAGATTTAGAATTGATTGGATAATTTCTCTTAAGTTGTGATTGAAACAATATTTCCATTACTCATTCTAATACGGCGCCGACAAACTACGACACGTTCTGTAACATGCTTCCCTCCATTTGATAGTCTTCCGATCTTCTAAAGGTTGTCATGGTTGAACACATCACCAGGGAATTCATCATCGTGATTGATGATTCAATTCAACTCATCTGCATTGCATAGTCTTTAGCATTTCTTGATTGTCAATAGTTTATATCCTATTTCTTGACCGCTTTGTTTCCGTCACGGAGCGCACGGACCCTTGGTCGCGCCCATTTTATCGATTCTAAATCAATTGGGCACATAATTCGATCCACAAACAACAGGAATGGAAGGTGTGAGAAAACATCAAGCTGGACGAGATGAAGAGTATATCCATGGATATTTTTAGGGGTGATTGGTTCTTAGTCTAGCTCCAAAGTAGAGGTGTCAAATGGGTGGGTCGGGTCGAAAATGGTCCAGCCCACATCAACCCATTTAACCCGTTTTGACCCATTTTCATACAATGTAAATTTGATGATACATACCCAACCCGACCCATACCCAACTCATACCCGACTCATATTACTAACACATATTAATATTTAACTTAATTTAAGAAAATCTACTCCTACTTATTTAGTCCATTTTAAACTTTTCACATATAAATTATTTGAGTAAAAATTTCACATCAAATTTATAAAGTAAATTAAATAAAAAAATTAGTAAATAAAAAAATGTGGATACCTCTAAATTGAAATATTTTGAGGAAAATAATTTTAAAAAAAATTGATTGTTTAATTATTGTTGAATGAACCTCATCGGATTGGCAACGGAGGTCGAGAACACATAGAAGAGAGGGATGGAAGGAGAGAGATAATGGGTCTACCAAATAACTCACTCAACCCATATTTGACCCATATTTAATTTTCACTTGACCCATATTTAACTTTCACTTAACCCATATTTGACCCATATTTGATCCATTTAACTTAAAGTTGGTTATAATATGGGTTTATGATCCATATTGACACCTCTACTCCAAAGTGGAATCAGGAACCAGACCGGAAGGACGGGTTCCCAAATTTGGGAATCGGGGACTAGACTTTTTGGTCCTAGGACTGGGAACCAAACCAGATTATCGGTTCCGGTCCAGTCCAATAAAACTGGTCACTTTTTTCACTAAAGAATAGTAGTGTACAACTTTAAAGAGTGACAAATCTTAAAATATAGACGGAAGCGACGATGAGTGAAGAGTTATTATGCTGTAGTTGTGGTATCATTGGACGAGATAATATTTAATATATATTTTACTAATTATTTTAAGAAATAACAAAAAAAGGGTATACGTAGTTGGTCCGGTTTCCTCTTGGAATTGGGAACCAGACCATCTGGACTCCTATTACATTTTTAGGAATCGGGAACCGAATTGACACGTCCAAGAATTGGATTGCACCGGCTAATTTAGTCCAATTCGGGCAATTTTTGATTTAGACAACCCGTTTTGCATATCCCTAGATATTTTGATCTTAATTTGAAGGAAGTATCAATTGGAATTTTTTTGGTGGGGGGGGGGGCATGGGAACCCCCTAACTTTTTCCCTTCTTTGAAGTGATAGGAATGGGCTTTTAATAGATGGAGATGCTGAGGTGGTCCACGGCAGCGAATCACAAGTAGTTGATGTCAAAACATGTGAGCTACATTTCTCATTAATTAAAATTAGTATCAACCATTTTACGAGATTGACTTAGTAATGTGAGATATGCAAATTCTTAATTAGTCTAATATGAGGCCATTTAGTAGCCCGGTTTATGATGAGAAAGCATATGGTTCAAAACTCTATAAATAGTACTTTAACACCCTCCTCTAACCTTGATGCACAAATAACCTCACATAATGAGCATTTATTGAATGCTAAAAACGCTTGAATTTTAAATCGCTGTTATTTAGCATCAAGATGGATGGATTCCTAATCAAGCGTGCAAATCTATTTCTTCTCTTTTATTCTAGATTCTAACTTTAAGGATATCTTGGGCGCCTTTTTTGTGGCTTCCAGTTAAAGCCATTTCCCTAGCGTCTACAAAGTCATCATAAGATTAACAATGTCATTACTATTTCCGTCGCATCCTAAATCAAACTACAGTAAAATTTCACGGTCCCATAATATCCACAATTTTCTTTACAACATGAACTCTCTCCAATTAAAGGAATCCGAGACTCGGAATTGTTATCGAGTGCTTCGATCTCGTGGGTCCCTTCTCTTTTTTTATTTTATGTTTTCAATTTTTTTTTGCCGACTCTCCTCTACTTTCTTGCTTTCTATTTTATTGCACCAGCAGCAATAATGAGACATTTGGGCCGAAAAATTGAGTTCATCGGCTTGGGAAAGGAAGCTGGGCTTAATCATATGATTGGGCTTGAACTTCTTTTGTTTTGTTTCAGACATCCATTTGTGGCATTCTATCTTCCTTTCAGAAATTTTCGTCGTCCAAAGTTGAAATTGCCTCGATTATCATTAAAATGAAGGTATCCATGCCTTGCATCTGCTTTGAGCTTCCAAGTGGCCTCTCTTTGTATCTAGTTGGATTTTCACGTATGGAATAGTTTGGCGAGTTTACATTTGATCATTTCTATCGAATGATGCAAATTGGCTGCTCCTCATAAGGTATGTTCACCTTTAACCTCAAAGGTGTAACATCAAGCACATATTTAAGATTTTATATATATTTCTGCAATTAAAGGACACGGAACACATTATGTACACCATATAGAAATGGTGACAAAGCAAGTTTATAATCTACATTGTCAACTTCTCTAAGATCAAGAATAGTCATATACATCTTGGACTTAACTTGCTACATGCGCGGAATTTCACAACTCCCTTCATAAGAGCAACTTAAAGAAAACACGTGATCCCCACATTGAATTTTCACTATGGGCCTTTTATGGTATGTATAATTTTTTTCATGACTTTGCATTGTTTTGACTTTTGACTTGCTCTCCAAACAACTTGACTTTCTCTTCTGATTGTCAAGTAAACGGGAAGATTACTAATTCAGTTTTAAACCTATTATATGTGCCACGCCTCGAACCCCGAGCATGCGACAACCCCTTACCATGGTCAATTGAAAGTGACGTCCTAGGACTCATCGACGATCATTCATTTTAATCTTTCATTATACGCAAGCGGAAGATGAACCATCCCCGGTCCAAACAAACAATCAAAGAATCAAATAGGGATAGAGGAATGAACAGTAGAAACTTCAACTACTCATTTATACCACTTACTGGATTAACCAACGGAGGATCATCTTTTGAATTACAAGCCCGACAAAAGGGGCCGATCCATCCTCTAAGCCGGGCTAAAAAGAAACTAGGCTAATCCAGCTATACAAAATGAACCATCGGGTTCAACACCATGGTCACTTGGACCCATCGGACTCGGATCAGTCAGGTCGATCACTGGTGGAGCGGAGGCAGGATTCTTCATTGTGGGTGTGCCATTCTAAAGGCCTGAAAAAGGTTAACCATGACGGGTTGAGATAAAATCTCAACGAGTTCTTCCCCTAAGCCCCGGTTAGTACACCAACTCAACCCAGGGTATCTCTCTAGAACCACCCATCACTCAACCCAACAACAAACAATCAGCAACCAGCAATTAAACAATAGATAGGGTCAACCAACAATCAAAAGTCGGTTTGTCATGCAACCTTACCCGGTATATGTCAGCACAATACACGCAATGCACATGGCTGTTAGATGATGTAGTTTACCAATCACATGCGAGTCGCGTCACAAGCGATCTCACCTGGCCATTGCCACACCCTGCACGTTATTAATTTATGCGTGCGTGCCATAAATAATGATGTGATCACCTCATACATAATCGAAACTGATGATGCAATGTTTCTCGTACACTCTCGTATTCACACGTGTTCCATTGGGCCGAGGTGCAATGGCGCTACGGCGCCCTTCTTCCGCAGAGGCGCAACCGTGCCTTTCCGTGCTATTACTATTTGGTGCGTAACGTGCCCTTCCGTGCGAGGCGCTTTCTTTCGCAGATGCGCAACCGTGCCCTTCTGTGTAGGCCGAGGCGCTACGGCGCCCTTTCTTCGCAGATGCGCAACCGTGCCCTTCCGTGCAGGCTGAGGCGCTACGGCGCCCTTCCTCCGTAGAGGCGCAACCTTGTCCTTCTGTACCCTCTGAGGTGCTACGGCGTTACGGCGCCCTTCCTCCGTAGAGGCGCAACCGTGCCCTTCTATGCCCTTCGAGGAACTATGGCGCCCTTCCTCCGTAGAGGCGCAACCGTGCCCTTCCGTGCCCTCCCTTCTCCCTTCGGTAATTCGAACTATCGTAATCAATGCACACATACTTGCACATACACTTGCATTTAAAATCTCAAGTCATTTCTCATAAAAACAGTTCATTTCCGGTGTCCCTCAGACAAACCATTTTTCCCACATTTTTCATAAAAGCGGTCCATTTCCAGTGTCCCTCGAACAAACCATTTTTCTTTCTCATAAAGGCGGTCCATTTCCGGTGTTCCTCGAACAAATCATCTTTTTCCCATTTTTATGAAAATCACACAATTCATGCGGATGCTCGTACAATTACACATTCAATTCACTCCATAAAATCAATACACATGAAATTACACAATTTAATTTTTGGATGAACAGTAATTTCAGAATTTAATAATTAAATAATTAAATTCAGAAATTCAAAATAATTAAATAAATAAATTCCAAAATTAAATAATTAAATAATTAAATATTTAAATGCAGAAATTAATTAAATCAATAATTTAAAAAATTAATCACATTAATCAAGTAATTAAGACAAAACATGATTAATTAGCACAAAACACTCAATTAAGCATAATTAAGCATAATTAAGCATAAATAAGTAAGATTAAGCTAATGCACTTAATTAAACACTTTAATCAGCCTTTAGCACTAATTAATCCAACCCTAAGCAAGTTAGGCACTAAATAGGGTTTATGAGCTAAACTCACCCGTTAAGTAGGTTGGAGACGCGGACACGTGGCAGCGATGACAAACCCGACACCTGCGGACCTCCACCACAGCAATCCAAGGCGGTCCCGGGGCAGAAATCACAGCAACAACCTCTGCTCAAACCCCAAACTTCAAAAGACAGCACTGCAGTGGGAGGAGGCTGCTAGTCGGAGCAAAAATAAGCTAGCCGGAGCTCCGGCGAGCTGGTGGCTGGTGGTTCTAGGGGGTCGAGAGGGGAGTTATGGGTGGCTAGTGTGGGCGGTGGTTAGGTTGAAAATGGAGGAAAATATGTCAAAAGGCGAAACTGTGCAGTACCGCGAGAACAGTAGGCGGTCGGCGAGCAGCCGGCTTCCAGCGGCTGTATGGATCGGCCGGCGACTCCTTTCGCCGATTGGCCAACGTGAATAGTATGGAATTTCTGTGCTGAACATTTTGATAGGTGGCACGGCCCGAGATTCCATCGGGAAGGCAATGGAAAACTCAAAATTCGGTGAGAGGTTATAAGCTGAAACTGCAAGAAGGCAAGGGAAGTAAGGGGAGAGAGGGCTGTGATTTTGTGAGGGCTGAAGGAGGAGGAGAGAGAGTGCATTGAGGGCTGCTTCTAGGCCTCATCAAAGCCATTAAATGCCTTCTCCAATTCCCAAGAAAGATGACATCATCTTCTCTCTCCTCTTTTGACTTTTCTTCAAAATATCTAAGGGTATTTTGGTCATTTTCACCTTGCACATTTCCCAATGTGCACTTGGGCTGAAAGTGAAAGGTGGGCCTAGGAAACGGGCCGGGGAATGAATAGGAACGGGCTCGGGAATTTATTGGGCTTGAATTGGCTCAAGTTAGGAGGACGGGCTAGGACTAGTGAGGAGTCGGTTCGGTCCAACGGGCTTGCTCGTTGTCTTAGTCTTCCACGGTGGCTGTCCCACCTTGGGCGTGAGGCCTCCACTGTTCTTGTCCAGCCCACGTCCTCATAGGCTCGGTTTCTCGATCCAAAATCCTTTTCTCAAAAACTCGGCTCAATTGACATCGTCGACTATCAAGGAAGCACCATCCAAATATGTGTCCCGGATGTTCCCGAAAATTCGAAATCTAATCTTGGATTCACATGCCTTATCAATTTCGCCCAAATGCCATTTTGGTACTACTCAAACTGATAGGTGGCTTCAAGGATTCACGCGTAACCGACTCATGCCAATTCACGTTCAAGACTTCTTGACATATGGACGTCCTTGACTGCATGAAATTGCGAAGGATCGATTCTTATTTCAAAGTACACAATTATCAAGGATCGACATAGGGTCGTCCGCGGATTCGATAACAGTAGATGGAATCACCCGTTGTCCCATTATTTCTGTCCGCGAATCGACTTCTAGTCGTCCCTGAAATCGGCCTGCATATCTACAAGATCGTCCTTACGCAAGTCTCACGGTCAAGTCGTTTTCCTAGGTTAAGTTCTTTAGTCACACGAGTTAATATTATGAAAAATCAAGCGCTGCGGTCAAGGCAAGCGCAAGCCGATTGATCATCTCCCGCCAAACTCAGCTACAGACCACACTCGTGACAAAACCAAAATGAGCCGTCAAGTCATCAAAAGTACCGGCCACATACATTCAATTGAGTCTCCTCAAAGCATGAGGAGCCCGAATTAATGGCTTACTTTGCTTTTTATCGTAAGAGTTAATATTATGAAAAATCCGAAATTAATATATCTATGATAAATATATTTTAAATTAATTTTTGATCATCAAAAACTCCAAACTGATACATTTGTAATAAATTTACTATCCATTAATTTCTATTAAATATTATCGTCAAATTGTTGAGTTAAATGACATGTGACACATAAGATGTGTACATTAGTTTGTGATTTTACTCTTTATTGATCACAAGTGTATTAATTTGTAATTTTTTGTGATATTAATTCAATTTAGCATAAATTAATAGAGGGTAAATTTGTCACAAATCTACTAATTTACAGTTTTTGGTGACAGTAAATTTATCAAATATGTAATAATTTGGGTTTTTTTTTTTTTTTGTGATATCAACCTTTATCATAATTGAGCTTTGGATTATTTGCGTTTGGCTTTTGTGGTTTCAGGGGTTGTGGCATTGGGGCTCCACGATCGGGCAAGCTTGCTCCAGCAACCGATGATCAATGCCGGAGCCCGTCGGACTAGATTGAGCAGCCTACGGCAGGGACGAATCCATAAAATACGATAAAGATAAGGGCGGGTCGGGCTTGGCTTAATAGATCTTTAGACATTTCTATTTATTTTGAAAATATTCTAAATTTTTTTTATATGAAGTCAAGAATTTACCCCGTTTTGTGTTCGACCTATTGAACCAAAAATCACGTAGGATTAAGAGAAATGATTAAAAAAAAGAAGCTATGCGTGCAATTCCGTCCATTTGAAACTCAACGGCTCGACGTAAAGATTGAACTGCAGGAAAGTTTCAAGTTTTATGGCTGAAATGAAAATTTTAATATTGAAGTACACGAAATTAATTGGACTTGCGTTGTGATTATCCTAAGAGTACAGGCTAAAATCAAGCACACTAAGAAGAGGATTCAATTTCGTTTTATTTTTTATTTTTTTATTAGAAAGAGACAATCGCAATTTGTTCAAAAATCACATTGATAAAGATACATTAAAATTTGTTCCGAAAGACAAACAAGTAGCAAGGTTTAATACACAAAGAATGTAGTCAGGAATCAAAGTAGGAAACTTGCATAGTAGTAGTTAATGAAGCAATTAAAAAAAATTAGAAATAGAGTCAAACCACAGGACTTTATTAAATCAAGGTGTTGAACTAAGAAAGCATTATGCTCTTAAAAAAATTCAACTTGTTACCGAAAATTAATCAGGTTGTCGATATAGATAAGTATGTGATTAGAGTATAAATTATTTAAAGATGGGAGCTATTGTCGATGACCATTGTTAGGGAAATCCCTTATGATATTTTGAAGATGACAAAATAATCAATGGCTACTAATGAGTTTAATGGTGGAGTTAACTAGGTGATGCACAAGCCGTTATGTAAATGATGTTCCAATAAGATGAACAAGACATTAACCATAGAAGTGTCCACAAGCTGGAGTTACTTGAATAGAAGGTGAACAAGCATAGAACAGGTAGTTTGGTAAAGCTTTGAAGTACCATTGATCAATGAACAACAAGGTAGAATCACGTTTGTCAATATAATTGGATATCACCAACAATTGGTGTTGGATAATCAGACTCACCATTGGACTCAACGTTACACATGGATATCTTCAGAATCAACAACATGGAAATCGACAATATTTACATGCTGATATCATCAATGCATCTAATTACTTCAGACTCTAACACTAAAGCTAAATATTATCAGAGTTTGAATTCTACATTGATAAATATTCAGACGCAAAACTTCATTATCACCGCTAGTGATTTGGATTGAATTTCCTACCAAAAAAAGTATTGATCTTATATCTCAATCGTTATTTAATCTTCTTCATACAATTTCGTCCAACAGGTAAATTAGAGAATGATCTTCTAAAGATTGTCCAACTGCTAGTGATCTCAGAGAGACATTGAAAGAGTGATTGAGTGAGATAGTAAGACTTGTTGTATACTTGAGTATTATCACTTATAGTTGTAACCTTTGAATTGGTTATCTAGTGGAATCTAGCTAGTAGGTTGTTAGTACGAGAAAGTTGACGTAGGCTTGTTATAAGCTGAACCACCATAAATATTATGTGCAACTCTTCTATCTCTAAAATCGTGTTTATTATTTTTTATAGACTCTTGCACACTTGTGAACTACATTTGATCTTTGCACTCTAGTGAATATTTTCAGATCATTGTCATTATTCAAACACTGAATTTACTCGAATTTGACAATACTTCTCTTGACTACTTTACTTTTGCATTAATTTGTCAAGATTTGTTAAAATCACCTATTCACTCTCTTTTTAGGTGATTCTACTAGCCTCCAACAACCATAAAAAATGTTATCGATATTGATGTACATCAATAACCATTAATCTATTGTCGACGTACGACGACATATGGTTGGTGGTTGTCAACAAGAAAATTGGTTAAAAGAGTCGATGGATTGTAACCTGAAGCATCGGGAGAAGGTTGGATATTAGGTGGCGTCGAGATGTGCTTATGAAATCTTGAATTCGAAATCATTAGTGAGGGAAGCTACGAAGGTCGATAAATCATGGGGAAAGAATGAATGAGGCAACACACATAAGGATGAAGAATCAAAATGCGATTTTAAAGGAACAACTGCTTGAAGACAATATCATGGCATCATGAGAATATGGGTACAAGGCACTCGGAGACATGGAGGAATGACTATAATTGCAAGAGAATTGCTCCCAGATGTTTATGACGTGAGCACTATAAATAACAGCATTTGTTTACCAGAGTTTCGTACACCAATAAATAAACATATTATCTTTTAATTATCTTTCATAATAGTAATATTAGTTATAGTTTCTAGACTCATGTCGTCGACTAAATTTCAACATGTTTCTTAACTGTAACTTTTAGCTTCACGTTGTCAATTAAATTCCAACTTGTATCTTTGCTATACATATTGGATACCTTGTCGTTAGTTAAATTTTGGCATTACATCTTTATGTCCTCAGATTTTGTTGTCAATTAAATTCTATTATAATTCATGTACCTTTGGTTCTATTGGAGTGATTATGTTCTCAGGCTTTATCATCAATTAAATTCCAGTATTGTTTGTATACCTTTAATTTCATTTAAAGTGAAATTATTGTTGTCTACTCGTGATATTTCCTGTTTAGAGTTGCTATAGAACCTCTCTTCTCTAATAAAAATCGAAGAACGACTTACGGCAAAAGTCATCCAATCCAATTCGAACGAAATATAATTTAAAAAAGGAAAAAATATATAAAAAGTCAACCGTGGAAGGGGAAGACCAGTTTTATTTAGTTGGGTTGTAGATGAGGCAAAGAGGACAACAACATAATCACGTACGACTCTGTTTTTGCTCCATACTATCAGCGCGCCGCCAGATCCGATTCTCTCGATTGTCTTCCTCGATTCTCTCTTCTCCTTGAGAGAATGAGCGATAATTACGATTTCGACCTTCTCACGAGTCCGAGCTCCACCACTCCTTACCAACTCGCCCCTTCTTCAATCCCCACTTCAAGTCTTCTTTTTCCTTGAAGGAAGACCAATGATACCTAAATTTTTGCAGTCCATTTAATCATTTATTACATAGAAAAGTTAGAGAGAATTCTGACTCCTAAATAGAAATATCGTTGAATTTGCATATGTATACAAGGAGCATCGTCATGAGCCTACATAAATTGCATTATAATTGAACTGATTTAAGCGGGTGGGTTTTGAGTTTAATTGAGTTGATTAAAAATGAGAAATTCGGACATGATCAATATTCCTTTAAGTGATTAGATCCATTTAACACCCATATTAAATCTATTTATGACCATTTATTGGATATAGCTAATTTATATAATAATCCAACCCATCAAAAAATGGGTCTATGACCTATTATGACAATTTTTTAATTAACCACTTATTCATCGGTATTCAATAGGGCACTGGCATTTGATACCAATAGACCTAACGATGGGTTTGGCAGCCTCACATGGGCCATAAAGGCCCAAACTTGAACTAACCCTAATCTAACCCCCATTCACTTAATATATCTATAACATTGGAAGGGGACATAGAGACTAAGGGCATGTTTGGCAACTTGCCAAACTATGAAAATTTCTATTTTTTTGTTCCCAGGAATAGATTTGGAACAGAAATCCGTTTGTTAACATTTTTGTTTCTTGGAATAAATTTTTTTTCGGGAATAGATTTAAAACGGAATCGAGAATAAAAAAATGTTACTTTTTTGTTCCTGAGAGCAAATCTAGAATCAGCCAAATTTTTTTTTTTAAATTTCTCTCTTCTCTTTCTTTTCTTTTTTTTCTTCTTCCTTTTGACAGGTCGTTGACCTCGGCCATGATTGGCAGTCGGTTGGCAATCGGCCAGGCGAGGGTTGGTGCCCTCGTTGGCCCCCGGCGACGCCGAGCACGGTGCGGCACGAGCCTCGTCACCTCGCCGGCCCACCGCTAGGGCGGCGTTGGCTTGGCTGGGCGACGCCGGCCTGGCGGTGGGTTGGCAACGCCGGCCTGGCGGTGGGTTGGCGAGGCTCGGCCTCGCCGGTGGCTGGGTGAACTTGACCTTGCCAGATCTAGCCGAGGCCGACCTCGCCCAGCTCACGGCGAGGCTTGTGGCCCAAGCCTCGCCGGTGGCTGGGTGAGCTTGACCTTGCCAGATCTAGCCGAGGCCGACCTCGCCCAGCTCACGGCGAGGCTTGCGGCCCGAGCCTCGCCATGGCTTGGCATTGCCAAGGGCTGGCGATGCTCCGATGAGGGCGTCGGCCCTCATCTGGCCTGTTGTCGGCCACCGGCGATTTATTAACGAAGAAGAAGATGAAAAGGGAAAGGAAAAAAAAAAAAAAAAAAAATGTATTTAAATCATTAAAAAATTGAAAGAAAATATTTTGGATTAGAAATTTTAAAGGTTTACCAAACGCATTTCTATCTTTAAAATACAAATTTTGGATAGTTACCAAACGCCTTCAAATGCTCAAAAATTGTTCTCGAGAACAAAATAAAAAAAAATCATTTCTAAGTAGAAATTGTTTTCGGGCACAGAAGCGTTACCATGCGCACTCCTAAGTGATTCAAGAAATGGGATTGGGCATGGTGGTGAAGACACAATAACAAGCCAGGGAAAATTAAAGACTCAGATTGATGTTGAAACTCCGCCAGGCAAGGTCAAAGATGAAATAGCGATTGAAACACAAGGGCCAAGGATAACAAAGTGCGCCCCCATGCCAACCAAAGAAAGAAAACTTTGGCTACAAATAAAGGTACATAGTGATCGAGAACCTCACCTCAATGGTGACCGCTCTATGGCTTGTCATTTTTCAGAATCAAGCCTTAAATTACCTGCATCTGACTTTTGTAGTTTTGGTGGGGGTGGCACAGGGCTTGCTCAATTGGGCAAGCTCCTCTAGCAACCGATGACGTCAAGGCCAGAGCCCATATGACTAGGTTGAGCCCTCTAGTAGGGACGAACCCGGAAAATATAATAAAGATGTCGGGACCTAATTTTCCTATACAATTTGAATCTTACATAAATATTATTTAACCTCAAATGATATGCGCAATGGTCTTTTTTGTCTTTTTTTTTTGCTCTGCATAATAAATATTCTCATCACATAAGATACACTCCTACTTTTATTACACACTCTGATGAAGTCTTTAAAGAGATCTTGCAAAGCGTTGATCTAAATGTCCATGAACTCTAACTCAATTAAATATTTTGGAGTGAGCCTAAGTTAAGTTAATGAAAACTCAAAGTCTAAAGTATGAGATATACTTGCCACTCGATAATAACATCAATAAATAATAACATAATAACAATCAATAAATAATTTGAAATATCAATATCAATAGTGAAATCAACATATTATTGAAGTTCGTTTAAGATAATTTAATATAAGGGTTACATGAATGACTATATTTATGTGTGCAATGAATTATACTCCTAGTAAATTCATGCGACCAAGTGTTAATCTTTCTGTCGTGTTCACAATCAGTAACTTAAAACGATTCTGGGTGCTCATTTCTGTTTGCTCAATCTCTATCTTCATGTTGATTAGAACTAAAGGAGCACTTTCAGGTATTTAATTTTTATCTTTTCTGAAAGGGGAAATGTGCAAATTAAATTATTTTCTCGGTTGTTTAGTCTCGGGTTTTAAACAATTTTTTTTCCTCAGTTATGTATCCCAAGTCTCGATTCAATATACAAGCAAAAAGTGGGTGCTCTCTCTTTTATCTCAAAGCCTCGCTTCGGGGCCAGCATCGCACATGCTCCGTATGGAAATAATACAAAGAGGTGGAACCTTGAAAGGGACAAGCGGGAAAGTGTGGCGCACATCGATTCACTCGAAACTTGGGAAGCAATTAGAATCAAAATTTTCATTTTTATACACAAAAGGGTACAGAATAAATTCATTAACTATGATTAACGGACAGAGGTATGGTAGTTTGCACTTCTAATTTAGATTAATATCAAGAAAAAAATCCTGATGTGCTTAAAATAAATTTATCTTAAGCTAATTTTTTGACAATTAAAACCTCCAAATTGAAATGTTTCTGATAAATTTATTATTCATTGGTTCCCGTTAAATTATATTAATACTATGAAAAACCATAAATTTATACACCGGTGACAAATGGAGGATAAAATCCAAAACTAGTATACTTGTTAATTGTTATGCATAAGCAAACTTAGCAATTTGATAGTAAAATTTAACGGAAAAATGAAGGGCAAATTTATTATAGGTATACTCATTTGAAGTTTTTGGTAGTAAAAAAATTAATTTAAGGAAAATTTATTATAAATATACTAATTTGAGGTTTTCAGTGGAATTAACCCTTCTAGTTTCAAATAATCGGGAACATTCTTAAATAATATATAGTCTTCTCCCATGTCCTTGGTCGCATTGGGGGGCCATCCCATGCAGTCGGGATAACTTATATATATATATATATTGATTTATCATTAATTTCATCATTAACTATTAAATTCCCTACGAATCGTTAGTCCAGCATTCTGTGATATCAACCTATGAAAAATTAAGTTATGAATAATCCGAAAGATAAAAAAAGTTTGTGTAATAAACTTCAGATGTATTTGTAAACATTGATTTATACCCTTTATATTAAAAAAGAAGAAGAACAATAACAAAGAATATAAATTAAAAACCTGAAGAATCCCCTAATCATGAAATAATGCATAAACCTAAAAAAAAAAGAAAATCCCCAAACAAACACAAAATGAGTCTCAAATGAACCCCTAATAGTGTTAATTCTAGAACATTGAATGACACTCAAAAGGACGGTTAAATAACCTGAATATCATACATAACTTGTATTATTCTCAATGATAAATCTCTTAACCTGAATAACAATGGAAATCCAATTGTCCCAAAATCAATGCTCAACAAGCCTTGAGTAACTCTAAAACTTCAAATTGGTACATGAACTATCACAAAATAGTATACTCGTGATAAACTAAAGGTAAAATTCCAAATTGATACACACGTTAACTATCCCGTGTCATATAGTATAGTAATTTGACTTCAAAATTTAATGGAAACTAATAGAGGGTGAATTTATCATATGTGTACTAATTTTTTATTTTTTGTGACATTAACCCTACTAGTTTCTAGTAATCAGGAACATTCTTATAAAATATATAGCCTTCTCCCGTGTCCTTGGGTAGCATCGGAGGCCATACCATGCAATCGGATAACTTATATATATATTGACTTATTATTAATTTCATCATTAACTATCAATTTCCCTAAGAATCATTTGTCCAGCATTCAATCCATGAAAAATTAAGTAATGGATTAATTCGGAAGATTAAAAAAATTTTTGTGTAATATACTTCAGAAGTACCCTTTGGATTAAAACAAAGAACAAGAACAAAGAATATAAATTCAAAACCCGTAAAATCCCTTCATCTTGAAATAATGCCTAAATCTGAAAAAAAGAAAAATCCCCAAACAAACTCAAAATGAGTATCAAATGAAACCGTAGTAGTGTTAATTTTAGAACACTCAATGACACTCGAACGGTTAAGTAACCTCAATATCAAAATAACTCATATTATCTAAATTCTCATTGATAAATCTCTTAATCTCGAATGACATTGAATATCCACTTGTCCCAAAATCAATACTCCACAGGCCCCAAAAAACTCCAAAACAGCCACCAGATTTCGAGAAACATGCCAATCTAAAAGAATTAATTACAAATGTTATCCAAAAGTGTCAACTAGACCATCTTTATGGAGTTTCTTTTGGAGTGTTGCTTTTGTTTTTCCTTTTCCCTATGACATTTGAAATTTGACTTACATGAGATATCAATCCATGAAAAATTTCATATATTTAAAATGTCGTAGGCGTACTAAAGCAAAGTATGTATAACGCAGGGTTCTAGCTATCCAAACCTCATCTTTATGCACAAAACTTAGCATTTGGTCCATGAGCAATGTTGTCATTAGCATTTTAATTTGTTCGATAACTATCTCTAAATATTCAATATAGTCTTTAACTCTCAATTTATTCAATCCAATCCATTAGATTCCCATAACAAAGTCAAATCAATCTTTCGATACTATTCACAAATTTTCATAATTATAGTATTGCCCATATTTAAGAATTTTTTTTATTTTAATCAATTTCACTTTTTTTCCTTTTTGCTCTTTCTAAACAGTACAATACTTCAATTTAAGTATATTTAAGTTTATGATCAGAACCTCATTTAGAGTTTTAGAGTAGTATCAGATTGATACTCCTTCTATTTTAATTCTAAGTGTCTTCATACTAAAAAGATATTAATTTATTTGTAGATACTTGAATTACATTAAATGAGATTTTTCTTTTACTATTATAAAGATCATAAGCTTAAAAAATTTAAATGGAACTACCGTACTATTTACAGAGACAAGGTACAAAGGTAAAAGCTACCGACTTTTCCATTTAGTAAAATAAATGGTCGGCGTAAAATACTTTTTGCACAAGCAGCCATGAGATGGAAACTTTCATCTTCTAAATTCGTTTTCCAAAATTAAAAGCTTTTATGTGTCAACACCAAAACCCCATTTAGTGTAATGATTTTTTATTTATAATTAATGTACCAAATAAAAGTTGTTGGTGGATTATATAACACATAATCAGCGTCATTTTTATATAAGCATTGTTGTTTATCTACTTCGACGACTAGATACCTTTCTTACCCAAGCACTTTACAATTTCTTCTTTGGGACTTATATTGGATCCATTAGACGATTCATATGCATTCTAATTCAGTACAAAGACATAAGAAGTGCCAAAGATTTCACATGATGTTTATTTTAGTGTCAAAACTTTTTTTTTAGATCACTTAAGTGTCAACTCCAATTTTTATTGCCAAAAATCTTATGTGGCTATAATTTATAGGGGCGATCGGTTCCCAGCCCTAGGACTGAGAACTAGATCGGGTCCAGTTCGGTCCATGGAATTGATCACCTAGCAAAAAAAAAATTAAAAAAAATACTAGAGTTGTTATTATTTTAGGATTTATTGCTATTTTTCAAAAATCATAAAAAATTTTTTTAGAACAAAGTCAGTCCGGTCCGGTCTGATTCCCATGGAATTAGGAACCAGACTGAAAATCCTCAGTTCCATTTTTATGGAATTAGGAACTGGATTGAAACCCTCGGGAATCAGACCAAACCGGTCGGTCTAATCTGGTTCGGGCGGTTCCTGGTTCGATCGTCTAATATTTTATTAATTTCTCAGATCGACGTGGTTCACGAACATGTCTAGTCAACATAAATTTCCCTAGATGACATCGTCTACGAGGTTTGCCCCAAATATAAATCCTGAATTGCCAATTGAAGGAAATTCTCAAATTCGAGACCCTAACGACCATTCAACCAAAAATCAGAACCTTAATTCGGTTTACCGCAAAATTAACGGCTCAATCTTGCAAATGGAGAGCACAAGCATAATGCCGGCTCAAATTTGTTTCAACGAAGCAAAGAAAATTTTTAATATTACTCTTATTGTGGGCGATCGTGTCTGGCCGCAACAGTGAATTGAGGAACGAGTTTCAGTCGTAGTGACGCTGTAGACGCAATGAGAGTTTCAAGTGCCACGTTTTTTTGCTAAAGAAAGTGGTACCATGTCTTTTTTACTCAACTTAGTCACGTTGGATTGTGTGACGTCGTTTGGCCTGGGAATCGACCGTTGAACGACAGTGGACTGTCCGACCCGACTTTTATAGTGATTTTTTTACAATTAATGTAACAAATAAAAGTTGTTGGTGGATTATATAACACATAAATATCATCATTTTTAATGTAACTATAATTGTTATCAACTTGGACGACTAAATGCAATTCTTGCCCCAAGCATTTGACCATTTCTTTTTTGGGACTTATGTTGGATTCATTTCTACTACTTCTCTCACATCCCAATCTCGGGAACTACATCAATTCACAACTGCAAAATGTCAAATCAACGGGAACAATTACAAGATAGAAAAGTCTGAAAGAGTTCACCACATAAGATGAAATTGAAGTTAACGTACACATACTGTGTAGGCGAACTCGGTTCACATGGAAGAAATGAGAAAGGGTGACTTCTTGTTGCGGGCAGTGGTGGCCGGAGGACCCTTCAACAAGGCGTCCAGCTCCTGCACAAATCTTTGCATGACCGGGGCAGGCAAGCACACTGTGACGACGATGCTGGTCTCGCCTTGCCAATTCCTGAAGAGGATGAACAAGCTGGAGAACGCGGGGTCGGCCCCTAGTGCCCCGGTGGCCGGGCCGCCGTACATCGCCTTCCCCCAACCGAAGTCCACGTCCCCGAACCCGGCCTTGGTTGTGTCCGACACCATATAGGACCGCACCTCCCTGACGCGGGGCCTGCCCCTTATCACCAAGAGATCTGCCAGCGACCTCATGTACTCCTCCGTCACTTGCGCCTTGGCCTTCTTCACCAACTCCAGTGCATAACCCAATGGGTTCTGGCACAGCTTGCCTGCGCTCGTGACCGCAGCGGGAAATGCGTATGCATTGCCGTAGTAGCCAGCTGGCAGGGGAGGGTCGAACTTGGTCCGGGCGTTGACAATGCACAGCAGGCGCACCTCCTCCTCAGGGTCATGCTGGAGCGCGATGGTGCGGCATCGCCAGAGGCACGCGGTGAGGATCTCGAACTTGGAGCTCGTGCGCTGGTGGGGAGGCAACCCATTGCGAAGGGTGGACATTTGGTCAGGGCCGAAGATGAAGGAGCGGTAGTCCATGTCATCGAGCCGGACGAGCGTGCGTTTTGAGTCGGCCACCTGATCGAACTCGCGGTGGGTGCACATGACTCGGGGTGGGTCTCGGGCGTCCAGGAGCTCCCTCTGCCACACGGGGAGAACGGAGGTCCATTGGCACCTCTCGCCATCTCCCCCACGGCCTTCAAGAACTGGACCAGCCCCATCGCATCGCTCATCGTGTGGTTGAGATGCACCGCGAAGACGAAGCCCCCGCACTTGAGGCGAGTCACCTGACATTTACCATTCCACCATTACGGCCCACTCATGAAAGCATGTGGTATATTATTTAGTGTATCTTTTTCATTTACCAGTCCTCGACTCCTGAATCAAACTAGCAGCATCAGCTCGGATGTGGATCGTCAATCTTATCGCCCGTTCTGTACTATTAATCATGCACATGATACACTAACCGCGCCATTAATGGCCCATTGCTAAGTCGTCATTCAACATGCAGCTGAATCAGAGTTCATGGAATCATTAATTAACAGTTTTGATTTAATGGCCCATTGCTAAGTTGTCATGCACATGTCGTGGAACCTCTCTTTCCTGCCGACACATGTCCGCGTCCGAACAATGTCTTCAACATGAATTACTGTTGTTTGGTAAATAATATTTCTCTTTAGACCTAGAAGACAGACTTTGATGTACAGTACCTGAATGAGCAAGAGTGGGGAATCCAGGACGGAGAAGGATCCTGGAATGTTGAAAAGAAGCTCCTCCAGGCAGGGGAAGGGAGGGTGGAGGGCGTCCCCAAACTGGTCGAGGGTGACATCTGCTTCGGCCTCCACGAACGCCACCCCTTCCTCGTTGCAGTCCACCACCAGCTTCCGGCCTGGCCACTCTCTCAGGCGGCCCGCGAAGGGGTAGTAGAACACCAGTGCGTTGGCAAGGCCCTCTCGGATGGCTCTCACGGGGTCTCTCCCTGTGCCATCACCCCGGTAGAACTGGATCGCAGGGATCAAGAACCGGAGGCCTTCCCGGTCGTCAAGGTCAGAAAGCCTCTTGTACTTGCGAGGCGTGGGCTTAGCCGGACGGACCAGTTCAGGCTCGCATCTCCGCACCTTGAATACTAATGAATCCTGAGGTGCCATCGTTGTCCTCCCTGATGATGACGAATAGCACTAGTGCAGATATAATGCCCAACTGAAAATTGTGGCGACACTTGCGAGCCTCTCTCGCTCACCCCCTATTTATATACTTGGACAAAGATGAGCTGACGGCTCCATGTTTATCAAATGCATTCATCAGGGTTGTGACTAGGAAATTTAAGGTCATAGCGCAGCTCAAAAGGCCTTTACATGGCGTAATGAGTTTTGACTTTCAAATTGGTAATAAGGGCATCTTGGCCCATATCACATTCTCTCCCTTCTTTGTTCTTCCTATTTTCTTGTTATATCTTTAGATCTCCTAACTCACCAAGTGGTTTTTTGACCGTTGGAGTGTACTTTTATACTTGTTGAAGATGATGAAACTCCTCTTTCCTTGTGATTTTTCCCGTCTTGGGTCTCCGCGTATATTTTGTGTTTCGTGTGAATTTGATTTTGTTTTCATCCTTTACTATTTGTGCTTCGATCTGTGCATCTTTTGGTGTTGTTCCGCTACAAATTAATATTAGAGCAAAGGATTTTTGGTATTTTGTCTGAGATGGCATCTATAAAGTGCAGTGGTGCCCTTCGGTGGCCAAAACAATTTCGGGCTATAGAGGATCAAGATGAAGGTGTTGTTGTATCGGGGAGGTACGGTTAGAGCTTTGGAGGGGAAGTACCTCAATGATATGACTTCAGCCGAGATCGAGGAGATGGAAGAGAGGATGCACAACACTATCTAATTGTTGCTGTCCAACAAGGTGCTTCGTGAGCGCCCCGATGAAGAAATTGCTTTGGGATTATGGAAAAAGCTCGGGAGTCTCTACATGAAAAAATCTCTTACGACAAGATTATTAATGAAGCAGGGTCTTTATGCGCTAAAGATGCAAGAAAGTACTCATATCCAAGAACATCTAGAAGGATTTAATAAGATTGTAATGGACATGAAAAATCTAGATTTGATGTTAAATGATGAAAATCAACCCTTAATTGTTTTATGCTCACTACCAAGCTTGAATGAGAATTTTGTGAATTCTAGGCTATATGGGAGGAAAGCCATAACTATTGAAGATGTAAAGGCCTTGTTGAATTTTGCAGAAATGTGTATAAAGTTGAATGTGAGTAGCAATGGTGATAAAGCTAATGGCTTAATTGTCAGGGGAATGTCAAATCATTGTGATAGGAGTAGTAATAGTATAGGGCGCTCAAAATCTAGGTCAAGCTAGGACAAGAGCAAGGTGGACTGTTGTCGTGACTTTACTTTGAGTGGACCATTTAGGATTTGACTAATAGATTATTAAGCTTAGACTTGGCTTTGACTCTCTTAAGTCCATATCAATTTGTAACGATGTTCAAATTCTTAGTTGGCAAATCAATTTTTTTTAGGAGTCACCACTAATTATTTTTTAATGGGTCGATTAGATACTCAAATAAAGTATAGGGAGAATTACTTTACTTCTATAAACTAGAAATTCAATGAGTTCAGGAACTTAATTATGCTAGATTATTCTAATGCCATATATTCAAGTTCTTAACATGCAGATAATTTTTTTTAATCACACTAGATTATTCTAAATATGTTCAATTTTTAGCTATGTTCAAGTTATTAACATGTAAATAATTTATACATAGAAGTCGCCACTAATCAGTTTTTGATGCATTGATTAAATATCCAAATAAACCATTGGGAGAATTACTTTACTTCTATGAACAAGATATTCAATGAATTTAGGGATTTAATTATGCTAGATTATTTTGACACATTTCCAATAGAACTTCATTTTTTGAAATAATATTCATGAAGGTAGATTAGAATGATTTTAACCTAAATTACTAATGTGCAAGGGACTTGTTGTAACATCCTGAAATTCGAGCCCTTTTGAGGAAGGAATGAACGTGAATTTCATCGATGCATTGTTGGTTGATCTCTCTCGGAACGATCACTCCCGAGATACCGACCTTGAGGGCAAAGGCTAATGAGAACGTAACTCGTGCGACTAAAGAACTTGACACAGGAAAACGACTCGACCGTGAGACTTGCGTAAGGACGATCCCGTAGTTATGCGAGGCTGATTTCGGGGGACGACTAGAAGTCAATTCGCGGACAGAAATAATGGGACGACGGGTGATTCCGTCTATTGTTATCGAACCCGCGAATGGCCCTATGTCGATCCTTGATAATCGTGTACTTTGAAATAAGAATCTATCCTTCGCAATTTCACGTAGTCAGGACGTCCATGTGTCGAGAAGTCTTGAACGTGAATTAGCACGAGTCGGTTACGCGTGAATCCTCAAAGCCGCCCGTCGGTCCGAGTAGTACCAAAATGGCATTCGGGCGAAATTGACATGGCATGAGAATCCAAAGCATTGGACTTTGAATTTTCGAGAACGTTCGAGAAGGACTTTTGGACGATGCTTCTTAGTCGATCGACGGTGTCAGTTAAGCCGAGTAATTGAAAAAGGGATTTTCGGACCGAGAACACGAGCCTACGAGGACATGGGCCGGGCAAGATCAGTGTGGGCCTCACGCCCAAGGTGGGACAGCCGCCATGGAAGGCCCGAGGCAAGCAAGTGAGCCCGTTGGGCCAAACCGACCCTTTACCCTTCCGATCCTATTGTCTAACCTTGAGCCAATTCGAGCCCAACAAATTCCCGAGCCCGTTCCTATTCATTTTCAAGCCCATTTCCTAGGCCCGTCCTCCATTTTCAGCCCAAGGACAGATTGGGAAATGTGCAAGGTGGAAATGACCAAAATGCCCTTGGATATTTTGAAGAAAAGTCAAAAAGAAGAAAGAGAAGATGAGGTCATTGTTTGGCAAGTGGGGCAAGCCTTGATGGCTTGGATAAGGCTTATCCTTCAGCCTTCACTTCACTCTCTCTCTCCTCTTCATCTTCTCCAAAAATCGCAGCACCTCTCTCCCATGGTTTTCCTTCCTTCCTTCTGTTTTTCAGTTTGACCTTTCACCGAAATCTGAGTTGTTCATTGCCTTCCCGTTGGAATCTCGTCTCGTGCCACCCGCCGTTGTGTTCAGAAGAGAATTTCCGTTCAAATAGCGTCGGCCGATCGCCGGAAAGAGCTTCCGATCATCCCGTATTCCGGACGAAAGCCGGCTGTCGCCGGACCGTTTTCTGACCGCCTGCTGCTGTTCTGTTTTGCTGTTTCGGCCATTTTCCTCCCTTTCCGACCCAATCACCGCCCATCCCAGCCACAAGTGGTTCCCCCTCGACCCCTAGGTGCCGCTGGTCGCTGGCTCGCCGCTCGCCGGAGCTCCGGGCAGCCCGTTCAACTCCGATCAGCTTCTTCCTCCTCCAGCAGTGCAGTTTTTCAGAGTTGCAGTGGGGATTCCGAGTTGTTGCTGCTGTGTTGAGCCTGGGACCGCCTTGGATCGTCGTGGTAGAGGTCCCCAGGTGTCGGGTTCGTCGCCGCCGCCGCGTCCATGTCTCCGGCCCGCTTAACGGGTGAGTTTAGCTCCTAATCCCTATTTAGTGCCTAAACTTGCTTAGGGTTGGGTTAATTAGTGGTAAGGTTGGATTAGGATGTTTAATTAAGTTGTATTAGCTCTAAGACAGGTGGTTAGATAGATGATTAAGATTATATTAGCTTAATTTTGCTTATTAAGCTTAATTGTGCTTAATTTGGTATTAATTGTGTTTTGTGATTAATTAAGCATGATTTGCTTTAATTGATTGATTAATTGTTTTAATTAATGTTTTGTTTAATTTCTGGATTAAATGTTTTAATTAATTGAATTTCGGAAAAATCACTTTTTCACAAATTACATCGCTTCACGGATTATCGTTCACTAATCACTTCACGGACATCGTCACTCATTGACCTGTTCATCCAGAAGCTAAATTTTGTCTGAATTTGATGTGCTATTGATTGTTGTGATTAATTGGAGTGCCGATTGTTAATTATGCTCGTGAATATTGATGAAATGCGTAATCGAGTGTTGGTTGGAATTTGGATTTTGGAATTGTCGAGTGAGATCGCATGACATATTGCGTGGGTTATCTCGAAATGGCATGTCGCATGAGCATGAACGCATGAGCGATGTTGCATTCACGACCAAGCAAAAGCAAAGACAAGAATGAACCGTTTGCTGATGTGTTGCATGGTCGATTAAAGTTGATAGCCCGGTTGAGCCGGATGACCGCCAATCCCCATTGGGGTTGTGCCGTGACCATTGGGTCGCCCGACAAAGGTGGTCGATGCGGAGTCGCGGTTGAGGCCGAGCCCATGCTCCTTAGGGAATGCCGTCGATGGGGGAAAGTCCGTGACGTCGCCGTGCCTCATCGGGGAGGACAATGCCTGGTCTACGACCAATTGATCGCCAACCATAAGGTTGTGCCGTGGCCTAGAGGGTCGTAATAATTGGAGCATATGTGTGGATGTGAGACATGAGAAAGTTGTGTACAATGCTCTGGTTATTTGCATGCTCTTAATGTCGTGATGATTTGTGGTACGCACGCATGAGTTGACAATCGTGCGGGGTGTGGCAATGGCTAGGTGAGATCGCTTGTGACGCGATTCGCATGTGATTGATGAACCAGTATCATCCGACGGCCATGTGCCTTGCTTGCATTGTATGAGATTTGACGTGCGGGGTATGGCATACCGGGTAAGGTTGCATGCGAACCGACCGTATGATTGTTGGTTGCCCCGTCTTTGTTGGGCCGTTGTTTGGTTTTGGTTGTTCATTGCTTGGTTGAGTGAGGGGTCGTTCTGGAGAGATACCCCGGGTTGAGTTGGCGTACTAACCGAGGCTTAGGGGAAGAACTCGCTGAGATTTTATCTCAACCCGTCGTGGTTAACCATTTTCAGGCTCCTAGAATGGCGTACCCGCAATGAAGGATCCTGCCCCGCTCCTCTAGTGATCGACTCGACAGAGACTGAGTCCGATGGGTCCGAGTGATTATGGTGCTGAACCTGAGGGTTCTTCTTGTTTAATTGGATTAGCCTAGTTCTTTTTGGTTTGGCTTAGAGGATGGATCGGCCCTTTTGTCGGGCTTGTAATTTGGAAAACGATCATCCGTTGGTTAATCCAATAAATTGAATAATTGAGTAGTTGATGTTGCTCTTGCTATTCATCCCTCTATCCCTGTTGATTGATTGATTGTCTGGGGATGGTTCGTCTTCCGCTTGCGCATAATCAAAGATTAAAATGAATGGTCGTGGATGGGTCCTGGGACGTCGCTTTCAATCGACCAAGAGAAGGGGTTGCCGCGAGCTCGAGAGTCGGGGCGTGACACTTGTCATGGCATATGTTGGAGAAATATCTCTAAATGATTTTGATGATTTTCAAACTATCCTTAGCATAATATTTACTATGATATTTGTAGTTATTCATGACAAGTATTAAAGACTATGTGATGACCATGGTATGATCCCTGTGTTAAAGATCATGATATGTCTTGATATAATTTTTCCATAAATAGCACCAACAAGCATGAAGATTAGCTCATGTCAATATTTGTATCGATGATGTATATATATTAGGTCATTAGTATTGTGGCAATAATGATCATTGGTTTAGCAAACTAGCCATTGTGGAAGTGGGTATGTACGGTAGTAGAATCCAAATGATAATAGAGAACGAGATACTAGGCTATTTGCTAGGTTTGTTAGAAGCTGCAGTGAAGGGATAGTAGTAGAAGATATTTTTAGGTAGGCTATGAATGGACGTACGGACCTTTAGAGTGCCAAAACTTGACACGGGGGGACACTTAAGTGCCAAAAGTTAGGAAAGATACACTTAAGTGCCAAAATCGGAACAAAAATGATCAGTTAAGTGCCAACGGCGAAAAAATCCGGCCAAACTGCCACATGTCCATTTTTCGGCGATTTTATTTGCTAACGGAGCATTTTTTTCAAAATAAAATATCCACTTGGTAATTTTAAGAAAAAAATTGTCCAAGTCAAACTAAAAAAAAATTAAAAATTGATTTTATTTTTTTTTTTTAAAAAAAAAAAAAAAAAGGGAAGGGGAGGGGAGGGTTCAGCAACCTTTGCCGGATCCTCCCCTTCCTCCTCATTTTTTTTAAATTAATCAATTTTATAATAATATATATTTTTAATTTTTTAATATTATTTAATTAATACACTTTTAAAATGCCACGTTAGTGCCAAACGATGTCGTTTTGGCTTAGTTTTCACTAACTTAGTTTCCGGTGAGCCACGTAAGTGATTTATATTATTAAAATAAGCCACGTCGGATTTCCGGCAGCCTTCGTCGGAGTTGGCACTTAAGTGATCTAATTTTAAAAAAAATTGACACTTAAGTGTCTTATTGTACAAAACTTTGGCACTTGGGCTGTACTTATGCCGCTGTGAATGTTTGAGAAAAGGATTGTATAGGCAATTCTATCTTTGGATTGCAGCATCAATGGTAACTCAATGGCTCTTTTACTTCTCCAAACCACCTCCAATGAAAAAATTGAAAATGGGCACAAAAGAGAAGATCTCATAAGCCAAATGTTAGACAAGTGTAAATACAAAGACCAAAAATTTGCTATATGATGTGTTTCAAGCGAAATGCTCTCTTTTGATTGTTTCTCTGAGAGTTGTATACTTGGTTTTTGAGTAATTGTGCTAAAGATTAAGTGTACAAGAGTGAAAACAACAGCTGAGTCATAATAATGTGATTTATCATGTAAAATGATTACTGCTTTCAATTTGTAACCTTTTGAGCATATTACTAGTGCAATCTAGCCTGACTTGTGACTATTAGTTTAAAGAGTGGACATAAGGTTGGGGATAAAGTTAGACCACTATATATATTTGTATGCTACTGTTTTCCCTCTCAGTATTTCCACAAGCACACAATCCACCTACAAGTTTTGAAAAATCACCTTGATTGAATCTTTATTTAGCGTTAGCTAATTTCTATGAAAGATTGTCAAAGTTTAAAAACAACCTATTCACTCCCTTCTAGGTTGTATTGTTAACCCCCAACAATTGGTATTAGAACCTTGTTGCTTGTTATTTGAAGTGTATCTATTCTAAGTATAAAGATCTTCTTTATGGCTAACTTGTTAGTTTCTTTACCAATGATGCTTGAGCTCCCACAAGCCACCCTACTTTGATGGAAGCAATTGTGGATACTAGAAGTAAAGAATGCAATATTACATTAAAGCTACAAGTCTTGAAATGTGGAGTGTGATCAAAAGTGGTGTAACCATACTAGCTCCTCCTCCTACCCAAGCTTTTGCTTGACAGAAAGCTCAAGCTACAGATATTACTATTGACAATGTAGAAGAACTATGGAGATAGTTGCTCTCAATGCTCAAGGTAAACACTCGTTGTATTGTGTCATATCCCCATATGAATTTAATAGAATTTCTTCTTGTGCTACAGCTAAAGACATTTGGGATTGTCTCCTATTGACATTTGAAGGAAATAACGGGTGAAGGAAACTAAGATGAACATCCTACTCGAAACTATGAGCTCTTCAAGACGAAACCAGATGAGATAATAACACATATGTTCACCCAATTCATTGAAATAGTGGATGGTCTTTCAAACCAAGGAAAATATTCACTTATGTAAAAAAGGTGAATAAGTTGCTAAGGGCATTGCCAATGGAATAGAGCATTGTGAAAGTCTCACTATGAGAAACAATTAGAATTCAACCAATCACAATGGATGGATGATAGAGATATTTATGTCCTATGAAGTTGAATATTTGAATGAAGAAAGTAACTCAAAAGGAAAGAAAGCTATTACTTTTAAAGCTGACATGATCAAGCAGGTAAACAAGTATCATCGGATGGTGATGACAATGATGAATATATGGCACTGTTGATAAAAAGATTCAAGAATTTCATGAGAAAATGTGGAAATAAGAAAGGAAAGCAACAAAATGAAGTTTTCAGGTGACAAAAAGCTATACAGGAACAAAGAAGAATCCAAAGGTAGGGATATTGTTTGTTATGAATATAGGAAACTAGGTTACATTAAAGTAGAGTGCCCATCTCTCAAGAACAAAAGGGAAAACATGAAAAGAAAATGAAAATACTGAAGGTGGAATCATGGATTGAGATTGAAGGTGAACCAGCAATGAGGAAAAAAAAAAAAATCTTTGTCAATGGCTGACTTTGACCATGAGAATGAAAATGAGGTAAATGATTTTGAACTATCTTATGAAGAATTACAGGATTGTTTGGAGGAAATGTTTGAAGAACGTTGAAAGGCTTCAAAAAGAATTTCTGTTTTGAAAAAGGAAATTTATGATCTCATCACTGAAAACCGGCTTGCAAAGTTGCTCTCGATGACTTAAAAAAGGATTATAGCATCTAGATAAGCGAAGTAAAACTTTCTCGAGTTGAAAATAGCACTCTAAAGAAGGAAATTTCATATATCAGCACTAAGTTTTCACTAGGTTCAAAAGCCTTGATTCCTCACTACAACAAATGTGGTTTATGACATAAGGAAAATGAAGATAGAAGAACCTTTTCCAAAAGTCAAAGAAAAAAACACAAACCTCCTATACGTTTTTATAAATTTCATTATGCAAGGCACTTCACAATCTACTAGCAAGCAATTTCCCAATTGCTTGATCTATAATGAATATTGTCATTTCAAGCTAGAATGTCCAAAAGAGCATATGAAGCCTAAAATGATTTGCAGGAGATTTGATACTGAACCAAAGCTTAACAAAAAGGGACCCAAGCTTATGCGAGTACCAAATAAAAGATGAGAATGTCTTTGATTGCAGGTGATCTTGAAGAAAAACAAGTGGTATCTAGATAGTGGATGCTTGAGACACATGACCGGAGATGATACCAAGTTCATAAATCTCATCACCATAGAT
The DNA here is from genome assembly GCA_014182845.1 of Corymbia calophylla. Taxonomy (NCBI): domain Eukaryota; kingdom Viridiplantae; phylum Streptophyta; class Magnoliopsida; order Myrtales; family Myrtaceae; genus Corymbia; species Corymbia calophylla. The sequence goes on from CM024693.1 coordinate 23,107,347, forward strand.
GGAGGAAATGTCACCTTTAAAGGAAAAGATAAATGAAGAATAATCGACTAAGGAAACATTAGGTTAGGAGTCACAAGTGGCCTTATCCTTTGATGGATCAATTTCGATATCTTGATTATTAACCATAGATCCAACTTCCTAGACTTTGCCCTAAATACACACTTCGCGGGGTTGAGTCTTAGCTTGAACTTCTTAAGTCTACCAAATAGCTTCTTCAATACTCCAAGTGATATTTACCATTTTTAATTTGGCAATCATGTCATTGACATACACCTCAATTTCCTTGTGCATCATATCATGGAATAGAGTGACTATTGGTCTTTGATCGGTTGGCATTCTTGAAGATAAAAGGGGCATCTCTTTGTATTAGAAGGCTCCCCAAGGAGTGATGAAAGAAGTCTTACTCTTGTCTTCTTTTTTCATTTGGATTTGATTATCTCTAGGGACTCTGTCCATAAAGAAAAATAATTCAAATCTAGCCAAACTATCAACTAAAACGTCAATATGTGACAACGGGGAATTAGCTTTCGGACTTGCTCGGTTTAAATCATGATAATCCACACATATTCAAACTCGTCTATCCTTCTTCATAATAGGGCGATGTTTGCAATCCAATTAGAATAATGCAACACTTCAATGAAATCTACCTTCAATAATTTCATATCCTCCTCGATTTTCATGTGTAACTTCAGTTTCGTCCTCCTAAGTTTTTGCTTTTTAGTAAGACATTTAAATTAATAGGCACGAAATGTTCTACAATCTTGGGATCCCAACCTGTCATGTCAGTTTTGAATCATGCGAATATGTCTTGATGTTTCTTCAAGAGATTGGCCATTCTTTTGGCTTCAGTTTTGGAAAGTTTGTTTCAATCTTAGGGTGCATTTGTTTCATGGAAAAATCGTACCATTTTTGGAAAATGTTTTCCAAGAAATCATTTTCCATGAAAATGATTAGCTTTTTTGTGTTTGATGATATGTGATTGAAAATGTTTTCAGGCGTTTGGATCGCATTTGGAAAATAATTGAATAACATTTGAACTAATAAAAAGGGAAGGACCTAAAGATCTCATAAAGAGGGAAAGTGTTTTCCCCTTCCCATGCACAGGAATTCATTTTCCTAAAATAATACATAATATTTATGTTGACTGGAAAGTATTTTCCATTGACCAAATCGTTTTTGGAAAAACAAACAGTGGAAAATCCAGAAAACACTTTCCAGGAAACTACTTTCATTGAAACAAACGCACCCTTAGTTTCTCTGGAATTCCCAGGATTGCCCAAGTACACATTAGCTGTCTATTTGGCAGTAAGAGGTGTAGACTCTTCGTGACCAATTCATTCTTGCTCGATAATTCTTTGATCATCTTCATCATCAGATTCAGGACTAAATCTCATTGTAAAACTCCGAGCCACACGCATATCTATCATGAGTATGCAAAATGTCATGCTCAATATGCAACGGAGAAGGTTAGTATATCAATAACAATCGCAATACATATTATTTTTGTTAAAACTTTTCTAATGACTGTGTTTTGACAAGATGTTTTGGGAATTCGTCCTCATATCCCTAGTCATCCTCGTTCCTTGAATAACTTGGAAACTAGGAAGCGTGTGGATGTCCAAGCCTCAAAGTTTCATCATAGAATTGGTTGGTGTACCTTCATACATCTTTAATAAAATGTGCAGAGTGCTTTATTAAAATTCAAATGATAAGGCTGTATTACAACATATACTACTTTGGACCAATGGCTCAAGATCCAAGTAATTACATCATAAATCAAAATACAAATTTAACTATTGAATTTTTCCCACGGAGGGGAAGAATAAACGAAACAATGCTAAGGCAAGTAAAAACATCGATTACTCAAAAGGGTTAGTAGGTGTCTCAGAAGATTCAGCATCCTCGAGAGTTAGTTCTTCAAATAGATTTGCTATATACTCAAAAGAGTTTTCTTCCTCTGGCAACAACTTGGGAGATCCAGGGAATGTTTCATTTAGTGATGAGGGTAACAATCTCTATCGGCCCCTTCCCTTTGCATTTTGGCTTTTATGGTTACCTTGATTTTCATAATTTCCATGATAACCTAAGCCTTTCTTATTCCTCTTCATAATGGTTCCAATTGGCTTTCGAATGCCTTGTGCATATTTCCCCAAACCTTCTCCTAGATATACCCATTCTCGAGCAAAATCTTTCTAGACATGATTGCAAGCTGAGCCATTTCCCGAGCTTGCATAATGGGTCTAACAGTTACAAGTACAAACGATACCACCGCAAAAAAGTGATAGCTTGACTCTTCCTTAATCTCATGTTCGCATATGGGATTGCCGGTGTCATGAAATACCGTAAAATCTTTTTGTCATGTATGGTCACCAATTTGCCATACACCACAAATCTCAGTTTTTGATGGAGACTTGAAAGTGGCTCCATGGATATTGATCCATGGCCTTCCAAGCAACAAGCTAAAATTGCTCGATACATCCAACACTTGAAATGTTAGTGAGAACAATACAGGCCCAATCATGAGTTCCAACTCAGTCTTGCCTAACACTTCTTTCTTCATCCCATCAAATGCTCAAACAGGTGTCTTGGCAGTACGAAGATTCTCAGCATTAACTCCCAATTGGTGAAGTGTAGCCAATGGACATATGTTCAGGGTCGAACCATTGTCAATGAATACGCTCGACACTATCGTCTCGTGATGCGTTACGAATATGTACGAAGCCTTCGAATGAGAATGTCCTTCAGGAGGAAAGTCTTCATGAGAGAAAGAAATTTGATCCTTTAAAAGGATTGCTCCCTCAAAATCTTCCAATTGTGCGTCGTCAATCGACTCATGCGCATGGACTTCATTCAACATCTTTAGTGAGGCATTCTTCTACTTCTCAAAAGACTTTGAAAAGATCCAGCAAGGAAATTTGACCAGGCATTTTTTCCTTGGTTGGTTCACCACGTTGAGTTCTTTAGTTTTAACCACTGCTGGAAATTGTTTCGCATCTTCTTTGGTGACAACTTTTTTTCCTACCCCTTCTTTAGGTGCATAACAACCACCCCACCAAGTGACAGCATCAATTTCATTCATTCCATAGTTCCATGGAATGGCCTTTTGGTTGAACTTGGGAGTAACTCAAATGGTTATCTCCTCACCCTCCTCCAATGGCAGTAATTCACTTACGATGGGTTAAAAGCCTTCTTTCGAGATCTCAATCGACTCAAAGTCTTCAATCGACAAGTCTACCACAACAGGTTCTATACCCATGAATTAGATTCATAAGAGGCACTTTCTCTAGTCAAGTCAATTACAAGGGGAGTTATGATAGCTACCATTCCATCTTCTCGTTTTGGCAGATCATCCATGCCGCCCCATATGATATCTTTAGGATTGACGAGAAAACTCGGTGAAGATGTGTACTTCACATAATAATAATATTTTTTTCCACTAGGTTGGCCCAAGATATCAACTATTTCTCCTTTTCACAGGCTGCTTTCACGAACTCATCATCCCAATGAGACCTTTGGTATTCCAACTCTGAATCAGTATCAGAAATGATATCCTCCTCTTGTTCAGACAATGATTCTTCTAATGCGGATTCGCAATCTTCATTCAAGACTTCCACAGCCTCTAGTTCTTCCAGTAAGGACTTAACAAATGGATCTTCAACCTCTTCTTCAAACTCACAGGAGTAATTTTCAGTGGATAGATCAATCACAGCTGACTTCATCATAACATCCGATACTTCCTCTCCAACATTTTGGCCCATTCAATCAGTTTAGCAATGTGTCACAGATCTGAGGCTTTCATGACCAATGGACTGCACATGATCGAGGAAAACGTCCAAAATGTCCTTGGGATTTTCAAGAGCTTTTGAATATTCTCAAAGACGGGCAAGATGGTAATTGTGTGGTGGTCTAGAATACATTTAGCATAAATGCCAGTAGTTGTTAGGTGGGGCAGTATGATCTCGTTTGCTAGATGCAAACTCGATCAATGGTTGTAATTTGAGGGCCTTCAGTATAAGAAGGGGTGTCTTCTCCCTCATTGTAACCAAGAAGCAATCCAACCATTCTAGTAATTAAAGTTCCATTCTTTCCCAGAGCTTCTCTCTCTAAAACTTTGTCTCTCTACGATCTAGGTGAGCTTTGAGCAATCGATCGATCCAAAGAAGGCTTGGCTTAGGCACCCAACGATCCCAAGTGCTCCAAGAAGGACTAAGTGGCCGCACGGTCTCGATCCCAAACGATCGGCCCATGACAAGTGGTATCAGAGCAAGAAGAGAGATCCGTTCCAAGAGATCAAGGAACACCAATTGGTCAATAGAATGTTGAGCCAAGAAGTTGTTATGGATGGAGATGCCGTTCAAGTCAAGGAGACTCGTGGCTAGAACAAGAGAAGAGAAGCCTCACAAGAAGCCATGATCATGCTCACTGAGAAGTTTGCGAGGATGCGATGTGCTGTGGCCAAGCTCATGGAAGGATTTGATGAATTTCAAGACCGCATCATGGAGGTCAAAGGCAATCTCCACAAGGGCTTCATGAACGCCATCAACGACATGGCGGTCCTTCTACAAGCCAAGGACGATGCTCTCAAATCACTGATTGACTTCTTGAGGTATCGAGTCCAAGTTCTTGAGGAGGAGAACCCCCGAAGGGATGAGGTCGAAGCTATGAAGGTGGAGATCCAAGAGCTCAAGACGGAGCTCACCCTATGCAAACTAAGCATCGTCAATGGAGTGATGCCCACTCAAGCAGTGCCCAAGCTAGAGGTGTTGAAGCCAAAAGAATTCAAAGGATATTGATCCGCCGAAGAGGTGGACAACTTTGTGTGGAGCATGGAGCAATAGTTCGGAGCCGTCGACATTCAAGGTGAGGGTATAAAGGTACGAACTGCTATTATGTTCCTTACTGATACGGCAATACTTTGGTGGTACAATAGGTGCGATGAAACCAAGTGCGGTGCCAATCCAATGGAAACATGGGATGACTTCATGAAGGAGTTTTGAAATTACTTCTTCCCCGAGTTTGCTCAAGAAGAAGCCTATAGCAAGCTCCATCATCTTGAGCAAAGAGGTACCATCCGAGAGTGTATGAAGGAATTCATTGAACTTAAGCTCCAAATCCACAACTTATGAGAGAAGGAAGCTTTTGGAGTGTTCATGGATGGACTCAAGCCATGGATGCAACTTGAGCTCATGTGTTGGGATGTGAAGACTCTCTTGAAGGCATTAATCGTGGCAGAGTTACTCATCGACCTCACCAAAGCCAACCTAATGAAGCATCAAGCAAGGGATTGGAGGTTGGAACGGTCCTCCGATGATGAAGGTGGAGATGCTTCCTGTAGCCTCAAAGATGAAGGCGGCCGAGCCAAGACATGGGGAGAATAATCGTCCAAGCCGCCCATCCAAGGGAGTCGACCCTAAAGAAACTATGCGAGTAAGTTCGATCAACCTCCATGATCCCCTTGCTTCATTTGCCAAGGAAATTGTTGGACACAAAAGTGTCAAAGAAGCACAAGATCAATGCCATCCTCATCGTGGAAGAAAAGGAGCAGCCCGAAGAAGAGAAGCACCAAGACTGACTTGGAGGGATGAAGCTCATCAACTTAATCCAAACCCAATCACCGCCCAAGAAGAAAGAGGAAATGGAGATGTACTTTGTAGAAGTCGAGGTATATGGCCTAACTCTCCATGCGTTGGTTGATACTGGTGCATCAAATGTATTCATGGCCACCAAGGTAGCAAAGAAGTTGGGTTTGAGTGTGACGCCGAACAAGGGACAATTCAAGATCGTCAATTCGGAAGGCATCACTGGTGGAGGCACAACTCCGGAAGTGGATGTTTGAATTAGCGGGTGGAAAGGCAAGCTCTCATTCAAAGTATTCCAGCTCAACAACTACGATCTCATTCTTAGCATGCAATTCTTCGACCGAGCAAAGGCCACGATAGACATGGGATCTAAGTGCATCATGACACTCGATCCCAAGTGTCCGTCCATGGTGCTAATGATCAAGGGAGTGATGGATGCCAAGATCATTGTTGCGATCCATCTTCTTGACAAGAGCTTGAAGGCGGCCAAGCGCATGATCGATTTGCAACCAAAGCCGTAACCTTTAGAGGAGCTGAAGGTAAGGTTGGACCCTCCTACTCTGACTCGCAACATGTTGATCCATGTACTATTCCCCAAGGTGGAGTACTTGCCGTGGACCGTGCCTATCACAACCCTTGATCAGATGTCGCGGTGTGGGTTTTTTTTGTGACATCCCAAGCTTGTTGCCATATCAATTTATTATATCTCATGATTATGCGCATGCGGAATATGTGAACATTGAATCTCTGACACATATCACTAGAAACATGAATGTAAGTATTACAAACACACTACTTATATTTCATTGGTAGTGCATATTACATAGCATCTTTCTGTCCATTTCTATTTTACATGATATTAAAAAGCTTGGGTATTCGTAACTCCGCTACAGCAGTGACTATCAAAAGTTGGAACCCTTCATCTTCGGGACGATATTAGGGACTTTAGTCCAATCCATTAGACGTAGCCCCATCATCGACGTTAGTTGGAACATCGAATTCACGAAGAGGTCTGATCCAATCACTGTCAAACCATCTATACCGGGCCTTGAAGTGAATATGGACCAATTCGGCTAGTCCCTCTTCAATCTATACGGTGGACATGAGCTTGCGGTAGGTGATTTTTGTATCTACATCTATGATTATCCATAGTAGTCCCTTCTATTTTTACAGGACAATCAAAACTTATTGCAACCATGTCTAGTTACTTGTAAAAAAAATGGGGTGAGTACTTGGAATACTCAGTAAACATAACTTTTTTCTGTCGACTAGCAAATCACTTCATCCTCAAAACTAGTCAAGACATCTCATCCAAACAGTGTCAAATGTAGATCAATTGCAATGATGCATGCTATGCCTCTTTCACATGTAAACATCAATCATTGTTATCATCCATAAATTCATAATGCATGCAATGAGCATATGCAAAATCAACATTAAAGCCTTACCCATGCATGCCATGCATATCTGGTTCTTTCTTAAGCTTGGGACTTGAACCCAAGTGTTTCCCGAATCCATCTTGGGACTCAAACTCAATTCGATTCGGGCTTTGTCTGGGCTTTTGGCTTTTTGCCGACTTCTTGGACTCAAACCCAGTTACTATACTCCGAACTCAAACTCAAGTCTTGCCAGGCCTCTGGGACTCAAACCCAATTCTTGCTAGGATTTCCGGGACTCGAACCCAGTTTTTATCTTTTCTTAATTTACTCGAGCTCTTCTACCTCTTTTAAGGGTGCACTCACGCATCATGCATGTGCCATGAATTCTATAATTCCTTACCAATGATACCATGAACGAATCTAAGCCCAAGGCTCAGCTCAAATATCAAGTACAAAGGAACCCTACACCACTCCAAGACATGAACTCGTATGCCTCAATACCGAATCACATCTTATAGCTATGGGGGAAGCTTGACTTGTGTTGAATATAAGTAATGAATCATGACTTCGTTATAGTTATGCAAGGACTCAAGCTCATGAACAAGACTCTTGAGCACATGAACATGCACATCATCCATCAACCTACCCACGGCTTGTCAAGAGAGAATTACCTACTATTTATGATGACGTGGTTGATACTAGAGAGAGGTAGAGACTATACTTACTTGGATGAATCTCAAGAAACTAAAGAAATTAATTTGAGGGAGAGAGGCGGCTTTGCTTGGTCGAAGGAGAGAGAGAAGGCAAGAGAGAGGAGAGGGTGTCTAGAGAAGTGAGGATGAAGATGAGCAAAATGGTGAAGAGAAAGGAGAGCTCCTTTTATTCGTAGCCCAAAATCTCATCATTACCTTACCAAACGAAGTAATTATAATTCAAGGGGTGGCATGCCTTCTTTGCTTAGTAAGCAAGGCTATTCTTTGCAAGGTGGCATGCCTAATTATCTAAGTGGTAGTCTAGGCCTCAAAAGAGTTCTCCAGAGGTCCACTTGCTTCTTCTTCATTGGCCATCTAAGCTTGCCTCATTAAATGTCATTTAAAGCTTCTTGAGGAAGTGGCACCTATACATACCAAAGTGGCGCCTATTTTTATAGTCTTTTCATTAAAGTTTCTAGAATCACCTTACCATTGGTCTACTTGTGTGCAGACTCACTATCTTGGTGCCCAAGTAAAAATCAAGTCATGATTTCCAAATCATTGAATGCGTCACCTCATATAGTGATTCATCACACTCATTTAATGAGGGTTCTCTGGAATTCTCTAGTTTGTCCATTTCTTCAAGAAGAGGGCTAATCCAGGAAAGCACTTGTGTGAGTCGCTTATGGGATCGAGAGAGGGATCATAAGGTACATCTCGAATAACCGATTCTTATGTGTTCGAGATTCAGGTCATTGTGCCTCCTACTAGCTAAAACCACTCCCTTGGGCGGTTGATCTGCCTAAAGTGTAATACCCTCGATTCTGACCTCGTAAGGATTGGCCATAAGGTCCTAAATAGGTCGACCATGGGCTATTGGCCATGGATCGATCGGTTTGATTGATAAGGAATCAAAGATCGGTCATGGTCCAACTGATCGATCGGTCATGAACTGGTCATGACCGGTCAAGGTGTCGGCCGTGAATTGTCTATTTATTATACTAATGGGATAAGATCACCAACTCTTAAGATAACTTTTGGATCATGAGAATTGTTCATGGGATGATTTTGGATTGACGGATGATCATGAGTCAATCTAATCGATCATAGTGCTTGACTATGGGTAATTCTGCCTAGCTATGCAATGATACACGGATGATTTGACTCGACCAAATGCGATCATCTTCTGACCAAAAATGCATCATTCCCTATTTAATTCTTAGTAATGGATGGGAAATGAATCTCGAATTGGTGATGTCCAATCGTGGATCGATGATACACCGGCTATGAACCATACGGATAAATCGGGTGCCGATCGGATTGAGCCCCGGGATAGACCTAGCTATTCCATCACTAATTCTAAGGTTCATGAGTGCCTTGGCTTAGTGCTAGACCATGGGTAGCCTTATGATTGGCCTTGAACCGATTGAAGGACCAAGGACCAAAACTTGAGGAAAGCTCATGGCAGGCCCGGGGTAGGCCTTGGGCCTGGCCCTCGGGCCAGTCTTGGACTTGGATGGATGAGATCGTGCCAACCACAGAGCTAGCCAAGGTGTCGACCAATGGGCCGACCCTTTAGGTCAATCGACCATCCAAGGGAATGATTTGGGCGAGCATGGGGCACAATGGCCTGAACCTTGGGCATATATGATTCGATTTTTCGAGATGTACCTAATGATCCCTTTTCTAGCGTCGGAACCTATTTAGATGATGGATTTCTCCTGACCGCCTTCTTGAGGAAGAAAAAGGACAAACTAAGGAAGACTCTAGAACCACTCTCATTAATGAAGAGGATAAGGTGTCTTCAACTTTTCAAAGGCCATGATTATGGTCAAAATATCTTTGGTGGCTATGATAGGGACGGTTCACACATGGCCCAATCGGAACGCAACACCCGAATCTTTCATTACGAGCCTAAGGGATTTAGATGCCAAGTTGGCAAAATTAGATGTCATCATCATTGAATTTCATTAATGCCCATAAATGTAGGGGTACAAATGGTCCAATAAGAGAGCGAAAAGTGGGCCATTGTTGATGACACTTATACACTAGACCGTCAAGCAAGGATTGTAGGCGGGCCATTTGGAAAACTTTGAATGGACTGCTTAGACCGATAATGATTACACCAAAGAGTATAAATAGGAGGACCTCTCCTCATTTCTCACCTTTGCCATTCACTCCCTCCTCCCTCTCTCCTCTTGGTCGCCCCTCCTCCTCCTCGCACCTCTCTCTCTTTTGGCTCTCAAGCAAACCGCCCACTCTCTCTTTAGTTTGTGTTCTAGTTCAAGGTTCATCCAAGTAAGTGTAGTTTCTTCCTTTTTCTAGTAACGTTCACAATATCCTTGACCCTAGGAGATTCTCTTGAACAAGCCAATGGTAGGTCGATTGATGTTTGTATATGTTGATGTATTCTATGGCTTTGTTTATGCACTTGAATTCTTGAGTGATCAGAATGAAGTCATGGTTTGTTGCTTTTGTTCGGTAAGAGTTGAGGTACGCTCATAGCCATAAGATGTGATTCGGTATTGAGGCATACCGAGTTCATGTCTTGGATTGGTGCAGGGTGCCTCTGTGCTTATTACTTGAGTGGAGGCTTGGTTTTAGGCTTGTTCATGGAATTATTGATGAGGAAATTCATGTTTTCATGGCACGTGCTTTATGGTTGAGCACGAAATGCATAATTCATGGCTCGTGCATTATGTTTGAACACGAAATGCATAATTCATGGGACGTGAAAGAGGCTTGAGTACACCCTTGAAAAGGGGATAGGTGCTCAAGCAAAGATAAGAAAAGATAATAATGGGGTTCGAGTCTTGAGCATATTAACTGGGTTTGAGTCCTAGAAGCCGATAAAAAGTCAGAAGCCTGGATAAAAGCTCAAATTAAATTGGGTTCGAGTCCTAAGCACAAGAGAAAGCTTAAGAAGCATGGTACGCATGAGTAAGAAAGAAATGCTAGAAATGCATAAGCTCATGGCACGCATCATATGCATGAACAATTGCAAGAGTTGCCATTTACATGTGCAAGAAACATGATTGCATTGCAATTGATTTGCCTTCAACACGGTATGCTTGAGATGTTTCTACTGGAGTTGATGATTAAGTGATGTACTAGTTGAAGGTTAGAGGCTATGCTTACTGAGTATTCCAAGTACTCACCCTTGTTTCCTTACAAGTACTTAGAAATATGGCAACTATTCACTTTGGGTGTCCCGTGAAAATTGATGCATCTTACACGGACATCATAGATGTAGATATGGATATAACTTATCGGAAATCACATCCACGGTTTGGGTCAAAAGGGGCTGGATGAGCTAGTCTTGATGTATTTTGAAGCCTAATATAAGTGGTGCGAGGGTGCATGGGTTGGACCCATTCGTGGATTTGATAACCCCAATCATAATGATGATGATGATGATCCGTTCAAGGAATCGGACTAAATACTTATGTACCGGCTCAAGTAGAATAGGGTTCCCAATTTTGGTTACTACTTCCATAGCGGAGTTAGGGATACCCTGACTTTTGATGTATGTAAAACATCCCATTTTTTATGTAAATAGATGTGGCCGAAAAACCATGTACTCTTCACCACTTATGTAAAATATAATGTATGTTGTGATGTGGTATCTCACATTCCCATTTTATATATAAGCAGATTACGCTTGCGTAAAAATCTCAAGCATATTCTAGATGGTCTTGTCACAAAATAACCTTGTGTCGAGTCAAGGGGGCAAAGCCTCGACACCATGGCCGGCCCTTGGGTTGACATAGTTAGGTTCGTCCAAGTTTGGGAGAAGCCCTTGGGCCGGTCCTTAGGCTTGTTACAAGGCCTGCCCATGATCGATCCCTTATTCACGATCCTTGGTTTACCGGTTGGTTCAAGGATAGTTCCAAGGCTGTCCATGGCCTAGCACTAAGCCAAGGCACTCATGAACTTTAGAATAGTGATGGAATCGTTAAGTCTATCTTGGGGTATATTCCGATTGGTCCCCGGTCCATCGCATGGGTCCATGGCCAGTACATGACTGATTCACGATCGAACATCATCAATTTGAGATTCCCTTCCAATCACTAAAAATTAAATAGGGAATGATGCATTTTTGGTCGGAATATGATAGCATTTGGTCGAATTGGATTGTTCATGTATCGAAACATGGCCGGGTGGAATCACCCACGATTAGGCATGACTAGTTGGAATCGATCCATGACCATTCACTGATCTATGTCAATCCATGATCATCCTATGATCAATTCTCATGATCCAAAAGTCATCTCATGAGCTAGTGATTCGATTCACTTGTATGGTCGATGGCCGATTTATGGTTGATCTTTAGCCATTTCATAGCCGATCGGTTGGTCGGATTATGACTAATCCTTAATTCCTTACTTATCAAACCGATCGATTCCATTACCAATGATCCATGGTTGATCTATTTTGAACCTTATGACATTTCTCACGGGGTCGAAATCAAGAGTGTTACAATGCTTGAGTTGAAGAAGGAGCTATGTAGCCAACCATTTGAGATGTCGTTTGAGACACTAAGGCAAAGCAGAACAAGAAGTGGAGAGCTTGTACTTGTGCAAGAAGACCTCTCCTTGAGCTGTAAGCGTCGAGGGTGTCACTTGAATGAGCGGAGGAGAATGTCATGGATTCGAGGTTTCTATGACCAATGGACCGCACATGATTGAGTAAGAACGACCAAAATGCCTCCGAGATTCTCCAAGAGCTTTTGGAATGTTCTCAAGGATGGGCGAGATAGTAATTATGTCGTGGTCTAGAATTCTCTTAGCATAAATGCTGGTAGTTATTAGATCGGGTGGTACGATCTTATTTGTCGGATGCAAACTCGATTAATGGTTATAATCTGATAGTTTTAAGTATAAGCAGGGGTGCCCTCCCCTCATTGTAACCAAGAAATAATCTAACCATTCTAGTAATCAAAGTTCCATTCTCTCCCAGAGCTATTTTCTTTAAAACTTTCTTTCTCTATGATTTGGGTGAGCTTTGAGCAATCGATTGATTTGAAAGAAGGCTTGACTTATGCACCCAATGATCCCAAATGATTCAAGAAAGTCTAAGTTGCCGCATGTTCTTGATCCTAAACGGTTTTTGGTGACAAATGCATGCTATCTTTTCTTCCCTCATGATACCCTTTCCTTTCTCGGAGTTTCCAACTAGCATCAACACCTTTTGGGGTTTAAGTGCATCCACCATAAAGGATTGTTTATCCATGTCTCCGAAGAGCGTGTTCACACCCTCGACATGATTCGGTAGAGGATTTTGCTGTACATTAGGGATAGCGTCCTTAAAAGACAAGATTCCTTTATCACGCAGCACATTGGTGTTCACAACAAAACAGTTGCCTTTGGGGATTATCTCGAGGATCCTCTTTAGCTACCATTCATCGTTCAATGAGCATGGGTAAAAGCTTTGATAACGACCTTTGGGGAGCTTTTCCTCTACGTTGGTAACTTAGAGGTACTTCCCAACAGCACTACCAGCTTTTGCACAGGAGTTGAATAGGGTTTTTGGACAGGCGGATCTTGAAGATTCGCCACCTTAACAACAGATTCTTTGTATTTCTTTGTGGGGATTTTCGGATGCTACCTTCAGATAGTTTTCCATCACGGATAGCCCATTCTACTCTCTCCGACTTCCACCAGGTGAGCAAACATTAAGCAATTGTTCATATAAATCTATTGGAAATACTCTTGCGGTAATGCCTTTAAGAACAATTGCATGGTCTCTTTATCGTTAAACGGAGGTTTTAGTTGAGAAGCAATTGTCCTCCATCTTTGGGCATAGGCTTAGAATGACTCGTTTCTTCTTTTCTCAACTTGCACCAATTCCTCTATAGTTGTAGCAATCTCGGAGTAATGTTCAAGAGTCATTAGTGAAGCATACTGGAGCCACTTATCAATGAACGATCACCTTCATTTTTCATAACATGATCGGCAAGTTCATGGGATTTTATATCGATGACGTTATTGTCAAATTTGACGAGGTAAGTCATCTTAATTATTTTGAACAAGGTTTTATTAAGATCTAGAAATATTCATCGAAAATGAACCCCTACATGTTTTTTTGGGGATAAAAACTAGTAATTTCTTAGGAATTTTTAGGAAATCAAAGAGTTACTGAAGTAGATAAAAATAAAACCAAAGCCATCTTAGAATTACCAGCATCGACAACTAAAAAACAATTACTTGTTATTGGAAAAGTAAACTTTTTACGCTGGTTTATTGCTAATCCGTATGGTAACATAGAAGTTTTTCTTTTTGCTTAGATTAAAAAAATCATGAAGTATTTGTTTGGGGAGAAATGAAGCAACTTGCCTTCTATCAAATTCAAAGGTATTTAAACCTCCTATTTTGATGCCACCTAAACAAGTAAGCTATTGAAACTCTATTTGTGGGTGGTTAATATAATAATCGGAAGCTTGTTCACATGGGTAAGAATAGCGTAAGTGGCATAACTTTCTTACTGTGCTTCACTTGATTATTATAATTTTTTTCATTCACTTAAGTGTTACAAATTTGAAAAATTAATCACTTGAATGCCATAGCGATTTGCCTCGTAGGAAAATCCGATGTGGATGTTAGTCATCCTATGTGGCTTCACTAGCCCTAATGCGAACAACTTTTTTATATTTTAATAATTTTTTGAATTTTGAATTTTGTATTTCCATTTTCCCCTTTTTTTAGGGCCAGCAAGGGTTGGTGGCCCTAAAAAAATGGAAAAAAAATGGAAAAGAAAATAAAAAGAAAAAAAATTCAAAAATTCAAAAAAAAATTTAAAAAATTCACATAGGATGATTTGCCGGAAATGTCACTTAAATGATTGATTTTATTCCGATGTAACAATTAAGAGAGAAAAAAAAGTTATGACACTCAAGTAAATATCATACAAAAATTATGGCACTTGTGATGCTCTTCTCCCTATAAACACGAGAGAATGACAAAGACAAAAGTAGGTGGTATATTACCTTAGTAGTATGCTCAAAAATAAAGAGAGCAGATCCACCGTGATGGACAAAATGTTTTTGTCTTTTTATTTTACATGTACTAATTATTATCTATTGTCAAGTTCTACTTGATGAAGTATTTTTATGAAGATTATTGGTTTCCCAATTAGAAAACATTATTAGAGATATTACTAGATATTAGGAATATTGTTTGATATTTTATTATTCTCTAAAATAGCAAAGTTCCTTTCCTCTGCATGTTGTTTGGGTATAAATACCCTCCTTAAATAATGTGTGAAGTGAAGTCAATTGAATAAAGATGTAGTGATTCTCTCTTTTAAAAATTATAGAATATTTACATAGTATTAAAGCCACTAAGAGAGAAGTCAAATCAAAATTCTAGCATTTTCAAAACTCTAGCCTTTTCCTTTTATGCCTTTATGTAATCTTAGCAGCGCTCTTCGTAACTTCCTGATTTTATCAACACTCAATAGTCTTACTATGGACCAAATTTGTTGTAATACCCTTTTTTAATTATGAGCATCATCGACGAGCAAAACTATCATCGAATATCTAGGTAGTTGTGAGCACGGAGTTGGATACACCTTCATTGAGTAGCCAAAGATGAGCGTCGTGGGTGATATCATTAAGTAACCAGGTAGCTATGAGCATCAAAGCCGAGCACACTTCATCAAATAGCCAAAGATGAGCAACGTAGGGTGATGCAGTTTAGTTTGCCATAATTCAAGTTGGGTTTCCACATGATTTTATCGAGGTTGTTTGAGAAAAATGTGTTAATTTCTGATCATGTGTTGCTTCTATGCTCGCTAGATCTATAGTTTAGAGTAAAGTTCGGCTTATACGGTGCTTGATCACAGACTTTGAAAGAAAGTTGCATTGGTCATGTGCAAGTTGGATGCTCTAGCTTGAGGGAAAGTAATGAACTATATTTATGGAGATTACTAATTTTCCTATTAGAAAATATTATTAGAGATATTACTAGATATTAGGGATGTTTTTTGATATTTTGTTATTCACCAAGATAGCTAATTTCCTTTCCCATGCATATTGTTTGGTATAAATATCCTCCTCTAATGACATGTAAAGTGAAGTCAATTAAGTAAAAATGTAGTCTTTATTGATTCTCTCTCCCTCTCTCTTGAAGATCCTAGAATGTTTACATGAGATAATCTCAACAATCTTCCCCTCACACATCGGGCTTAGGTTGGAGCCACAACAAGCCTCTCCAAGTGACTTTTAGG
The DNA here is from genome assembly GCA_014182845.1 of Corymbia calophylla. Classification (NCBI taxonomy): domain Eukaryota; kingdom Viridiplantae; phylum Streptophyta; class Magnoliopsida; order Myrtales; family Myrtaceae; genus Corymbia; species Corymbia calophylla. The sequence goes on from CM024693.1 coordinate 23,123,223, forward strand.
TCCAAACTTTTTGGTAATCTAGGCTTTCTCACCCTAAAAGTTAGCTTAAAGGGTGAGATTTTCCTTCACACTTATAAACCGACACTAGCTTTTTCCACAATCGATATGAGATAATCCCAACAATCTCCTCTTCACACATTGAGCTGAGGTTGGAGCCGCAACAACCCTCTATGAGTGACTTTTAGGTTCAGACTTGTCAGTAACTTGGGCTCTGATACCATGTGAAATTTTGTGGAACCACTACCAATTGTTCTAAAAACTTAAACTATTAGATGAAAGCATGATTTATTACTTAAATATCCTAACACTGCTCATGTAATATATAAGACAAATGTTATCAAATAAATGATTTCAAGATCTATTATTAAAGTTCGAATTACTAAACGAGCATTTGCCTTGTCTGAGTTTGATTTAGTGTATGTAAATTTAATAGTAATGAAAGGACAATCAGTAGCCATATGTACATGTTGAAAGATATGAAGATGAAATTATAGGCAAGTGGTAGATGGATTTTGCCTTTTGAAGGGTTCTCAGGTATAAGTACATTAATAATTTCTCTGAAAGGATACAAAACAAATTTAATGTTTAAATTAGACTTGAATAAACAAAATATAAGGCATTAATTGTCCGTTGACAAACTTCAGCGGTTTTAGATGGTCAATTTATTGAGGTAATGAGAGATTCTCAGTTGGTTATCGAGTAGTTAAGAGGAGAATATCAATTTTTCAATAAAAACATTATCGGATATAGATGTTTTGATCCATATTTGATGATATGAAAATTCATAAGCCAATGAATTAGCTTGATGACATCTAGGTAGAAAATATTCAAAGAATTAGCTAAAGTAATAAGTACGGAAACGAAAGTTCTACCATCGAATGAAATTTGAATTATGATGGTTGATACGGATCGAGATGATTGGAGAAAGTCGTTTGTCAATTCTTTAAAATACCATAATTTTTTGAAAGATAAAATAATTCAAAAGACAAGTATTAAAATATGTTTTGCTTGGAGACCAACTGTACAAACGGACTATCGAAGGTTTATTGCTAAAATGCGTGAATTAACATGAGGTGACGTTAGCGATGGTAGAAGTTTATAAAGAAATTTGTGGTGTGCATCCTGTTGGGATAAAAATGAAATGGTTATTATGGTGACACAATTATTTTTTGCCCTAATAACCCGAACTTGTATAGATTATGCGAAAGGATGTAGATCATGTCAAATATCAAGGTTTTGCCCACTAAAGAGCATGATAGAAATAGTGGGGAGTTAGATAGAATCTACGAATATTTTACTGATCTTCGTGTAGTAAAACATCTTTTCAATTTCTTTTCACACTAAGGAAAACCAACTTTCGTTGAGTAAATTCATAATCCTTGATTATAAAAAAAAACTCACCGATCTCATGATTTTGTGTTCTTTTGGAAATTGTAAGATCTATAACTATTTATACTCCAAGTTACAATGTAGACTTCTTTAAAAAGAACTGGGACACGGTGGGTCCCTCAGTCACTGGAGCAATCTTGGATTTTCTCGAGTCTAGTTGCATACTTAAGGAAATTAATAACTCCATTATTGCCTTAGTGCCTAAAATCCCTAATGCTACATCGGTCTCTGATTACCGGCCTATTGCATGTTGTAATACTATATACAAGTGCATTACTAAGGTTCTCTCGAAGCGGGTTGCTATGATTCTTCCAGATCTTATTAGTCCGGCTCAAACCACTTTTGTCAAAGGAAGAAGAATTAGTGACAACATCCTACTTGCTCAAGAACTTTTTTGTGGATTTCATACTGAACCGTATATCCCTAAATGTGCCATTAAAGTTGATTTCAGGAAAGCCTATGATACTCTTAACTGGGATTTCCTGGAATCAACTCTTCAAGCCTTCGGGTTTCCAGATCACTTCATAAGACTAATAATGGTATGTGTCCACACCCCAAAATTCTTCATTTCTATCAATGGTGAACTTCACGGTTTCTTTGCCAGTGGGCATGGTTTAAGGCAAGGAGATCCTATCTCCTCATATCTATTCACACTGGCTATGGAGGTCTTCACGGGGAACATAAACTCCCAAACCCGGCGTCCGGAGTACAGGTATTACTGGAGATGTAAGGCTTCTCGCCTCTCACACCTCTTTTTTGCGGATGATGTATTTCTGTTCAGTGAAGCGAATCTTGCTTCTATCTCTTGCATCAAGGATGGCCTTGATATGTTTTTTGCTTGGAGTGGATTACTTCCGAATCCCAGTAAGAGTGAAGTATTTATCTCCGGAGGCACCATTGATGTCAAAGATCAAATTTTACAAGCTACTGGCTTTAGACTGGGATCTCTTCCAGTTCGTTACTTGGGAGTACTTATCATTACCTTGAGGCTGAACAAAGTTGACTGTCATGCCCCGGTATGTCTCTTTACTACTAGAGTCCAATCTTGGACCCATCGTTTTCTGTCTTTTGCGGGTCGCCTTCAGCTCATTAAATCTGTCTTGCATGCGATCCAATCTTATTGGACTTCCATCTTCTGGTTACCCTCTTCAGTAGTGAATAGAATAAAGCAAATATGCAGACAGTTTCTGTGGAGGGGCCCTACCATGGGTCCGGCTGATGCAAAAGTATCCTGGGATGATGTTTGCCTTCCCACTCAAGAAGGAGGACTAGGACTTCGCAGAATCTGGGATAGCAACAAAGTTGGAATGATTAAACACATCTGGAATCTTTTTACTGATAAGGAATCCTTATGGTGTAAATGGATACATGCTATTCATCTCAAAAGGAGGAACTTCTGGAATTCTAACCCTCCAACCAATTGTTCCTAGGCGTGGAGGAAGATGCTTGCACTAAGAAGTGAAATCCTTCCACTTTTCAAGTGGACGATAGGAGATGGGTTGTCCACTTCGCTCTGGTTTGATCCCTGTCTTGATATAGGTCCACTTAATGCTTTATTTTCAGACACCTACATCTACCAATCGGATCTCACTAGACAAGCCAAAGTAGTGGACTTATATACTCCACACGGTCAAATACTTATCCAAGAGCTTTTGTCTTGGCAAATCATGGTCCCTCCCCTTTCTCAAGGTCAGGATAGATTCTTCTCGAAAGGTGATCCTTCTGGCAAGTTTTCGGTTGCATCGGCCTGGGCTGCTCTTCGCAGGAAATCTCACATGGTCCCTTGGTCTTCCTTTGTTTGGAATAAGGCCATTGTTCCTAGGCACCAATTTCTTCTTTGGCTGATTGTCAAGAACCGTCTTCCAACCCAGGTATACCTCATGTCCTATGGAGGGATCCCCAACTCAGTTTGTGCATTTTGTAAATCTAGACCCGACTCGATTGACCACTTATTTTTTGACTGCGGCATCTCCAACTCCCTTGCCATGTTTTGGGCTTACAAATGCAATCTTCCATGGTGTAATTCCTCCTGGACGAACAATCTCCTTTGGGCCATTAACTCTTTATCAGGTAGAGGGTTTTCTCGGGAGATCGCTCGTTTCTCTTTTGGCGCCCTATGCTATATAATTTGGAAGACTAGGAATGATATCCTCTTCCGAGCTCACAACTTGTTCATCCCGTCATTGAAGATGTACCTTCTAAAGGCGGTAAAGGACAAATCTCTTATGTTCAAACAGGTTGAGGATAATCCCAGTAATAGGAGGATGCAGCGGAGTTGGGGCATCAATGACTGCATCTTCGATGCGATGCCGAGTTAGTCTCAAGAAAGGGCCATATAGGTTCTTTGTCTAATTGTCTATTCTATTTGTAAATCCACGTAGCAATCGTGGTACTCTCTCACTCTAGTGACTTGTTGTCACGCTGAGTGATTGTCGGTGCCGTGATTCACCTTTCTTTTACAAGTTCTCTTGTTCGAAAGCTTATAATACTTACCTTACCAAAAAAAAAAAAAAAAAAACTATTTATACTCCAAGTAAAATTATGCAGCTGAGTATTAATCTTATATGGTGTTCACTATCAGTAAATCTAGGCTGTTCTGGGTGCTCGTTTGCTCACTACCTGTCTTATGTTGAATAGAACTAAAGGAGCAATTTCAAGTATTTGATTTTTTTTTTTCCGAAAGTGAGGGTGTGCAAATTAATTTTTTTCCTCAGTAATTTAATTTGGGGTTTTAAATATAAACCTCCTGATAGAGAATATCTGTCGCCTGCCCCGATGATGGCATCTGTCTGTATCTTAAGTCTTGATTCATAAACAAACAAATATAGGGTTGTTCTCTCTTTTATTTGGTACAATCGAAGCCTCACTGCGTGGCCAACAGACACTGCACATGTTTTCATGTGGGACTATTAAAAGGGAGAGGTGGGAAAGCGGGACGCACATCGATTCGCTCGATTTACAATCGAATTTTTCATTTTTATACACAAAAGGGTACATAATAAATTCATTAATTAAAAGACAGTGGCATGGTTGTTTGCATTTCTCCCATGTCCTTGGCATCCGGGGCCATCCCATCCCATGCAGTCGGATAACTTATATATTAATTTATTATTAATTTCATCATTGACTATTAATTTCCCAAAGAATCATTTGTCCAGCATTCTGTGATATCAACTCGTGAAAAATTAAGTTATGTATTTATCCGGAAGAATAAAAAAAAAGAAGTTTGCCTAATATACTTCAGATGCGTTGATAAACATGGATCTATCCCCTTTGGATTCAAATAAAGAACAAATACATATTCAAAACTCGTAAAATCCCTAATCTTGAAATAATGCCTTAACCTGAAAAAAAGAAAAGTCCCAAACAAACTCAAAATGAGTCTCAAATGAACCCGTAATAGTGTTAATTCTAGAACACTGAATGACACTCGAAGGAATGGTTGAATAACCCGAACATCATAGATAACTAATAGTATTCTCATTGATAAATCTCTTAACTTGAATAACTATGAAAATTCAATTGTTGCAAAATCAACACTCAACAAGCCCGAACAACTCCAAAACTTCTAACTGGTATATGAAATAGCACACAATGGTATGTATGTTACAAATGAATGGTAAAACTTCAAATTAATATACACATCAACTACCATGTATCATTTAACTCAATAATTTAACTGTATAATTTGACTATAAAATTTAATGAAGACTAACGGATGGTGAATTCATTACATGTGTACTAATTTAGGGTTTTTGATAGTAAAAAAATTAGTTTTGGGTAAATTTATGATAAGTAAACCATTTTGGAGTTTTTTGTGGTATCAACCCTTCTAGTTTCTAGTAATTGGGTACATTCTTAAAAAATATATTATCTTTTCCCATGTCCTTGGGTAGCATCGTGGGCCATCACATGCAGTCGGATAACTTCTATATATTGAAATTAATATCATCATCAACTATTAATTTCCCAAAGAATCATTTGTCGAGCATTCTGTGATATCAACCCGTGAAAAATTAAGTTATGTATTTATCCGGAAGATTAAATAAAAAAGTTGGTGTAATATGATTCAAAAGCGTTGATAAACATTGATCTATGCCTTTTGGATTCAAAAAGCGAACAAGAACAAAGAATATAAATTCAAAACCCCTGGAATCCCTTCATCTTGAATAATGCCTAAACCTGAAAAAAGAAGAAGAAAAATCCCCAAAAAAACTCAAAATGAGTCTCAAATAAACCCTTGAGGAACGACTATTGCTCTCAGTAAATTTAGTTGGAATGCATTGTTATCTACGTTTTTGGTATCCTAATTTTTGGCCTAATTCTTCTCTTGACGATCGATTCAACTTCTAATCAAAAAGATATATCTTGGTTATATTTAATCTCTTTAACAAGTTTAGTAACGAGCATAACAGCTCTATTGTTCAGATGGAGAGAAAAACCTATAATTATCTTTTTAGGAAATTTCTAGTATTAATTCTAGGACATTGAATGACACTTGAAGGAACGCTTAAATAACTCAAATATCATACATGACTCATATTGTCTAAATTCTCACTAATATTTATCAACGAGAATTGAAAAAGCCCCAAGTAACTCCAAAACTTCAAAACGAAAACCAAGAATTTTCCTCCAAAATCCCTAGAACCTAAGGGGGAGAAGAAAGGAAAAAACAACAATTATATTTCTAGAAACATGCCAATCGAAAAGGATTAATTACAAATGTTTAACGTCCAAAAGTGTTAAATAGACTCTCTCAAAACGCATATGATCATTCAATCAAAAATCGAAACCCTAATTCCATTTGCCCCAAAATTAATAGCTCAATCTTACAAACGGAGAGAAGGAGCATAACAAGCAGCTTAAATTCGTTTCAAGTGCGACATCGTCATTGGCCTAGGAAAGTGGTGGGACGTTGTTTTTACAAAAACCAGCCACGTTGGATTGTGTGACGTGGTTTTTCACCTAGGAGAGTAGTGCGATGTCGTTTTTACACAACTTAGTCACGTTGGATTGTGCAACATTGTTTTTACTATTGTAATTATAGAAGTCACATAATATTTTGGCCAGAACCTCTCTTCAGAGACACTTAAGTGGTTTTATTCCTTTGATATTGAATTTAAGTGAGCTGGACAAAAATTTTTAGCACTAAAATGAGTGTAATGCGAAACTCTTTTTCAACTTCTAGTGTTGTTATGCCATTCTAATTCATATAGACGTAACCCACTGACCAAGTAGTTCTGCATTGAGTGAATGCTACCGGGGCTATTGAAGACGGAGCGGTGATCACCACTTCTGCTACTACATTTTACTCTAGGGAGCTACATCAATTCATAACTGCAAACTGTCAAATTAACTTGAACAATACAAGATAGAAAAGCATTGGTTTCTCATTTAATAAAATGTAGCCTATAGGTACGAGTTTTCGCCCCCATAAAGTCCGAAGGAGTTCACCGCACAAGATGGAACTGAAGTTAGCATACCCATGTTGCGGAGGCGGACTCACTTCACATGGAAGAAATGACGACGGGCGACTTCTTGCCGTGGATGGTGGCAGCCGGTGGACCCTTCAGCAAGGCGTCCATCTCCTGCGCAAATCTTTGCATGACGGGGGCAGGCAAGCATGCCGTGACGATGTTGGAAAAAATCGTCTTCGTACTTGGGTAGAACGATGAAGTTAATATGAGTTCGAATCAATAGAGCAATCGCAACGGACTTTGAGGCGTGATATTACTTTCTTTAAGGATTTATTTGCCCCACAAAGTTGCTAATGATCATCGGCAAATTTCCTCCAGGATACAACAAAGTCTCAAATGAGAATACTAGATAGCAATTCTAGTATTTCTCCAGGGTCTCTCTAGGAAACAATAGAAAATCTTGGCTGCAATTTTGGGAAGAGGACTCGAAATTCTAAAAAAACTCCGGTTTTTTCAAAACTGACATATATATATATATAAACATAGGTACCTCTTCAAAAGAAGTTACTCAACGAACCAATGTAACTTTTCAAAAGAAGTTATAAAATGAATCAATATAACCCTTCAGGAAAGTTGCAAACTGAACCAGTATAATTTCAAAAGTCATCTTGAAAAGACACGTATAGAAAATTCGAAATAAAATAAAATAAATAATTTCCAAAAGGCTAAAATGAAAGGCAACCTTTCGAATAACAAAATTACCATATAAAATCAAAATAAAAATTGAAAAGATAGGGGATTAATACTAATTAAACCGCGGGTGCTAAGTGCTAAGTGCGCCTAATAATCGCGCACCCACACGCGGGTATAGTGAGGTCTAGCCCACACTCCATCTTTTCTTTTTTAACAAATTAGAAATGCTCTCATTTATAAAATGACTTTTCTTTTCCAAACTTTCCTACGTGGGACAAGATGGAAAAAGACACACTTGGTTTGTTTTACAAACAAACATCCAACAGACGATGATGCTGGTCTCGCCTTGCCAGTTCCTCGAGAGGATGTAAAACCTGGCGAGCCGGGGTTGGCCCCGACCGCCCCCGTGGCCTGCCCCCCGTACATCGCCTTCCCCCAACCGAAGTCCACATCCCTGAACCCGGCCTTGGTTGTGTCCGACACCATAAAGGACCGCACCTCTGTGCCCCGGGGCCTCCCCCTTATCACCATGAGATCTGCCAGCGACCTCATGTACTCCTCTGTCACTTCCGCCTTGGCCTTCTTCACCAACGCCAGCGCATACCCTAATGGGTTCTGGCACAGCTTGCCTGCAGTCGTGACCGCTGCAGGACTCGCGAACGCATTGCCGTAGTAGCCAGCCGGCAGGGGAGGGTTGAACTTGGTCCGGGCATTGACAATGCACAGCAGGCGCACCTCTTCCTCGGGGTCATGCTGGTGCGCGACCGTGCGGCATCGCCAGATGCACGCAGTGAGGATCTCGAACGTGGAGCTCGCGCTGGTGGGGAGGCAATCCATTGCGGAGGATGGACATTTGGGCAGGGCTGAAGATGAAGGATCGGTGGTCCATGTCGTCGAGTGGGATGAGCACGCCTTTCGCGTTGGCCACCTGATTGAACTCGCGGTGGTTGCATGTCACTCGGGGCGGGTCTCGGGCATCCAGGAGGTCCCTCTGCCACACGGGGAGAACGGACGGGGCATTGTCACCTCTCGCCACCTCCCCCACGGCCTTCAAGAACTGGACCAGCCCCATCGCATCGCTCATCGTGTGGTTGAGATGCACCGCGAAGATGAAGCCCCCGCACTTGAGGTTAGTCACCTGACATTTACCATTCCACCATTACGGCCGCTAATAAAGGCATGTGATATATCATTTAGTGCATCATTTTCATTAATTAGTCCTCGATTCCTGAAGACGAGCAGAGAGAGACCGGTCTCAATTCAAACTAGCAGCATCAGCTTGGATGGGGATCGTCAAATTTATAGCCCGTTCTGTACTGTTAGTCATGCAGTTAATACACTGACCGCACCGTTAATGGCCCATTGTTAAGTTGTCATGCAACATGGAGATGAATCATTGTACATGGAGATCAATGGCCCACTGCTAAGTTGTCATGCACATGTCGTGCAACCTCTCTTTCGTGCATACACATGTCCAGATCCGAACAATTTCTTCAACATGAATTGTTGTAAAATGATATTTTTCTTTTGACTTAGAAGACAGACTTTGATGTAAAGTACCTGAATGAATAAGAGCGGGGAATCTAGGATGGTGAAGGAGCCAGGAATGTCGAAAAGAAGCTCCTCTAGGCAAGGGAAGGGAGGGTGGAGGGCGTTCCGGAACTGGTCGAGGGTGATATCTGCATCTGCCTCCACGAACGCCACCCCCTCCTCGTTGCAGTCCACCACCAGCTTCCGGCCTGGCCACTCTCTCAGGCGGCCCGCGAAGGGGTAGTAGAACACCAGTGCGTTGGCAAGGCCCTCCCGGATGGCCCTCACTGGGTCTCTCCCTGTGCCGTCACCCCGGTAGAACAGGATCACAGGGATTAGGAACCGGAGGCCTTCCCGGTCGTCGATGTCAGACAGCCTCTTGTACTCGCGAGGCGTGGGCTTCGTTGGAAGGACCAGCTCAGCCTCACATCTCCGCACCTTGAATGCTAATGAATCTTGAGGTGCCATCGTCGTCCCCCCTGATGATGACGAATGGTACTGGTGCAGATATATTGCCCAACTGATGTTTGTGGCGACACCTGTGAGCCTCTCTCGCTCACTCCCTATGGACAAAGATGACCTAACGACCCCGCCCCATGTATATCAAACACATTCATGAGGGTTGTGATTACTACTCAAGGTCATAGCGCAGCTCAAAAGGTCTTTAAATTGCATATTGAGATTTGACTCTTAAATTGGTGACAAGGACATTTTGGATCATATATAAATATTTTTTAGGGCTTTTTTAAAGGGAAATTATAAAAGAGATGTATTGCACGACACATCTCCAACCCTAGCCTCAACATTCTCTCCCTTCTATATTCTTCCTATTCTAGTTAGATCTTTAGATCTTATTGGTTTTACCTAGTTTTTTTTTGACCTTTTGGAGGGTACTTTTGTATTTGTTGTTGAAGATAGTGAAGTCTTTCCCTCTCTTAGTGGTTTTTCTCCGTTTTGGGTTTCCATGTATGTCTTGTGTCTCATGTGGTTTTGATTTTGTTTTAATATTTTTGCTATTTGTGCTTCAATTTGTGCATTTTTTGGTGTTGTTCCTTAACAAACTGGTATCAAAGCAAAGGATTTTAGATTTTTGTTTGAGATGACATCTATTAAGTTTGAAGTGGCACCTTTCGATGGCCAAAATAATTTTAGGCTGCGGCGGATCAAATGAAAGCATTTGTCTTGTCGGGAAGGTTCGAGTAGAGCCTTGGACAAGAAGTATCCCAACAACAGGACTTCGGCCGAGGTTGAGGGGATGGAAGAAAAGGCGCACAACAATATCTAATTGTCGTTGTCTGACAAGGTGCTTCGTGAGGTTGCCGATGAGTAAATGGCTTCAGGATTGTGGAATAAGCTCGAGGGCTTGTATATGAAGAAATCTCTTACAACGAGATTATTCTTGAAGCAACGTCTTTTCAAGCTAAAGATGCAAGAAGTTACTCATATCCAAGAACATCTAGATGAATTTGATAAGATTGTAATGGATATGAAAAATCTAGATTTAGAGTTAGATGATGAAGACCAAGCCTTAATTGTGTTATGCTCACTACCGAGCTTGTATGAGAATTTTATGAATTCTATGTTGTTTGGAAGGGAATCTATAACTCTTGTGGATGTGATACCTCATTGAATTTTGTGGAGATGTGTACAAAGTTAAATGTGAGTAGTATTATGATAAAGCTGATGGCTTAGTTGTTAGGAGGATGTCGAATTGGCATGATAGACGTAATAGTAGTAAAGGGCGTTTGAAGTCTAAGTCAAATTGGGACAAAAGCAAGGTAGAGTGTTACTATGATCACAAATCCAAACGCTACAAAAATGAGTGTCCTTTGCTCAAGGCTAAGGGGAGAAGTCGATGGAGAGTTCCAATTTGGCTAGTCTTGTAAAGGATAACAAGTCGGCTCATGCAGATAATGTTCTTACTATATTATCTTCGAATTGTCGTGTTGATGACAACTGGATTTTGGATTTGGCATGTTTATACCACATCTGTCCAAGTGGAGATTGATTCCATAATATGAGAAAATCAATGGCGGTTGAGCTTTAATGGGCAACAATGCAGTTTGCAAGATTGTGGGCATTGATACAACGTGGATCAAATGGATCAAATGTCATGACAAGAAAGTAAGAATTTTGACAGACGTTAGGCACATCCCATCTTTTATAAAGAATATTATTTTGTTGAACAATTTAGATTCCACTATGAGGGTGGAGGTGGAGTTTTGACAATTCCAAAGGGCTCCTTAGTTGTGAAAAAAGGTAATAAGAAGAATAGCCTTTACGTTATGTAGGAAGGTACCGTTGTGGGTTCTTCAAATGTATCATCCTCTTTAGATTTGAGAAACTAGGGTTGTGACATATGCGGCTGGGCCACATGAGTGAAAGTGGAATGGCTATCTTGAGTTGGCCCACCAATAATAAGTTGTTTCATAAGGCAACGTTGGGCATTTTCTCTTGACACAAGGCAACTATTGCTTGCCCAATGTCTTCATAAGACATTGCGACTTATCAACCATTGATCCCACCAAATCTTAAGTACCATATGGCAAGATCCTGCTCACCATGACTCTCTTATTTTAATTACTTGGACTCATATATTCACAGGTTTTTAGGAGAGCACTGACATTTGATACCAATAGACCTAATAATGGGTTTGGCAGCCTCACACAGGCCACACAGGCCCAAATAAACCTCAAATAAACCTAAATCCAAACCCTATACACTTGATATATCTATAACACTATATGGGAATGTAGAGACGGGACGAGTAATTCGAGAAAAGGATTCGAATTCGGCGTGGTGGTAAAGTGTTGTCCCTAAACTTGAATTGATGGAAGAGCAACATAAACATTTTCATATAGTTTAGGGACCGAAGTGAACATGTATGAAAAGTTCCATAGTACAATGAATAAATTAAAAGTTTAAGGACCACATTACACTTTAAGCTAAAGTTCATAAATCATTTGTGTCGTTACCCCTTATCAGAATCGAGCCATAAATTTCTCGCATCCAACTTTTGTAGTCGTGGTGGCATTGGGCTTGCTCAATTGGCAAGCTCCTCTAGCAACCGATGATGATCAAGGCCGGAGCCCATACGGGTAGGTTGAACCTCAAGCAGGGATGAATCCAGAAAATACAATAAAGATGTCACGACCTGAATTTTTGTACAATTTGAATCTCTAATAAATAAATATTCGACCAAAAAAATCTGGAATAAATATAATTTAACCTCAAAGGATATACACGGTGTTTTTTTTTTTTTTTTTTTTTTGGCTCTTCATAATGAAAATTCCCATCACAGAAAAATACACTTTTAATTTTATTACACACTTTGATCCAGTCCTTAAAAGAGGTCTTGGGAAGTACAAATCTAAATGTCCACAAACTCCGAACTCAATTAATCTGTAAAATCTCTAAGTTTAAAGTAGAAGATATACTCGCTACTCAATTCGAGAACACAATAACATGGTAACAATCAATAAATAGTATCAAATGTCATTGTCAACAGTGAAATCAACATAATATTAAAATTCATTTATGATAATGTTATATAGGCTTTACATAAATAACTATATCTATGTGTGTAATCAATCAAAATCGATGCCATAAGCTAATATCTAGCTTGACACTCAAATGCACACATGCACATATCAATCTCACGATGCTCAAATACCTTATAGTAGCTTGCTGATATACACAGATGAGTACTTATATCGACTAATGACGCATCATCACCACCTAATCATAGGGGACGGAATCATAAACATATATTTGCTACACCTCAGCCCATATGTTATAGTTGTCTTCTACATTAATGAGGATAAATGAACCACTATACAAATGCATGATGATGATTATTCCATGCAGCACATGTAAATTTAGGGGGAGAATTGCCAAAAAAGTCCTAAACCTATTGGGGTTGTGCCAATTCAGTCCTAAACCTTTTTTTTTTACCGATTCAGTCCTAAACCTTTTGCGATGTGCCAATTGAGTCCATCCGGCCAAATTTGGCCGGCCGGGCCGACGTGGACGCCGGCCGGCGCGCGCGACAATATTTTAATTATTTTTATTATTTTTTGATTTTTTAATTATTTTTTTGATTTTTAATTATTTTCCGAATTTTTTATTGTTTTTTTAATTTTTCTGTTTCTTTTCTTTTCTTTTCTTTTTCTCCCCTCCCTCCCCCCCCCGCCGGAAGCAGGTGGCCGGCCAGCGCCGACGAGGCTGCCGGCCACTTCTTGAGGGCCGCAAAGCCCTCGCCGGCGACCTCGCCTGCACTGGGGCCGCCGGCGGGTCGCGGCCCGGCCGCCCGGATGCCGGCGAGGCCGGCCGCGGCGGCGGCTCGCCCGGATCCGGGCGAGGCGGCTTCGCCCGTCTGGCGCGCCGGCCGCGCCATGGCTCGGCCGCGGGCGGCGGCCTCGCCGCGGCCGGCGAGGCCATGGCGAGCTTGGGCGAAGGTCGCCATGGCCTCGCCGACCGCGAGCGAGGCCGCCTTCGCCCGCGGCCAGGCCATGGCGAGGCCGCCTCGCCGCCGGCCCCCTGCCTCGCCCGGCAGGCGAGGCCGCCGGCGAGGGTGGCCGGTCGATGGGGGCCGCGACCCTCGGCCGGCCTCCTCCCGCGAGGGCCGCGGCCCTCGTGCGGTGGCCGGCGGCTTCGTCGGAGGCTGCCGGCCACCGCGCCGGGGGGGAGGGGGGGGGGAGAAAAAAAAAGAAAAGAAAAATTACAAAAAACAATAAAAATTCGGAAAAAATAAAAAAATTCGGAAAAAAATAAAAATATTAAAAATATTGTCGCCGGCGCCGACCGGCGTCCACGTCGTTCCGCCGGCTAAATTTGGCCGGATGGACTCAATTGGCACAATCGCAAAAGGTTTAGGACTGAATCGGTCAAAAAAAAAGGTTTAGAACTGAATTGGCACAACCCCAATAGGTTTAGGACTTTTTTGGCAATTCTCCCTAAATTTAGGCCATTATAGAAATTTGGGGCCTTGGCCTAATTTTCTGAAGCCTGCTGGCTTAGTCCAGTAAATCCTAATCAAGTTTAGAACCTCCCCTACATTAGTCTAATTAGAATGCAATTCATGTGGGCTTATTACTATTTAATGAAAATGGTCATAATATGCAAATATGATTCAATAATGGGGTCCGGATCAACTCCTAATTTTTCTATGCAATAAATAACTAAATGCATAGCCAAAAATTAGATAACAACAAAATATTTTGAGAGGCCGGCGGTAGTCTCGTTTAATAAGATAGCAACATGGAGGTACGAGTTTTCACTCCCATAAAAATCCAAGGACTGCCAAACGAAAAGCAAGACTTCACCAAACGCTATGAAACTGAAATCGCGTGGGCAGACACAATTCAAAGGGAAGAAACGAAAGACGGTGACTTCTTGATGTTGGTAGTGGTAGCCGGTGGATCCTTCAACGAGGCCTCCAGCTCCTGCACAAATCTCTGCATGGCTGCGGCAGGCAAGCACACCGGGACGACGATGCCGGTCTCGCCTTGACGGTTCGTGAAGAGGATGTAGAAGCTGGCCAGAAATGCTCCCTCGGCCGGGCCCCCATACACCGCCTTCCCCCACCTGAAGGCCTTGGTCGTGTCCGACACGACAAAGGACCACACCTGCGTGATGTGGGGCCTTCCCCTTATCACCATGAGATCTGCCAGCGACCTCATGTACTCCTCCGTCACTTCCGCCTTGGCCTTCTTCACCAACTCCAGTGCATACTCCAGCGGGTTGCGGCACAAATTGCCCGCACTGATGGGAGAACGATAACAATTCGAACAATATCGAATTAACGCAGCGGAATAAAATAATCTCTCCTCTTGTGTAAACCTAATAGGAACCGATATAGTAGAGCAAAATAAATACCAAGCACGCAAACACAAGAAGAATTTTTACGTGGAAAACCACCTCGGTGTGAGGAGATCAAAAACCACGGGACCGGAGTCCACCCGAAAATCTTCACTATCAACAAAATTAGGTGAACAATGTTCTTCTCTAGTAAATACTAGAGGTACATAGCAGCAAAGATCTCAAGAACATAACTCTTGGCAATACATATAAACTTCACAAAAGATCAAGGATAAATCTGACAAAAAACGTAGGTTTTGATCAATCCACGAAAAACCTGATGTAGGGAGCTTCAAACGAAAATCAAACCGTTCAGATTCGAGGAGATTGCACCACGAACACGCTGACAAAATTTCAGCTCAATCGGACCTCAAATCGACCTCCGATGCCAGCTTGATGTAAATTAAACTTTGCCCAAAACCCCAGATTTTCTGCTTTCTCTTTTTCTCTTGTTACTACGTCTTTTGCGGCTACCACTTCTACGATAGTGAGAAACCCTATTTCTCCATATAACTTATTATATGGGCTTTCTCCACGTAGGAGTGAACCCAGCTAACAAATCTCCCCCTCACGACAATGTAAAGGGATTCACCATCCCTGCTATCAACTGGCAATGTTCAAGCTTCTCTCTTGGTAGAGTCTTCGTCATCATATCAGAGCCATTATGGTCTGTATGAATTTTCTCAAGTTCCAACAACTTCTCATCTAGAACATCCCTTATCCAATGATATCTAACATCAATATGTTTCGATCTAGAATGAAAAGATGAATTCTTACCAAGATGAGTTGCGCTTTGATTATCACAAAATATCACACACCTCTTTTGCTTGAACCCAAATTCTTCTAAGAACTTCTTCATCCATAGCATCTCTTTACAAGCTTCGGTTGCTGCAATAAATTCAGCTTTGGTTGTAGAAAGTGCAACACACTTCTGCAGTCTTGACTTCCATAACACAGCTCCACCCGCAAAAGAAATCAAATAACCAGAAGTTGATCTTCAAGTATCAATATCTCCTGCCAAGTCGGAATCTGTGTATCCAACTAACTCAAGTTTCTCGGTCCCGAAACTGAGTTTCAAATTTGAAGTTCCCCGCAGATACCTCATAATCCACTTCACTGCATTCCAGTACTCTCTGCCTGGATTTGACAAATAGCAACTAACAACGCCAACTGCATATGCCAAGTTTGGGCGTGTACATACCATCGCATACATTAAACTTCCCACAGCTGAGGCATATGGAATACTTTCCATATCTTTCTTCTCTTTATCAGTCGTAGGACTTTGCTTCATATTTAACTTAAAGTGGGCAGTAAGAGGAGTATTAACCACTTTAGCCTTGTCCATGTAAAATTTCTGAAGAATCTTCTCGATATATTTCTCTTGCGACAAAAACAACTTCTTATCATTTCTGTCTTGGGTAATTCTAATGCCAAGAATATGCTTCGCTGAGCCCAAGTCTTTCATGGCAAAAGACTTGCTCAATTGTTTTTTCAATAACTCAATTCGTGAAGCATTCCTGCCAATAATCAGCATATCATCAACATAAAGCAAGAGAATAATAAAGTCATCATTAGAAAATTTTTGGACAAACACACAGTTATCCGAGGAAGTCTTCTTATAGCCCTGTTCTGTCATAACTGACACAAACTTTTTGTACCATTGTCTCGGTGCTTGCTTTAGGCCATAGAGACTTTTCTTCAATTTGCACACATAATCCTCTTTCCCTTTCACTTTAAAACCTTCAGGTTGTTCCATGTATATCTCTTCCTCCAAGTCACCATGTAGGAAGGCTGTTTTGACATCCATTTGCTCAATCTCCAAATCTAGGGTAGCTGCCAACCCTCGTACCACACGGATAGAAGACATTTTCACTACCGGAGAAAATATATCATCAAAATCAATATCCTTTGTCTAACCGAATCCCTTAACAACCAATCTAGCTTTGTACCGTGGTTATGAAGTATGTTCATCTTGCTTCAACCTGTATACCCATCTGTTCTTCAAAGCTCTTTTACCTTTAGGTAACTTCACCAGCTCAAAAGTATGATTATCATAAAGTGACTACATCTCATCTCGCATAGCATCAAACCAATTGCTTTTGTACTCATCCTCTATTGCTTCTGCAAAGCACTCTGGTTCACCTGCATCAGTCAATAATACATACTCATCTTCAGAATACCTAGTGGAAGGTCGTCGGTCTCTAATGGATCTTCGGACTGGAACATCCAGTGGAACATCTAATTGAGCATATGGTTCAGGAATAATATTATTCGTTTCAACATGTTCAGGAACATGCGCGTTATCTGGAACATTGACTTCCTACTGCTCTTCATCAACCTGGGTAGGAATATTTGTAAGAGGAATTGGATCCAAATCATCACTAACCTGTGGTGCAGAAATCGTCTCTGCTTTCTCAATATCTTATATTGTTTGATCTTCCATAAATACAATATCTCTACTTCTTACAATTTTCTTTTTAACCGGATCATAAAATTTGTAGCCAAGCATATCCTGTCCATAACCAATGAATATGCACTGTCGTGTTTTCACATCAAGTTTAGACCTCTCACCTTTGGGAATATGCACAAATGCTTTGCACCTAAAGACACGCAAATAATCATAAGAAACATCTTTGCTTGTCCAAACTCTATTAGGAACATCAAACTCTAAAGGAACGCGGGGGAGTAAGATTCAATACATATGCAACGTACTTAAAGCCTCGCCCCAAAAGGATCCAAGTAGCTTTGACGTGAAAGTAAGCATCTTACCCTTTCAACCAGTGTTCTGTTCATTCTCTCAGCTAAGCCATTTAACTGAGGCGTCTTGGGAGGTGTCTTTTGATGTCGAATTTCCTATTGTCTGTAATATTCATCAAAAGGTCCAATATACTCTCCCCCGTTATCAGTTCTGATGCATTTCAATTTCTTTCTAGTCTGTCTCTCAACTAAAGCCTGAAACTGCTTAAAAACATCTAATACTTGATTTTTAGCTTCCAAGGTATAAATCCAAATTTTCCTTGAAAAATCATCTATGAAGGTAACAAAATAAAGAGAGCCACAAAGTGATTTTGTTTTCATAGGATCGCAAACATCAGAATGCACTAAATCCAATATACCTGACTTTATTGAAGAAGGGGAGCTTTTAAATGCAACTTTATTATGTTTTCCTGCTAAACAATGAGCACACCTCTTTAGCGCCGAACTTTTCAATCCTGAAATGAGCTTCTTCTTAGCCAATATAAACAAACCCTTCTCACTGATGTGATTGAGCCTCTTATGCCATAACTCAACTGCATCTTCGCTGTCTACTGCATTAATTTTTTCTGTGGACAACTTTGCCTGCATAAGGTACAACAAAGAATATTTTTCACCTCTAGCCACAACAAGAGAACCTCTGGTGAGCTTCCATTGACCATTACTGAAGGTGCTGCAATACCCCTCATCATCCAACTTGCCTGTGGAAATTAAATTCAAATGGATATCAGGTATATGTTTAACATTATTCAATACTAACCTCGTGCCATTACTGGTTTCTAGGCACACATCACCGATGTCTACAACTTGAGCCAGCCCATTGTTTCCCATCTTCACAGATCCGAAGTCGCCTGACCTGTATGATATAAAGAAATCCTTACGAGATGTAGCATGAATAGATGCACTACTGTCAATTACCCTACTGGTCTCATAAGATACAAAATTCACCGCATCACCATCAAAAATAATGTGAAAATCTTCTTTAAGTGCAGCAACACGATTATCATCACTGTCACTATCACTTATCTTCTCTTTACCTTTCTCCTTTTGTTTCTCCCTTTTTAAGTGGCGACAAAACCTCTGAATGTGTCCTTTCTGATGACAATAATGGCACTCAACATTAGCAAATTTATTATACTTACCTCTGCTTTTATCTCTACTCTCATCTCTATTTCTCGGACCTCGAGACTCACTTCTTCCCCTTTTCTCAACAACCAAGGCATCAGAATGTGAAGATGACGATCATTGTGTCTTCCTTCTCATCTTTTCATTCAAAATACTACTCTTGGCCAAATCCATGTTAATCGTACCATCTGGGGTAGAATTAGACAAAGACGTTCGAAATGTCTCCCATGAGTTCGGCAAAGTACCAAGCAACCATAGTGCTTGTATCTCATCATCAAACTTGATTCCCATCGTAGCCAACTGATTAATAATTCATTGAAAAGAATTTAAATGATCAGTCAAACAAGTACCATCTTAATATCTTAGAGTCATCATCTGTTTTATCAGAAATAACTTATTATTCTCAGTCTTTTGAGCATATAATTGTTCGAGCTTATTCCATAAACCGCGTGCATGTGTTTCCTCAATAATATGATTCAAAACATTATCATCTACCCATTGCCTAATATAACCACACACTTAACGATGAAATATAGACCATTCAGCATCAGTTTTATTCTCCGGTTTCTCTTCGGCAAATACGGGCAAATAAAAATCTTTCACATATAAAAGATCTTCCATCTTCCCTTTCTAAATATGATAATTCGAACCATTCAGTGTAACCATTCTACTCGTATTCGTTTCCATTGTTTAACACAAGGCAGAAAAATCAAGCAACAACCAGAAGCTCTGATACCACTCTGATGAGAGAAAGATAACAATTCGAACAATATCGAATTAACGCAGCAGAATAAAATAATCTCCCCTCTTGTGTAAACCTAATAGGAACCGATATAGCAGAGCAAAATAAATACCAAGCACGCAAATACAAGAATATTTTTTACGTGGAAAACCCCCTCGGTGTGAGGAGATCAAAAACCACGAGACCGGAGTCCACCCGAAAATCTTCACTATCAACAAAATTGGGTGAACAACGTTCTTCTCTAGTAAATACTAGAGGTACATAGCAGCAAAGATCTCAAGAACATAACTCTTCGCAATACACATAAACTTCACAAGAGATCAATGATAAATCTGACCAAAAACGCAGATTTTGATCAATCCATGAAAAACCTGATGTAAGGAGCTTCAAACGAAAATCAAACCATTCAGATTAGAGGAGATTGCACCACGAACATGCTGACAAAATTTCAGCTCAATCGGACCTTGAATTGACCTCGATGCCGAACGTGTAAATCGGGCTTTCTTGCCCTGGCACAGATTTTCTCTTTCTCTTTTCTTTTGTTCTACATCTTTTGCGGCTACCACTCCTACGATAGTGAAACCCTATTTCTCCATATAACTTATTATATGGGCTCAAGCAGCCTTTGGGCTTGCAGACTTCGTGAAACTCCTCCACATAGGAGTGAACCCAGTTAACACGCACTTGTCACTGCTGCGGAAGATGCGCACGCATTTCCGTAGTACCCAGTTGGTAGGGGAGGGTCGAACTTGGTCCGGCCATTGACGATGCACGCACCCCCACCTCGTCCTCAGGGTCGGGCTGGAGCGCGACGGTGCGGCATCGCCAGAGGCAAGCGGTTAGGATCTCGAACGTGGAGCTCGCACGCTGGTGGGGAGGCAACCCATTGCGGAGGGCAGACATTTGGGTGGGGCCGAAGAAGAAGGAGCGGTGGTCCAACTCATCGAGCGGGATGAGGGCACCTCTGGTGTCAGCCACCTGATCGTACTCACGGTGGGTGCACGTTATTCGGGGCGGGTCTCGGGCATCCAGGAGCTCCCTCTGCCACACAGGGAGAATGGAGGGGGCATCGGCGCCTCTCACCATCTCCCCCACGGCCTTCATGAACTGGACCAGCCCGGCCGCATCGCTCATCGTGTGGTTGAGACGCACTGCGAAGATGAATCCTCCACAATTGAGGCGAGTCACCTGACGTTTATTATTACGTGACCATTCTGCAGTTAGTATTCACTAATAAAAGGACGCTCTTATCGTTTCTTTATTAGACTAGCATAACAGTTTATTTGATTTTTTTGTAGTCTAGAATAAATTATTATTTTCACAATAGATTAAAAACTATTACTCAATCATTTCTTTTTTTATTAACCGGTTGTTGGCTCCTAAGACCATAAGAGAGAGACTAGTCTCCATTCAAACAAGCAGCATCAGCTCGGATGTGGACTGTCCGCCCGGGATTACGGTTAGTCGTGCGGTTGATCCACTAACCCCACCATTGATCGCCCATTGCTATAGGTCATGCAACTTTCATCTCAATCAAAGTTCATGAAGATCATTAACCAACTGTTTTGGAAAAACCCATTTATGACCCTCACAACTCACTTGAGGCCGGAGGGTCATAAATGGGTCCAAAACCATTTAATAACCCAAAAGCATTTAAATGAGTCATAACAAATCATAATAAATATACAAAATAAAGAGGCCAAAATAAGTGGGTTATAAATGGATTCATTATGAATTCATTTACATCCCACTTGCGGCTTAACTTTTTTAAGATACCTCCACCTTTTCAAGTCAGGTCATATCACGTATGAAGATGTGTCGGACCCTTACCGATCACAAGCGAGGTTGGCCAACCCTCACCGATTGCGGATGAGGTTGGTCAACCACTCTCACCAAATTTGTATGAGGGCTTGACCCTTCTTTGTGGCCAACGAGGGTTAGTCGGCAACCTTCGCCGAATGTAAAAGAACAAAAGATAAAAAGAAATAAAGAAAAATAATAGAGAAAATCATTTTTTTTAAATTATAAAAATTGTTCACTAGATATGTATTCATGGAAGTGTTTTAATAATATAACTTTTTAAAAAATCAAAAGAAATAAGTTATCCTAGATTAGGTTAAATATGGAAAAATTTTAGTAATATAAGTTGGGTCGAATATGGATTGAGAAAATTTGCATTATGAATAAATTGTTCATAAACATATTAATAGGTTAATTTAGGTCAGACTATTTATGATCTAACGCATTTATTTGATGGTCTACCTTGCACCGACCAATGTAGACCATAGCTTTGTTTCGCATGCATGAAAATTGAAAAAGTTCCTTTGCGGTCTTGATGGGAGATTCTGTTGAGAAAACTCTTAATTTTGATGTTAACAAAACTTCTAAGTTTTAATGTTTACATTAGAACATACTCTAGAAAGAGAAGACTTTAAGTCCGGATAACAGACAAGACTCTTTAGAAAGTCTATTCTATTCCAAAAGGTTTTACATCAACCTTTATTCTATAAGTAGATGCAATATCTCATTTTGACGGGGTCTAGAATGAAACACATACAAATTATTAGACAGGACAAGAATGAAGAAGGAATCTACAATGATTATGGATTTCACTTACCTAATATATATTGATTATGTTAATCAAATTGATTGACAAAATCAATCTTGAAGACAATTTCTAAAAGCGGATGGAACACTTATGGAAACCTAGATTCTACTTGTATGGTGACTAGAATCTGCTAGAACTCAATCTTTATCTTCAACGGTTGCAAAATCTTCTTAAATCAATCCGTCCAATATAGGAAAATTGGAAGACAATCCTTCAAATGATTGGCTAACGGCTAGCTTTACTCGAAGGAGTATCTAAGAAGGTTGCATGGCTTAGAGAAGATAGAGCGTGAATAAAAATTCCAAAGTTTGAATCTATTCCCGTATTTAATTGTCTTTTGTGAGCCAATTTCCAGTGGTCAAGAGTAAATTATACAAAAGAGTGACTAAGTGAGAAAGTGCATCTTATCACTGAGTGCTCAAGGTTTTGTAATCATTTGTTGATCTTATAGTGTAATCTCGCCAATAGGTTGTCAACATGAGAGAGAGGATATAAGCTTAATTTAAGCCGAACCACTATAAATTCTATGTACAATTTTCTTATCCTTTACCTCTTTTTTGCGGTTGCATTCTTATAGGAGTACTGCTTCATCACCAGTCAGACTCTAGATTCGATTTCTACTTCTATACATTTCTCAGACTCTATTATTTTTTAATTTGGAAAAAATGTATATTTACACCTATACACTATACTAGCTTCCTTAATTGGTATCAAAGTCTTGTGCTCACCTTTTTGAAGTGTTCTTACTTTTGAGTTAAAGATCTTCAATGGCTAGTAGTTTGGCACCAAGTTTAGTCAAAGGACAAAGCAACACTCGACCACTCTACTTCGATGGAATAGTATAACATATGGAAAAATAAGATGAACTCCTTCCTCATATCAAAGGATCCTTTGGAATGGGATGTTGTTGAAGAAAGAATTGATCCCAATGTTGAATCTGGAAAAGTTACAAAGGAGGAGGATGGAAAATCTCCATAAGCTTCTACTACTTTATCTAAGGTAGAGTTGGCGAAAAGAGAAGCTCTGGATGCAAGAGCTATTTATTCACTTTGTTGTGCTTTATCACCAACTAAATATAATAGAATATTTTATTGTGAAATAGCAAAAGAAGTCTAGGATAGATTTCACGTCACATATGAAGGAACAGACCGAGTAAAGGAAACAAAAGCCAATATTTTGCTTGGTCAATATGAGTCTTCCAAGATGAACCCAAGAGAGTCTATTGGAGATATGGTTAGCAAATTCATTGAAATAATGAATGGACTAGCATAACAAGGACTACCAATTTTTGGACCTATGAAAGTCAACAAACTTCTGAGAGGACTTTCGAAGGACTGGAACAACGTTAAGACTTCTATCCGTGAAACTCTAAGGATCTCACCTTTATTAGTTGATGAGCTTGTTGGAACACTGCAATGTTATGAAGCAGAACAACTCAATAATGAAGATGAATCAAGAGGTAAGAAGTGCACTTAGATCTAACGTTGATTATGATGATACAAACTTAGAAGTTGACATGGATGATGAAGAACTTGCTCTCTTGATCAAGAAATTCAGAAAGCTGAACAAGATAAGAAGAAAATTCAATGAGAAGAAACAGTTTAGACAATCTGGGCAAAAGATTACAATGGAAGAAGAAGAACCAGGTAAGGATGTGATTTGTTTGGAATGCAAGAAAAAGGGATACATCAAACCGAATGGTCCTCTGCTGAAGAAGAAAAAAGTTTAGTATGAAAAGTACAAAAAGGCCTTGAAAGCTGAGACATGGAGTGATATAGAATGTGAAGAGAGTAATGATGAATATGCCAATATCTATCCAATGGCACACTCAGATTCAAATTTTGGAGCAGACTTAGATACGAACTAAGAATGAGACAAGGAAATTGAGATAACTTATCCTGAAATTCCAACCAAAGTATCCAAATATATCAATGAGCTTTGTTTAAATCTCAAGTCTACTCTTAAGAGGATTTCTGAACTAAAAAGGGAAAATTCTCAACTGAGACAATAGAATGTTTTTTAAAAAGAAAATTTTGAAGATTTGCAAAAAGCTTTGTTGAAAATCAAGGAAAATTGTGATTTGATTTTGAAAAGGGAATTTTCAAATGTCACAACAAAATTTTCAAATGGTTCAAAAAATTTAAAACATATTTTTTCCATTCAAATTCCTTATTACAATAAGTCTGGACTTGGCTTTAATAAGGAAAGTGAGTATTTAATAGATTTTTTCAAAAGTCAATGAGAGACTCAGACAGAAACCTCTTAGACATGTTTACAAAAATCATTTTCAAAAGAATTTTACAAAATCTGTTAGTCGAATCAATCTCAAATGTTCTAAATGTGGAGACATAAAGCATTTTGAGAATGAATGTCCGAAAGTCTAAAGACCTATTAAGAAAGACTGGGTAAACAAAGCCTATGCCACTAACTCTCTTGGACCCAAGAAAGTCTGAGTACCACAGAAGATTTGAGACTAATCTTTTGATTGCAGTTAACCATCAAAAGAAAATGATGGTAATTGGATAGCGAATGCTTAAGACATATGATAGGAGACTCAAGTACTTTCATTAGACTTGAAAAGATAAAGGGAAGAATTGTCTCTTTTGGTGGAAATAGCAAAGGGAAAATTGTTGGACTTGGAATAGTTCATTGGAAGTCTCATCATTAACAATGTAACACACTCGATTCCGACCCTGTGAGAAATGACTATAAGGTCCATAATAGATCGATCATGGGAATAGGTCATGGGATTGATCGATCGGTAAGGAATCAAGAATCAGTCATGGTCTGACCAATCGACTGGCCATGAGTTGGCCGAGGCGTCGGCCATGAATTGACCACCGACCATACAAGTAGGATCGGACCACTAGCTCATGAGATGAGTTTTGGATCATGAGAATTAATCATGGGATGATCATGGACTGACATGGATCGGTAGGTGGTCATGGGTCGATCATGTCTAATTATACTCGGCCGCGGATGATTATGCTTAGCTATGCTCTGATACACCAACGATCCAATTTGACCAAATGTGATTGTGTTTTGACCAAAAATGCATCATCCCCTATTTAATTCTTAGTGATCGGAAAGAAATCTTGAATTGGTGATGATCGATCATGGATTGGTCATGTATCGACCATGGACCCATGCGATGAATTGAGCCCCGGGATATACCCGGCGATTCCATCACTAATTCTAAGGTCCATGAGTGCCTTGGCTTAGTACTAGACCATGGATAGCCTTAAAACTATCTTTGAACCGACTGGTGAACTAAGGACCATGAATAGGAGATCGGTTGCGGCCAGGCCTTGTGACAGGCCGAGGGCCACTCTTGGACCTTAATGAACTCGATTGTGCCAACCCAAGGGTCGGCCATAGTGCCGACCTTGGTGCCGACCTTGGTGCCAACCTTCTAGGCCGACCAATTGCCCAAGGGAGCGGTTTTGGCTCAGAAGGAGCACGATGGCCCGAACCTCGGACATGTGAGAATTGATTCTTTGGGGTGTACCTTATAATCCCTTTTCTCAGCCCTAGAAGTGACTCAAACAAGTGGCTTTTGGAATAGCCCTCTTTATGAAAAAGTGGACAAAATAGAGGATTCTAGAGAACACTCATTAAATGAGCATGGTGAATCACTGCATGAGGTGTCCTATGTGAGGATTTGGCAATGATGGCTTGAGATTTTACTTAGGTACCAAGACGGTGAGTCGGCACACAAGTTGTCTAATGATAGAGTGAATCTAGAGACTTCCATTAAAAGCCGACAAGAATAGGCGCCACTTTGATCTATATAGGTGCCACCTCTTCAAGAAGCCTTAAATGACATGAAATGAAGCAAACTTAGATGGCCTAATAAAGGAGGAGTAAGTGGACTTTAGAAAACTCCTTTAAGCCTTAGACAGCCACTTAGACAATTAGGCATGCCACTTGCAAAGAATAGCCTTGCTTACTAAGCAAAGTAGGCGTGCCACCCTTTGAATGGTGATTGGTTCATTTGGTGAGGTAATGATGAGATCTTGAGCTATAAATAGAAGGAGCTCTCCTTCATCCTTGCCATTTTGCTCATCTTCCTCCTCACTTCTCCTTGGAGGCCCTATTCTCTCTCTCTCTCTCTCTCTCTCTTGCCTTTTCTCTCTCTTTCGGCCAAGCAAAGCCGCCCCTCTCCCTCAAGTTAATTTCTCTAGTTTCTTAAGGTTCATTCTAGTAAGTATAGTCTCTTACCCTTCTCTAGTATGAACCATGTCATCTTTAAACCTAAGCAATTTTCTCTTGACAAGCCATGGGTTGGTTGATGAATTAAGTGCATGTTCATGTGCTCAAGGGTTTTGTTCATGTGTTGAGTCCTTGCATAACCATAATGAAGCTACAATTCATTGCTTACGTTAAATACAAGTCGAGGTTCCCCCATAGCCATAAGATGTGATTCAGTATTGAGGCGTACTGAATTCATGTCTTGGATTGGTGTGGGGTTCCTTTATACTTGATATTTAAGCTGAGCCTTAAGCTTAGGTTCATTCATGGTGCCATTGGTAAGAGATTATAGGATCATGGCACATGCATGATAGTTGAGCATTCCCTTAAAGGGCTATAAGTGCTTGAGTAAAATTTAGAAAAGATCAAAACTGGGTTCAAGTCCCAGAGATCTGGCAAGAACTGGGTTCAAGTCCCAGAGATTTGGCAAGAATTGGGTTCAAGTCCCAAAGGCTGGTAAGACTTGCGTTGGAGTCCCAAGCATAATAAGTGGGTTTGAGTCCAAAGCTGGCAAAAAGCCAGAAGCCCGATTAAAGCCCGAATTGAATTGGGTTCGAGTCCCAAGACGGCTTTGGGAAAGACTGGGGTTCGAGTCCTGAGCTTAAGAAAGATTAATTAGCATAGCATGCTGTCAAGAAAACTCCTAGTTTTGATGTTAACAAAACTTTCTAAGTTTTATTCAAGTGGTATTGTGGAATAGACTATAGAAAGAGACTTTTGTATTTAGCAAAATCTATCCATTATAGAATACTCCATATTAAGATAGAAGTAGACATAGTATCTCATTCTATCAGGAATCTAGAACTTACTTCAAGAATCGGAATGAAAAAGGGACCTATAATGGCTATGAGTTTCACTTACCATATTTATATTGATTTTGCTAATTAACTGATTGACAAAATCAATCTTCGAGACAATTTCCAAATAAGGATGGAACACTTATGGAAACCAAGATTCTACTTGTATAGGCGATTATAATCTAAATGGATTTAATCTTTCTTCAATGGCTATGAAATCTTTCTTAACTAAATCTGTCCAAGAAAGAAAGTTGGAAGATAATCCTTCATTTGGATAGCCAATGGCTAGTTTTGGCTTGAAGGAGTATTTAAAGAGGACACAAAGCTTGTAGAAGGAGAAGTGCGAATTTAAATTACAAAGTCTGATTCTATCCTCACATCCGATTTTCTCATTAAGTGCAAAAATCAAGTGATCAAGAGTGAATTACACAAAATAGTGACTAGTGTGGGAGTATATCACTAAATGTTTGCACTAAAAAACTTTGTAATCATTTATTGATCACATAGTGGAATTCAGCCTATTAGCTGACAGTATGGAAGAGTGGGTGTAGGCTTGACTAAAGTTGAACTACCATAATACTGTTTGCAATCTTCTCTTCCCTTATCCTTTTTATTTTTGATTGCATATACCATAAGTCTACTTCATCTAGACGGACTTTAAATTTAGATTATGCATATGTTATATTCTGACTTTGTGTTGATTGATTTGGCATAAAATTTTATTTACACCTATTCACCCGCTCTAGGTGTTCGTACTAGCTTCCTCAATTGGTATCAGGGCCTTGTGCTCGTTATTTTGAAGTGTTTTTACTTTGGAGCTAAAGATATTCTATGGCTAGTATTTTGGCACAAGGTTTGATTGAAGAAGAGCAATACTTGACCACCTTACTTTGATGGAAATGAACACAACATATGGAAAAATAAGATGAAGGCTTTCCTTGGATCAAAAGACCCTCAAGAATGGGATGTCATTGAGAAGAGGATTGATCCCAATGCTGAGTTTGGAAATGCCATGAAGAAGGAAGATGGGAAATCTTCAGAACCTTCCACCACTCTTTCAAAGGAAGAGCTGGCAAAAAGAGAAGCATTAAACGCAAAAGAAATTTATTCTCTTTACTATGCCTTATCACCAAATGAATATAATCGCATTTCTTCTTGTGAAACAGCAAAAGAAGTCTGGGATAGGTTACATGTTACCTATGAAGGAACAGACCGAGTGAATGAATTAAAGTCAAATTTCTGCTTGGGCAATACAAATCGTTCAAGATGAAGCCATGAGAGTCTATTAGAGATATGTTTAGTAGATTCACTGAAATAGTGAATGGGCTTGCAAATAAAGGGCAACCAATCTCGAGACCCATGAAAGTGAATGAACTTCTGAGAGGTTTATTGAAGGATTGGAACAATGTCAAGACTTCTATTTCCGAAACACTTAGGATTTTGCCCTTATTTGTTGATGAACTTATTGGACTTTGCAATCCTACGAGGTGGAACAACTAAATGATGAGGTTGAAACAAGAGATAAGAAATCAATTGCACTCAAATCTAACATTGACTCTAATGATATAGATTCAAAAGATAACATGGATGATGAGCTTCTAGAAGAGACAACCTTCTAGAACATATTTAGACTCTCACTCAAGGATTTGCAGTTCAAATTTCGAAGCACAAGTTATTTTCTTTTATGGCAAAATAGGTAGATAAATCATTAATATTCGTCAAATATATTATCTGATTGTTTTTATATTTATTCCCAATTTTTATTTGCATTTATTGTTTTGAATTTAGAATCAATAACTGCAATTTATAGTTTTTCATTTCCAAAAATTGTGACTTTTCATTTGCCTCGGTTCAGATTTCATAAAACCCTAGAAAAACTGCTCTTCTCTCACATGAAATTATTTCTTCAAAAGCCCACAAGTTTTTTCTCTCTCTCGATTTCTTGAACACACTTCTTCCTTTCAAAACATAGTCCAAATCCTCCAAGTCTACATCAGTTTCCTCTCAAAGGCAATCCTCACGTATTACAAGTAGAGGACCCAAATCTATTGAAAGAGGGTGAACCCATTTCAATCTCACCAAATCATCTAGTGAGGGCTCTCCAAGAAATTCTGCGCATCAATCAGAGTTTGAAGAAGTTTCAAAAGGTATGCCTCTTGCCTATTAAGGTAGGAAGACCCAAAAGTTATTCTTAGGCGATATGAATTTTTGAGGAAAGGAGAAGCTGTGGATGGTATTATTCTGGATTTTCTAAAAGATCATGGTTATTAAAATGAAGTTAAATTGATGGAAGTAGTGTTGGCTAAGTGAAATCCTGACTGATGAAAAGCCAAAGAAGTGGTTGAATATGTAGGACAGACTCTTGATCCGACAGATGGGTCTAAAAGTCACTAGAAGGAAAAGAGAAGATGATGATGAAAGGTTGTACAAGAACTTTCAAGTTAAATTAAGAGTAGCAACAATGGTTGATATGCCCAAAAGAAAGTTGTTTCGAACTAAGAAACATAAGGAATGTTATGCCCCTATGCTAAACAGAGGTACAATGAATCATATGACAGTGGATTTTAACTTTCTAGATGCAATTGGAACCAAATTGAGAAAGAAGTTTAAAAAGATACAAATGGAAGACTTTTATCTACAAACTTCTGAGGTTTATCTAGAACTCACTGCCTATTTTTATTCAAATCTATATGTGCTTTCACCAAATAAGATGCAGTTTACTGTTGTTGATAATGTGTATAATCTGGATGTGAATGTTTTGGCTAACATTATGAATGTGGAAAAAGTAGGTTTTAGGTCTATAGAATTCTCCGAGGAAACTATGTGCAAGTCCCTTGCAAATGCCAAGACTTCGAGGGAAAATATTTCTTATTTTAGTCTATCTTCTACAAACATTCTTTTGCACAAGATTGTGATTAACTACATCAAGCCCAAAGCTTTCTTTAAGATAGATGTTTCCAAGTTTGAAGCAAAAATGATGTGGGCCATATGAAATGGAGTTATGTTTTCTCTTCTTCACACTGTTTTATTACACATGTATTGAACAATGATTAAGGAAAAAAGACAACTTCCATATGGAGTTCTTGTGACCAGAATTTTCAAGCATTTTTAGATTCAGAGGTACAATGAATCCTTCATGTTATGGCAATTGGATAAAAGATTATCTCCAAAATGAGATTGAAGGATATTGTTGAAGTTTGGAAGAGAAAGAAGAATGGCACACCAAGTTCTGCCACAACCATTACTATTGCCAAAAGGAAAGGGAAGGAAGTCGCATCTTCTCAAGTTGCAAAGAAAAAGATATCTGAAATTCTACTGTAGGATGAAGATAATAAGAAAACTTTGTCAGACATTATTTCAATAGTAGTTCAAATAGACTACTACAATACTTCCTGTTGAAGAAGAAAAGACTAAAGAAGAAGAAGAAGAAGGTGAAGAAGGAGATAAAGATAAAGAAGAAGAAAGTGAAAAAAGAGAGCAAAGGAAGATGAGGATGAAGAGGATGATGGAAAAGGAGTAGAGGAAGAACAACTAGATGAAATGGATCCCAAAGAAGAATCAGATCAACAAAAAGAAGGAGATCCAAAAGAATTTGGCAAAGAACAAGAACAGGAGAAAGAATAGGTTGATGCATATAGAGACAGAGAACAACAACAAGGAGATACCAACAAGGATGATAAACTCATCATTATAGGGGGAGAATCCGAGAAAACTCCAGAGCAAACTATAATGAATCTACGGTTAGTAGGTCTCCACCCAGTGCTAATAGATATAATGCACATTTTCCAGAAGGTTTTGTGGGAAATCAGGAAGAAGTAGATCTATAGGGGGAGTATAAATCCTCAAAGGTACCTTTTGAACCAAAAACTCCTTGAACTTTGTTTGTAGAAGCAAGTACACAAAGAAAACCTAATCTAAACTATCCAAGAATCGTTGAGTTGCTTGTGGAAGTCTGGGCTCAATAGCATGCATTGGATGTTGAAATTGAGAGAATGAAATCTTCCCAGAATGACAAGCTGGAAAACATCAACTACCAGGCTTAGTGAAACATGGCAAAGATTGAAATAGCTTTTGCTCAATGCATGACCAATATTAAGGAATCAATGCAGAATTTGGAGAATTTTCAGCTTGCTCATGTCCCTCGCAAGTCTTGATTTCTAGTTTTTCAAAAAAATTTATCATTTGTAGTTTGATAGACTTGTTGTTTTGGACTATGGTTTGTGGATTGTTTTCTTAAATTATGGTTTTGTAGACTTTTATGAACCCTCTTGTTGCTGATAAAAGGGGGGAGACTTTGCAAATATATTATACTATATTTTGGTGTGGCTTGTTTATTGAATTTTGCATATATTTTGTGTTATAGCTAACTTTGTTTCACACAAGATTTATATCTATATATATGCATAAAAGTTTTTTCACTATCAAAAGAGGAAGATTGTTGAGAAAACTCATAGTTTTGATATTAACAAAACTTTCTAAATTCTAATGAATATTATCAGAACAGACTCTAGAAAGAAAAGACTTAAGTCTGGGTAACAGTCAAGACTCTTAAGAAAGTCTATTTGATTCCATAAGGTTTTACATCAAACTTTATTTTATAAGGAGATGCAATATCTCATTATAACAGGGGTCCATAATGAAACACATCCAAATTGTAAGATAGGACCAGAACGAAGAAGGAATCTATAATGGCTATGGATTTCACTTGTATTGATTGACAAAATCAATCTTGAAGCCAATTTTCAAAAGAGGGAGGAACACTTATGAAAATCTAAATTCCGCTTGCATGGGCAACTAGAATTTGTTGGAATTCAATCTTTATCTTCAACGGCTACAAAATCTTCTTGAATCAATTTGTCCAAGATAGGAAAATTGGAAGATAATCGTTCAAATGATTGGCCAATGGCTAGCTTGGCTCAAAGGAGTATTTAAGGAGGTTGCATGGCTTGGAGAAGATAGAGCGCGAATCAAAATTCCAAAGTTTGAATCCGGTCTAATATTTGATTGTCTTTTGTGAGCCAATTTCAAGTTGTTAAGAGTGAATTACACAAAATAGTGTCTTAGTGAGAAAGTGCATCTTATCACTTAGTGTTTGCACTCAAGGTTTTGTAATCATTTGTTGATCTTATAGTGGAATCCAGTCAATAGGCTGTTAGCGTGGGAGAGTGAACGTAAGCTTAATCTTAGTTGAACCACTATAAATTCTATGTGCAATCTTCGTATCCTATAACTCTTTTTTGTGGTTGCACTCTTTGAGACTACTTCGTCACTAGTTAGACTCTAGATTTAGTTTCTGCTTCCATATATTACTCAGTTTCTATTCTATTTTAATTAGCCAAAAGTTTATATTTATACCTATTTACCCCCTCTAGGTGTCTCTACTTGGTTGCTCAAATTCCCTGTGCTAAATGAAATGATATTTCTCTTCAAAAATCTAAATTCTTTCAAGTGTGAGGAAAGCGAGATGTCGTGGAACCTCACTTTCCAGCGTGCACACGCCCCATGTCCGATCTATTTCTTCACCGCTAATCATTGTTAGGTAAATGATATTCGTCTTTTGACGTGAAGAAATAAAACACCGATCTCCACCGCAAAAATGGAAGATTTTGCAATGTACATGTTAGATAAATCGACATCTTTTTGGTACTATGTCCAAATGCACCTAATAATAATATAAACGCCTGGCTGGGAGGTACCTGAACGAGTAAGAGAGGGGAATTCAGGACAGCGGAGGAGCCAGGAACATCGAAGAGAAACTCCTCCTGGCAGGGAAAGGGAGGCTGGAGGGCATCCCCGAACTGGTCGAGGGTGACGTCTGCATCGGCCTCCACGAACAGGACCCCCTCCTCATTGCAGTCGACCACCAGCTTCTGGCCCGGTCACTCTCTCAGGCGGCCTGCGAAGGGGTAGTAGAACACCAGCGCCTTGGCGAGCCCCTCCCGGATGGCCCTCCCTGGGTCCCTCCCAGTGCCGTCGCCCTGATAGAATTGGATCGCGGGGATCTGGAACCGGAGGCCTTTTTGGTCGTCGATATCTGATAGCCTCTTGTACTCGCGAGGCGTGGGCTTTGCTGGACGGACCAGCCCAGCCTTGCATCTGCGCACCTTGAATACTAACGAATCCGGAGGTGCCATCGTCGTCCCTCCTGATGATGAGAGATGAAATTGTGTCACACTTGTGAGCCTCGATCGCTCGCTTCCTTCCCACTTATATACTTGGGAGAGCCAGAGTCAATGGACTGTACTTTTAATTTTTTCCAAGGGAACCAATTAAATCGTTTTATCCAGTTTTCTTGGGAATTTTGGAATGAAAAAATTTCACATATAGGGAATTCTTTAAATCCGATGAAATTACATAAAAGTAAGGGTGGTAGGTTCCTGATACAGTCCAATTCCAAAGTGGAATTGAGAACTAAACCGGGGGGACCGGTTCCCAATTTTGGGAATCGGGGACTTGGATTGTTTGGTCCTAGGATCGATAACCAGACTAGACTGTTGATTTCGATCCACTTCGGTCGGGTCCAACAAAACCAGCCACTTTTTTTTTTCCCACTAAAGAGTGGCTATGCTCTGGACCGATCAATACGGTTCGGTTCTCGGGCGGTCCCAATATAATCGATCACACATGTTCCCATGTACTAAAAAGTCAAACTCCACTTGTATTTGAGTTTATATGTGTGTGTTTAAGAAATAAAATAGTATATTTGAGGATTTGCTATTTTTAAGAAATTAAAAAATACATTTTAAAAAAAGAGTTGGTCTTGTTCCCCCTTGAAATTAGGAATTGGACCGAAAATCACCGGTTCCATTTTTATGGAACCAAGAACCGGGACAATACCTCTAGGAACCGGACCAAAACAACCGATTCGGTCCGGTTCGGTCTTAGTTTGGACAGTCCAATATGCTTACCCTTACATAAAAGTGAGTTTAACAAAAGCAATAAACTTGAAGAAAATTAAATTCCAAAAAAGTAATAATTATGAGTAGGGATGTCATAAAAAAAAGATCTATTAAATTTCAAAAGTTAAAAAAAAAAAAACCTGAAATGTTGGATTTGATAACTTCACATGAATATTAGATGAATTGAAGAAAAGGAAAAAGAATGAACCATGTATTTATAGACGAAATTATTACCCTTGAACCATGTATTTATAGACGAAATTATTACCCTATTGGTTCAAATCTCATTGACAAAGATACTTAAGGACCTAAAAAAATTACAAGATTGACCTAAGGATTGTAGGATCATTAAATGAAGAAAACAAAAACAAGAAAGATTTATTGATTACATATAAATTTTATCTGAGATCACTCAAATATGAGATATGTCAAAAAGATTCATATGACCACATGACTCTTGGCCTTGACAATTATGTGAATAAAAAGTAAGGTAACTCATATTTTCTTTCAAGGAAGAAAATAAGTACAAGTAATGATTGGAGACCCCTAATTTTCTGACACTCGATTAGATGAATTCTATCATTCCCGCACAATCAAATTATTTTCCTGATCTTGACTATTCATTGTAAATCTTGCACTTGTCACGTATAGCTGCTACTTCCATCTTTATATGAGTTTAAAACTATAAATGCCAAATTTTGCTTGGACTGATTTTGGGTAAAATCTAATAGATTTTTTTATGACACTATTAATTTCTTTTTAATGAGAAATTATCCTACTCATTGTAGTCTAAGTTTGGCAAAATTGATATAAAAATGCACAACCCTTGTTGTTAGTATCGTCTATTGAATCCTTCCTCTCTTTTTCATTTGTTTTTTTGGGAAAGGAAGGTCTTGGTCATCTAGACTATAAAA
Organism: Corymbia calophylla; assembly: GCA_014182845.1. NCBI lineage: Eukaryota > Viridiplantae > Streptophyta > Magnoliopsida > Myrtales > Myrtaceae > Corymbia > Corymbia calophylla. The sequence continues at coordinate 23,158,201 of CM024693.1, forward strand.
CTTAATTTTGGTTTCTGTGCCAAGTTTTGGCCGCTCATGGATCACATCACACCAAAGCTTCACTCACATCCACCAACCGAAATCCCAGGTCAACCTCCTCGGGATTACGTTGACCCCCCAACTACCCACCTCACTGAATCTGAATCTCGTGACCTACTTTTGTCTGCACTTTCCTCTAATGATTCTCCTCTCAGTGGCATTGGATTCGCTGCGAATGACGAGCATTGACGATCGATAGGTATCTGCCTCAAGATGTATGTGTCTTTTGACACTATTGAGGATTGTCGTGCCTGTTCAATAGATATATCATTGACTAACGATGCTGGAATCTAATCAATGACACAATTTGTACATAGCCTATTATGAATACTAAAGATGATTCGATGATTGATAACTTTTGAGAATAAATTATATCAGAATCTAATTGATGACACAACTTATACATAGCTTGTTGTGACTTGGAACTTTGGATTCAAATTATGCTAGAATTTAATTGACGACACAACTTATTTAAGTATATAGCTGAAATTTATTCAACAGCAATACCCTTAGATAGGAAATACAATATTAGAATCTAACGACGATGCTCGGTTTTTGGCACAATATCGAAATTTAATTGACGATATTGAATTGAAGGTAGATATATGCCAGACTTTAATCAATGACGGGAGTTTGAAACCTACAGCTAAAGTATGATAAAGTAAAGATAAAGTAAATGCAATTGTTGTGTTATTAGGGGGCTCTCTATTGGATGGCCTGCAGTATTTATAGGACCACTTGATAATCCTCAATCGGTTATTTCTTCATTGAAAGTCACTCTTAATTTCTCCCATGTCCTTTACTCCTTCCTTAACCACCTTATCCACATCTTGTTGTTTCCTGACTTATCGGCGACACTCGCATGACTTTACTAGCAAGTAATAACTGCTCCTTTAATTTTGTGTGGCTTTTTGTGCATCAAATGTTCCCGTTTGAATCTTGGCACCAATTTTGCTTGAATTCTATGTCTACCATAGCATCTCAAGGCCTAGACACGTGGCAATCAACTACATCACCATCGAACTATGCATCTCCACTTGTAAACCCATTGACACTTAGCCCAAAGGTTCTTGAATACTTTAGTCATCCTTCGTCTCTATGACGGATATGGGCTGGATTGCTACTATTATTATTTTCATGACCAGCACATGACAATGAGGGTAATTTCAAGTGTCAACATATGCTTAATTTCAAAAGCAATAAATTTGAATATTTTCTTTTAAAGGAATACCTTATCCTTTATGCGAACTTCTGAAGATGATGATCATGTTTTTTTTTGTCTTCTGACATCTCTTTTCCTTGTGTACAGTCGATATGGATTCCAGTTTCCTATATTATTTTGACGTATCGCTTCAAATTTTTATAGATAATTATTTCCTTTTTCAAATCGCCGTCCTTTACAAGTATACACCTTCGGGGTTTCTATTGTCACTTTGTCTCCTTCCTTAAACCCTAAACCCCTCTTGCAATTTTCTTGCCGTGGACAGTGACAGCCGGTGGACCCTTCAGCAAGGCGTCCAGCTCCTGCGCAAATCTTTGCGTGACCGGGGCAGGCAAGCACACCATGACAATGATGCTGGTCTCGCCATGCTAGTTCCTTGAGAGGATGTAAAAGCTGGCGAGCCCGGGCTTGTGGCCCCAACCGGCCCCGTTGCTTGGCCCCCGTACATCGCCTTCCCCCAACCGAAGTCCACGTCCTTGAAACCAGCCTTGTTGTGTCCCCGGGGCCTCCTCCTTATCACCATGAGATCTGCTAGCGACCTCATTGACTCCTCCGTCATTCCACCATGGCCTTGTTCACCAACTCCAACGCGTACCCCAATGGGTTCTGGCACAGCTGGCCTGTGGTCGTGACCGCTGCGGGACTCGCGAACACATTGCCATAGTACCTGGCCGGCAGGGGAGGGTTGGACCTGGTCCGGGCATTGACAATGCAGAGCAGGCGCACCTCCTCCTTGGGGTCATGCTGGTGCGTGACAGTGCGGCATCGCCAAAGGCACACGGTGACGATCTCGAACGTGGAGCTTGTGTCACGGGCTGGTCGATCTAGCGTTCCCTTCAACTTGTGCGGCTTTAGGATTTCTCTCAAACAGCCTTTCCCACTCAAGGATTTTATTGAGAGAAACTCTAGAGAGAGCTCTGGATTGTATTTCTCTTGTGAATGAGATGATACAAATGAGGGGATGAGACCCCTATATATACAATACAGGGCATACCGTATCCGTAAATCTCTCTTCGATCATATGATTGAGATCGTATCTCTCCAACTACCACCTACCTGCCTTAATTACATAGGTGTATAATTACTGTATCGTCCACCCCTAGGAATATTTAGGAATACCCCAAAAAACCTTAGGACTTAGGGATACCGGCTGAGAGTCGCTTGTTCCAAAGGATCGATCATGGCATCGTGCAGAAACCCTCCTGGATCGTTCATGTCTTTGAGCCGTGACATTCTTCCCCACCTATCGGGTGACGTCCTCATCGCGTCTTTAGCATGGTATGCTTCGATTTGCTTCTTGAATTGCCAAAGAACGTCCGCAGGTTTCCAACTAGCTTTACTCTCCAAAAGACCCTTCCATCAAACCGTTTACTCTCGCTTCGGTGCACAATACCGCTTCCGTATGACTCGATCCGCCATGATGTAGTCGACTTCCCGATCATACGATGTCTTTGCTCCTAATGGTGGTTGCTGCGACTCCCTCGGTCCGAATCTTCCTCGTCTACATGGAAATGTTCAAGCCTCACATGGAAAACTGGATGTACTTTTGGTTTAGGTGGCAACTCCAACTTGTACGCGACCTTCCTAACCTGTTGAAGCACATGGAATGGCCCTTCGTAGCACCGGATCAACCCCTTGTGCACATTATTGTATCGAAGAACCGCATGTAGCTTAGCCAACACTAAGTCCCCGACTTTGAACTCCATGTGCCATTGTTTTTTATCCGCCCATTTCTTCATGCGGTTCAAGGCCTTATGTAGATACACCCGCACCAAATCCGCTTGCTCCTACCAATCTTTTGCGAACTTGAATGCGAGAGGGCTACTCCCCTTATAGCCCAATGCAACCGCACTTGGGGTTTGCTGTTGTTGCTCCATCACAATCTCGAACGAGCTCTGGCCAGTAGACTTGGTCCGATGCAAGTTGTAGGAGAGCTGGGCCATGTCGATCAACTTTGCCCAATTTGCTTGCGTTGTGCTCACATAGTGCCGAAGGTAGATTTCCAAGAGTACATTAATCCGCTCCGTCTAACCATCGGTTTGGGGATGCAAACTTGTAGAGAAATTTAGCTCCGACCCCAGCAATTTGAAGAGCTTCGTCCAGAACCGCCCCGTGAATCGGGGATCATGATCGCTCACGATCATTTGCGGGACTCCCCAGTATTTCACTGCGTGCTTTAGGAAGAGTTTAGTTGCCTTCTCGGCTGGACAATCCTTTGTCGCAGGCACAAACGTTGCGTAGTTGGAGAATCAGTCGACCACAACCATAAATGTCCGACACCCTTCGGACTTCGGCAAGTTGACGATGAAGTCCAAAAGCCCTGGCGATGACTGTTGTTCGAGCTTGTCTTGTTGCACACGAGACGAGTCTTCACATATGTCTTAACGTCAGCCTGTATTTGAGGTCAGTAGTACTGTTCTTTGACGAGGGCCAATGTACGGTGGATCCCTAGATAACCCGCCCACTTCGAATCGTGGCACTTGCATAGTACTTCATTCCTCAATTTCCCATGGAGTGGCATGTACAGTCGCCGTCCCTTGGTGTAGAGAAGATCGTCTTCACACCAGAATTAACGAGTTTTGCCCTTTCACGCATACCTTAGGAGTCCTTGAGCCATTTGATCGTGCTTGAGCCCTTCCTTGATATGGTCGATCCACGGACAACTCGGCCGACTTATGAGGTTCTCCAGCTCCACCTTTCAACTGAGTGCGTCCGCCACGGAGTTAGCCTTCCCTGGCTTGTACTCCAGCACATAGTCGAATTCCGCCAAGAAATCTTGCCATCGAGCTTGCTTTGGACTCAGCTTCTTTTGTGTCTGAAAGTAGCTCGTGGTCATGTTGTCCATCCGCTCAACAAACTTTGATATGAGGAGGTAATGTCTCCATGTCCAAAGGCAATGGACCACCGTGGTCATCTCCTTCTCTTGAACGGTATACCGTCGCTCGGTATTGTTCAACTTGCGAGACTCGAACGCAACTAGATGGTTATCCTGCATGAGCATGAGAACACCACCTATAGCATAATCAGAAGTGTTAGTCTCTACCTTGTAAGGTTTCGTGTGATTGGGCAATACCAGCACCGACTCCTTGGTCATAGCTTGCTCCAACGATCAAATGCTTCTTGGCATCGATCTATCCATTCGCATGACTTCTCCTTCTTCAGCATGTCCGTGAGTGGTACAGTGATGCTTGAGTAGCTCCGAATTAAGCACCGATAATAGTTGGTGAGGCCAAGGAATGACCTCAACTCTGTCACCTTGGTCAGCGACTCCCATTCGATGATAGCTCGGATCTTGGCCCCATCCATCTGAACTCGACTGTCCCCAACAATGTGCCCCAAGAACGGAACTTCCCTTTAGGCGAAGGCACATTTCTCGCGCTTCACGTACAACTCATTATCACGCAAGACTTGGAAGACCTTGTTCATCATAGTGCAGAAAGTAACCAGAGCATTGGTCAGGCCGAATGGCATGACGAGGAACTCATACAATCCGTAACGTGTCACGCATGCGGTCTTTGGCTCATTCCCTTCAGCAATCTGCACTTGATAGTTACCGGATCAGAGATCAAGCTTGTAAACCATTGTGCTCCTCCAAGTTGATCAAAAAGATCCGCAATGAGAGGGATTGGGTACTTATTCTTCACGGTAAGGTTGTTTAGCGCACGATAGTCGATGCACATCTAGAGAGATCCGTCATGCTTCTTTTGAAATAGGACCAGCCCATCAAATGGAGTATTGGACGGTCGAATATCCCCGCATCGAGCAGCTCCTTGAGTTGCTTCCTCAATTCTTCCAATTCAGGGGGGTGCCATGCGATATGGTGCCATGGCAGGTGGTCGAGCGTCGGGCACCAACTCAATCCGATGATCCACCTCCCTTTGAGGTAGAAGCTTTTTGGGCAGCTCGGATGGCATCACGTCTTGGAATGAATCGAGAACTTGGGCCACCTTGCCCCTACTTTCCTCAACCTTCAACGTTGCTAGGAGGGTCACCTCACCCTTTTTAACCCCTTTTGAGAGTTGCATGGTCGACAACATCTTCCGATTACAACCCAATGCGCAATGAATCGGAATCATGTATTGAAACCACTTGTCCAGAATACAAATGCAATCCGTAAATGGTAGAACACGGCATTGATTCTATCGAAGAATCCTAAACCTAGCACAAAATCATAGTCGTTTAGGGGGATTACCTCGATGTCTTCCTTGCTCGACTATGGACCGAGGTGAAGCTCCACGTCCCTAACCACGCTGCTAGTCGAGACCTCCTTGGAGTTCACCGTCTTGAGCCAACCAGCTCCTTTCTCGACTCGAAGATTGAGTTTCTTCATGGCCTCTTGCGATATGAAGAGGTTGGACGCCCTTGTATCCACGAGTGCACTCATCGTGGTACCACCGATCTTCACATCTACAAACATCATTCTCTTAGACTCTTTGGCCTTCTTTGTGATGAATTGCATATTACTTACCCTTTTATTTAGAGTCCAAGTTAGAAAAGAAAGAATAAGCTTCTAGAAGAGACAACCTTCTGGAACACATTCAGACTCTCACTTGAGGATTTGTAGTTCAAATTTTGGAGCATAAGTTATTTTCTTTTATGGAAAAATAGGTAAGTAAATCAATAATATTCAAATATATTATCTAATTGTTTTTATATGTATTTCCAATTTTTATTTGCTTTTATTTTTTCGAATTTAGAATCAATAACTACCATTTATAGTTTTTCATTTCCAAAAAATGTGATTTTTATTTGCCTCGGTTCATATTTTATAAAACCCTAAAAAGCTGCTCTCCTCACACTCAAACTTTTTTCTTCAAAACCCCACAAAATTTTTTTTCCTTCTCTTGATTTCTTGAACACACTTCTTCATTTCAAAATGTCATCCAAATCGTCCAAGTCTGCATCGGTTTCCTCTCAAAGGCGATCCTCATGTATTGCAAGCAGAGGACCCAAATCTGTTAAAGGAGGGCAAACCCATTTTGATCTCACCAAATCATCTAGTGAGGGCTCTCCAAGAAATTTTATGCATCAATAAGAGTTTGAAGAAGTTTCAAAAGGTGTGCCTTTAGTTAACCCTATTAAGTAGGAGACCCAGAAGTTAATCTTAGGCGATATGAATTTTTGAGGAAAGGAGGAGCCGTGGATGATTTTATTTTGGATTTTCTAAAAGATCATGATTAGAGAAACGAAGTTAAATTGATGGAAGCAGTGCTAGCTAAGATGAATCTTGACTAAGGAAAAGGCAAAGAAGTAGTTGAATATGTAGGACAGACTTCTGATATGAAAGATGGGTCTGAAAGTTACTGGGAAGGAAAAAGAGAACATGATGATGAAAGCCTGTACAAGAATTTTCAAGTTGAATTAGGAGTAGTAGTAGTGGTTGATAAGCCTAGAAGAAAGTTGTTTCGAACTAAGGAACACAAAGAATGTTATGCCTCTATGCTAAACGGGGGTATAGTGAATCAAAAACATTGGATTTTGACTTTCTGGATGCATTTGGAATCAAATTGAGAAAGAAGTTTGAAAAGATACAAATGGAAGACTTTTGTCTACGAACTTCTTAGGTTTATCTACAACTCATTGCCTAATTTTATTCAAATCTATCTATGCTTTCACCAAATAAGATGCAGTTTACTATTGTTAATAATGTGTATAATATGGATGTGAATGTTCTAGCTAATGTTATGAATGTGGAAAGAGGAGGTTTTAGGTTTACAAAAGTCTCCTAGGAAATTGTGTGCAAATACCTAGCAAATGCCAAGACTTTGGGGGCAAACATTTCTTATTTTAGTCTATCTTTTGCAAACATTCTTTTATACAAAATTGTGATTAATTGCATTAGACCCAAAGCTTCATCTAAGACCCGATATTTCCAAGTTTGAAGCAAAAATGATGTGGGCCATACGAAATGGAGTTATGTTTTCTCTTCCTCACACTATTTTATTATACATGTATAGAACAGTAATTAAGGAAAAATGACAACTTCCATATGGTGCTCTTATGACCAGAATTTTCAAGCATTTTTAGATTCAATTACCTTCAAAATTCTGCAATAGAATCCTTCCTATTATAGCAATTGGAGAAAAGATGATCTCTAAAATAAAATATTGTTGAAGTCTGGAAGAGCAAAAAGAAGGGTAGACCAAGTTCTGGCACAACTATTACTATTGCAAAAAGGAAAAAGAAAGGGAAGGAAGTCGCATCTTCTCAAGCTTCAAAGAAAAAGTGATTTGAAATTCTATTGCAAGATGAAGATGATGAGAAAACTTTGTCCGACATTATTGGGCATAAGTACAGCCCAAGTGCCAAAACTTAGCACGAGGGGACACTTAAGTGCCAAAAGTTACAAAAGGTACACTTAAGTACCAAGATCAAAACAAAAAGGATCAATTAAGTGCCAACGGCGAGAAAATCCGGCCAAAATGCTAACGTGACACTTTTCCTGCGAGTTGGCATCGAAACGACGTCGTTTTGGATGCTAACATGGCCAAATAAGCCAAAAACGACGTCGTTTTGAGTGCTAATGTGGCTAGATTAGCCCAAAACGACGCCATTTTGGCCAAAATTTATTTTTTAATATAAATATTAATTAAATAATATTAAAAGAGAAAATTTAAAGAGAGAGAGAGAGAGAGAGAGAGGGTAGCAGCCCGCTTTGTGGGTTTCTTTGCCCCATCGTCGGTGGGCGGCAACGACGACGGATGGCTAGGGTCACTAACGCCTAGCGGCAAGGGTCACCGACACCTAGGCATAGGTCGGCGACCCTCGCCGACCGGAGGCGAAGGCTGTTCGCTAGACGCCGGGAGAGAGCGGCGACCCTCTCCCAGATCTGGGCGAGGGTCGCCAGACCTTTCCCCAGCATCGGCAGCCCTCGCCCGGTCTTCTGGAAACTTAGCAATGCTACATGAGGGCTGCCGCGCCTACGCGAAGGCCGGCAACCCTCACCTAAGTCGAGGCGAAGGCGGCCGACCCTCGCCCAGATCTGGGAGAGGGTTGCCGCCCTCTCCCGACATCTGGCGAGGGTCGTTGACACTCGGGGGCGCCCAGGCATTGGTGACCCTTGCTATTCGTCACCGCCGCCCCACCTGGGGGCGGCGGCCATAGGCGGGCTGCTTTGCCCTCTCTTTTTAAAAAAAAAAATCACTTTTAATATTATTTATTTAATATTTTTATTAAAAATTAAACTTTGGCCAAAATGACGTCGTTTTGGGCTTATTTAGCCATGTCAACACCCAAAACGATGCCGTTTCGACCCCAACTTGTCGGAAAAATGCCATGTCAACTTTGGTCGGATTTTCTCGCCGTTGGCACTTAAGTGTACCTTTTGTAACTTTTGACACTTAAGTGTCCCTCTATGCCAAGTTTTGGCACTCTAGGAGTCCGTACGTCGACATTATTGCAACGGTAGTTCAAACAGACTCTACTGCAATACTTCCTATTGAAGAAGAAAAGACTGAAAAAGAAGAAGGTGAAGAAGGAGATAAAGATGAAGAAAGTGAAAAAGAAGTAGAGAAAGATGAAAAGGAAGATGATGATGAAGAGGATGATGGAAAAGGAGTAGAGGAAGAACAACCAGATGAAATGGATCCCAAAGAAGAATTAGAACGAGAAAAAGAAGGAGATCCAGAAGAAACTAGCAAAGAACAAGAACAGGAGAAAGAATAGGTTGATGCAGATAGAGATAGAGAACAACAACAAGGAGATATCAACAAGGATGATGAACTCATCATTACTAGGGGAGAACCTGAGAAAACTCCAAAGCAAACTAGGATTGCTAATCAAGTCTATAATGAATCTGAGGTTAGTAAGTCTTCACCCAATGCTTAAGATATATATAATGCACATTTCCCAAAAGGATTTGTGGGAAATCAAGAAGAAGCGGATCTTCATGGAGAGCATCAATCCTCAAAGGTACCTTTTGAACCAAAAACTCCTCAAACTTTGTTTGTAGAAGCAAGTGCACAAACAGAACCTAATCTAAACTATCCAAGAATCATTAAGTTGCTCGTGGAAGTCAAGGCTCAACAGTATGCATTGGATGTTGAAATTCAAATGATGAAATCTTCTCTGAATGACAAGCTAGAAAACATCAACCACCAAACTGAGCAAAACATGGCAAAGATTGAAATAGCTTTTGCTCAATGCACGACCAAGGTTGAGGAATCAATGCAGAATCTGGAGGATTTTTAGCTTGTTTGTGTCCCTCGCAAATTTTGATTTCAGGCTTTTCAAATTTTTTTATCATGTGTAGTTTGATAAACTTGTTGTTTTTGGATTATGGTTTGTGGATTTGTTTGCTTAAATTGTGGTTTTGCAGACTTTTTTGAACCCTCTTGTTGCTGACAAAAAAGGGGAGACTTTACAAATATATTATACTATATTATGGTGTGGCTTGTTTATTAAACAATCCATATATTTTGGGTTATACCTAACTTTGTTTTGCAAGATTAATATATATATCTGTATAAAAGTTTTGTCATCATCAAAAGTGGGAGATTATTAAGAAACTACGTTAACAAAACTTTTTATGTTCTAATATTTATATTAGAACAGACTCTGGAAAGAGAAGACTTAGGTCTAAATAACAATCAAGACTCTCAAGAAAGTCTATTATATTCTAGAAGGTTTTACATCAACATTTATTCTACAAGCAGATGTTTTATCTCATTTTGACAGGGGCTAGAACGAAACACATTTAGATTGTAAGACAGGACCAGAATGAAGAAGGAATCTTTAATGGCTATGGATTTCACTTGCATTGATTGACAAAATCACTCTTGAAGACAATTTTCAAAAGAGGATGGAACACTAATGGAAACCTAGATTCTGCTAGTATGGCCGACTAGAATTTTCTAGAATTTAATCTTTATCTTCAACAACTACAAAATCTTCTTGAATCAGCTTGTCCAAGATAGGAAAATTGGAAGATAATCCTTCAAATGATTGGCCAACGGCTAGCTTGGCTGGAAAGAGTATTTAAGAGGGCTGCACGGCTTGGAGAAGATAGTGCGTGAATCAAAATTCTAAAGTCTGAATCTGTTCTCATATTTGATTGTCTTTTGTGAGCCAATTTCGAGTGGAGAGTGAATTACACAAAAAGAGTGACTTAGTGAGAAAGCGCATCTTATCACTAAGTGTTTGCACTTAAGGTTTTGTAATCATTTATTGATATTCAGCCAATAGGCTGTTAGCGTAAGAGAGTAGACGTATACTTAATCTAAGCCGAACCATTATAAATTCTGTATGCAATCTTTTTCTCATTTAACTCTTTTTTGTGGTTGCATTCTTACAGAAGTCTACTTCATCATTAGTCAAACTCTAGATTTAGTTTCTGCTTCTATACATTACTCAGTCTCTATTCTGTTCTAATTTGGCAAAAATTTATATATACACTTATTTACCCCCTCTAGAGTCCGTACTAGCTTCCTTAGATTCCCTATGCTAAATGAAATGATATTTTTCTTCTGAACTCTAAATTCTTTCAAGTGTGAAGGAAAGCCAGATGTAGTGGAACCTCACTTTCCAGCGTGCACGCCCAGGTCCGATCTATTTACCGTTAATCATTGTTAGGTAAATGATATTCGTCTTTTGACGTGAAGAAATAAAACACCGAACTCTACCACAAAAATATAAGATTTTGCAATGAACATGTTAGATAAATCGAGATCTGTTTGGTACCCTATCCAAATGCACTTAATAATAATGTAAACGCCTGGCTGGGAGGTACCTGAACGAGTAAGAGAGGGGAATCCAGGACGGAAGAGGAGCCAGGAACATCGAAGAGGAGCTCCTCCTGGCAGGGGAAGGGAGGCTGGAGGGCGTCCCCAAACTGGTCGAGGGTGACGTCTGCATCGGCTTCCACGAACAGGACCCCCTCCTCGTTGCAATCCACCACCAGCTTCCGGCCCGGCCACTCTCTCAGGCGGCCTGCGAAACGGTAGTAGAACACCAGTGCCTTGGCAAGGCCCTCCCAGATGGCCCTCCCCGGGTCCCTCCCAGTGCCATCGCCCTGGTAGAACTGGAACACAGGGATCTGGACCCGGAGGCTTTCGTGGTCGTCAATATCCGACAGCCTCTTGTACTCGCGAGGCGTGGGCTTCGCTGGACGGACCAGCTCAGCCTTGCATCTCCGCACCTTGAATACTAACGAATCCTGAGGTGCCATCGTCGTCCTCCTGATGATGAGAGATGAAGTTGTGTCACACTTGTGAGTCTCGCTCACTCGCTCGCTGCGCTTCCCAGTACTTTTAATTTTGCCAAGGAAACCAATTAAATCGTTTTTCTTGGGAAATTTGGAATAAAAAATTAACATATAGGGAATTCTTTATATCCAATGAAATTACATAAAAGTGAGTATAAGAAAAACAAAAAATTTAAAGAAAATTAAATACTAAAAAATTAATAATTATGAGTAGGGATGTCATAAAAAAAGATCTATTAAATTTCAAAGGTTAAAAAACACTTGAAATGTTGGATTTGATGCTTCGCATGAATAATAGATGAATTAAAGAAAAGGAAAAAGAATGAACCATGTATTTTTAAACGAAATTATTACCCTATTGGTCCGAATCTCGTTAACAAAGATACTTAAGGACCTAAAAAAATTACAAAAGCGACCTGAGGATTGTAGGATCATTAAATGAAGAAAACAAGAACAAGAAACATATAAATTTTATCTGAGATCGCTCCAATATGAGATATGTCAAAAAAATTCATATGACCACATGACTCTTGATCTTATGATGTTTTATGTGAATGAAAAGTAAGGCGTTTTATGTGAATGAAAAGTAAGGTAAACTCATATTTTCTTTCGAGGAAGAAAATAAGTACAAGTAATGATTGGAGATCCCTAATTTTCTGACACTCGGTTGGATGAATTCTGTCATTCCTGCACAATCAGATTGTTTTCCTGATCTTGACAGCTCTTTGTAAATCTTCCACCCTCGAAAACCTCAACAAAGTATTGCACTAAGCGTATCACTGCTAGTTCCTCCTTTATATCAATTTAAAACTATAAATGCCAAATCTTGTTTGGACTGATTTTGGGTAAAATCTAATAGATTTTTTTTATGGCACTACTAATTTCTTTTCAATGAGAAATTATCCTACTCATAGTAGTCTAAGTTCGGCAAAATTGCTATAAAAATGCACATCCACCAATCGAAATCCCGGGTCAACCTCCTCGGGATAACGTCGAACCCCCAACGACCCACCTGATTGAATCACTTGACCTACTTTTGTCTGCACTCCCCCCTCCCTATTGATTATCCTCCCAGCCGCCTTGGATTCGCTGCGAATAACGCGCGTTGACGCCTGCCAGGTATCTTCACCAAGATATAGGTGTCTTTTGACATCACTGAGAGCTGCCGCCCCTGTTTATTGAATATATTATCGATAATCTAACAAAAATTTATCCTTATTTTAACGTGTATTTTACCGTTTTTTTTTAAATGAAAAATCTTTCATTGAATGGTGCATCTTGATTTTATTAAGGTAACTGGGGTTCTATGCTAATTTTGAACAGATGATGTTAAATGCAAAGTTAAATTTTATTCCTCAATTTATATATTACAACCTTGGTGACCAATACTAAAAATGACTCGATGACTTACAATCTTTGGGAACCAACCATGTCGCAATCTAATCAATGACATAGCTTGTACAAAACCTGTTGTAAATACTAAAGATGAGTCAATGATCGACAACTTATGGGAACAAATTATGCCGAAATCTAATCGACAACACTACTTATACATAGCTTGTTGTGACTTAGGACTACGAACCAAAACTATGTTGGAATTTAATTGACAACACAACTTGTTTAGATATATAGCTAGAATTTAATCAATAGCAATACTCTTGGATAAGAAACACAACATCGGAATCTAATGACGACATAATACCAGAATCTAACGGACGATGCTAAACTAGAGATAGACAACACCGAAATTTAATAAATGACGAGAATCTAAAAGCTACAACAAAAGTACGATAAAGTAAAGACAAAGAAATGGCAATTATTGTGTTGTTCGGGGGGGTTTTTGTTGGATGGTCTGCGGTATTTATAGGACCACCTGATAGCCGTCAGTCGGTTAATCCTTTCTTGAAAGTTGCTCTTAGTTTCTCCCACGTCCTTTGCTCCTTCCTCAACCGCCTTATCTACACCTTGTTGTTTCCTGACTTGTCGACAACGCTCGCATAACTTGACCAACAAGCAATAACCGCTCCTTTTATTTTGCACATCCTTTTGTGCACCGAGTGTTCCCGCTTGAACGTTGGCACCAATTTTGCTTGAATTCTTCATCTACAATAGCATCCAAAGCCTGGACACGTGGCAATCAACTACATCACCATCGAACTACGCATCTCCATTTGTAGGTCCATCGACACTTAGCCCAAAGGTTCTTGAAAATTTTCATCATCCTTCGTCTCCATGATTAGGGGTGTTCAACCGGACCGGGTTTACCCAGACCGGACCACCTAAAAACGGGGTTGGGAACCGGTTCCCGATTAAACTGGTCTGGGAATCGGTTCCAGTTTTTGGGAACCAATTGAAACAAGTCCGGGAACAGGGTCCAAGCAAAGACCCACCCAGAATTGGATCGGTTTTGGAACCAGTTTTTACCCTTTAAAACAAAAATCATCTCTCTATATAGTGCATTTGAGTCTCTTTGTCTTCGAATAATTGTTAAAAAAAGAAAGCTTCTCTTTAAATCAAGTTAAGGGAGAATTGTTTTGAAAACATTGTTAAAAATAATTGTTCTCATGTATTGTTTTTCGTTTTTAATGGTCCCACCTTCAACTATTACTATAGTCACAAGACAAGTGCTACTAGCATTTTCAGTCCAACTCAAGAAATATATCTTCTTGATAAGAGCTCCGTCGCATACACATGAGTAAGCACATTATATCATATCAAAAGTATTTGTGGGAATAAGACTAATATTATATCCATATTTGTTGGTAATGTTTATCCATTGTTATGATTTTTGCTTTGTCTTATAATGTTAGGAGGATTACGTTGTTGTTTTTTGCTAATTAATGTAAAAACTCAAAGCCATATAGGATATTGAATGGTTGCAAAATAGGTTCCAATGAAAATAGGGTTGACCCTGTTTCCGAACCGAAAAAACACGGTTGGGTCCAAAATAGGGTCCAATAAAAATAGGGTAGGGTATAGGGTCCAAAAAAGATGAACCGGTTATAACAGGGTCGGGTACATGGTCCAGTTTTAGACCCTACCCACCCTAGACCCGATCACCCATATCCATGATAGATATGGGCTAGATTGCTACTATTGCTATCCTTGGGACCAGCACGTGATAACAAGGGTAATATCGAGTGTCAACAACGTGTTAGTGCCTGCACGCCTTAGGTTTCAATTCCCCTTGTATTTTTGTCTTTCCGAAGAGGAGAGAATACTTTTTAGGTATTTTACATCCAAAGGATGCTCAGGTCTGCACGAAACCTTAGAAAAGCAATTTAAGGTTATACTTACAACTGATTTGAGCTTCATTAGGCCTCATGATATTTAGTGCGAAAAATTTGATTTCCTTCTTTGAATCCACTTTAGTTTTGTTTGATAATTAGGTAAAATTGATTCTATTTTGTATTTGATTCATATACAAAATAAGACAAAGTCAAATATAAAAGAGACATAACCTAGATAAAAATATCCCATGCGGGAGGTGGGATAGAAGTAGATAGAATTTCTAATATTTATAAATAATAGTTATTTTTCTCAAATTAATAAAATTAAAATAATTTTAAATTTTAATATAAAAAATAAAATAACAAAAAAATTATTTTGTATTAATATTTTTATTTATATACTTGCATTTCTTTCTTTTTTATAATATTTGTTCAATATATATATAAATATACATTTAGTATTATATTTATTACACATTTTAGGTATTTTAGGAATATTAGTATAGTTTACTATTTAATGAAAAAATTAAAGAATGATGGAGGGAGAAAAAAGAATGAAAATAAAAAAAAAGAGAGGGAAAAACAATTAAAAATAAGCAAATGAAATGAAGTAGGCAAGAGTATCATGAAAGATTCTCACTATCTCCATTTGTGTAATTTTTAGATTTATTTACGTTGATATGTCGTTCACACCATATAATAGACAAGATATGATGTGCAAATATCTTGTTATTCACTATGTAGATAAGATATGATAAAATCTCTGAATTTCATATCCTATCATATTCAGTCTTACTCTAACTGGAAATCCAAATGATCAGACATGGCCTTTGAGTTTCGGGCAGATGTTAGAGAAATTAAATATTGTTTGGCCATTTGGTTGATGTTAGATGTCTGTGAGTAATTAACTTAAACATGGTCGGTGGTTTTAATATAGGTGATTGAATGTTGCCTCGTGTCTTGAATAATCACAAACATGATAAACAATCATTCTATTTTCCACCTAATATTTTGGCACAGATTACTTTCTTTCAACGACGACAAATTTACAATCTTTAAGTCTTCTTTCCAAGCCAAATTGTTTTTGTACAAATGTATCGTCATTGAATAACATTACAGGTCCTATTCGTATGTCGACGCTCGTTCACCCATAGATTGTTTGGATTGTCGGGTAGATAATTCTCCTTGAGTGTCAAATCGCTTTCATGGTTGCACCACCCGTCCATTTTTCGGAATTAAATCCTTTAAGGCTCTATTCATTTTTGGAAAATAACTTTTAGAGAAACGTTTTTCAATTTTTTGATATTCCTTTCATGGAAAATAAATTAGTTAGGGAAAATATTTTCCATTAATGGAAAAAAGTCTTCTAAAATAAGAGAAAATGTTTTCTACTTTTGAGAAAGAGGAAAATATTTTTCATATCATCTTTCACCTTATTTTGTTTGACCAAATATCTTTTCCTTTTATCTTTTAAAATATAATTTTTATCTTCTTTTTCTTTTTCTTTTTTCTTTTGTTTCTTTTTTGCTTCTTCTCCTCCTTCTTTGTCCAATCACCAGCCACAACGAAGGCCAGTGACTGACCACTAGCCAGCCTTAGCATCGCTAGAGGACGGCAAGTCTCGAGCCTCGCAAATCGGTGATGCTCAAGTGTTGCTAGGAGGCAATGATGCTCAAGCGTCACCAAAGGCCGCAAGGCTCAAGCTCACCAAATCTGCTTCGGGTGTTGCCAAGATAGGGCGAGGCCCACACCTCGCAGATTGGTGATGCCAAGTGTTGTCAGAGGCGGCAACGCTTAGGCCTCATGAGATCAACGATAAATGAGCATCGCCAGAAGGCAAAGAGGCTCACACCTACAAATCGACAATGCTTGAGCATTGCCAAGAGACCACGAGGCTCGTGCCTTGTAGATCGATCGAGCCTCAAGCTTGCCAATCTATGTCTTGGTCGGTTGCTAGGCAGCCGGCTATTGTCGAGGCACGTGGCGACGGAGGAAGGTGGAGAAGGAAGGAAGGAGAAGGATGAAAAGGAAAAGGAAAAAGGAAAAAAGAAAGAAAAAAAATTAAAAATTCATTTTTTAAAAAACATATATAAAAATTATAATCAAATTTTTTTTGGTCGATAAAAAATTGAAATTCAAATTTTTTGGTAATTTTTCCTAGAAAATCAAATCAGACATCGAACAATGAAAAATATTTTCCATTTCATTTTCAGGTTTCAACCGAACACTAGAACATATAGTCATTTTCTTTATAACATCCTCAATTCCGGCACCATGAGGAACGATCACAAAGTTTGGAATGGATTTGTCACGCCCGACTCTCGAGCTCGCGGCAACCCCTTCTCTTGGTCCATTGAAAGCGACGTCCTAGGACCCATCGACGACCATTCATTTTATCTTTGATTATGCGCAAGCGGAAGACGAACCATCCCTGACAATCAATCAATCAACGGGGATAGAGGGATGAACAAAGCAAGAACAACAGAACTACTCATTTATACATCTTCATTGGATTAACCAACGGAGGATCGTTTTCCAATTTACAAGCCCGACAAAAAGGGCCGATCCATCCTCTAAGCGAAACCAAAAGGACTAGGCTAATCCAACAGTACAGAAGAACCCTCGGGTTCAACACCACAGTCACTCGGACCCATCGGACTCAAGCTCCGTCGGGTCGATCACTGGAGAAGCGGGGGCAGGATCCTCCACTGCGGGTACGCCATTCTAACGACCTGAAAATGGTTAACCACGACGGGTTGAGATAAAATCTCAGCGAGTTCTTCCCCTAAGCCCCGATTAGTACGCCAACTCAACCCGGGTATCTCTCCCGTAACCACCCCTCACTCAACCCAACAACGAGACAGCCAAAACCAAACAACAGCCAACAACAGACAGGGCAACCAACAATCATACAGTCGGTTCGCATGCAACCTTACCCGGTATGCCATACCCTGCACGTCAAATCTCATACGATGCAAGTAAGGCACATGGCCGTCAAATGATACAGTTCATCAATTACATGCGAGTCGCACCACAAGCGATCTCACCTGGCCATTGCCACACCCCCGCACGACCGTCAACTCATGCGTGCGTACCATAATTAATGCAATCATCACGACATTAAGAGCATGCGAATAATCGAGCATCTCACACAGCTTTCTCATGTCTCACACTCACACATGCTCCGATTATTACGACCCCTCCTCCTGGGCCACGGCACAACCTTATGGTTGGCGGTTCTGGCTAAACCAGCTTCGTCCTCTTTACCTCGAGGCACGGCGACGTCAAGGGCTCACTCCCAAGACGGCATTCCCGAAGGAGCACAAGACTCGCCCACTACCGCAGTCCCGCTACTGACAGAGGCCCGGGACCCGCCCCATACCGCGATCCCACATAGAACCCCTCCCTGTCAGGCATCCGACCGAAGTCAGGCGACCCACTGGCCACGGCACAACCCCATAGGGATTGGCGGTCTTCGGCAACGCCGGGTTCTCTCATTTAATGTGATCATGCAACAGCTCATCAAGCAATCCATTTATATCTTTGCTCTCGTCGTGAATGCAACATCACTCATGCTCATGCGACATGCCATTTCGAGATAACCCACGCAACATGTCATGCGATCTCACTCGACAATTCCAAAATCCAATTTCCAATCGGCATTCGATCACGCATTTCATCAATATTCACGAGTATAATTAACAATCGGCACTTCAATAAATCATAACAACCAAGAACACATCAAAATAAGCCAAAAATTAGCTTCGGATGAACAGTCTGCCGTGAACGCGATGTCGTGAACGATTGCTCGTGAACGATGTCGTGAACAGTGATTTTTGCGAAATTTAATTAATTAAAATATTTAATCCAGAAATTAAACAAAACATTAATTAAAATAATTAATCAATCCATTTAAGCAAATCATGCTTAATTAAACACATAAACACAATTAATCCCAAATTAAGCACAATTAAGCACAATTAAGCTTAATAAGCAAAATTAAGATAATCTAATCTTAACCAACTATCTAACCACCTATCTTAGGGCTAATACAACTTAATTAAACTTCCTAAACCAATCTTACCACTAATTAACCCAACCCTAAGCAAGTTTAGGCACTAAATAGGGATTAGGAGCTAAACTCACCCGTTAAGAGGGCCGGAGACATGGACGCGGCGGCGGCGACGAGCCCGACACCTGGGGACCTCTACCACGACGATCCAAGGCGGTCCCGGGCTCAAAACAGCAGCAACAAACTCGGAATCCCTCTCGCAACTCAAAACCGGACGCACGGGAGGAAAGAAGGCGATCGGAGTTAAACAGGCTGCCCGGAGCTCCGGCGAGCGGCGGGCCGATGAACCGGCGGCACCCGGGGTCAAGGGGGAACCACTTGTGGCTGGTATGGGCGGTGGTTTGGCTGGAAATGGAGAGAAACGGAAGAAAAGGCGGAGCTGTGCAGGGGGCGACGCTACAGTGACGAACGGAGGACCGGTAACTTCTATCCGCCGTACGGGTCGGACGGCAGCTCCGTTCGGCGATCGGCCACCGTGAACAGTACGTAATTTCTGTTCTGAACATTTTGATAGGTGGCACGGCCCGAGATTCCACCTGGAAGGTAACGAACAACTCAAATTTCGGTGAGAGGTCCAAAGCGAAACTGCAGAAATTGCAAGGAGAAACAAGGGAAGAGGGCTGCGATTTTGGAGAAGATGAAGAGGAGAGAGAGAGTGAAGTGAAGGCTGAAGGATAAGCCTTATCAAGGCCATCAATGCTTGCCCCACTTGCCAAACAATTGACCTCATCTTCTCTCTCTTCTTTTTGACTTTTCTTCAAAATATCCAAGGGCATTTTGGTCATTCCACCTTGCACATTTCCCAATCTGCCCTTGGGCTGAAAAATGAAGGGCGGGCCTAGGAAAAAGGCCGGAAAATTAATAGGAACAGGCTCGGGAATTTGTTGGGCTCGAAACGGCTCAAGATTAGACAACAGGCTCGGAAGGGTAAATGGTCGATTTGGCCCAACGGCTCACTTGCTTGCCTCGGGCCTTCCATGGCGGCTGTCCCACCTTAGGCGTAAGGCCCTCACTGTTTTTGCCCAGCCCACGTCCTCATAGGCTCGGGTTCTCGGTCCAAAAGTCCCTTTTTCCAATTATTTGGCTCAGCCGGCACTGTCGACTGACTAAGAAGCATCGTCCAAAAGTCCGTCTCGGACGTTCCCGAAAATTCGAAGCCCAATCTTGGATTCTCATGCCTTGTCAATTTCGCCCGAATGCCATTTTGGTACTACTCAGACTAACAGGCGGCTTTAAGGGTTCACGCATAACCGACTCGTGCCAATTCACGTTCAAGACTTCTCGATACATGGACGTCCTTGACTGCATGAAATTGCGAAGGATCGATTCTTATTTCAAAGTACACGATTATCAAGGATCGACATAGGGCCGTTCGTGGGTTCGATAACAATAGACGGAATCACCCGTCGTCCCATTATACTCTGTCCGCGAATCGACTTCTATTCGTCCCTGGAATCGGCCTGCATATCTACAGGATCGTCCTTACGCAAGTCTCACGGTGGAGTCGTTTTCCCAAGTCAAGTTCTTTAGTCGCACGAGTTCTCCCTCATTAGCCTTTCCCCTCAAGGTCAGTATCTCAGGAGTGATCAGTTCCGAGTGAGATCAACCAACAATGCATTGACGAAATTAACGTTCATTTCTCCCTCAAAGGGCTCGAATTTCAGGATGTTACAGGATTGACCATAGACCATTGGTCATGGGATCGATCGGTAAGGAATCAAGGATCGATCATGGTCTAATCGACCGATCGGCCATGAACTAGCAAAGGGATCGGCCGTGAATTAGTCACCGACTATATAAGAATGATCAAATCACTTGTTCATGAGATAGCTTTTGGATCACTAGAATTGATCATGGGATAATCATGGATAGTCATGGATCAGTGGATGTTCATGAATTGATCCAAATTGGTCATGCTCAGTCGCAAGTGGTTCCGGTCGCCATGCTCCAATACACGGATGATCCGATTTGACCTAATGCAATCATCTTTTGACTAGAAATGCATCATTCCTTATTTAATTCATAGTGACTGAGAGCGATTCATGAATTAAATGAGTTTGATTGTAAATCGGTCATAGACCTACCATGAGCTCATGCAATGGATCGGGGACCAATTGGAATGAGTCCTGGGATTGACTCGGGGATTTTGTCACTAATTCTAAGCTCCATGAGTGCCTTGGCTTAGCACTAGGCCATGGGTAGTCTTGGAACCATCTTTGAACCGACCAATGAACCACGGACCGTGCAGGAGATTTAATCATGTACAAGCCCTGTGATAGGCCCAACGACTAACCCAAAGGCCAATCCTGGACCTGTGCAGCCAGGCCATGCTGACCCAAAGCCAACCATTGAGTTTACCCTAGTATTGACCCTCCTAACTGACTGACTGATGTAAAGGGACAGTTTAGGTTCACAAGGGGCACAATGACCCGAACCTCAGACGCACAAGATTCAATTTTTTCGGGATGTACCTTATGATCTCTTTCTCGACCTCGGAACCAATTCAAACGATGGATTTCATGTGCCCATCTAATTTTTGAAGAAAAAGATAAATGGCGAAATTATCTAAAATCGTATCATTAAATGCAAGGAGTGAGTCTTGGTGGTGTGGTGTCCAAGCCAAGATTTAATTGTGATGACAAAAGATTTTTCTTAGTGGTCAATTTGATGAGTTGCCACACACTTTGTCCAATCGGAATCAGAAACGTGAAACTCTCATCATGAGCCTAGTAAGTTTAGACATCGAGTTGGCACTTTAGGCTAAGGCAATAAATGCCATTAAATGAGGGAAAGTCTATGTAGGCTAATTAAGGTAAGGCAAGTGGGATTCCAGAGTGTTCTTTAGAGTTCTAGATTGCCACATAATCTTGCTAGAGATCAAACCTAGCTACATCATCCAAGTAGGTGTGCCACTTCGAAAAATTTGATTGGGCTGTTTAGATATGTAATGACGAGGATGGGGACTATAAATAGAAAAAGCCACCTATCAATTCTCACCATCTTGGTTTCCTCTCCTCCTCCCTCTCCTTTGGATGCTCTCTCTCTCTCTTTTCTCTCGCCCTCTCCTCTCTCCTTCGATCATGCGACCGCCACCCCTCACCAAGCAAAGTCTTTTCATTCCTTGAGCTTTGTCCGGGTAAGCAGAACCTCTTACCTCTCCTAGTACTGACATGTCATCATTAAGTCTAGGCAGCATTCTTTTGACAAGCCGTGGGTAGTATGGGAGACTATGTACATGTTTTGTTGTCCATGAGTCTTGCAATGTACTCAAGTCTTTCACAACTAGGATGATGCCAAGAGTTGTTGCTTGTGTTCCACACAAGTTGAGGTTCACCCAGAGCCATAAGGTTTGAGTTAGTGATAAGATGTTTGGAGTTTAAGGCTTGTGCGACAAGAGGATTGCCTAAGGTCGTGAGGTCTTGGACCGACATTGAGGTGTGCCGGGTTCTAGTCTCATTTAGTACAAGGATTGCTCAAGTCCACAAGATCTTGATTGGCATTGAGTTGTATCGAGCCCATATCTTGGATTGGTGCAGGGTTCTCGGTACTTAATGGTTGAGCTTAGTCTCGAGCTTAGGGTCATTAACGGTATCATTATAATCGAGTTACAAGAAGCATGTCATACATTATTGTGCATGAGCACGCCCTTGTTAAGCCATGAAAGTGTTGGCTATATTAAAAGACAAGCACCATTTTGTATGGTATCCATGTCATCACTTAACGAAAGATAAGAACCGTCGCCACTTGAAGTGGACAACAATGTCCTCACATTAATGGGATGCCTTGTTAATGAAATCAAGATGCCTCTACATCATATGCTTGGGTTAAGCCTAGATGCCTCAGGAAGCTAGCCTCGAGAAGTCTCGGTTGAGCCAAGAAGCCCAACATGAAGCTGAAAGACTTGATTAAGCCAAGAGGGCCTAGTTGAGCAAGGATACTATTAAGTAATTCGCATGAGTGCCTATTGTGCTTGAGCTTGGCTTGCATATGTGCTTACATTAGCCAAAAGTTGAATAAGTAAAATTCTTATATGATTATATGAACTCGTGGCATAACATGTGAAATTGTTATCGTTCTGCCATCGGCACTATTTACATGAGTTGTTTTGGTTAGTTTTAATGAAGCAATGTCTTATTAGCTGGGAGTTAAGAGTTTTACTTACTAAGTTCCAAAGACTCACCCCTTGTTTTACTAGTGAATTTATTGCTGTCAAACATTTCGGCTACCCTATAAAAATAGTGAATTTTCTATAGATGTGAGATGTGAATATGGATATTACATATCGCAAGCTCAAGTCCACCGTTTGGATTGATGAAGGGTTAGACGAATTAGTTCCTATCCGCTTTGAGTTATGGTGCGCGTGGTTCGACGGTGATTGGGTCGGATTTTTGTGAGGTTTCGATGGACCAACCAATGCTACGATAAGGCAACGTCCGACGGGATGGCCCTAAGCCCTTGAGACCGACTAGGGCAAAGGGGTTTCTAATTTTAGGATAGCCACAGTACTAATGGAGCTAAGGAAACCTAGCCTTTTGTACCTTGTGCAATAGTCAAGAATAACACCGAGCTTGTACTAGAAGCTGATGATGTAATATAGATAGTGTGTTTGAAAGCCTTCCATCCCACATTCCCCTTTTTATATGGATCGGGGTTGATGTGTTTATGCTTCTGCATGTGCATTTAAACAAGATAAAATGAATCGAGTCGGCGACAAGGCTGGGATGTCGCTAAAATAACCCACAGCTCAACCCTTGGTCAAGAGTTGTGACATTCTTGGTAAATGGTTTCTTGGAAAATATTTTCTAGAAACGTGATATTTCCACAAAATGAAAATAGATACGGAAACATCGATGTTGATTAACACATCAACACTTCTTGGATGATTCGGTGCTTATTGTTATTTCCTCTTGTAGACTGGATAAAATATTATAAAAACCAAACCCTAAAAAAGAGAAGAAATGGGATGCTGCAAGGGGTGGTGGTGCTACTGCCCATGCATCGGTGAGAGCTGCCTAGTCCTAGCTAGCTATCGCTAGGCTCAAGCAATGACAGCCCAGGGTCACATGACCCACCAAATCTGGCCCAGGTCGTACGACCCAAGCCAGATCTAATGTTAGCCGAGATCACGTGACACTAGCTTCGTCTCACATCTTCTTTGTCTGTATATTTCTTTTGTAATTTTCCATTTTTCTAGTTTTTGGCTTTTTTTCTTCATATTCTTTAATTATGAATTGTTTTTAAAATGAAATAGTCACCTTGGTATTTCCATCCATGGATTGGATGGAACGACCAACTTGAACGAAAAAATACAATAGCTTAGGGGCCCAATTGTGTAAAAAAAAAATGTTTAGGGATATCAAAAAAAAGCTCAAACCTTCCATCACTTTAGTCCATTCATTTAAGTCCATCCACCGTCGGTCCGATCAAATGCAATTAATTGAAATATGCTCCTAATAACTATATATAATTTGATTTAGTTTTGTTAGGAGGGAGCGAAGTCGATCCCTAATTTTCTATGCAATGAATTACTAAATGGGATGGCAAAATTTATGTGTCAACATACATGTATCTGTTAAGTTCTGTTAAGTTCATGAGCATCTTAAGTTCAAGAGTCTCTTTACTTCATGTATTTGTTAAATTCATGAATCTCTTCAGTTCATGAATATATTCAATTAATGTCTCTTTTGAGTTTATGAATCTCTTCAATACATATGTGTTAAGTTCATCTATCTCTTGACTTCATGTATCCTTTTAGTTCATAGGTCTATCAATTCATGTCCATATAACTAAACTATTCTTCGTTACAAAACAAGAGAGAGAGGGGGGGGTATATGGAGTACATGAGGAAAATAAGATCTAGAGTAAATCAACAGATAGCGCATCTCTTCCCTTTAATTTTTCTTTTAAGTTTGCCGATTTTGAGAAGTATCCAATAGTCTTGTTTGCATAGCACTAATTCAAACATGTTTGAGGTGTTATATCTTAAAAGGCATAATTCATGAAACTGCTTAGCACCGTTGATAGAAACTAATTGGCTTAAAGAAATTCGATTAGCCATACCTCACATCTTATTTTATTTTGATATAATTTAATAACAATTTTGCTAGTCTATATTTGGCTTGCATTAGTGTAATCTTCACTTGTTAGGAAGATTCATTCCACATATTACTCATTGACTTGGTCATTGTTAAAGTTGTTATCATTTTCTCAAAGTTATTATTTTTCTAGTTACAACAAGTGTTCGTACTTTTCCTCCAATAAGTTATTTCCAACAATCTTAAGGCCATTTGTATATCCTTACTATTTGTTGGGTTTATCAAACAATCGAGATGACTAATAACAATGAAGTACCCGATAATGTCCAAAACGTATTTAGAGACATTCCTTTGGCCAATTCGATGTTGCTGTTAAAGAGGTTCAAACTCCGGGGCCTGGTTCCGTGGTAGCAAATGGTACAGGCCTTCGAGCCGATACTATCTACTACAATACGGTACAAGTCACATGGCTGATATACTTAGGACTGGTTTTCAAAACAATACGCACCAAGTGGCATATAGTTCCATTTCTAGAGGGATGGTTCAACAGACTTTGTCACCAAGCTCAGCAATGTAAGCTTGTAATCCTAGTGGGGGCAACAAGGTGATGGGATATGGGCTCAGATCCATTAGACCAGGCCTACCGTGGCACTTTACTAGCCTGCTCGTTCCAAGCCAAGAGTTGGTTCATGTGGTTCAGGCAAAGGCTTGCACCTTGTGTTTACTAGAGTGGAGGGCTCAAGGGCAAAAACCTCCCACTATCGATAATGGGACGATAACGGATTGATGTTGCTCAAGCCCGTCATGGCCAATGGACTGAGTCCTACTAAACTAAGAAGGTGACCATCTTACGAATTTTGAAAATATAGGGGTGCTTAGACAAGGTGACTATTCCTCCTTCTAAACAAACTCGGTTGGAACCTAAAACAGTGAATTGTATATTTATTAGTTATACTCAAAATAGTAGCACATACAAATTTTTGGTTCATAAATATGAAAATGTGGAAATCTAGGCTATTGGAACAATATAGGGATTCAACATCAAAGGACACGAACACAAAGTGTGTAGACTTGTCGAATCATTTTTAAAACGTAAACAAGCTCCTAAACAATAGCATGAGAAGTTTGACTATGTGATGATCCAAATGGGTATAAAATCAATGAGTATGACAAATGTGTGTACACTAAACCCATGTTGGGTGGAAGTATACTTATTTGTCTATATGTTGATGGCTTATTGATTCTTGGAGATAATAATGGTCTTATCGAAATCACCATTATTGTTCTCAAGAACTTCGAGATGAAAGAATCAGGCATTACGGATGTTATATTCAACATCAAAATTCTAAGGAATTATGATGGTTTAGGTTTAACACAATCTCAATACATTGAAAAGATAATTGAGTGGTTTAAAGGGTTCAACATTAGAGATGTGTATAATCCCTTTCTTCTATAACAAACTTTAAGAAAGAATACTGGACACGCGGCTGGAGTACGCTCAAGTAATCGGCAACCTCTTGTACATCATGAACTATACTAGACCAATTTTATGTACTCAGTAGGAAAACTAAGCATACATTCTAGTAATCCTGGTCATGAGCATTAGAATGCTTTGTTGATAGTGTTAGGTTATCTAAAAAGAATAAAAGATTATGTTTTGCAATATGGGAAATATTTAACTATTTTGGAAGCCTATAGTAATGCCAACTGGACTTCAGATTTTGATGAATGGAAATCGACTAGTGGATATATGTTCACATTAGAATGTGTTGCAGCATCATGGAAATCCTCAATGCAAACTCAAATAGCATGCTCCATGATGGAATTTGAGTTTGTTATTTTGGATAAAGCTACTGAAAAGTAAAATAGATCAACAATTTTTTAAGGATGTTCTATTATGGCCAAAACCTATCCAATAATATGCATTCACTGTGGCAATCAAACAACAATTGCAAGGGAAGAAAATGTCATATATAAAGGTAAGTCTAGACACATTTGTCAGACACAATATCGTAAGGCAGTTGCTCTTAGATGAAATAAGTTCTTTGGACTTTGTGAAATCAAAGGAAAACAACGTAGATTCACTGACAAATGGTTTGCCGAAAGAGTAGATAAACTGCACATCGAGGGGAATGGGGTTAAAAGCCTTAACTCAATAAAGAGGTTCAAAGGTGGAAATCTAACCTAGCAATTAGAGATCCTATGGACTAGGTTCAACAGGACAATGCAAACTTTGGAAACTCTAATGAGTGCACTGTCTCTGACATCTATGATGCAACAGTGCTTGCTACAGCATTTTAAGGGTACACTATGCCTTTAAGTTCATGAGTATCTTAAATTTTATATCTCTAGAGTCCATGAATCTCTTTAACACGTATATTTGTTAAGTTCATGTGTTTGTTTGGTTCACGTGCATTCAAACTCTATAAATGGAATTTTACTATTCTTCATTCCAAAAAAGAAAAAAGAAAAAGAGAAGATAAAATATATAGAATATATGAGAAATATTAGAGTAAATAATAGATGAATAGATAGCATATCTCCTCTTCAATTTTTTCTTTAAGAGTGCTTGTTTCAAGAAGTATTTAATAGTCTTGTTTACATAGTATTAAATCAAAAGGGTTCGAGATGTTGTATCTTGGGAGGCATAATTCATGAAGTTGCATACTGTGAGCAGGAACTAATTGCCTTAAGGAGATTTGGTTAGCTGTACCTCATCTCCTATCTAATTTTGTTACATTTTGTAATAGTTTTGCTAGTCTATATTTGGTTCACATTGGTGTACTCTTCACTTGTTGAGACGATTCATTTACTAAATTTACTCATTAACTTGGCCATTATTAAAGTTGTTATCCCTTTCTCAACGTTAATATTTTTCTGTTTACAACAAACAGTGTTACATATTTTCATCCAATATGTCATTTCCAACAAGCACACCATGATCGATTAGAAATTTCCTATAATATGAGCTTACATTAATTAATTGATTTTCTATTTTAAATGATCAGGTTAATGAATATTCTAATATATGTTGAACTTTTTAGTAATCCTATTGAATTGAGTTTTGGCATCTACCAATAACGGGCCTAGTTGAGTAGCAAAGTATATGTAATCGTGTTTAACTGAAGCCCATGATGGGAGGGCCAGTTAACACACTAGTGATTAGAGTTTGCTAAGTGTCCTATCTTACCTATAAAAAGATAAATTATATTTATCAATTGCTTAATCCCATTGAAAATTGCTATGCTGAGATATGTCATAGAAAGGAAAATCCAGCATTCCAATAAATTGTTGATTCACAATTAGATTGATTTGTTTCCCTTTAAGTAAAGTAATAACTCAAACAGATACAATTTAATTTTGTCATGCGTATCACTTGTGGTATTTTACATTCATATATGGATCTAATTTGTTCTTAATTGATTGGTTGTTTCTATCGAGAAAATCTACATGTGATATCAGAGTAAGTCATATATAATTGTATAACCCAAATTTTTTTAAATATAAATTCGAATTGTTTTTAAGACCTGAGCATAGTTTGAATTTTTTTTATCAATCGATTTTGAATCTACAAGATTTTTGTTCTACATATCGAGTTCTTTCCAATCATATATAATTTGTATAATTTCATTGAGTATTGAATGAGAATTTCGAATTTGAAATTCTAGGGTTCATAATTTTGAAAGGGTTCTAAAAGTTTCGAATTTCCTTCGATTGATTGATGTATGTTAGAAATTGTTATATGGGTATGCTCATATACATGTTTTAGAACATCTTTGTTGTATTAAGCTGAGATTTTTTTTTTTTTGGCTCAAAATTGAGGGAAACCAAAATTTTGGCCATGGATGTTAGATCTAAAATTTTGAAGCCTAAATATGGACGATTTAGTTCAATTTTTATTCAGTTAATTCACTCCAGTCAATTCATGATAATGTTAGAATCAAAACCCATGGAAAAAGGTCATTAAAAATTAGCCATAGTAAGTTTTTTTTTTAAAAAAATCTTTTGGGTCATAACGGGGTCATGTGACCCGGTTTATAGGTCTTGGAGCTCCGATTGAAGGTTGAAGAAGACCTCCAACCAAGCCAACTATTCCCACCCACACAAAATGGTGCGTGGGACGTGTGATTCGAAAGGTTTATCTATCCAAAGGAGATAATTTTTTTTGAAAATTATATGCAATTCCCCTCTATATTAATATATTAGAGATGATTGATGAGGATGTGTGATTCGAAAGGTTTATCTACCTAAAGGAGATAAATTTTAAGAATTATGTGCAATTTCCCTCTATGTTGTGATAATGGATATGTACAATGATAAATTCTATGAATTATGTGCAATTTTCCTCTATGTTGAGATAATGGAGATGTATAATTTAAAGTTTTTGTTTGCCCAAAATGAATGAGCCCATAATGATTATATATAATTCTCATTATCGTCTCTATATATTGACATAATGGAGATGTATAATTTAAATGATTTATTTGCTCAAAGATGATAGATCCTTGACCATTATGTGTAATCCTCCTTATTGTCGTTATATAAACTTCATGCTATAAAAAATAATTGTGCATTATATACTCTGCCCTAATGAGAGTTTATAATGTGCTAATTATTTTGTTGAATTGCTCAGTACCTATAATTGATCTTATTGCATTATGTGTTACAAACGATTACCTTTACTGTATATTACGACAATGTCATTGTTGAAATGTTAACTAGATCGAATTTCAAGAGTTGGAAACAAGACATAGAATTTGCTATGAGAATTGTGGTTATGGACTTGGCTTTGTGTGTGGATGAACCTTCCAAGCCCAATAATCAAAGTACTACAGATCAAAATGGATATTATGCTAGATGGGAACAATCCAACCGACTAAACCTTATTACTATGAAGAGGTCAATTGTTGGGTATCTCATTAGTGGTTTGCCAGAAGATTTGAATACGAGAGAGTTCCTTGAAATAGTAGGAGAAAGATATAGAGTTTTGGCTAAGGTTGGGAACTTGCTAAGTAAGTTATCGAACATGAAATATGATGTTGCTATGGGAGTTAGAGAATTTATACTGAAAATGGTTCATATTCAGTCTAGACTTAATGCCCATAAATTATCCTTTTTGAAGATTATGTTGTGCATCATTTCCTAAATGTTTTGCCAGCTAAATTCAGCCAGATCAAGACTACTTGCAATCTTCAAAATGAGACTTGGAGCGTCAATGCGTTGATTATCAAATGTGTGATTTAAGAAGAAAAGTTAAAGAAGGAGAAAAATGAGTCCACCCACTTAATTACCAATGCCAAGTTGAGTTCCTCTAGAGGAAAATCGAAGTTTAAAGGGTTAAATACTTATATTTTAAAGAAAGGCCAAGACTTCAAGAAAAATGGAAATAATGAGAAATATGCAGATAAGGATTTCCATGTTTCCTCTATAAGAAGCAGGGTCACAAGAGAGTCAATTGCTACAAGTTCAAAGCTTGACTAAAAGTAAAGAAAAAAAGTCATCAAGGTGAGTTGTTGGTTTGTTTTGAATCAAATCTAGTTGATGTTCCTTTGGATTATTGGTGGCTTGATTCTAGTGCCGCCCTTCATATGACTACTACCTTATAGGGTTTTATAAATCTAAGGAATCCAAGTATGAGAGAGTCAAAGCTTAAAGTTGTAAACAATATCGGAGTTGATATGGAATAATATGGAACAATTGTTTTGAATTTAGACTCTAGTTTTCAGCTTATTTCGAATAATGCCTTTTATGTTCTTGGTTTTAAGAGGAATTTGATCTCTTTTTTTGCTTGACAAAGCTAGATATTTTTTTTATTTTGCAAATAAAAGAGTAGATTCGATTTATAATTCTAGAATTATTGGGAATTGTGTTTTGTTTGATGAATTATATCGATTATCTTTATCTCCCAATAAATCATATTATTCCTTCAAATTGAGAATAATGTATCTAAGAGATCCTTGATCAAAGAGAAATCTTCATTACTATCACATAAACGATAAAAGCATATCTCTAAAGAAAGGGTAAAGCAATTCATCAATGCTAATATTTTTCCCCTCTTGATTCAGATGATACTGAGACTTGTATTGATTGTATGAGGAGAAAATTGACTAAAACCAAGAAGAAAGGCACTACTCGCAGTTAAAATCTGTTGGAGATAGTTCATACAGATATTAGTAAGCCATACTTAACCATCTTGTGTGGAAATAAGTATTCCATCACCTTTATTGACGATTTCTCCCGTTATTATTATGTTTACTTGATTAAGGAGAAGGCTGATGCTCTTAACATGTTTAGAGTCTTTTGCACTCAAGTTGAGAAACAATTGGAAAAAGTCATTACGATTATCATATCTGATCGCGGTGGTGAGTATTATTGATGATATGTTGAGACTGGACAGTAAATAGGACCGCTTGCTAAATATTTATAAGATTGTGGTATTATCGCTCAATATACAATACCTAGAAATGCTGAATAGAATAGTGTAGCTGAACAGTGCAACTGTACACTCATAGAGATGAAATGAAATATGATGGGCGGATCTAATTTGCCTAAATACTTATGGGGTGATGCAAGTAAAGCAGCAGCTTATATATTGAACCGTCTACCTAGTAAATCAGTGCTGAAAAGACCTTTTGAATTATGGACAAGGAGAAAACCAAGCCTAAATTACTTTCGAGTTTGGGAGTGTCCAACAAAGGTAAAAATTTATGATTTTTCTTAGAAGAAGACTGAACCTAGGACTAATGAGTGTTACTTTATTGGATACCCTAACCATTCCAAAGAATATAAGTTCTATTGTCCTACTCGTGGCACTCGAATCGTTGAGTCTTGAATTGCCAAGTTCTTAGAGTTAAACATTGCTGAAGAGAGTTCTTTTCAATCTTTCGAAAGGGAAGAACCAAACAAAATAGTCTCTATTTCATTGTCCATCTTAAATAATGATTCTATGCAAAAGACTTGCAGAGTGGAAATTCAGCAAGAAGCATATACTAGAGATATGACTATAGACCGTCCTATTAGAAATGAAATTCCCCAGATGAAGGATCCAACTCCATAAATGCTTATGCGAAGATTACAACGACAAAGAAAACCAATGCTTTTAAATGACTATCATGTCTATCTTTTAGAAGTTGATTTTAACATTAGGCATAAGTTGATCCGGCAACCTTCAAAGAAGCTCTTAATAGTAATCAGGCAAATGAATGGTTGAGAGCAATAAATGATGAGATTATATCCAAGTCAAATAATCAAGTATGAAAACTTGTTGATTTACCTAATAGGAACAAACCGATTGGCTGCATATGGGTATTCAAAATCAATAAAGACAATAAAGGCAACATATAGAGATTCAAGGCAAAATCGGTTGCGAAGGAGTTCACACAGAGAGAAGGCATTAATTATACTAAAACTTTTTCTCCAATGTCTACTAAAGACACATTTCGGATAATTATGGCATTGGTGGCTAATTTTTGACTTAGAGCTTTATTAGATGGATGTCAAAACATCTTTTTTAAATGGAAATCTGGATGAAGAAGTATATATGTAACAAATTGAAAAGGTTAAAGAAGCTAGAAAGGAGCCTAAGGTGTCAAACTTCGGAAGTCTATCTATGGTCTCAAACAACCATCACGTCAGTAGTACTTGAAATTTGACAAAGTTGAGAGATCATTTGGCTTTGAAAAAAAACCAAATTTGATTAATGCATTTACATGAAAGTAAGTGGGAGTAAATATATTTTCTTAATACATTATGTAGATGACATTTCACTTGCTAGTAGAGGTATTGCTCTATTGAATGACACAAAAAGTTTTCTATTTGCAAATTTTGATGTGAAATATCTTGGGGAAGTCACTTTTTGTTCTAAATATTGAAATTTATTGTGATAGATCTAAGAAGATTTTGGGCTTATCTCAAAAAAATTATATAGATTGTATTTTGAAAAAATTCAATATGCAAACCTATAAAGTGGGTCCTATTGTGAAAGGAAATATATTAAGCATAAAATAATGCCACAAGAATGATGTTGAAAAAGAAGCAATGAAGAATATTTCATATCTTAATGCAATCAACAATCTTATGTATGCACAAGTATATACCAAATCTAATATTGCTTTTGCAGTGAAAATTCTTGGGAGATATCTGCTAAATCCAGATCATGAACATTAAGTTGCAACTAGGAAAGTAATGAGATATTTACAACGAATAAAAGACTTCATGCTTGTGTATAGTAGAATAGATGATTTAAAAGTGATTGGATATTCAAATGTTGATTTTGCTAGTTATTCAAATGACAGGAAATCAATTTCTGGATATATTTTTATGATGGTTGGAGGTGTTATTTCTTGAAAGAGTACAAAGCAAACATTGGTTACAAATTTTATAATGTATGCTAAGTTTGTGACGTGTTATGGTACTTCAACTCAAACTGTTTGACTTGGAAATTTGATCTTAGAATTTTGAATTGTGGACTCTATTACTAGATCTATGGTAATCTACCGTGACAACACTGTAGTTGTGTTTTATTCTAAGAATGATAATATCAAGAATGTATCACGGGCTAATTGATCTAACGTTCCATTGTCCTATGTAGTCTTAGGATTTCTCTCAAGCAGTCTTTCTCACACTCGACTCACAAGGATCTTAGAGAGAGAAATTCTAGAGAGAGAAGCTTTGGATTTGTATTTCACTTATGAATAAGTTGATACAATGATGGAGAGGAAACCACTATATATACAAGTACACAACAAATTGTAATTGTAGATCTCTCCTCGATCATACGGTGAAGATTGTATCTCCCTAACTACCATCTATATTTTTATGATGGCTGGAGGTGCTATTTCTTGAAAGAGTACAAAGCAAACCTTGGTTTTGAATTCTATAATGTATGCTAAGTTTGTGGCGTGTTATGGTATTTCAACTCAAGCTGTTTGACTCGGAAATTTGATCTTAGAATTTCCAGTTGTTGACTCTATTACTAGATCTACGGTAATCTACTGTGACAACATTGTAGTTGTGTTTTATTTTAAGAATGATAATATCAAAAATGTATCATGAGCCAATTGATCTAACGTTCCCTTGACCCATGCGGCCTTAGGATTTCTCCCAAGTAGTTTTTCTCACACTCGACTCACAGGATCTTAGAGAGAGAAATTCTAGAGAGAAAAACTCTAGATTTGTATTTCACTTATAAATAAGTTGATACAATGATGGGGAGGAGACCACTATCTATACAAGTACACAATAAATCGTATTTGTAAATTTCTCATCAATCATACGGTGAAGATCGTATCTCTCCAACAACTATCTACCAGCATTTATTACATACTCATACAATTACTGTATCGCCTACTCCCATAAGTATTTTAAAACACTAGAGAAAACTTTAAGGACTTAAGGATACTAGTTGAAGGTCGCTTGTTCCAAGAATCAATCATGGCATCCATTCAAAACCCTCTTGGATAGTCCATCTCTTCGGGCCATGACATTCTCCCCCACCTAATTGGGCAATGGCCTTGTCGCGTCTTCAACATGGTAGGCATCGATTTGCTTCTTGAACTACCAAATAACGTTTACGAGTTCTCAACTGGCTTCACTCTCCAGAAAACCCTTCCATTATACCATATACTCTCGCTTCGACACACAATACCCGCTTCCGTATGACTCAATCCACTATTATGCATTTGACGTCTCAATCATACAAGATTTTCACTCTAAGTGATGCCCGTTCCAATTCCCTCGATCCGAATCCTCCTCATCTACATAGAAAGGCTTAAGCATACTTACATGAAAAATTGGATATACTTTTAACTTCAGAACTCTAGCTTGTATGCAACTTTCCCAACCCATTATAATACACGAAATGGCCCTTCGTAGTGATGGATCAACCCCTTGTGCACGTCCTTGTATCGGAGGACTACATATAACTTGGTTAGCACTAAGTCCCCGACTTTGAACTCTATATGCCGCCGCTTCTTGTTGGCCCACTTCTTCATGCACTTCGAGGCCTTGTGTAGACACGTCTATGCTAAGTCCACCTGTTCTTGCCAATCATTGGCGAACTTGTATACGGGAGGGTTATTCCCTCGATAGCCTAATGAAACCGCACTTGGAGTTTGCGATTGTTGCCCGATCATGATCTTGAACAAACTCTAGCCGGTGGACTCGTTCCGTTGCAAGTTGTACAAGACCTGGGCCACGTTGATCAGCTTCGCCCAATCAAACTCTAGCCGGTGGACTCGTTCCGTTGCAAGTTGTACAAGACCTGGGCCA
Source organism: Corymbia calophylla (assembly GCA_014182845.1). NCBI lineage: Eukaryota > Viridiplantae > Streptophyta > Magnoliopsida > Myrtales > Myrtaceae > Corymbia > Corymbia calophylla. Next base: position 23,193,269 of record CM024693.1, read on the forward strand.
CGTTGATCAGCTTCGCCCAATCAGCTTGCACTATGCTCACATAATGTCGGAGGTGGATGTCCAAGAGTGCACTCACCCTTTCTATCTGACCATTGGTTTGGGGATGCAGACTCGTAGAAAAGTTCAACTCCAATCCTAATAGCTTGAAGAGTTTGGTCCAAAAGTGCCCCATGAATTGAGGATCATGATCACTCACGATCATTCGTGGAACTCCCTAATACTTGACCACGTGTTTCAAGAGTAGTTTTGCCACCTCCTCGGCTGGACAATCCTTCATCGCAAGCACAAATGTCACATACTTGGAAAACCCGTCCACCACGACCATGACGGTCCGATACCCTTTGGACGTCGACAAGTTCACAATGAAGTCAATGGAAACACTCTCCCATGAATGCATTAGGATGGGAAGTGGCTCTAGAAGCCCTGGTGATGATCATTGCTCGAGTTTATCTTGTTGACACACAAGATAGGTCTTCATATAGGCTTTAACATCATCCCACATTTAAGGCCACTAGTATTAGTATTTGACTAAGGGCAATGTGCGGTGGATCTTTGGATGACCCACCTACTTGAAGTTGTGACACTCATGCGACACTTCTTTCCTCAGCTTCCTATGGAGTAGCACGTACAACCACTGCCCTTTGGTGTAAAGGAGATCATTCTCATACCAGAACTATTGGGTCTTGCCATCTTGCATGTATCTAAGGAGGTCTTGAGCCTTTTGATCATGCTTGAGCCCCTCTTTGATATGGTCGATCCATAGTAGCTTGATCGACTCACAAGATTTGCCAGCTCCGCCTTTCAACTTAATACATCAGCCACGGAGTTAGCCTTCCCCAACTTGTAATCTAGCACGTAGTCGAATTCCACTAGAAAATTTTGCCATCGAGCTTACTTCAAACTCAGCTTCTTTTGCTTTTGGAAGTAGCTCATAGCCATATTGTCCGTCCTCACGACAAAATTGGAACCAAGGATATAGTGCCTCTATGTCCGAAGGCAATGGACCACCATTGTCATATCCTTTTCTTGAACTATATACTATCACTCGATATTGTTCAGCTTCTGAGACTCGAATGCCATAGGGCGTCCATCTTGCATAAGGACATTGCCAATAGCATAATCCAAGGCGTCAGTCTCTACCTTATAAGGCTTGGTGTGATTAGGTAGCACTAGCACTGGCTCCTCAATCATGGCTTGCTTTAACTGATCGAACCCCTTTTGGTATCGATCCGTCCACTCCCATAGTTTCTCCTTCTTTAGCATATCCATGAGTGGTAGGGTAATGTTCAAGTAGTTTCAAATGAAGCACCGATAGTAGTTCATTCAACGATGGCTTGGATCTTCACCCCATCTATCCGCACACGACCAGCCTTGATAATGTACCCCAAGAGCAGAACTTCCTTTTGTGCAAAGGTACATTTCTCTCACTTGACATATGTCATTCTCGTGCAAGACTTGGAAAACTTGTCTCAAGTGCTCGACGTGTTCCTCCAGCGTCCGGCTATCTATAACTATATTATCAAAATAAACCAAGACAAACCAATCAAGGAACAGGTGGATGCAATCTTATACAATCCATTAGTCAACCAAATGGCATGATGAGGAACTTAAATAATTCATATATTGTCATGCATGCAATCTTCGACTCATCCCCTTTGATAATTCAAACTTGATAGTAGCCCGATCGAAGATCAAAATCTAGTGAACCATGATTGTGAGCTTGTTCAATGCCTAGTAATCTATGCACATTCGGAATGACCCATTATGCTTCTTTAGGAACAAGACTGGCACACCGAACGGAGCCTTGGACGGCCTAATATACCCCACATCGAGCAGCTCCTTGAGTTGCTTCCTCAGCTCTTCTAATTTTGGGGATGCTATGCTATACAATGCCATGGTAGGCGGTCGAGCATCAGACACTAGCTTGATCTGATGATCCACCTCCCTTCAAGGTGAAAGTTTCTTGGCCAACTTAGGTAGCATCACATCATTAAATGAATCAAGGACTTGGGCCACCTCGGTCAGTACTCCCTTCCCCTTGTCATCCTTGACCTTCACTGTTGCCAAAAGGGTCACATCATCCTTCCAAACTCCCTTCGAAAATTGCATAACTGATAGCATCTTCTTATCACAACCCGACAGGCGATGGATTGGAACCATGCATTGACATCGCTTATTTAGGATGCATATACAATCTACTAACGGTAGAAAACTAGCATTGATCCTATCGAAGAGTTCTAGATCCAACACAAAATCATAGTCATATAGGGGGATTACCTTGATATCTTCTTTGCTCATCCATGGACCAAGATGAAGCTCTACGTCCCTAGCTATGCCACTAGTCGAGATTTCCTTGAGTTCACCATCTCAATCCAATTGGCTCCACTCTTCTCAACCCAAAGATTTAGCTTCTTCGTGACCTCTTGGGATATGAGTAGGTCGAACGCCCTCGTATCCACGAGTGCACTCATTGTGGTATTCCTGATCTTCACATTTATGAATATCATTCCCTTAGACTCCTTTGTCTTCGTGGTATTGAGGGAATTGATGATTTGTAATGAAACCAATCGCAATTCCTCCTTTGGCTCATCCTCCTTGCAAAGAGTTACTAGCTTGGCCTTTTGCAGGCAATCCCGAGCCAGATGTGGACTATCACAAAAGAAGCATTTATAAGTACATACATTCTTTTGTCACCCGCTACTTGACTCTGCATGAGCTTTAAAAGGGCCCACTAGTGGTTTGCCTCCATTCAAGCAATTGAATTTTCCCTAATCTCCCCTACCACTACTCTTGTCCCTTAGATGAGAGTCCGACTTGGATGTGAAAAGCGCCTTGATGCCACTTGAGCTCTTATTTGGTCCATGGCTTGAGGCCACTCATGAATTGATAATATGCCTCTGTCTCATTCATCGAAGGGATTTTGAGTAACAACTCCAAAAACCACTTCACATAGTCACGTACCATGCCTTTTTACTCAAGATGCTTTAGCTCATCGCGACCCTCCTCCTCTACATAAGCGGGATAATAGTTCCGTCGAAACTCCTCGACAAGCCTAGCCCAAGTTGTGGTAAGATCCCCACACCTATCAATTGTTTGACAACACCACCATAACAATGCATTATCAATCAAATACATGGATGCAGTGTTTACCTGTGTTATGTCATCGTTGATTCTCATGGCTTGGAAGTACCATTCTCTGTACCATAGGAAGTTGTTCACTTCCTTAGCCAACCACAAACCTTTGAACTTTTTTGGCTTAGGTGTGTCTGCTTGTGAACTAGCTTGCACGATGATTACCCCATTCACCTGTGCCGCTTCCAATTCAGCGAGTTTGCCCTTGAGCTCTTCTATTTCTGTACACATCGCCACTATCATGGCCTCCAAAGACTCATCCCATCATTGGAGTTCTTTCCTCAAGATCCCCAGCAACTCGCCTCAGAGCTCTTCCATACCGGCCTTGAGCTATTGTATCTTGGCTATGAGCTCTTCCTTGTCGGCTACCACTCCCTCAACATTCTGGGTTAGGTCATCGTCCGATCCTTAGAGATTAGTAACAAACAACTCCATCTTTATCATCCAGTTTTCCAGGTCCCTATAGGATCCATTTAACTCGAAATATCATTGTTCTTCTGTCCCTTGATAGTGCCCTTTCTCGGCAGCCCTACCACGATTATCAAGGTCATCACCCATGATGAGCTCATCATAATGTGGATCAACCATTGTGCTTGGAATGAACTTCGCTCTAATACCACTTGTCATGGGTCAATCGATCTAGCATTCCTTTAACCCATGCAGCCTTAGGATTTGTCCCAAGCAGCATTTCTCACACTCGACTTACAAGAATCTTAGAGAGATATAAACTCTAGAGAGAAAAATTCTGGATTTGTATTTCACTTGTAAATGAATTGATACAATAAGGAAAGTAAACCCCTATATACACAAGTACATGACAAACCGTGTCCTTAGATCTCTCATCGATCTTACAGTGGAGATCGCATCTCTCCAACTACCACCTACCCGCATTTTTACATAGTCATATAATTACTGTATCGCCCACCTCTATGAGTATTTTAAAACACTCAAGAAAACTCTAAGGACTTAAAGAAACCAATTGAGGGTCGATACTTCCGAGGATCGATCACGGCTTCCGTTCAAAACCCTCTTGGATCATCCATCTTTTTGGGTCGCGACAAATGTGCCTAAACACATGGAGATCAAATATTATACTGTTAAGGACTTGGGAAAAAAGGGAAACATTGTGATTGAGAATATTATAACTGAGTCCATGTTGGCTAATCCTTTAACAAGAAATTTACAACCCATTTTGTTTAAAAACATGTAAAGAATATGGGCGTTTCATATTCTTTTGATCTCTTTTGTTAGTAGGAGTTATGTATAATTTATCTTTTCGATATTGTAGTTTTATGCAAACTGATAATACTTTTATGATGTTTATTAAAGCATTTACTTTTTATGATCATCATTATTGATTTTATTGTTATTATTATATTTTCTCTTGTCGACTAAAAAATGGAAGTATAAAACCGTGTCTTTAAATATATTTTAATTTAAAGATGATTGGATATCACTAATATAAAATCTCATGTTGAATTGTAACATAGTTGTGCAATTTCATATTTAGAAATTGCACTAAGGCAATTTTATATTGTTTAGAAATTGTGCTAATGCAATTTCATGTTATTGAGAAATTGTATTGAGGATCGACAAGAAATAGTGTATTTTCTAATCACATGTTGGGAATATTTCTTACTACACTACTAAGTCTATGATCCATGAAAATATGATATTTGTTATATGTGATTATGGAAGGTCATGTGTTATGCTATTTTCATAATACCTTGATCGCCATAGTCCTATATTGAGATTATATAGGATTAGGTTGGTTTTGAAATGCCATCATTGGAATATTATTTATGAAAATTGTGGCTATATAAAACAACTTTTCAGTTATTAACCCAAGGGTGTTGTTTTCAAAATAAAATCGTTCTAAAAAATAAAAATAAGTTAATTAATGTAGCTGAAGTGAGAGAATATTGGAAATTTCTTATAATATGGATTTACATTAATTAACTGATTTTCTACTTTAAATGATTAAGTTAATGGATATTCCAATATACGTTGAATTATTTAGGCTCCGTTTGGTAACGTTTCTCTTTCTCTATTTTTCTGTTCTTTTGTTCCCCGAAATAAGAAAAAAACAGAAATCCATTTGGTAACACACCAATTAACTTTTCTATTCCTCGGAATAAAAAATTGTTCCCGGGAATAAATTTGGAGTGGAAATGAGAAGTAAAAAAGTAACTTCTTGCTCCTAGAAACTATTTCTTGTGTCATTACTCATAACCGATCGCCATTTGCCGACCGCCGACTGCCGACTAGCAGCTACCCTTTGCCCAGTAGCCGACAGATGACGAACCGGCGACCGCGGCTCGACATCTAGCGACCATCTTGTGTGGAATACTTATTGTCACATCCGCCATGGCCTTCTCCACCAACTCCAGCGCATCCCCTTGCCTGCGCTCGCCACCACCACGGCTAACGTGAACACATTCTCGTAGTGCCCAGCAGGCGGGAGAGGCTTAGTCCAGGCGTTGACAGTGAACTACATCTGCACCTCCTCCTCAAGATCGGGTTGGAGCGCGACTGTGCGGCATCGCTAGAGGCAGGCAGTGAGGATCTAGATTGTAGAGCTGGGGCGCTGGTGAGGAGGCACCCTGAGATCCCTCGATAGGTGATAATGCCACAATTTCTTCATTCTGCCTTCGGTGGACCTACATGAGTGAATTTGTCTTGAAGTCTGGGCCTTGAGTGGAACAAATGGGTCGATCTGGTGAATTAAAATCCGGTGGGTTGCAGTAATAAACCGGTGCTAATTAAATTGTGTTATGGGTTATATGAATTTTACCAAATTTGAGCCGTGTCGACAAAAATTCAGATGTTAACATGGTCCACCACCAGCTTCTGGCCTAGCCATGGCGAGCCCCTCTTGGATGGCCCTCACCAGGTCCTTCCCCGTGCCGCTACCCCAATAGAATTGGATTTCAGGGACCTGGAATTGGAGGCCATCCGGGACATTGATGTCCAGCAGCCCCTTGTACTTGTCAGGAATGGGTTTCGTTGGACGGGCCAGCTCAACCTTAATCAATCCTGAGTGCCATTGTCATCCCTTTTGGCTATTAGTGAGTCCACTTGTTCACTCATTTATATGTTGGGTTGCAAAAACATAGTGGTGATGATAAAATGAGAATTTGTAATAGGCAACTCAAGGCACACTTATATCAAAATCTACATTAAAATCCGACACGCACTATTGCAATATACTTTCTCTCGTCACACACAAAACACTCAAAATAAACTAGCTCGTACAAAAAGACACCTACCTCTTCTTCTTTTTTTCTCCCTCACACTTTTTGCTCTTGTTGCTTACTCCTAAACTTCAAATAAAACTCTATTTACGGAGCAATGGTTGGCAGGCATGGCTACAAAAGCTGAGGCCTGAGGAAAATATCGCAGCCAAATAATTGAGATCCCTGAGAAAGAACAGCAATTCTCCAATTTGTCTTCTTTAGGAATTTTGATGTTCGTCCCCCTAGCGAGGGAGAGGTCTGCCATTGATTTCACAAGGTGTTGACAATCCAACAGCCAAAATCAATTTTATTATATTTTAACATCATATACTTAGGAGGGCTAGAATGAGCGGGCGGAGTGGTGGGCCCTATGGCCTAATTAGGCCCATATGTGCTGACCAAAAGCTTAAGCTCAATCGGTTTTGGAGAATTGCAGATATTTTGTGGCACTCTGATTAGCCGGGTCTTCATGCTCGTGCTCCTAAATTGAAAAACAGAAAATATTTCCCTCCGATCGGATTGGATGGAACTCCCTCTAGCTATGTCACTGAGTTGTGATTACAAATCAGATATCGCACGTGCAAATTTAGCAAAATTTACACATAAGCAGTATCCAAAATTGAAATCCCTCAATCAGAAGCACTATTGACATGATCGGAGGAAACTCCCTCCAATCCAGTCATTGGAATATGACTATCCGCCAACCTAATTTTCCTTCATTGGTTTCACGCATTACCCGCAGTTCAAACTGCTCACATACGTCGGATCATCTGTTGCCAAAGCAAAGGAAGGGATTATAGAGTTGCAGCTTATTGAATCATGGACCAACTCATCATATGTCAAACAGAAGAAGAAGTTGGTGCTTCCGGATAAGAAAACTCGGCAGACCTTTGCACGTCAAGTCTCAAGAGAATTGGCTAGACGGGACAAGCCCACTCCTTCTAGACCTTTAGTATTTTCATGAACAAAGAACGTAGCCTGAAGTAGCCCCTAAATAAGACAGAACTCGTGAAACGGAACTGGCCCATATTCCACACGCAACAAGCCCCTAGTCCACTTTTGCTCGAGAACTGAAGATAGCTTGGAGATTGAGTCGAATCACTTAGATCTGATAAGGAGTGCCACGGGTGCAAATCCAAACCACTGGGAAATTGCAGGGCTCATCACTGAAGCTTAGACTCGACGCCTGCTTTTGACGTGAAGCAAACCAGGTGGTGGACTAGGTCGCAAAGGCCCAACAAAAAAGAGCTCTTTCTTCAAACCGGACTTTGTACCATCCTCAAGTCCTACGGGCTCTTATTTGTTCTTAGGCATCATTGATGTTTGCTTGAACTCTATCTTGATGAAATTTTCTTTCAGACCAAAAAAAAAAGAAAAAAGGGCACGGCAGGGCACTTCCTTGACCCACTTTTTCCCTTTTGCAAAATTGGCCTCGGTCATCTTCTGCCTTTTGGCTTGTTCAACTTTCAAAGCGAGCTTTTACATCATAGATTCTCATGGGTTGATTCCTCAAAATGTGCAATGACGGCAGCTCACGTAAAGACAAAATCTACCGCGAGCTTAGGGTTACCTGCGTTCAATGGGTACCGGTTGCTTCAATGGAATGGAAGCAGTTGGAATTCACGAAACAATTGGCTGATTTCCATTCCAATCAAATGATGGCTTGAAGAGGACTTCTGGACAGTGGAATCTCTCGGTCCCTTGCAGAAAAGGAGGATCTTGTGTCTAACATATTAATTTGCATTGTTGGATCTTCGTGCTGAGCACTCATTTATGAACAAAACTGCATCTTGCATATAAGCCCAGTATGTCATGAACCTGCTCTCTCCTCCAGATGTTTTTTAGCACGACGATCAAGAGGGCCGTGAAGCCAAATTGCCCCCAAATCAACCCCACCAAATAATATTTGAAATGCACAAAACCAAGAATATAACCCAAAAATCTAGATAAGAATCGAATACCCTTAAACCTTTAAATAACCCTTGAACTTTGCATAGTTTCCAAGGAAATTGAAGACGGGCTGACAAGGTCAAAGATAAAATAGCGATTAAAACACAAGGGGAAGAAGAAAGGAAGGGTGTCCAAGGATAACAAGTGCATCCCCATGCCAACAAAAGAAAAGAGACAGCCGTAAAAACTGGTTTATAGCAACAGCAAACCTCATCGGTGATGGCTTTAGTAGCGCACTTTGCCATTTTTTAGAATCGTGCCAAGGATTATCTACGTTTGGCTTTTGTACTTTCGGTGGTCGTGGCATTGGGGCTCGCCCAATTGAGCAAGCTCTTTCAACAATTGATGATTAAGGACATGCATGATGACCATTCGTTTTCTAGCCAGAATTATTTCTCTGTTTTCGGGAACAAGTTTGAAATAAAAATCTGTTTAGTAACATAATTTCATTTTTCTTTTTGGAACAAATTTTTAGTCTAGAAATAAGTTTGGAACATATAAGAAATAAACATTTTCTACTTCTCTATTTCTAGAATAGCAATGAGAATTGCTCGCCCTTACTAGTAGCCAGCTGCCCACTTTCTGCCACTACCATCCATTGATCGTCCACCTCTATCGTCCAAGAGAGAGAAATTGAGTGTCGTTATCAAACGAATTGATGTTCTAGAAATAGAAATTTTGTGCTATTATCAAACACGTACTTTTGCTTGGAAACTTGTCCAAAGAAAAAATCTATTTTTGGAATAGAAATTGATTTTTGGAGTAAAATGATTATCATTCACGCTCTTAGCCTAAGCCTGTATGACTAGATTGAGCAGCCTATTGCAAGGATGAATCCAGAGTATAAAATAAAAGGCAAGGGTGGATGGCTTAATAGATTTTTAGTCATTTCTATTGATTTTCAGATTTTTCTTTTGAGTTTTTATGCAAAGTCAAGAAACCACATCGTTTTGTGTTCATATTTTAATAAAGGGAAAATTTCTAAAAAAAAACTTGAAATGTCCACATTTTCTCAAAAGAAGAGCTCGAAATAAACATTATTTTAAATAGGGGTCCAAAGTGTCCATCACTTTTTCAAATAAAGAGTCTGAAGTTAATCTTGTTTCAAATAAAGGCTTAAAGTGATCATGTCTATTTCCAATAAGGGCTTTAAATGGCTATATATGTTTTAAATAAATACCTGACTTTCCGGCAGTCAAGGGTATTTTCGTCATTTACCATTTTTCTTTTTTTATTTCTTTTTCCTTTTTCTTTCCTTTTTATTTTTTTCTTTACCTTTTTTTTTTTTCTTCTTCCTCTTCGCCGATGGCTAGCAATGCCCACTCGCCTAGGTGAGGCGAGGCCATCCCTTGTGGCCATCTGTAAGGTCGGCCCTTGCTAGCCCTAGGCGAGGTCGAACCTCGCCAAATCTGGCGAGGGTGGCCTCGCCCATGGTCAACAAGAGCTCGGCGACCTTTGCCAAATCTACCGTAGGAACACCACTGCAACCTCACCTCCCATTCTCTCTCTAGATCTTAGGGTTTTATACCAACCTTCTCAATCTCCGACCTCCCATTCCCCCTCAACTTCACTATCTCCATTTTCTCCTTGTAGATTTTGCTCACTCCCCTCCGATGAGTTCTACCATGGTGCCCTCCAACTCTAAAGCCCCTAGATCCGTCGATGCTTTCGCCATTCGCAGTAATTCCAAGTGTCCAAAGTGTATGTTCTACTTTCCCCCTTCTCCCTCTTCCCTTTTCCGATTTCCTTTACCAGCTTGGAGTTCTCGACTATGATTCCAAAGGGATCATCTCGGTTCACCCGCCGCTGGTGAGGCCGACAAGGTCGTCGATCCCTCACCGGCCACGTGCAAGGCCACCCTCATCAAATTTGGTGAGGTTTAGCCTCGCTTGGGGCATTTTGGACCATAGATATTTGTTTTAGGGCTTTTTTGAAGGAGACTATACAAAGGATGTGTTGCACAACCCATCTCCAACCCTAACCTCCATATTCTCTCCATTTTTTGTTCTTCCTATATTCTTATTTGATTTTTAGATCTTATGGTTCACCAAGTAGTTTTTTTTTTACCTTTTGAAATGTACTTTTATATTTGTTATTGAAGATAGTGAAACCCCTCTTCCTTTTTTCTCAGTCTTTGGTTTCTATGTATATTTTGTATCTCGTGTATTTTTTTATTTTTTTATTTTCATTGTGCATCTTTTGGTGTTGTTCCACAACATAGTAGTTGTACTGAACAACTTTAAGTGGAGGTGTCAACCATTCAAGTCTAATTTATTCTCCATTAATATTCGATTGCCCTAAACTTGAGAATATACATTACTTAAACATTAATTATTACCTTACTCGCATAGAACTTGATCCAAATAATTGTGATGATTCTTCTTGTTCTTGGGTTCCTTGAAGTCACCTACAGTGGAACATTGAAAATTTTGACAGCTTTGTCACAAAAAATTGGTAACAAAGGCACTTTGGACCATACATATTTGTTTTAGGCTTTTTCGAAGGGGACTATAAGAAGGATGTATTGCACAACCCATCTTCAACCCTAACCTCCATATTCCCTCCAATTTTTTTTCCTTTCTAACTTCTTGTTAGATTTTTAGATCCTATGGTTCACCAAGTAGTTTTTTTAACCTTTTGGAATGTACTTTTATATTTGTTATTGAAGATAGTGAAACCCCTCTCTCTTTTTTCTTGTCTTTAGTTTTTATGTATATTTGTGTCTCATATAAGTTTTTTATTTTTTTTTTTTTTTATTTTCATTGTGCATCATTTGGTGTTGTTCCACAACATAGTAGTTGTATTGAACAACTTTAAGTTGAGGTGTCAACCATTCGAATATAATTTAATCTCCACTAATATTCGACTACCCTGAACATGAAGGAATATTCATACTTAAACATTATTTATGACCTTACTCGCGTAAAACTTGATCCAAATAAATATGATGATTCTTTTTGTTCTTGGGTTCCTTGAAGTCGCCTGCAGTGGAACTTTGAAAAATTTTGACAGCTGTCACAAAAAATTTTCCTCTGAAAGCCCTTAAAACTTGTACTACATCCCATCAATCCCCCCAGTCCCCGTCTCTCTCTCTCTCTCTCTCTCTCTCTCTCTCTCTCTCTGTGCCCTCAACTGGGTACGACTGAGCACTTCCTCTAGCTACTTTCTATTTGTAGAATTTGCCTCATCATGATTTTAAACAGTTCCTTCAAAGGCTCAAAAAAAAAAAAAAAAACAGACTTCCTCTCTTGACTTGTTCAAACCTTCAAGGCAATTTTCTTAATTTTTTTCTATGTTCTTCGTTTTCAAGAATTGCCTCACTTGCGGCTACAAAATTGCCCAAAGTGTACGAGCTTTCCATAGTTTTACTGAAATCAAATTATTTGTGAATTATATTTATATGTTAATGATAAGTAAATTAAATTTAGGAAAGCCTTCTACCGTTGATACATCCGATGGGACGTAGAGCCAAATAACCCTAATATAACCCCCATACAGTTAGCATACCTATAACATCCGATGGGACGTAGAGCCAATTAACTCGAGAAAGGGATTGGGCATGATGGTGAAGACACAACAGCCTAAGGAAATTGAAGACTCGGATTGATGTTGAAACTCGGCCAGCAAGGTCAAAGATGAAATAGCGACTGACACACGAGGCCAAGAAGCAAGGAAAGGGAACTAATGGCCAAGGATGACAAACTGCGTCCCATGCCAATAAGAGAAAGAAACTTGGTCACAACTAAAGGTATATAGTGACCGAAACCTCATCTCAATGGTGACCACTTTATGGCCTCCTTTGTCATTTATAAATGACATAAATGGTTCATGAAATTTTGTCTTAATATATAGTGTGATCTCTAAACTTTTTATTTATTCGATGTGATTCATGAACTTTAATCCAATGTGTAATATAATATTTAAGCTTTTTATTTATTCAACGTGGTCTATGAAGTTTTGGTACATGTTCAATATAGTTCCTAAATTATATGAAAATATTCAAGGGACTATGTACCAAAAGTTCAAGAACCATATTAAATAATATAAGTTGAGGGATCATATTGCATATCATGGATAAAGTTTAAGAGTCATATTTAACAAATTAAAGTTTATGAACCATATTATCTATTCTGCCAAAGTTCATAGATCATTTATGTCATTATTGCTTATCAAAATCAAGTTATAAATTACCTACATCCAAATTTTGTAGTCTTAACGGCGGTGGCATTAAGCTTGCTTGATTGGGCATGCTCCTCTGGCAACATGATGATCAAGGCCAGGGCCCATATGATTAGGTTGTGCACTCTAGCATGGACGAATCGAGAAAATACAATCAAAGATGTCACGAAATGAACTATTCATACAATTTTATTCTAGAATAAATATAATTTACCCTCAAATGATATAAACAATTTTTTTTTTCACTCTTGATAATGAAAATTCTCATCACTAAAGATAAACCCTACTCTTATTACAGAGTCTAATCTAGTTCTCAAAAGAGATCTTGAGAAGCACTAATCTCAATGTCAATTAACTTGTAAAATATAATGTAATATACGCATTACATAAATGACTATAATTATGTGTGCAATGAATAAATTGATGCCATGAACTATTATTTATTTTGACACTTCAATTCATACTATGAACGTATTAATCTTATGATGCACAAGTACCATATAGTAGCTCACCAATATACACAAACTAGTATCTATCTCAAATAACAAGACATCGCCACCACCAACTTGCACGGGACAGAATTATAAATAACGGACTTCCTCTCTTGACTTGTGCGAACCTTCAAGGCGATTTTCTTAATTTTTTTCTTGTTCTTCGTTTTCAAGAATTGCCTCACTTGCGGCTACAAAATCGCCCAAGTGTACCAGCTTTCCATAGTTTTACTGAAATCAAATTATTTGCGAATTATATTTATATGTTAATGATAAGTAAATTAAATTTAGGAAAGCCTTCTACCGTTGATGACTTTTCCGAAAGGAAAAAGGGTCAAAATCAGAATTTTGTTATTTATTTAGAATTCATTAAGTGATATTTGCAATTGAGTTGTTTTACCGGGCCCTCCAATAGTAAGTTGTTTTCCAAGTCAATAATAGTGGGGCCTTTTTATAGTAACCCGTATCTGAGCTTTTCTCTTGACAAAAGGCAACTATTGCTTGCCCCATATCTTCGTAACACATTGCGACTTATCAACCATTGATCCCACCAAATTTTAAGTGCTATACAGCAAGATCCTCCCCAATAAAGAGACTTGAGTGCGAGTAGCCCTGATAAATGGTGATTCAACATAGATTCTACTCTTTGGAGCTAGTTAATGCTCATCAACCCTCTTATTTTAAATACCTGAACTCATTTATCCACAAGTTTTTAAACGAGTATTGACATTTGATACCAATAGATCTAATAATGGGTATGGTGGTCTCACACAAACTGCAAAGGCCCTAATGAACCTCAAATAACCCTAATCCAACCCCCGTACACTAAATATATCTATGACACCAAATGGGGATAGCCCATATTTGGCCCTTTCTCTTGACGCGAGGCAATTATTGCTTGGCCAAAATATTCACAGCACATTGTGACTTATCAACCATTGATCCCACCAAATCTTAAGTGTCATATTGCAAGATCCCACTAATGCTTGTCGTAACCCTCTTATTTTAATTACCTGGACTCGTTTGTCCGTAGGTTTCAGGATAGCATTGACATTTGATACCTATAAACCTAATAATGGGGATGGTGGCCTCACACGAGCTTCAAAGGCCCTAATGAACCTCAAATAACCCTAATATAACCCTCATACAGTTAATATACCTATAACCATCCGATGGGATGTAGAGCCAACTAACTCGAGAAAGGGATTGGGCATGATGGTGAAGACACAACGGCCTAAAGAAATTGAAGACTCGGATTGATGTTGAAACTCGGCCAGCAAGGTCAAAGATGAAATAGCGATTGAAACACGAGGCCAAGAAGCAAGGAAAGGGAACTAATGGCCAAGAATGACAAATTGCGTCCCATGCCAATAAGAGAAAGAAACTTGGTCACAACTAAAGGTATATAGTGACCGAAACCTCATCTCAATGGTGACCACTTTATGGCCTCCGTTGTCATTTATAAATGACATAAATGGTTCATGAAATTTTGTCTCCATATGTAGTGTGATTTCTAAACTTTTTATTTTGTTCAATGTGATTCATGAACTTTAATCCAATATGCAATATAATCCTTAAGCTTTTAATTTATTTAACGTGGTCCATGAAGTGTTGGTATATGTTCAATTTAGTTCGTGAATTATATGAAAATATTCAAGGGACTATGTACCAAAAGTTCAAGAACCATATTAAATAATATAAGTTGAGGGACCATATTGCATATCAAGATAAAGTTTAAGAGTCATATATAACAAAATAAAGTTTATGAACCATATTATCTATTCTGCCAAAGTTCATAGATCATCTATGTCATTATCGCTTATCAAAATCGAGTTATAAATTACCTATATCCAAATTTTGTAGTCTTAACGGTGGTGGCATTAAGCTTGCTCGATTGGGCATGCTCCTCTGGCAACATGATGATCAAGGCCAGAGCCCATACGATTAGGTTGTGCACTCTAGCATGGACAAATCGAGAAAATACAATCAAAGATGTCACGACCTGAACTATTCATACAATTTTATTCTAGAATAAATATAATTTACCCTCAAATGATATAAACAATGTTTTTTTTTTTTCCGCTCTTCATAATGAAAATTCTCATCACTAAAGATAAACCCTACTCTTATTACACAGTCTAATCTAGTCCTTAAAAGAGATCTTGAGAAGCACTAATCTCAATGTCAATTAACCTGTAAAATATAATGTAATATACGCATTACATAAATGACTATAATTATGTGTGCAATGAATAAAAATTGACGCCATGAACTATTATTTGTTTTAACACTTCAATTCATACTGATGAACGTATTAATCTTATGATGCACAAGTACCATATGGTAGCTCGCCAATATACACGGACTAGTATCTTCTCAAATAACAAGACATCGCCACCACCAACTTACAGGGGACATAATTATAAACACACCTCAACCCATATGTTACAAGTATCTTATACAGTCAGCGAGGATGGGTAAACCATTACACAACCGCATGATATTGGCTATTCCATATAGCACATGTAGATATTGGCCACTATAGAGATTTAGGGCCTTGGCCTAATTTTCTGAATCTTGTGGCTTTAGTCCAGTAAATTCTAATTAAGCTTTGAATCTCCCTACACCAATCTAATTAGAATGCAATTCTCGTGGGCTTATTGCTATTTAATGAAAATGCTCATAATATGCAAATGGAATGTAATAATATTTTTACTTAGGGATAGACTCGTAATTTTTGTATGTAACAAATGACTAAATGCATCACCAAAATTTAAATGTCAATAATATATTTTGGAAGGCTGACAGTAATGTGATAATGGTACAAAATAGATAGAAAAGCCTGGGTTTCTCTTTCAATAAGATAGCAACATGTAGGTACGAGTTTTCACTCCCATAAAAATCCAAAGGACTGCCAAACGAAAAGCTAGACTTCACCATACGCTATGAACCTGAAATCGCGTGGGCAGACACAATTCAAAGGGAAGATACGACAGACGGTGACTTCTTGATGTTGGTGGTGATAGCCGGTGGATCCTTCAACGAGGCCTCCATCTCCCGCACAAATCTCTGCATGGCTGCGGCAGGCAAGCTCACCGGGACTAGAATGCCGGTCTCGCCTTGCCGGTTCGTGAAGTGGATGTAGAAGCTGGCAAGAAATGCTCTCTCGACTGGGCCCCCATACACCGCCTTCCCCCACCCAAAGTCCACGTCCCTGAATCCAGCCTTGATCGTGTCCGACACAAGAAAGGACCACGCCTGCGTGATGTGGGGCCTTCCCACCATCACCATGAGATCTACCAGCGACCTCATGTACTCGTCCGTCACTTTCGCCTTGGCCTTCTTCACCAACTCTAGTGCATGCCCCAGCGGGTTGCGGCACAACTTGCCCGCACTTGTCACTGCTGCGGAAAACGCGAATGCATTCCCATAGTACCCAGCCGGCAGGGGAGGGTCGAGCTTGGTCCGGGCATTAACGATGCACACCACGCGCACCTCCTCCTCAGGGTCGGGCTGGAGCGCGATGGTACGGCATCGCCAGAGGCAAGCGGTTAGGATCTCGAACGTGGAGCTCGCATGCTGGTGGGGAGGCAACCCGTTTCGGAGGGCAGACATTTGGGTGGGACCGAAGAAGAAGGAGTGGTGGTCCAAGTCATCGAGCGGGATGAGGGCGCCTCTGGTGTCGGCCACCTGATCGTACTCACGGCGGGTGCACGTGATTTGGGGCCGGTCTCGGGCATCCAGGAGCTCCCTCTGCCACACAGGGAGAATGGAGGGGGCATTGGCGCCTCTCGCCATCTCCCCCACGGCCTTCATGAACTGGACCAGCCCCGCCGCATCACTCATCGTGTGGTTGAGACGCAACGCGAAGATGAACCCCCCGCAATTGAGGCGAGTCACCTGACATTTATCATTACGTGGCCATTCTGCCATTAGCATCCACGGATAAAAGGATGTCGTATCATTTGCTCTTATCATTTTTTATTAGACTTTGCTAGCAAACGAGTTTATTTGATTTTTTGTGATCTAAAATAGACTATTATTTTCATGGTAGATTAAAAACTATCATTCAATCATTTCTTTTTTTTTATTATCCAGTTGTTTACTCCTAAGACCATAAAAGAGAGACTAGTCTCCATTCAAACAAGCAGCATCAGCTCGAATGTGGACTGTCCATTCTATCGCCCGGGATTACGATTAGTCATGCGGTTGATCCACTAACCCCACCATTGATCGCCCATTGCTATTGGTCATGCAACTTGTAGCTCAATCAAAGTTCATGAAGATCATTAACCAACTGTTTAGGAAGAAACCATTTACAACCCACTTGAGGCTGGAGGATCGTAAATGAGTCCAAAACCCATTTGATAACCCAAAAGCATTTTAATGCAAATTATAATGAATATACAAAATAAAGATGCCAAAATAAGTGGATTATAAATGGATTCATTATGAACTCATTTACAACCCACTCACAACTTAACCCGTCTAAGAGACCTCTACCTTTTTGGGTCAGGTCATATAACATATGAAGATGTGTCGGACCCTCGCCGATCACAGGTGAGGGCCGGCTGACCCTCATCGACTGTGGGCGAGGTTGGTCAACCACTAGTGAGGGCCGCAAAGCCTCACAAAATCTGTATGAGAGCTTGACCCTTGCCTATGGTTGACGAGGGTTAGCCGACGACCTTCACCGGACGTAAAAGAACAAAAGATAAAAAGAAATAAAGAAAAATAAAAAAGAAAATCATATTTTTTAATTATAAGAATTGTCCACTTGATTTGTATTCATGGAAGTGTTTAAACAATATAATTTTTAAAAATCAAAAGAAATAAGTTATCCTAAATTGACTTAAATATGGAAATTTTATAGCAATATAAGTCGGGTTGAATTGGAATGCGAAAATTTGCATTATGAAAAAATTGGTTGGGATAATTTAGGTTAGACTATTTATGATCTGACGCATTCGTTTGAGAGGTCTACCTTGCAACAACCCATGCAGACTACAGCCTCATTTCGCATGCATGAAAATTGGAAAGTTCCTTCGCGGTCTCGATGGAAGATTCCCTATGCTAAGTGAAATGATATTTCTCTTCAAAACTCTAAATTCTTTCGAGGGCAAGGAAAGCCGGATGTAGTGGAACCTCACTTTCCCATGCCCAGGTCCGATCTATTTCTTCACCGTTAATCATTGTTAAGTAAAAAGAAATTACCATAAAAAATCTCAAACTATACTGCTCGTGACAAATTTATCCTGAACTTTTTTTATGACATAAAAAACTCCAAACTATACTACTTATAGCAGATTTACCCAAAAAAAAATTTGTAATACTAAAAACCTCAAATTATGCCCATTGTGATACATTTACCTCAAAGTTTCTTTTAAGATACAAAAAATCCTGAACTTATAATCGTGTGGCATATTTATTCCCAAACTCTTTAGCTAAGGGCATTTTTGTCTTTTTACTTTTTACTTCTTCTTTTTTTTCCTTCTACTTCTCTTCCCTCCACCATGACCGGCGGGGGAAGCTAGTGAGGGCTACCCTCGCTAGCATTAGAGTCGCGTGAAGGCGACCCTTGCCCTGGGCGGTGTAGGGGCCCCCACCCTAGCGAGGGTTACCCTTGTCGGATCCAACAAGGGATGCCCTTGCCTAAGTTAGGCGAGGGCAAGCAAGGGTCGCCCTCTCCGATGCTGATGAGGGTGTCCCTCATCTGCCTAGGCGAGGGTGACCCTCGCCCGATTCCGACACTGGCGAGGGTGGCCCTCCCCGGCTTCCCTTCACCGGCGATGGTGAAGGGAAGAGAGAAGAAGGAAAAAAGAAGAAGTAAAAAGACAAAAATGCCCTTTGGCCAAAGAATTTGTAGGTCAATGTGTCACAATGAGTATAATTGGGAATTTTTAGTGTCACAAAAAAAAAAGTTCAAGGTAAATCTGTTACAAGTGGCATAGTTTGAGATTTTTTGTATCGCAAAAAGCATTCGGGGTAAATTTGTCATAAATGGCATAGTTTGAAATTTTTGTGGCATTTTCCCTTAGGTAAATGATATTCGTCTTTCGGCGTGAAGAAATAAAACACCAAACTTTACCACAAAAATAGAAGATTTTGCAATGTACATGTTAGGTAAATCGAGATCTGTTTGGAGCTATATCCAAATGCACGTAATAATAATGTAAATGCCTCGTTGGGAGGTACCTGAACGAGTAAGAGAGGGGAATCCAGGATAGCGGAGGAGCCAGGAACATCGAAGAGGAGCTCCTCCTGGCAGGGGAAGGGAGGCTGGAGGGCGTCCCCGAACTGGTCGAGGGTGACGTCTGCATCGGCCTCCACGAACAGGACCCCCTCCCCGTTGCAGTCCACCACCAGCTTCCGACCCGGCCACTCTCTCAGGCGGCCTGCAAAAGGGTAGTAGAACACCAGTGCCTTGGCAAGCCCCTCCTGGATGGCCCTCCCCGGGTCCCTCCCAGTGCCGTCGCCCTGATAGACCTGGAACACGGGGATCTGGACTCGGAGGCTTTCGTAGCCGTCAATATCCGACAGCCTCTTGTGCTTGCGAGGCGTGGGCTTTGCTGGACGGACCAGCTCAGCCTTGCATCTCCGCACCTTGAATACTAACGAATCCTGTGGTGCCATCGTCGTCCCTCTTGATGATGAGAGACGAAACTGTGTCACACTTGTGAGCCTCGCTCGCTCGCTTCCCTCTTATGTACTTGGGAGAGCGAGGGTCAATGGGTAGAGAGGTGGGCTGTACTTTTATTTTTCCAAGGAAAACAATTAAATCGTTTATCCGGTTTTCTTGAGAATTTTGGAATGAAAAATCTCACATATAGGGAATTCTTTAAATCCAATGAAAATACATAAAAGTGAGTTTAACAAAAACAATAAACTTGAGGAAAATTAAATACCAAAAATTAATAATTACCAGTAGGGATGTCATCAAAAAAGATCTATTAAATTTAAAAGGTTACACTTGAAATGTTGGATTTGATAACTTCACATGAATAATAGATGAATTAAAGAAAAGGAAAAAGAATGAACCATGTATTTATAGACGAAATTATTACCCTATTGGTTCAAATCTCACTGACAAAGATACTTAAGGACTCAAAAAATAAAAATACAAGATCGACCTAAGGATTGTAGGATTATTAAATGATGAAAATAAGTACATAAAAGATTTATTGATTACATAATGATTGGAGACCCCAATTTTCTGACACTCAGTTGGATGAATTCTATCATTCCCGCCCAATCAGATTGTTTTCCTGATCTTGACAACTCTTCGTAAATCTTGCACCCTTCACGACCTCGACAAAGTATTACACTAAGGGTATTGCTGCTAGTTCCTTCTTTATATGAATTTAAAATTATGAATGCCAAATCTTACTTCGACGAATTTTGGGTAAAATTTAATAGATTTTTTTTTTTATAACACTACTAATTTCTTTTCAACAAGAAATTATCTTACTCATGGTAGTCTAAGTTTGGCAAAATTGATATAAAAATGCACAGCCCTTGTTGTTAGCATCGTCTGTTGAATTCTTCCTCCCTCTTTTATTTTTTGGAGGGGGGGAGGGAGGCCTTGGTCATATAGACTATGAAACTTTATTTTGGTTTCTGTGCCAAGTTTTGGCCGCTCATGGATCACACCAGATCTTCAGTCACATCCACCAATCGAAATCATAGGTTAACCTCCACCGGATTACGTCGACCCTCCAACCACCAACCTCATTGAATCACGTGCCCCACTTTTGTCTGCACCACTCTCTAATGACTCTACTCCCAGTCAGCACTGACTTCACTTCGAATGACGGGCACGTAACATCCTCGTTTCCAATCTTATGAGTAATAGTCACAAAGTCAAAAATGGATAGATCATGAATCATTGATTAGGAAATTAATTAGTTTAATTGGTAAGAAATTAATGATTGGTCATAGTCCAATCGATTGATCAACCATGTATTGATTGTGAGATTGATTATAAATCAGTCACCAACCATACAAGTGAGATCAGATCATTTGTACATGAGATGACTTTTGGATTACAAAAATTATTTACGGAATGATCATAAATCATCAAGGATCGTTGTTACACAAAAAAGAAGAGGGCACGGCAGGGCACTTCCTTCCTTGACCCACTCTTTCCCCTTCGCAAAATTCGCCTCGGTCATCTTCTGGCTTTTGACTTGTTCAACTTTCAAAGCAAGCTTTTACGTCATAGATTCTCATGATTCCTCAAAATGTGCAAAGACGGCAGTTCACATAAGGACAAACTCTACTGCGAGCTTAGGGTTACCTATGGTCAATGGATAACGGTTGCTTCAGTGGAATGGAAGCAGTTGGAATTCGCGAAACAATTGGCTGATTTCCATTCCAATCAAATAATGGCTTGAAGAGGACTTCTGGACAGCGGAATCTCTTGGTCCCTTGCAGAAAAGGAGAATCTTGTGTCTAACATATTAATTTGCATTGTTGGATCTTCGTGCTGAGCACTCATTTATGAACAAAACTGCATCTTGTATAAGCCCAGCATGTCATGAGCCTGCTCTCTCCTCCAGAGGTTTTTTAGCATGACGATCAAGAGGGCCGTGAAGCCAAATTGCCCCCAAATCAACCCCACCAAATAATATTTGAAATGCGCAAAACCAAGAATATAACCCAAAAATCTAGATAAGAATCGAATAACCTTGAACCTTTAAATAACCCCTGAACTTTGCATAGTTTCCAAGGAAATTGAAGACTGGCTAACAAGGTCAAAGATGAAATAGCGATTAAAACTCAAGGGGAAGAAGAAAGGAAGGGTGTCCAAGGATAACAAGTGCGTCCCCATGCCAACAAAAGAAAAGAGACTCGGCCTTAAAAACTGGTTTATAGCAACCGCAAACCTCACCGGTGATGGCTTTAGTAGCGTACTTTGCCATTTTTTAGAATCGTGCCGAGGATTATGGCTGCATTTGGTTCAGCATTTGCAAGAGGCTTTCAATCCAATGCAAATACTGAAATCCAAAACCTACTTGGGGAAATGCAATTGTATTTGGTAAAAAAAATTTGCAAATGAACTTTGAGTTGAATGTACGTTTGGTAAAAAAAAATTTCACAATAAGCTTTGATGAGTATAATATATGTATATATATCTTTTTTTTTTTAAATTGAACTAAACCCTTCATCGGATCGGCGAAGGATTATGGCCGCCGACTAGCCAGATCTGGCGCCAGCGGCCGCCGGCTGAGGTCCCCCGACCTCGGGCGACCTTCGGCGAGGGTTGTGCAACCCAGCCGAGGGCCGCCGGAGGTCGCTTGACCTCGAGCAACCCTCGGCAAGGGTCTCTTGACCCGGGGGCCGCGCGACCCAGCCGAGGGCCGCCGAAGGTCGCCCGACCTTGAGCAACCCTCCCCGACCTAGGGGCCGCATGACCCAGGCGGCAGCGCGGCCCTTGGGTCAAGCGACCCTCGCTGGAGGTCGCCCGACCTCGGACGACCTTAGCCAACGGCCACAGGCGCCCGACGAAGGGCTACCTCCTTTTTCAATTAAAAAAAAAATAATCAGGGGCAAAATCAGAAATATGAAGAATTAGTGAGGGTAGTTTTAGAAAGGAAAAAATAATTTCAGCATTTTGAAGTCTAGTTGAAAGCTAAAAGCTAGCTTCAAAGTTGAACCAAACGTAGCCTATCTAAGTTTGGCTTTTGTACTTTCGGTGGTCGTGGCATTGGGGCTTGCCCAATTGAGCAAGCTCTTTCGATAATTGATAATCAAGGACACACATGATAACCATTCTACTTCTGACCGAAATTATTTCTCTATTCTCGAGAACAAGTTTGGAATAAAAATATGTTTGGTAATGTAATTTTATTTTTCTATTTTTGAAACAAATTTTTATTCTAGAAATAGGTTTGGAACAGAAATAAGAAATATAAATTTTCTACTTCTCTAATTATAGAATAGAAATGAGAATTGATCGCCCTTACTACTAGCCAGCCTCTCACTTTCTACCACTATTATCCATTGATCGTCCACCTTCACCGATTGAGAGGGAGAAATTTTGTAACGTTATCAAACGAATTGCTATTCCAAAAATAGAAATTTTGTGTCATTTAGAAGCTCATCCGGAGAATAGAAATTAAAAAAATCTATTTTTGGAACAAAAATTAATTTTTGGAACAGAATGATTATTATTGGCGCTATTAGCCTGAGCTCGTATGACTAGATTGAGCAACCTATCGCAAGGACGAATCCAGAATATAAAATAAAAGGCAAGGGTGGATGGCTTAATAGATTTTTAGTCATTTCTATTGATTTTCATATTTTTCTTTTAAGTTTTTGATGCAAAGTTAGGAAACCACATCATTTTGCGTTCAGATATTTTAAAAAAGGAAAATTTCCAAAAAAAAGGCTCAAAATGTCCACATTTGCTCAAAAGAATGGTCCGAAGTGAACCTTATTTTAAATAAGGGCCTGAAATGTTATAACTTTTTCAAATAAGAGTCTGAAATGAATCGTGTTTCAAATAAGGGTCTAAAGTGATTATGTCTATTTTAAATAAGGGGTTTAAGTGGCTATGTATGTTTTAAATAAAGATATGACTTTCCGACGATCAAAGACACTTTCATCATTTACCATTTTTCTTTTTCTTCATTTTTCCTTTTTTCTTTCCTTTTTTTCTTTTTTCTAGTCCTTCCTCTTCGCCGATGGCCGGCGATGCTTACCCACCTAGGTGAGGCAAGGCGAGGTCGTCCCTTGCGGCCATCCGTGAGTTCGACCCTCGTCGGCCCTAGGCGAGGCCGAACCTTGCCAAATCTAGCGAGGGTGGTCTCGCCCGTGGTCAACAAGAGCTCGGCGATGTCACCTAGGGCAACCTCGCAAGATCTGCCATAGTTGAACACCATTGTAACCTCACCTCCCATTCTCTCTCTAGATCTTAGGGTTTTACATCAACCTTCTCAATCTTTGACCTCCCATTCCCCCTCAACTTCGCTATCTCCATTTTCTCCTTCTAGATTTTGCTCACTCCCTTCCGATGAGTTCTAGCACGGTGCCCTCACACTCCAAAGACCCTAGATCCGCCGATGCTTTTGCCGTCCATGGGAATTACAAGCATCCAAAGTGTATGTTCTACTTTGCCCCTTCTCCCTCTTCCCTTTTCTGATTTCTTTCACCAGCATGGAGTTCCCCACTATAAATCCAAAGGGATCATCTTGGTTCGCTAGCAGCTAGCGAGGCCGACAAGGTCGCCGAACCTCATTGGCCCCAGGCGAGGCCACCCTCATCAAACTTGGCAAGGTTCAGCCTCGTTTGGGGCATTTGGACCATACATATTTGTTTTGGGGCTTTTTCGAAGAGGACTATACAAAGTATGTGTTGCACAACCCATCTCCAACCCTAACCTCCATATTCTCTCCATTTTTTGTTCTTCCTATATTTTTATTAGATTTTTAGATCTTATGGTTCACCAAGTAGTTTGTTTTTACCTTTTCAAATGTACTTTTATATTTTTTATTGAAGATAGTGAACCCCTTTTTTCTTTTTTCTCGATCATTTAGGTCTAATTTAATCTCCACTAATATTCAACTGCCTTGGACATGAAGGAATATACATTACTTAAACATTAATTATTACCTTAATCGCATAGAACTTGATCCCAATAAATGTGATGATTCTTTTTGTTCTTGAGTTCCTTGAAGTCACCCGTATTGGAACTTTGAAAAATTTTGATAGCTTTGTACAAATTTTTTTCCTGTTAAACCCTTAAAAGGATGTGTTGCACAACCCATCTTCAACCCTAACCTCTATATTTTCTCCATTTTTCGTTCTTTCTATCTTCTTGTTAGATTTTTAAATCTTATGGTTCACCAAGTAGTTTTTTTAACCTTTTGGAATGTAATTTTATATTTGTTATTGAAGATAGTGAAATCCCTCTCTCTTTTTTCTTGTCTTTAGTTTCTATGTATATTATGTGTCTCATGTAATTTTTTATTTTTTATTTTTTTTCATTGTGCATCATTTGTTGTTGCTCCACAACATAGTAGTTGTACTGAACAACTTTAAGTTGAGGTGTCAACCATTTGGGTCTAATTTAATCTCCACTAATATTCAACTGCCATGAATATGAAGGAATATACATTACTTAAACATTACTTATTACCTTACTCACATAGAACTTGATCCAAATAAATGTGATGGTTCTTTTTGTTCTTGGGTTCCTTGAAGTCACCTATAGTGGAACTTTGAAAAATTTTGACAGCTTTGTCACAAAAAATTCTCCTATTAAAACCCTTAAAATTAGTACTACATCCCATTCTCTCCCTAGATCTTAGGGTTTTATACCAACCTTCTCAATCTCCGACCTCCCGTTCCCCCTCAACTTCGCTATCTCTATTTTCTCCTTCTATATTTTGCTCACTCCCCTCTGATGAGTTCTACCAAGGTGCCCTCTAGCTCTGAAGCCCCTGGATCCACCGATGCTTTTGCCGTCTGTAGGAATTCCAAGCGTCCAAAGTGTATGTTATGCTTTCCCCCTTCTCCCTCTTCCCTTTTCCGATTTCTTTTACTAGCTTGGAGTTCCCAACTATGATTCCAAAGAGATCATTTCGGTTCACCCGTTGCTGGCAAGGCCGACAAGTTCACCGATCCATTGTTGGCCGCGGGCGAGGCCACCCTCATCAAATTTGGCAAGTTTCAACCTTGCTTTGGGCATTTTGGACCATACATATTTGTTTTGGGGCTTTTTTGAAGGGGACTACACAAAGGATGTGTTGTAAAACCCATCTCCAACCCTAACCACCATGCTCTCTCCATTTTTTGTTCTCCCTATATTCTTATTAGATTTTTAGATCTTATGATTCACCAAGTAATTTTTTTTTTACCTTTCAAAATTTACTTTTATATTTGTTATTGAAGATAGTGAAACCCCTCCCTTTTTTTTCCTATTTAGTTTCTATGTATATTTTGTGTCTCGTGTTTTTTTTTTTTTTTTTTTTTCATTGTGCATCTTTTGGTGTTGTTCCACAACATAGTAGTTGTACTGAAAAACTTTAAGTGGAGGTGTCAACCATTCAGGTCTAATCTAATCTCCACTAATATTCAATTGCCCTGAACATGAAGAATATACATTACTTAAACATTACTTATTACCTTACTTGCATAGAATTCAATTCAAATAAATGTGATGATTCTTTTTGTTCTTGGGGTTCCTTGAAGTCGCATGTAGTGGAACTTTGAAAAATTTTGACAGCTTTGTCACAAAATATTGGTAACATATTTGTTTTAGGGCTTTTTTGAAGGGGACTATAAAAGGGATGTATTGCACAACCCATCTTCAACCCTAACCTCCATATTCTCTCCATTTTTTGTTCTTTCTCTCTTCTTGTTAGAGATCTTATGGTTCACCAAATAGTTTTTTTAACTTTTCGGAATGTACTTTTATATATGTTATTGAAGATAGTGAAACCCCTCTCTTTTTTCTTGTCTTTAATTTCTATGTATATTTGTGTCTCATATAAGTTTTTTCTTTTTTATATTTTTATTTTCATTGTGCATCATTTGGTGTTGTTCCACAACATAGTAGTTGTACTGAACAATTTTAAGTTGAGGTGTCAATCATTCGGGTCTAATTTAATCTCCACTAGTATTCGATTGCTCTGAACATGAAGAATTTACATTACTTAACATTAATTATTACCTTACTCGCATAGAACTTGATCCAAATAAATGTGATGATTCTTTTTGTTCTTGGGTTCCTTGAAGTCACCCGTAGTGGAACTTTGAAAAATTTTGACAGCTTTGTCACAAAACAATTTCCTGTTAAAACCCTTAAAAGGATGTGTTGCACAACCCATTTTCGACCCTATTCTCCATATTCTCTCTATTTTTTGTTCTTTCTATCTTCTTGTTAGATTTTTAGATCTTATGGTTCACCAAGTAGTTTTTTTAACCTTTTGGAATGTACTTTTTTATTTGTTATTGAAGATAATGAAACCCCTCTCTCTTTTTTCTTGTCTTAGTTTCTATGTATATTTTGTGTCTCATGTAAGTTTTTTTTTTTTTTTTTTTTTTTTTTTCATTGTGCATCATTTGGTGTTGTTCCACAACATAGTAGTTGTACTGAACAATTTTAAGTTGAGGTGTCAATCATTCGGGTCTAATTTAATCTCCACTAATATTCGATTGCTCTGAACATGAAGAATTTACATTACTTAACATTAATTATTACCTTACTCGCATAGAACTTGATCCAAATAAATGTGATGATTCTTTTTGTTCTTGGGTTCCTTGAAGTCACCCGTAGTGGAACTTTGAAAAATTTTGACAGCTTTCTCACAAAACAATTTCCTGTTAAAACCCTCAAAAGGATGTGTTGCACAACCCATTTTCGACCCTATCCTCCATATTCTCTCTATTTTTTGTTCTTTCTATCTTCTTGTTAGATTTTTAGATCTTATGGTTCACCAAGTAGTTTTTTTAACCTTTTGGAATGTACTTTTGTATTTGTTATTGAAGATAATGAAACCCCTCTCTCTCTCTCTTTTTGTCTTAGTTTCTATGTATATTTTGTGTCTCATGTAAGTTTTTTTTTTACTTTTTTTTTTATTTTCATTGTGCATCATTTGGTGTTGTTCCACAACATAGTATTGTATTGAACAACTTTAAGTTGAGATGTCAACCATTTGAGTCTAATATAATATTCACTAATATTCGACTGCCCTGAATACGAAGGAATATTCATACTTAAACATTACTTATTATCGTACTCACATAGAACTTGATCCAAATAAATGTGACAATTCTTTTTGTTCCTGGGTTCCTTGAAGTCACCTATAGTGGAACATCGGAAATTTTTGACAGCTCAATCACACAAAAAATTTCCCGTTAAAACCCTTAAAATTAGTACTACATCCCATCAATCTCCCTCATGTCCCTGTCTCTCTCTCTCTCTCCACTCAGCTGGGTACGACTGAGCACTTCAATTAGCTACTTTCTATATGTAGAATTTGCCTCATCTATTTTAAGCAATTCCTTCAGAGGCTCAAAAGAAAAGAAACAAATTTCCTCTCTTGACTTGTTCAAACCTTCAAGGCGATTTTTTTAACCTTTTTTGATGTTCTTCGTTTTCAAGAGTTGGCTCAATTGCGACTACAAAATTGCCCAGTTATACGAGCTTTCCATAGCTTTACTGAAATCAAATAATTTGTGAATTATATTTATATGTTAATGATAAGTAAATTAAATTTAGGAAAGCCTTCTACCCTTTATGAATTTTTCGAAAGGAAAAAGGGTCAACATCAAAATTTTGTTATTTATTTAAAATTCATTAAGTGATATTTGCAATTGAGTTGTTTTACCGGGCCCTCCAATAGTAAGTTGTTTTCCAAGTCAATAATAGTGGGGCCTTTTTATAGTAACCCGTATTTGAGCTTTTCTCTTGACAAAAGGCAACTATTGGCAACTATTGCTTGCCCCATATCTTCGTAACACATTGCGACTTATCAACCATTGATCCCACCAAATTTTAAGTGCTATACAGCAAGATCCTCCCCAAGAAAGAGACTTGAGTGCGAGTAGCCTCGATAAATGGTGATTCGGCATAGATTCTACTCTTTGGAACTAGTTAATGCTCATCAACCCTCTTATTTTAATTACCCGAACTCATTTTGCAAGTTTTTAAAAGAGTATTGACATTTGATACCAATAGATCTAAAATGGGTATGGTGGTCTCACACAAGCTACAAAGGCCCTAATGAACCTCAAATAACCCTAATCTAACCCCCGTACACTTAATATATCTATGACACCAAATGGGGATAGCCCATATTTGGCCTTTTCTCTTGACGCGAGGCAATTATTGCTTGGCCATAATATTCATAGCACATTGTGACTTATCAACCATTGATCATACCAAATCTAAGTGTCATATTGCAAGATCCTACTAATGCTCGTCGTAATCCTCTTATTTTAATTATCTGTATCTGTAGGTTTTCAGGATAGCATTGACATTTGATACCTATAACCTAATAATGAGGATGGCGGCCTCACACAAGCCTCAAAGGCCCTAATAAACCTCAAATAACCCTAATATAAACCTCATACAGTTACTATACCTATAACATCCGATGGGACGTAGAGCCAACTAACTCGAGAAAGGGATTGGGCATGATGGTGAAGACACAACGGCCTAAGGAAATTGAAGACTCGGATTGATGTTGAAACTCGGCCAGCAAGGTCAAAGAGAAATAGCGATTGAAACACGAGGCCGAGAAGTAAGGAAAGGGAACTAATGGCCAAGGATGATAAACTACGTCCCATGCCAATAAGAGAAAGAAACTTGGTCACAACTAGAGGTATATAGTGACCGAAACCTCATCTCAATGGTGACCACTTTATGGCCTCCTTTGTCATTTATAAAAGACATAAATGGTTCATGAAATTTTGTCTCAATATGTAGTGTGATCTCTAAACTTTTTATTTTGTTCAATGTGATTCATGAACTTTAATCCAATATGCAATATAATCCTTAAGCTTTTAAGTTATTTAACGTGGTCCATAAAGTTTTGGTACATGTTCAATTTAGTCCATAAATTATATGAAAATATTCAAGGGACTATGTATCAAAAGTTCAAGAACCATATTAAATAATATAAGTTGAGGGACCATATTGCATATCAAGATAAAGTTTAAGAGTCATATATAACAAAATAAAGTTTATGAACCATATTATCTATTCTGCCAAAGTTCATAGATCATCTATGTCATTATCGCTTATCAAAATCGAGTTATAAATTACCTATATCCAAATTTTGTAGTATTAACAGTGGTGGCATTAAGCTTGCTCGATTGGGCATGCTCCTCTGGCAACATGATGATCAAGGCCAGAGCCCATACGATTAGGTTGTGCACTCTAGCATGGATGAATCAAGAAATATAATTTACCCTCAAATGATATAAACAATGGTTTTTTTTCCGCTCTTCATAATGAAAATTCTCATCACTAAAGATAAACCCTACTCTTATTACACACTCTAATCTAGTCCTTAAAAGAGATCTTGAGAAGCACTAATCTCAATGTCAATTAACCTATAAAATATAATGTAATATACGCATTACATAAATGACTATAATTATGTGTGCAATGAATAAAAATTGACGCCATGAACTATTATTTATTTTGACACTTCAATTCATATTGATGAACGTATTAATCTTATGATGCACAAGTACCATATAGTAGCTCGCCAATATACACAGACTAGTATCTTCTCAAATAACAAGACATCGCCACCACCAACTTACAGGGGACAAAATTATAAACACACCTCAATCCATATGTTACAAGTATCTTATACAGTCAGTGAGGATGAGTAAATCATTACACAACCGCATGATATTGGCTATTCCATATAGCACATGTAGATTTTGGCCACTATAGAGATTTAGGGCCTTGGCCTAATTTTCTGAATCCTGTGGCTTTAGTCCAGTAAATTCTAATTAAGCTTAGAATCTCCCTACACCAATCTAATTAGAATGCAATTCTTGTGGGCTTATTGCTATTTAATGAAAATGCTCATAATATGCAAATGGAATGTAATAATATTTTTACTTAGGGATCGATATAGACTCATAATTTTTGTATGTAACAAATGACTAAATGCATCACCAAAATTTAGATGTCAATAATATGCTTTGGAAGGCTGACAGTAATGTGATAATGGTACAAAATAGATAGAAAAGCCTGGGTTTCTGTTTCAATAAGATAGCAACATGTAGGTACGAGTTTTCACTCCCATAAAAATCCAAAGGACTGCCAAACGAAAAGCTAGACTTCACCATACGCTATGAAACTGAAATCGCGTGGGCAGACACAATTCAAAGGGAAGATACGACAGACGGTGACTTCTTGATGTTGGTGGTGGTAGCCGGTGGATCCTTCAACGAGGCCTCCAGCTCCCGCACAAATCTCTGCATGGCTGCGGCAGGCAAGCTCACCGGGACGAGAATGCCGGTCTCGCCTTGCCGGTTCGTGAAGTGGATGTAGAAGCTGGCAAGAAATGCTCTCTCGGCTGGGCCCCCATACACCGCCTTCCCCCACCCAAAGTCCACGTCCCTGAATCCAGCCTTGGTCATGTCCGACACAAGAAAGGACGACACCTGCGTGATGTGGGGCCTTCCCCCTATCACCATGAGATCTACCAGCGACCTCATGTACTCGTCCGTCACTTTCGCCTTGGCCTTCTTCACCAACTCTACTGCATACCCCAGCGGGTTGCGGCACAACTTGCCCGCACTTGTCACTGCTGCGGAAGATACGCACGCATTCCCGTAGTACCCAGCGGGCAGGGGAGGGTCGAGCTTGGTCCGGGCATTAACGATGCACAGCACCCGCACCTCCTCCTCAGGGTCGGGCTGGAGCGCGATGGTACGGCATCGCCAGAGGCAAGCGGTTAGGATCTCGAACGTGGAGCTCGCATGCTGGTGGGGAGGCAACCCGTTGCGGAGGGCAGACATTTGGGTGGGACCGAAGAAGAAGGAGCGGTGGTCCAAGTCATCGAGCGGGATGAGGGCGCCTCTGGTGTCGGCCACCTGATCGTACTCACGGCGGGTGCACGGTATTCGGGGCGGGTCTCGGGCATGCAGGAGCTCCCTCTGCCACACAGGGAGAATGGAGGGGGCATCGGCGCCTCTCGCCATCTCCCCCACGGCCTTCATGAACTGGACCAGCCCCGCCGCATCACTCATCGTGTGGTTGAGACGCACCGCGAAGATGAATCCCCCGCAATTGAGGCGAGTCACCTGACATTTATCATTACGGGACCATTCTGCCATTAGTATCCACAGATAAAAGGATGTCATATCATTTGCTCTTATCATTTTTTATTGGACTTTGCTAGCAAACCAGTTTATTTGATTTTTTGTGATAAAAAATAGACTATTATTTTCATGGTAAATTAAAAACTATCACTCAATCATTTCATTTTTTTATTATCCAGTTGTTTACTCCTAAGACCATAAAAGATAGACTAGTCTCCATTCAAACAAGCAGCATCAGCTCGAATGTGGACTGTCCATTCTATCGCCCGGGATTACGATTAGTCATGCGGTTGATCCACTAACCCCACCATTGATCGCCCATTGCTATTGGTCATGGAACTTGTAGCTCAATCAAAGTTCATGAAGATCATTAACCAACTGTTTAGGAAGAAACCATGTACAACCCACTTGAGGCTGAAGGATCGTAAATGAGTCCAAAACCCATTTGATAACCCAAAAGCATTTTAATGCAAATTATAATGAATATACAAAATAAAGAGGCCAAAATAAGTGGATTATAAATGGATTCATTATGAACTCATTTCCAACCCACTCATGACTTAACCCGTCTAAGAGACCTCTACCTTTTTGGGTCAGGTCATATAACATATGAAGATGTGTCGGACCCTCGCCGATCACAGGTGAGGGCCGGCTTACCCTCATCGACTGTGGGTGAGGTTGGTCAACCACTAGTGAGGGCCGCAAAGCCTCACAAAATCTGTATGAGGGCTTGACCCTTGCCTATGGCCGACGAGGGTTAGCCGACAACCTTCACCAGACGTAAAAGAACAAAAGATAAAAAGAAATAAAGAAAAATAAAAAAGAAAATCATATTTTTTTAATTATAAAAATTGTCCACTTGATTTGTATTCATGGAAGTGTTTAAACAATATAGTTTTTTAAAAAATCAAAAGAAATAAGTTATCCTAAATTGACTTAAATATGGAAATTTTATAGCAATATAAGTCGGGTTGAATTGGAATGCGAAAATTTGCATTATGAAAAAATTGGTCGGGTTAATTTAGGTTAGACTATTTATGATCTGAGGCATTCGTTTGAGAGGTCTACCTTGCAACAACCCATGCAGACTGCAGCCTCATTTCGCATGCATGAAAATTGGAAAGTTCCTTCGTGGTCTCGATGGAAGATTCCCTATGCTAAGTGAAATGATATTTCTCTTCAAAACTCTAAATTCTTTCGAGGGTAAGGAAAGCCGGATGTAGTGGAACCTCACTTTCCCATGCCCAGGTCCGATCTATTTCTTCACCGTTAATCATTGTTAAGTAAAAAGAAATTACCATAAAAAATCTCAAACTATACTGCTTGTGACAAATTTATCCTAAACTTTTTTTATGACATAAAAAACTCCAAACTATACTACTTATAGCAGATTTACCCAAAACTTTTTTTTTTGTAATACTAAAAACCTCAAATTATGCCCATTGTGATACATTTACCTCAAATTTTCTTTTAAGATACAAAAAATCCTAAACTTATAATTGTGTGGCATATTTGTTCTCAAACTCTTTAGCGAAGGGCATTTTTGTCTTTTTACTTTTTATTTCTTCTTTTTTTTCCTTTTGTTCTCTTCCCTCCACCATGACTAGCGGAGGAAAGCTAGTGAGGGCCACCCTCGCTAGCATTAGAGTCGCGTGAAGGCAACCCTTGCCCTGGGCGGGGTAGGGGTAGGGCGAGGGCCGCCCTAGCCCCCACCCTAGCGAGGGTTACCCTTGTCGGATCCAACAAGGGATGCCCTTGCCTAAGTTAGGCAAGGGCAAGCAAGGGTCGCCCTCTCCGATGCTGATAAGGGTGTCCCTCGCCCAATTCCGACACTGGCGAGGGTGGCCCTTCCCGGCTTCCCTTCGCCGGCCATGGTGAAGGGAAGAGAGAAGAAGGAAAAAAGAAGAAGTAAAAAGACAAAAATGCCCTTTGACCAAAGAATTTGGAGGTCAATGTGTTACAATGAGCATAATTGGAAATTTTTAGTGTCACAAAAAAAAAGTTCAAAGTAAATCTATCATAAATGACATAGTTTGAGATTTTTTGTATTGCGAAAAGCGTTTGGGGTAAATTTGTTATAAATGGCATAGTTTGAAATTTTTGTGGCATTTTCCCTTAGGTAAATGATATTCGTCTTTCGGCGAGAAGAAATAAAACACCGAACTTTACCACAAAAAATAGAAGATTTTGCAATGTACATGTTAGGTATATCCAAATGCACGTAATAATAATGTAAACGCCTGGCTGGGAGGTACCTGAACGAGTAAGAGAGGGGAATCCAGGATACCGGAGGAGCCAGGAACATCGAAGAGGAGCTCCTCCTGGCAGGGGAAGGGAGGATGGAGGGCGTCCCCGAACTGGTCGAGGGTGACGTCTGCATCGGCCGCAACGAACAGGACCCCCTCCCCGTTGCAGTCCACCACCAGCTTCCGGCCTGGCCACTCTCTCAGGCGGCCTGCAAAAGGGTAGTAGAACACCAGTGCCTTGGCAAGCCCCTCCTGGATGGCCCTCCCCGGGTCCCTCCCAGTGCCGTCGCCCTGATAGACCTGGAACACGGGGACCTGGACTCGGAGGCTTTCGTGGCCGTCAATATCCGACAGCCTCTTGTACTTGCGAGGCGTGGGCTTCGCTGGACGGACCAGCTCAGCCTTGCATCTCCGCACCTTGAATACTAACGAATCCTGTGATGCCATCGTCGTCCCTCTTGATGATGAGAGACGAAACTGTGTCACACTTGTGAGCCTCGCTCGCTCGCTTCCCTCTTATGTACTTGGGAGAGCGAGGGTCAATGGGTAGAGAGGTGGGCTGTGATTTTATTTTTCCAAGTAAAACAATTAAATCGTTTATCCGGTTTTCTTGAGGATTTTGGAATGAAAAATCTCACATATAGGGAATTCTTTAAATCCAATGAAATTACATAAAAGTGAGTTTAACAAAAACAATAAACTTGAGGAAAATTAAATACCAAAAATTAATAATTACCAGTAGGTATGTCATAAAAAAAGATCTATTAAATTTAAAAGGTTACACTTGAAATGTTGGATTTGATAACTTCACATGAATAATAGATGAATTAAAGAAAAGGAAAAAGAATGAACCATGTATTTATAGACGAAATTATTACCCTATTGGTTCAAATCTCACTAACAAAGATACTTAACGACCCAAAAAATAAAAATACAAGATCGACCTAAGGATTGTAGGATTATTAAATGATGAAAATAAGAACATGAAAGATTTATTGATTACATATAAATTTTATCTAAGATCACTCCAATATGAGATATGTCAAAAAGATTCTTATGACCACATGACTCTTGGCCCTATGACATTTTATGTGAATAAAAAGTAAGGTAAACTCATATTTTCTTTCAAGGAAGAAAATAAGTACAAGTAATGATTGGAGACCCCTAATTTTCTGACACTCGGTTGGATGAATTCTATCATTCCCGCACAATCAGATTGTTTTCCTGATCTTGACAACTCTTCGTAAATCTTGCACCCTTGATGACCTCGACAAAGTATTGCACTAAGGGTATCGTTGCTAGTTCCTCCTTTATAAGAGTTTAAAACTATAAATGCCAAATCTTGCTTCGATGAATTTTGCGTAAAATTGAATAGATTTTTTTTTATGACACTACTAATTTCTTTTCAACGAGAAATTAACCTACTCATGGTGGTCTATGTTTGGCAAAATTGATATAAAAATGCGCAGCCCTTGTTGTTAGCATCGTCTGTTGAATTCTTCCCAGCCTTCTTTTTTTTTGGGGGGAGGCCTTGGTCATATAATAGACTATGAAACTTAATTTTGGTTTCTGTGCCAAGTTTTGACCGCTCATGGATCACATCATACTAAACCTTCAGTCACATCCACCAATCGAAATCATAGGTTAACCTCCACGGGATTACGTCAACCCTCCAACCGCCAACCTCATTGAATCACGTGGCCTACTTTTGTATGCACTTCTCTCTAATGACTCTCCTCCCGGTCAGCATTGACTTCAGTTCGAATGACGGGCACGTAACATCCTCGTTTCCAATCTTATGAATAATAGTCACAAAGTCCAAAATGGATTGATCATGAATCATTGATTATGGAATTAATTAGTTCAATCGGTAAGAAATCAATGATTGATCATAGTCCAATCAATTGATCAGCCATGAATTGGATGAGGGATTAGTTATAAATCAATCACCAACCATACAAGTGAGATCAGATTATCTGTGCATGAGATGACTTTTGGATTAAGAAAATTATTTATGGAATGATCATAAACCGTCACGGATCGGTGTCAAACAAAAAAAGGGCACGGCAGGGCACTTCCTTGACCCACTCTTTCCCCTTCGCAAAATTGGCCTCGGTCATCTTCCGCCTTTTGACTTGTTCAACTTTCAAAGCGAGCTTTTATGTCATAGATTCTCATGGGTTGATTCCTCAAAACGTGCAAAAACGCAGTTCACGTAAGGACAAAATCTACCGCGAGCTTAGGGTTACCTATGTTCAATGGATAACGGTTGCTTCAGTGGAATGGAAGCAGTCGGAATTCGCGAAACAATTGGCTGATTTCCATTCCAATCAAATGATGGCTTGAAGAGGACTTCTGGACAGCGGAATCTCTTGGTCCCTTGCAGAAAAGGAGAATCTTGTGTCTAACATATTAATTTGCATCGTTGGATCTTCATGCTGAGCACTCATTTATGAACAAAACTGCATCTTGTATAAGCCCAGCAAGTCATGAGCCTGCTCTCTCCTCCAAAGGTTTTTTAGCATGACGTTCAAGAGGGCCGTGAAGCCAAATTGCCCCCAAATCAACCCCACCAAATAATATTTGAAATGCACAAAACCAAGAATATAACCCAAAAATCTAGATAAGAATCGAATAACCTTGAACCTTTAAATAACCCCTGAACTTTGCATAGTTTCCAAGGAAATTGAAGACTGGCTAACAAGGTCAAAGATGAAATAGCGATTAAAACTCAAGGGGAAGAAGAAAGGAAGGGTGTCCAAGGATAACAAGTGCGTCCCCATGCCAACAAAAGAAAAGAGACTCGGCCTTAAAAACTGGTTTATAGCAACCGCAAACCTCACCGGTGATGGCTTTAGTAGCGTACTTTGCCATTTTTTAGAATCGTACCGAGGATTATGGCTGCATTTGGTTCGGCATTTGCAAGGGGCTTTCAATCCAATGCAAATACTGAAATCCAAAACCTACTTGGGGAAATGCAATTGTATTTGGTAAAAAAATTTTGCAAATGAACTTTGAGTTGAATGTACGTTTGGTAAAAAAAAATTTCACAATAGGCTTTGATGAGTATAATATATGTATGTATATATATATATATATATATCTTTTTTTTTAAAATTGAACTAAACCCTTCACCGGATCAGCGAAGGGTTATGGCCGCCGACGAGCCAGATCTGGCGCCGGCGGCTGTCGGCTGAGGTCCCCCGACCTCGGGCGACCTTTGGCAAGGGTTGCGCAACCCAGCCCGAGGGCTGCCGAAGGTCGCGACCTCGACCTCGGCGACCCTCGGCGAGAGTCGCTTGACCCGGGGTTGCGCGACCCGGCCGAGGGCCGCCGAAGGTCACCCAACCTTGAGCGACCCTCGCCCTCAACCTAGGGGCTGCGTGACCCAAGCGGCCCCGGGTCAAGCGACCCTCGCCGAAGGTCGCCCGACCTCGGGCGACCTTAGCCGACGGCCACCGGCGCCCGGCGAAGGGCTACCTCCTTTTTCAATTAAAAAAAAATAATCAGGGGCAAAATCAGAAATATGAAGAATTAGTGAGGGTAGTTTTGGAAAGGAAAAAATAATTTCAGCATTTTGAAGTCTAGTTGAAAGCTGAAAGCTAGCTTCAAAGTTGAACCAAACGTAGCCTATCTAAGTTTGGCTTTTGTACTTTTGGTGGTCGTGGCATTGGGGCTTGCCCAATTGAGCAAGCTCTTTCGATAATTGATAATCAATGATACGCATGATAACCATTCTACTTCTGACCAGAATTATTTCTCTATTCTTGATAACAAGTTTGGAATAAAAATATGTTTGGTAATGTAATTTCATTTTTCTATTTTTGAAATAAATTTTTATTCTAGAAATAGGTTTGGAACAGAAATAAGAAATATAAATTTTCTACTTCTCTAATTATAGAATAGAAATGAGAATTGCTCGCCCTTACTACTAGCCAGCCTCTTACTTTCTACCACTATTATCCATTGATCGTCCACCTTCGCCGATCGAGAGGGAGAAATTTTGTAACGTTATCAAATGAATTGCTATTCTAGAAATAGAAATCTTGCGTCGTTTACAAGCTCATCCGGAGAATAGAAATTAAAAAAATCTATTTTTGGAGCAGAATGATTATCATTGGCGCTATTAGCCTTAGCCCATATGACTAGATCAAGCAACCTATTGCAAGGACGAATCCATAATATAAAATAAAAGGCAAGGGTGGATGGCTTAATAGACCTTTAGTCATTTCTATTGATTTTCATATTTTTCTTTTAAGCTTTTGATGCAAAGTTAGGAAACCACATCGTTTTGCGTTCAGATATTTTAAAAAAGGAAATTTTCCAAAAAAGGCTCAAAGTGTCCACATTTGCTCAAAGGAAGGGTCTGAAGTAGACCTTATTTTAAATAAGGGCCTGAAATGTTATAACTTTCTCAAATAAGAGTCTGAAATAAATCGTGTTTCAAATAAGGGTCTAAAGTGATTATGTCTATTTCAAATAAGGGATTTAAGTGACTATGTATGTTTTAAATAAAGATATGACTTTCCAACGATCAAAGACATTTTCATCATTTATCATTTTTCTTTTTCTTCATTCCTTTTATCTTTCCTTTTTTTTCTTTTATCTTTCTTTTTTCTAGTCCTTCTTCCTCTTCGTCGATGGCTAGCGATGCTTACCCACCTAGGTGAGGCAAGGCGAGGCCGTCCCTTGCGGCCATCTGTGAGTTTGACCCTCGTTGGCCCTAGGCGAGGCCGAACATTGCCAAATCTAGCGAGGGTGGTCTCACCCGTGGTCAACAATAGCTCGGCGACCTCACCTAGGGCAACCTTGCTAGATCTGCCATAGTCGAACACCATTGTAACCTCACCTCCCATTCTCTCTCTAGATCTTAGGGTTTTACATCAACCTTCTCAATCTTTGACCTCCCATTCCCCCTCAACTTCGCTATCTCCATTTTCTCCTTCTAGATTTTGCTCACTCCCGTTCGATGAGTTCTACCACGATGCCCTCACACTCCGAAGACCCTAGATCCGCCGATGCTTTTGCTGTCCATGGGAATTACAAGCATCCAAAGTGTATGTTCTACATTGCCCCTTCTCCCTCTTCCCTTTTCTCATTTCTTTCACCAGCTTGGAGTTCCCCACTATAAATCCAAAGGGATCACCTTGGTTCGCTAGCAGCTAGCGAGGCCGACAAGGTCACCGAACCTCACCGGCCCCAGGCGAGGCCACCCTCATCAAACTTGGCAAGGTTCAGCCTCGTTTGGGGCATTTGGACCATACAAATTTGTTTTGGGGCTTTTTCGAAGAGGACTATACAAAGTATGTGTTGCACAACCCATCTCCAACCCTAACCTCCATATCCTCTCCATTTTTTGTTCTTCCTATATTTTTATTAGATTTTTAGATCTTATGGTTCACCAAGTAGTTTGTTTTTACCTTTTCAAATGTACTTTTATATTTTTTATTGAAGAGAGTGAACCCCTTTTTCTTTTTTCTCGATCATTTAGGTCTAATTTAATCTCCACTAATATTCAACTGCCTTGGACATGAAGGAATATACATTACTTAAACATTAATTATTACCTTAATCGCATAGAACTTGATCCCAATAAATGTGATGATTCTTTTTGTTCTTGAGTTCCTTGAAGTCACCCGTAGTGGAACTTTGAAAAATTTTTACAGCTTTGTCACAAATTTTTTTCCTGTTAAACCCTTAGAAGGATGTGTTGCACAACCCATCTTCAACCCTAACCTCTATATTTTCTCCATTTTTCGTTCTTTCTATCTTCTTGTTAGATTTTTAAATCTTATGGTTCACCAAGTAGTTTTTTTTAACCTTTTGGAATGTAATTTTATATTTGTTATTGAAGATAGTGAAATCCCTCTCTCTTTTTTCTTGTCTTTAGTTTCTATGTATATTATGTGTCTCATGTAAATTTTTATTTTTTATTTTTTTTCATTGTGCATCATTTGTTGTTGTTCCACAACATAGTAGCTATACTGAACAACTTTAAGTTGAGGTGTCAACCATTTGGGTCTAATTTAATCTCCACTAATATTCAACTGCCATGAATATGAAGGAATATACATTGCTTAAACATTACTTATTACCTTACTCACATAGAACTTGATCCAAATAAATGAGATGATTCTTTTTGTCCTTGAATTCCTTGAAGTCACCTGTAGTGGAACTTTGAAAAATTTTGACAGCTTTGTCACAAAAAATTCTCCTGTTAAAACCCTTAAAATTAGTACTACATCCCATTCTCTCCCTAGATCTTAGGGTTTTATACCAACCTTCTCAAACTCCGACCTCCTGTTACCCCTCAACTTCGCTATCTCTATTTTCTCCTTCTATATTTTGCTCACTCCCCTCTGATGAGTTCTACCAAGGTGCCCTCTAGCTCAAGCCCCGGATCCACCGATGCTTTTGCCGTCCGTAGGAATTCCAAGCGTCCAAAGTGTATGTTATGCTTTCCCCCTTCTCCCTCTTCCCTTTTCCGATTTCTTTTACTAGCTTGGAGTTCCCAACTATGATTCCAAAGAGATCATTTCGGTTCACCCATTGCTGGCAAGGCCGACAAGGTCGCCGATCCATTGCTGGCCGCGGGCGAGGCCACCCTCATCAAATTTGGCAAGTTTCAACCTTGCTTAGGGCATTTTGGATCATACATATTTGTTTTGGGGCTTTTTTGAAGGGGACTACACAAAGTATGTGTTGTACAACCCATCTCCAACCCTAACCTCCATGCTCTCTCCATTTTTTGTTCTCCCTATATTCTTATTAGATTTTTTTTATCCTTGGACACCCTTCCTTTCTTCTTCCCCTTGAGTTTTAATCGCTATTTCATCTTTGACCTTGTTAGCCAATCTTCAATTTCCTTGGAAACTATGCAAAGTTCAGGGGTTATTTAAAGGTTCAAGGTTATTCGATTCTTATCTAGATTTTTGGGTTATATTCTTGGTTTTGTGCATTTCAAATATTATTTGGTGGGGTTGATTTGGGGGCAATTTGGCTTCACGGCCCTCTTGATCGTCATGCTAAAAAACCTTTGGAGGAGAGAGCAGGTTCATGACTTGCTGGGCTTATACAAGATGCAGTTTTGTTCATAAATGAGTGCTCAGCATGAAGATCCAACGATGCAAATTAATATGTTAGACACAAGATTCTCCTTTTCTGCAAGGGACCAAGAGATTCCGCTGTCCAGAAGTCCTCTTCAAGCCATTATTTGATTGGAATGGAAATCAACCAATTGTTTAGCGAATTCCGACTGCTTCCATTCCACTGAAGCAACCGTTATCCATTGACCATAGGTAACCCTAAGCTCGCGGTAGAGTTTGTCCTTACGTGAACCACCGTCTTTGCACGTTTTGAGGAATCATGAGAATCTATGTCGTAAAAGCTTGCTTTCAAAGTTGAACAAGTCAAAAGGCAGAAGATGACCGAGGCCAATTTTGCGAAGGGAAAAGAGTGGGTCAAGGAAGTGCCCTGCCGTGCCCTCTTCTTTTTTGTCTGACAACGATCCTTGATGGTTTATGATCATTCTGTAAATAATTTTTGTAATCCAAAAGTCATCTCATGTACAA
The DNA here is from genome assembly GCA_014182845.1 of Corymbia calophylla. Taxonomy (NCBI): domain Eukaryota; kingdom Viridiplantae; phylum Streptophyta; class Magnoliopsida; order Myrtales; family Myrtaceae; genus Corymbia; species Corymbia calophylla. The sequence goes on from CM024693.1 coordinate 23,234,869, forward strand.
ATGATCTGATCTCACTTGTATGGTTGATGACTGATTTATAATCAATCTCTCAACCAATACATGGGTGATCAATCGATTGGACTATGACCAATCATTAATTTCTTATGAAATCAATGATTCATGATCTATCCATTTTTGACTTTGTGACTATTACTCATAAGATTAGAAACGAGGATGTTACGTGCCCGCCACTCGAAGTGAAGTCAGTGCTGACCGGGAGTAGAGTCATTAGAGAGTGGTGCAGACAAAAGTAGGGCACGTGATTCAATGAGGGTGGTGGTTGGAGGGTCGACGTAATCCGGTGGAGGTAACCTATGATTTCGATTGGTGGATGTGACTGAAGATCTGGTGTGATCCATGAGCGGCCAAAACTTGGCACAGAAACCAAAATAAAGTTTCATAGTCTATTATATGACCAAGGCCTCCCCCCCCGCGCCCCCACAAAAAAAAAAAAAGAGAGGGGAAGAATTCAACAGACGATGCTAACAACAAGGGCTGTGCATTTTTATATCAATTTTGCCAAACTTAGACTACCATGAGTAAGATAATTTCTCGTTGAAAAGAAATTAGTAGTGTCATAAAAAAAAATCTATTAAATTTTACCCAAAATTCGTCGAAGTAAGATTTGGCATTCATAATTTTAAACTCATATAAAGGAGGAACTAGCAGCGATACCTTTAGTGCAATACTTTGTCGAGGTCGTCAAGGGTGCAAGATTTATGGAGAGTTGTCAAGATCAGGAAAACAATCTAATTGTGCGGGAATGATAGAATTCATCCAACTGAGTGTTAGAAAATTAGGGGTCTCCAATCATTATATGTACTTATTTTCTTCTTTGAAAGAAAATATGAGTTTACCTTACTTTTTATTCACATAAAATGTCATAAGGCCAAGAGTCATGTGGTCATATGAATCTTTTTGACATATCTCATATTGGAGTGATCTTAGATAAAATTTATATGTAATCAATAAATCTTTCATGTTCTTATTTTCATCATTTAATAATCCTACAATCCTTAGGTCGATCTTGTATTTTTATTTTTTGGGTCGTTAAGTATCTTTATGATTCACCAAGTAATTTTTTTTTTTACCTTTCGAAATTTACTTTTATATTTGTTATTGAAGATAGTGAAACCCCTCCCTTTTTTCTCCTATTTAGTTTCTATGTATATTTTGTGTCTCGTGTATTTTTTTTTTTCATTGTGCATCTTTTGGTGTTGTTCCACAACATAGTGATTGTACTAAAAAACTTTAAGTGGAGGTGTCAACCATTCAGGTCTAATCTAATCTCCACTAATATTCAATTGCCCTGAACATGAAGAATATACATTACTTAAACATTACTTATTACCTTACTTGCATAGAATTCAATTCAAATAAATGTGATGATTCTTTTTGTTCTTGGGGTTCCTTGAAGTTGCATGTAGTGGAACTTTGAAAAATTTTGACAGCTTTGTCACAAAATATGGGTAACATATTTGTTTTAGGGCTTTTTTGAAGGGGACTATAAAAAGGATGTATTGCACCCTAACCTCCATATTCTCTCCAATTTTTTGTTCTTTCTCTCTTCTTGTTAGAGATCTTATGGTTCACCAAATAGTTTTTTTAACTTTTCAGAATGTACTTTAATATATGTTATTGAAGATAGTGAAACCCCTCTCTTTTTTCTTGTCTTTAATTTCTATGTATATTTGTGTCTCATATAAGTTTTTTCTTTTTTATATTTTTATTTTCATTGTGCATCATTTGGTGTTGTTCCACAACATAGTAGTTGTACTGAACAATTTTAAGTTGAGGTGTCAATCATTCGGGTCTAATTTAATCTCCACTAATATCCGACTGCCCTAAGCATGAAGAATTTACATTACTTAAACATTAATTATTACCTTACTTGCATAGAACTTGATCCAAATAAATGTGATGATTCTTTTTGTTCTTGGGTTCCCTGAAGTCACCCATAGTGGAACTTTGAAAAATTTTGACAGCTTTGTCACAAAAAAATTTCCTGTTAAAACCCTTAAAAGGATGTGTTGCACAACCCATTTTCAACCCTATCCTCCATATTCTCTCTATTTTTTGTTCTTTCTATCTTCTTGTTAGATTTTTAGATCTTACGGTTCACCAAGTAGTTTTTTTAACCTTTTGGAATGTACTTTTGTATTTGTTATTGAAGATAATGAAACCCCTCTCTCTCTTTTTTTTTTTTTTTGGTAAGGTAAACTTGTATTAAACCAACCAAAGAACTGTACGTACTAGGGATATCGGCACCTATTTACACTCCTCTCTCTTTTTGTCTTAGTTTCTATGTATATTTTGTGTCTCATGTAAGTTTATTTTTACTTTTTTTTATTATTTTCATTGTGCATCATTTGGTGTTTTCCACAACATAATATTGTATTGAACAACTTTAAGTTGAGATGTCAACCATTTGAGTCTAATATAATCTTCACTAATATTCGACTGCCCTGAATACGAAGGAATATTCATACTTAAACATTACTTATTATCGTACTCGCATAGAACTTGATCCAAATAAATGTGACAATTCTTTTTGTTCCTGAGTTCCTTGAAGTCACCTATAGTGGAACATCGGAAATTTTTGACAGCTCAATCACAAAAAAATTTCCTGTTAAAACCCTTAAAATTAGTACTACATCCCATCAATCTCCCTCCTGTCCCCGTCTCTCTCTCTCCACTCGGCTAGGTACGACTGAGCACTTCCTTTAGCTACTTTCTATTTGTAGAATTTGCCTCATCTATTTTAAGCAATTCCTTCAAAAGGCTCAAAAGAAAAGAAACAAATTTCCTCTCTTGACTTGTTCAAACCCTCAAGGCGATTTTTTTAACCTTTTTTGATGTTCTTCGTTTTCAAGAGTTGGCTCAATTGCGACTACAAAATTGCCCAGTTATACGAGCTTTCCATAGCTTTACTGAAATCAAATAATTTGTGAATTATATTTATATGTTAATGACAAGTAAATTAAATTTAGGAAAGCCTTCTACCCTTTATGAATTTTTCGAAAGGAAAAAGGGTCGACATCAAAATTTGTTATTTATTTAAAATTCATTAAGTGATATTTGCAATTGAGTTGTTTCACCGGGCCCTCCAATAGTAAGTTGTTTTCCAAGTCAATCATAGTGGGGCCTTTTTATAGTAACCCGTATCTGAGCTTTTCTCTTGACAAAAGGCAACTATTGCTTGCCCCATATCTTCGTAACACATTGTGACTTATCAACCATTGATCCCACCAAATTTTAAGTACTATACAGCAAGATCCTCCCCAAGAAAGAGACTTGAGTGCGAGTAGCCTTGATAAATGGCGATTCAGCATAGATTCTACTCTTTGGAACTAGTTAATGCTCATCAACCCTCTTATTTTAATTACCCAAACTCATTTTGCAGGTTTTTAAAAGAGTATTGACATTTGATACCAATAGATCTAATAATGGGTATGGTGGTCTCACACAAGCTACAAAGGCCCTAATAAACCTCAAATAACCCTAATCTAACCCCCGTACACTGAATATATCTATGACACCAAATGGGGATAGCCCATATAGCCCTTTGTCTTGACACGAGGCAATTATTGCATGGTCAAAATATTCACAGCACATTGTGACTTATCAACCATTGATCCCACCAAATCTTAAGTGTCATATTGCAAGATCCTACTAATGCTCGTCGTAACCCTCTTATTTTAATTACCTGGACTCGTTTGTCCGTAAGTTGTCAGGATAGCATTGACATTTGATACCTATAGACCTAATAATGGGAATGGCGGCCTCACACGAGCTCCAAAGGCCCTAATGAACCTCAAATAACCCTAATACAACCCTCATACAGTTAATATACCTATAACATCCGATGGGACGTAGAGCCAACTAACTCGAGAAAGGGATTGGGCATGATGGTGAAGACACAACAGCCTAAGGAAATTGAAGACTCGGACTGATGTTGAAACTCGGCCGGCAAGGTCAAAGATGAAATAGCGATTGAAACACGAGGCCAAGAAGCAAGGAAAGGGAACTAATGGCCAAGGATGACAAACTGTGTCCCATGCCAATAAGAGAAAGAAAATTGGTCACAACTAAAGCTATATAGTGACCGAAACCTCACCTGAATGGTGACCACTTTATGGCCTCCTTTGTCATTTATAAATGACATAAATGGTTCATGAAACTTTGTCTCAATATGTAGTGTGATCTCTAAACTTTTTATTTGTTCAATGTAATTTCTGAATCTTAATCCAATATGCAATATAATCCTTAAGCTTTTAATTTATTTAACATGGTCCATGAAGTTTTGGTACATGTTCAATTTAATCCCTAAGTTATATGAAAATGTTTCAAGGACTATGTACCAAAAGTTCAAGGACCATATTAAATAATATAAGTTGAGGGACCACATTGCATATCAAGATAAAGTTTAAGAATCATATTTGACAAATTAAAGTTTATGAACCACATTATCTATTACGCCAAAGTTTATAGATCATTTATTACATTTTCGCTAATCAAAATAAAGTTATAAATTACCTGCATCCAACTTTTGGAGTGTTAACGGTGTTGGCATTAAGCTTGCTTGATTAGGCATGCTCCTCAGGCAACATGATGATCAAGGCCAGAGCCCATACGATTAGGTTTCGCACTCTAGCATGGACGAATCAAGAAAATACAATCAAAGATGTCACGACCTGAACTATTCATACAATTTTATTCTAGAATAAATATAACTTACCCTCAAATGATATAAAGAATGTTTTTTTTTTGTTTTTTTGCTCTTGATAATGAAAATTTCCATCACAGAAGGTAAACCCTACCCTCATTACACAGTCTAATCCAGTCCTTAAAAGAAATCATGAGAAGCACCAATCTCAATGTCAATTAACCTGCAAAATATAATGTAATAAACACATTACATAAATGACTATAATTATGTGTGCAATGAATAAAAATTGATGCCATGAACTATTATTTATTTTGACACTCCAATTCATACTGATGAACATATTAATCTTATGATGCACAAGCACCGTATAGTAGCTCGCCAATATACACAGACTAGTATCTATCTCAAATAACAAGACATCGCCACCACCAACTTAAAGGGGACGGAATTATAAACACATATTTGTCACACCTCAATCCATATGTTACAAGTATCTTATACAGTCAGCGAGGATGAGTAAACCATTACACAACCGTGTGATATTGGCTATACCATATAGCACATGTAGATTTTGGCCACTATAGAGATTTAGGGCCTTGGCCTAATTTTCTGAACCCTGTGGCTTTAGTCCAGTAAATTCTAATTAAGCTTAGAATCTACCTACACCAATCTAATTAGAATGCAATTCTCGTGGGCTTATTACTTTTTAATGAAAATGCTCATAATATGCAAATGGCGTTTAATAATATTTTTACTTAGGGGTCGATATAGACTCATAATTTTTGTATGTAACAAATGACTAAATGCATCACCAAAATTTAGATGTCTATAACATGCTTTGGAAGGCTGACAATAGTGTGATAATGATACAAAATAGATAAAAAATCCTAGGTTTCGCTTTCAATAAGATAGCAACATGTAGGTACGAGTTTTCTTTCCCATAAAAATCCAAAGGACTGCCAAACGAAAAGCTAGGCTTCACCATACGTTATGAAATTGAAATTGCGCGACGGACACAATTCAAAGGGAAGGACCGACGGAGGGTGACTTCTTGATGTTGGCAGTGGTCGCCGGTGGATCCTTCAACGAGGCCTCCAGCTCCTGCACAAATCTCTGCATGGCTGCGGCAGGCAAGCTCACCGGGACGACAGTGCCGGTCTCACCTCGCCAGTTCCTGAAGCGGATGTAGAAGCTGGCCTGCAATAACCCCACCGCCGGGCCTCCACACACCGGCTTCCCCCACCCGAAGTCCACGTCCCCGATCCCGAGCTTGGTCGTGTCCAACACCCCAAAGGACCGCACCATCGCGTAGTGGGGCCTTCCCCTTAGCACCATGAGATCCGCCAGCGACCGCATGTACTCCTCCGTCACTTCCGCCTTGGCCTTCTTCACCAACTCCAGCGCATACCCCAGCGGGTTCTGGCACAACCTGCCCGCACTTGTCACTGCTGCGGAAAATGCGAATGCATTCCCGTAGTACCCAGCCAGCAGGGGAGGGTTGAACTTGGTCCGGGCATTGACGATGCACAGCACCTGCACCTCTTCCTCAGGGTTGGGCTGGAGCGCGGCGGTGTGGCATCGCCAGAGGCAAGCGGTTAGGATCTTGAACGTGGAGCTCGCACGCTGGTGGGAAAGCAACCCGTTGCGGAGGGCAGACATGTGGGAGGGGCCGAAGAAGAAGGAGCGGTGGTCCAACTCATCGAGCGGGATGAGGGCGCCTTTGGTGTCGACCACCTGATCATACTCACGGTGGGTGAACGTGATTCGGGGCGGGTCTCGGGCATCCAGGAGCTCCCTCTGCCGCACAGGGAGAATGGAGGGGCATCAGTGCCACCCGGCATCGGCGCCACCCGCCATCTCCGCCACAGCCTTCGTGAACAGGACCAGCCCCACCCCATCGCTCATCGTGTGGTTGAGACGCACCGCGAAGATGAATCCTCCTTAGTTGAGGCGAGTCACCTGACATTTATCATTATGCGACCATTCCGCCATCAGTATTCCCTAACAAAAGGATGTCATATCATCTACTCTTTTTATCTTTCTTCATTAACCAGTCGTCGAGTCCTGGAAACCAGCAGAGAGAGACTAGTCTCCATTCAAACAAGCAGAGTATCAATCAGAGTTCATGGAGATCATTGACCGACTGCTTTTGACCCATGCAGCCTGCAGACTCTTTAAAACCCTAAATTCTTTCAAGTTCGAGGAAAGCCGGATGTCGTGGAATCTCGCTTTCCTGCGTGCACATGCCCCATGCAAATTGAAACGCCGAACTCCACGACAAAGATAGAAGATTTTGCAACGTACATGTTCGATAGATCGAGATCCGTTTAGTAGTAAATCTAAATGCACGTGATCATGATGTAAACGCCTGGCTGGGGGAGGTACCTGAACGAGCAAGAGAGGGGAATCCAGGACAGCGGAGGTGCCAGGAACATCGAAGAGGAGCTCCTCCTGGCAGGGGAAGGGAGGCTGGAGGGCATCCCCGAACTGGTCGAGGGTGACGTCCGCGTTGGCCTCCATGAACACCACCCCCTCCTCGTTGCAATCCACCGCCAGCTTCCGGCCGGGCCACTCTCTCAGGTGGCCTGCGAAAGGGTAGTAGAACACCAGTGCCTTGGCGAGCCCCTCCCGGATGCCCCTCACCGGGTCCCTCCCCTTGCCGTCGCCCCAATAGAACTGGATCATGGGGATCTGGATCCAGAGGCCTTCTTGGTCGTTGATATCCGACAGCCTCTTGTACTCGTGAGGCGTGGGCTCCGTCGGACGGACCACCTTGGCCTCGCATCTCTGCACCTTGAATATTAGTGGATCTTGAGGTGCCATCATCGTCCTTCACTCGCTCACTCACTCCCTACTTATATACTAGGGACAGCCAGAGCCAGAGCCAGTGGTTTGAGAGGCACCAGGGGTACTTGGATCCCATTCCTCCTCACTCTAGGTACAGAAGGCTATTATACCTTCCTTATTTGGTGATAGACAGAACAGAAATCCCGACGTGATGTCTACCTTCATAATCGAAGGGTCTCTAATTCCTAGTCAATCTTTTTCTTCCCGATTGAGAGGGAATACGAGAGTAACATTACAGGGTCTCTCACCTTAAGATGGATCTCTCGCTTGTTTCTTCCCCCTTGAACCTAGGACCTACTTAAATCCAACCCTTTAGATTTCAATAGAGAAATTATTACAAATCACACACATGGCGAATTCTTTGAATCCCACTAAGTGAAATTCCTTAAAAGTGAACACAACAACAATCATAAACTTGAAGAAAATTAAATATCAAAAAATAAATAATTACGAATAAGGATGTCATAAAAAAAAAAAAAAAAGAGATCCGTTACATTTCAAAGATTAAAAAACACTTAAAATGTTGGATTTGATAACCACGCATGACTAATAGATAATTAAATAAAAGGTATTAGTAAGTACCATGTATTCAAAAATGAAATTATCACCTTATTCATTCGAATGTGGTTGGCAAAGATGCACAAGGACCTGAGAAAATCCCAAGATCGACCTAAGGAATGTAGGATCCAGGTTAAAGTTAGAAGAAGAAGAAAGATTTATTGATTTCATATGAATTTTACCTAAGATCCCTCCAATATTGAATACGTCGAAAAGATTAACATGATCACGTGATAATTGACTATATGACATTTTATGCGGATAAAAAGCAATGTAACCTAATATTTGCTTTTAAGGAAATTAACAAGTACCAATAATGATCGGAGACCCCTAATTTTCTAACATTCGGTTAGATGAATTATCGTTATTTTTACACAACCAAATCGTTTTCCTGGTCTTGGTTTGACTTACTTTTGTCAAATCTTGAACCCTTGACGGCTGCTACAATTGCACGAAGTGGATCACGCTAATGCCCCTTTTATATGAGTTTAGAACTTTAAATGCCAACTCCTGCTTGAAGTGGTCTCAGGTAAAATCTGATATATTTTTTATGACATTACTAATTTCTTTTCAATGAGAAGTCATCCTACTTATAGTAGTCTGTGTTTAGCAAAATTGGTATAAAATTGCACAACCCTCCTTATGAGAATTAAACTCCATATTCATGCGAGTAATGCAAGTTTCATGGTTTTCTGGGGTCATATGATTCTTCCATTGCTAGCATCATCTATTGAAATTCTTCCTTCTTTTTCATTTGGTTTTTTGGGTCCGGAAGGTCTTTGGTCATTCAGACTATGAAACTTAATTTGGTCGCTCATGGACTCCGCTAAAGCTTCACTCACTCCCACCAATTGCAATAACGTCGACCGCCCCCAATTCATCGTCATTTTTAAAGTGAGATATAAATAATCTAAAAATATCCTCACTGGGGTCTCGATCCCGAATCCCTAGCTTCTGGCACGAGCACGAGCATTGGTCTTGAATCTACCAAAACCGAGCTCGAGAACTTAGTAGCCATCCCAACTTTCTAATGTCAAGCCCAAGTCCTGGGCATTTGGGTTTAGGTCCATCAAGGCCGAGCCCCAAACCCTAGCACCCAAGCCTGGGTTAATCAAGGCCAGTCCGAGAATTCAATACTAGTGTCTGCACCCAGGTCCATCAAGGCCAAGCCTTGAACTTGGCGTCCAAGACCCATTCTCGTATGCTTGGACTCAGGTCCATCAAGGTCGAGCCCAAAACCTTGGTGCCCATGCCCCAGTCCATCGAGGCCAGGCCCAGACATTGATGGATCGGGGTGTGAGCAGAAAGGTTGGGCATGAGTATGAGAGTCTCGGGCTTGGCGAGTTAGGGACCCACGCATGGGCACCGTGTTCAGGGCCTAGCTCAATGGACCCAAGCACTAGCCGGAGGACTTGGGCCCATCCTTAATATCACCAAGCCCAATGTCCCAGGCACGAGCATCGATGTCCTAGGCCTAGCCTTGATGGATTAGGCATGGCAACTAGGTTCTCGCATGTGGCCTAGATTGACCCAGGCCAAGGCACTTGGGTCTCGGGCCCATTTGCCGAGGACCTAGCCCCACTACTAAGGGGTTGAAATGAACACTGGAGTTCTCATGTTCAAGCATAAAGTTTCCAGTCTAAGTATTGATATCTAGTCATATTTTGAAAAATAATTTATGATTTTCAAAAGAGAAAATCATTTTCCTGAATTTAAACTTTGGTAGGAGAACATTTTTTGTTCACTAGAATTTTTTTTCCATTAACTTATTTTCTTAAGCAATTTAAATGCCAAATAATGAAGAAAATATTTTCTGCAAAATAAATGGAACCTTAGTGCAAAAAATTTGATTTACTTCATTGGATCCAATATGCTTTGTCCGTTTGGTTGATGTTAAATGTTTGTGAGTAATTAACTTAGAAATGGTTGGAAAGGGTGGAAATGCCGCTTACATGCCAACTAGCCCTCGCCGGCCATCACCAGGGTTGGACGGCAACTACCCAAGGTCACATGACCTTAATAAATCTAGCCTTAGCTAGGGTCGCACGACGACATCAACAACAACTCATTTCTTCTCCATCTGTCTTTTTCTTCTTTTATGTGAATATCTATATTTCTTATTTTTAATATATATTATAAATATTCTTTATTTTGGAATTATTTTTCTTTTAAAAAATCTGATAAAATGCCATGTCGTCATTTAACAATGACTCAATGGTCACATCGGTATTACTGTTTTTAAATTTTGACAGTACAACCAACTTAAAAAACCAAAAATGTACTTTTTGGGACCCAATTACATAAATTTATCAAAAGTATATTAATTTTGGGTTTTTTTGTAGTCATTTGGGGTAAATTTGTACAGGCATACCAGTTTGGAATTTTTCGTGATATTACCATTTTAATATAAAAAATTCATAATAAACAATTGAAATTAATCTCAAATACCTCCCTTTGTCGAAATCACAATGAAGAGACTGATTGATGAATCTTTCTTGTGTTGCTTGCTTGGTTCTAAACATCTGGAAGTTTGGCTCTCGAAAGCTGAATCTAATTCCTTGCCTCTAGGGCTTGACTTGTATTTTGACGTGCAAACCAAAAACCAAAAAAAATTGTTTCGCATTTGTATGATTAATGGATTCCGCAATCTTAAAATAATCCAAAGTTACAATATACTAGATGTTGTAATTATTTGATTGAGCAATATATATCATGCATTTAAAAGTTCGCTCTTCAATTTTGTCGTGAATTTTTTGTTGCTTGATTTTGTTTCTTTAAAGAAAGATCCACTTCCAGTTGCCCGTCTTCTTACCAATCGAAATAAGTGATCATAATAGCACATTTAGAAATTCTAGCTTAACAGTGCCGTTACAGTAGCAGCATCGTGGAAATTATGCCTAGGCTGGACACAAATCATAATGGATTCACAAGACTTGTAGGGTGTTTCGTGACCCTCCGATTAGTCAAGCCTTGACACCTGTGCTCCTAAATTGTTAAAAAGAAAATTTATCATTAATCAGATTAGATGGAACTTACACCTGTCAAAAGGGTGGATAGAGCTTTATGTAATATTGAGTAGAGGGTGGAATTTCCTTCAGCGGAGGTTTTTGCCCTTCCGACAGTAGGCTCAGATTATAGTCCCTTATTAGTAGACTTATTTCCTCGATCAGACAAACGACAAAAGGAATTTAAATTTGAAGCCTACTGGATAGAGGATGAGGAATATGAACAACTCATGATGGATATATGGAGGGGGTTAGCTGAAAGGATAGAAGGATTGAGCTATAAACTCAAACATATTACCATGAAACTCCATCCATGGAGTAAGAAAAAGTTTTCTAATGCCCGAAAGGCAATACAAAGTCTAAAAGGGGAGATGCAGCAACTAACCAATTGTGCAATGTTGAATTATGATAAGAATAGAATGCAATGGCTGAAAGATGAGATAGAACGGTTATGGAGACAAGAGGAAATTTATTAGGGGATGAGATCCCGCATTAAATGGCTCAAATGGGGGGATAAAAATACAAAAAAATTTCATGCAACAACAGTGCAAAGAAGACAGAGGAACAGACTCACTATGCTGAAAAACCCAAATGGAGAATAGACACGCGACCCTGGACAGATTAGACAGTGGGCCATAACTTTCTTTAAGGAACTTTATACCTCAGCAGGGGATCGAAACTTTCAGCCAATTTTGGATCAGCTGCCATGTGTGGTGACAGAAGACATGAACCAGACACTAACTAGAGCTTTCACACCTGAGGAAATCAAGCTAGCTACTTTCCAATTTGGAGCTTTAAAAGCACCGGGACCAGACGGATTGAATGGACTTTTTTTTTAGCACCATTGGAATGAAATCAGCTTAGATATCCATAAAGAAATTAACCAGTTTTATGAGTCTGGTCGTCTCAATCCAGAACTGAATAAAACTATAATTACCCTCATCCCAAAGGTCAAAAATCCAGAACAGTTGAATCAGTTCAGACCTATTAGCTTGTGTAATTTTGCTTACAAAATCATTTCAAAAGTGCTTGCTAATAGGCTGAAAAAATACCTCCTCCAACTAATTACCATGGAACAAAGTGCCTTTGTCCAAGGTAGGTTAATTCAAGACAACGTGTTACTAGTGCAAGAAGTGCTTCATCAACTGAGAACACGACGTCGAAGAAGGAAATTCCAAGCAATCCTTAAACTTGATATGAGAAAAGCCTATGACCGAGTTGAGTGGGATTTTTTAGAGGCTTGCATGCGAAAAATGGGCTTCCACGACATGTGGGTCTCTTGGGTGATGCAGTGTGTTACTACAGTCTCCTATGGTGTCAAAGTGAACGGGCAGCCTCTACCATATTTCAAACCCTCTCGAGGACTAAGGCAAGGTGACCCACTATCCCCCTATCTCTTCATTATAGTCTCAAATGTTCTATCCCAGTTGCTACATAAAGCTGTTGAAGACCGAAGCATAAGAGGGATCAAACTCAACGGGCATGTCCTACACTCTCCCACCTCATGTTTGCGGATGATCTTATACTTTTCATGGATGGAAAGCTTGTAGAATGCCAGAATGTGGCGGCTGTTTTGAATCAGTATTGTTTAGCATCGGGTCAAGCTACTAATTTAAATAAATCAGGGATATTTTTTAGTAGGGACTGCCCATTAACCCTAAAACAGAGCTTGACAACTAAGATGAGGGTCTCGGAAATTGAAAAAACAGGGAAGTATCTTGGAATTCCCTCCGACTGGGGCCGATCGAAGAAGGAGATGTTTGCCTGGATTTTATCGAGAGTAAATGCAAAACTAGAGGGCTAGAAAAAGAAACTTATGTCGAAAGCAAGAAAAGAAATACTGATCAAAGCAGTAGTGCAAGCAATCCCGCAGTATGCCATGTCGGTTTTTAAAATCCCACTATCTATGTGCCGGGCCATTTTAAGAAAAGTTGCAGATTTCTAGTGGAAAACCAATGATCAGCACAAAGGAGTCCACTGGAAAATGTGGGAAATGATAAAGGCCAGGAAAGAAATAGGTGGGTTGGGATTTAGGGACTTGATTATTTCCAACGAAGCTATGCTAGGCAAGCAAGCTTGGCGATTACTTCAGTAGCCCGAAACTCTATGGGGCAGGGTCTTTAAAGGGCTATACTACCCAAATGGGAACCTTTTACAAGCAGTAAATGGCAGCAACCCATCTTGGGGATGGCGGAGTTTACTAATTGGGAGGAATACGCTTATACCGTCTTCCCGATGGATTATTGGCAATGGTGACAAGGAGCAGATTCGTGAGGACCGGTGGCTACCTAAAGGTGTCATAGGAGGGCCAGCAAATAAGGGAGATCCTAAAATGGTGTCGGAATTGGTGGATGAAGCCCAAATGGCTTGGAAGGAAAACAGATCCGGGAATTGTTTGATCAAAATATAGTGAAAGATATCCTAGCAATTCCCCTAAGCAGAACAGGTCAGGAGGATCAAATCATATGGACAGTGACCAAAACAGGCACCTATACTGTTAAAAGTGCATATCATTGCCAACAAGCCATACAACATACTTCAAACCAGAATGAAGCATCCTCCTCCTCCTTCCAAATATCGAAAACCCTATGGCGACGCATATGGCAGGCAAACACACAACCTAAATACAAGTATTTCCTATGGCAACTATGTCATAATGCTTTAGCAACAAGAGCAAACCTGCGGCGAAGACAGATTATTTCGGATGACCATTGCCCACTATGCAAAAGCTTCCCAGAAACAAGCAAACACTTGTTCCTTTGCTGCCCATGGAAGAAAATGATATGGGAACACCCCCAAGTTCGGATCTACATAAATCAACACAACATCAGCCGTATAGAGGAGTGGATCCTTGAATTTCAACACCCAACGATCCCATTTAAGCTACTTACCCAGCTGATTTGGCAAATCTGGCGAGGAAGAAATAATTTCGTCTTCCGAAATCAGCGTCCCAACTTGACGAATCTCCTGGAATTAGCCCTCGACAAACACAGAACCATCAGTAAATGCATCCCCCAAAAAACTAAAGGAAAAGCCCAAAAACCAGACTCACTTGCTCATTGGGATCCCCCAGCTCGAGATGTCTTCAAGTGGAACATCGATGGCTCATTTATCAGCAACACCGGAGAAGCAGCAATCGCCGGAGTGTGCAGGAACCATGCAGGGACGCTGATCACTGGGTTTGCCTGGTCGGTAAGAGTAGAATCGACCATCCAAGCAGAAGCCGCAGCGGTGGTCGAAACCCTAAGATGGCTGGAGTAGAACAAAAACGCAGAAAATGAAGATACAAACTGGGAACTCCAAGCTGATCAGTTTGAGTTAGTGGAGGTGATAAGCAAGCTCACAGATCAGCTAAGGGCGCGCACAGATCAGAGCTGGGAGAGCACCATCGCAGATCACACCAGTTGGGAAATCAGGCCCTTGCTTCGTGAAGCCCATGACCTTTTAGCCAAAATTCGGCCCATCAAAATTACTCATTGCCGAAGAGACGCAAATGGAGCTGCTGACTAGGTTGTGAAAGCCTAGAGAAACAATATTTTACCAGACAACTGGGTCCAATATCCCCCATCAAGTCTCTTGGATATTTTATGTTCGGATGTAGCCCATCTAAAATATTATCAATGAAATCTACGTATCTTTTTCGACCAAAAAAAAAAAAAGGGTGCATAACCCATTTATGACCCATTTATATATTAAATAGGTCATAAATGGGTCAAGCTTTCTTTTTAAATGGGTCATAATGGGTTTAAAATTAAAAAGACTAAAATACATAGGTCGTTAATAGGTTAAAGTATAAACCTATTTAGAACCCAACTGCTTCTCATTCCTTTCAAAGGACTCATGTCCTCTCCTCTCCTCTCCTCTCTCAAATGAAAATGACGAAACCTTCCTCATCGCATGACAACGCATCATCTCGCTCCCACCGCTCTCATAACAGCTCCTTCTCTCGTTCACACGGCGGCATTGTCACACGTGATCAACACCATCGTCGGACCTCTCTCGATCTCCGACTATCGCTCGCGCTAGCACAACCTTAGCCACCCCGCCTTGCTGGCTTGATTGGCCATCAAAACTCAGGTGAGTCTCATTCCCCCATATGTGTGCGTAATTTTTAAAAAATAAAAATAATTTACAAAATTTAAAATAAAAATTATTAAGAATTCAATTTTTTAAAAAAAATATTAAAGGAATATAATATTTTTTTAAGATTATAATAATAAGTTTTCCTAAGTTTAGTTAGATTGGGAAGTGTTTTAACAATATGGGATGAGTTGGGTTAGGTATGGATCAGGTTGGGTATAGGTCAAAAATTTTATAGTTTAAATAGATCATAAACGAGTTAATAGGTCAATTTGAGTCAGACCATTTATGACCTAACCCAAACCCGACCCGACCCACCCGTTTAACAAGTCTAGATCATGGAACTCCCTCCAATTATGTCATTGATTTGGGATTACAAACTAGACATTGCACACTCAATTTCAAGCAGATTCAAGCATAATCGGCACCCAAACTGGTGACCCCTCAATAAGAGGCACGATTGGCATGATCGGAAGAAACTCCCTCCAATCCAGTTATTGAAATATGACTATCCATCGACCCAATTTTCCTTTATTAGTTTCACGCGTTAGCCGCGGTTCAAACTGCTCGCATACATTGGATCATATGTTGCCAAAACAAAAGAAGGGACTATAGAGTTGCAGCTTCTTGGATGCTTCCGGATAAGAGGGGCTTGGAAGACCTTCTACAACATCATATCAAGTATCACAAAATAGCCCCTAAATAAGTTATAGCTTTGAGAAACAGATCTAGCCCGTAGTCCACACTCAACAAGCTCCTACTCTACTTTCAATCTCGAACTAAAGAGAGCTTGGAGATCGATTTAAATCGCTTAGATCTGACAAGGATTGCCACCGGTGCAGATCAAAACCAGCGGAAAGTTACCATGCTTATTGGTGAAGTCCAAACTCGCGTTGGCATTTCACGTGTAGCAAATTAGATGGCGGATTGGGTTACAAAGGCCCATTGAAAAAGACTTTCTCCAGTATGGTCTTTGTGCCCTCCTCAAGCCCTATGAGCTCTTATTTACTCTGAAGCATCACCGATGTATGCTCGGACTCTATATGAATTAAATTTTCTTTCAGAACAACCAAAAAAAAAAAAAAAGGGGAGATCAATTCCTTGACCCACTTTTTTCCTTTTTACAAAATTTGCCTCAGCCGTCTCCTAACTTTTGACTTTGTTCAAACTTTCAAAGCGGGTTTTTACGTCATAGATTCTCTAGTCTGATTCTTCATTTCTTCTGAATGTGCAATGACGGCACGTCACATAAGGACAAAATCTACTGCGAGCTTAGAGTTAATGTTCAAAGGGTACTGCCTGCTCCAATGGGATGGAAGCAGTCGGAATTCACAAAACAATCGGCTGCTATTCCAGTCAAATGATGGCTCGAAGAGGACTTCTGGACAGCGAAATCTCCCCGTCCCTACAGAAAAGGAGGATCTTCTGTCTCACGTCTTAATCTGCATCGTTGGATATGATGAGATCATTGTGCTGAGCACTCCTTTTAGGAACAAAGTTACATCTGGAACGCTTTCTATGGCTAAGCCCACCATGTCATGAGCTTGCTCTCTCCTCCATCTGCAGGAGTGTCAACGGTTCAGTTCGAGCCAAACCGAACTGAATCCAACCCGAACTAACAGTTCGGTTTTTCAGTTTTCCTTTCTTTCTTTCTTTTTTGGCCTTGCTTATTGGAACCGAATTAAATAAGGGATGAGAAAGAAGAGATATTTTAATTTGAACGTTTAATTTCTATCCAGAATTTCAGTTCGGTTCGGTTTCGATTTCGGTTCTAACAACCTTAGCTTTTACCATGACGATTAAGAGGGCAATGCAGGCAAATTGCCCCTAAATCAACCCCACCGAGTAATATTTGAAAGGCACAAAACCAAGAATATAATTCAAAAATCTAGATAAGAATCAAATAACCTTAACCTTTAAATGACCCATGGTTTCCAAGGAAATTGAAGACCGGCGAACAAGGCCAAAAGACGAAATAGCAATTGAAACGCAAGGCCAAAAAGGAAGGTAAGGGTTCCCCAGGATAGCAAGTGCGTCCCCATGCTAACAAAAGAAAAGAGACTCTGGCCGTAAAGGACATATTATAGTGACGGCAAACCTCTCAGGTGATGGCTTTAGTAGCCTACTTTGCCAATTTTCGGAATCATGCCATGGATCCCATTTGGTTCGGTTTTGGAAAATAGTTTTGGGAAAATGCAAACATTTTTGGGATAAAGGGATTTTTCGAAATACTTTATTGTTTGGAAAATTGTAACTTTAAAGTGCATTGGAAAGTGACTTTGGCTTAAATACTATTTAGTAAACCCTACATTTGTAAAGGGCTTGTATTAATTTTAAAAAAATTAAAATCAAATCCGACAAAGCTCCATTGTCAACCAACTGCCGATGGCCAAATTTGGTTGCCAAATAGCCTCGCCTGAGGTCGAGGCAGCACCGCCTAGGTCACGCAAACCCTAGTGATGATCGTTGGGGATGTGCCACCCTTGAGGCAGTGATGGCCGGCCTCCGGCAGCGACTAGGGAAGAAGAAGATGAACGGTTGACCCAAAAAAAGAGTCAACGGGTGAACAATAAAAGTTAACTTGCATTTCCAAAATACCGAAAGTTGAAAAGTAAGTCCCCACCTATTTTGAGCTTTCAGCTTTCCCAATGCTAACATTTCGCCAAATAGACTTCCAAAAATGCTTGCCAAACGCCTAATATTTTTCCCAATGGACTTTAGGAGCTCAAAGCCTCTTGGAAAAATTGAACCAAACGTGTCTACGTTTGGCTTTTGTAGTTTTAATGATTGTGGCAGTAGGGCTTTGCTTGATTGGGCAAGCTCCTCCAACAACCGATGATCAAATTGGCCAGAGTCGTGTGACTAAATTGAGCAACCCATGGCAGGAACGAATCTAGAAAATTAAATTAAATTTTCTACTATTTTTAGATTTTTCTTTTATTCTTGTTTATGTGAGTCAGGAAACGATGTGGTTTTATATGTAGATATTTAAAAAAATAATCAAAAACCATGTAGAGCTAAAATAAAATAAAAAGAATATGTGTGCATTTCTGTCCACTTGAGACTAACGGACTTGACGGAAAGATTGAACCAAAGGAAAGTTACAAATTTTAGGACTGAAATATCAAAGTTTTAGGATTGAAGTACACGAACGCGTTGTAATTATCCAAATGATGCTGGCTGAAATCAAGCCCGCTAGGAAGAGGTGTTGGTTAATTATATATTTATTTCGTTTTGAAAGCGAGATGATAAAAATTTGTCCTAAATCCCATCAAAATGATATGGTATTCGTTCATAAAGACATACAAGTAGCAAGATTTAATACACAAACAATGTAGCCATAAAATCATAGGAGGAAACTTGCTGAGTAGTTGTAAACCAAGAAAGTGAATAAAAAATGAATTAGGAAATAGAGTCAAACCATTGGACATGATTAAGTCAAGATGCTGAACCAAAATAAGGATTATGCAAATTCAATTTCTTAATTGTACCAAATAAAAACTTAAAATGCCCTTATTTTCTTAAAAGATGACATGAAGTAGAACTTTTTCCCGATCAATAATTTGATATGGCCAAGTAATTCTCAAATGAGGGTCTGAGCTCACTAATCAATTAAATTTTCTTCAGTAGACTAATTACTTAATTTTTCCAACAGTTAGGACACGGCATTTTTTCCAAAACAAAATATGGATAAAAATGAAAAAATGAAAAAAAGAGAGTAAAAAATAAGAAAAGTCAGGGGTGAGCGCCTTAGGGCAACAAATCTAGGGAGCCGGCCCCACGTCGCTCTCCCTCACCTTCAATTCCTCCTCCTGTCTTCGTTCGGATTTTTCGAATTAATCTTCATTTGTTCTTTACTTATTTCTTGTTCTTTATTGTCCATATTTTGTTTTGAAAAATAAAATACCCCATTATGGTCAATAGAAAAATTCCTACAAGCTCAGATTCTTATTTGAGATAAAATCCACTTTGATCTCTATTTTGAAAAAAAATGATTCCATTCAAACCTTTACACGGAATTTCCCCCTAGAAAAACTGAAATAAGAAATTTATAGTTGGAAAGAAGGAAATAATAAAGGTAAAATATAGGGGTATCAAATGGGTGGATCGGGTCGGGTTTGGGTCGGGTCGAAAAGGGTCCGATTCATATCGATCCATTTAATCCGTTATGACTTATTTTCATGCAATGTAAATTTGATGACCTATATCCGACTCGACCCATATTACCAATACATATTAATATTTAACTTAATTTAAGAAAATCTACCCCCACTTATTTAATCCACTTTAAGCTTTTCACATATAAATTATTTGAATAAAAATTTCACATAAAATTTATAAAGTAAATTAAATAATAAAAATTAGTAAATAAAAAAAATGTGGATACCTCTAAATTGAAATAGTTTTTGGGAAATTATTTTTTTTTATTTTTTTTTTTTTTTTTTTTTCTTTCTTTTCCTTTTTCTTTTTCTTTTTCTTTTCTCTTTTCTTTCTTCTTCCTTCTTTTTCCCCCTTTTCCTCTGCTGGTGCCACCCGACGGCGACTGGCCAAGACGTAGGCCAGCGAGCCTAAACTCGACCAAGATCGACGAACTCGAGGCTTGGCTAATCTAGGCTTTGCTGAGGTTGCTAGCAGTGGTCAAGCTCGGGCTCGCTCGGATCTGACAAGCTGCGAGCTCTGTTGCGGCCAGGGAGTTCGAGGTTCGTCTACTTAGATTTGGGCGAGCCACGGCTCGGCCAAGGTCGGCGACCTCGTGACTCGCCCGTCCGGATCTAGGCTGAGCTCCGGCTAGTAAGCTTAGGGCTCGCCAACCAAAGCTCGATCGCAACTCGCCTGCCCAGATCCAAGTTCCAACTGGCAACAACAATCTTGGGATCGGCGGTAGTGATGGTGGCGTGATGGTAGGATCAGCAATGGAGGTCGAGAACGCATAGAGAAGGGGATGGAAGGATAGATGATGGATCTACCTAATAACTCACTCAACCCATATTTAATTTTCACTTTACTCATATTTGACCCATATTTAATTTTCACTTAACCCATATTTAACTTTCACTTGACTCATATTTGACTCATTTAACTAAAAGTGAGTCATAATATGGGTTTATGACCCATTTTGACACCTCTTGTAAAATGACACAAATGATCCCTAAAATTTTGGATTAATGCGCAATATAATTCATAAATTTTTAATTTGTTTAACAAAACCTCTGAATTTTACCTAATTTACAATGTCGTTTTTGAACTTTCAATTTATTTGATGTGATTCCTAAAATTTTTATACATATTTAATATAATCCTTATATTATATGAAAATAGTTAATGTTGTTGCTGAACTTGAATTAATAGAAGAATAACATCCAATAACTTCATATAATTCAAGAATTAACTTAAATATGTATCGAAAGTTCAGAAATTACAATGAATAAATTAATACTTTAAGAATAAAATTATACATTAAATTAAAGTTTATGAATAATATTCATTCCACGGACCATATTGATAACTTTTATTATTTTTCTAGTAAAATAAAAATTAAAAAGTCAACTATAGAAGTGGAAGGCCACTTTTTATCTTGAGTCGGTTTGGAGATCACGCAAAGACAGCGACAGCATAAGCAACGCAAAGACAACGTTGTCCTCCGCCCCTGATTTTGCGCGCTGTCCGATCAGATCCGATCCGCTCCGCTCCGCTCCGCTCCGTCGCTCTTCCTCCGATTCTCTCCGTCGCCCTCGCCGGAGAGAGGAATGGGCGACAATTACGTTTTTGACCTCCTCACTGGCCCCAGCCCCAGCCCCAGCCCAGGCTCCACCAGCCCTCCCCGGCCTCAGCCCCTCTTCACCATCCACTTCGAGTCCTCCTCGTCGGAGGAGGACGACGGCGAGGAGGAGGATGGCGGCGGCGGCGGAGGCGATGGAGCGGAGACGCGCCGCGGCGGCATCGCGTTCACCAACGAGCGCCTCGATCTCATGCTCCAGTTCTTGGATCGCAAGCTCTCCACTTCTTCTTCGTCCGACGCCCCTCCCGCCGGCGATGGAGCGGGCGGGGGGCGGAATTCGAAAAGCTCGGCGGCGCTGCCGGAGTTCGTGGGCCAGGGAGGAGGGGAGGGGGTTTTCAAGCTGCCGGCCAGGGCGGCGGTCCACCCGGGACGGCCGCCGTGCGTGGAGCTGAGGCCGCACCCCCTGAGGGAGACCCAAATCGGGTGTTCCCTGGGGACTCTCGTGGCCACCCCTTCTCAGCTGTGGGCCGGCGGCGAGAGGAGCATCAGGGTCTGGGACTTGGCCGCCGACCTTTACGCAGCGGCGGCGGCGGCGAGGGGCGAGGGCGTCGACACCGAACCCGACACCGTGCCGTACAGGGAGTCGGTGGATGTGATGTCGCCCATCTTGTGCTTGGTGGCCGACGAGGCGAGTCGGCTGGTGTGGAGTGGTCACCGGGACGGGAGGGTTATGTGCTGGAGCATGTCGTTTGGTTCTTGTTCTTCTTGTTCTTCTTCTTCTTCTTCTGTTGCTCCGTGTAGTAGAAAGACTCGCTTCAAGGAAGCACTTTCGTGGCAAGCTCATCGAGGCCCCGTTCTCTCCCTAGTAATCTCTTCTTGTGGTTAGCTCTTCCTGCTCAACCCGTATTGATATTTTCTAGATTCTTGTTGCGCATTAGAGACCAAGTTGTCAAGGCATAACCATTCAGTTTTACGTAATGGAGATCCCAGTTGCAGTGAATATCTAGTACTAACTGCAATGTAACAGTATGTTAACCTTCCCATGCACTATCCTAGGTTTCACACTTGTGCAATGATGACTGTTAGATGATCAAGAAGAAAATTCAACTTTCTATGGAGATGGATGGTACAATGGATAAGGGAAGACTTCAGAATCCAATGTTTTGAATTCTTGTACGAGATAAAGCTTAGCAGCTAAAAGGAGCTGTTATATCTAATTTCGCTTAGTGAGCATTGACCATTGTTGTTCATTATATATTTTACAAAGACCAAATCCACAAAATTAAAGGTAGCCAAACTAATGGGGAAAACTTGGACGAGAAATCACGTACATTTTCTCCCTTCCAATCTTTTGTGTCTTGGCGAAATGGAGTCGATCATTTTGGCTGAGAAGAACTCTATAGTTGAAGAGCTTCTTTCCTCTTTGGAATGGAAAAACTTCATCTACAAGCATCAATAAGCTCCATGTCACCCAATTGATAAGGGGTTCATTCTTTCTGCCCTGGAGTCTGAAAATTTGTTTAGTTTCCTTCTTTCATAACTTTGCGACAGATGATCAGAAAGATCGTTGTCAAGTTGCAATTATTGATATGTCAGTACTATTCTTTTTAGTAGTTATATTGTGTTCGAGATTGATGTGGCTGTGTATTTGGTGTCTAAAAGTCTATTGGTGCTTGTGCTACCAAATACTCTCATGGACTCTCAAAAAGGTTTTGTAAGCTGCTGTATGCAAGTTACAGCTCCAGTCACCAGATTGAACCTACTGATATTGCTGCAATTAATTGAATCGTTGAGTCTGTAAAGGGTTTATGGTGCATGTTTACTCAATGGGTTTATCTGATGGATATGGCTGAATTTGTGTTTATTAAGGTGGTAGGGCTGCATTTGGTTGTGTTTGTGATGAAGTTGGGGCTGAGTTGTGTCCAGTGTGCTATTCTTTGACAGATGTGAGAATATTTTAACTGTTCATTGGGGAGTGTCATGATGATTTGCTTAATATACCAGGTTTTTTATTTGTGTGATAATTTTGATAGAGTATGGCACCAGATAGATGCTTTAGTGGATTGTTCAGGCATGTTCCTTTTTCCATAATTGTGTGAGATTCGGCAATCTCTCTGGTATGTCAAGGTTCCATTGAAGGTTTCTTTGTTTGCTTGGGAAGCTGCTTGGGAACATATTTGACTTTGAATAGTATTTTAAAGAGGAAAAATACTGGCTAATAGGTGTTTTTTGTGCCATACTGAAGAATGGAGTGTGACTTACTTAATTTTTACATTGTAGCCGGGAACGATAAGAGTTTTCGCAATTTTAGGAGTAAATGGGTGACCTTAGGCACGACGCAACATGAACTTTGGGCTAGGAGAGGGACTTTCAGTTGGTGTGTTGGAAAGAAACAGATTACAAACGATTCTTCTCCTCTCTTTTTTTTGGCTCATTTGGAGAGAGTGGACGAAAAGGCATTTCAAGGGGTTAAATCCTCTTGGAATTTTTTTTAGGGATAATTGGTTATAAAGTCTTCACTTTTGGCATGGTTGGAAAGTTCAATTTGATACATCTAGTTTGTTGGAAAAGTTAAAAATAGTGTTTTGTGCATAATTTTGTATATGGGTCGCTTCAACCTGAAGCCATTTTGTGTGCGAGTGGTTCCCCCTCTGCACCTTGATGCAATCTTATTTATCATTAAAAAAACAATAATTGTGTGAAAGCAAGCAAAATCTTCTAAGTGCATAGATAATAAATGATAGAAGTACTTGACAACACTAACGCATCAAAATGTTCGACATTTTCAGGCAAATTTTTGTAGGCCTGGTTGTGCAAACTTTACCTTTGGTCCCACCTCTGGATCTATGTTCTGTTTTAGATACTGTATGCACCGCTCTGTTCTGCACTTTCATGTTATGATCTTTATTTCCTGACTAAACTTGCTTGTCTAGCTGTTTGTTTAGAAAATATTGTCTGGTAGGGATTATTGTTGCTAGATTAACTTAGAAGTGGCTATATTTTTTTCTCGTAGATACTAACATGGTTCCTTATTTTCCACCTTTTTTTGTTTATAGTGGAAATGCTGGACATCTTCCTTTCTCTGCTTATTCTATCTGTTCATTACTTATCACTGAATCCTCTTTTTTTCTTTCTGGGTATAGATCCTTCCATTGATTTATGGTGAATGACATCAAAGTAGATATGTGATTTCATCATCAAGAGCATTGTTTTCTTAGCTTTCGTTGAACCTAAGTCAGTTTCTCTTCAATTCAGGGGATCTGTGGTCAGGTTCAGAGGGTGGTGTTATCAAAATTTGGCCATGGGAAGCTATTGAGAAATCTCTTTCCTTAATAATGGAAGAAAGACATATGGCTGCTTCCAATGTTGAGAGCTCATATATTGACCCTCGGAACTATGTTGACGCAAATAATTTCAGTAACAGCTTAGCAGCTGATGTCAAGCACTTACTTTCAGATAATTATGCGGGAAAAGTGTGGAGTTTTGGAAATCAGTCATTTGCCCTGTGGTATGTGCATTCCTTGATACTGCTATAGGAGTTATATATAGCTTGATATGGCTCTTCGAACTTGTTTTCATGATTATTTTTGTCCAATCAATTCTTCATAATGAATTAGATTTTTTCATGAATTCTCCCAAACAGGTGTCTAATTCTCCACTTTTATTTGAAAATAAGCAACCATCACTATTCGAATTCAAGCATGGAATCTTCAATTTGCATACTACCATGGATATCTTTGCAGTGTCTCAAATGGTATTTAATATGAAATATAATGTCGATGAACGGTTCTCAGTCTTTATCTGGGGATAGGCAAGACAATTTATGTGGCTGGAGGCTTGTATATTGGTAGTTGTCAAGTCATATTCGAACATACCTAGATTAATTTTTAAGGAGCTTTTGCAAAGGAAGCTTATGAATTCATGCAATTAAGACAGTATTACTTTCAGTGCATGTATTTCTGTATGCTTTATTTCAACAGATTTGTTTTTCTTATTATGAGAATACCTGCTTAGGATATCTTTTGCATCCTCTCTTCAACCTAGCTATGGGTCTCTCTGTGGTCATCCTTTAGGCTTTTCTTTTTCTTTTTCCCCTTTTTCGTCTGGTTGACTATCTGCAATAGTTTACCTTAGCAGCTGTGTGTCTCCCCTTTCTTAATCATGGAGCTTGCAAATTTTCAAATTTAAATCTAAGTTTTGTTTATTGGAATAATTGCTTTGTGAAGGGACGCTTGTACGAGGGAGTTAGTGAAAGTGTATGGTGTAGATGGACAGGTAGAGAGCCGAGGCGACATCTCAACGCTGCAGGATTTTTCAATGGAATATTTGTCTGGTCAAAGAAAGGAAAAGCCACAGAGCTCCTTTGGTTTTCTTCAGCGGTCTCGCAATGTTATACTAGGAGCCGCTGATGCTGTTCGTAGAGCAGCAACAAAAGGGGCATTTGGAGATGATTCTAGGAGAACAGAAGCACTTGTTGCAACAATAGATGGGATGGTTTGGACTGGGTGTGCAAGTGGCTTACTGATACAATGGGATGGAAATGGAAGTCGTCTGCATGATGTCCAGCACCATTCTTTCCCTGTGCAATGTCTTTGTACACTTGGACTTCGCATTTGGGTTGGTTATGCTAATGGTTACATAGATGTACTGGACCTTGAGGGTCGTCTGATAGGAGCATGGGTAGCCCACAGCAGTCCCATTCTAAATTTAGCTGTAGGGGCTGGATATGTCTTCAGCTTGGCTAAACATGGTGGTATACGTGGTTGGAGCATGACATCTCCTGGACCTATCGACAGCATGCTACGTTCAGAATTGGTTGGCAAAGAGTTTCTGTACACTAGGATAGCTAACATAAAAATATTGGCTGGCACATGGAATGTTGGACAAGAAAAAGCTTCTGAAAACTCTCTCAAATCATGGCTGCGCACTGCGGCCTCTGATGCAGATATCGTTGTTGTTGGGCTGCAAGAAGTTGAAATGGGCGCAGGTTTTCTTGCTGTGTCTGCAGCCAAAGAAACAGTAAGTGACTTCTTTTGTTAATCATTCACATGGACTGTTCTCTTCTTCTTAGGGTCTGTAGCTGGAAATTGGAAAAGAAAACAACTCTTTTCCCCTATCATTCTGAATATACATGTTGTTTGTAATATCCAATGTTCTCTGCTTAAGCAATTAATTCTTGAGGAGAGTGCATATTTCTCTTTTAAATCAACCATCTGACTTTAGGGATATTCACAATTCTCTCCTATCCCACTCTTCTCAAATGCTTGTTAAAAAAATCACTAGCTGTTTCCTCTATCATGCTCTCCCACCATAATTTGCGATCCTCATTAAATTCATCGAGACTATGGAAAGATTGTGTGCAGTATATTTGACACCCTATGCAGCAGTGATAATGTTTCCAGAATGAAATAAAATCAAGAGAATTGCACCATATATCCTGCATAAACTAATTTGGTATTTCATTTTTAGGTGGGGCTTGAGGTTGAGGGTAGTACTGTTGGACTATGGTGGCTGGCTATGATTGGCAAAACATTGGATGAGGAGGGGTCAACCTTTGAACATATGGGCTCTAAGCAATTAGTGGGCTTGCTCATTGCTGTTTGGTCAGTTCTTTTCTTCTCTTTTCCTCTGGTCACAGTTGATATGGAATGTTCCTTTCTCCTTCATATTGGCAAGCACTCTTTACGATATGAAGAAATCAAAATGTATGGTTAACTGAGTTGCTACAGTGTATTAAAAGCTCCTACATTTTAAATAAGCTCATTTCTATAAGCCACCTCAAAATCAGCAATATGTAGGCCCAAAATATTTTTACCAGGGGCAAGACAATATGAAATGGTAGGGTATGTCTGCATTTTCATCAAAACTTAAAAGAGTATTCAGGCAAATTGTCTAAGTTAACCGTGTACTACATATGTAAGCAATTGCCTTTTCCTTTGTCCTTTATCAAGAAGTGGAAAGTTACTCCTCTGATGTGTAAAGTGTCTGTCAGGGTGAGAAATACTCTAAAACCTCATGCTGGAGATGTTGATGCTGCAGCAGTTCCTTGTGGCTTTGGGCGTGCAATTGGAAACAAGGTATACGCTTTTGGCTGGTTTTGTTGCTTATTGCTATGAGAATGTTTCGTTGTTGTAATCTCATGATACAATGAACTTTCATGAAGGAGCTTTGCCTTTAGTTCTCACTTTGTCATTTTATGACTTTATTTCTTGGTATGTTTGATCTCTGACTGATGACTTCACTTTCTGTTATTCTTAAGAAGAGTAAGGCATATCCTTTGCATGGTAAATTTTATTTAGGACATGTTGGGACAATAGATGCCCTTTGTTACATTTGGATGGGATATGGTATGATTAAGGTGTTTATAGACCAGGATATAGACCAGGATACAGAATTCAGTTTGAGTGTGAGATATGTCCAGTAAGTAGATGTTGCAATCCATGGATAATCTGTGCCTAACAATAAAGGGAATATGCTATGCTGTTACTCACAGGTCAAGCTTTGTAAGTGGTGAACTTTGAAATACTGTTTCTCCTTTTCTTGCCTGTCTTGCTCTCTTCATAGTAGGGAATTTGTGCCAGCATCCTTGTCAAATAAGCTTCGACGATTTTTGTTAATGGTCAAGGATGGTCGAGTTGTTGAAAAGGTTAAATTATTTCTTTGTTTACGTTTTGTTGATAGATTTTTAGCTTACATTTATGTTTTGAGAAGACACGTCTGACATTTCACATGGTCACTTTTAAATGCTCTCTACCTTGCCATCTGCCCCCCCCCCCCTTTCTCTCTTTTGCTCTTCTTCCTTAATATTGATTATTGCCGTTAACGCGGTTCAAATACAAACAGGGAGCTGTTGGTTTGAGGATTAGAGTGTATGATCGAATCATGTGCTTTGTAAATTGTCACTTCGCTGCACATGCTGAAGCAGTTGCTCGTCGGAATGCTGATTTTGATCATGTATATAGGAGTATGACCTTCACAAGAGCATCTACATTTTCCAATGTGGTAGCTGGTATACCATCAAAACTGTTATTGTGTTGTAAACTTGCCTGCACAGTGTTTGTATGTTGGCTTGCTTACAGAAATGGCTTGCCATTGATCCTTTCTGTTGCAGTCGGTGCTTCTTCTGCTGCTCAAATGCTCCGTGGAACAAATGTAGGTATAAAATCTCAACACTGGTATCATTCTTATATTATCTAGTTACATGTAATGATCTATGATGTTCTTTCTGCTTGGTACTGAATTAGTATTTATTCTCCCAGTCAGCTGAAGTCATGCCCGAGTTGTCTGAGGCAGACCTGGTCATATTTTTGGGCGATTTCAATTACCGGCTTGATGGGATAACATTTGATGAAGCGAGAGATTTTGTTTCTCAGAGATCTTTTGATTGGCTTTGGGAGAAGGATCAGCTCCGACTAGAGATGGAAGCCGGTAATGTTTTCCAAGGAATGCGTGAAGCAGTTGTTAAATTTCCTCCTACCTACAAGTTTGAACGGCACCATGCTGGATTAGGAGGTAGTTTCTCAATGTGAATTTTGTATCAGCTGTTGATTTACCAGATGTTCTGTCATTGCTGGTATATGTAGCCAATAAAAGAAATCTTATTGTCCCTAGTATACCAGGATGAGCACCCCTTTGTTGGTTGGTCTTGTAAAATTCCTATGGCTAATGATATTGAAGCTCCTGAGCACTAAACTTCTGTTTCCTCTAGGGTATGATTCTGGTGAAAAGAAGCGCATTCCTGCATGGTGTGACAGAATTTTGTACCGTGATAGCCGCTCGGCTCTGGAATCTGAATGCAGTTTAGAGTGTCCTGTAGTCTCTTCGGTAGTACGGTAAGTTTTACTATTATAGTGTGTAATGCTATTCTGTTAAAAGGCTCCCAAATGACAACATGTGATTTGGATGCATGTTGCATTTGCTTATCATGACCTTTAGTGTGCATGAGCATCCGGTTTAACATGGTACATGCAAGCATTGGTCTTCCATGTAAACCTCAGCTAATCTTAACAGGTCCCAGCATTTCAATAGAATTTGGTTTCTCATAAATACATCACAGGATTCCTATAAGCATTATTAACTCAAGCACCTGTTGCCATTGGATCCCCCCCTGTGGGGGCTTCCTGCTCTCTGCTTCTTCTCTTGTCCTAAGCATAGCTCTAAACTCTCCAATCCTTTGGATGGATGTTCTTTCAAGAGATCAGCGGAAGTTGATTCAGGCTTATAGTCATATATCTGACTATGCATAACTGCTGTGATTTTGCAATGTTTGATTGCAGATATGAGTCTTGCATGGATGTGACAGACAGTGATCACAAACCAGTTCGTTGTATGTTCAATGTGGATATAGCTCGAGTCGATGAGTCAGTGCAGAGGCAAGAATTTGGTGAAGTTGTTGCCCAAAATGAGAGAGTTAAGCTTACGCTCAAAGGGTTGCTTATGATTCCGGAAACCATTGTCAGCACCAACAACATAATCCTTCAAAATCAGGACACATCTATCTTGCGAATTACAAATAAATCTGGGAAGGGTGATGCTTTATTCCAAATAATTTGTGAAGGTGTCTCTATGATCAAAGACAATGGACAAGCATTAGACCATCACCCGAGAGGTTCCTTTGGCTTTCCGCAATGGCTTAGGGTAAGACTCTGGCTTTGAATTTTGTTTGATCTTGTGGTTTTACATATTTCTTGATGAATTTTACTTTTAATTATTAATATGAAGACATCAGCAAAAGAATAAATCAAGCCAGGGAGCTGATCTTGAAACTGGTAATGGTAGTTGATCTTCTGAAGATGTGGTAAATTATCTAGTATATGGTTGGGAATTGTAAGGTGGGTGCACCCTCTGATTGATTTGGCTTTGATGGACTTAACTTGTCAGCTAGATTGGAAGATTTAGCTCTTTGAAAAATCTTTTATGATTGTTGGTTAGGTTCAGTGGCACTTTGAGGAGAAAGATCAGAAAAATTATTATTTAGATGAATGCCATGCTCTGCAGTGGTCGACTGTGTTAGAAGCTGTCAACTAATGGGATGCCATGCAAATAATTTTTCCAGGAGTTTTATCATCTGTTGGATGTTGGCAGCCTTTTGTTAAATCATTTAAGTTAATGGGAGGATCTAAAGTGGAGTTGGCTAATTTAATTTTTGGTATTTTCATTAAACCAGATTTGCCCAGTTTCTGGCATTATTAAACCAGAGCATACCACTGAGGTATCAGTTCATCATGAAAAGTTCCAGACCTTGGAGCAGTATGTCGATGGAGTCCCTCAGAACTGGTGGTGTGAGGACAACAGAGACAAGGAAGTTGTATTAGAGGTGAGGGTGAGTAGCAGCTATATGACTGAGACAAGGAATCACCGTATTCGCGTTCGGCACTGCTTTTTATCCAAAGGGAAACAAGCGGACCATATATCTTTGGATTCCAAGCAATCACAAATTAATCTCCTTCACCGATCTGATCTCCAACGACTTAGTGATTCCTATGACATGGTGGACCACTTTCGGAACTTACATAGTCCATGAAATGGCAGGTGGTAGAGGTGCATAAGCTCGTGCATGGTTGACAGTGAGTGAATTGCTACAAGCTGACAGACTCTGGTTCACAAGCATTGCAGCCTTCCACCAAAACTTCGTTTGTTTTCTTTCTCAATATGTACAAAACTTGTTTTGGATTTAGAGGCCAGCATAAGCTATCAATAGAGGCAGTTACAGGGTTGGACATTGGATCTCGAGGTGAAGTTGCCACCAGCTTCACCATGTCTTCATAGCGGGGTGTCAAGCACAAGCAAGAGTAAAACGCCGGTGCTTACGCAAGATAAGCCAGTTTCTTGAGGTAAATTAAAACTTCAAATCAAGTGGCTGATTACCAATCTGAAGAGGAAAGGAAGCCACCGTGCGAAACTTAATAATCCATGGATAACTTTTTGTTATATATGTCCATTTCCTTCTCCGAGTCATTTTAAGCTTTAAGCGAGTACCAAATTTTCAGAAACGTGGAAACAAAGGTTCGTTGTGCTCGATTCCTGAGGATTGTTGTTCAGTCTACTAAGCCAACAAGGTCTATGTGCTTCATTTTTTCCTTTTACCTGTAAGAGCTTTCACTCTGGAAGTTGTGTTTAGTGGTGTATGCCTACCAATCACACTTGGGTTAGTTGTTTGTGTTATAAATTAAAAGTCATTTTCTCAATTTACTGATTTCCGATCCAAAAAAATGCAGGAGCCTTACATTTTCTGTAAGCTGTGACTAAGATGCAAATTTTCTTTTGGGTAGGACATTAGTATAAATAACAAGAATGACTAAAAATGCAGTTATCATGGGTCTCTGCATAGGGTGGCAACAATTTGACACTTAAAATTCCCAACCCTGTGATTATTTTTCCAGGGTTGTTACTTATGCATAACACTGATCGACGCAACTAATGCAGCAAAAATGTTCTGATGAGTCGCCCCTTCTGCTGAGAAAAGTCCCAACTACTAGCTTATAGAAATTGGAGATATCCCGATAGTCTTATCTACAAAAATTTCACAAGGATTTCGATATGCCGCATGGCTTTTGCCCGAACCATCGCCCGACGGTCTCATTGCCACAAGGAGCAGGATTGCCTCGCGATCTACTCCAATCCGCCATGGTTCGCCCAAAGTAGTTGCAGTTCTTTCTAAAAGGACAATTAACGACTGCTCGAATGTCCTTATGCTGTGTAAGGTTGTCTATCAAACGCGGCTCATAGAAATAGGCCTTTCAAAATATCCTAATAGACGTACATACCTGAATCAGCAGCAACACAACAGAGAAGATGGACATATATGCAGCAAACACAAATAAACAAACTGAAAAGCTTCAAATGGTGGTGCCAGTGTTTTCCGTTTAGCAGAGATGGGTATAGACCAGGAACCTTTCCTCCATTCCAAAGTACCCGAAAATCATTTCCCTAACCAAGAAAAAGTTCCCCTTGATGAATGAGAGGATTCGGAAGATACAGTCATGGAAGAGAAAAAGTTAGCTCCCCTCGTCTCCAAATGATGAAAAGGCATGCAGCATCCATACAAAGAGTTCATCATTGTATATGAAGATCTTACATTTCAGCCGGGAGTATCTATACCAACTACATTTTAAAGGAGTCATCAATAATCCAGCTCCTCATCACTAAATTACGAGTAAATCTTGATGCTGCAGTAAAACCAAATGCGTTTCCTTTTAGCAACTGATACAACTTCAGTGAACTAATTCTACATTTTAAGTAAACAGAAAGTAACGTGTCCTAATCACTAAGATACAAATTGTCCCCTGAATTGCTATTAGTTGTTTTGCAGGACCAAGTTGTAGAAAGGAAATATTGTGACTAAAACCAGATGCAATACATGCTCTCTCAAAACTTCTTATTCATCTGGGGCAAAGCGGAGACAACAAAAGCACGTTATATGTCTCTCTTAAGTAGAATCGATCTGCGTTAAGCTTGTTACCATCTCCTGGCCTGTTACATCATGTATCTAAGCCACAGAAAGAAAACTGCCAATTCTATGTTGGACGATGGTTTTGGCCAAAAGTCCTATCGGCTGTTGATAGACTCAGAAAAACAGACTACATTGAACAAAGAATTCGGCCAAACATCCTATTTGTTGTTCATAAACTCGGAAGGATGTCCAAGGTATGCCGGGCTTGATCAATCAGCTAGTACCAGTAGTTTAAGCTACAGCTGTTGGTTCTCTGGTGTCTGCAGCTTCACTTTCCAATTCTTTGACGGCTTTTATGAGCCCCCGCGTGATTCCATTAAGATGTAGCCCTCTCTCTTTCATTTCTGTCAACAATTCCTCTGCCTTCTCCCAATCCAACGCCTTCAAGCAAAGTGACTGAATTAGTTTATTGTATTCATCAACATTAGGCTGCACTCCATGATTCTTCATCTCACTAAGTAATTCAAGGGCCTTGTCGAATTCTTCAAGTTTGCAATAGCCACGGATGAGCGTATGGTAAGTCACTGGTGTCAGCTTAGAGTGCTTCCTTTGGGCCTCCGACAGGACTTCCCTGGCCTGATCCATCTCACCGCTGTTTGCATAAGCACTAATGATGACAGTATAAGTATACACATCCGGCTTCAATCCCCGAGCTTCCATCAATTTCACCAGCTCCCTAGCTACTCCCACCTCCTTGGCCTTTGAATAACTGCTGATCACATAGTTAAAAACTGCATTTCCCGGAGCTGGTCCTTCAGCAATCATCTTATCAAGCAATTCCCTTGCCCCATTGAGATCTCCACTCCTGCAAAGACCGCGGACGACAGCAGAAAATGGCTTAATAGCATACTTTCGTGCCTCCCCTTTTATGTCACCCAGCAACTCCCAACCTAATTTTGCTGTCTGATCCTCTCCACACAACGAGGCAATCAAAAACTTTAAACAGGATTGAGGGGGTGAGTTGCCGTCCTTTGCGGCTAAATAAACTGAGTAGGCACATTTGGCTTTCTTCCCCTTGCAAAGCCAAGATATGATCTTCCCAACCTTATCGCCATCGGGCAAGCGTCCTGCATTGAGCATCCTCTCGCACACGGACCAAGCGAGGTCATTCATCGAGCGCTTACAAAGCGCTTCTATAGCAAAATAATACGACATCTCGTCGGGAACGCATCCGAATTCATCAAACCTGTCGAGCACCTCAAGCGCAGCCTTCCCTTTACCCAACCTCGAAAGCGAAGCTATCAAAGGGTTGAGAGCAGCCGCGTCCAACACGCCATTCCCCTTTTCCCCAACCTCCTTGATCAAATCCCACAACGAATACACATCTCTCCGCCTCAAATCGCCACCGCCGGCGCCGCAAATGCACCGAACGAGAGCTCGGAGAACAGGGGCGGTCACCTCGAAATCGGGATGCTTTGAAGAAGCCCACCTGAAGAAGCGGAGGACGTTGTCGCCCACGAGGAGCGGGGTCTCGAGCACTCTAATGACGAACTGAGGACGCAGGGCCAAGCGCATCGCATCGAGGTTCGACTCCAAGGAACCGTCGGCGGTGCTCTGCAAGAGAGACAACACGCCCTCCAACTGCTCAGGGTCGATCTCGTCAACCTCCTCCTCCGCGCCTCCATCGCCGCCGCCGCCGCCGCCGTCGCCGTCGCCGTCGCCATCGCCACCCACGCCTTCTTCTCCTTCGGCCGCGAAGCCGTCCGCATTCGCGTCGAAGCGCGGCGCCTCGTCGTCGAACCCGGTCGTCTCACCGGAATCGGAAGACTGGTGAGAGATGGATCTTGCATTCCAGTTCAACGGAGCTCGGGGGAAGACGAGGGAGCACGGACGAGCGGGTGCCGATGCAGGGGTTCCAGACGGAACCGCCGGAGAGGTTCCGAGCGGATGCGAGCTCCGCCGCAGCCGGCGGAGGGACAACCTCAGTCCTGACCTCCACATTCTCTCTCTAACTCTCTCTCTCTCTTAAACCCTAAAGTGTCGAAGCAAGTAACAGCAGCAGCGTTTTCAAGAGTAGCCCTGTCTTCCGTTGTTGTCTATCAAGAAACTTCATTTTTCTTTGGGAAAATTTTCAAATGCATCCCTGAAAATGGTGATAATTTTTCAAAGACCCCAAAAGTAGGCTTTGTTTGAAAATACCCCAGGACCGCGGCGACTTTATTTCAAGAGTAGACGTTACAAATGGTCCCTGAGCTTTGACTTAATATACAATGTACTCCTTGAAATTTAATTTAGTGTATAATGTTGTCCCTGAATTTTTAATTTATTTAATATGATTCTTAGATTTTTGGCATATGGCCAATTTAGTCTGAAAATGTTCAATGCTTGAATTAATAAAATGACAATATTGAATCTCGAGTTCATCAAAAATGAAAATTAATGCCAACTAATATAATTTCTGAATTTTTTTGTACATCTCCAATTTAGTATCTAAATTGTATAAATTTTTTTGATGTTATTTGTAAACTTAAATTAATGAAAGGATAACACCGAATTCTGAGTTCATCACGGATGAAAATTATGCATTTTGTTTTATTCTAATAAAAGGCTGTTTGATTTCACTAAAACAAGCTATATTTTCAATCGCATAAATATCAAAAACATGAAATAAAGATACATAAATTAATAAAATAAGTTCATATTAAATAAGCTTAAAAACAAGAGGAGCTAACCTCAAATGGCTTTCTCACCGTGGGTGAGTTCTTCCCTGTCCCTAAGGTGATAGTTTTCCCTTTCTGAAACCCTAATATGAATTCTCTTATTTGCAAGGTAATGGCTATACACAAAGCTTTTCCACCAGATTAAAACTAGTACCCATCTCCTTCTCTCCTTGATTTCTAGCAACGAACAGATTGCTCATTTGTGAAACCCTAGGTTGAAGAAGACATTTTTGAGTCACGCTCCTCCATAAATGGGATTTTGTGTTGTATAGAGCTCCCTTCATTTCTCAAACAACCCATCCTCCCCACCTAGTCACACAAACCCTATTCAAAAACAAATATCAGTCTTGTAGACCATTCTTCCAAAGTCTTGCAGGCCACTCTTCCGATATGGAGGGAAGTCACGTCAAATGAACCGGGCTGCGGATTAAATCGCAAAAGCCCATAGTGCTGGGTCTCTTCCTAGTGACTGGGTCTCCAAGCCCCCACAAAACCTTTCACTTATTTTATGTTTAGATTTCAGTACTGCCTGTAATCCACCGTCTTAGTAACTATCAATGAAGAATTTTCTGACCAAAAAAAAAAAATAATAAGCTATATTGTTTAGTTATTCAACCTTTTTCAATGGAATTTCTTTAGCTATATACTTCAATTTAATAAACACTACTGTAATTTACGAATGAACTTGTTGGCAGTAAGATGTGTTTTCAGTTTGCTTAACTTTTCTATTTATATTTTAGTTCTATAATTAATGTCGCCTTCAAATTTCATCTTAATTAAGTGAAATGTGGTCAAATCAACGAAAATTAATTAATGTCATCAGATAAGCTTTGCTTTAGCATGTGAATACTATAACTACTATAATTGTTTTCAAAAAAAGCTAGATCATCATATATATCTATTTGTCCATTTATTCACATGTTTTCTTTAGTATGAAAAAGGCTAAAACTGAATGCAAAAGTTTAACATTGTAACTTACTATCCTTATTTTATCACCTAATAAAATATGAAATAAATTTTTAAATGGTAATCAAAAGAATTTATTATCCAAGCGCTTATCGATTCCAAGAAAGCAAGCTAGTCAATAGAGCAATTTCACTCTTGAAAGTTATGCACTTTGAACTCAAAGTGAAAGCGTGACAATTTTCTCATATCTTTAAGCAAAGCATGGCTAGCATTATCAATCATAAGCTTTGAACTAACAATATCAATTATAGCTTTAAAGTCAATCTCAAATGATGATCTTATGAAATTCATGTTATTTTGCAAAATTGAGTCATTACCACAGAGCCTAAAGTTCTACTCATATCAACGACCATATTCTTACAAATGCAGCAAAACCACCATGCCACCCTTTGTTTCTAATAAACCCTCTGCTCTAGCAAGTCTTAGGTTGCCTTTAAATGCTCTATCAATATTCAGTTTAATCCACCCGAAAGTTGGATGTTCCCATCTAACTAAAATAAGAGAAGTGCGTGATCCGTTTAATGTCTAATTATTCACAAACGAAGCTTTGACAATTTCCTTTGTGTATGACCAAATTACCTATACTAGATTCGAAGGGAAAACAAAGTTGTTAAGGAAAAGTGACTTGTTTCTTCATTGCCAAAAAAGCCACATACCTACTCCAAAAAGTATGCTCCAATTTTGATGAAAATTCAATCACCCTTTACCAGCAAGATTTGGATTCAACCATTGTAACAAGTTCATTGAAAAGATATCTCCCAAATATTGGTGTGGGACAAACTTAAGCCATATCATACAAACAATTTATTAGAACATGTAAAGTTGTTTCCACACAAGACTCACATCTCAAGTAATGTGGATTTACTCCCAAGTTGTGAAATGTCTTAATTCATTAGTTAACAAACGCTTATGAGTGGCTAGCCAAACAATCAAGCTATTTGGAAATTCTGATACTTCACTTGCAACAAAATTCTAAGGTGAGATAACCTTTCCATGCATGACACAAAGATGTATAGTGAGAGCCCTCTCAATGCATTCCCCTACTTGGAAAGAATTTCTTTGTACTTTCACTATTCCACAAACTTGCAAGGATGATGATGTAATATAATTCATGATAATAGGACCTGGGACACCTGACATGTGAAAAGTCCCTCAATGAAGGATAATTTAAGTCGATGTACATCTTCTCAAGGTCAATTTTGCAGATCATATACCTCCATTCTCCTTGGAGTTTGCTCATCGAGTGAGTTGCCTCTTGTGCGAAAATAACATTGTCCTATGTCTACTAGGAACAAAACTAGTTTGCTTAGGCAAGATGAATTGAGTATGCACTTCATTAAGTCTGTTCATGATCACTTTGTTGAGAATTTTGTAAGCAACGTTATATTGACTAATTGGTCTGAAGTCGCTAATTGATCCTAGTTGTTTCACTTTTTGGGATCAATACTAAGAGAATTTTATTAATGTTAGCATAATTATAATTCCCAGACCATGCCTCGACAATAAAATTAACAACTGAATTACCAACTAAATTCCACTTATATTGAAAGAAAACTACTTGAAAACCCCCGGCCAAGACATTTTGTAAGATTCCATATCAAACAGTCACGGACCTCTTCTTTGTTGACTGGTTTAGCCATATTCAAAGCTTGCAAAGAACTCAGAACTTGAAAACCGTTGGGCTGCGGAATCGCGATTGGGTTGGGTCATCTTCAGTGAATGATTATTCTTTAGAGCGTTAATTTTACATTTCCAACAACTGATTGTTATGGCATGGAAAACTTCGTATTTTTTATCCTCAAATTGCAGCCATTGATTTCTAGATTTTTTTATACTAGTGGATTTCTTCATGAACTAAAACATCAACCAACTCTTTTTGTAATTTTGCTTCAAATTTCAACCAAAATTTTTTTTTGTACCTTTCTCCAGTGTCTTTTAGATGTCTCTTAATCTGGCTAGCAAATTCTTTTTTCTTTTGAAAATGTTCCAAAGACATTCGGATTCCATTCCTCGAGGTAGTTTTGAAATTGGGAAAAAACGACATGAATCAACTACTCAGTATTCCAATTAAGTTGACCAAGCTGCTTCAAAACGAAAATGTTTTACCTCAAGTGTCCTCTCACAGTATAGAGCAATCGAAAGAGAATGATAGTCATATTTAAATGTTGGAAGTAATCATATCATCGCATCAACAGATAACAAACACCAAGAAAGATTACATAATGCTCTGTCAAGTCGCTTGAGTACCTGATTATACCATACCACTTGGGCCCACTTCATGTAAATTTCATTCCCACCCAACCAAGATCAATTAAATGTCATTTGTCAATCCACTCTCTAAACCCATTACATTTCACGGCATTGAATGGTGCACCCCTTTCTTTTCATCCAGAAAATCAATGCCATTAATATCACTAGTGACCATCCAAGATTCTGTAATTGTGGCAGTTACCTATTCAAGATAATCCCGCAATTGTGCTATTCCTCTCGAAAAGCCTTGTTCCTCAGCCCAAGTATAGTTAGGTAAAGCGAAGTTTCTTGATTATTTCAAAAGCATGATCTCCACTCAATCTCGGTTCAACAATTATAAGATTTATGCAAAAGAATCAAGTCCTAAAGCCGTTACTAAATTTTTTCACTCCCCCAACTTTGGCAATTCCACGTTACAATCGCATTAAATAAAAAATTTGAAAGAGAGAAAGGTAACTAGACAGGGCCATATAGCATTATAAGACTCACCATATCAATATCCTCATTAGGAATCAAATGAGTTGTCTCCTCAAGAGAATATGGAATCTCCGACACAGTTGATGATGTTCCTTGACCGATCAATATCATCAAGTAGTTTGGTGCTGCTTGTAGGACATCCTTCGAAACCTGCGGCACATTTTGATTTGAAGAGCTCTTTACTAGAGAGATGCACAAGGGGAAGCATCATGTTGTCAAGGTGTGATTTTAAAGAATTAAATGGCAACACGTATAAGTTATCTTGAGCGGAAGAAATTTGTTGGAAGACCTTTGTTACTGTCTTCAGGAGGAGGGCATCGCAAAACTATAGTTATTTGCTCATGAGGCTCAGATGGTCCCGAACTCTCGTTTTCTGTGAACAAGTCCTGTCAAATCAACATATTTACCTTTCTTTCTATTTTTTATCCTGACAACGTTTTCATCCTTTGAAATATATATCTCTTGCTGACGCGGACCATTCAAATCCTCATATAAATTTGCTTGAGGTAGCACTGAAAAGGGGAACCTCGAAGCAACCATGTCCTTTTTTCGACTATCTGCTGATGCTTTTTTAGCTTGTTGTCTCCGGCCCCTTTGGGTTCTGTACACAACCATCCATGGGCCAAACACATTTTGGGGCTACCTTTGAACTTATTATTGTTTTGCCATGTTCACTGCAGGAGAATCGGGCATAAAGTTACCATTCCCAATTTCTTCGGCCATTTACCCTTTTTAGACCCAAAGTCATCTTATTAGAGGCCATAATGACCACATTTAAAACAAATCAGATGGATATCGTTATACTCCACACATCTAAGTTTTCCTTCAAGAAAAATTAAAGGTGTTACAGGGCGTGTTAAGTCGACTTCAACACAAAGATGAGCATTCTTCCCTTTAATGGCTAGAACTACAGTAGAATATGCTTTTAATGGTCTTCCAAACAACAAACCAAGTTGCATTAGCAAATCCTCATGAAAATACTCAATAGAGATATTGGGAAACTTGACCCAAGCCTTGACCTTATCAATTGTTGCGTCTAGATCGAAATTAGATGTCATCTCCTAATAGCCAAATAATAATCAAAGATCATCCAAGGTCCTTTCCTAAGGATATTAAACTGGTAATAAGGATACTAAAACTGCCATAATCATCTTACAATCCCACTTTAGTACAAAATTTTTTTACCGGCTCACTTAAGTGCCAAATCAGAAAAAAAAACGATCAAAAACTTTCGACAAAAAAAATTATGTAGATTTTATAATTAAAAGTTTTATCTGAGATGCTTTTAAAAAAAGAAAAGAAAATAGTCCACATGGACTGATAAAATGATGTTGCACAATCCAACATCGTTGGGTTGTGTAAAACGATGTTGTTTTTTTTTCTTTTCAAAAAGTTCTTCATTACTTGCTATCGAAATGGTGGATTACATTCATTACTGAAATCTAAACATAAAATAAGCGAAAGAGATTACGGGGGCATGGAAACTCAGTTAATAGGGAGAGACCCTGAGCTGTGGACTTTTTGTGGTGACCCCCTTCTAGGGTCCGAGCAACAGGTTATCTTACGACATTTCAAGATTTGTCGCCGCCCCGACTTCAATTGTCTCATATTTATGCGCATGTGGAAATTATGAACATATATTCCCCGACACAAATATCATGGGAACATGAGATACAAACATCACAACCGCACTTCATATAATACATGAGTAGTGATGATTACATGGCTATCCTTGGCCCCATGCATTTTACATGTTGTAAAGCTCTGTTTATATACATCAAAAGAGCTTGGGTATCCCTATCTTCGCTACAGTGGTACTAGCCAAAATTGGGAACCATTTTCTACTTCGGGCCAGTACTTATTATTTAGTCTGAATCCTCGGACAGGTCATCATCATCGTTGTTGTGATTTGGATTGTCGAACCCGTGAAGGGGTCCAATCCAAGTGTCCTCATATCACCTAAACCATGCCTCGAAGTACCTTGGAACAAGCTCATCCAATCCTTTTTCGATCCATACGGTGGATGAGACCTTGTGATAAGTAACACCATTTTCTACATCTATCACATCCGAAGTAGTAGTATAAATTTTTACGGGGCAACCAAAATGCACAGCAGCCATATTCTATGTACCAGTAAAAGAAATAGGGGTGAGTACTTAGAATACTCAGTAAGCATAGTTTCTAACCTTTGACTAGAACATCACTTCATCATCAACTCCAGTCAAGACATCTTATGCAAACCATGTCGAAGGCAGATCAATTGCAAAGATGCAACTCTGCTTCTTGCACATGTATTTGGCAACTCTTGCTATCATTCATGAAATGTGATGCGTGCCATGAGTTTATGCACTTCTAGCATTTATTTCTTGCTCATGCATGCCATGCTAATTAAGTTTTCTCTTATGCTCGGGACTCGAACCCAATTCAATTTGGGATTTTATCCAGGCTTCTGGCTTTATGCTAGCTTCTAGGACTCAAACCCAATTAACATGCTCGGGACTTGAATCCAACTCTCTTACCAACCTCTGGCCCCGTTCTCACCTTTTCTCATCTTACTCGAGCACTTATCCCCTTTTGAGGGTGTACTCAAGCCCCATGCACGTGCCATGAATCATGAATTTCCTACCCAAACAATATGCACGTGCCATGAAATCATGAATTCCTTTGTCAACAATCCCATGAACAAGCCTAAGCCCAAGGCTCTGCTCGAATAACAAGCATAAAGGAACCGCCCACCAATCCAAGACATGAACTTGGTACTCCTCAATACCGAATCACATCTTATGACTATGGGCGAACATCGACTTGTATCGAACATAAGCAATGAACCATGGCTTCATTATGGTCATGCAAGAACTCATGTGCATGAACAAAGCTTTAGCATACATAAACATATATAATCACCAATCAATCTACCCTCGGCTTGTTCAAGAGAGAATTTCCTAGGGTCAAGGATGTCGTGAATGTTACTAGAGAAAGGAAGAAACTACACTTACCTAGATGAACCTCGAATTAAGAACACGAACTAGAGAAGGAGGGGCGGCTTGCTTGTGGCCGGAAGAGAGAGAGGCGAGAGGAAGGAGGAGGAGACGTCCAAGAGGAGGAAAGAGGAAGTGGATGGCAAATGGTGAGAAATAAGGAGGGTTCCTCCTATTTATACTCCTCGGCACCATTATTACTAAGCCAAATGATCCACTCTTTTATTTCCAAGTGGCCCGCCTATGGTTCTTGGGTGGCAAGCCTACTTGACCAATTATCATGTCTAAGGAATGAGTTCGTACGTCTAATTGATCTTGCTTGGCAATCTAATTCCTAGATGTTATTGATGGAGGACCGCTTTTCATCCTCTCATTGGACCATTTATATCTTCGCATTTATGAGCAAATAATGTAACTTGAAGATGATGGCATCTATTTTGTCAACTCGGCGTCTAGGCTCTTTAGGTTCATGATAAAGGGTTCGGGTATCGCTTTTCGATTGGTCCATGTGTACAACACATCTTTTCTTGGCCGCCAAGGATATTTTTGACTCATCATTACTAATCTTGGACTTTGAGTATTCAAAGCACAATTCATAGCCCTTCATTTAATGAGAGGTTTTAGAGTATTCTATGCTTTGTCATTTTCTTCCCTAAGAAGGCGGTTTGTGGAAGTCGATCGTCTAAATTGGTTAAGGGGTTGAAAGAGGAATTACTTGCTGCACCCTTAAAAATCCAAATCACGCGTGCCCGAGGTTCGGCCATTACACCCCTTTGATCACCCAAACCATTCACTTGGGTGGTCGGTTGGCCTAGAGGATCGGCCCACTAGTCGGCTTAATGACCGGCCTTGGGGTCGGCATGGTCAGCCTTGGTCGGGTCCAAGATTGGCCCTCGGGCCGGTTTCTAAGCCTATTGCTGGGCCTATCGCAACCATTCCTCTATTTTCAGTCATTTGTCACTAGTCGGTTCAAGGACAATTCTGAGGCTATCCATGGTCTAGCACTATGCCAATGCACTTATGGACCTTAGAGTTAGTGATGGAATCGTCGGGTTTATCCCGGGACTCATTTCAATCAGCATCCAATCCATCTGCGTGGTCCTATGGTCAGTGGATAACTGATCCACAATTGAATATCACCAATTCAAGATTCTCTTCCGATCACTAAGAATTAAATAGGAAATTATGCACTTTTGGTCGGAAGATGATCGCATTTAGTTGAATTGGATCGTCCGTGTATCGGTGTATAACCAAGTGAAATCACCTACGGCCGGGCATGACCGATCAGGATCAACCCATGACCATTCATCGATCTATGATCATCTCATAATCAATTCTTATGATCCAAAAGTCATCTTATGAGTTGGTGATTCAATCCCACTTGTATGGTCAATGGCCAATTCGCGGCCAACACCTCGGCCAATTCATGGCAAGGCGGCCAATCAATTGAGTCATGACCTATCCTCGATTCATTACCGATCGAATTGATCAATCCCATGACCAATGGTCAATGGTCAATCTATTAGGGACCTCTTGGTTGTTCCTCACGGGGTCGACACCGAGGGTGTTACACTTTTGCTATCTAATATGTGGCCCAGGTTAGTTTCTCTTGGTTCAAAGATCAATAGAACACCTTCCAATCGGACCATCAACTCACGACAATCCATCACTATGGACTTGGAAGCCCATGAAACTTCCACTTGGCCCAAGATAACCTCCACCATTGATAAGCTATCACTCACTATTGTCACTTGCAGATCAGTTCGAGATAGGTGTACTTTGCTCCCACCCGAGTTTCGAGCTTCCTTCAACCAAAGAAAGGCTTGACGCATAGCTAGGGTTTCAGCGACAAAGGCCGATGGTGCGTGGATTTTGTTTGCGAAGCCGTCGATGCACATCCCGTCACTTCCTCTACAAATTCCGGCGACCGAACTCTCCATTATAGAGCCCTTCCATGAGTAGTAGGAGTGTGCAATTGGACTGGATTTACCTGGACCCAAACTGGACCACCCGAAAAATAGGGTCACAAACTGGTTCTCAGTTAAACCGGTCTAGGAATCGGGTCCAAGCAAAGACCCACTCGAAACTGCATCGGTTTTGATA
This sequence comes from Corymbia calophylla, assembly GCA_014182845.1. Lineage (NCBI taxonomy): Eukaryota > Viridiplantae > Streptophyta > Magnoliopsida > Myrtales > Myrtaceae > Corymbia > Corymbia calophylla. Next base: position 23,278,633 of record CM024693.1, read on the forward strand.
TCGATTTTTACCTTGTTAGAAAAAATAATCATCTCACTGTGTAGTGTCTTTGAGTTTCTCTGTCTTCAAAGAATTGTTAAAAAAAGAAAGTCCCATCTCTAAATCAAGTTAAGAGAGAATTGTCTTCAAAGAATTATTAAAAGGAACTGTTCTTAAACATTATTTTCTTTTTTAATGGTCCCACCTTCAACTATAGTAATGGTCGTGGGACAAGTGCTACTAATATTGTGGCACTAATTAAAGTATTCTCAGATCCAACTCAAGAAAGATGTCCTCTTAATAACAGCTTCATTGCATACACATGAATATGCGCATTAGATCATGTCAATAATATTTGTGGGAGTGAGACTAATATTAAATTCATATTGTTGTTAATATTTATGCATTGTTAAGATTTTTGCTTTGTCTTATAACGTTATGAGGATTACGTTGTTGTTTTTTTTGCGAATTAATGTAAAATTCAAAGCCGTATAGGATATCGGACAGTTCAAAATAGGTTCCATTGAAAATAGGGTAGGCCTTATTCCCGGACCGGAAAAATAGGGTCGGGTCCAAAATAAAGTCCAATAAAAACAGGGTAGAGTATATGGTCCAAAAAATAAGAACCGGTTATAATAGGGTCGGATACAGGGTCCAGGTTTGGACCCTACCCACCCTGGACTCAATCACCCCTAATGAGTAGTCAGCATTCGGTTTAAGCGAACCTTGAGCTGGAGAAGACCAGCTTTTCTTCACAGAGGTATGGTCGTTCTCGCTATTTTCCATACGTTATTTTTCAGACAATTGATGCATAAGAACGGCTCCACTAATTATTGAACTCCAATTGGGTTTTCTCCCTTGAAAGATCAGTGCGTTTCAAGCCTTCCATATAAACCAAACGATGTTTGCAAATACCGCTTTTGCTTGTTTCGAAACTCCAGATTTGAGGTACTCGCAAACCCATTTATCCATTCTTGATATAGCTGTAGGGGAAATTGCGATGCTCGACCATATTTCATATGTCTAGCTACATAACGTGAAGAGATATTCTATTGACTATGGAGATTGGTTACCAATAGGGCGTATTGTCTCAGGTACAATCTTCCTTCTGTAGAGATTAATCTTTGTAGGAAGTCCTTCACTACACAAATTCCACATGAATTGCCTGATTTTGGGATAATTCTGTAAATTCCAAATTTTAGTCCATAAGCTTTTAGGAACTTGGTATGAAGAGGAGGCCTAAGTGTTTGTTGTTGTTGTGTTTGCTTCTTGCAATTTATTATACCCACTTTTCACCTTGTATATTCCTGAATTGCTCCCTATCCAAATTAGTTTGTCTGGCCTTGGATTTATACTTAGGGGAGTTGCCACATTCTCTTACACCATGTTGCTATCAAAGATATCGTTCAGTAATTGAATATTTTATTCAAGCAAACTTGGGTTAAATTAAGTTAGCCACTAGTTTGGGTTCCGTTAGGTTTGTTGGTCCTCCTATTTTTCCGGACATCAGCCATATGTCTTCTCTCTTATAATTTTTTTCCATCCCCAACCTCCCATTTCATTTTTGGTTCTATCACGTCTCTTCCCATAAGTATGCTTTGCCAACCCCAAGATGGTCTGGTACTCTTCTTAGCATTCCAGAAGTTACCATTAGGGAAATAGAGGCCTTTAAAAATCCTGCTCCATAAGGCTTCTAGAACTTGACTCAATCTCCAAGCTTGTTTCCCTAGCATAGCCCGATTGAATTCAACAAGGTCTTTAAACCCCAAGCTTCCTTTATCTTTCCTAGTCTTTAGGTGTCCCAACTCTTCCAATGGATTCATTTTTGTCTCACATTTTGCTTCCACCAAAAAGCTAAAATTCTCTTTTCTATTGCTCTGCATATAGAGAGGTAGGGATTTTGAAAATATTCATAGTATATTGTGGTAATGCTTGAACAATCATTTTGACCAGCACCTCTTTACCCACCTTCGATATCAACTGCTCTTTCCACCCCTCTAATTTTCTATCAACCCTAGCTAATAACCAGGAAAATATTTGTTTCTTTGTTTGACCCTAATCAGATGGTATTCCCGAGTATTTCCCAATTTTCTCAAATATAGGAACTCTCAATTTTATGCAATGTTCATTCTCAACTCTTGTGGATAGTTTTTCCCAAAAAATACATCAGACTTGTTTAAATTAATAAATTGACCAAAGGCAAAACAATAGTAATCGAGTATATTTGCAAGGTTCTAGGCCTCCCTAACTGTACCATCTAAGAAGAAAATGGCATTTTCCACAAACAATAAATATAAGAGGCAAGGGTAGTGAGGATTCCCTTAATGCTTCCATCATTAACAACTTTATTCATGAGGTAGGATAGGACATTAGCCAATATTATGAAAAGATAGGGTTATAGTGGATCACCCTGTCTAATCCCTCTTGTAGGAGTGAAATCTTCATAGGATTCTCCATTTACTCGAACGTTGAATCATACAATCACAAAAGAAGTCCCACTCAACTCTATCATAGACTTTTTGCATATCCAATTTCAGCACAACTTGAAACTTTCCCTTCCTCTTTTTGACCCTTATCTGATGAAGAACTTCTTGAACAATAAAGATGTTGTCTTATATTTGCTAACCTCCTACAAAGGCACTTTGTTCGAAGGAGATAATATGTGGGAGCCAAGGTTTAAGTCCGTTCACCATAACCTTTGCAATAACTTTATAATTGAAATTACACAAACTTATAGGCCTAAATTTAGTAATACTTTCAAGGTTCGCCACTTTAGGAATGAGGGTAACATGTGTTTTGTTCAAGTCAAGATCAAATTTACCTTGATTAAAGAAAGAATCCACTAGTTTGAACATATCCTCTTGAATAATAGACCAATGACTTTGGTAGAATAGGCCACTCAATCCATCTAGCCTTGGTGCCTTAGATGTTCCCATTTGGAAGACAGCTTTCTACACTTCCTCCTTGGTAATTTTCTTTGTTAAGGCCTCATTCATTTCCTCAATAACAATCAAGGGGCATTGCTCTATAACAAGCTAATAATACCTCGACCAACCGAAGTGTACAAATTGTTGTAGTAATTTGTAATGTGTTGTTTAATGGTATGAGGATCTCGACTCCATATGTTCTCATCAAGCCTTAACATAGATATTTTATTTCGTTGCCTCCTTTGAATAGTTGTAGCATGGAAGAACTTTGTATTTCTATCTCCCCACTTCAGCTAAATTAATTCTAGACCTAATGCCTCAATACATTTTTTCTTGCCTCCAAAGTCCTTCAATTTGCTCTATTGTTTTGTGTATTCTTGTTGGCTCCAAAGTTCTTTTGTTCTCTCCTCACTATCTTCTTTGTCTTCTTCTCCTTATTCACCATCCTCTCCTCCGCCGCTCATGGAGCCACCACCAACCTAGATAAGCATCGTCATCTCCTCCACTATAGCTGTTGGTAATTCGGATAGTGTCGATTATGTCTTATCTGTCACTGATTATTCATCGTTTGATGGATGGATTATGGATTCTAGTTGTTCTTTTCATGCTACACCAAATAGAAACTAGTTTACTACTTATCAGTGCACGGATAGTAGTAAAGTGCAGTTGGGGAACAACGCTAAATGCGATATTGTAGGTGTTGGCGATATTAAAATTAGAATGCATGATGGTATTGTGAGGACATTGACTGCAGTGAGGCACGTTCCAGAGTTGAAGAAAAACTTAATTTCCTTGAGTGCCCTGGATTCAGCTGGGTGTCGGTATTTTTCAGAATGTGGAGTTCTGAAAGTTGTTCAAGGTGCTTTAGTGATAATGAAAGGAATCAAGCACAATGGCCTGTATGAGCTTCAAGGTGAGACAATGACAGATTTCGCTGTGGAGACATCAGAAGCATCAGTTCGAGAGTCCGAATTGTGGCATATGCGTTTGGGGCACATTGACGAGAGAAGCCTGAAGGTTTTAAGTGAAAGAAATCTGCTATGTGGTTATGTTGCTAACAAACCGAATGTATGCGTGTGTGCCGTGATTTAGATCAACGGCGGAAAGTGCGGTTCATGCGATAGTCAAAGAAACCACGGAAATTGCAGAGTTACTTCACTTGAATGTTCGTAGGTTGTCGCGGTTTCCTTCTAGGAAGAGTGCCAGATATATGTTAACAATTGTTGATGACTACTCGATGAAGACATGGGTATTTGTACTTAGGCACAAGTTTGATGCTATTGTCAGGATCATGCAATTGAGAGCTTTGATCGAAAAGGAGACTGGTAAGATGATCAAGCAGGTGCAGACTGACGGTAGTATGGAGTTTTGCTTGAAGCTGTTAAACGAATTTTGCATGAAAGAAGGCATAGTGAAACACTGCACTTTTGCCAATGAACCATAACATGTTGCAGAATTGTTGAGCAGAACATTACTAGAGATGGCCCACAAAATGATCTCTAGTACTGGTATGGCTAGGAGATTCCTAGCTGATGCGCTTAGTACGGCTTGCTACCTGATGAATAGATCCCCATCGATTGCAATTAAATATCGGACTCCCGAAGAAGTGTGGTCAGGTAACGTTGCTGATTATTCTATTATTAGAATATTTGGTTGCCCGTGTTATGTTCGAGCGAGTGATGGTAAGCTCGATGGAAAGGCAAAAAAATGCATATTCCTAAGCTATGCACAAGGTGAGCGGGGTTATCGGTTGTGGTGCCCGGAGTTAAATTCACCTGTTATCAGCAGAAAAGTTACGTTTGACGAGTCTCCAGTACTTCTGGTTAGGAGTGGTAATAGCAGTGCTTATACAGATCTGAACGGTGTTCAGCTTGAGGTGGAGTTTCAACCAGAAACTCCTAAGGTAGCAGATACTAATGTAGTAATCAACACAGATGTTGCTTGTAACGAGGTGGAGTTTGTAAAGCCAACAGTTGATGTAACTGCTGATATTGACAAGGTACGTATTTGATCTCTTGACAGATATGGATGTAACAATGGTTTTGCTTTATCTGTGGTTAAGGAGATTGTGTCGAGAAATCCTTGCGTAGCAGTTAAAGGTGCATGTGGAGTTGGTGTTCTTATGAGGTCCTCGATTATGGCGAAGTTCAAACAAGATTTGGGCTTGAAAGATATCTATGGCGGTTGAGTCCATCGGGGCTATGGGAGAGAAGCGGTAGAGTTCGAATTTTGAAGCGATTGTCACTTGGCTCAAACGTCGAGCCAAGGTGGAGATTGTTGAAAATATGTCTCGAGTTTGAGCCCAAAGCGAAAGTTTGATTTGTTTCATAATCTTAGTAGGTGTGGGTTTCCTAATCCTAGTAGGTGTGGGTTTCTTAATTTATTCTTTCCTACTCCAAGTAGGAATGGCTTTCAAGAATTGGAGAGTCCTCAAGTTCCCTATATATATACGGCCATGCGTGGAGAAGAATTGGGCCATTATTGATGCAAGAGGTCTTAAAGCACTGATTCGTCATCAAGTGCTTAGGAGGAAATTTCTCCGTTGATTTCGTTCGAGCAATTACGCCAAGAAGATTCAAGTGTTTGTAGCCGATTAAATTCTTGTGGTAAGAATTTGTGTATAATTCCTTTGTGAGATTGAAAGATTATTTCACGAGGAATTGTGGAGCTAAACACTGCGTGAGTTATTGGGTGTAATTGGGGCTTGGGAAACACTGAGAGTGTTTGAGTGACTTGAGTGTGTAATCTCCATTGTATCGCTTATTCTATAGTGGAATTCGAATCGGCGCTTCAAGACCTCTTGCATCAACAATGGCTTAATTCTTCTCCACGCATGGCCGTATATATATAGGGAACTTGAGGACTCTCCAATTCTTGAAAGCCACTCCTACTTGGAGTAGGAAATAATAAATTAAGAAACCCACACCTACTAGGATTAGGAAACCCATACCTACTAGGATTAGGAAACCCACACCTACTAAGATTATGAAACAAATCAAACTTTTGCTTTGGGCTCAAAACTCGAGACATATTTTTAACAATCTCCACCTTGGCTCGATGTTTGAGCCAAGTGACAATCGCTTCAAAATTCGAACTCTGCCGCTTCTCTCCCATAGCCTCGATGGACTCAACCGCCATAGATATCTTTTAAGCCCAAGTTTTGCTTGAACTTCGCCATAAACGAGGACCTCATAAGAACACCAACTCCACATGCACCTTTAACTGCTACGTAAGGATTTCTTGACACAATCTCCTTAACCACAGATAAAGCAAAACCATTATTGCATCCATATCTGTCAGGAGATCGAATACGTACATTGTCAATATCAGCAGTTACAGCAACTGTTGCCTTTACAAATTCCACCTCGTTACAAGCGCCATCTGTGTTGATTACCACATTAGTACCTGTTACCTCAGGAGTTTCTGGTTGCAACTCCACCTCAAGCTAAACACCATTTAGATCTGTATAAGCACTGCTATTACCACTCCTAACCAGAAGTACTGGAGACTCGTCAAACGTAAATTCTCTGCTGATAACAGGTGAATTTAACTTCGGGCACCACAACCGATAACCCCGCTCACCTTGTGCATAGCCTAGGAATATGCACTTTCTTGCCCTTCCATCGAGCTTACCATCACTCGCTCAAACATAACACGGGCAACCAAATATTCTAAGAATAGAATAATCAGCAACGTTACCTGACCACACTTCTTCGGGAGTCCGATGTTTAATTGCAGTTGATGGGGATCTATTCATCAAGTAGCAAGCCGTACTAAGTGCATCCGCTAGAAATCTCCTAGCCATACCAGCACTAGAGATCATTTTGTGGGCCATCTCTAGTAATGTTCTGCTCAACAATTCTGCAACATGTTGTGGTTCATTGGCAGTAGTGCGATGTTTCACTATGCATTCTTTCATGCAGAATTCGTTTAACAACTTCGAGCAAAACTCCATACTATTGTCAGTCTGCACCTGCTTGATCGTCTTACCAGTCTCCTTTTCGATCAAAGTTCTCAATTGCATGATCCTGACAATAGCATCAAACTTGTACCTAAGTACAAATACCCATGTCTTCATCGAGTAGTCATCAACAATTGTTAACATATATTTGGCACTCTTCCTAGAAGGAAACCGCAACAACCTGCGAACATTCAAGTGAAGTAACTTTGCAATTTCTGTGGTTTCTTTGACTATCGTACTAAACTGCACTTTCCGTTGTTGATCTAAATCACAGCACATGCATACATTCAGTTCGTTAGCAACATAACCACATAGCAAATTTCTTTCACTTAAAACCTTCAGGCTTCTCTTGTCAATGTGCCCCAAACGCATATGCCACAATTCGGACTCTCGAACTGATGCTTCTGACGTCTCTGCAGAGAAATCTGTCATCATCTCACCTTGAAGCTCATACAAGCCATTGTGCTTGATTCCTTTCATTATCACTAAAGCACCTCGAACAACTTTCAGAACTCCACATTCTAAAAAATACCGACACCCAGCTGAATCTAGGGCACTCAAGGAAATTAAGTTTTTCTTCAATTCTGGAACGTGCCTCACTCTAGTCAATGTTTTCACAATACCATCATGCATTCTGATTTTAATATCGCCCACACCTACAACATCGCATTCAGCGTTGTTCCCCAACTGTACTTTACTACCATCTGTGCACTGATAAGTAGTAAACCAGTTTTTATTTGGTGTAGCATGAAAAGAACAACTAGAATCCATAATCCATCCATCAAACAATGAATAATCAGTGACAGACAAAACATAATTGGCATTATCCGAATTACCAACAGCTATAGCTGCAACATCATTTGCGATATCAACTAAAATTTCCTTACTCTTCTCATTCTTCAGCTTAAGGCAATTTCTTCGAAGATGCCCCCTCTTACCACAGTTCCAACAGACAGCACCACCAGTCCTTGATCGCTACGTCTCTGCTTCATGTTCATACTACCACGTGTACTAGTTCTTCCTCTGTTTTCACCTACTAAAGCAGTAAATACGAGTTTACCAGATTCTCTTCTACGAATATCCTCACTTAGAATTAAATCTCGAACCCCATCAAACGTTAAACTTGTTAACCCAGAGGAATTACTAACAACAGTAACAGTAGTATTCCAACTATCAGGCAATGAGGATAATAGAATCAAAGCACATACCTCATCTTCAAAATCAATGTCAACTGAACTCAATTGACTAACAATCACATTGAATTCATTGATATGATCTGCAACTGACGAACCTTCGCTCATCTTCAAGTTAAACAGACGCCGCATCAAATAGATCTTATTGATTGCAGAGGGCTTCTCGTATATATCCGATAGGGCTTTCATCAAATCCGCAGTGGTAGTCTCCTTCACAATGTTAAACGCGACGTTACGAGCCAACGTCAGCCGAATAACACCCCTAGCTCGTCTATCCAGCAAATCCCAATAAGCTTTCTTCATCGTCTCTGGTTTCTCGCCTGATAAGGGCGCGTGCAGTTTCATCTGATAAAGATTATCTTCAATCTACATCTTCCAGAAACCGAAATCCTTCCCATCAAATCTATCGATTCTCACTTTTACTTCTTCTGTCGCCATCGATTCGCTTCACCTCAGCCAAGCCTGGCTCTGATACCAATTGTTGCGGAAAGGACGAGCGATCGAACAATAAAATAGACAGAATAAAGAAAATAAATCGGACACCAGATTTACGTGGTTCGGTCGTAGAGACCTACGACCACGGGGAGAACAGCAACGAATTCCACTATAGAACAAGCGATACAACGGAGATTACACACTCAAGTCACTCAAACACTCTCAGTGTTTCCCAAGCCCCAATTACACCCAATAACTCACACAGTGTTTAGCCCCGCAATTCCTAGTGAAATAATCTCTCAATCTCACAAAGGAATCATACACGAATTCTTACCACAAGAATTTAATCAGCTACAAACACTCGAATCTTCTTGACGTAATTGCTCGAACGAAATCAACAGAGAAAACTTCTCCCAAGCACTCGATGACGAATCGGCGCTTCAAGACCTCTTGCATCAACAACGGCTTAATTCTTCTCCACGCATGGCCGTATATATATAGGGAACTTGAGGACTCTCCAATTCTTGAAAGCCACTCCTACTTGGAGTAGGAAATAATAAATTAAGAAACCCACACCTACTAAGATTAGGAAACCCATACCTACTAGGATTAGGAAACCCACACCTACTAAGATTATGAAACAAATCAAACTTTTGCTTTGGGCTCAAAACTCGAGACATATTTTCAACAATCTCCTCCACTACCTTGATGAGTTCGACAACTACAACGAGAATGTTGCTATCAACCCATCCATCTCCTTGGAGAACCCTTGCCTCCGTAATGGCTACATCACCCTTTAAGCCCTGAGATGGTTATATATATATAGATAGATAGGTATTATGAGATGGTTATCTAAGGTAACAAGATAAACATAATATCAAGGATGTACTCTAGCAAAGGAGATATATATATAATCTTGAGAGATATGTGAAATCAAGTAAATATCCTAATATTGCTAACATTCCCTTCAAACGCAAGTTGAGTTGAAACAAATCAACTTGGGTTTGAAAAATGATCCGATCAATGTCACAAAAATCTTCGTTTAAAATAAGCCCCACATATTCAAGACGAGGTGGCACATTGTGGCGCATGTGATGGCTCCAAGCTTCCGTTAATGAGAAGGTTTCATGTTAATGAGAAAATTTTAGTATGTTGCTTGTCTGATAGCTGTGAGTTTAGTGGTTGTATTAGCTTCTCATAATGAGAAGTGAAAAGTCAAGAATCAGAGCTATTGGAACCGAATAGCATGTGTCCTTTGCAGTCAACTTTATTGCCGGAGCATGTGTCCTTTGCGATCAACTTTGTTGTCAGGACAGTACCTTAATAAAAGTAGCCAATACGACTAGTGTGCCTACAACAAGCAGATGAGCCAGGCACTGCTAAGCAAAGGTTACTATGTGAAGACGTGCCTTTATGGCATCAAAAAATACTTTCATGGAAAAGAAAAGCTCGACTTGGCTACGCATTGCTGACGTCATAACACTAGCACTATGGCACTTGGCCAAACGCAAATGACACATTTGGCTAAACATTGTCGAGGGCGAGATGGATTTATTTTACTAGGGGTGCATTGGGTGCAAAGCCAAGAATGTTAAAGCAAAAGGATAGGGGAAATTTCTAAGGTGCGTGAGTTGTGCTAGCGCACCAAGTTGCCTTTAGAAATGAGGCTCTAATAGCAAGTTGAATAAATAAAATAATATGCAGAAGATAGGAGTATGAAATATCTCTATACTTCAATATATATGATGAAGAATACATTAGCCTATTTAAAGATTTTATGAGATGAGATGGTTATCTAAGGTAACAAAATATTCATAATATCAAATATAATCAAATAAGAATATGCTCTATAAAGGAGATATATACATAATTCTAGAAATATGCGGAATCAAATAAATATCATGATATTGCTAACATCCGAAGCAGGCCATCATCTCTAAACCCAACGGCTTCACCGCCAACTAGGTTGACTTTGTCTACGACTACTCCTGCATCTTCTGCTCCCCCGACAACCCCAGCCGCAGCAACGCTGGCATCAATCTAAACCACGGTGACATTTCCGGTTATCTCCCCGGAGGAGCTCAACTTGCTCGCTGATCTCTCCCTCTTCCAGCCCAACTCTAATCGCTTTTGCGGCAGCATGCCAAAGAAGTTCTAGAACTTGAGGCGGCTCTTTGACCTAGATCCGAGCAACAACTAGTTCACCGGGAGTTCCCAAGGATCGTATCAAAGCTCACAAGGCTCAAGTGATATAGACGGCAAAAGAACTTCGGAGCTGGAAATCTACATTTGTCCATCGAATCGTCCATTTGCATTGCTCTATAACAAGCTAATAATACCTCGATCCAACCAAAGTGTACACATTGTTGTAGTAATTTGTAATGTGTCGTTTAATGGTCTAAGGATCTCCACTCTATATGTTCTCATCAAGCCTTAACATAGATATTTTATTTCGTTGCCTCCTTTGAATAGTTATAGCATGAAAGAATTTTGTATTTCTATCTCCCCACTTCAACTAAATTAATTCTAGATCTAATGCCCCAATACATTTCTTCTTGCCTCCAAAGTACTTCAATTTGCTCCATTGTTTGTTATATTCTTGTTGGCTCTGAAGTTCTTTTTTTCTCTCTCCACTATCTTCTTTGTCTTCTTCTCCTTCTTCACCATACTCTCCTCCGCAGCTCATGGAGCCACAACCCACCTAGATAAGCATCATCATCTCCTCCACTACCTTGATGAGTTCGACAACTGCAGCGAGAACGTTGCTATCAACCCATCCATCTCCTTGGAGAACCCTTGCCTCCGCAACGGCTACGTCGCCCTTTAAGCCCATATATATAATTATGAGATGGTTATCTAAGGTAACAAGATAAACATAATATCAAACATCATCAATCAAGGGTGTGCTCTATCAAAGGAGATATGTACATAGTCTTGAGAGATATGTGAAATCAAGTAAATATCCTAATATACCTAACATTCCCTTCAAACGCAAGTTGAGTTGAAACAAATCAACTTGGGTTTGAAAAATGATCCGATCAATGTCACAAAAATCTTCGATTAAAATAAGCTCCATGGATTCAAGACGAGGTGGCACGTTGTGGCACATGTGATGGCTCCAAGCTTCCGTTAATGAGAAGATTTCAATGTTAATGAGAAAATTTTAGTATGTTGCTTGTCTAATAGCTGTGAGTTTAGTAGTGGCATCAGCTTTTCAAAATGAGAAGTGAAAAGTCGAGAATCAGAGCTATTGGAACCGAATAGCATGTATCCTTTGCGGTCAACTTTGTTGTTAGGACAGTAACTTAATAAAAGTAGCCAATATGACTAGTGTGCCTACAACAAGCAGATGAGCTAGGCACTACTAAGCAAAGGTTACTATGTGAAGATGTGCCTTTATGGCCACGCATTGCTGACGTCATAACACTAGCACCATGGCACTTGGTCAGACGTGAATGATACATTTGGCTGAACATTGTCGAGGGCAAGATGGATTTATTTTACTAGGGGTGCATTGGGTGCAAAGCCAAGAATGTTAAAGCGAAAAGATTGGGGAAATTTCTAAGGTGTGTGAGTTGCACCAGCGCACCAAGTTGCCTAAAGAAATGAGGCTCTAATACCAAGTTGAATAAATAAAATAATATGCAGAAGATAGGAGTATGAAATATCTCTATACTTCAATATATATGATAAAGAATACATTAGCCTATTTAAAGATTTTATGAGATGGTTATCTAAGGTTAACAAAATATTCATAATATCAAATATAATCAAGTAAGAATATGCTCTATAAAGGAGATATATACATAATTCTAGAAATATGCGGAATCAAATAAATATCATGATATTGCTAACATCCGAAGCAGGCCATCATCTCTAAACCCAACGACTTCACCGCCAACTAGGTCGACTTCGTCTACGACTACTCCTGCATCTTCTGCTCCCCCGACAACCCCAGCCGCAGCGACGCTGGCATCAATCTAAACCACGGCGACGTTTCCAGTTATCTCCCCGGAGGAGCTCAACCTGCTCGCTGATCTCTCCCTCTTCCAGCTCAACTCTAATCGCTTTTGCGGCAGCATGCCAAAGAAGTTCTAGAACTTGAGGTGGCTCTTTGAGCTAGATCCGAGCAACAACTAGTTCACCGGGAGTTCCCAAGGATCGTATCAAAGCTCACAAGGCTCAAGTGACATAGACGGCGAAAAGAACTTCGGAGCTGGAAATCTACATTTGTCCATCGAATCGTCCATTTGCATTGGGAGCAAATCGAATAGGGTTTCGATTTGGGGTCGTGGTGGATTTCGGTTTTTGAATTTGGGAATTTCCTTGTAAGTTGCAATTTAAGGTTTCTATTTTGGTGCAAAACACGTAGATAACATCGTTTTGGGCTATATATGCTGATCGGGCAAGTTGACAAATTTCTAGTGACCCAAATTGGAAGTTAGCACTTAAACGATCATATTTTTTTTTTAAAGTGACTAAAGTGATCTAAAAGTGAGCGCTGTATAAACTTTCGACACTTCTAACGTACTTATCCCCACGCAAGAAGAATTTTTGCAATGGAAAAATATTACCCAAATTAATCACAACCATTTCTCCTTTTGGGGACCAAATATACAAAAATTTCTTCTAAAACAAATTGTGCCCAAAAATTCGACCTAGCAATTTATTAGAAATCGATGCCGATAATCTTTTCTTTTCCTCCTTGCTTACCAGGACGTCCTCAAAGGCCATCGATGGCTAACCCATGGTTTCATCATTTGGGACTTCGAAATCGGAATCCTTTAACACTGCTTCAGGTCAAGGTTGGTAAGCGCCGCATCACTGAAGGGATTCCTGATACGAGGATCTTCGAATTGAACCCACAACCGAAACTCGAGAATTGATACCTTGAGGAAAACAATCCCTTCCATCCTAATCGAGGGAGGAAAAGCAAGGAGACTAAGGCCAGAACTCAAACTCATAAAATCCTAAGATCAAGCATATAATCGTATAGGCGACAAATATTCTTACAATAGAAAGTTCTTTAAATAGAACGATGATGTTATAGTTCTCACCGTTTGTGCTGATCTTTGCCAAGTACTTAGAGGATCAAATTGAACACAATTGTAAGTAAATTTTATGATTTGCAAGGTCGAAAGGGTTTCCTTTTCCTTTGGTTCATATTTTAACTAAAAAGAGATAAGAATACCAAGGCAATAAATTCAGCACCTAATGACCCAGCAAGTGCCATTATCAGACGCATGCCCTGTAAATCATACATGGGAAGTTAAATGCCACTCCTAAGTGTAGAAGGAACTTTCTGTCAATCTAGTTTTAATTAGTTATACCATATTGAAGTTTTACTCATTACTACATAAAGTAATGAAATTGATGAAAAGGAAGTATAAACAACATTCGGCAGGTTAAGCAGCTAATGTTATCACATGAATTCTTGGTCCACAAGTAACCCAAAATTAGTTCAGCTTTCATCTGCAAAATTCCCAGATTCGGAAGAGAGCATCAAGAATGGAACCAGATGAACTCAAGAATCCGACGAAAGAACATTCTAGACATAAGATGCAGAAATACAGGAGGGCTCAAATAGATGAAATTAAAAGGCTATCCCTAAACATCATATGTTTGGTGTAGCTCCTTGCATCCTCTAGACACGCTCTCTTCTGTACAAGTCAAACATCTGGCCGGCGACTCAAGATCCCACATGGTGGGGAACCAACATCAGAAGGTACGCGATGGTACACTTGTGCGCACAAATTTGACAGAGCTCACTCAGTTTCCAGTTCAGCCCCAAATTGCTCCAACCTTGCTGCATCCTCGTCTAAATCCCGGACTAGAGCATGGTTGACAGAACCATCATCCTCACTGGCAATTATCTGTCTACCCCCAAACCTAAACCGTGAAGCAAAGTAAACCAGTTCACAAAAGTGATGAAACAAACAAGAAAAGCTTAGACCAACATAAGAAGAGAAAGGCAAGTGTTTAGCGAAAAAAGAAAAGGAGAAAAGCAAGCAGAGATTTCTTCAAACGTGGGTTTACCAAGTTGTCTTTGACAATTTACTAAATGTGAGACTAACAAGAATGTCAAAAAAATTTGACAAAGATGAAACTTCCAAGAACCACGGGACAAATCTACAACACCATCACAAAAACGTGAGATGATTGTTTTGATCAGCTTTTTACATGCAGCGGAAAAATTTTAAATGTAATGCCACCAAATATCAGAGGTCAAATAATTACCATCTTCCATTCATCAATTCAATGCACTTTTGAACATCTTTCCTATCTTTAAATTTCACCAAAACAACACCCTGCGGATGATTTTCACACACCTGCAGGAAAAGCAGAACAGAAAAGCACAAAACTTGATGTTATTATCAAAAGAACATCATATCAAAATGAATAGAGGCGCAAATATAACAAGACCAAATCATCCATCGCTTGAATTTCTGAGCCTTGCACAATAAATTTGCCACATTAATGACATCAGCTACAAGCAAGACATTTGTAGAAAAAGATCTTCCTGAAAGTATATCAGTAAGGGGCCCACCAGCCGCAGCCATGGCCTTTGTGGTCAGGCATGAGTTGATCTGACCTGGAGGTCAAAGGTTCATGGCATGGCGCACCAGAGAGAGGGGGAGGCAGGCAGACAAGACAGGTATCAGAAAGTAAAGAGGCAGTTTGCTATAAAGCGTTAGTGAAGAGAAAAACTAGCGTGTCTCTGCATCAAACTTGCAGCATACGAGGAAAGAAGGTCTAGAGCCAATATTACCAGTATTGAGACAATAAACAAAAACTAAATGCAAGTAACAATCAGAACTCACCATGAGTCCATCAATAATAATTGATACTCATTAATTAATTACTCCATACTCATTTTGCTACTAGCAAGACCACAAGTGATTAACCAAAGTGATCCATGGATTGAAAAGAAAACATTTTTAGGACTGATTGATCAATACCTAAATCAAAAACCCTAGACATGGGCTCTCAGATCAAGATTCTCCAGTCAGTTGAATGGCAATGCATGAAATGGACAGTAAAGACGAAAACTACCTTTACAGAATCCACGGGACCAAGTTTCACACATTCCTCTCGAATATCTTCCTCCAGTTCTGCGTGCAAATTTTCATCAGCCTGCAAAAAATACAAGAAAATTCAAAATCCAGTGGAAGACAGCATAAGTATCCAAGAAGTCATCTAAAATTCTAATTTGAACTGTTTGAAGTGAATCATCTCCTTTCTTAGCTGGTTCTCACTCTTTGGGTCAATTAAGTCAACATCAACTAAAAAGGGAGATCAGAATCTGTACTAGACTAGAAAAAGCGCCAGAATCTTCCATCAAATAACAAAGCAATTCTCGATAAAGGAGAACATGATTAATTTCTGACATTTGTTTTTCCATATTAGTTCAAGAGGATGTTCCAATTTTCCCATATACTTCTGGGGCAATTGCAAATAAGCAATTCTCACTAAAAAAATATATTGAAATTTGTTTTAGCATATTAGTTCAAATGTAGATTCCAACTCTCCTCTTATATACTTCTGGAAGATGTAAATATTAAAAGTTCATAAGAGAGTGAAGAATGAACCTCTGCTACTGCAAATGTTATCAATATAATTGTAGGAGGCAAGTTTAACTTACTGCACTATGTTTGATGTCCCTCTTATCATGATTTAATTCAAAAAATCTCAAAGGATCTACAATGACTATGAGGAATAAAATTTCCCATCTGAGACCCAAAAGAAAATGGGCTAATTAAGACAGGAAAAAAAGGTTTCTTACATAAAGGTGGCAATACACAACATTCAGAATCCCAACATAAGATAATTGTTTCTGATATATGAGACAGATGAAAGAAGGAATCTTACTTTCTCATCTAGTAATGAGCAAACACTTGGTAGTGCCAACTTTCAAGCAGATTTTAGCAAATGTGCCTACCATGAATTTCCTTAATACAGGTTAACCATCTTCATATAAGTGTATCAAACTTACCCTCATTTCAGCAGGTGCGAACATATGTTGAAGAACAACAGTAGCTGGAACTAAAACCTTTGCATCATCCCTCCCACCTGTACAGGTTATGTAACTTGTAATGTCCACAATTTATCATCAAATATGACTGCAAAACCTTCAAAAAGTATCCCAAGTAAAGGCACCCCCAGGAAAAACATCAAACACAAATATGCAATATTTATTTGATAACTCATAGGTGCAATAACTACTAGGACCTTGTTTTGACAATAACAACATGGAGGGTATTTTAATGACCGATATTTAAAGGACACATGTGCATATGAAATAATCTATATTTCCTATCTAAAGGACTCAGTCTACATTCAAAAAACTGAAAACATCCTCTCTTGAAACTGAGTAGGAGGGATGCTAATATACCCCATGACACAGCAACTCCAGTTGCCAAAGTATAGTGAATCTCTTCACTCTTATCACGGATTTCTTTCTCAAAGCATGTCAGCAAAGAAGATATGCAGACTACATGACTTCGGAAACTTTGAAATGAGAATAACTCAATCTGTCATGACATTAATAGGGTTCCAGTTCTGGACTCCTCTGCTGCTTTGAAAGAAAACAACAAAAGAAAAGAAATTGCTAAAGGAAATTATCTCAACTAGTGTAAGGTCTTCATCTAAAGACTTCATGCATCCAAACACTCAAAGTTTAACTGGAGTCAAGAGAAATATAGACCCTGAAGAGGACTATACCCCAGCCAAGCATCTTCTCTTCCACCTTCTTTAGTTTCTTTTTCTTCTTGCTGTCCACTTGTTTAGAAATAAATTTATCACCTGCATGAAATAACAACATGGCATCTCTCATGAAGATTGACTGGGGAAGAAAGAAGGGAAAAGAGAAGATGAGAGAATGAGAAAGAAGAGGGGTGGTGGTTTCCCACACCTCAGAGAAGGAAATAAATATCATGCATATCAACTGAAAACAATGGTTACCTCTCTGCTCAAACTTAGCTTGGCTAACCGACATCGGTACCTTGCCACCAGGGCGAAAAGGTGCTCCATCCAATATTTGGATAGCTAGGGCAACTGAAGGCTCCTATGCAGACATATTAACAAATCATTAAAAATAATGATAATAGAGAAGCCATATGGGATGAACAAATAATAAGCAATCAAGCATGCTACTTCCAGATATTAAAAGCATGTACATTTGCACATGTCTGCATTCACTCATTTGTCATATATCTGCGTAATCACCTTCAAATAAGTGACAAGTGCATCTCCCTTTTTTCTTCCAGTTTCTTTATCAACATAGATCTTCACACGAGGCTTTTTTGTTTCAGGATCCTGGAAGAGAAAGAATTAGCGGTCATGAACGCATGACATGAAATCATTCTGACAAATCAATATGGTGCTTCTCTCCTCTATAGCACAAAAAATATGCAGGACATAATCCACTACCCCTAAGTAACATAACTAGACTCAGTCACAAAACAGTATACATGCAAAGCATCTGAAATAAGAACAAGAAGTGGGGTCAAAAGAGCCATAGTTTCAGCTAATAAGGAACATTAAAAATAAATCAGCTAATTTAAAATTAAACAAGACATATTATCCACGCCATCATTAATTAATATGCTAGCGTGAAGAAAGAAGTAGGAAAACTAAACCACCTCCTTTAATATTCCACACTTGGAGAAAACCTCCACCACCTGCGCAGACATCCCAACATCAGTTTGTTGCTATATGGAAGCTCGCAAGCATAGAAAAAAAAAAAAGAGTAGCATTAACTTACTTCCTCCATAGTGACATCCTCAGGCAACCCAGTTACATACACATGCGTGTTGACCTTCAATTCAAACCAACTATCAGGCGGTTTGTTTGGTTCCTGAAAACAATCTCCAGTAGAGGAAAAAGGTCAATATTAAGATTTAACACTTTCATGCATAAAATTTCAAATACGATAAAAGACATTGCAGTCAACAACGTGGCAGGTTCTAAATACAAACACATTCATCAATATGGCGTGCCTCTCTAGTCTGTTCCTGTTCAGCTCAAACCCAGAGAAAGAGAATCAAGAGACGTAAGCATGTATGACCCTTATCAATATGTCTCAATTTTGTCACTTTTCCATCTCAATGAATTACAACCCAGTGAACCAAAGATGTGAGAACACAGTCAACACAACATCCAGAGGATCAATATCATCAAAATGTAAGTAGCAAATCATGTGGCTGTACTAAAAGGATATGAATCTCCATGGAATCACAAAATATGCAAAGCAAATGAGAGAGTAAACTTAGCATCTCCACTGAGATAATCTCTCTATATAATAAAGCCAACCAAAAGTAGTTTCAAACCCAAACTTTTACCAACAAAGTCAAAGAAAACCCTAGGTATACTAGAATGAATCATAACCAAAGAACATCAAACTAAGGGAAAGTTTGTAATTCAAAAGTCACCAAAGTAATAATTCTTTAAATTTCAAACACTAAGCAAATCAAACTCAAACCTTTTTTTCTCATAATAAATCCTAAACAGATTGAATCTTCAAACATTTACTTTTATTCATAACACATTTATTTTTCTAATTTCTTTTAGCAAGCAACACAGTGATACTGTGCCAGCATAAAATGGGACGCAAACAAAGTACAAAATGACCAAGGCAAACCTTCTTTGAGTCTTCCTTCTCAGGTAGTTTTCTCTTAGCATTAGGTTTTGCTTCCTCCGAATCACAGACAGTCCTTGCTTCAGCTATATCAGCCGGTTCATGAACTTCTTCCTTCGTAGGTTCATCCAAATTTCCAGTAGAGAAGACTTCCTCTTCTTGCAGAAAAGTCATTTCTTCTAAACCATAGCGGTCACTATTCACTGGGATGTTCTCCTATCATAATAGCAGGTCATTCAACATCAGACAGCTAACATCAGCAGGCAGCAAGGTAACGATCAACTGATCAGAAGTAACAACTTCCTATTCATACAAATAAAAAACATCACAACAGATATATAATTACGTATGTATCACATTCAAATTTAAGGACTAATCAGATCTTTTTGGGATCAGTAAGTACTAATCAAATGTTAAAAGCATGTTCTACCCTAAAATTCAATCCACAAAGATGTTAAGGTGGGCATAATACTAGCAGCCACTCTCCCCTAGAATCTTTAGTAAGAGGTTTCGATCTATTTTCTACCATGATGACAGTATTCTTTTCCTCCTATTCTTAATCCACTCTGGTGACATAATGACATCAACCTAAAACTGCTGAAAGCTCCAAAGGGTAATGTTTTTATAAACCTGTATTTCAACAACATTTTTGGCAAATGATTTGATTCAACAATCAATCAACATACATGAGAGGAGGATAGAGTGATACAGCAACAGATGTAGAAAACACAGCAACATCACATCCCATGGGAGGCCCAAACATTAGAATCATGGCTGAAATTTGACAAACATAAGCCAATTCTCGAAAGAGAAGTTTGCAAGTTGTTTATCATTGGCCTTGTATTCCAATAGAATCTTATATAATCTCAAACTTTGGCAAATGGAGAGAAGGAGAGACCTGGGGAACCCATGCTCGGAGACCACGGTCCCACTTGTACCTAGTTCCATCATCATCGACAAACTCTTCCTCACCCTCTGGTGGTGTCGAAGGCCGGTTAAGGTCGCCTTCCTCAAAGTCAACACCGACACTAACAGATTGAGATCCATTATTCGACACAACGCCCTCGGACTCTCTAAGTTCCCTTTGCCATTTCTCAAACTCCTCTTCGCTGTTCAATACGGCTGCACAGTCCATCGCAATGTCATAATACATACTCGGCAGCCGACGGCCTAACAAAAAGCACAGGAAACCAATACACCCACAAAAGCACACACCTGGGTTTTGGGAACCATCCCCATTATCCGAAAGGGGGAGCATCAGCTCAGGGACAGAAGAGAGGGGCTGCCAATCGGCTCTTCCTTCAGCCCACACGAGCGTATCCCCAGAAAGGAACCCATTTTTCAAATGCTCTGCCCAAAACATCCAATACCCACCACTCATCAAAGGGGAAGCTAAGCAAAGACTAAATTTTCTGCTCGCGGAACTTGAAACTGAACAAACGATCGATGCCATGGAAACGAGGAATTACAGAAGTCGAACCTACCCAGCAACTCGGAGGAGGCGTAAGGGCCGACGTTTTGCTGATTGTCGCCGAGAATGTACCACCCGACTTCGGAAGCCATCAAAGCTTTAGGTAACAGCAAGCTGCACCAATTTCAAGGCCGGACACACACACACACAGAGACAGGAGGGGGAGGCGGCGACGGCGGGCGCCCTCACAGGGGCTCGGACAGAGAGCGGCGACGGCGACGGCGACGGCGCGGCAGAAACGAGAAGCCGACCTATGGCGATTCGCCAATAGGCCAGCGTTTGGGCCCGGAAAGTTGCAAATTGAACCTTGCTCCTTTCTTCCCGAATTTTCTAGGGTCCGTTCCTAAAGTCGGTTGCATTCAGGTTCAGAAAAGGAAGTCATCCGCATGCCTTCTTTGAGGTCGCGAGTTCGATTCATGTGAGTCTCTGAAATAACTCGTGAGTATAACCAAGTTATCTTTTCATAAATGATGCGCGATAGAGGTATCAACGGGTCAATTTGGTTCGGATTTTCAAAAATCCAACCGAACTAAACCGATAAACTGAGTGGTTGAACTAAACTAAATACGAACCCGATTCGATTTTACCCTAGTTATTGAAATTTAGCCGAATAAGAGGTGAGAAAAGGAGATATTTTAAATTGGGCATTCATTTTTTGTTAAGAATTTTGATTCGATTAATCGAAAAATCATTTTTTCATTATTTGAATTAAAAATCGAATAGAAACAAAAATGCTCAAAATTTTGGTTAATTTCGGTTAGATTCGATTTCAATTTTAGTTCAATTTTTCAATTTAATTCTAACACCCTTAGATGCAACCTCAAAATAAAACATAACACACATAGAGAATCGTTAACGTTAGTTGCCACTCCCATCATTTTACTAAAATTCTTTTACTTATAAAATAAATTTAGTAGAGGATTAGATGAGATTAGATTAAAAGATGAACCTGGGAAAAAAGCAAAATGAATATTTTGCATATACCGAATGTGAGTAGGATCGGAATTTCGATGGCATTTTTTTGTGTTTACTTAAATACTTTAATGCGATTGTACATCATTATTGTATACTAATAAAACAAAATTAATTAGCAAGGACTGAAAAGAATTCGGATAATGATTTTAGAGAGAAAAGAAAATAAAGGAAAGGATTGAATATCATTGTGAAGATAGCTAATATTATCACTTAAAAAGGGTGAATAGGTGATTTAAAACAAACTTGACAAATAAATGCAGAATTAACAAAATTAAGTGGACAATAACCATTAGAAACTGAGCATTAATATGACCAGAGTTATAGTAATATTCAGGGGGCAAAAGCTTCTACAAAATATCAAGTGAATGTGAGCATAGAGATAGAAAATTTTGGACTCAAAAAATTTATAGTAATTCGACTTAGAATAAACCTATATTGACTCTCCTCACAGTCTAATGGTTGGATTTCCCCAGTTAATCAAAGAGAAATTACAATAGTAAGTGCAGCTTATTCACAAGTACTTCATCTTGAAGTTGGCAATGCTCATACCCAAGTTGATAGAGATCGCTTCTTGCACTGACACTTTGTCAACACTTTTCAAATAATTGCAATAGTAAGCTTTCAAAAGATAATGATAGGATGTAAAATTCGGAGATTTCACTATATCTTATTCACTGTTTTGTGATTACAGTAATAAAATCATATATATTTACATCACATTATGTACATTATTTGGTATAAACGGTATATAGTGTAAGTAGACAAAAAATTTTACAAACAGAAATAGTAAAAATCTCTCACAACATTCTTGCCTAATTTATTTTATCTGCTTTTTATTTAATTTTCCTCTCTTTTTTTAATTAATTTCTTTTTTATTTCTTTCTTCCCCTTCCATCATTCTTTAATAAAATTTTATTATATAGTAAAATGTACTAATACACCTAAAATACTAAAATCCCTAAAATATGTAATAAATATAAATATATACTTATATATATATATTATAAAAGTAAAATTAAATTTGAATATATAAATAAAAATAAGATTAAATTAAATAACTAAATTGTTATTTTTTGTTATTTTGAATTTCTTGTATTATAATTCAAATAATTATTAATATTTATATAATTTTAATTTTATGAATTTAAGAAATTTGTTATTCAAGAAAAATAAATTTCCTATTATGAATGTTATAAATCATATCTATCTTTATCCCATCTCCTAATGAAATAATTTTATCAAATCTATATTCATTTATATCTCGACTTTATCTTATCTTGATTATGCATCAAGATGGAATTTTATTATATCTTGAATTTTTTCCCGACCACCAAACACAATCTAAAAGATTGTAATGTTCTCTTAAATTTTGGAATTACTTTCTCCTGCCATATCTCTCTTAAGCACCTTGGTTTTCTTTTATACTTTTCGGTATCCAAAACTTCCCGTTGAACAACCTCCATGAGAATCAATCTTCATACTTAGCCATTGAACAATTAATGAGAATTGATTTGATCAATAATAAAATCAAATCTTGACTTCCGTACATGAAATTCTTCAATTGAGGGAATGACTTTGTCTTCGGGATGATTGCCAATCGTGGATAATTTCGTCAATTTCAAAATCTATTAGAAGTTCTTTTTTAATAAATTGTTATATGAATGCAAGAGAAAGAAAAGAAAGAAAACGAAGGGAATATGGTCATTTCATGTTTAATTGAAGAAGAGAAAAAAATTGGAAAGAAGCCTCTCCACCTTTATAACCATTTTATCTTTGAATTTTTCATAGATAAAATAAATGGAAATTAATTTAAGTAACAAGGCTTTTGACACATTAAAGGTTCAATATAAAAAACGATTAACTTATGTTATAGAATGCACATTAAAAAATATATAGCGGCATAGAAAATTCACTTTATTCAACTATAAAGGAATAGTATATTTGTTTGAAAATAAAATGGAATGTCGTCATGACACCTTTAATGTAGGATTACACTAAGGCAAACTGAACACGGAATTCTTTTTCGAATTTTACTCCTCCTCTCTAATTCAATCCTTAATCACTAGTTCAAATTAAGGGTCCATTTATTTGAAAAAAAACTATTTCTGAAAATTATTTTCCAAATTTCCAATATTTAAATGACGGAAACTAATTGATTTACAAAAACGTTTCAATGAACTGGAAATGATAAACTTGTATTGAAGGAAAATGATTTGCCCTTCTGATAAGAAAAAAAAATCATTTTTCTAAAATTGCCAAACAAATAAAAAATTTCACGGAAAATATTTTTTTATCATGAAAGTTTCAGTGAAACAAGTGCACACTAAATGTAAAAATAAATGGTAACTTTCCAAATTTTATTCTCAAACCTTCATTCTTTACAAACATTTTCTTTGAACCGGGGCACTTTCAATCTTATTTTACTTATCGAGAGCACCTTGTGGCACGTTCGTTAATGCGGCTTTTCTTAAACTTTTAATCAAGAAATCTAAAAACTCGCTTCCTTAATTCCACAAAAAAAAATATTTTTAGCCTAATATGAAGTTGTGTAGGATAAAGTAAAGTTTTCTAATTAACATAACTATTAATAATCTAATTTAGAAGTGCACTATGCAATAAAATTCTCAAACATCTATATTATAATGACATGATAACTGAAGTTATTGCTGATTATTTAGTCTAATTCCAATAATTTATGTTGGCTTACAAATGAATTTTGTTACTTTACTAAAAAGATATTAACAATGATTGACTAAAAACGATATATGAAATTACTGAACTAAATATACTAATTATAATTGAAATATGACGAATAAAATACCCATTAACAAAAAAATTGAAATATAGTCCGACTATAATAGCCGACACAATTGTCGATGTATTCCAGTAGAGTGTAATTATTGTAAGATAATTATTGGGTTGTTATCAGACATAACATTTCACTCAGTAATAAGCAATTATAAGAACTATATTATCTTTAACATATATTATATATTAAATCTATATTCATATAAATTTATGATGTCGTTAGTTATCTAATAATTTATTATTCGTGATCAATAAAAGATATAAATTATAATGTTCTAACTTTATTTTATGATATGAATATAGCAATTAATTCCTTATAACCTGCTATTTTTAGCATAATTATTATATTGTTATTTTCTTAACAATTATAATAATTTGTTCTAGTTTTAAGGACAATTTCTTCTTTTTAATAGGAAACTTTATATCGTCATCCACAAAATTCAACTTCCCCTGAGAAAAACTTTCCCGTGCTATCAAAAAGGCAAGGTTTTACGTTTTCTTTAATTTATGGGCATATTATAATTTGGATACTTAAGAAAAGATTTATGCTATTTGTACTAGTAACCAGTTTTATAGATGAAAGAATTCAAAATTCTCTAGTCTTAACAAGTTTTTTTTTTTTCTTGAACGCTGAAATGTGCCCGGATAAATAAGATAAAAATTGGTATCCCCTTTATTTTTATACATTTCTCTTAAGCGGCCTTGCCAGGCCAGGTGAGGCCCACTCGCCCGGCCGTCGCCTGTGGTCAATCACTGGCAAAAGGAATACGAAATGAGAGAAAAATAAAAAAAATAAAAAATCGAAACATTATTAAAAAGTATTCACATCAACACCAATAATGCCATGTAAGCCAATTAGTGTCCACGTCAGCAATATCTCACCAAAATTAGTAGGAAGAACTAAATTGACATCAAGTCAAAAGTTTAGGACTAAATTGACACTAGATTAAAAGTTAAGAACTAAATTAGTACAAATAAAATAGGTTTAGAATTATTTTGATACTTTTTCCTTAGAAAAAGTTAGCCACCTTCACATGGATCCTCACGCGGCACAAAGTGCTCACAATAGGTAACTAGGATCGAAAGGGTCCTCGTATGGGAAAAAGGTTCGTGAAAAATGAGAATTTGGGAAAAACTCTAATGTGACGATTTGTTTTAATTTCAAATTAACTATGTCGCATCAAGTTTGAATTTCACTAAAGAATCTTTTCTCACTTTGAAATTGTGGTCTATCGTTGTACTCACAATTAGGCAACCCTCTGATTGATGTTACTTAGGAAAGAAGGTAATATTGCAAAAACTATTCACAACTCCTCTTACATTTAGGGCAGTCCTCCAATTGACGTTACTTATGAGAGAAGGTAATATTGCAAAAACTATTCGTAACTTCTTTCCTCGCACCTAACGCCAATAATAAAAATAATAGTAATAATAGTAATAATAAACCATATTTGGAATTGCAAATATGGGAGTAAGAGACTCAAGTTACTCATGAGCTGTCCGAGGTCGCCCTGCAAATTACTCAAACCCGACTTGAATCTCATCTTAGTTTTAGGAGAATTACTGAAAAAGCCTAAACCAATTATATGAATGCTAATTTAGTTCTTTAACTTTTTAATGTAGCTAATTTCCTAAAACTTTTGACAATTAGTTAATGTAGTCCTTCGACACAATTTTGGCAAAAAAATCATTAACATAGATGACGATCATCTTATGTGGCACGGCATGTATTAAAATAGATTATTTTTGCAAAATTTTTAAAGAAAATTTCTGAAATCTTTTTTTTTTTTTTTTTTTTTTTCCTCTGCCAATTTGTGGCCTCAGTAGTGGCCAAGGAGGCCTGCGCACCCTCACTTGGCCCAGATCCTGCAAAGCCCTCTCTAAGTGCTAGCCACCCTCTTCGGCAAAGTCAAAACAAAAAAAAGAAGAAGAGGAAATTTATTATTTAAAAATTATAAAAATTGTAAGACATCATCATCAACCATTCATTGTAAGATGCTTGATGTTCAAGTCAGCAATTGCAAGCCAAAATTGACCAAAATGACTATATTGACAAATCATCAAAAGGTTAGAGACTAAATTGATCAAATTGGAGTGTTAAAAATGTAATTATCATTCATACAATAGGTTTAGGTTTTTCTTTTGGTAACCTTTAGGCATGGCGGGAGAGTTTGAGCTGGTCTCACCCACTCCTCCCTCTCTTGTTGATTTTGTTTTCATTTTCGTTTTTTGTCATTTTCTTGTTTCTTCTTCTCTCCCAATATAGATCTAGGAGTTCAATAAATATACTCTTAAGGATTTGATGCATTCATGTACAAGTGCTCTACCACCTTTAATGCCAATCGCAGGAATTTTAGCGTCTCGTTGAACCGTGAAAATTTTCTCTCTCAAATGTTAGATCTATGTTCATTTAACCTTTTTGGTTGTTTTCATAAGGCGATGGTGTAGAGAAAGCTGAACCTAGGCACGCACTGCCAACTAACAACTCCCTAGTTATTAAAAAAAGAATTTCCAACGTATGCTCATCACTGATGAAAATACGAGATCCGTAATCGGCCACTAATTATTTTGCTTAATAGATCTATTCTTGTAAAATGAGCGTGTTTTTAATCCCTAATAGTGCTCTGTTGATCTTCTTCGTTTTCTAGATTTGGATTTGTATTAGAATATTCTAGGCTTTGCTCCGCTTCAGTTTTCTTTGCTACAGAGTATATGTACTTGTGATGTAAAAAAATAAAGTAGCTAAAATTAACCCAATGGATGAATTGTATATTTGTACATTTCAATTAAAAAAACATTTATAAGTATGAATAAATGGATATGTTATACTCAAAGAGCTTGCATTTGGGTCAAATATTTCATTAATCGTGTCGGGCCGATTCAAGTCCATTCGAATAAAGCTAAAACTTATTAAGAACTTATTTGAGTCGAACATCAAAGCTTGAATATCGACTCTAGTTGAGTTCAAGCGCATTGACAACTCATTACCAGCGAAAATGTATAGCTTTTCTAAGAGCTCATTATATAAATGTTTGTAGGTAGAATAGGTATTTTGTTGATATTGGTCATTATATAACTCTTATGATGTTCAACGTCCGTCGACCACTCTCTTGCTTTGCTGATATCCAGATGTAATCTTTGATAACATCCATGCAATAGGTTGATTGATATCCAGCATTTGCATTGCTGATATCTAAATAAGATCTTTGATGATATGCATGCAGTAGGACAGTTAATATTCACTAATTAACCTTGCTAATATTTAAGTAGAATACTTGTTGATATCAATCTAGTTCATTGCTTCTTGTCTCTTGAATTTGAACATCCACTCTTTGTCAAAGATAATAATTATTCATTTACCTAGACTTGTTCACATAGGACTTTCAGTCATAAAGAGTCTTTTTCAACATGAGTATTACCTAAAACATAAACACTTTTTGTATTTATCAAGATTGCTATAAATCAGGAATGAAAATATATTAAGAGATTTTCCCAACACATTGTTATTTCGACGTAGGAGAAAGAAAATAAAGAAAATGAAGGGAATTTGGTCATTTCATGTTTTAATGAAGAAGAAAAAAAAAAAAGAAATGAAACCTCTACCTTTATAACCATTTTATCTTTGAATTTTTTTCGTAGATAAAAAAAAAATAGAAAATAATTTCAGTAACAAGGCCTTTTGACAAATTAAAGGTTCAATATCAAAAATGATTAATTCGTGTTATAGAATGCACGTTAAAAAATATATAGGGGCATAGAAAATTTACTTTATTCGACAATGAAAGGATAGTAAATTTGTTTGAAAATAAAATGGAATGTTATCATGACATCTTTGACGAAGGATCATACGAAGGCAAACCGAGCACGGAATTCTTTTTTGAATATATTTTTTTCCTCCTCTCTAATTCAATCCTTAATCACAGCGTCCAAATTAAGGGTCCATTTATTTTTAAAAAAATTTCTAAATTTTTTTTTTTTGATTTATCATTATTCAAATAACAAAAACTAATTGATGTATGAAAAATGTTTACATAACCTGAAAACGATAAGCTTCATATGGAGGGAAAATGACTTGCCCCTCTAATAACAAAAAAATCACTTTTTCAAAACTGCCAAACAAATAAGAACTTTTATGAAAAATATTTTCCTTTATCATGAAGTTTTAGTAAAATATAAGCAAGCTGAGTGTCAAAATAAGTTGTAATTTTCCGAATTTTTTTCTCAAACCTTCATTCCTCACAAACTTTTTCTCTGAAGTAAAGCACTTTCAATCTTCAGTGCGTTTGGTAACATTTATGCTCTGGGGAATAATTTGTGAGAAAAAAAATGTATCTGGTAACTGCACAAATTTTATATTTTCGGAATAAAAAAAGAATACAAATGCGTTTGGTACAACCCAAAAAAAATTTTGTGACATAGAATTTCTTTTAATTTTTAGCTTTTTTAGAATTTTCTTTTTGTCTTTTCTTTTTTCCTCTTTTCTTTATCCTCATCTAGTCCACGATAGGTGGCAACTAGTGACGGGCAACGGCAGCAGCCTGCGGGCAACGGGTTAGAAAAGGAATAAGAAGAAAAGAAAAAAAGAAAAAGACTTATTTTAGAAATTATTCTTGAAAATAAGAAGCCACTTTTTTTTACTTTTTATTTATGTTCCAAAATTATTTCCTGAAATAATTATCTATTCCAAGGAATATAAATGTTAACTAACTTACCAAATGGATTTATTTTCTTTTTCTTTTTTTTGTTATAGGGAACAAAATAACAGAAATTTAGAGAAACGGGAACGTCAACAAACCAACCCTTATTTTACCTGTTGAGAGCACTTTGTGCTACGTAAGCGTTAATGTGGCTTTGCTTAAACTTTTAATTCAAGAAATCTAATTAGGAAACTTGATATCGTCATCCACAATTTCAACTAGGGGTAAGCATAGTTCCAAGGTAGAACTTGGAACCTAAGAACTGCACTAGTGGAACTTGTAGGTTCCAAGTTTTAAGATATGCAAGATAAATTCTAGGTTCCAAAATTTGGAAAACTTATACTCGATGGTAGGTTCTAGTTTTCGATTGGTGGAACATGAAACCTAAAACCTGGAACTTGTAACCCAAAACCAAGAACCTAGTACAAGTTTTATAATTTTCTTAATCTATGTCTTCAGGTATTCCATGGTGTATGATATAAGTGTATAATCAAAAACTACTAGTCTAAACTTCTATTTTATGATTGAGAATTTTATTTTTGTAGACTATGAGACCAATGGAAACTCCAATTGTTTTTTTGACGCAGTTATATTGGACAATAGCTTCTTTCAAAATAATGATTATATATAATACAAAAGCAATCAATGCATTAAAATCATAAAATTTCCTTAATACTATTTGACAAGTGCATATAAAAACTCATTCTTAGGCAATCGATAATAAAATCCTTGTTCATTTTTATTGTTGTGTTTATTTTCATTTTGTTTAACTAAAAATGAAAAAAAGAAGAAGAACATGTTGGAACCTAAAATTAAACTCGGAACCTATAATAGGGTAGGTTCCAAGTTTCACATTTCAATGGGTAGGTCCAGGTTCTAGGTTCCAAAAAAATGAGGAACTTATATTTGAGGGTGGCGAACCCGTAAGTTCTAATCATTCTCTAATTTCAATGTCTCATTTGAGAAAAACTTTCCTGCACTATCAAAAAGGCAAAGGTTTTACGTTTTCTCTTAATTTATTGACATATAAAAAATTGAAAACTTAAGAAAAAAATTTATGCTATTTGTGCTAGTAACTAGTTTTATAGACAAGTGTGTTCAAAATCCTTTTAAACGACCAAAAAAAAAGTTCAAAATCCTTTTATCTTAACAATTAATTTTTTTGCTGAACGCTGAAATGGGCCAAGATACATACGATAAAATTGGGAATCCCCTTTATTATTATACATTTTTCGTAGTCTCCATTCTGGGGATAATTTTTTTTCACATTGAATGGTGGTGGGGTCCCAAGTGACTTTGGCTCCGTGTCAAATGGAATCTCACCATTCATACATAACAAATGTCCTATTTCTCATTGCTTAGGAAAAGGGCAAAAGTGTAGAAGAAGTCCTAAACCTATCACATTTGTATTATTTTAGTCCTAAATATCTTGAATTCTTCTAGCTAAAATTAGCCGGATATTACTGATGTGGATGCCATCGGCTTACATGGCATCACCAGTACTAACATAGACAATTTTTATAATATTTCAATTTTGAAAAACAATAAAGAATAAAAAATTATTAAAAAATTATTCACGTCAACATTAGCGGTGCCACGTGATCTAGTCAGCATCCATGTCAACAATATCTTGTCAAAATTAGCCAAAAGAATTGAATTAATGCTAAGTTAAAAGATTTAAAACTAAATTGGTATTAGGTCAAAGGATTTAATATTAAATTGACACCAATATAATATGTTTATACTTTTTGACACTTTTATTTTAGAAAATGTGAGCCACCTTCACATGGACCCTTACGTGGCGCAAAGTGCTCTCAATAGGTAAATAGGATTGAAAGTGTCCTCATCTTGGGAAAAAGGTTTGTGAAAAATGAGAATTTGGGGAAAACTCTAATGTGTCAATTTGTCTTAATTTCAAATTAGTTGTGTCACGTCAAATTTGAATTTCTCAAAGGAATCTTCTCACTTTGAAATTGTGGACTATCATTGTATCCACATTAAGGCAACCCTCTAATCGGTGTTACTTATGAGAGAAGATAATATTGCAAAAACTATTCATAACTCCTCTCACATTTAGGCAACCTTCTAATCGATGTTACTTATGAGAGAAGGTAATATTGCAAGAACTATTCATAACTTCTTTCCTCTCACCTATGCCAATAAAAAAAAATCACCCATAGTTGCCAAATATGGGAGCGAGAGACTCAAGTTACTCATGAGCTGTTCAAGATCGCCTTGCAAATTACTCATACCTGACTTGAATCACATCTTAGTTGGAGAAATTACCAAAAAAGCCCTAAATCATTTATACGAATGCTAATTTAGTCATAAATCATTTGATTTGGCCAATTTAATTCTAAATTTTGACAATTAGCTAATAAAGTCCTTCCGGATAATTTTGTCCAAAAATACTAACGTAGATGGTGACTATCTTACATGGCACAACATGCATTGACATTGACATTTTTTGGAAATTTTTAAATAAAATTTCTGCATTTTATTCCATTTTTATTTTTTCCCTTTCTTTTCTTTTTTTTTCTTATTTTCCTCCGCCGATTCACGACCTCGATAGTGGCCAAGGAGGACTGCATGACCTCGTTTGGCACAAATCCCGTCAAGGACCACCATCTCTTGCCCAGTGCCAACAACTCTCGTCGGCAAAGTTAAAACAAAAAAGAAAGAAAAGAAAATAGGAAAAAGGGGGAAATTTAGAAAAATTATTGAAAAATTGAAAAAATTGTCCACATTAACACTAATCATACAACATAGGATAGTTGACATCCACGTTAACAATTACCAACCAAAATTGGCCAAAAAGACTATATTGACAAATCATTAAAAAGTTTTGGCCAAATTAAAAGGTTAAAGATTTAATTTGCATTTGTACAATAAGTTTAGGTTTTTTTTGGTTACCTTGAGGCATGGGGGAAGTTTGAGCTAGTCTCACCTTCCCCTCCCTCTCTTGTTGATTTCGTTTTTGTTTTGTTTTTGTGGCATTTTCTTGTTTCTTCTTCTCTCCCAATATAGATCTAGGAGTTCAATGAATATGTTCTTGAGGATTCGATGCCTTTGTGCTATGTTCACGTACATGTGCTCTACCTCCAACTTTAATGGCAATCATAGAAATTTTAGAGTCTCATTGAATCATAAAGATTTGCTCTCCCAAATATTAAATCTATGTTCGTTTAACCTATTTGGTTGTTTTCGTGTAGCAATAGTGTAGGGAAAGTCGAAACTAGATGTGCACCGCCCACTAATAACTCTGTAATTACTAAAAAATGAATTTTTTGCATTTACTCATTACTAATAAAAATACGAGATCCAATATTTAGGCACTGATTATTTTGCTTAACAAATCCATTTTTGTGGAACAAGCGTGTTTTGAACTCTAAGAGTACTCTATTGATCTTCTTTGTTTTCTAGATTTGGATTTGTATTAGAATATTCTAGGCTTTGCTCTGCGTCAATTTTCTTTGCTACAGAATGTATGTACTTCTGATGTTAAAAAAAAGTAGCTAAAATTATATATGAATTGTATATATGTACATTTTAATTAAAAAAACATTTATAATTACGAATAAAGCATACGTTATCCTCAAAGAGCTCCACTTTGAGTCAAATATTTTGCTAATTGTGTCAAGCCGATTCAAGTCCAATCGAAGGAAGCTCAAACTTATTAGGAACTCATTCGAGTGGAATATCAAAGCCTGAATACTCGACTCTAGGCGAGTTCAAGCTTATTGACAACTCATTACCAGCAGAAATGTATAGCATTTCTAAGAGCTCGAGCATAAATTGTAGATTAGCCGATTGTGTAGGCCGAAAAAATGAACTGCTAGCGTCATCACTAACGTCGGAATTCTCTATATTTGATAATATTATTTAAGGTTTAAAGTTAATTATTAATTAACTTAAAATTTTTATTGGCACGTGGAAAATCTCAAGTTGGCCACTAATTTTTTTTATGGAAAATTCTAAAAAATGGCCCCGAATATCCTCAATTTCTCATATAAGGGTCCAAAGTTGATCTTGTTTCAAATAAAAACTTGAAGTGCCATCAATTTCTTAAATAAGGATTCGAAGTGGATCTTGTTTAAAATAAAAGCCTAAAGTGGTTGTGTTTGTTTCAAATAAAGACCTCATTTTTTTGGCGATCAAGAGCATTTTCATCATTTATTATTTTTTCTTTTTTCTGGTTCTTCTTCTTCTTCATTACCCAGCCACCGATGAAGCCCACAAAGGGCAGGGCGAGGGTGGCTCTCACCCGATCCAACGAGGGTGGCCCTCGTCGGTGGTTGGCAAGGGATGGCCTCGCCTTTACCCTGGGGGAGGCCACCCCTCGTGGCCGTCTGCGAGGTTGGCCTCGCCCACGGCCAATGAAGGCCGACCTCACAAATTGCCATGAGGAGCAGCCTCCCTCAGGGCGAGAGACGGCCTCGCTTGTCCCTCGTCCCTCACTTGTGGCCAGTGAGAGTGGCTAACCCTTGCCAGATCTGGCGAGGTCGGCCTCACTCGCAATAGGCGAGGGCCAACCTCGCGGTTGGTCACGAGGGATGGCGAGGGCCGACGTCCTCAAGACAAGAGATGGCCTCACCCGTCCCTCGCTTGTGGTCGGTGAGGGTGGCCCTATCGGATTGGGCAAGGGCCACCCTCGCCCATCCCTCTATATGAAGAAGATGAATGAAAGAAAAAAGAAAAGGAAAAAAAAAGTGGCAAATGACAAAAATGCCCATGATCGGTCGGAAAATTTAGCATGTGCCCGACAAGGTCAGGCCTTTATTTGAAATAATTATGGTAACTTCATGCTCTTATTTTAAACAAAGTCAATTCCAAATCCCGTTTGAGAAACTGATGGCACTTGGGGCCTCTTTTGAAAATTTTCTATTTTTTTTATGTGTGGGAAATTCGAAGGACAACCTTCCATGTCCATAGTATGTGATGCTTTTAGGTTAAAAAGATGAATATTAATGTATACAATAATTTAAATTTACTGTCATATTAGTTATAAGGGGATTGATATGCTCTAAAACACTAATTTGATGATTTTCAATTTTTAAATTTACCGAGTTTAGATTTTCTTAATACTTGATATTTTTTGCTGATAATTTTAATGGGTTCAAAATATTTGTTAATATTTAGGACGAAAACCGATTTCTTTATTTATTTGCCAGAGTACAAATAGCTTTGTAGATTATCAAAATATCCATTGTGTAGTCACCCATGTTATGCCATTTATGAAATTCTAATTTGACCACATCACCTCAATTTTTGGCCACATAGCTTTTAGATACATCCCCTTTCTTCGATCGTACGAGCCACCAAAAGTAATTAAGTTTTAAAAGGAAAGTGTGAACTCAATCTTGTAAAGAAATAAAGGCAAAGTTTCGTGTCACTTTCCATTCCCTTTCGGCCCATTCAGTTTAGCATTTAGAATAGGCTTTTGTTCTCTAAGGGATCTTGGCCAAATACAAATTTATTTATTTCAATTTTTTGGACGACTTTGGCCAATACAATTGCATCTCCAAAGGGCTCTAAGGGCATTTTTAGCCCAAAGTAAGTCCAAAAGTCTTTTGTGAAGTTGTATCTTCGACATGCAAATTTCATTATTCACGTTACTATTCATCTTCTTTTCCAGAGAAGCAAACACAGACTGAAGACCGTTGGTCAAGGGGTCGTCGACACAAGACCACTACTTGAAGGGTCACCCGACCTCGATGATCAGCGACCACTACTTCAGGGGTGGCGACCAGCGACCTCTACAACCTCTAGACAAGAGGTCACGGTGACCCAAGTGAAGTGTCGCTTGGGTCGCACAAACCCAGGCAACGGTCACCTAAGGTCGCTAGACCTAAGGCAAAGCTATCGGGTGGCCAAATCTAGCCTGCTAGAGGTTGGCCATTGGCCAAATTTGGCTGTCGGTTTCTAAATTAAAAAAATTATTTTAAACTTTTTTTATAAAAATTTAACAAAAGTCCTTTGCAAAATGTAGTTTTTACTAAACGGTATTTAAGTCAAAAATATTTCGCAATGCACTTTAAAATTACAATTTACTAAATGCTATTTGTATTTTGAAAAATCCCTTTACCTCAAAAGTTTTCGCATTTTTCCAAAGACATTTGCCTAAAATCGAACCAAATGGGGCCTTCATTCCCACTCTTTATTAAATGCCTCTTATTAGGAACTCATTCGAGTGGAATATCAAAGCTTGAATGCTCGACTCTAGTCGAGTTCAAGCTTATTGACAACTCATTACCAGCAGAAATGTTTAGCTTTTCTAAGAGCTCGAGCATAAATTGTAGATTAGCCGATTGTGCAGGACGACAAAATGAACTGCTAGCGTCATCACTGATGTCCGGAATTCTCTATATTTGATAATATTATTTAAGGTTTAAAGTTAATTATTAATTAACTTAAAATTTTTATTGGCACGTGGAAAATCTCAAGTTGGCCACTAGGGAAAATTCTAAAAAATGGCCCCGAGTATCCTCAATTTCTCATATAGGGGCCCAAAGTTGATCTTGTTTCAAATAAAAGCTTGAAGTGCCATCACTTTCTTAAAAAAGGATCCGAAATGAATCTTGTTTCAAATAAAAGCCTAAAGTGGTTATGTTTGTTTCAAATAAAAACATCATTTTTTTGGCAATCAAGGGCATTTTCGTCATTTATTATCTTTTCTTTTTTTCTTTTTTCTGGTTCTTCTTCTTCTTCATTACCCAGCCACCGATGAAGCCCACAAAGGGCAGGGCGAGGGTGACTCTCACCCGATCCAACGAGGGTGGCCCTTGCTAGTGGCTGGCAAGGGATGGCCTCGCCTTTACCCTGAGGGAGGCCACCCCTCGTGGCCATCTGCGAGGTCAGCCTCGCCCACAGCCAATGAAGGTCGACCTCGCAAATTGCCGTGAGGGGCGGCCTCCCTCAAGGCAAGGGACGGCCTCGCCCGTCCCTCGCTTGTGGCCGGTGAGGGTGGCTAACCCTTGCCAGATTTGGCGAGGTCGGCCTCACTCGCAGTAGGTGAGGGCCAACCTCACGGTTGGTCGCGAGGGACGGCGAGGGCCATCATCCTCAAGGCAAGAGATGGCCTCACCCGTCCCTTGCTTGTGGCCGGTGAGGGTGGCCCTGTCGAATTGGGCAAGGGCCACCCTCACCCATCCCTCTATATGAAGAAGATGAATGAAAGAAAAAAGAAATGGAAAAAAAAAGTGGCAAATGACAAAAATGCCCATGATCGGTCAAAAAAATTTAGCATGTGCCCGACAAGGTTAGGCCCTTATTTGAAATAATTATGGTAACTTCATGCTCTTATTTTAAATAAAGTCAATTCCAAACCCCTGTTTGAGAAACTGATGGCATTTGGGGCCTCTTTTGAAAATTTTCTATTTTTTTATGTGTGGGAAATTCGAAGGACAACCTTCCATGTCCATAGTATGTGATGCTTTTAGGTTAAAAAGATGAATATTAATGTATACAATAATTTAAATTTACTGTCATATTAGTTATAAGGGGATTGATATGCTCTAAAACACTAATTTGATGATTTTCAATTTTTAAATTTACCGAGTTTAGATTTTCTTAATTCTTGATATTTTTTGCTGATAATTTTAATGGGTTCAAAATATTTGTTAATATTTAGGACGAAGACCGATTTCTTTATTTATTTGCCAGAGTACAAATAGCTTTGTAGATTATCAAAATATCCATTGTGTAGTCACCCATGTTATGCCATTTATGAAATTCTAATTTGACCACATCACCTCAATTTTTGGCCACATAGCTTTTAGATACATCCCCTTTCTTCGATCGTACGAGCCACCAAAAGTAATTAAGTTTTAAAAGGAAAGTGTGAACTCAATCTTGTAAAGAAATAAGGGCAAAGTTTCGCGTCACTTTCCATTCCCTTTCGGCCCCATTTAGTTTAGCATTTAGAATAGACTTTTGTTCTCTAAGGGATCTTGGCCAAATACAAATTTATTTATTTCAATTTTTTGGACGACTTTGGCCAATACAATTGTATCTCCAAAGGGCTCTAAGGGCATTTTTAGCCCAAAGTAAGTCCAAAAGTCTTTTGTGAAGTTGTATCTTCGAAATGCAAATTTCATTATTCACGTTACTATTCATCTTCTTTTCCAGAGAAGCAAACACAAACTAAGACCGTTGGTCAAGGGGTCGCCGACACAAGACCACTACTTGAGGGGTCACCCAACCTCGATGATCGCCATTCAGGGGTGGCGACCAGCGACCTCTACAACCTCTAGACAAGAGGTCACGGTGACCCAAGTGAAGTGTCGCTTGGGTCGCACAAACCCAGGCAATGGTCGCCTAAGGTTGCTAGACCTAAGGCAAAGCTATCGGGTGGCCAAATCTAGCCTGCTAGAGGTTGGCCATTGGCCAAATTTGGCTGTCGGTTGCTAAATTAAAAAAATTATTTTAAAATTTTTTTATAAAAATTTAACAAAAGTCCTTTGCAAAATGTAGGTTTTACTAAACGGTATTTAAGTCAAAAATATTTCGCAATGCACTTTAAAATTACAATTTACTAAATGCTATTTGTATTTTGAAAAATCCCTTTACCTCAAAAGTTTTTGCATTTTTCCAAAGACATTTGCTTAAAATCGAACCAAATGGGGCCTTCATTCCCACTCTTTACTAAATGCCTCTCATTAGGAACTCATTCGAGTGGAATATCAAAGCTTGAATACTCGACTCTTGTCGAGTTCAAGCTTATTGACAACTCATTACCAGCAGAAATGTTTAGCTTTTCTAAGAGCTCGAGCATAAATTGTAGATTAGCCGATTGTGCATGACGACAAAATGAACTGCTAGCGTCATCACTGACGTCCGGAATTCTCTATATTTGATAATATTATTTAAGGTTTAAAGTTAATTATTAATTAACTTAAAATTTTTATTGGTCCGTGTAAAATCTCAAGTTGGTCACTAAATTTTTTATGTGCAGGAAATTCGAAGGACAACCTTCCACGTCCATAGTCTGTGATGCTTTCAGGTTAAAAGGATGAATATTAATGTATACAATGATTTAAATTTACGGTCATATTAGTTATATAAGGGGACTGATATGCTCTGAAATACTAATTTGATGATTTTCAATTTTTAAATTTACTAAGTTAAGATTTTCTTAATATTTGATATTTTTCGCTAATAATATTAATGGGTTCAAAATATTCATCGATGTTTAGGACGAAAATGATTTCTTTATTTATTTGCTAGAGTACAAATATCTTTGTGGATTATCAAAATATCCACCATGGAGTCACCCATGTTATGCCATTTATGACATTCTAATTTGACCACGTCACCTCAATTTTTCGCCACATAGCTTTTAGATACATCTCCTTTCTTTGATCTTGTGAGCCACCATAAGAATTTAAGTTTTAGAAGGAAAGTTTCAACTCATTCTTGTAAAGAAATAAAGAGAAAGTTTTGAGTCACTTTCTATTTCCTTTCGGCCCCATTTAGTTTAGCATTTAAAATGGGCTTTGGAGCTTTAAGGAACCTCGGCTAAATGCAAATATGTTCGTTTTAATTTTTTGGACGACTTTGATCAGATGCAATTACATTTTCAAATGGCTCTAAGGGCCTTTTTAGCCCAAAGCAAGTCCGAAAGTCCTTTGTGAAGTTACATCTTTGGAATGCAAATTTTATTGTTCACATTACTATTCATCTTCTTCCCCGAAAAAGCAAACAGAGGCTGATGATCGCCGGTTAAGGGGTCACTAACGCGGGACCATTGCCTGAGGGGTCACCCGACCCCGACGATCGTTGCCTGGGGGTGGCAACCATCAAGCGGCCTTTGCAACCTCTAAACAAGAGGTCGCGATGACCCAGGCAAAGTGTTGCTGAGGTCGCCAAACCTCATGTGAGGTTATCCGATGGCCAGATCTGGCTTGCCGAAGATTGGTCGTTGGCCAAATTTGGCTGCCAGTTGCTAAATTAAAAAAATTATTTAAAACTTTTTTTATAAAAATTTAGCAAAGTCATTTACAAAATATAGTTCTTACTAATCAGTATTTAAGCTAAAGATGTTTCGCAATACACTTTAAAGTTATAATTTACCAAATGCTATTTGTATTTTGAAAAACCCATTTAGCTCGAAAGTAATACATTTTTCCAAGATATTTGCCTAAAACCGAACCAAACGAACCTTCATTCCCACTCTTTTGAAGCAAAAGGAAAGGTCCCACATTTATATTTCTAAACCTTCTAATTCAGTATATCAAGTTTTTATGAGGTTTGACAAAAAAAAAAAGCATTTGACAAGATGAATTATTGGGTTTCCTCTACATTTTATTATTCATAATCGATTTGCCTAATTTTGAGTAGAGCTCAAGCTCGCCAATACCAATACTCGACTCAACCAGCTCACTCAACTCAATCAAAGCTTTTCTTAAGCTAGAGCTCGGCATTTTTATCGACTAGGCAAACTTTAATTTGAATTCTCTCGTTGAAAGTTTCCATTGTTGAAGATTGAAGAATGAATCGACAAAAGAGAAAAAGAGTAAAGGAACAAAGAAACAGGAACTGCAAATGTCAATCGGGCCCTCCTTATACCGAGAAACAAGGGTAAAATCGTAAATGCGAATGCAGGCAGCTCACCTGGCTCTCCGTTGTCGGCATGCTCATTCGACTTTTCGTATCATTACTGCCTGCCGATCGGACGACACGTGGCGATAGCGTGGCCCCCCGCCTCAGTCGTCCCATTATTTCGGAGCAATAAATTCGGCGTCCAGTACTTCTAAAATGATAATCCCACGTGGCTTTTTAATTTCTGATTTTTTTTTCAAGGTTTTACAAGCTAGGGGGCATGAATTGATAATATGATATTTTGTTTAGGGATCGGACGACGAAATTACTAGAGAAATCAATAAAAAAAAAATGTTAGGAACAATCAGTCCCAATCCCCGTCTCGGCATACCTTGCACTCGTCCAAACCCGTCTTGGATCTCTCTCAATCTATATGTCTCAATCTTTAATTCTGATTTGGCAAAAAATCTCGACTATATATTCATAACCAAGCCACGGTGCTTGCCATCCATGTGGGCTCCCCTACTGCCCCTTCTAGGTGCTCATCCTTTGTAAATGCCGATCGAGTCCAAGCAAAGCTTGAACTTTGCCGAAGGAACAGGCTCCATCATGGCTTTTCCATTGTTGCAGCGCTCTTCGCGACAATATCACCCTTCGCCAGCATCTTGGATTAAATGCTACTTAATGTCGGTAAGCTTCATTCGCTCGTGATAAATAGGTTTCAAATGTTTCTTAATGTCAATATGATTTGTTCACTCATGATAAATAAGATTCAAAGCTATAGAAAGATGCAACTTGGTTGTCACAATGTATGGTAACACTTTTTTGTTCCAATCCAAAATGTTCGAGAACAAACCAGCACCCTAGCCAATTCGCCTCCTCTGCTATAAAGATAAGCGCCATGTACTTCGCCTCTGTAGAAAACAAGGCAACATAGTCTTGCAACAACTTCCAACTTACTAAACTACGTGTCAGTGTGAACATATGTCCCTTACAACTCCAACATACCAGGCCGCTTGTCAGTGTGAACATATATCCCGTACAATTCCAACTTATTGGACCGCCTATCACTATGAGCATATATCCCTAACAATTTGAGCTCATTCAAATTACTAGCATGATTAGAATCCACATAGCTCATTGGCTCATTGCAAGGTATCAAAAGAACTAGGAACTACCCAGACCTCCCTAAACCAAACCAAACCAGCCCAAAACTAGCGATTCCCATAAGGATTGGTCCGATTCCCGATTTCAATTTACTAGAATGTGTGAGTGCTGTTCTGGTTACATATTCCTGATATGGAACCTCCCACTCGCCCACCTAAACTGAACAATATCTTTTATATATATATAATTATATATAATTTTTCTGTTTTAACTTTTCAGATCAAGAC
The DNA here is from genome assembly GCA_014182845.1 of Corymbia calophylla. NCBI lineage: Eukaryota > Viridiplantae > Streptophyta > Magnoliopsida > Myrtales > Myrtaceae > Corymbia > Corymbia calophylla. The sequence goes on from CM024693.1 coordinate 23,319,648, forward strand.
CCTAATTTCCCCTCTCTCTCTATCTCTCCCTCTCAAGTCTCATGCCTCTTTGCCTCTTTTGAGTGAAGACATTTCAACTGATTCCAATGTATGGCTATTGCAATTAGGGGTGATCGGAGGATCTACGTCACAACCTTCCAGGGAGCCTTGCCCAGTTGCTTCATGCACCAGCTAACAACGCTCGGGCCCCTGTTCTAACGCCCCTCAAACTCGATCTGAACTCCGATCCGGCAAGAAATTCACCACAAAAACAAGAGAGATGCGTCTACTTCGGCGTCGTCCATGTATAGTTAAACAGGAAAAGTAGGTAAGATTTCCAAAATATGCAACCTTACATTGAAAATCGACGATGAACAAAACCCATGGATCCAAGACTTGAGACATCTGACCATACAATAAAAACAAGGCGACGAACTTCTAGTTCTCACCTACATAGATGAGTGAGAGACGCATGTCTGCATATACATCCAAAGATGAAATCCACACACGCTCATCTCCATCTGCATATGTTCATGTACGTACCAAACCCGACGTGCATCTAGATATATAGATGTATTTTAATGCAAATTAAGGTCCTGGATCGTCTCAGGCCAAGGACTTGTGGAACAGGGACTGGAACTTGGCCATCTCCGGGCCGGGCAGGGCGACCAGAACGTTGACACCATCGCCGTCGCCGCCGTTTTGGCTGGCCGTGACCATGTCCGGGAAGAGCAAGATGATGTCCTTGCGGTGGTACACCAGCGGGCAGCTGTACCTCGGCCTCCCCCACGGGTACTCCACATCGGCGAACCCGAGCCGCCACCACGACGACACCAGCACCTCCCCGTGCGGGAAACCCATGTTCACCTCCCCCCAGTCGATGGCCGACCTCGCGTACTCGTCCGTCATCCTCCCCGCCCCTTCCGTCACCATCTCCACCAGCCTCCCCAGCGGCCACTCCTCCAGCTCCCCACGCGTCGCAGTCGCGTACGCCGTCAGCACCGCGTTCCCAGCGTAACCCCGGGGCAGCGGGGGCTCCAGCCTCGGCCTTATGTCCACAGCGTACAGCAGCGTCGATGATCGGCTCTTGCTACTGCCGTCGTCAGCGTCGGCGCATGACGACAGGGCCTTGCACCGCCATATCTGGGCGGTCACGACGTTGAAGCTAGTGACGCGCGCCTTGGGATAGGACGAGTCCGGGCCGCCGGCATCCTTGGCGGCCTTCTCCTTGAGACGGGCAATGTCCTTGGGAGAGAGCTTGAAGATCTTGAAGTCGAGCTCCTCGGGGGCGTCGGTGAACACGAGGGGGCGGGAGGAGTCCTGGCCCTGGGGCACGTCGAGCTTGAGCAGCTCCAGGTGCGGGAACGAGACCCGCGGCGGCGACCGGGCGGCCAGGAGCCGCCTGTCGTTGCAGGGTTCCACCGCCAGGGGCTTGTCGGCGGCGAGGGCCGCCAGGTTTTGCAAGAACATCTTGAAGCTCAGCCCGTCGAAGGTCGAGTGATTGGTCGATATCCCCATCGCGAATCCCCCGCACGTGAACGACGTCACCTGTCCCGACACACAATCATCGACATCTATCAACAAATCATGCCACGTGCAGCGATCGATGAACTCCATATTGCAATTTAGAAGTTATATCTTCTCTAAATAACATGCAATTTCCAGCTCGCTAAACAAATTATTAGGGTTTCGCAAGCCGCATGCTCATTATCACATTGCTATAAATTTGGAAATATATATGTTTAGAAGCTGTATCTTCATGTTCCTATGTTACGTACCTGGACTATGCACAAGGGCTGATTGTCGGCTTGCAAAATGTCCATGGACTTGGTGACCAACCGCTCGAAGGCCGGGTTCGGATACACCAAGTCCCCGATGTCGTCCAGCCCGCACTCGCTCGAGGCCACCACGAACCCGACGCCTTCGGAGTTGCACTCGATCTCCAGCCGCCCGGTCGCGGCGTCGAGCCTGAGCCGGCCGCTCAGGAACTTGTAGTGCACCAGGATCCTGGCGAGCGCGTCCTTCAGCCGCTCGGCCACCCTGTCGGGGGTGAACTCGACGTGGGCAGGGAAGAAGTGGATGGTCTGGACGTCGAAGTTGAGGACCTTGTCGATGTTGGACAGGAAGAAGGGCTCGTTGGGGACGGTGTCGGCCGGGAACACCAGCGACGTGTGGTGGACGGTGACCTTGATGTCCCGGATGAGGGGCGGAGGCTCTTGGCAGACAGTCCCCATCTTCTTTCCCGCTCTATCTCTCTCGATCGATCTTTGTCGTGCGCACTGCATGCACATGAGCAACCTCGCCTCCAACTTCAATATATATATGAGCAGAATGGTGCTTAGCTAACCCCATTAAAGACCTCTAGGAAAAGAAAATTGCGTGCATGACCACGGTGGTCCCCCGAGGACTAAATCCAACCCAGTATGGTTCGGTGAACGACTTCATTTTACTGTGATTGGCTCTGTCTAACACAGATTTTGTCTTTTCCGGGGCGTTCACAGCATCTCTAATTATGAAGGTGGCGGGACTGGGGACTTGAGGGGCATGCGAAGGGTCGGCAATGTTACTGTTGAGGTCCATCTCCTTTTGGTGCTTGGGAGATTGCCGAGAAGGTGGTGGTGGTGGTCGTGTGTCGTCGACTGTTGGTATTTACGCGCACAATAAATATTGGATTGAAAGAGCCAGCTGGTTAGATGCGAGGGAGGACGTGGAGTGGGGGATTATTTAAGAGAGGTAGTTGAGTGGGTTGGGGGATAAGGGGAAGGGCTGGGCAGGGGTTTTTTTGGTTGTGTGTGGTTGCTAGGGAAAATTACCATTTTCTCCTCCTCCTCCTCCTCTTCTTCTTTTTTATCCATTTTTAAGTTTTTTCTTTCCTTTTCACCAGGGGCTAGCCTTAGGCAATGGCCGGAGAGGGCAAGGCAAGGGTTGCCCTTGCCCAACTCTAGCAGGGCCGCCCTCACTAGCAACAAGTGAAGGATAGCCATGCTTGGGCGAGAGTCGCCCTCACCAGCCATAAAACAGGGCTGGCCTTGCTTAGGCGACAGTTGCCCTTGTCGGTGGGCAAGGCAATGGTCACCAAGCCCTGCCCACCACAATAGAGGAAAAAAATAAAGAAGATAAAAAATTGCAAAAAAATTGCAAAAAAAGTCAACATAAACACTGCCGGTGCCATATAGAATGGCCAACGTTCACGTCAGCGATTTTCCAATCAAAATTGATTGGATGGACTATACTAGTAAATTGTCGAGAGGTTTAAGACTAAATTGACCAAATTAAAAAATTTAGAACCAAATTGATACATATGCACTAGATTTAGGCCTTTTTTGATAATTTTCCCTTTGGTTGCCTATATATGGCTGTGTAATAATGGGTTTGAATTGCTAGTTGGTCATTTTCTAAAATCATTTATTTTCGAAAAGGCTTGGGTTGAGCTTTTCCCATGTCTCTCAATCATTGTAACCATTGAAGCCACCTAAATTTATTTATTTTTCATTTATTCTATTCTAATTCTCAACTCATTTTCAAATTTTTATCATGTCTTTCTATATGACATAATAGTTGAAACCCACACATAAAACTAAATTTCTTTATCCCAATTCCTCTTAAGAAAATGGGAATTCGAGTTTCCCATTTCTCTATTCCCACATAGGAACGTTGGCTATTAAGGCAAGCCGAGGAAGCCGCCTAGGAGGTTCACAAAGCCACTTTTTGCACAAGCGTTAACTCGTCTCTCGAGTCCCAAGTTAGTTGAATCCATCTTTTTAGGTTCTAGTACTAGATTACTTGTCGCGGATTGATTGAAAAAACTAGGGGTCCCTGTCGATCACGTGGCCTACCTCCCAGAAAAAGGTCTGCCTCGCCATCAATGTGGGTCAAGTTCCTCTAAATATATGGAGGTTAACTTAAGTATTATTTGACCCCCCCAAAAAAAAAAAAAAAAAAAACCTTACGTATTGCACCGCCATAAAAATTGCAGCTGCCGTCGACCAGCTCGTACAGAGTTTCTGACATCTGTAATTTTTAAGGGACCCTTCGCGCGCTCTCTCATGCGCACACATTCAAGTTGGCGCAGGCATTGATGGCAAGCATGGAGCCAAGGTGACACGGACTCAATACGGGGGCGGGCCGGTAGCATAGCCGTCAGAAAGAAGGGGAAAAGAGAGAGAGAAAGACATGAGGATTAAGAAAAACTAAGAGGAAAACACCTCCCGACCAGTGGATACTTCATATGTTTGACATCCATGTTTTCCTCTAAAAAGGCTATATTCGACTTCTAATTTCAAATGTAGAGATCCCTGCCCTAAAAGTTTTGGTTTTGCCTTTTGCTTTACATGTGAGATGGCATAAAGTCCTCAGAAAAGGTCGATGGATCAATTTAATGTCGAAGTTGGACGATTGAATGTTTTCCTCTAAAAAGGCTAAATTCAACTTTTAATTTCAAATGTAGAGATCCCTACCTCTATAACTTTTGGTTTTGCCTTTCACTTTACGTGTGAGATGGCATAAGGTTCTCAGATAAGGTCGATGGATCCATTTAAGAAAGAAGGGGAAAAGAGAGAGAGAAAGATGTAAGGATTAAGAAAAACTAAGAGGAAAACAACTCCCAACCAATGGATACTTCATGTGTTTGACATCCATGTTTTCCTCTAAAAGGCTATATTCAACTTCTAATTTCAAATGTAGAGATCCCTGCCCTAAAAGTTTTGGTTTTGCCTTTTGCTTTACATGTGAGATGGTAGAAGGTCTTCAGAAAAGGTTGATGGATCAATTTAATGTTGAAGTTGGATGATTAAATGTTTTCCTCTAAAAAGGCTAAATTCAACTTCTAATTTCAAATGTAGAGATCCATGCCCTAAAACTTTTGGTTTTGCCTTTTGCTTTACATGTGAGATGGCATAAAGTCCTCAGAAAAGGTCGATGAATCAATTTAATGTCGAAGTTGGATGATTTAATGTTTTCCTCTAAAAAGGCTAAATTCAACTTTTAATTTCAAATGTAGAGATCCCTACCTCTATAACTTTTGATTTTGCCTTTCACTTTACATGTGAGATGGCATAAGGTCCTCAGATAAGGTCGATGGATCAATTTAATGCCGAAGTTGGACGATTGAATGTTTTTTAGGTCTGCAAATCATTCAAGCAACGTTGCTAGACTGATGACATTAAATCCTTGGATCCATCAAAGACTTGGCAATACATAAACAGACATATAATACGTACACATATGTATGTGTATACATGTTCATATTGTGTTGTATAAGGGTGTTTTATGGCTCTACACCATTCAAAAAGACCCATATTCGACCTTTTTCTAGCGTAACAAAAACAAATAATGTTTTTATTTTAAAATTACTAAATACTTGAAGTAATTTTGATATATTACCATTCATATTTTTTTTTTTTTTAAATTTAGGATTTTTGATGTTAGGTCATAAATTAAACGTTAGAGCACAAAAACGAAAAAAAGACAAAAATCAGATAAGCCATCTAATCAGATAATCAATAAACAATTTTGTCTTCCAACCTAACCGTATGAATTTTATCAATGGAAATGTAGGGAGCTAGTGAATTTAATTGAGCTTGAAATTAATGAATAGCCCAATGTTGTAGGCCAGCATGAACTGTCGGTGCGAGAGAGGTTTGGCCATGGTGGTGGCTTTAGCAAAGCAACGTGCGTGGGGAGGACGTGTAAGCTTTGAAGCCTAAAAAGTTGTCCCCGTGAAAAAGAAGGCGAATCGCCATGACCGGTTTTATGCCGCGGAAAATCATGGTCGGAGTTAGAGAAAGAAATTGGACACTCGAACTTGTGTCTTACGGCATATAAAGAAGAGAAGCAGGGAGCCAAAAAGTCTCTTCACTCTCTTTTCCCATGGTCTTCTTCAACTTTCAGCCATGAAGAAGGGTTTGAGTTAGTCTCACCCTCCCATCTCTTTGTTGTTAAGTCTATTTGTGTTTTATTGTTTTTTTTTTTACTCTTTCTTCTCTCCTGATTTAAATTTAGGAGTTCTTTTCTCCTAGTCTAATCCTCGATCTGAGAGTTTGCACTCTTCCAAGCTAGTTCTAGATTTGGGTACTATATGTTGGAGAAAACTCCCAATCAATTTTTAAGTTGACAAAATTATCCAAAATCATACCTATTCTAATATATAATTCTTAGTGCGTTTGAAAACAAGTACTAAGTTTGAGATATGTATAGAATTGATACAGACGGAGAAACTATTCTCACTCTGACATACCATAAATGAATCTAGAAGAAGATATGCATATTCAAATTATATATTTTAGAACTCGATATTTCCAGGATCTATATCTCAAATGGCTAGTAATCACAACTAGATTTTATGCCTAAAATATATTTGATTATATCAATCTAATAATCAAATTCTACAAGACAAGTTCTTTCCTTATTGAAGAGACTCACTTATAGAAACCTAAAATCTAATTATATGGGCAACCATATTTAGCAAGGAGATTCAATCATGTCCCTCAAATGGCTACAAAATCCTTAAAAAGAAAATATGTTCAACGGGATAAGGTTGAAAGATTTTCCTCCAAAGATTTCCAACAGATAGTGGAGATAAAGGAATATTTAAGGAGATGAAGACGCTGTAAAGAAGACAAGACATGATCTAGAATATGCAATTCCAAAGTCTAAGTGCTATTTGAAACTCTTGCTTGTCTTTATTGAGCTCTAAACTGTAAGAAAAGAGTGAGATTCACAAAGTTGAGTGATTGAGTGAATTTGTGAGAATTTTTCATAAAGGGTTACACTTAGATTGTAATTACTCTTTGATCATTTAGTGGAATTCAATCTATTGAGCTTTCAACATGGGAGAGTAGATGTAGGATTGACCTAAGTCAAATCACTATAAACTCATATACAATTTCTTTTATCCTTTAATCTCTATTGCATTTTATTTATTGCACATTGTTTGAACTTTTCAGATGTCTAGATTGAGCGTAAACAATTTTGTTTCTATGTCTGCTACTATACAAACTTTTATTCCTTGAAATATTTTATTCCTCAAAACTTTTTAATTTTCCTAGAATCACCTACTCACCCCTCTAGATGATTCATACTAGCTATCTCACTATCATCTTCCGATCTAAATTTGGGAGTTTAATAATGATTCGATGCCACTCTACTCTATTTGTATAAAAGTTCTCCACCTCTAGTCTCAATGATAATCGTAAGAGTTTTGGTGTCTCATTAAATTACGAAGATCGGTATTCATACTTTATTTTGATTTGCTTTATCATGAAGATTACATACTTCTATATCCTTTTAAGTAATGAATACAATTTTCTTTCGAAAAAAAAATTGTATCTTAGAGTAAGTTAATTAGAACCTTTTCCCTAGTTATTGTAACTTCGCTTGACCAAACAGAAGTTGTTTATGTTCGTTAGATGACGTAAGACATGTTCGGATATTTGATTCGATATGTTACTATTCGGTTTGATGTTTCCCGAAATTCACGGGCCGGCAGAGTCTGGGCTTGGTGCTGTGACGCGAACGAGGCACGGGAGGCGTCTGAACGTGTGATGGTGTCAAAAGGGTTTGAACTTATTATAACTCCGATGCCCTCATAGCCTCGGACAAATCAAGGGCAAGGTTTTCTGTATCTTGCTGAAAATGAATACAAGCAATGGCGATCACTTAAACAGACTTCTAATTAATATGGAAACATGATACGAGATACATGCTATGTTCTACATATCCCTGAAATTCGACAAATCGGGAAAAATATCAAGCCAAATGACAACATATCAAATCAAATGTACAAAACATCGCATCATGTATTACTTAATTATTTGAGTGAGTTATGACATGCTCCCAACTCCCTTCTTTCAACCGTGTCTAGCAATAAAGTGAGGCAAAATGCCGAAAATTTGATATGTCCAAAAGTATAGACTATATATCATGTTGGAGGACCATGAATATAGATATTTTATGTGATCGCGAGCTACTAGATTGATTCGATGGATCCGGACCATCATAGCTGCTGCCCAAATTTACTCAATTGCTTCCCATTTTTGGGATAGGAGCAGAGTTGATATGGATCTAACTTGGGGTCATTGTCTTTTTGAGGGTCTCATGCATGTGCTATTTAATGGTCACCTAAATGTCGCTTTCTCTTTGTAGGGCACCCTTCATAGATAGCTGCGGTCCCCGATGAGCACTATTAGGATTGTCGCTATGTTATCCTCGTAAAATGTGATAAATATGATCCTGGTGTTATCTGCGTACATGAATACGGTGGACTCCTCGTGGTACAATGATATCATTTGACATTATGCGTATCATTATTCTAGTCATTTCTATCAAATTTGGGGATAAAGACAGTATAACCTTTATGCAGCACTCACTTGAATATCATTACTCTCTTTTTTTGATCATTTTAACATTATAACTTCTAAAAAAATATCTACTTGTTCATTTACATGTCAAAATTTAAAAACGTTCAACCAAGTGCTGATAATCTAACGCGACATAACACTTGTATTAAAAGCTTTTTAAAAGTTATGGCACTCATGTGATCCGAAAAAAAGTTATGAAACTCGGTGAGCATCATATATAAATTATGGCACACTCAAGTAATTGGTAAAAAAATATGGCACTTAAATGAACGTCGTATAAAAGTTATGGCACTTGTGTTATATTTTTTCTATGAAATTTGGGGAAGAAGATCGTACCATAAATAACTGTCTACCATTGACAAATAAAGTAAATAAGAACAAACCAGAAAAATGAATTGCACAAATTATGTATTTATTCAATAATGAAGTGTACATGAAATGACTATCTAAAATAAGTAAATATTACTATTATAATTAATCGAGATCAATGAAGAGGAGGAAGTGAACTAGATGCCCTCACTTTATTTGTCTCACTCACAAATGCCTATTCTTCACCTCTATGGCATGACAATTTCATGATTGAACTCATTTCATCATATCCCTCAACTTCCATTGATATATCTAGATACATCAACTTCATATTAAAAGAACAATAGCATAATATATTAGACGACATTGCTTCAACTGACGACAAATTATACAAGATGAAGTTATAAGTATGCCAATTATCCAATGAAGTTATAAGTCTAGTTGGCATACTTATAACTTCAATTGATATCTCAGAGTCTGAAAACTTAGAAAACAGTAAAAGTTTGATGAAGTTATAAGTATGCAACTACGAACATCAGACTTATTCCAACAAATAGTTTCCACTACAATCTGCAGCTAACCTGCCCATCAACGATTGAATATAATTTCATACCACCAAAAAGAGGACACAAAAAACGTGCACTCTGACCCTAAAAATTACAAGCAGCAAGCACCTCCAAAAACAGAGAAATGAGAAAAGAAATCAACCCCCAGAATGGGAAAAGGAATTCACTCCCGTACTACGACCTCTTCTTTTTCAAACAACGATCAATCCCCAAACCCGTCGTTGATTTTCGCAAGACATGATAGTTCAAGAGATCTAATAAAGAGGTAACGTGAAATTTAAGAGATTTTACAGTTTTTACTCTTCAATGATTGTTGTCTGAGCAAGCAAGGTTGCGAGGCTCGAGGGAAAGAGAGTCATGAGTGAGTGTTTAAGCGAGGCTGGAGAGGATAGAGAAAACGAGAGATAGAGAAGAAAAATTAGGGTTTTTAATTTTTATGGGACCGGCTCCAAATTCAGTTCAATTGATCTAGTTCTTGGGTGGTTTCTACTCTCAAAACTAAAAGCCGGACTTATTCCCACTGGTTCTAAAAATTTGAAATAAGGAACCAAGAACCAAATCAGTTTTTAGTGCCAATTCGATCCGATTCCCTGGTAGAATTAACCGGATGGACAGCCCTAATTGTCATGCAAGCGCTCGTTAGTAGAGATGTTAACTACAGTAGTAGACGGAGTATGATTGATAGTGTATACCGAAATATGATAAACGTCTCCCAAAACCTGTTCTAGACAAGAGGCTAAGATTAAAAAAAGTGAGTACAATATCTAAGATATGGCTATGTTTACTCATTACTTGACCTTTTTTTTTTTGGTCATAGTCTACTCTTGTTCTAACTCTTACTCTCGCACTTTTTCTTTGCTTCATGAGAGTCGAAACTCACATATGAAATTAAATCGTATCCACCCCAACCTCCCTTAAGAATGTGGAGATTTAAACCCCCTACTTCCTGCTTCTTACATGGAAAGAGTGGCCACTGGGACAAACCCCAGTGATTAATTACTTGACCATTTTGCTCAGAAGTTCGTAGACAAGAACGAAGAATAAATAACACCATTTTGAGAAAGAATTGTGTATCTCTATATTCGATTAGCATGAAAAATCTTGACATCTTGAGAAAAAAAAATGTTTTGATCATGTCAATGAAATCATGATAAGTATGAGCAAATTCAAATAAATTTTTCATAAGATAAAATCACATATAATGAAAATGATAATAAGCACAAAAATCACAAAATAGCAAGATTTCCCCATAGTAGAAGTAGGAGATGGTCCTTTAATATCATAATGAATTAGATCAAATGGAGCATAAAAGATAGATTCACTAATATCAATTGATAAAGTATGATATTTTACCTACACAGATAGGACCTAACCTAGAGAAAGAAGCATGACCCACTTATAAAAGCCAAGTTTTAGATGATACTGCGACAACACAACTAGCTGAAAAACTTGGAAACTTTAAAAAGATAAGCTTAAATAGGCATTCCACTTTTCGACGCATCCCAATTGTCTATCTTGCCCATGCATTCTACACACAACAACCATTAGAAGAGAAGTAAATATCAAAACCAAGTCTGCATAATTATCCCACAGAGATCAAGTTTAAGGAGAGTTTATCAATAAAAAAGTGTTAATAAGGACCATATGGGTGTCAAAATGTTTCTTGTATGACTTATTACTATACTATTTTTGAGCTATCAACTGTATAAATAGTAAGGGCTTGTGATGTGAATGATTTTGACTTAAACAAATTGAAGTTCATAGTCAGGGGATTGCAACAAGCAGGACCAAAAAACCATGAATCATAAGTACCTAGAACGATAGATAGATCAAAAGCGCTAACGTTAGAGGAGCTAAAGTAAAAAATTCTCAAAGAATGGAAACGAAGATCCTTTAAGGATAGAGTAACTGATGAATTGTTGAGGGACCCCTCAATGGTAGCAATAACGGTGGATGGGCATGCAAGTGGACCTTTGTATCAAGATTGATTGTTCATCCTCATAGGCCTACATAGGTTGTAGTCGATAGCAATTTGATGCAAGGTGACCATGTCTACAACAATGCATATAATATTATGTGCACAATGAGGAAGAAGTAGCATGGCAAGTCCTACATCTATAGGAGTGGACAAAGTAGTGTATCGTACCTTCAAAATTGCATTCAGGTCTCCTCAATTAATAACTTTGAGACAATTGCATCAAGATGAGGTAATGGATCTCAATGTATAAGTGAAGCTTGCATAGGTTCATAATCATCATTAAGAATTATTGGAAATTGCCTTGCACGTACGTAGTCACAATATTTAACAAATTTGCAAGCATCAAAAGCCGATTCCCATTGTGGTTCAAACAAGGCTAGTTGATCCTAGATAGCTTGCATGAAGGAATAATAATTGTTAATACATCGACTTCTTTCTTGATGCATGCAATGTAAATTTCCTAACAGCCGATATCAATGGGCAATATCCAGGTTGGAATATCGCTTGACAAAGTAGATCTCCAACTTCCTTTGCTACATTGAGGTGACCAAAATAAAGTTTGATGGATAAATCGAAGTGTGTTAGAACCAAGAAAGGATTTGGTGATTCTTGCTATTCCCCTCCTCCAAGCATTTAATAAATTTGTCTTCAATTTTGTTGAGAAAACCTTCTAATATGTTTTGAAGTTGACAAAACAATCCATGGTTTATTACAAACTTGATATATGTATGAGTTGTTTAAGTCCCAGCTATGTCCGATTTAAAAGGAGTTTCTATGTACTAAGTGAAAAACAAAAAATCAAAATAGCTAGAACAACCTATGAAAACAAGTCTATAAGAATGGGGGAGTTCATAAAGACTATGAGGTACTAAGGTGAACAGCTTACAAGATCTAAATCACTATCGTCCTCAAACTGTCTAAAAAGAAGTGATTGGATATAACCAAGTAAAAGCTTGATATAAGTAGAAGCCTGATTTAAACAAAAGTTTGATATAACTAGAATATTGGAATTTGGATAGAACTAGCGACTTTTGATATAAGTGGAGCACCTACACTACCTACGATATCAATCTTGTTGTGAACTTCAAGATTTTTATTTTGAGATATTTTATCTCGTCCTTTGATAGCTTGTGATTTAGTATAGGATTCCTATTTTCAAAGATTTTGATTGACTATTAATCTTAATGATTATTAATGCAAGATATTTAATCACGTGAGATATTTTATTGACAATCATCTCAAGGGAAGATATTTTCCACAGATAGAGCTACTTTAATTTTGGAAATCGAGATTTGGTTGTATGGTCAACCAGATTTACGAAACTCTAATTGATACACCTCAACAACTAATTGATTACCTCAATGAATAGTCTAATAGTTAGTTTGGAGATCGATCTCCTTGAAGATTATCTAATGAAAAGATTGGTTGCAAAGTATAAAAGGAAATCAAGGCATCAAAGAAAGAGTAATGACCAAGAGTGCAAATTTTAAATTCAGAGAAAGGTTTTCAGTCTTTATATTGTCTTTTGAAAGTTTGAAATTGTAATCTTCGAGAAGTATTGATAGTGTTAGAGTTTGTGTTTAAATGTGAGGTAACAAAATTTATCGAATTGGGTATAAGTAGAACTAACTTTGAGAAGAATTGTGCAAGTATAAGCAATGAATACTATCGTAACTTATCAACAATTAACTAGTGGAATCCAACCGGTAGATTATTATTGTGGAAGATTGATTATAGGTTTACACTAAGCCAAACCACTATAAAATTCTATGCCCATCATTCTCTATCTTGTTGATTAGTTTCATTTATTGTCTAATATATAAGCACATGACACTACTTATATAACTAGATTCTGCTTATATCAACAAATTGTTTTTACCTAGCCAAGAGCTTGTATCAAACTTGACATTTTTAATTTTGTAATATTTTGTCGAGTTTCTTAAAATCACCTATTCACTGTCCCCCTAGGCAATATCAATTTGTATCATAGCATAGTACTCATTATCTTGAAGTGTTTACCTCTTGCGTTGAAGATCTATTATGGTTAACATGCTAGGACTAAGTATTATTGAAGGAAAGAGCAACACCAAATCTCCTTGCTTTGATGGAAGGATTATGATGTTTGCAAGAACAAAATAAAGGTTTTCATCAAGTCCACAGACTCTTTGGTGTGGGATGTTGTATGAAATGAAGGGAATAGTAAGAGCAATCGCTACACCTACACTTAAAAACAACAACTATAAAAATTCCACAGGAGTTGGCTAAGAGAGAAGTTTTAGATGTTAAATTGTGTATTATCTCCTACTGAAGTAATCATGTCTCTTCATGTAAAACAATAAAAGAGATATTGGGATAAGCTTCAAATGACCTTTGGAGGAACTGACAAACTCAAGGAAACCATGACAAACATTCTCATTAGATGATATGAATGCTTCAAAATGAAACCTAATGAAATGGTTATTGAGATGTTCAAGAAGTTCACTAATATTGTTAATTGACTCACTTATCAAGGGAAGCCAATCTCTTCAAAGAAAAAGTAGACAAGCTTTTGCAAGGATTTTCCAAGGAATGGAACAGCATTAAATATCCTTTGAGGAAACATGACGGATTATGTCTCTCACTGTTGATGAACTTATTGGGACTCTCATGTTATACTAAGCTAAACATATAAATGATGAAAAAGATCTCAAAGGTAAGAAGCCAATTGCTTTAAAATCTAATATGCATGATTCAAGTGACACGAATTCTAAAGAAGAAGACGATGAAGAATTGGCCTTAATGGTAAAGAAATTCAAGAAGATGGCCAAAAAGAGGAGAAACTTCAAAGGAAAGAAACAGTTTAAGCAATAAGAAGAAAGAAGGTCCTTTAAGCATCATCAAGAATGTAAGTATATAATATGTTTTCAATGCAAAAGACAAGGGCACATCAAATCAAACTGTCCACTTTTGAAAAAGAAGAAAAGGAAATATGGAAAAAAAAAAAACCTATAAAGATAGAGATCTCAAGCAAGATCGAATGTGAGGGAAAGGTAGACACATACTCAGAGAAGATACCGAGGTAATTCATCTTGAGATTCCTGATGAAGTATCAAACCTTATTGATGAATTATGTTTGGAGTATAAATATGCTCTTAAGAAAATCTTAGAGTTAAAAAATTGAGAATGCAAAATTGAAGCAACAAGATTTTTCCAAAAATGAAAAGATTGAATCTTTACAAAAAGAAATCAAAGAAATCAAAGAAAATCGAGATTTGGTTGAAAAAGAAAATAATTCTCTAAAAAGGTGAATTTCAAACATTTCCAAAAGATTTTTCTTGGTTCAAGAACATTGCAACATATTCTTTCCATACAAGTTCTTTGTTACAACAAGTCGATACTTGATTTTGAAAAAGAAAGTGATCTCAAAAATGATAGGTTAAAAAAAAAAAAATCTGACAGTTGATCCGATTCAGTGTGCAAAGGCTGAGATTGTTTGGTCTTAGTCAATTCGGTTTGCACATAGAAACCGGCTAATGTATCGGGCTATGCGTTTGAAGTTGACGTGGCAAGACGACATGGACTGCTAGCTTAACATTAACCTAATGATGATGTTAGCAATACACATGCAAATGGTTCTGGCACATAAGGGAGCATGAATCCCACCTATAGAGGCGCATGAGGGCACATGCGGTAGCAGATCAAGGGGAAATTTCACTATCCAATTCTTTTGAGGACAATGAATCTGATGGTGGTGTTGGTGTTTCAAAACAAGCAACAGGAACAATACTAAAGAGCAACAGGATTGATGGAAAACGAACAATGAGGTGATTGACATGACAACGAGATGTGGGATTAGTGGAAAAAATAATGAGGTGACTGACATGACAATGAAGTGATTGATATAACGTCGCTATAGCCACCCTGTAAAAGACTCAATCGGCACTTTCTTAGACAATAAGAGCTCTAATACCAAGATAAGCATAAAACCAAGTTTTATATATATTCAACAATGAAGAATATATAAGCTTATTTATAGATTTTACAATATGTCTATCTAAAATAACAAAATATTAGTCTATTAATTAAAATATATAAGGATCAATTAAGGATATGCACAATCTTAAGAGATATATGAAATTATGGGAGATAAATAAAATCTCATAAATATGTCTCTCGTATAAACTATTTAAGATATGTTAAAATTGATTTACAAAATAAATATATTGAGAGACATGGGAGGCTGCATTTGTGCTATCAAGTAAAAAGGTCATACAATCTGCCTTATCACTTTATGCGCCAAAGTTGTAAACCAGAGTTTGTATGCTCAACATGTCTCTTCATAAGTATATAATAATATGTGGGAAATGTTTAGCCTAAACTCATAATTGCACTTGTGTGGCTGAATGCCAATGGAGATGGTCCAAACATTTTTCTACGGTGGGATGGAAGGCCCTATTTTATTTTTTTTTGTTTTTTTTTTATTTTTCTTTCTTCCTTATTAGACAAATAATTTTTTTCCAAAAATTTAAACCATTTCAAAATAGGCAAATTATATAAGGTTAATATCACGTAAAATTTCACACTTGTACACTTATGACAAATTAACACCAAGCTACACTTTTGATCACTAAAAATCCAAAACTAGTATATCTATAATAAATTTATTCAAAACTAATTGTTTGGCCTCAAAAAACCCCAAACTAGTACGTTTGCGACAAATTTACCCTTCGCTAGTTTTTATTAAATTTGATTAATATCACGAAAAACCATAAATTGATACATCTAAGACAAACGGAGGGTAAAACCCCAAACCGACACACCTATTATCCCAACTAAGAAATTTGACGATAACATTTAACGAAAACTAAATTATGGTAAATTTGTCATGGATGTACTAATTTAGAATTTTTGGTAATTTGGGATAAATTTGTCATATAGGTATCAATTTAGAGTTTTTTTTGTGGTATTACTCCAATCATATATAAAGTGAAATGTTATTATAAAAAAGAGAATTAATATAGTTAAGGGCTGGAGACGAACTCCATGACCCACAAGAAAAGGATTAATCGAACGGATCGATGTGGACAAAAATTCTCAAAGCCAAAAGCAATCGACATATATATGTGGACTAATCATCATAGATTGCAACCGAACTAAGCTTAGTCGTCCTCTTCACGTTCATCGAATCATCATATATACCATCGGTCGCGACGGATCGAGACATTCCCAAAATACACAGCGAAGGGACTCGAGATCCTTCCCATCAAAATCAACGAGTATCGCTTTCATCCATCAAAGAATGGGGCATGGGAGAAAGAAATGAGAACCGATTTTGTTGGATTGATATTGAATGCTGGTCTCATTTTTACCTTTCTTCGACCTATAGATGCAAACCTTAAGGCCCAGTGTGAACGTGAAGCTGTCCACCCTCGATGTATGTTTCGTCGTTATTGCTCACAATTCGCCCGCCGATTCAGGCCATTTAAACCAGAGAACATGGAAAGCTTGTCCCACCGGCATGGGGCTAAGGCTGTGTCGTTCAGGGGGCCAAGTCCAAGGCTCCAAGGAACGTCCGGATACCGTCTCTTTATCGTTATTATACACATTTGTAATGAATTCACTACTAGTAAGCATACGCTCGACTCGAGCATCAGAGAGTGTCCCTAGGACCATCTCAAGAGGTTTGCCGTACTTTTCTTCACGTGCTTTCAGGTCTTCAACCCATGGTGGTTCGGGCCATATCTTCAGCCAGAGCATCTGGTGTGCCATTTTGCGCAGTCGCATTGTCTCTGTGTCTTTGAGATCCGACCGAAGTAGATAGTTTGATTCGTTCGAACAAACCAAAGGCGACCTGCACTGCATCGGATCAGGAAGCCATTTTACATCGTAATATTACCGAGGACTTTAGCTCTGAGTTCTTTTCACAAGCTAACGTGTGACTTCAGCTCAAATCTTGTCTCTCCAAAACATATTTTTTCTCCATCCACTCAATTGTAGTCACCGTTGCCGCCACCTCTAATGCCATCGCCGCCCCTCCATGGGGGTAGAGAGAGGAGAGAGAAAAGAGACAACATATTAGGGTTTGTTGCAACTTATACAAACATGGTTCTATCTAGGATGCAAAAAAATACCGACTTTTTGTATGATTAACCTCAAAGTGGGATTAACCATTGTACTCTTCCTACATAGGAAGGGAGAGGTGTGAGATTCGAATAATCAACTTCTCAAGGATTGAGATAGAGAAATTTTGTTTCATATGTGGGTTTCAACTCTTATGCTGTGCAAGAGACAAAGCAAAAAAGTCTAAGAGTGAGCATTAAAATAGGAGTAAAGTAGAACCGATAAAAAAAGTCAAAGTAAAAAGTGTTTGGCCAAAAAAAGACAATGGATTTTATATGTTCAAGCAACAATATCTCATATGGAGTCGATGCACATAGACAAGACCACTTGTATGTATTTATTGGGTTAGGAGAAAATTACCCAATTAGTCTTGAATTTAGTATATGAATGTTAATTCAATCTTAAACTTTCCAATTTTGCCAATTTTGCCTTAGGTTTTTGTGTGAAATTTCAATATAATCTTTCCGATTCGGAAACTGCTAACATGGTGGTCTAACCATCACTGGCCCTTCTATGTAGCACACCACCATAATAGCGATTTTCAACGAAAATTGATCAGAAAAATCGGATTGAAATTTCACGCAATGATTTAAGACCATAATGACAAAGTTGAAGAATTTAGAACTGAATAGACAATCATACAATACATTTACAACAGGTTAAATAATTTTTCGATTGGATTAATCGAGCCCAAAGTACGAATAAACCGTATTGTAAAAGAATGATTTTGTTTGTACCCAATCTTTGAAGATTAAGTTGGAAAGAACTACTACTAGTACCAAGTGCCAACCATAAGGTCGAAATAGAAACAAGGCACGATCCGTCATCATATCGCTCGCATCAAAAAGTCTTCTGATGAATTCCCTGTCCCCTCTGGTTGGTGAAAGTACCATCAACTTCCATTAATTCCCTGAACAAGAGCCACATAAATAGTGGAGAGAAAGGTCAAATTAGAAGTGAGACCGTATTCTTTGTACGTGCTTTTGGAATAAAACCAAGAAGCCCTCGCCGGAGGCCGCCATGAGCTTTACATCTTTACCTCCTGCAGCATCCACGAGTCGAGCAAAGCATAACCGAGGAGTCCATTACCGACAGAGGGAGATCCACTGTAGAAAACTACCTGCTGGGGGAGAAAATCCCTAAGCTAAGGCAAACAAAAACCCAAAATATTACTTTGGTTTCGAGGCATGTGGAATAGAAAGTTTGAAAATTCGTCATCAACGGTATCCGACTTACATACTATTTGGAATGCAAAGTGTGAGTCCGCATTCTAGCCCGGCCTCAACATGTAGTGTTCTAGCCTTAAACGGTGCTAAACTTGTGGAAAAGATGTATTTATTGAGGTTCTGTTCATTTTCACGAAGAATGTGGCGTTTCTGAAAAATGTTTTTCAACAAAGCCATTTTCCGGGGAAAAAAAACCATATTTTTTAGTGTTCGGATGAAACTTAAAAATGAACTAGAAAATATTTTTCGCCGTTCGTTATGAAAAATTCGATTTGATATTCCTCCATGCATTCCTTTCAATAAATTTTTTTTTATTTTTTTAAAATCAATCGAATTTTTATTATTTTTAAAATTTTAATTTTCTTTCTACTTTTTTTTTATTTTTTCTTTTCTTTTCCACATTCTTCTTCTTTGGTTGGTTGCCCACCATTACAATAGCCAACAACCGGCCAAAGGCGAGCTTGAGGCTCACTGGAATGGCAAGCCTCGACCTTGCTAGCCTTAAAAGGCTCACCGGTCTAGCTTGGCCGACGATCGATCAAGGATGAAGAATAAAACAAAAAATAATAATTCAGAATTGGATTTTAAAAATAAAATAATTAAAAATCTAAATTTTATATCAAAAAAATGAAAACAATTAAAAATTATAATTTTTAAAAAATAAAAATATTTTAAATTCAACTTAAAAAAAAAAAAAAAAAAAAAAAGAAGGAGAGGAAGATAGAGTGAGTGGGGAATATATTTTCCCTTACTTGAAGAGGGGATTTACAAAGGTTTTTTTATTTTTATTTCCATTGATAGGAAAAGCTTTTCCCAATCAATTCATTTTTCATGAAATAAATGTCAAAAAATATGAATATTTTTCTAAAAGTTATTTTTATGAAACATACGGAATCAAGTTGGAATGATGAAAGCTCCTACTTACATGGTAGGAGTGCTTGAACTTGAAAATGCGTATGAAAGGAAGTTGAAGTACTTTGGTACTTCAAAGACATGATGATACCAAACAGGTACGAAGAGGGAAAGACGGCATTCCGAGCAAGACATGACGATCCCTAAAACTGAGATCCAAGCCACAGATGTCAAGGAAAGAGTCGACCAAACGACAGTACAAGGTAAAACTACGGACGTCAGAAGGACCAGAGCAACACTGCGAAAAAGCAAAGGTACACATTTACGGGAAACAATAATGTCATTGAAGTTTGGCAGAATTCTGGCACAGATTCTTAAATAATAGTCTCGTAAAATCTTACATAGTATCAGAACAATAATGTCATTGAAGTTTGGCAGAGTTTTGGCACAGGTTCTTAAATAATAGTCTCGTAAAATCTTACGTAGTATCAGAGCGAGGCCCTTTTGTGGTTCAGGAACAAACTGCAGGTAAGTTGATAAGCTTATAACGA
This sequence comes from Corymbia calophylla, assembly GCA_014182845.1. Lineage (NCBI taxonomy): Eukaryota > Viridiplantae > Streptophyta > Magnoliopsida > Myrtales > Myrtaceae > Corymbia > Corymbia calophylla. The sequence continues at coordinate 23,339,565 of CM024693.1, forward strand.
CACGATCACCAAGAACTAAAGGGCTTGGACAAGCAGGCTTGTAAGATGGCGAAAGGTGTAGAAATGAACCGAATTGCACATCGAATAGGAGCAGATTGTGCCTGACATATAATATGTGAAAACTAGAATTGACTCGTGGAGACACCTTTTAACGTCATAGCAAACTTTGTTTTGGAACTTCAAAAAATGCTTAGGTCAAAGCACTACTAGAATGGGTAATTTATTGGGAAAGTGTCTGTCTATATACGAAAGGACAAAATCGTGAAGCTTGAAACAAGATAAGCTAAAGCAAACAATATCCAAGTGAATTAATCCAAAAATGTCTCAATATGGTATCAGAGTATGAGATTATGAGTTCAAATCTTTTTAGACCCTTATTTGCCTCCTCAATGAAGTATTTTCCCCCTTAATACTAAGAAAAAAGACTAAACTAAAGGAGATTGAGAGTGAAAGAATATTTAAAAAAATTAAATCATAGTTTCATTTATCAGTTTAAATTTTTAAAATAATTAACAAATGCCTTCGTTGTTGTCTGTATTTTGGCCATGAGTTTCTCCACGTCTTGGTCCAGCTATCATCGTGATGTTCCTCAACATACCATGCATATGTCCTAGAACAACTATTTCTAATAGAGGTTATTGGTTCTTAGTCCGGTCCGATTCCAACTTGGAACTGGGAATTGGATCGAAAGGACCGATTCCCAATTTTGGGAATCGGAGACCAAATTGTTTGGTCTTGGGACCGAAAACCGAACTTGACTGTCGATTTCAATCCGGTCCAATTGAACCAATCACATTTTTTCCCCATTAAAAAGTGGCCTTACACAACGAGAAAAAAATGACAAATCTTAAAATATTGATGGAAGCAACGATGACTAAATAATTATTGTGCTGTAATTTGTGATACTATTGGACGAGATAGTATTTAATTTGAATTTTACTAATTTTTTGAAGAAATAACAAAAAATATATATGTAATCGGTTCGGTCTAATTCTCTCTTGGAATCGGGCGGGAACCAACCACTCAAACGCCGATTTCACCTTTAGGAATCAGGAATCGGACCAACACTCCCAAGAACCGAATCGCGCTAGACGGTCTAATTCAATCCAGGTAGTTCTCTATTTAAGCGGTCCGTTTTGCACGCCCTTAATTTCTAAAGCTTCCATTGCTCCTCCGTCGAGTTTCACTGCAGGTCCACGATTCATACTCCCCAATTCCATTCTATGTGATCGTGGGCTGGGCCTTTATGTTGTTATTATGGGCCGTGATTCCGACCCCAAGCACTACGATTTCAAATTGATGATAGTCATCAAACCAACTCGATTCGGCGATTGACACGTGTTTTTTTTACGTGGCTCGATGCCAGTGCCTTATGTATTGAGAGAAAATGTCAAAAGATGTCCGACATCAAACAATATCAAGAAGATTATAAATTGCACTTTAATTACTCGATCGCTCACATGTTTTACAGCCTCTAATTTTTACTCAATAATCTAATGAGCAAGCCTATTCGCGGAATTTTCAAAGAACTTTCTTTCTAAGTTCACGGAGAAGTTTGACAATCCTCTTAATGGTTTACATGGTGTGAGTTCTCGTCTGCCATGTAACATTGAAAGTCTGATAAATCCTATCTCTAAGTATAGGTGGTAATTTGTACTTCTGAGACATGCTTATGTCATGTCAACATAAAGATATCCTACAGAATTGGATTACTCGTGACACAATCAATTAATCATATCGACTTACAAAATATGGAGGTAACCAAAATGATAGCGGTTGGCACAACATGATTCATGTGACATCATTTAAACAACGGGTTGACGCAAATGCATAACTCCCCATGATGTATCATGAAATCAACCCACCAACATGAACCTTTCAAGAGATATGATTTATTTTTATTATAGTCTATTAGCGATATATCATCAAAACAAACTGAACAACCTATTTTTAGTCACTAAAATATCATCAATAACAAAACACAACAGTATTCACGGTAATGTGTTGATACTATTTCCTTAATTTAAAAGTGTCATACGAATCTCTCTTTTTTTTCCTTTTTTTTTTCAAGGAGGTTCGACATGAACATGACACAATTACTAATCGTGCCTCGTGTTGACACTAACCCGATTGGAATGGGTAACTTCCAATTAAGTCCCAATCCCTTGTGCCGGGATCGAGCTAAGCCATTTTACGGCATCAGGAATCGCCATCCCTAATTTCCATGTATGCTAGATCAATGCAAAGACGGAAATTTTCTCGCATGCAAAAATTCTTGGGAGAAAAGTGAGATTTGCAAAGGGAAAGGGATTTGGACCTAAGTATGTCCTAAAACAAGTCATGCAAACCTTGACATCCCTTGCACATTAAACACTTAAGATGATAGAACTGAATACAGAATTCGAAAAAGATACACATTAAAATAAGAAAAGAAATATGACTGCTCTCCATATTAGTGGATAGGCGCAGACAGTTCCTATCAATGAGAAACCACTCTGACCCTGATGAGGTTACTCTGGAACCAAAAACCAAGTCCCGATCCCATCCTACCGGGATCGGGCCGGGCCATTTTATGGTGTCGGGAATTGCCACCCCTAATTTCTAAGTATGCCGGATGAGCAAATCTTGAGGGGAAAGTGAGATGCCTCCCAAGGGGAAGGGGGAAAGAGGTGGTTTGGATAAAGAAGGCGATATCCTCCATCCGAACCGCCACGTCAGCATGGAAGCCCAAGCCTTGCTGATGATCGAGAGGAAGCCAACGGCCACAGAAATCAAAATCCACATATTTAAATCATTTTTAAAAAAAAAAAAAATAGGGCCGAAATTGAGTAAATATATAAATAAATAAATAAATAAAAATAGGACAAAGCGAAGAAATTAAGGTAAGAGTGTCGGAGAGAGGAGAGAGAGGGAGAGAGATGTTAAGCAGAGGAGTGATCAGTTGCAGCGCGCAATCACAGAAACTGTTCTCCGTCGTCCCCCGATCCTCCGCCGCCGCTCGCGTCCCGCCGCCGCCGTCGCCGTCGCCGCATCCTCCTCCGTCGTCTTCTAGATTCGCGAGCGTCGCATGGAGGAGGAGCAGCAGCTTCTTCTCTAGCGGCGATCCCAAGCCCAAGTCCCGGTCGAGGAGGATGGAGACCCTCAAGGCCCGCGCCTCCGCCCAGCCCCTCCAGGACGCCGACGACCTCATCAACTCCGTCGAGACCTTCATCTTCGACTGCGACGGTAAGGAAACCTCCGCCGCATCTCGCTCTCGCTTCTGTGCTTCCGGCGCCGGATTGCGCTCCTCGGTCGGTGGTGGTTTGAGCGAGAGCGATTGCGTCGCCGAGTAGCGAGTCGTTTTCTCTCTTTCCTTTCGGTGACGATGCGACGCGAAATGGCGGCCATGACATTGCATGCTGCCTGCGCACAACGCGCGGTTTTCTGGGTTTCCTGTTTATATGACGCTTGGAGCTTTTTCTTGAGTTCCAAGCAAGGACAGGGGTGCTTGCTACAACGCCTATCTGTCACTGCTAGTTGTGGCGACTTGCACCACCCATCGCCGCGCCATTTTCCAATTCACCTGATGCTCGGTTCTTGTTGTCTTAATATTGAAGTGGTAGGTAGTAGGCACTCCTATTCTGTGCAGCCCTTGCCCTGTCACATACTCTTGAGCGTACATGTACTCGTAGCTCGCCCAATGCTTAGTATGTAACCGGTCTCGCCATTGCAGCGTTGCTCCAATTATGAACTTTGTGCATGCAATTGGAGTTTACTTGAGGTGGCATGTAGTTAGGACTGTAAACATGCTGGCAAGTGGTCTTACTAATAAACTGTCTAGTGGATATGATTCGCATTTACACGTATTGTTCTTCTTTCAGGAGTTATATGGAAAGGGGATAGCCTGATAGATGGAGTCCCTGAAACGCTGGATATGCTCCGCTCAAGGTTAGTATAACGTGTTTTGGCTCGTTTAGACATAGGCCATCTCTACCTTTTTGGCTAGCACCTTTCTCGGAAAGAAAAAAAGGGGCCAGGGGTCCTGTTTTTCTCTTTTAATTACTTCTGTAGCAAAAGGGTTTTTCCCATTTCAATCTTCCATCATTTTTGCTAATACCAGCTGAACATGGGTTCACTGACATAACTCTTATCTACCCACACTGGACAAGATGTTGTGCTATCTTGCTGAGTGCTTGAGTTGCTTCTTGTTCAGCTGTTGAATACATTAGAACATTGTACAGGAGGCTGGCTCTCCTTGTCTATGAACTGATTGTTCATCATCCTCAACTTTTAGGGCAAGAGATTGGTGTTTGTTACCAATAATTCAACCAAGTCTAGGAAGCAATACGGAAAGAAGTTTGAGACCCTTGGACTCAATGTGAATGAGGTTAGCCTGCAACTTCTGCATCCTTGCGAGTGGTGATTCTCTTGCTTGTTTATTATCCAAAATTATCTTGTTTCAGGAAGAGATATTCGCATCGTCTTTTGCAGCTGCTGCATACCTAAAATCTATCGATTTCCCCAAGGATAAAAAGGTATGCTTCAAATCGGTTCACTCTTTGGCACATGAAACTTTGCTCATTTGGCCATGAATGCTAGAAATAGATAGTATATTCAGGATTTGAATCAAACCAGCAAGGAAACTTATTGCACCTCTTTGGTAATTGTGTTTTTCTAAATCACAATGTGAGGGATTAACTTTGGTTTTGAAGTATACAGCAACTTCCAATTACAGGACCAGGCTTCCAAAAAGTGTTCTACTTTTGCTGAATAACTTCTTTAGCTAATACTACTGAAGTGCTAATGGCTAATTATGGCTTAGGTTTATGTGATTGGTGAGGATGGCATCTTGAAGGAGCTTGAGCTAGCTGGAATTCAATACCTCGGTGGTCCTGTACGAACAACTTCTAAATCCTTTTATCTCCTAATACAGTACAAGCAGACATCATATTGAAATGTCAGATGCTATGTGAATCATTTTCATTTTCCCTCTTCTTTCTATCAATATTTTGGAACTCATTTACACTGGCAGGCCTGTGGTTTGCTGGTTGATTTGTGTGTGGATCTAATGACCAAAATTTCAGAATCGTCTATTTATATTATTAACTAATTGTAGGGTTTCCTACTTTTGTGAGTTGACTGGTCCTGTGTGTTGTCTCTTATGTTCATATCTCCTGGATGTATTAAGTGCTTGCTTCATCGGTCTGTCTTTTACAGTCCAACAATGCATTATTTCCACATCAGCCAGTTTCCTCCCTCTGTACCCCAACCAACAACCAACCCAAGCATCTGTCATGTAAATTACACTCACGCCAAAATGTTATTTCCAGTGCTATTTTAGCAACCACTCAGAAGGTGTTGCTGTGCTAACTGACGATCATGTACCCCTTAACAGGAAGATGGTGGGAAAAAGATAGAGCTCAAGCCTGGGTTCTACATGGAGCATGACGAGGATGTAAGCTTATTCTCTTTTTCTCTGAATTTCTTTTTTATTTGTTTATTCAAATATCCTATGAGCTTGTTTGTTCCTTTTCTGCGATGTGGAAATGAAGGTTGGTGCTGTCGTGGTTGGATTTGATCGATACTTCAACTACCACAAAGTCCAGTAAGTTCAACATTATGGAATTGTGCGATCTTTGTGAAAGCCATTTAGAGCTCTTGCATCACACCTTGATATATAAAACCAGAGAATGCAAATTACTTGGAAAATAAGATGTTCTCATTTTTATCAGCAAGCAAGAATTTATCATCAAATTACTTTTCTGTGCAGTGTTAAACAAATTTGTAAATATAACTGCTTCATTTCTATGCTACTCTAGCAAAACACAGCTTGTTTCTACAGAGTCAGAGGGAAGTTGCTACATGGTCAAATCTGTAATATGAACCTGCAATTCTTGCTTCATGCAAAGACCCATATGTTTAATGGTCTTCATTCATAGTTTTTCATTGTCTTTTTTGAAGGTATGGAACACTTTGTATACGTGAAAATCCTGGATGTCTATTCATTGCCACTAACCGCGATGCCGTTACTCATCTCACTGATGCACAGGAATGGGCAGGTTTGATTTTACCCACACATTTTTTCCTCACATGTAGTATACAAATCTTGCCTCCCAATGATTCTGTAATTACTCTGCATCTCTTATGTTAGTTTCCGTAGTTTCAAATTTTGTGACCTAAGTCGATGATCAATCATTAAGATGAGAAAAATTGCCGTGTCACTGTTCCTCAGCGAGGATGTCTAAAGCAACGTTTAACATTCATAGTATGTATTAAATTGTCTTAGATATCCAGGCAGAAGTTTTTGAGGACATGTGGACAAAGTGAAGTGGTGCCGTTTTTTAATATGATCTTGAAGCTGATCCATCTAAGTAAAAAATACTGCTTATGGAGAACCAGCTCAAGTTGCTTGCTTCTGATAAATTTAGTTTGCTGGATTCGCTATATGTCCCTCATTTTCACCAGTTACCATTGTGCGTCCTTGTAACAGGTGGCGGTTCTATGGTTGGTGCCATCAGTGGATCGACTCAGCGTGAGCCAGTGGTTGTAGGGAAGCCATCAACTTTTATGATGGACTACCTGGCAAATAAGTAAGGCTCTGATTCTTGTTTCTGCTTCCCTTATCGCCTCTGTCCTGGGAATCCTAATGCAGGTTATATGAGGATACACACATGCAGTGGTGTCGCGCTCAATTTATTTGTTACCTTGCCTAGGAGTGGATTGTCATCTTAGTAGATTTTAAGCCACTAACAGAGGTAGTCAGTTCATCATCCTTGAGAAATGTACTGTATGTCTGGAAATGCCAGATACCAAATAATCCTACATCTCTATATGCTAAACATTCGGAGCAAAAACTTTGTCTACTGTGCTGTTCATATTGTTCTACTACAATTTTGCCACATTGCTTCGCTAATGAGAAAATGGTGCAGCAGCCATAACAAGCCAAACATGGACTAAATCCATTGCATTTGAATTATGTAACTTGAGGACTTATTCCCAGTGTTCCTTTTTTCCATTATCTCTTGTCGCTGTGACGAGTGATGTAGGTTTTATGCTTGATACAATTGAATTCCCACTCTCATGTAGTTCTTTCCCTATTCGGAGAAACTATTGTGTCATGGTGGTAGGATGTTACTGGTTTATACGCATAAATTTGGACCATTCAATGACATCATCAATTGGCATGCAGATCTTTCCCAACTTAGCATTTCTTACTCTCACCCATCTAATTGGTTGCCAAACTTCTTCTTGTCTTGTCTCGGCAGATTTGGCATTCAAAAGTCTCAAATTTGCATGGTCGGGGACAGATTGGATACTGATATTCTCTTTGGGCAAAATGGAGGCTGTAAAACCCTTCTAGTTCTCTCAGGTGCTTAGTTAGGTCTTTCATTCTTTTCCGACTTCTGTTCTCTATCTGGTTCTGATGGTTCAATGTTCTTTTGACAGGTGTGACCTCTTTGTCAATGCTTCAAAGTCCAGACAACAAAATACAGCCAGATTTCTACACCAATAAAATATCCGATTTTCTCTCGCTTAAAGCAGCAACCGTCTGACAATTTTTCACACTGGAATTTGGCTATGTCATTATCTTGTGATTATCTAGTTAAGTAATTCATTGCCCACAATGTTTAGGCACCTTTTGTATCCCACACTCATGAGGAGCACTTATCCTTGAGCAGCAAAAACGAACTAAGATTAGTGATGGAACTTTGATTGTAAAGCATTGAAACCTCTCTCTCTCTCTCTGCTTTTATTTTTTTTTTGTAACTTTATATGATGTTTTGCCTAATTGACTTCGAATTAGTGCCGCGTGACACTTAATAAAATTCAACACGTTAGGGATACCGCATAAGCATTCATGAAGATCCTACAGAAGCTCAGAGTGATCAAGAGCTTACACCAGATTGTTGCTCAAGCCTTAATTTAAGGCTTACACTAGTCCCTGCCCATTTCCTTTGATAAAAAGCCCAAGTGCACAAATCAGTTCAACAACAAATTGATTCGCTACCCTGTTTCTAGTCAAACTAAAATTCAGACATATTGGGCTTACGACACCTCACACTCGCAACGCGTCACACAATCAACATATGAAACAGAAAGGGGAGAGTGAAGGGAAAAATAGACGTGAAGCTTTCAGATAGAAGCATAAGAAAAATGATACTTGATAGGCCTACAGAATAGATTATCTCAATTTAAGGAAAAGTGAACCAGAACCTATTGATTCTTTCCAACACCGAGGATCCACTGTGCAAGGTGAGTCAGATACGGCTCCGCTTGTGAATGACTGCTCAAAATTGTGCCCAGGCTCTGGATCTCAGCATTAAACTCCTTCCTCGAATTTGCTGCAACAATGAATTGAATGAGAATGGCAGAGAGGACCTTGTATATTGTATATTGACACCGTTGCATCTTTTGTCATTGTTCCACACTTACAGGACAGAATTGGTCACTGCTGCATTTTTTGTCATTGATCTTGAAGCCTGTGCTTGGGTTGCTGATTTCCGTGACTTAGGATCTTCTGATCTTAAGGAGTTATCTGGCTTTTCTTGTAACTGTGTAATGTCTATGGAGGATGATATCAACCACTGAGTGGCTGCAGCATATTGTACACATAAGAGCTTCAACTTCTCCACTTTCTGCATCATCAAGTTCAGTTGCAAAAGTGAATCATGGAAAACAAAAAAGCATGTAGTTCTGGATTGCAGTTTCAGCTAAATTCTATGAAAAATTGCCACAGATATCAATCTGATCAACTGCTTCGGTTTATATCGTATCATAGAACTAGATGTGGGGATACGGAGCTTGCACAAACAATGTAAGTTGCATTACAATTATCACAACAGAGGTGGACAGGGATGCAACAAGAGGACTCTGGGTGTTCTTCTAGGAACAAATTCCCTGCCACTAATACCTTCGTAGTATTCACAAGAAACTAAAATATCTCTAATGTACCTATGACCATATGCAATGACTCAAAAGCTTGCTTTTTCATTTGAATATGGCAATCAGGGACAAACCTTGAGCAGTCCAGGCAAAAGAAGTAGACATTCTCTTAAACACTTCTCGAGGAAATAATCATGATGTTGAATGACCTGTTTACAGAGACAGACATGTAATAAGCAAAACTTGACAGACAGTAATGCTCGAAGGAAACTTTTGAAAGCCACATGTCATGGCATCTGAATGAGGAATAACCCCCCTCCTTCCTTTCCTTTTCCTTATAGGGGAAAGAGAGAGGAGGAAAGGTCAACCCACCTCGTCTATGCTCTTTGCAGTCTGAAGTCTGTTATGCATCACATGCCAGTTAGGTTCAAGAACCTGAGAAAAAAAAATAAACCTAAATAAGATGATTGAACAAGTAGGTGCCTCGCTCAGGTTTACATAAACAATGCACCCAAATGTTTGAATTGTCCTTAGCCATAGATTCCCAACACTCATACATAAGGACACTGCTTGCAACGCTGCAATGCCAATAATACTCTGCCCCTGGTCAAGCATAATACATGTAGGAGTGACAAGTCCTGTTATGAAATCTTGTTCGCCTTATTTCATATTGTGGTCAAAGTATTGCATATTTTTACATGATAATTAAAATATGAAAGTTCTTCGACAATGGGACAAGAGGATAATGTTATATAGCTCTAAATGGATCCCTTTCATTTCAGGTCACACTTCCATCTTTCTCCGTATCATGCATATGCTCATGTTGCCTGAGCTAATTCATGTACTCAACAGGAAAGATCAATACCCGAAGAGCTAAAACAAAGAAGAAAACTGCTTTTTCCTGTCATCTTTCACTTGTTCACTTAATGAAGGAATAATAAGAACATTTTTGCCCCAGTAAAAGCATCCAGGATGAAAAACTAAAATAGAAAACCTGCCTCAAAAGTAAGGTAGTGCAGAAGGCTGTTAATAAATTTAAGCATACTGCGGCACAGCAGAGATGATCTTGATATAGCTGTTCCACCAGGGTTAAGAGCACGGACTCCCTGCATAAAGAATATGAAGACTTACACGTGGAAGAGTAAGGTAATCTTTCAAATGATACTTCAAAGCAGGCACATACTTGATGCACTTGCCATGCTCCACAAAGCTGGCGTTCAACGTGTTTACAGCGAAAAAGAAACCGGAAAATCAACTGATATTTCATCAAGGCTTTTCTTGATATAACAATGGATAATGGCCACCGAACCTGAAAATGCAAGCAACAGCATGTCAATGACAATGTAAACTGTTATGATGCTATGCCAAAGTGATACAAGTATAACTGAAAGATGTAGTCATCTGACACCATGTAATTTCCAGGCACTAACATTCTTATTGAATATGGTCATAACAAGGGACAAGATAAAAAAAGATTAAGCATAGTACACATAAGCTACTCGTCACCCAATGTCAAGGAGTACCGGAGGACATGTCATCCAAAAGGCAACAGGAGTTTGAAAAATAGGGAAAATTACTATAGCAACCCTCCAGCTGTGTGTTTTAAAAAATTACTCGGACAGCTCTCCGCTTTTGCTCTAATCACTTGACTCCCCTGTATCTCCATTAAAAACTAGGACACCCCCTCTATATGTTCAACAACTACTTTGAGACCCTTCATTAATAAGGTATTTGAAATAAAGAGAAACTGAAATGCTAATGAGTCAAGTTTTAATTTTTTAAAGACTTTTAAATGAAGTTGTAATATTTTTTAAGTATCCTAAACTAATTCAATTTTTTCCAAAAGCCAATTTAAAAAGATAAATTAGTTTAAAGTTACTCGGAAAATATCAAGATCTAGTTAAAAATTAAGATTAGTTTGCAAATCTTCAAAGACAAGCAAAACTTATTTCTCTATGAACATCTAATTAAAGAAGGATTTGAAAGTAGTTTTTGAAATTTCCTAAAAGTTTATGAAAATACCAGGGTTGTCTAAGTAATTCGAGCAAAACAGGAGGGCTCCCAAGTAATTTTTCAAAATGTATTGTCCTGGAAATTTAATCACAATTGCAAAGTTGTCCAAGTAATTTTCCCTATAAAAAGTTGAGGCTTCTGTTGGATATCACTTTTCACTGAAGGGCAATATCATGATTCATTAAGTGATATTCCAGCACATTGGCACGTATGTTTTCACAAACAAGGAAAGACGGGCAGGGGAACATACCTTGTAACTAAGACAAAACGTCTCTAGACCAGTAATGCTCAAAGGCTCCTCAAATTCACTATCATCAGGAATAGTCCGGTTAAGCTCCATGTCTTCCAGTCTCTTAAGCAAAGATGACCTCTCCTGAATAATCATTTAATTTTTCAGTGAGAAATTGAGACTATTCTCCACGAATATAATGTCAGCTAAGTAATTGGAGGACCTAGCAAGCAGCTTCTTACCACACAACATGTTAAATCCTCATGGCAAGGGTCTGCTGCAGCTGCTGTGGTACGCAAGGCGAGATCTAGCAGAGACTTAAAATGACAAAGGCTACTTAGCAAACCAGGGGGAAAAAACACATACAATCAGATGTTCTTGCCTCAATAGCAATGTTTTTTTGTCCAGAAATTGTTCTACAGTAGACATCTGATATTTAAATTTACATGCTCCACTAAAATAGGGCAGTGAGATAGAACCTGCAGCTTCTCAACAGAAATCTCGTCAAGCTTCTTTGAGAGTTCATCTCGAGCTATATCCATGAAGTGAACCAGGAAATCGCCCTAGAATAGCATAAGATACATGGATGATGAAATGCAACAAACAAAAAACCTAAGAAAAGAAACTTGAGCTTCAATCATGAAATACAAGAAGGAAAGCAATTATAAGTGACACCTCTCAACCTGCAAAAAGGCAGTGCCGAGATTCCACAAGGGGAGGAAAAGAGAATTTAGTTTTCACCAACATGCTTAGATCCATTACATGTCAATGGAGATACTTCAAGGGAATATAACATGCCCAAGCCATCTCCTTATCTGTGAAAATTCAAGGCTAAAGCAAAGGAAGACTTAAATTTTAAAAGAATTTGTCAAAGAATGGAGACATTACTTCCTAAGTCTCCAAAAAACAAAAGTGGAATGTTGGCTGTGGTTAAAGCTCAACGGATGTGTCTGATGGGCAGAGAACCATCTATTGGCAGTGCTAGAGTATAGTGGTTTTCTTCAGTCAGAATTAGGTGGGGCAGCCTCGGATTATTGGGGGGAATTTTAATATGGTTTGTGTCTTTATGAAAGCCCAGGAGGACTTGTTGAAATAATCAGCATAAGAGAATTTCAAGATTTTGTTGCTTCATTTAATTTCATTGATCTCCCACTTCTAGGTGGATGCATTACCTAGTCCAACAGAAGATGGAAAACTCTTGGTTCCTAAGGCTGTTCAAGTTTACTTCCTACCCAATCCCAATCATTTTCCTCCTATTTTACTGGATTTTGGTTGTTGAAATGCAGTCCTATTCTTGTTATTGAGAACATGAATAAGGGATAGATGGCTTTTCAGAGATGGTTAAAGAGTGGTGGTGAACATAGATATCCAACAGAATTCTAGTTTCATTATCTCAAGAAAATTTTATTAGTTTTATATTATTGATTGAATACCTTCCAGAAAAGGATATAATCTCACTTGATTTCACTGCATGCTCCAACTTTTTGATAATTGAAATTTTTTTTTGGGCAAGACAAAGGATATCTCGATCAGGGAAAGATAAAAAAAAAAATTGAACCAACTAAAAATTCTAGTGAAGATGTTGACTAAAAGCCTAAAGCATGTGATGAAGGGGTTAGTTAGGCATTTCCAGTTTGCTATTGTGGAAGGGAGACATGCAGGATGACACCATGATTGCCAATGGCAGCAATGGTGCTTTAAGAAAATTCCATGTTCACGGAATCAGGGAACATACCTGATCAAGGAGAAGATAGTGCTTCATAGACCGCAACTTTCCCATTAGATCATACTGAAAGGAGAAATTTCATATTAAGAAGATTCTATGTAAACATATTATCAAAGAACGATGCAATTTGACCAAACTGAAAAAAAAAAAAGAAGAATTGCCATTGCTAGGGATGTTAAAGAAAGATGACTCATGAAAAATTTAACACATGAACAAAAATATCTCACCTTTTCTCTTACAAGATTTAAGAGCTCACCGCTAGCAAAATCATAAGAAGCTCTTATACATTCAAGATAATGATGGTTTGAGCCAGAGCTCATTAACTTTGCATTGTCTGATCCTGGGACCTACAAACATCACTTATTAATGCAGGCACAAGAAAGTCACAGCATAATCATTTATTTTTAACAAAATCGTTTAAAACCTGAACATGGTGCCCACATTCTCTCATCACATTTAGATATTTTCCAGTAGTCAATATTGTCTCAGCAATATTTGCAAGAAAGCTAGGAATCCCATCCTTGAGACTGTAACGCTCACTCCAGAATTTAGCATCATCATCCTGTGTAAGGCTCTCCTGCACAAAGTTAAAAAAGGAAGCACTTCAATCAAAGAATCAGACCAACTACAAAAGATAAGGAACTACAGATAAAATTCAATGATGATTGATGACTCTTGTAGGTGAAAAATGAAAATCAAGGAAATAGGACATTGTAGGACTCCAATTTTAGACTTTGCTAATATGTGACTATCCTCCCAGTCATAGGGCAATCAGCACTTCCAAGACTAAATCAAAATTCTGGTAGACATTCAGGCATATGATGTAGGGTCCCAATCAACTTTAGATTGGGTACGCATGTCAATCAATAGGACCCCTGAAGCAACTACATCAGAATAAAAGGTTTTATTTTAGCTTGAAACAATCATTAATGTAGGTCCTCTTGCTGCAGCCAATTAACAAAGAGGGTAAACCACATAAGTATTTTCTTAAGCTAAAATAAAATGACAGGTCAAATAGGAAAATGTGACAAGATCAGATAATAAACGTGGATCACACACTATAGCAGTACCTTCTTCAAAGATTTGTTCTCCACGATGAAAAATTCACCATAAGGGTCATCAATAACTCCTTCATAGACCCACCTAAGATATCATTACAATCCACAAGAGAAAGAAGATTATATTTAATCACAAAGAAAAGATTCGTCTAAAAAACAAAAAAGAAAACCACCAAGTAAAAAGGCCAAGCAGTTTTACTGATTGATGCAATGAAGCAATATGTTCATCTCATTCATCTTTTTCAAGTAAAACCACCAGAAGCACCACCAAATAGGGAGACCATTATATTTAATTAATAAGAGGACAGTTGCATTTTATGATTTTCAAATATTCTAGTTACGGTATTAGAATAATCAGAAGTTTTCTCCATGAAAATGTACTTTGAATGCTGAAGCCCTGCCATATGATGGAATGAGTTACTAAACCCAATCATATGCAGACAATTAAAAAATACTTGATCATACCCAAAATAAAGTCCAGTTCTTAAATTTTGAAATGGTTTCATAAAGGGATAAGATACTTAACAAGGTTTAATATTTGAAAACAGATTTTTTGATTTCCAACTTGTAGTCACCTTTCTAATATACTCAGATATGCATTGCTTGCCTGCTGGATCATTTTTCCAGTAATGACCTCACAACATTATCGCCAGCCATGATCTTAGCCTGGATAAAGGGGAAGCTACATTAGCAACCCGATAAAAATATCACATGTGAGTGAATTATGCCGAAAAATACACTGCCTGATGCAGACATCTTTTAAAGAGGAGATGTTTGTCTATATGCGTAGCTTAATTTGAGGCTGACCTGACTCTGTAGGAGGTTAAGTACTGCAGAACCCACAAAATTATTGGATGAAACCTTCTGAATTACCACAGACAAAGCTTGCATGGACCCCATCATAGGCTGGAGCAAACATGGAACAACTTTCAAGCAAAATCCCTAGCAGGTGTTCATACAGTTAAGAGATATACATACCTGACAATAAAACCACAGCCCTTGAATGGAAAGTCTTCCAAGTCGAAATTGGTGTTCAAGCTGTGCCACCTTCGCCTCATAACCCTGATGAGAGAAATGAAGATGCAATGTTAGTTGGTAAGAAATCTTCTTGAATGGCAACACTTTGCAAGTATAACTCTCTGGTCATTTCGGAACTCTTCATAAATACACCAACTCTTAGTTGCATCATGACAATATAATTTTGACCCTACTGGCCTATAAAAAATTGCACATTATGCACACTAACAAGCAAGCTTAATAGATTGTGCTGAACTTTCAACAATCTGATGTCTTCTTTTCTGCAATTATCCAACAGATGTGACCTACTTGTCACTGTTTATTCTTAGCATCAGTCTTTAGGAATTCAAAGTCAATGGATCTGTTAATTTTTCCTAAGAAAATGTGTATTTCGAAGGCATCACTAATACATGAAAGTTATAGTAAGATAGATTCACTGCCTCCAACCAAAGTACCAAAGTGAAATATCTCACGTGCGCAAGTGCCCACCTGCCCATGCACGCACGCACACTCAATGCATCCAGCTAAGAAAAAAATTGTACTCCCACGCACAGCCTACAAACTACTGATAGAGGTAATGATAAAGATATGAACAGATCTTTCTACATTTCCATCATAAATGACATGATAAGCATAAATAGAAGATGAATACATTTAAACATGCAAAACTTACCAGAAGCAGCTCTCTGAGGGCTGCAGCAAAGGCATGATTAACAAGGCCGTTCTTAAACTGGGACCTTGACTCCACAAAATGGCTAATGAGAATAAAACTTTGACACAAGGGAAAAATCCTTTTAGCCATTTCCTGACAGCAAAATGCCTGGTTAGCTCATCTGACAAATTTGCCAAGTATAAGGCCGGCCTCATGTATCTTAAATGCAATTTGCTTGGATACATTCCTGATAGTTGGATGAATTTGCGAAATTTAAGCAGTCCAGAATTTGTGAGAGGCCAGACAAAATTTAAGCATGTGTGAGATGCATTCTTAACTTTAAATTGTCAATGAATATTTAAGAGTGAGCCTGGGAAAGCCTAAATGCCAAACCCCAACACTGCTTGATCTGTTGACATTTGCTGAAATCCTGAACCAGGTTAAGTGTGCCAATGAATCAATGAACATCCCAGCACTTCTTGACTTCAAATTGTTGACAGTCAACCTATCCTCAAGGTGCACATGCATACACTCTTCGTAGCCAATGACTTGGCACCCAGAATTTTGACTCCAAACAGCACTCACTACGATATTAGATCTACCACTTTCCCAAGTACTATCCCCATGCTTGGAGTGAAACAAATTTTTTCCATCGACATAGTCAGCACTAGCAAACATACATTTGACACCATGAGGAAAGAACATCAATACAGAAGACTGCATCACAGGAGTTCAGAGGTCAGACATCAAAAGAGAGGGAAAATTCTATAGCGTGTTACCTGAAGTGCTAAGTCCATTGATGCATCTACATGGAAGGAAATAGCATCTTCCTTTCCACGTACTCTCGTAATGGATATATACCGTCCTTCCACACCGACCAAAGCAGAGAGAAGATCATCAAGAACGATAAGTTCCTACCATGGAATGAACAACAATTTCCAACATTCAGGGTCTCAAGACACATGCTTTTTCCAGAAGTCGAAACTCATGGAGTCAAAACTAGGACAGAAAACGTGCTAACGGAGGAGTCCGCAATGCATGTAGCTAAGTAGTTCACATCTCAATTCATATAAGGAGGTCAGGAAGTGTCTATAATTCACGCCATCATCCTCAAAAAAAAAAACTGAAAAAGTTTGAAGCCAATGAAAAACCATGGACCCCAAAAATGAAGGAGCCCATGTCGATGGGCACCATACCATACCTGAACTGCAGCTTCGTAACAGCCAATCGCCCTGTCCGATCCGCCACTGCTTCGCATTCCATCAAAATTTGCAACCAAAAAAATAATAATCAATGGACACAACAAACCTCGAGAACAAAGCATTCCGCGCACCGGGAACGAACGTACCTGAGCGAATCGAGGGCGAGGCGGGAGTTCCCTTTCGCTTCCTGAACAGAACATCGCGAAATCGAATGAACTTGAGTGACACTGAAACATCTCCACACGCACAGAGAGAGAGAGAGAGACGCACATACCTGGTGGAAGCGGCCGGTGAGGAAAGGCCTCTCGACGTTCCAGCGGGGAGTCGAGGGCGCCGCCCGCCGCCGCCGCCGTCGCGGAATCCGCCATTTCCGGCTCAGTTCACTGGAGAGGGAGAGAGAGGTCGCGATCCGGGGAGTGGAATTCAAGAAATCGCGAGGATCGCCATGGAAATCGATGCGCTGAGAAGAGGAACGAGCAGAGAGCGCAATCGAGAAAAATTGAAATGGAATCGCGGCCAAGTCGCCCGCGCGCGCAGCCGAGCCGAGCCGAGCCGAGCCGAGCCCCCTCCCTCCTCGCCTCGGTTCTCTCTAGACGGAAAGCTCGGTTGCTAGGAAAAGGGTGGAATGACCATCTTGCCCTCTCCCTCCAAAGATGTGAAAACTGAAAATTCAAAAGAAGTAATTTTTTTTTACTGCCAAAATGATGTCTTTGTTAGCTCTGTTTATTTTTGTAAAAAAATGAATAATTTTAAAGATATTTTCTCTAAGAAAGATCGTGTGTTTCATATGAAATGAAAAATGTTTTCATCATCGATGAAAATTTATATCTAAATGTTTTAATAGACAATGAAAATGTTTTTTTATAGTGTTCGGTTTTTTAAAGTGATACAAGCGATCATTTTTTGAGAATATATTTTTTATACCATTCATTTTTTTACGAAACAAATGGAGCTAAAAGAAAATCATTCCAAATACTTGTTCGTGTTTCCATCTTAGGAATTATTTTATGTTCGGTATGGCTTAGTGAAACGAAATCGATTAAAATGGAAAAGAGAATTATAATTTCAATATCTATATTTGATGAAAGAGTTTATGTCCTTAAATATTTTCAAACTAGTACTTTATGGCACGAGTAGGGTGTGTTTGTTCGAGAAAAAATAATTTGCGAATTAGTAATTTGGACTTTCACATGTTTGGATTTGCTGAAAATAATTATTCAATTGAAAACCATTTACAAATAAAGAAAATATGCATTCTTAAAGTTAGGAAAATGAATTTTCTAACCTAAAGAAGGGAAAACATTGTCATTTTTATGAAATTTTGGTCGAAACAAACACACCGTAGGGTTCTTTTGTTCAGAAGATTATTGTTTTCCAAAAATTTATTTTTTGACTTTTCAATGTTTAGATAATGGAAAATTAATCGATCTATGGAGAATATTTTCCATAGACCAAAAGCAACAAGCTTAGGTTAGGAGAAACTCACTTATTATAAATCACTAAATAAATGAAAACTATTTATTTTAAAATTCATTTTCCTTTAAGGAAAAACCCGCCAAAAACCCAAACTATGAGATATTTACCATGAATTTTTTTTTACATCAAAAACCTCAAATTATACCCACGGAAAATTCTAAATAAGGGTCAAAAGTGCTCTTATTTTCTCAAATAAATTCCTAAAGTATATTTTATTTCAAATAAAGGTTTCAAGTGATTGTATTAATCTTAAAAAAAGGCTTAAAATGACCATGATTATTTCAAATAAAGATCTAGCTTTCATTGACTAGCAAAAAATTATAATCTATCGAGGATATTTTTCATCCAAATACAATTTTAATTTTACATTTAATTAAATTATATTAAAAAATAAAAATAAAAATTTTAAAATTGTAAAAATTGTAAAAATAAAAATGGAAAAAACAGGCAGGGGGCCACTGTCCCATCACCGGTAGGCAATGGTGATGGTCAACGAGGTCACCAATGCCCTAGGCGAGGACTGGCACCTCACATAGATTTAGGAGCGACTTTGGGGTAAAACACAGAAGACACCGCTAGCCATCGCCACTATATTTTTCCTCTTTATTTTTTAAGCTTTAGTTTTTTAAGTGTTTTTATGAAAAGAAAAAAAAAAAAAAGGAAAAATTGAAAAATTTTAATAGACAAAATTGTGCTTTGAAACTGATAAGTTCAAACATTATTTGAGAATGATATGACCATTTTAGGCTTTTATTTGAAATAATATCAACTTTAGACTTTTATTTAAGAAAATAATGGCATATTGGGTCATTATTTGAAACAATATATACTTCAGACTTTATTTGAAAAAATAAGGACACATTAAGCTCTTATTTAGAATTTTCCCTTACACCTGTTGTGACACATTTATATCATAAATATGTATGTGCGTGATATATTTACACTCCATTAAAATTTCATAAAATAATTGTTCAACTAAAATAACATCGTTTTTATCCTACTTAAGTTGATTGTTTGCTTTCAAGTGTCCATGCATTTAGATTTCTAATAGTATTCATTAATGAAATTTGAGCGAAGAGAAATGTGTCATACCGATATAATTTTAGAATTTTTGGTATCACAAAAAAAAGTTTAGGCTAATGTATTATAAGAAGACATTTGGTGACTTTTACCTTTTCCTTTATAATGAAGTTTTTATGAAATAACGCATTTATTTTAGGAAAAATTTCGTGATAAAGAAAAATATTTTTTAGAAAATCATTTTTAAGAAAATGTTTACTTTTTCCAATTTAGGGAATTTATTTTTGTAATTTAAGCATGCATGTTTTTTAATTGTAAATGGTTTCTCATTGACTGATCATTTTTAGTGAAACAATCACTTGAAAATCCCAAGGAGAAAATTTTCAATCAAACAAATACACTCACTTCAAATTAGATTTTATCTCATGAAAGATTCCAAATTGATACCTCAACTCAAATTTACCCTCCATTAACTATTCAAAATTTGGTGTCAAGTATAGATTTGGATTAAAGGTAATAATTTGGAGTTTTTGAAAAACGAGAAATACTTCCGAGTAGATGTTTCATGGGCCATCAAATTAGAGTTTTTTCATATTAATTTTGAGATCCTCAATGGTTAATGAAATGAAAATTAAAAAGGGCATGGCCAACCGAGGGTAGTATCGACACTTCACTCCTCCTGCCGATAAGAATCGCAGGTTATCATCAGCCGACCGTCCGCCCCTGCTGCTCTCTCTCCGGTTCAGGAACAGAGAGAGAGGGAGGGGGAGAGAGACGGCCGTACGTCCATGGAAGGTGGGAGCAGCCACTGATTGCCGCCATCTTCTTCCCCTCTCGACCTTCACCTCGGGACCTTCGATGTCCGAGGTGAAGTGGGCATTCCATGCATTTCCAAACGCGAGATGATATATAGCAGTGGGCCTGGTTTCCTCCTTGTCTCCTGCTCCAGATAGACCAGAAGAGCGCGGCTCTCAGATTCTCGACATCGGGCACGAGCTCTGCTTCGAAAGTAAGTAGTACCCGGCACTTTCGTCTCTGATCTGGATATGCGCCATTCCTTTTGACATTGCAATGTTGGTGCCTCAGTGTATATGTAAGTGTAACGTGTGGGGGTTAGATTATCGAGAACTGTTGATAACGAACCTACCCAGATTGAATATTAGGCTCGGTTGCCATGTGTGTGGTTTATGCTGGCTATGATCTCGAAGGCATGGATTCTTTCTAAGCCGTTCGGGGGTGAGTCGGTGTCTGACCATGGTGTTTGTCGAATTTGTTAGGCAAAGTCCTGCCTTTGCAGCTCATGGCGTGCCAATCTGGAGCCATGGTAATGCAACTGAGTCTGCCGCTTCGAGAAAATGAAGCCCCGGGAAGTTCCTGCATGGTTTCAAAATCAAGAATGGAATCCTGCATTAATGATCGAGTTTTCTTTCGGCTGAAGTCTGCATCTTTTTATTGGAACAGGTACTTTAGGCTGTTTTTCGTGTTTTTGGCTTTATATCATAAGAAACTGTGATGTCTGTCATGTTTGGGTTGGGTAGGGTTGGGATGGGATGCAATGCGATGGCAGTTTTGACTGTCGGTGGGAACCGATTGTAACCTCTCATCCAGTTCTATTCTAGTTGCATTTCTAGCATTTTAGAGATCTGCTGTTCATATTCTTATACCCAGCCTAATCGCAATCTGATGGTGGTCAGGTGTGCCAAATTCACTGCATTCACGATTTCTCTCATCAATTGTGCTGGATAATTTCCTGTTTCCTTGACAGATACTTTGAGCTGTACCATTTAATTTTGTTATAGAATGGCAACTCAATCTTGCTTATTTTGTTTAATTGTATATAGCTGCATAAGTCAATCATATTATCCTAAAAGTCAATGCCTTTTGGTCAAATTTCTAAAGTAAGTGAAAAAATTTTGGATTTTAATAGTGGTAATCTAGTGCTCGCTACAAAGACGTTACGTGGCTGTGCTTATAGTTAAAAGAACCTTTTGGATTTAGATCAAGTCCTTTTGTTTTGTATGCTTAATATGTAATCTGTCTACATAGTTCAACTTTATGAGTCTCTTCATACAATTTTGAATGAGCCAGTCATTTTCTTTACATCGGATAGTTCTCAGATGAGAAGACATGGCTGGAAAATATCCTTTGCCCTGAATACAGGCGGGATTCCTGGTAATGGTGATCAAGAGGGCCTCAATGGTGATGACGCAGATCTCGGTCGTACTCGATTGGGCAGGATAGTGAGTGCTGGGGGCAGACAACTTCTGCAAAAGCTGAACTCGGCTAGAAGGAATTTCCCCATGAAGGTATTTCTTCTTCTATTGGGCTTCTATACAGCAAATGCATTGGCGACAATTCTTGGGCAGACAGGTGACTGGGATGTGCTTGTTGCTGGTGTCGTGGTTGCAGCCATTGAGGGGATTGGTATGCTTGTGTATCGAAAACCCCCTTCTCTTTCTAGCAGAAGACTTCAGTCCTTTGTCACGATGATGAATTACTGGAAATCCGGTGTTTGTTTAGGCCTGTTTGTGGATGCTTTCAAATTAGGTAGCTAGAAACCCTTTAGCTATGTAATAATCTCATCCTGTATTCATGATTCAACCAAACAAGAAACCACAAAAAGTAAAATGAAGGATTTTTGTTTTCCAACTCTTTCTAGATCCGAATTGGGTGCTCTCTTTAGCCGAGTGCATGTGTATAATAAACCATTCAAATGCATACTCGATGCCATTGATATATATGTTCCAATGTCGATTCAAGGATTTTTCCTTCCATGACTACACAACTGTTGTATATGCATCTGAATACATGTGTTTCTATGTGCACTTGATGGGGCTGGCTTATGTTTGCACATGAATACCTCTAATCCATCTGCTTTTGTTTTAATCACAATGTGGCTTGTTAGGCCGAGATAGTGAGGCGTTAAAGCTGAACACAAATGATCGGTAACAAATGTTCATGATGATGCAAAAGTAGAGAGAGCAGCAAAAATTTTAGTATTTGTCAATTTCGTTGTGAACCTTGCTTGTAAATTCAGCTCGAGTATTCTCTCTCTTTCTTGTGTCCGCTCCCTACATAGCGAATAGTACACAAATCTTGACTGTAAGGAAAATGACTTACGGCATTGCACCAGCGTGGATGTTGTTGTTGTTGTATAGTCCTGAAAATGAGTATGCTGGTCGGACATACTCAATTTGACATATGGAAACAGTACATATGCGGAATCATTTTAACTCTATAATCGGTCACTCATCATTTGGCTTTTGCTTTATTGTCTCACCATGCAAAGATCATTTGGATTTTGCATATTTTTACTTTGCCTTTCCTTCTTTTTTTCCCTTTGCCTTCTTGGCTTAATCTTTGAATCCTGTGCAACAAGAATTATACACGAAGTTGTACTCTTTGCTTCTTTGGATGCTTTGTTTCTGCTAAATCGACCCTCTTTTCCTTATCCACTGCTTAAGGTATATTGAACGCAGCTTTAAAAAGTACTCTCACTGTTGACTCCCTTGTGCCGTGCTGTTCAGAGATGATAGTATCCTGGACATCAACTTTCAGAGACATCATCGTAAAATCGAATTTTCATCTTTTACATTCAAATGGTGATGGATCTAACATTTTTGACAATGCGTGTACACATTACAGCTTCCAATTCCCAGAGAAAGGAAAAGGCTTGGAGAACAAATTCTCCAGTACAATTCAACTCCCTGTGCTATCTCGGTACTCTTCAAGAAGAATCCATTACTCTAGAAGTCCTAACGCGCTTGTTGTAGCTGACCTGCTCAACTCCCAACCATTTTCGGATGAGTTGAAAGACAGTGCTGTTGCGTAGTAATTGTCGGTGACCACCAGCAACCCCCACTCGCTCCACTGCCTTGAATCCA
This sequence comes from Corymbia calophylla, assembly GCA_014182845.1. NCBI lineage: Eukaryota > Viridiplantae > Streptophyta > Magnoliopsida > Myrtales > Myrtaceae > Corymbia > Corymbia calophylla. Next base: position 23,362,704 of record CM024693.1, read on the forward strand.
TCAGCCTGTCAGATTAAGAGTTAACCTAAGAAAACTTGGAAACTTTTGTACTGCATGCTGTCGCAATGTATTGCGTCATAATGCAAGATACATTGTTTGAGTTGCATTTGGTGCAACAGCTAACAGATTGAATGTAAACAAACAGGATTGTGAACAGAACAAGCACTGCAGATTTTGAAAAATATGACAACTCATAAAGTCATGCCAAAGATAAAACATAACCGGGTCTTTGCATGCATGGCAACCAAACTGCAGAGTATCTTCTCACAGTATGGAAAAAATGAGAATGGTTCGCCAAATTGTTACCTGAGCTGATTCTGCGGGGACGGTCCCATCTCCATCCACAAAAGAGTACTGAGGCTGCAAGATAAACCATAGAAAATTTGGCAAATATCAAGAAAACAAAGGTTAATGGAAAAGTGCACTTGCAATTCAGATGTATGTGAGAAGCATTAAGATAAAATTTGCGTAGAAGGAAATTTGAGCAGCTGTGAAATGGCAGTATCAGAATGAAGAATATCATCTCCTGCTACACAAGCACATCAATTTATTAAAAGCCAAATACCTCCATAAAGAATTGAATGACAATTTTTAAGCCCCACATCTAAGTTCTAAATCTCCTGTATTGCACAGTCATATCAGCTTCTCAATGTGCTGAATAAATGCCAATTTCAGTGAGTACTCACTCCCTTGTCAGCGTAAGATGCAGCTGAGGTCATCCTAGTTTAATTTGGCAGGGATATCAACAATTCCAAGAAGTGCTATTAAACCACTCATTAATCATGACTAAACAAAAAAGGTCATTCCAACAAATAGAATGTCATCTGATCAGAAGAGGCTCTTAAGCGGATGATATTATAAGACTACTCACCAAAGTGTGGCATATTTCAGACAAGTCCTCAATCGGTGATGCCTCTGAACCATAACTGTCACAGGAGCATGTCATCATGTCTTCTGCCAAAACATAATATTAACTTGCAAATTACAGAGTAGAAGCTGCATACCACACATTAAAAGGCGTGTCCAAAGATGTTCCATATATGTTGTAGAACTCGACCTCACTAGGAAGATTAACATTGTTGATAATTCTGCGAGTTTCAGTAGCCCATTTGAGAATAGAGAGGTTAAAGGGCACGGCTACTGTCTGTCCTTGGAACTTTAGCTGTAATTACAAAGAAAGCAGTTCAGAATTTGTAGAAGAAGCAATGGACAACCTTGACATTTACAGGAAAATGGTGAAGTGGGTAATGAGGTTTACAAAAATTTTGGTAAACAAAATCATTCTACATGTTTTTTTGAAGATCCATCTACAAACAGCTTATCATGCGATTTCAGAGAGGCTCATCAATAAGGTTACAACTAGTAGAAAAGGAGGGCAGACCTGGTGAGGCAGCTTCTAGCTAGTTAATGGGAAAAATATAATCAATAAATTCTCCTTAGTGATAAAAAGGATTGGGTAAAATGCCCAGCATTGGCATATATTCATTTTGTTCCCCTGCTTTCTGTATAAGTGAAGAACACTTAAATAGAATGGTTTTTGTTCACCTCCAGTTGCTTGAACGCCACTTCACAGAAGCCCTTAGTGGGTATTCAACAATTTGAGTTTTTCCAGCAAATAGAGGAACTGGCTACACTTTAGCATCAAAAGATGAGCAAAGGTTTGACCCCAAACTGAACTAGAGATCTGCTTCAGTAGAAGAGCTCAGAATAACTAAGTAACCAAGAAAAAATTTGGACATGCTACCTCATTATCTTGCAATGCTGCTTCAAAAAGATGGACGCTTTCAAGCGGACCATAGGTCTCCAAGCTGACAGAAACATCCCCGTCAACAGAGTTCTTCTGCCAGACTTCAATCTTAGGCTGCTTCGCCCACTCAAACTCAGGGTTTGCCATCATTTCATATATTGATGGACACTCAATCAACTATATTCAAAATACAACTCACCATTAGGAAGAGAGAGCACAAGATCACACCAAGCAAACAACACAAACAACTGTCACACCCTTGAACATGATCACTTAGCCACCTTCTCTTATAGAATAATCAATTTAGCTAATCCAAGCATTGAACATGATCCTTGCGTGAAGTGCAAATGGAATTAAATTGCTCACTAATATGAGAAAGACGAATGCAAGACAAGAAGGCACATTCTTTTGTACATTAGACTTTTCTGCATGTTATGTACCCTAGCACTATTAGAGGACAAAAAGAGCATTGCCAAAAGAAAGGTCTGGGTTGGCTAACAAAGGAGTACCTCCAAATCGTGAGTCACAAGAAACAACCTGACTTGCTACACCATCTCATGCCATATTACTGTTAAAATCCATTTCACCTGTTTCTGAGCAGTTTTAGGTAGAAGCCCTCATACTTTTGCAATTTCCTTCATCATTTAGTGCATAAAAGTGACTAATGGATGTATTCAGAATGGACTTAACTATTACATAGTGGGGGCACTTGCCTCAATCCTTTTTCTGAAGTTTTGAAAGAATTAAGGGTTTTTAAGCAGTGCAAAATAATTACTTGCTTTAGAAAAGCAAAACCTGCACAATATTAATTATTATCGGACATTTTAGGCATAAGAAAATTCTTTAGTTTCTAAAACATAACACTTGATTTTCTTGTAATCATTCATTAAGTAATTTTTTGACCCCACTGACAAAAGCATCCAGATCCATCCCAGTAGGTATTCAATCCTCCTTTTATAATAGTTCTACACAAATGTAGGATGTGCACTAAATGACCTTGAGAGATGAATACAGAAATTACCAATTGGTGCATTGTCCACCTAGACACAAAAAAGTAGCTCTCAAACCCTTCAACAAATTGCAGTCCGGTTAAGAGAGAGTCGTTGACGCATCCTGGTGCACCTATCACATAAAATGATTATGCTTTGAAACCTTAGGAGCAATGCAATCTGCTAAGCACACGGAGGAACTTTTTTATTCAAAAACTACATAAGCAATGACCGAACCAAGATGAAAATGAGCAGTTTTTAGCCTTCAACAGTTGGAAAATGGTAGAGATATCATATCACACTTGAAATTGAAGATCCAATTGATGAACATAACAAGCAAGTTTGAAAGTTTAAGATCAAAAGAAGAAAAGCATCCAATTTCAAGCCAACAGGAAAATCATGATTGCTCTTATCAGCTTGGCATCAGAAAACATATGTTCTCCATCAGATAGGGGACATTACAGCCTGTACCTACGCTTCTTTAAGTATCCTTCCATACATTTGAGTGTCATGATAGAATGTATCTGGAACTTTGCCCAAAGGCAGTTACCTTGAAAAGGGCATGCAATACAAATCCACTTCCTTACATACTTTGAAAAGACCTGTCAATTAACAACTAAATTATAGTCTTATAACTAATTTTGCGCATATAATCCAATATCATAAGCAACTAGACAATCTTCAATAAATACTTCCAGCAGTAAATGATAGAACACTCACGTCTTGATGGAGTGACAGAAAACACGACACCAGCAATCCACCCATGGAATGAGAAATTATGTCAACTTTTCTACCTCCAGACGCTTTGTAAGCAGTTTCCAACCTTGATCGAAGACCTTCTAGGAGCTTGTCAGTTCTGCGATGACGCAGCAGACAATGGTGTTTGCAGTTATCAGAAACTTAAACTCTGAACCCATGGCTGATAAATTAGATAAGAATGCAGTACTCAATATACCTATTGCTTTGCCGGAAATCATAACCATATCCAAACAATGTGGTTCCCTTCTCATATCCTATCCCCATGAGCATGTCAATCATATCATGAAAATGATATACCTCTTTCAGATTTATAAGTTTCACAAACTGAAACAGGAAGAATTTTCATCAATACATTTCCATTAGTAGTAAATATGTTGCGGAATTAACAGTGCAAACGGGAGGAAATATTTCTCTGACAAACCACCAAAAGAGTGAAGAATAACTTAGAGCCTCACCCATGATGGGTCTAGTATGTCGATCGCACAGAGCCCATAATCATCGTCAGGAACCACAATTTCAACACCATCATCCAATGACTTGGTCAATCCTTAGGATGACAAAAAGCACAAGCTCGTCAAGGATTAGATCATCATGTGTGATCGAGCAAATCCAATGTCAGTGAACAACATTGACATGGAAATTGGAAAGAGATCTAAACGCTGATACAGCAGATCATGTCAGACCAGATGGTTTAAATTCCACAGACAACATAGGCAGCATGTGCCATAAAGATATAAAGAAGACAGAAACTTCTGCAAGTACAAAATAAATTCATAGGAAACGTCCATGAGCAGGACATTCTTGAGTAGGATATATCTGTAACATGGTGCCATTTCATGAGGAAGGATGCTTTAGCTCAAACCAAGCACACAAATCAGATCTATACAGATGATCAGTTGAGGTGTCAACTATTATTCAGAATGCACATCCAAATTGAATTACTCACGGAAATGACTTCAGGGTACAGAAAGTGCAAAGCGGGTTCAAACCAGAACTCAGTTTCAATGTAAAAAAGAATGATTCGAGTTGATACGTAATCCGCAATGACTGATAAATTTCGGAAAAGCAAACCATACCAACCCACAAGGTCCAAAAGTGTTTCAAGGTACAGTAGTACGTAAAAGACAGTCTGGAATATCGATTACTGATGAACCATCGTAGCAATTAACGAGTTTGAGGATAAAACATATCACAAACTCCAAAGTGGAAGTCACAAGATTGCCAAGAGGGCAGCAAAGTATCATGACAAACAACGCAGGTACAGGTATGTTGAATCGATGACAACGGGGCGAGGGAACAGCAGCAACAAACAGCAGAAGCCACGGTACTGCGCGGGCGAGCGCGAGTATGCAAATGGGTATGGAAAGTGGCATCCCAAGCATGCGGGTTGGGAAGAGAGAGAGAGAGAGAGAGAGAGAGAGAGAGAGAGAGAGAGAGAGAGAGAGAGAGAGAGAGAGACCAGTGGAGGGGTTGAAGAGGGACCAGAGCTTGTTCTTGAACTCCAAGTCGGCGAGGAGGATGCGGACCCAGACCCGGGTGTCAAACCCCAGCCGCTTGTCCCCCTTCTTCTTGGAATGGAGTATGGAGCCGCCCATCCCCGATACCAGCAACACCGGGTTCCTCTCCTCTGAATCTCCACGATCATGGCCGCCGCCGTTTCCGAACCAGAAGCAGGGGCACACTCTGTCCCTCCACATGACGGTACCGATCCAATGGCCCCCCCTCTCTCTCCCTCCCACCGAACTCCAAGAGACCCGTCTCCCAAACAGTCCCCTCGAAGCTCAGAGAAGAGGAAAGCAGAAGCCGTGGCCCGGGGAAGAGAGAGCGAGATACACAGAGTAGTTACAGAGCCGACAGGGGCAGCTACCAAGACTGGTAGAAACAAGACGACGCGACTCTTTAACCTTCTTCCAGGTAGACCCCGCACGTGGCGTGGGTAGGTTCTTCGATTTGACCTTATGTTAACATCCTCGTCTCAAGTTATCTTCTTTTATCTTTGACTGGGAACGCAAGATCATGCCGTCGGGGAGCCGTGACAAGTTCGTCTTTCCGCATTTGCAAAAACATAAAAACTTCCTCCGATGAGGACACGGGAGGGCCCCCACCCAGGAGAATATCCTAAGGAATCGTGCGGGTCTGACTTCTTGATTATTCCGAAGTAGCGTATCGTTCAATCCGCGATGGAAGTGGGTCGTCATACGCCAATGTCTGACTAAATGCTATCTTCTGCTTAGAATTTGGAATGTTCATAACTCAAAACATCAGTCTGAACATTAGATTACCAACAGGGCATTTGAATATAAATTTCAACATAAACTTATGATAAGCTGTTCTGACTTCTTGATTATTCCAAAGTAGCGTATCATTCAATCTGCAATGGAAGTGTGTCGTCAAACACCAACGTCTGACGAATGCTATCCTCTGTTTAGAATTTAAGATGTTCTTAACTCATATCATCAGTCTGAACAGTAGATTACCAACAAGGCATTCGATTGTTCAGAGTTCAATATAAACTCATGATAAAACTACCGAGTTTAGTTTTGAATTACCTATGACTGCTTGATCAAGAATCCCATTAAAACCCCATCAAAAGATGATTCTTTTTTGTGTGCATATGAGAGTTCTCTTTGCATATTCCAAAATCAAATGTTTGTGTTCATGGGTGTAATCAAACAAATTCCAAAGCAAGGATAGCATCCCCAAAACTCAACAACCCGAATAAGAATAACCTCCCACAATCGATGCTTAACTCAATTTCGATGCATAGTGAAACAAATGGGGGCTCCATTGATCAAAAAAAAGCCAAACTGAAAACTTGACTCAGTCTCGAATAGAACTACACTGGGCAATCCATATAACAGTCAAAATCCTAAAAACAATGATCGAACGGTTCAAAACACAATTCCTCGGGTATTCTCTGAGTTATCTCGCGGAATGCAAGCTCTGTGCGCATTCAAAGGTCTTGCACGCTCAAACCTACAGAATTGAAAACAAATCCAGGGGTCATCAAAGGTGCCACAGAGAATGAAAAGAAGAATGTTTTTAACTTCTGTCATCACATATTATAGATTGTACAAGCACAGTTAAGCACCTGGAGGGAGGGATTGCTTCAACTTGTCGGCCTTCTCGGAGTCGAACACACACAGGGTGTAGAGGTACTTAGAGCAGCGAACCTTGAACTTGACAACATCCTTGCTCCTCTTGATCTTGACAGACCGGGCATCCTTCCTCCTTGCAGTGAGGAGAAAATCCTTGATCTCGTGGATTTGCTTCGGCTGTTTGTCAAAATTTAAAAAGGACATTTAAGTTCTAGGGGCATTGAATTTGCACAAAAACAGAAAGGCCTGTATATATCTACAGAATCTAAACAACCATGAAGAGTGCAGTTCTTGGTCATTCATCAAAGGACAAGAAGAAATATATTTAACCAAAATTCGAGACAGCCAAGAGCAAGCAAGCAAAAAATCAAGTCTTCTGCGGGAATGGGAAGCCATATCAAATACTGTAACCCTTTCATCATGAGCTCGTGCACAAATACCATTTGATGGCACTGGATTCACTAAAGAGGACCCGTATGCAGGTTTAAACTTAAAAAGCCAAGGGTGAGACACAATCTAAAGCTGGGCATTTCTAATTCATAACATCAATGCAGTAGACTGCATGATAACTTTGTCTCAATAAAATCCCATCATGTTCTTGTAGATAAACAAAATTCAACAAGCCGGGCTTGCTAACAAGAATCACATGCAAATTTAATCTCAAAACCCCAAGGAAGAACCACCAATCCAAAGCCGGGGGCATGTCCTCATCTATACATCACAGCAGTAAATGGGTGCCTATATGCAGCTTTGAAAAGCAATACCAAAGACCCATTTTCTTTTTTTTTTTGCTCTTTGGCACGAGAACAGGAAGATATTAATGAATCTCCCATCATCACAGCAGAACCAAAGTTCCCGTATGCAAAAGAACAAGACGGCCATGACATTTCACTACTCAAAACAACAGAATCCCAGGATCCACAGCTCATCCAGCTACACACACGAAAAACACGAGATACAAAACCAACGAGCAACGACCCGACATTAGGAACTCGGTGACTAAATTCGCCGACCAGATCGCTCGGCAACCCTTCGGGAGATCGAAACACAAAGAAAGATCGCAACTTTACATGTACCCAACACATATTTCACGACCAAGTATGCTAGGTGCGTACAAAGCACATGAGCTCTTCTTCTTCCTGGAGGAAGAGGAGTCACTTACCATGGTTCCTCTGGCGGCCGGAGCGCTTGGGGGAGGTTGCAGAGCAGCCGGGAGAGGAAGGTTTTGAAGGGGAGAGAAAACCTGATGGATGGATGGTTTATAAGGTACTACCCATACGGAAAACCCTAATGGGCTTGATGGGCCGCGAGCTGAGGTGGGCCTCGTGGCTAGCTTAACGAATGTAAAAATGGCCTGTAGAAAGCATGCAACCTAGGACGATGGAGACGGTCATTATATCTATCAAAATGGGTGCAAAATCCATTTATGACTCATTTAATATAAAGATGGATCATACATGGGTCAGTATTTCCTTTTCAATCACCTATAATGGGTTTAAAACTAAAAAAACTAAAATATATGAATCATTAATGGGTCAAAGTTTAAACCTATTTAAAACTTAACTACTCCTCAGTCCTCCAAGAGGATTCCTTTTCTCTCCTCTCCTCTCTTCTCTCAAATCAAAACGACGAAACATTCCTCATCACACGACAACGCGTTGTCTCGCTCCTATTGCTCACATAGCAGCTCCTCCTCTTGCTCGCACGGCGGCGTTGTCGCACGCGGTTGACACCACATCAGACCTCTCTCGATGTTCGACTTTCGCTCACGCTCGCACAACCCTAACCGCTGCGCCTTGCTAGCTTGATTGGCCGTCAAAACTTAGGTGAGTCTCGTTCCCCCATATGTGTGCGTGATTTTTAAAACATAAAAATGATTTACAAAATTTAAAATAAAAATTATTAAGAATTCAATTTTTAAAAAATAAACAATATTAAAGGAATATAATCTTTAAAAAAGATTATAATAATAATTTTTCCTAAGTTTAATTAGATTGGGAAGTGTTTTAACAGTATAGGTTGGGTCGGGTATGGGTTGGATTGGGTATGGGTCAAAAATTTTATATTATGTTTAAATGGATCATAAACGGGCTAATGGGTCAATTTGGGTCAGACCATTTATGACCTGACCCAAACCCGACCCGATCCACTCGTTTAACAGGTCTAATGGTCACTTTATATTCATTATCTAAGGTTAATATCATTGAAAACTCGAACCGGTATACCTAAGACAAGTTTATATCAAACTAATTTTTAGATGGGCATCATCTAGTAAAACCATATGTAGACAAAACCAACTTAGATTTCCAAATGTCATGTAAACGTTAATTGATATTAACAATAGTAAAAAATTAAATCATGCATATATTATTTTCATTATAATCCAATCTGCTGGGGATAAATTATGTCATGCATATATCATTTTAATTATAATCCAATATATAAATTGATACTTAATAGTAATATATATTAGATTATGCGCTATTTTCCTCTAATGATAACTAGGGTAGTTGAAGGAAATTTCGTTTAATCACTTTTTTATTAATATATAAAAAATATAACATTATCCACATGCAAAATTACCGCATGTAAATAATGTATTGTCCATAATTGTATATCACTAATCCAAAAAAAGGTGGTTAGAAAAAAAAATAGAAAAATATAGTCTAATAATTATCGTTATTAGTCATTCATTTTTAGCAAAACATTATTAAAGATTACATGGGTCATTGCATTTAACCTTGTCAACATAATACTATTTGGTGTTGACATTAGTATGGTTTAGCGTAAACAAAAAGCACAAAGACTATAGTAAGACCAATCAACAAATTCAACTTTAATAATTTTTATCCCAATAGAATTTTGCGTAAAAATAAATAAAATTTTCAGATGAATTCATCAAATCTCAACCATTGAATCATTGAACCCCACATGAAACTCATATAATCCAAAAGAGTGTGATCCATTTGGCTACTGTGCACCCAAAGGCAAATATAGCTTCTTCGAAAATAGTCGAATAGTATTAGTACACAAACCCATTTAAATGACTTGCTATGTTTTGTGCCGTGGAATTTCAAAGAAGAGCTCACTACTAAATAATTCAAGTAAAAATGGGCGGTTTAGGGTGATGGCTTTACTTGAAAAAGTCTGACTAGCACATCTTTTAGCCCGGTCTAAGCCAATCCAATTATCATTTCTATTTAAATCAAACGTCGATTGGATTGAAACAACCCACTTAGGAATAAAACGTAACAGAAGCTAATCTAATAACTGCTCAACTTGAACTTGAGCTCGAATTGTATCTCAGGAGGAGGAAGATGACCCGAAAGTAAAAGGCTATTAGAATCCAAAAATGATCCTCCCAGAAGTGACCCAACCCGCCCCTTTGCCACCTGGAGGAATTCATTAGGTGGAGCTAGCTCATAGGTTTGAGATTTAATTTTCAAATGGCTCTAATTACACTTTATAAATATCGAAATGGCTTTAGAAATAAAAATGGCAAAAATGTTATAGAATACTTGATTGATGTCTTCACTAACATGAGCTTGATGACTTGAACAGAGCATTCTCAGTGGCTTCCCAACGTGTAGTGTTAGGAAGGATTGAACCTGCTTCCCACACGAGTCAATTACAGCAGCACCAACTGTAGAATTTCAGCTTTTCGATTCCTTACCAGTATTAAGTTGAGGAAATAGAGGCAATGGCAATGCGAACAAGGGGGTGTTAAGGTGGCAAATCAGACCGAGCTCAGAGTCCTCGACGCGTAAAGGACTCGATCTAGCTGTGAAACTCAAAACGGACCGAAGCAAAAGGAGAGATCTAGATGCGAAATTGAGATGTCATAAGATCTGGCTTTGATAATGATTGCTGGTTCGTCAAATGGAAATGTTTATGCATGCCATTTGCAAAGAGACCTTCTGCGTCGATCACTTAAAGGATCAAACAGTTGTCTTCGTCGCTGCAGCTTTTCTGATCTGCACTTAAGCTTTGAAAATGAGCCTGTCGACGAATGGCCCTGCAGCTGAGACATCACAAGCAAGAAGAAGGTGCAGAAGATCCGCATTACCCAATTCACCATCGAACAAAAAATCGAACATTTATTTAACAATACAATCTGAACTCAAGAATTGAACAACGGGGATGGAAACACCTTACTCGAATTTCTACTTTGTTCGTCATCATTATCTCTGCTCCTCAGATATACAAAACCTAACAAAAATTGACCATCTCCAAAACAGAGAACAGTGCTGTACAATGCAGTTTGACAAAAAAAAAGACACCCCTGTTCATATATTCACATACGGACATCCAAATCTTCAACTGCAAGAAAGTCATTGGAATTATATCCCTAGCTCTCTACATCCCAGCGCGTGGAATCCAGCTGCAGATCTGGCCAGGACCATACTATGTCGAGACAAAAAGCAGCAGAGATACCAGCACATGTCAGCATTAAAAAGATGAAGAACAGACGACAGACGTTAATCCATCAGTAAGAAAAGGAAAAACACTATATGAGATGATTGAGTAACTTGTGGTGTAAATGCAGATTCCAATGACCTATACGGACATTAATTCTTGCCCTCCAGGTATTAGAAGATATGAAACTGATTGGAGCCTAGAAAGGTATAATAGAAAGAAGGATATGAAACATATCACTGCAATGATCTATACGGACATTAATTCTTGCCCTCCGGGTATTAGAAGATATGAAACTGATTGGAGCCTAGAAAGGTATAATAGAAAGAAGGATATGAAATATATCACTGCAAACAAATTACGATTGACATCAGTATGAACTCCCAGACTTCCATAAGGAAATTTGACAAAGCAAGTTGCTATAACTAATAGCTCAGCACATACTATTATCTTTTGGATACATGATTGGTCTCCAATTTAAGCAAATCCAAGCCTGCAAGGCCTCTAGTTTATGGCCAAACTCAATCATGAACCAAGGTTATCCAAGTTGGATTGTCATTGATATGCACTGGCATGACCAACGGGTTGAGCCAAGCACCTAATATCAGAAAGAAGGTTCCTTGACTAATCAACTATAGTCTTTTGTAGTTGCATTCATCAACTATTATCGAAACGTTGGATTATCATTTCATTGAAGTGAATTTAAGAATTGAACTTACTAATCTACCTTTGAAATTTAGCAATGGTTCTGGTCCTACCATGGGCACCTTACTCCCCAAGCTTGACGACTAGTTAACATACTAAAAGAACCAGAATCGATCAACTAAAAGTTTACTACAATTGCAAAGTCTGAAAAGAAAAATGACTTACAGAAAAGAAAGATAGAGGAAGATCCAGTGGTGTACAGTTAAATGTTCAAATTCAAGGCAATTAGTTTTCTCAAATGTGGCTCTCAAGCTGCAAAGAACTGTCATTAAATTGAAATTGGGCTATGTTTGGGAGTAAGGACTTGCCCGAGTAGTGATCTATTGTCAAGTTCTTGATTGTGTACGCCTTGTCCTCACATTGTTGCCAAGTCAGTAGGTTTGGTTATAGGAAACAGTCTATAGTAGTGGAAAAAACATGTTTGTTTCGTTGCCCACCCTTATATAATAGGTAATGGGATATCTATCATCACATCACAAAACAATAACTAAAAAAGTGTGCCTTTTTTAGTGCTTGAGTCTTAGTAACAAATAGGGTTCTCCTTCCCAGCACTGGATCAGTCACTAAGCGAATGTGCAAATATCAAACCATCTGTTTTTCGATTCAGTGTGTCTTCAGCAGGCCAACTAATCTATCTAAGAAAAACTACTAATCTACTAAACAACTATTAGACAATCAGTTCCTCCCCATAGCACATAGCTATTGATCTCCTTACCCCAACCAAATTATGGTGATACTCGGAGAGCGCCTTTACTGCCAGTAATGCTCGATTCCCACCTTCCGCCGTCAATAATGACAGTTAGCGTCTTGGTATTGAATCACTCTCCCCCTTCTCTCCTAGAGAGTGTCAAATGCAGTGTGTTGACTAGGATAAGAAAGCGAAAAGTAAGGAATATAGGTAAGGCTTTTACCTGGGCGTGAAGGTGGGGAATGGCTTTGTTTTCACAACAAATGACAACAAAATGAGGCCCTTTTGTTGATTGATGGCGCCGACGAAGTAACAACCAAGGTGACCTTGCTAACAGCTTATGGAGCTTCTGCAGAGCTTCAGATCGGTTACGCCACAACTGCTAATAGCATACATCATCATCGGAAAAGTGCACCTGCTTAACAATCGAGTAACGATGAGCACAATGGTTCATTTTTAGAACTTTATAGATAAAAAAACAGTAAATGAAGGAGACAGAAATCCATATTGAAAGAGCAATTACCTTCTTCCTCGAATGGACTCGGTCGGCCACGTTTGGACTCTACAAGAAGCCAAGAAGGGAAACCATTAATGCAAAAGTTCATGATATAGAAGACCACCTACCGATTGGTCTCCAGAAAAAACACAAACTCCGAAAGTGTCTGGATAATAAGAAGAGTTGCTGATGCATACTTCAAGTCAAGTTCTACTCATGAGTATACGAGCTTCGGGTCAAAGATCATTTGACACGGACTTAATCAAATTATAAAATCATTTGCATTTTCATTTGACAAAACAATTCCTTCTGCCGCTAAGCTGTAACCAATTTCCAAATAACATCGAAACTACAGAGTAGATCGCTCCAATGACGAGTCCACACGCAACACACACATGGTCAAACCTGAAAATGTGCGATGAACTACATGACGTAAAGGGGGATTTCGATCTAGCAATGAAACTGAAAAAACGAATTGAAGCAAAACGAGAGATTTGGATGCAAATTTGAGAGGTCGCCAGAGGGGGTTAAATGGGAATGGTTTCTGCAAATTTAATTACTTGCAGCTTTTATCCGTTCTGCAATTAAGCTTTGACGAATGGGCCTAACTCATGGATTAGGCCTAACCGATTTTTACGTCCTCCATCTCCTTCGTCTTCTTCATCGTTTTAACGGTAAAACAGAGACAGATATCAGCATCACCAGGCAAGAAGAAGAAGATGCAGAACAGAACAAACAAAAAAATCGAATTTTTATTGATAAATCCGCTCCCGACTCAAGAATTGAACAAAACCCTAAATTTAATTTCTATTGTGTTCATGGATTAGGCCTAACTGATTTTTACAGCCTCCATCTCCTTCTTCATAACAGTAAAAGAAATGGAAAATACCATAAAAACTCCAAATTATGCTACTTGAAACAATTTTACTATGAATTTTTTTCTGTGCCATCAAAAATCTCAAACTATGTCACTTGGAATAATTTTACTCTAAACTTTTTTTTTGTCACTAAAAATCTCAAACTATGCCATTCAGGACGAATTTACCCTGAACTTTTTCTTGTGCCACAAAAAACTCAAAATATACCACTTAGAATACATTTATCCCAAACTCTTTAATTGGATGGAATTTTCGTCTTTTTCTTTTTCTTCTCTCTTTCCTCTGTCATGGTTGGCAGAGGGAAGCAACCCTTGCTGGCGGTAGAGTTGGGTGAGGATGGCCCTCGTCGGATCGGGGAGGGGCGACCCTCGTCAACTCGAGCAAGGGCTGCCCTCACCCGACGCTGAAAAGGGTTGCCCCAGCCAAATTCGACAAGGGCATCCTTCGTTTGGCTCGACTTAGGTGAGGGACGCCCTCACCGACTCGGGCGAGACTCACTCGGCTTTGGCGAGGGCCACTCTTGCTTGATGCTGGGGAGGGCCGCTATCACCCGACTCCACCACTAGCAAGGGTGGCCCTCGCCAACTTTCCTTTGCCGACCATGGCAAAGGGAAGAGGGAGAAAGAAAAGAAAAAAGATGAAAATACCCTTCAGTTAAGAATTAGGGTAAATGTGTCACAAGTGGTGTAGTTTATGGCTTTTTATGACAAAAAAAAAAAGTTTAAGGTAAATTTGTCACAAGTGGCATAATTTGAGATTTTTGATGACACAAAAAAGTTTAGAGTAAAATCGTCCCAAGTGGCATAGTTTGGGATTTTTGATGAAACAAAAAAAAGTTTAGGATAAAATTATCCCAAGTGACATAGTTTGGGGTTTTTAATGATACTTTTCCTAAAATAAATCAATATCTGATTCACGTACAAACACAGAGGCATCAACATCACCAGGCAAGAAGAAGATGCAGAATAGAACAAAAAAAAATCGAATTTTTATTTAATAATTCGCTCCGGACTCAAGAATTGAATAAAACCCTAATTGTTATTGTGTTCATCATCGAACCTCATATTATACGGAAAACCCTAAAAAGATAGAGATGTCCTCGAGACATATAACCCTGGGACATTGCTGTACATGTATAATAGTACCATAGGCATCGGAAGTTCACGGACCATGCATGGATAGAATGAGCTGCGGGTCCATGCAAAGTGCCATCGATTGGAGTTGAATCATAGCCTTCAACGTGCAGGTTTGCCTCTAGTACCAACATATGGTGAAGACCTGAAAGTGCAATCAAAAGGCTGGGAGTTTGCCAGTTTTGAGCATAATGATCCACACACGAGTTGATACAGAGTTGATAGATGTTTCAACTCTAATCCCAAAGGATTCCTTAGATTATCTGTACTCATTTAGCTTTGTACTTTTCTGGTGATCTCTTCCCGCAATTTTGTCATAGAGACATCCTTGATAAGTAAGGATGAAACAAGAGACTGGGAATTGCCCTGATAATTGGTTGTCGTGAATCCATATGGGTGTGCTTCTTCCTGCGTATATGTCATCTTGAAGTCCTGAAAATGAAGTGGTAACTGATGTTCAATTCGTTCTTGCGACCAAATTCAGCGTTTGGCCTGACCTCTGCTCAAGGGTCGTGCATCATTCGTGTTATTCGGGGTTAAACTACGTGATCATCTGAAGTGAAACAGAGTCGTCTTCTTGCAATCTCAGTCTGCTGTGCACCAAGCCTTAATGTTTACATGGTCCCGCTAATCATGCTATGCCTGCTTTTTCCCAGTTGATTTGTTCGCGGCAAGGACAGTTGGTTGGGTTGCCAGCTTAGGTGAGAATCATGTGGTCTACTTTTCTTCCAGAGAAGGATTAAAGTTGAGATTACTTGATAATCAGCGTCAACTAGAGCACGTGAGGAAAGCAAGAAATTTAATATTTATATGGCCGTGGCACAAGAAAATCTCCGTAACTCACAATCAAGCAACATCTGTCCGCACGACAGGTGTGAATCCTCAGATCAGTGCCATGTGCACACATTGAATAGTTGTATGACAAAGATGGCAGGGTCGGCGGACCTAGAAGATGGGCTATATTTCCCACCATTTTTAGCTTGAAGGAAGCGGTTCCTCTTCTTCGCATGTTCCGAGTTATGGACGGTCGGGTACGAAAGCTTAATGGAAGATGAAATTGGGCGATATTTGTATGTACAAACCATTAAGCAAAAGACGGGTTGTAGCGCAATTTCTCCTACCGGGAATAGAGGAGGCACCATTCTCGCGCGAACAATTGACAGTGGATGTGCTCGTACCATTCTGATTGCAAAGTGCACTGGCTTTGGGATTTGGCCAGTCTGCGTGTTTCACACCCCCATCTTCTCCAAATTCTCTTCTCCAAAATCATGAGCAACTACCAATGTATGTGTTAAGAGTGCGTGATAGAAGTCCGATACTTTCGCATGAGAGATCGCCTAAATTGAAGTTTAGTTAGACCTACCTTCATTCATTTGGATGAACATTAACCCCCACGACTTCAAGGACACACTGAGGATCAAGATCGCACAAAGAGGTCAGCAAGGCAAGGTCGACAGATATAGGGTTAAACACTGTGTGAGTTATTAAGTGCAATTGAGGGTTGTGAAATATTATAATTGTTTGAGTGGCTTGAATGTGGTTGTAAACTTCATTGTATCGTTTAATCTAAAGTAGAATTCTTTATTACTCTCACCGTGGATATAGAGCTTAAATTTGAGCCTAGTTAGACAAGGATATGTCGATGATCACGACTGCACAAAGAGGCTTGTGGATGTAAGGCTAAATACCGTGTGAATTATTGAGCGTAAATAGGGATTAAGAGATATTGAGAGTATTTGAATGATTCGAGTGTGGTTATAATTTTTGTTGTATCACTTAATCTATAGTAAAATTCTTTACTATTTCCTACGGACGGAAGTCCCAAATTTGAGCTCAGTTGAACCCATCTTAACTCAAAAGATTAATTTAATAAGTTATGGACCAACTATGATATATTAAGATAACACATGGTAACGATTATGTGCCTATAAACAATTTCTGCTCAAAAATGATTCTTTTTTATTATGTTTATGAGAATAATTTCTGAACATTTGAAAATGTTTGGTAATTGTCTAAAATTTTTATTCACGGGATAGAAATGCATTTGGTAAAACCCTTAAAATTTCTAATCCAAACCATTTTCTTTTTAATTTTTTAATGATTTTATTATGTTTTTCGCCTTTTTCATTTTTTTCCTTTCCTTTTTTGGCTTCTTTTTTCCTTTTTTGCTTATCCTCCATTTTGCTAGTGACGCCAAGCCAAGTTGGCATTGTCCAGCTACTGATGAGGCTTGGCCTCGCCGGGCCAGGTCGGTATTGCCCAGCCAAGGTGAGGCCGACCCGGCGGTGGGGCAGTGAGGTCGAGTTGAGCTCATCCAACCACTGATGAGGCTTAGCCTTGGTGGCCCACCGTTGGGTCGGCGTTAGTGTTGATTTGGTTGGGCAATGCCAACCTGGTGGTAGGTCGACAAGGTCGAGCCTCGCCCAACCACGGCAAGGCTTGGGCCGACAAGCCTCGTCATGGCTCAATGTCACCCAGGGCTAGCATCCTCATCGGCCCTCGTCTAGTTGGTTGTTGGCCATGG
This sequence comes from Corymbia calophylla, assembly GCA_014182845.1. NCBI lineage: Eukaryota > Viridiplantae > Streptophyta > Magnoliopsida > Myrtales > Myrtaceae > Corymbia > Corymbia calophylla. The sequence goes on from CM024693.1 coordinate 23,380,137, forward strand.
CCGAGGCCGGCGAATGGCACCCAAAATGGAGAAGAAGAAAATGAAAGGGAAGAGAAAAGAAGAGAAATGAAAAAAATTTGACCTTAATTCTAGAATTGTTCCTTGGAACAAAGAAGACACTTTTTTTTTATTATTGATTCTATTCCAAATCTATTCTCGGGAGCAAAAAATTTATCAAATGGATTTTTGTTCCATATCTACTATTGGAAACAAAAGAATACAAATAGTTACTATTTGACAAGTTGCCAAACTGAGCCTAATCATTTCAAGTCTAAGTTGGTGACCAAATTCTTCTCTTGAGATATTCACGAATTTGGGAGTTGCTCATTAATCAATTATTAGCTCGATTCCTTTCACTCGAGAGATTGTCAAGAGGGAGTTTTAAGTCTTAGTTTATCAATATACTCAATTTGACCCATCTTCAATTAAAACTTTATGTTAATGACTTATAGCCCAACTAAGATATATTAATTATTTTGCATCATTCTAATTTTTTGACATGAAACTTTCTAGCAAAATTTACTCGTGTAATAATATATATGTAGGACCAAATCTAACCCCTCGAAAAGACAGGGTTTTGTACATTAGACACTTGTTCACGTTAGCCGAAGAAATAGTATGAAAATGATTACCTCGGAAGATGGACAATGGACATACATGATTGACGAATCATGGAACGCCAAGATTGAACCTTTTCAAGGGCTTGACTTGCGGATGGCAAACTCAGGCTTCCCATAGCGCCACGTGAGCTGAAGAAGCACGAAACTTTCTGAATTTTCAAAATGAAGAAGGACATGGCGGCTGCTCGGTCTCGAGGCTTAGATGAGATTGTAGCCTTTGATTTTTGGTGCTGCTTGGTGCGGAAACTTTTCTTTGTAGGCAAGATTTTGGCCTGTACGGTGATTCATCCATTTGAAAATTGAGTCGAAGCGTGCTTTTGTTTCTATCTTGAAATGATTTTACATTTTTATTGCTTGCCATGTGCTTGCAAAATGTACTCGATCTGACCCTAGCTAGACCTCAACAACCGGGAGACATTCTTGGATGCATTGAGTGTATTTGAGTCTAATGCATATTTTTCCGTAAACCATGTAAGTTTTAAATGGGGCTTGACAACATCAAGAATTTACATGTATTAAGCTTACATGTACTCAAATCATCTAAGAATATTTCAACAGTTAAAGCATCATTTTTTCGGGAACCAAGGAGCTTAATCATCGTCATCACACTACTATTATTATGGTCATTATCAAAATTAAAATAATCGTTTGCCAGCTCCAAAAGATGAAACGCATTGGTCCACAAGATAGCTCAACTGCATTCCCCTGCTCGCAAGTGGAAAGATATGCAACTTGAAATTCGATGACGTATATATCTACGTGGAGCCTCAAACTGGGTAGCCTCCAGTTTGAGCTTTTGAACTTTGATCAGGGGAATGATTTCGATAAACTATTATTTATAATTGAACCGGCGGATTAATGTGGCGATCCAATAGAGAAGATCGACTTATCTGTACTATGTATTGTTTCATGCTGCGATTGGTTTTTCGTGTGTGCTAGGTCAAGTACAGCATCAATCTGTTCATTTCTTCTTTAACCGAGGCTTAAGAAGTCAATGCTTTTCTTGCTACGAGAAAGTTGGACCAGCTTTATACTTCATTTAGCTTGGACAATTAGAAGTCTATTAACAGAGCAACGTCATTATCTTAACTAATCTTGGTTTGGAAATTGAAATTTCCAAGCTAGCTATCCGTGCACGAAATATAAGTCCAGAAGGAAGGCTTCTAACTAGTCCATTAAGATAAACCAAACAATGGGATCCATCAATTACTGAAAAACGTTTGCCCCTCTTTTAGATTTATTCACCTACCTGGTTTTTGATGGCACACGTGAATTGGACGTCGGATCTCCCTAGTGGCTTGCAAATCTTTTTGGATCAAAACAATTTGCATAGGTCATAGGCCCAAACTTAAACGTCATGGAGGTAACAATATAGATGTTCAGATAATCAGATCTCTCAGTGTAAATCTCTCAATAAAACAACAGACGGAATTTGACTGATTGATAACACTCAAGTCGCAAGTTTTACCACATGGGAGGTTTGATACTTTAACATATGAAGGGCCTTGTGAGTGGTGTAAGCAAAAATTAGTAAATTAGCACGACAAAATCAAATATTGCCAGATTAATATATGATGAGAAAGTGAAATCATTGAATTAGCCATGTACCTCAACTTTCTGTTTGAAACTTACTTCGAATTTGGGTAGAACAATGAAGTGATATTTTAAGGTGTGATATCATTTTCTCTAAGGATTTATTTATTCCACGAAATTACTAAGGGTTTGACAAATTTCTTCAAGGATACAACAAAATCTCGATAAAAATACTAGATAGCAATTCTAGTATTTCTCCAAGATCTCTCAAGCGAAATAATCTGAAAAGATGGTTGTAGTTTTAGAAAGAAGACTCGAAAACACTTGATGAACATTCATCCCAAAACTAAAGTATTTATCTCGGTCTTAATGAAGAAAGACAATCCTTCGGAAAAGTTGCTAAGTAAACCGGTACGATTGTAAAAGACCATTTGAAAAAGGTTGCTAATTAAACTAATGTGTTTTCAAAAGATCCTTGAAAAGACATACAAATTCGGAATTGAAAAAAAAAATTAAAAAAAAAAAATCTAAATTCCATGATTTTCGAAAATTATTGAATGAACAAATACAACCTTTCGACCAATAAAGGCTAACAAAAATATTGCTAATTGAACCGGTATATTTTCAAAAGATACCTTGAAATGACATAAAAATTCGGAACAAAAAAAATAAAAAATAAAAAATATTTTTAAAAAATAATATTCCTAATTTCTTAATTTCCAAAAATATCGAATGAATAAATGCAACATTTCCACTAATAAATGTTAACAAAATAAGCATACGGAAAAAAAATACAAACTAATAAATAGGAAATTAGTGCTAAGTGTGCCTGATAATTGTGCTAAAATTACGCACCACGGGCAGGTATTATAATGTTTAGCCCACACCCAACATTTTCTATGAACAAACTAGAAAAACTCACATTTATAAAGTGGTCCATCTCCTCCTCCCAACTTTTTTATTGCAGGATAAAGAAAAAGAGTTTTTTTTTGTTTTTTTATTTTTCAAACAAACACCCAACACGTTCTTAGCTTCGCAAAATTTCAATTTGAAAAATGCATAGTTAACTTGAAGAAATCACAGCGGTGAGACATATATTTTAATCAATGTATAAGACATACTTTTTTGATAGGACATGAGAGATATAAGGAAGTTCTTTTTTTTAGGGGGTAGGAGAGTGAGTTTATAAATCGACAGATCGATGCAGTGCGCACCACGTAACCATCTGTCCTTTTTTTTTTTTTTTGGTTGAATCATCTGTCCTTGTTGAGCCACGTTTTCTTTCATGAGGGAAAGCGTGCTGGAGATTACCCTTGTGAGACCGCTATAAATATAGAGAAAAAGAAACCTGGCCTTTGGAAGTGAATTTGTGATATTAGTCATGGCGTTTCCTGCTCATCGTGAACTGCTTTTAGGGTTTGTTGTCATTGTGTTTTCACTGAGTCGTTGTTTAGCTGCAGGAAATAATAATACGCATATACCCAGCAACTACGACACCGCTTCACTCAACCGGAGCAGTTTCCCACCCGGTTTTCTTTTTGGAACCTCATCGGCTGCTTATCAGGTGATCGCTCTCCACCTAGCCCTGATTTTTTTCTTTCAATTTATTATTTCGGACAATATCAAGCTTGTCGTACTTTTGCTTTTTCGATTGATATCAATTATTCCACGTCTGAAACTTTTTCAGTATGAAGGAGCAGCAAATGAAGATGGAAAAGGGCCAAGTATCTGGGATTATTTCACTCACAAATATCCAGGTCTCTCTCTCTCTCTCTCTCTCTCTCTCTCCCCCCTCCTTCAATTGAAACTTTGGTTAGTGTTTGTATAATAGTCATATCAAGCAACCTTCTAATGATAAAGAGATCGAATTTCTCTAAATGAAAGACAGACAAGTGCAATATTCGAATTTGTGACGCATGAAAAAGTGCAATGAAAAGTAAAATACGCTGTTGTTTAATACAAAAGGAAAAAAAGAGATGCTGCTGTCTTTATGTTGCATGTTGTAGGTGTCGAATAAGGTTGGAAACTACATCTTCACATGCAAAAAAGTGGATAGGAAGAGAGAACTCAATTCAAATATGTATAGAAAGATCGTGTGTAAATCTATGCATAAGCCCGCGGTGATGATGAAAAACACTCAACCTTTCTTAGTATTTGAAATAGAAAATTTTTATATTAATTCCATTTAGACCACATTCATGCAACTTACAAGCTATATCCGGAGAAGTTATTGCATGCACTCAATGTAGTTTGTTCCATACAAAGTGAACTATTAGGTCTTGCGGGATCCACACAGCCCACAAGATCCAACAGATTGAATGCACCAAGACTCATTATTTGGATCACCTTGTAAGCTTCTCTCTATATACACACACCATAATGAGGCTCACAGTAATATATCTTCTTGTGAGACTACCTACCGACAGTACTAAAATGGAAAGCAAGATCTAGGCTAAATGAATGTTTTTATTTAAATTTAATGAAAAGGCAAAATCTTGACACGGAGATGCTTGGAGCCACTTTTCAGAATTATATAGTCAAAAAGTGAGCATGGTGTTGGTCTAAGAATTGTGTCGTTGTGGATTTTTGGATAATTGATTAAGTAGATAGTAGTTAAATATAGGTAAAAAGCAAAAGACCTTAGTAGAAAGGTGAGATATCATTTTTCTTGGGAAGTTCATCTCGACATTTTAAAAGATAAAGATATCCTAAACATGTCAATAAGGATAGAGAAATACTTTCCGGATGGCATTAGCTTGTCGGGGAAAATCGAAAATAACATAATTTTGGCGGACGTGATTAAGTTGCAATTTTGTGTAGCCATTTTAAAGTCGCCATTTTATTCATTATTTACCAATAAAACCACCATCGTTAATCTTATGACATGCACGAGCTTCTTAATTGGAATTTTCTAAGTAAAAAGTTGAGAATTTCAACATTGCACCAAGATCATATGAATGTGGGTCATACTCTTCTAATATACAAATGTCTTTTGGCGGACTTTGCCCGTCTCGCTCTGTCCCAATTGAATCTTGTCATATCTTTTGCCAAATAGAGTTTCTTCGCTGTCGTCATTAGCCTGACTCATCAAAAGGAGGAGGAAAATAAGAAAAGAAAAGTGGGCTTTTGTCGGGGCATGAAATGGTCAAGGCGCGGAACCATGTGACTGAAAATTCATAGTCACGAGTAACAAGATTAAAAAATCAAACATTTCTGAATAGATAATGTTTTAATTGTGTCGTGGCTCGTAAAAAATAAGACATATGATTAGTTCAATGGCACTGTTACCTTATTTTTATTATTACTAATGTTTCATTTGGTAAATGACAGAAAAAATATCTGATGGGAGTAATGGAGACGTGGCCATTGATCAGTACCACCGATACAAGGTACTCATACCTGCACAGACCAAAAAAATTAAATATATTTGAGATTTCTTGAGGCCTTATTCTTTAGAATTATGAGGTTAATTACTATTACAATAATTATTACTATTAGAATCTTTTTCTTTTTTTTTTTATCAATTGGCTGTGTACAGGAAGATGTGGGGATAATGAAGGAAATGGGGTTGGATGCCTATAGATTCTCAATCTCATGGCCTCGAATTCTACCTAGTAAGTTCATGTTGTTCTCACGACGAAAGAGAAAATTGTGTGCAATCTTTATTTTATCCTAAGTACCAAATATTATTAATCATTTCGCTACGATTTTTCTTGACACGGAAAATGTTCAAGAGGGAAAGCTAAAAGGAGGTATCAACAAGGAAGGAGTGCGATATTACAACAACCTCATCAACGAACTCCTAGCCCACGGTCTCACTCACTGTGCTTCAACTCAATTTTTCCCAAGTGTCTGGTTTTCCTAGTGCATGTTTAGTCACATAATTTCTCTAAGTATGGCAATTTGAACATTTCCAATATGTTGTTGTTGGCCTTATATGACATGCAGGTATTCAACCTTTCGTGACATTATTTCACTACGACCTTCCTCAAACCTTAGAGGAGGAGTACGGCGGTTTCTTGAGTCCCCGTGTCGTGTGAGTCGCCATAGAATTTAATAGCAATTTTTAACTCAGATAACTTGAATGATTGTTTGATTAATGTTGTCATGTAGGGACGATTTTCGCGATTATGTAGGCGTTTGTTTCGAGGAGTTTGGGGATCGAGTGAAGCACTGGATAACTTTGAACGAGCCGTGGAGTTTCTGCTATTTTGGCTACACGATGGGGACAGAGGCGCCTGGGCGGTGTTCGGCATGGCAAATGCTGAATTGCACGGGCGGTGATTCTGGCACGGAACCGTATATAGTCGCGCACCATCAGATTCTTGCTCATGCCGCCGCAGTGAAGTTGTACAGAGAGAAGTACCAGGTGGTCGGATAATTGATCAAGAACTCAACTTAGTAACTACTTTGGCTTAAAAACAATTATGCAAGAAATCGACATGATTATTGGCATTTCATGATGAATTTTGCAGGCTTCTCAAAAGGGGATAATAGGAATAACGTTGATTGCTGGTTGGTTTCTGCCTTACTCTAATGCAAAGCCTGACAGAAATGCAGCATTAAGAGCTTTGGATTTCAGTCTCGGCTGGTGGTTACTTGCTCCTTGAATTATAACTACATCTCATTAATCTCACACTCCATCATGTCACTAATCATACTTAATTATTCTCGTAATTTTCATGCATCGTAGGTTCATGGAACCGATCACGTATGGCGACTACCCGCACAGCATGCGTGCTCTTGTCGGAGGCAGACTCCCCAACTTCACAAAGGAGCAGTCTTTGATTGTAAAAGGGTCGTTTGACTTTCTCGGATTGAACTATTACACCTCTGATTACGCGAAACACGCGCCTCCTCCTAATTCGCCTCCAAGCTACCTAACCGATAGTTGCGTGAATCAAACGTGTAAGAGGGACAGTCTCGATTTGCAATAATCAACGACAATATTGAGCGATTAAAGTCCATTCTAATTTAAACTTATGTTTCTTGTGTAGCCGAGCGCAATGGAGTCTCAATTGGTCCACAGGTTTGTTCATGGATACATTTTAAATTGTCCTAAAATTTGTCATTTTACTAATCGTGCTGTCTTGTGTTGAGCTTAACTGAACATGAATAGCATAACTGATATCGTTAATTAATTTAACTGTTGTTGCTATTGATACAGGCTGCTTCCAGTTGGCTATATGTGTATCCCAAAGGAATCCACACTCTTTTGCTCTACATAAAGCAAAAGTACAATAATCCACTCATTTACATTACTGAGAATGGTAAGCAATAAATATCATGTAATAATCACTATTATGATGAAAAGTAAACACTCTTCGGGTCATTAACGCCTCTCTTCCTTGATTTTTAGGGGTTGATGAATTCAACAACTCGACGCTGCCCCTGGAGCAGCAGCTGTCCGACTACAAGAGAATCGATTATCACTATCGCCATCTCTTATATCTCAAAGAGGCAATTAAGTAAGTTTGTCATTTCACGGTACTCGTTTTGCTAAAATCACGGAAAAAGAAGCATCGGGAGGGCTTTGAAATGCTAGTTTCGCTATTTCATGAGCTGGTTTTAGCTTTTGGCTGATGCGGGGTTCGTCCGATTTTGTCGTAGGGACGGCGTGAGGGTGAAGGGCTACTTTGCGTGGTCGCTGCTGGACAACTTTGAATGGGCTAGCGGCTACACCGTTCGATTTGGCATCAATTACGTCGATTTCCAGAATGGGTTGAGGAGAATCCCCAAACGCTCAGCATATTGGTTCAAGAGCTTTCTCAAGAAGTATTAAAGATGAGGACATATATACAGACATTACAAAATAAACTAATGTTCTTGTCAAATCAACCGAAGAATCCATTAAAGATATAATTGTCATCTCCTCGAATAATATAATGTACTGATTTGATTCATAAAGCAATTCCAATTTGACCAAATATCATTGTGTTGGATGTATGCCCTAAAGCTACTATGTAATAGTTACATATTAGGGATTTCATTTGTACTATCATTATTTAATTAATGGCAATGACGTATTTATTCATTTGTCTAATTATTTTATAAATGATTCCATAAGATCAGTTGCAACTAGACCTATTCTTGAGACGTCAAGAATATATGTGGCGGGTTCATAGTTAGACTGAATCTTTAAACCATTCCTGGTCAATGGATTATTGAGTGGATATTTATAATCCTGTCGAGACCAGAGTGTTCTTAATTTCACCATTAAGTATTGGATACTTAAGGGAATGATGAATCGCAAGTCATTAGGTATTGTGATGCCCGAGTTAGAACACATGTGTTTGTATTAGACAAATTCACTGAACGTGACGTATATGGAACGATTAGCAACATGGAAGCTTTTAGCGTGGTCAGTGTCTAATTGTTCATGCTTTGGTCTTGTGTAAATAATCCTTAGACCTGAGGCACAGTGTTAACTTGTGTGTCGAACAACTATGGTTCACGGTGCACATAATGCCGGGTCATTGATCTGTCTTTATACCTGATGGTCATAGTTTGTTCATATACGAAGTTGCACATGTACGCAATATGGAATCTGTCTCCTTGTTACATACAAGGTATAATAATGATGTCCTATGCAATCTGATTATGACAATGTATTGAAATCCTCGGCCGAGGTTATAACCGAGAATAAATTGTTTATGTCTCGAACAAATGCATGTCAATTAGATTTGTGCATATGATCGAATTTGTGACTTGATAAATATTCCATGGTCTTTGTTTGATCGGGACATAGTAAGACATAGGGATTAAATTACACTGTAGCCAAAATTGACAAGTTCATTATATTCTTAAAACATTTACACTATCTGGGTAGCCATGACATATTGCTAGATATCAATCATGGCTTATAGGACCCAAAAATTAATCGGGACAATTAATTCTTTTGGGAGTACTAATGTGTTAGTACAAGTCTTACTACTAGCTTAGTGATGAACCTATGGATGTCACACACCATAACCAATTAGGATAACGTGGAACAAGAAAGAAATAATTTTGCAAATGTGTTTGCAATTACTGCAGTCGCATTGAGTCGACATGAAATTAAATTAAATGGGATTTAATTTAATTTGTATTATAGTCATGAGCCTACGTGCATATGATGCACACGCATGCCCAAAGTGGATACATGTTAATGTACCCAAATGTGCACATAAAGATTATGTCATCTTTTTATTTTTATTTATTAATTAAAAGATGCACACGGTCAATAATTGTTGCTAACTGTGTGCAACACACATGTGATGTGCGAAGTTTTAATTTTGAATAAAAAAAAATTGGTGCGGCATGATGGTCAGCAACCTTTGCTGACCATCATGCATGAAGCCACGACCAGCAACGGTTGCTGGTCGTGGGATGGTTTCCCACAATCAGCAACTATTGCTGATCGTCCCACGATTGGCAACGGTTGCTGATCGTGGGTGGTTACCTGCTTGTAGAATGGTTCTATAAAAGGCGTGAGTGTGCGTTCTTGTGCGCGTATGTACGCAAACGAAAAAGTGAAAAAGGGATTCTCTCTCATTTTGGGCTGTGGCTAAAATATCAAGGATACGAAGGATTATCTCCATGAAGTTGCTAGCACAATCGTAGTGGTGATTATTCGCAAGTTCTCTCTTCGTTCGACGTCCATTGGTGGTGTGTCTGAACTAGAGGTCCGGCGTTTGTAGGTTTCGAACTGGAGAACATTTGAACCAATTCGTGTAAAGCGCGCTTCGAGAGGATATGAAGGATTATCTCCACAAAGTTGCTAGCACAATCGTAGTGGTGATTATCCACAAGTTCTCTCTTCGTTCGACGTCCATTGGTGGTGTGTGTGTCGAACTAGAGGTCCGACGTTTGTGGGGCTCGAACGAAGAACATTTGAACCAATTCATTTAAAGCGCGCTTCAAAAGATAATTTGTTTAACTCCCTTTTATATTCAGATTTTTGATTAAAACGCACGAACAACGCCTTTGGAGATACATGTATAGAAATATTTCATTTTGTTTATGCTATGTTTATATTAATTTGCCTATACATGATTCATGAAACCTCAACACATTGGACAAGCATAAAATTAAGAGTCTTTAGATGACGAGAGAAACCATCCCGAGAAGTCCAAAACCCTAACAAGTCCGGCTGCCACCACTTTGCTGAAGGTAGCTCACTCGCCCGCCCGCCCATGAGGGACGGCTTCTTCGGCGAAGCTAAGAAAACGTCGCTATCCGTCGAGACAGTCGAGAGTGTTGGGCCTTGAGAGTAGCCACTAGGGGTGTCAATGGGTCAGGTCGGGTCGGATTTTGATGCTACCCGACCTGACCCGAGTGTAAGGGTCGCATGCTCTAACTTGACTCGACCCGACCCAAAACAAAAGAGACGAAGTGAAAAATTGGGTCGGGTTTCGAGTTTTGTTTGAACATCATATGAGCACTCGGACTTCATTATCAAAGCCTGAATCTGCTAGCCTAGATCCATATCCACTAACCTGACGCATGCACTAAAGAACACTACCAAATGAGTACTCATGAAGCACATAATTCTCCCTATGCATCTTACCAAAACATTGCAAAGCTTCTTCAAATCTTTCATGCTGCACATAACCCGACATCATCAAATTCCATGAGCACTAGTCAAGATCCGACTTCGACCCAAATATCTTTTCCGCTTCATCAAGAGACCCCAATCTGATCAACCCGCCTAAGATGGCGTTCCACGTGAAGGTGTTCTTCTCGAGCATTCTATCGAACACCTTGCGGGCGACAACGAGGCACCTACATCTCTCGTAAACATTGATGAGCCAATTTTGGATATAAATCTCGGCGAAGAACCAGGTCTTGACAATATGAGCATGGATGTAGCACGTGTCGTGGGCTGACTTGGAAAGGTCGCAGTCGTCCAAGAGCTTGCTGAATGGGGATGAGGTGGTGAGGGAGAGATTGCCCACTAGAGCAATGACAATGACAATCCCCGTCGACCCTCTAAAGACAATCTTTCCACTCTAATCGGTATCCAAATTCAGATAGCTCTGTCAAAACATAGGTCAAGCAACGATTCACTAGGTCTCTCTCTCTCTCTCTCTCTCTCTCTCTCTCAAAGCATCAACCAATCCAGAGAAATCATCATAAAAACCCAAAAAAAGGGAGTAATCTATCACGGCTTCTTACCTTAAGAGAAGAGGCGAAGGAGAGAAGCAAGTGGCGATTGGGGAGGAATCGCCAGCACATGGGACAAGAAGAGACCAAGGAGCTGTTGACGGCGCTGGAGTCAATGAGGAGAAGGTGGAGACGTCACAGGCTCCCAAGTTCCAAACTATTTCACAAGGTTTGGGTGGGTGTGTTCGTGTTAAAGCCTTTAATATGTTTGGGTGGAATGGAACAATGTTCCGACCCTAACTCAACCCAAAACATGTATTCCGTTTATGTTTATAATTGTTATCCGAACAGTATTAAGACTTGAAACATATACCATACTTATTTTGTGTTCGGGTCATGTTCGGGTCGTGTTTGGATTGGGTTGGATGGGTTTTTTGGACACCCCTAGTAGCCATTGTCAACCTAGTGGGCAACCTGGATCCAAACGGGGTGGGATAAAATGCATTTGGGGTTTGGGTGGGGCCCACCTATGGAGGATGATTCCATCTTTACTCATAAGCCACTTTCTTGGACTTCACCGCCAAAAATCGTGAGACTATTATTTGAAACTTTTATTTCGCAAAAACATAAATCATCTGAAAAATCTTATATTGATTATAATTATAAATAAATGAAATATATATTCATTAGCAACAATAAATTTACGCCTGAAATTTTTCGTAAATTCATTTTTATAAGTAATATAAACATTCATATTTAGAATTAGGATTTTTTATTTTTTACAAATCATTCACATTGAAAAAATCTAAAATTTTAAGAATAATATAGAAAATTAAATTTAAGCCAACACTATCATGATCGCAAGACTACAAACTTACCAGGAAATGACATAACGTGAGATGCTCTAGTCAAAAGTTTATACTCATGGAAGCAATAAGATAATTAGGTAAGGGCCAAGATGGTTTTTCTTTTCTTTTCAGTATCTTGTTTCGAAATGTAAGAAGGTCGATCATTAATGATGAAGATTGTTTTCTTTTCTTTTTCCTTTTCATTTTCTAATTCTTTTTTTCTTCTTCCTTTGGCATGTCACGACATTTCATGCTAATATTATTTTCATCTGCTTATGGAACATGACATATTTATACACACACATGCATATCAACATATCAACATATGTGCGTTGGGGAAATCGTCTTTGAACTTGGGTAGAACAATGAAGTCAATGTGTATTCGAATCAATAGAGTAATCACAACGGACTTTGAGGCGTAATATCACTTTCTTTAAGGATTTATTTGCCCCACGAAGTTGCTAATGGTCACCGGCAAATATCCTCCAGGATACAACAAAGTCTCAAATGAGAATACTAGATAGCAATTTTAGTATATCTCCAGGGTCTCTCTAAGAAACAATTGAAAACAATTGGCTGCAGTTTTGAAAGAGGACTTGAAAAATAATAATTGTGATCCCATTCATGGTTTTTCAAAACTGACATATATATTTATAGAAACATAGGCACCTTTTCGAAAGAAGTTACACAACGAACAAATGTAACTTTCCCTTCGGGAAAGTTGCAAACCGAACCAGTATAATTTCCAAAAGTCGTCTTGAAAAGACACGTATAGAAAATTCGAAATAAATAGATAATAAATAATAAATAACCATAACTTCTTCATGAAAAAAAATATAACATTATGGTTAATTTTTATAAAAATAAATCAATTTTTTCAATAAATAAAAATGAATTATCATTGGTTAGTGCCAAATCTCGTCCACGTGCAACTTTTCAATGTGGGACAAGGCACCTACAAACAAACTACCAACAATGTGTGTGTATGTTGAGTGTAGAAGGACGACCATCGAGCAAGACGGGCTTGAAAGAAGGAACTACTTTGCACTGTTGCCAATGGTGGGCAAACTTCATACTTTTATCGAGGCATCTGAAAATCATAGATAGAAATAATAATATTAATGGACATGCCCGTACACACACAAAAAAAAGTAATTTTGCCGCTTAAAGAATTAATAATTCGACAAAATAAAAAAGTCACAAATGTTATTCTTTTGTTTTCAAATCATTATAAGCTTTAAAAATTGATCACCTAGTAACACTCTTATAGAAATAATTACAATCACACAATATATAAAAAGACGTAGAAAAATAGAGGGTGATTACCAAAAATTTGTAGGCAGTAAAATAACAAGTAATAAGTAAATGAACCATTAAAATAAAAATAAAAATAAAAACTACTTATACTGGGTGGCCCCCGTAAATTCCCCACTCGCCCCCATGCCCAGGTGACGGTCCGGGCAGGGAAAGCAAACCGGGTCTTCATCATCCATATCCACTAGGGGTGTTAATGGGTCGGGTCGGGTCGGGTCTTGATGTTACCCAACCCGACCCGAGCAATAAGGGTCATGTCATCTGACCCGACCCGAAATGCATAAAACATGAAGTAAAAAAATGGGTCAGGTCGGGTTTCGGGTTTCGGGTTTTTTTATTAAAGAATGTTACAATTTTTTAATAAAAAATATGACAAAAGGAATTCGAAATGCTCTTACGTGACGCCACGAGGCCTCGTCCAACCCATCCGTGAACATCTCCGCAGACAGATAATACTCCCCCCTCTAAAGTTCTACGTCGGCCGTGAAAAAGAAGCAAATCATATGGAAGATGGAGAGAGAGAGAGATTGATGGCGGCCGACTTGAGGGGCGACGACGACGAACCTGTGAGACGAGGCGATCTAGATGAGTTGGGAGTAGAAGGAGTTGTAGAGGAGATAGCCTTTAATGTGCTTGGGTGGGTGTGTTTGAGTTGAAGCCTTTAATGTGCTTGGGTGGAACAATGTTCCGACCCTAACTTGATCCAAAACATGTATTCCATTTATGTTTATAATTGTTACCCAAACAGTATTAAGACCTGAAACATGTACCATACTTATTTCGTGTTCAGGTCGTGCTCGGGTTGGGTTGGATGGGTTTTTTGGACACCCCTAATATCCACTAATACATAAAATGCCATTTTTGCCCCTTTTGCATTTTGGCCACTAAATTGAATAGTAGTTAATTTTATATACTTCGAACCGTTGATGTACACAAGACCCCATTTCTCTTCTTCATCCCCAACAAAAAAAAAAAAAATCACCTCAAAATTCAATGTCAATTTGATGGTAAGGTGGATCGCTATTCTAATCTCCACCACAATAGAAATGTCGATCAAATTCTCATCCTCACCACCATGTAAATCCAATGCGATCTCGATCAACCCTCCCACCTCTGTCCTCTGAATCCCATTAGAAAAGTCATTCTCTGTCGAAGCCCTAGTCTGGATTTTGTGAGTTAATGTTATTTTGAGTATAAGTAAATGAGTTGATTAGGTCATCAATATACATGAAAACCTGTTGCATTTTTAGATTCAAATGAGATAAAAGAATAACTCGTTAGGGCTTTCCTGGCAGGGGCATGTTCTTGCTGAGAAATGGTTGTGTTTCGAGGATTTTATTTTATTTTATTTTGAAAATACCATTTTCAAATTTATGGGATTTTTGGGATTATGTGAATAGTACAAAATCAAAGTTAAAAAATTTTTGTTAGTAAAAAATATTTTCATTAAGGTTCCGTTCGTTTCACGAAAAATAACTTCTTAGAAAACATTTTCTGGATTTTCCGATGTTTGTTTCACGGAAAGTAAATTCATCTGGAAAAACATTTTCCATGAATTAAAAAAAGTCTTCTTAAAAGGGGAAAAATATTTTCCACTTTTCAAGTTGGGGAAAATATTTTCCACACTCACTCTCTCCTATCTCACACCCCCATATTAGTCCTCACTTCTTTCTTTTATTTTTTAAAATCACTTTTTTTTCATAAATTCGAATTTTTTGTTATTTTTTAATAAAATCGATTTTTTATTTTTATTTTTTTATTTTTTTTCTGTCTTTCTTTTTTTATGTTTTTCTTTTTCAGCCTGTGGCTTTTTTTGCCACGGCCAATAATAGCGGCGACCAGTGACAAGTGAGCCTAACTTGCCAATCTGGCGTCGCCAGATGGCAGCGAGGCTTGGGCCTCGTAGATCGACCACGCTCGAGCGTCGCCAGACAACGGTGAGGCTCGGGCCTCGCAGATTGGCCACGCTCGAGTGTCGCCAGACGGCGATGAGGTTCAGGCCTCGTAGATTGATGACGCTCAAGCATTGCCAGAGGCGACGAGGCACGTGCCTCGCAGATCAACGACACCCAACCGTTGCCAGAGGCGGCGAGGCACAAGCCTTGCCAAATTGGCAATGCCTGAACGTCGCCAGAGGCGGTGAGGCACAGCCTTGCCAGATCGGCGACGCCCGAGCGTCGCCAAACTACGGCGAGGCTCGGGTGTCGCCGATCTACAAGGCCCGAGCCTCACTGCCGTCTAGCGAGGCTCGAGCCTTGCCACCTCAAGCTTGCCTCGTCGGTGAGCTAATCGGGCAAGCTCGCTAGAGGTAGGCGAGCCTCAAGCCTTGCCGGCAAGGCAAGCTAGAGGCATGGCCGGCCAGCAGTCAGCAATCGGCCAAGGAAGGAGAGAACACAAAAAAAAAAAAAAAACTAATTTAATAATCAATTTTAAAAAAATAATAAATAACGATTTTAAAAAATAAAATAAAATATTTTTATTGAAAAGAGTTTATAAAGGAAAATATTTTCCACTTCAAAATTAAGACTCACCCGAACATCGAAAAATAATTACGTTTTCCTAACTTTTTGGAAAATATTTTCCAGAAAAGCAATATTTTTCGTGAAACGAGCGGAGCCTAAATAACAATTTATACTCAAAATTAATACCATGAAAAACTCTAACCAGTACACTTTTGATAAATTTATCAAAACTAATTTTTTGATCATCCAAATTGGTATATTTTTGACAAATTAACCCCAAACTAATTTTTTGACCATAAAAAATCACGGACTAGTATACCTTTGATAAATTCATCCCAAATTAGTACACTTATAACAAATTTACCATATGTTAGTTTCTGTTAAATTTTACTATCAAATTGCTAAGTTGGATAATACGTAACATTTGATTGGTATATTAATTTAGGTTATTACTCTCCGCTTTTCACAATTGCACCGGTTTTGTGATTTTTTATTGTATTAATCCAATTTAATGAATGACATATTTGTAAAAAAATATTAGTATGAGGTTTTTGGAAATTGACAATTAATAATGATATATATTAGATTATGCGCCATTTTCCTCTGATGATAACTAGAGATAGTTGGAGGAAATTTCCTTTAATCACTTTTTTATTAATATATTATAAAATATGGATATTATCCACATGCAAAATTAACAGCACGTAAATAATGTAATGTCCACAATTGTATATCACTAATAAAAAAAAAAAGGTTAGAAAAAAAAAAAGAAAATATAGTCTAATAATTACCGTTATCGGCCATTTCTTTTTTAACAAAACATTTTTAAAGATTACAGGGCTCAGTGCATTTAACATTTTCAACATAATACTATTCGGTGTGGGCATTAGTATGGTTCAACGTAAACAAAAAGCATGAAGACTGTAGCAAGACTAATTAATGAATCCAACTTTAACGTTTTATCCCATAGAATTTTGCTTAAAAATTAATAGAATTTTCAGATGAGCTCATCAAATCTCAACCATCGAATCATTGGTCCTCACATGAAACCATCTGATCTAAAAGAGTGAGATCCATTGGCTATCGTGCACTGGGAGGCAAATATAGCTTCTTCAAGAATGGTCAGACATAAAAGTACACAAACCCATTTAAATGACTTGTTATGTTTTGTGATGTAGAATTTTCAAGGAGAGCTCACTAATAAATAATCCAAGTAAAACTGGGCAGTTTAGGGTAAAGGCTTTACTTAAAAAAATCCGACCAGCACATCTTTTAGCTCGGTCTGAGCCTATCCAATCATCACTTCTATTTAAACCGAACACTGATTGGATTGAAACAACCCACTTAAGAATAAAGCATAACACGAGATGATCCAAGAACCGCTCAACTTGAACTTGAGCTCAAATTGTCAGGAGGAGGAAAATGACCCGAACATAAAAGGCTATTGCAATCCAACTTCTACTAACATCAAATGTCACATAGCTTCCATGGAGCATTAACAGGAAGGAAAAAAGGACTTGGAAAGCAAAGCTGACAATAGGCAATAGATATCATCGGAGAGCAAACGAACGATCAAACAACACCAGCTTAATTTTTTTGCAACAACATTGTCAAGACAATAACATTCATGCGGCAGTTTCATGAAGTAGAGTCAATAACTGGACTTGCACAATCCATGACTCGTTCCCTCAAACATGTTTACCCTTCGGCTCTACAAGAACCCAAAAAATAAGAAAGAGAAATCATCAATGCAGAAGTTCATTGTACAGGAGACCAATATCAGCATTCAATGCTTCAACGTTTAAATCGATCTGGCTAGACATTGATGCCGATTTACTTAATTCATCGATCATATGCACATCAATTTGATCAAATGATGAGCTGGGACTAATTTCCAACTAGCATCCAAACAAACGAACTACCTAATGATGCTCCCAGTTCCAAACTGAGAGGAAGTCCGAGGCATTTCAGGTCGCAGAAGAAGTAAAATTATAATTACGTTGTGTGAGTGACATGTTTATGTATTTCCTGACTAGAATGTGTGGCGGGGAGTTCTCATTTTACCAAATGTAGGTTTACTAAGAATGACTTTGAGAGAGTAGTACAGTAACTAATGTCGTGCGACTCACTTTTTCAAATGCTCATGTACACTCTACTGCATCATTTAATTCATTAATTTATAGATTGGTGTTTCTTGAACATCATGATTGTGCTAAAACGACACCCACAACTGCCAGCCAACATCTTAAACGACATCCATTCCCGAACTCCCATCCTCGGCAGGTGGCAACTGAGTTGTCCAACAAAGTCAAGAATCAAGCACAGACGCGATCCTCCTAGAGAGCCAAAATAGTGCAAGCCAACAAGATTTGAAGCTCTCTAAAACCATCCATCTCGCCTGTCACTCGAAACTTTAGAATCACAGTCGACACCAACTCAAGAATTGTCACCAACACCAACACCGACCTCGACCTCTTACGTTACCTCCAAATCCTATAGTTAGATCTTCCACGCCGCAGCAGACTTAGAAAGTTATAGAGCTCATGATCGCTCCCGCACAGAATCTCTCACGAAAGGAATCTCCTGTTGAATAAGGGCTTTACTAGCATAACAAATTTTTTTTTTGTTATTGTAAGGATAACAGTACGTTGTGAGCTACAAATTCTTGAAAGTGAACCCCATAGCAATTTTTAATTGTTCATCCTTTTTGTTTCTTGCGGCCCAAAATAAGCTGTTCTTTTCATGATAAGTTAACGATAGTCATATAAGCATTTATCTTTTGAGTCATAATCGTGTGAAATCACGCTGAGAGGAGATACAAGTGGATGCAATCCGTATCTGTTTGGGAGATCAAACCTGATGAACATTCTCTACGTTCCCAAATTCATGTCTTTAGCCATTAACGTCAGTGCTTTGAAAATTCTGAATTTACTGAAAACGAAAGTGAAGCAAAACGCGGGATGTGGATGCGATTAAGCTTTGAGAATGGGCCCATTGACGAATGGGCCCGTCTCATGGATTGGGCCTGACCGATTTTTAAGGCCCCTCTCTCTCCTCTTCTTCGTCTTCTTCATCTTCTCAACAGCGAAAGAACGGTAAACGAAACGCAGGCGCAGACATCATCGTCACCGGGCATGAAGAAGAAGATGCAGAACAGAACAAAAAAAAAAAAATCGAATTTTTATTGATTAATCCACTCTGGACTCAAGAATCAAACAAAACCCTAATTTCCTATCGTGTGTTCATCATCTTAAATACTCTAATTTTGTGACCGCGGTGATTTTTTCAACCGATTCCTTTTACTGCCCACACTTGATGTGGTAAAAATCTAATATGCTAAGTAAAGACTTTAAAGGATATAAGCGAATTTAGTATGAGATAAATTATACTTGATGCGACAACTATTATTTCTGTTTGTCTACATTTATTTTCTGAATCATTTTTTCTATTTAATCTCTTCAAAATCTTGAAAATGGAAACACATGTTAATAAAATATATGTGAGCTAAATTCTAATTTCATTAATGGGTCTATATTTCGTATATAATAGTTACGATAGTTGCAACATTTGATTAGATGAATAATAATTTAAAATATAAAATACACTCTAAATAAAATTATAATATGTGGTTACAAAGTTCGTTATATGACGGTGCTTGATGCTATACTTTTTCTCTTCTCTTTGCTTGATTTTTTAGATAGTCATCATCTAGTAGAACCATATGTAGACACCAATTTAAATTTCCCATGTCATGAGAAGGTCAATTGATTAACAATAGTAAAATGATATAATGATCTCATCTGATTGCTTTTTATGATAATCCAACACATAAATTGACACTAAATAGTGATATATATTAGATAGGAGAATTGCTAAAAAAAATTTAAATCTATTGCAATTGTGCCAATTCAATCCTAAACATTTTGCGATTGTGCCAATTTAGTCCAACTAGCCAAATTTGACCGATCGGAGCTGACGTGGACGCCGGCCGACGCTGGCGACTCACTGAATTTAACTTTTTCAACATAATACGATTCAGTGTGGACATTAGTATGGTTATGCTTAAACAAAAAGCATAAAGTGAGCCCACTCATAAATAAGCGGTTTAGGGTATAGGCCTTACTTGAAAAAGTCTGACTAGCGCATTTTTTAGCTTAGTCCAATCCTATCAAATTACAATTCTACTTTTAACCAGATATTGTTTGAATCGAAATGACCCGCACA
The DNA here is from genome assembly GCA_014182845.1 of Corymbia calophylla. Taxonomy (NCBI): domain Eukaryota; kingdom Viridiplantae; phylum Streptophyta; class Magnoliopsida; order Myrtales; family Myrtaceae; genus Corymbia; species Corymbia calophylla. The sequence continues at coordinate 23,400,222 of CM024693.1, forward strand.
AGAATAAAGTGTAACACGAGATGATTCAAGAGCTGCTCAACCTGGACTCGAGCTCGAATTGTATCTTAAGAAGAGGAAAATGATCCAAACTTGAAGGCTATTGAATCCAAAATGATCCTCTGTAGAGGGATTCTTTCGGTTGAGCTAGCTCACAGGTCTTCATTTTAAAACGCTACGATTAAAACGCTACTTCATCAGGCAACTCGCTTTGAGATTCAATTTCCAAATGGCTCTAATTAATCTTTAAAATTGTCGACAATTGGCTTTAGAAATAAAAATTGGTAAAAATGTCATAGAATACTTGATGTCTTCACTAACATGAGCCTGAAGACTTGAACAGAGGATTTTTCAGTGGCTTCCTAATATGGAGGTCGGTTCTTGAAAGTTGTCAAAACAGCCAGTACAATGGAAGGATCGAATCTGTTTCCTATACGAATCAATTGAAACAGCACCACTGTAGCAATTCAGCTCCAATTCATTAGCGGTATTAAGAGACGGCGGCAAGTCAGACCGAGCGCAAAGTCCTCGACGCATAAAGGACTTGATCAAGGTATGAAACTCAAAATGGACTAAAACAAAACGAGAGATCTAGATGCAAAATTGAGAGGTCGCAAGATCTAGCTCCGATAGCAATTGCTTGTTTGTTAAATGGAAATGTTTAAGCAGGCGTTTCACAAAGAGACCTTGTGCATTGATCACTGTGAATCAAAAAGTAGTCTTCGTTGCTGCAGCTTTTCCAATCTGCACTTAAGCTTTGAAGATGAGCCCATCGACGGATCGGCCTACAGTTTCTAGTTTGCTTATCACAGAAAGACATCAAGCAAGAAGAAGGTGCAGAAGATCCACATTATGCAATTCCCCATCAAACAATTATTGAACGATACAATCTGAACTCAACAATTGAACAACGAGGATTGAAACCCATTACCCAAATTTCTATCATGTTCATCATCATTATCTCTGCTCCTCAGATATACAAAACCTAACAAAGATGGACAATCTCCAAGAGAGGGAACACTGCTGTACAATGCGGTTTGACGAGCAAAGAGGAAGTCAGCACAAGAAGCAAACTGAAAATAATATAGAAAAGTTAAAAACCGTCAATAGGCTGAAGCTAGTCAGGTGACGACTAATTTTTCCAGGCACCGTGCATTTCGTAGAATGTATGCTATCCCGGGAAGTTCTCGTAGACTAACTGGTCTGCGTTGTATCAGATTCTGAGATTCTAACAATTGAGATGACACTCCTTCCATCTCCAAAGTGGACAGGATCTAAGCTCATTAAGCAAGCAAAATAGAAAGATTAATTAGAATTTCTTTTCCTGTTTAACATGAATAAAGAATAACAAAATCACAGCTCATCCGGACACAATATCCATCAACCCTGTCTCCTAGCCAGGAAAAGTCTGATAAGGATACTACAAGTAGAAATGAACAAGTGAATCTCTTTAAGAATCGAGACTATTTACATAAAACTTGTGATGCTTTAAGGATCTGAATATTATAGTAATTGGTCACATGAGATAGCGAACCTCGTTATTGACCAAAACTTCTGAGAAAATCCATCCATTGCAATCGTAAAATATTGTAAGAACACTATGTAAGAAAATTATGGAGTATCAACCTAGAGTGACCAGAGAGCATGACCCGGTTCTCCGCCAACCTAAGATGACTAGGTCCATCGCTCTTCATCATCTCTCCAGATAATTGCATTTTTTTCTATAGACTGAAAGAGTAAATGGAAGATGTAACAGTTTCAAATAATCTCTAAATGCAATGTTCTAGTGAAAATCAAGCATCTAACGGTGTTGCATTGAGAAACATCCATAACAACTAGAAATATCTAGTGGCATTCGATGTCCCTAATTGCTCGATCCCAAATCCATTTGTTCAAAATTAAATAGAGGGAAGAAGCTCCAAGGTTCACCATATGTTTCTTACGTAATAACTCGAAACAAAAAGTTATGAATCATCCTGTTAATAACGATTCACCCTGATGAAAGATTAAAATGCCACATAGAGCTGAGAGGTCACTCAAGAGGGGCAACAAATAGCACTAAATGGCACTAATCACAGAGACCATTCAACACGAGTGACGTCTTAGAAAGGGCAAAGATACTGAGCTGGTACCTGCAAACATTGAGTGCCAATGGTGATCATAGAAACTCCGAGCAGCTTATCAAGAAATTGCTTTAACAAGTCGCAGCAATTGTCATCATACACATCCTCAAAATCTAACTCGGCTTCCACCAAAGAAGATAAGTCGAGCCTTAACACCAAATTAATATCCCAATGCCCTGTTAGCCGCAGCGTCCGCAAATGCGGGGCCCAAATCATCTCCAAGTTAGATAGATCCCAATACCCCGTTAGCCGCAGCGTCTGCAAATGCGGGGCCCAAATTTTCTCCAAGTCAGATGACTCGTCATAATCGAGTCCTTGCTCGAGTCCTAACTCTTTCACACTCATCGAATCTATTACAATGTTCTTCAGGCCGCGGCAACAGTTCAACTCAATGCACTCTAAAACAGGACTTCCCCTGACAATTCCCTCCAGCATATCATCACTCAACTCCGCCCTTTCTATGAACAAGACCTTAAGACAAGACCAAGTGATAGCAGTAGTATCCAACGAAAAACAGCATCCAGAGACTTGCAGGCGCACCAACTTACTCGAGCAGTACAAGAACGGCGGCAGTTTATAAAGGACCTCCTGCTCGGAATCAAGAAGACATAGGCGAAGGTCCTCCACACAGCGCTCCACCGCTTTGCGGAGCCAGTCGTCGAGCTTGGGGTGGCACGCCTCGTTGGACAGGAAGATGGTGATGTGGAACGTCTTCACTGTGGGCGAGGTGACCCGGATCAGGACACCGTCGACGAAAGACGGGAAGAGGTCCGAGTAGAGACAGTCGCAGTGGTCTTCGAAGACGAGGTGGGTGGTGGTGGTCCAAGTGAACCGCCAGCGCTTGGACAGGACGCTGGTCTTGACGACGTCCTCGAGGGGCAGAAATAAGAAGATAAGGTGGATCAAGTCGTCCGGCAGGTCGCTGATGAGGTCGCGAGGGCTCGAAGGAGCAGGAGGAGGCCGGTTTCTTTTGGCGCGATCCGGCCGGTCGCCGGAGGACTCGCGGGGGATGGCGCCGTGGACGACGGAGGTCTCCGCCATGATGAGATCGCTGGGGCGATTCGGTATCGACGGCCGAGGAGATGGCTCGGTGCTAAGACGATCGGAGGACTTGCAGTCTGAACTAGTAGAGAGAGAGAGAGAGAGAGAGAGAGAAGGTCTGCGTGGGCTGGTATTTTGGGGAATAATTGCCCTGATGAGGACAGAATTTCATCATATTTGCATAATCAGCCGGTCTTTCTTTACTCTTTTGCTGTCATGACCGAATTTTGTACGGATTAGGGCCCTCCTAGCAAAAGCTTATTGTTGTACTCACCCTCAAATAATTGGGAAAAAAAAAAAACCGTCAAAAAAATCCCACCTTATATTCATCACGTCGCGTTTACCCTAAGCATTTTTTTTTAACGCATAAAAGCTCTCAGATTCCACTGCTTTTCCCGTAGTAACTCCACCATGTAATTTTTACCTTTTAACTAGTCTAGTTTTTTTTTCTTTCTTTTTTTGGTCCTTTTTTCTTACTTCTTTTTTCAATTTTTCATCACAATTTTCTTCCGTGAGCAAAGCAAGCCATAGCCAATTGTTTACTTACAAGCAATCAAGTCATTTCGCGGTCATCTACCCATTATATATCCTGAAAAAAAAAAATCACTAATGATATCATACGGATACGGGAAGCAAAATTCTTTCGTCATGCCCATGAGGCATTTCAATTGAAAAGAAAATAGAACTTACAAAGAAGAATTTATCAACAAGCGCGTTTGAACCATTTTGCACAATAGAATGTCACACGACCATCCATTGCCTCGGCGTTGATTAATTAGTAATTTTTTTGTTAATGGAATGATAATATTGAATGCTTTTATATAATTTAGGGATTAATTCAAATAGAATTTTGTCTAAAAATTAGAAAATTTTTAGATGAGCCCATCAAATCTTGACCATCGAACTATTGAACCCCATGTGGAATTCATCTAATCCAAAAAGATGAGATCCATTGAGCCACCATGCACCCAGAGGCAAAAGTAGCTTTTTTGAGAATGGTTAGACGATACTAGTACACGGGCCCATTGAAATGACTCGCTATGCTTTGGGACATAGAATTTCCTAGAACAATGACAATTGCAGGAGCGCTCACTACTGAATAACTCAAGAAAATGGGTGATTTTAGGGTGAATGCCTTACTTGAAAAATTCCAATTAGCATATCCTTTAGCTCAGTTTGAGTCTATCCAATTGTCACTTTACTTTTTAATCAAACATTGTTCGAATCGAAACGATCCACATGAGAATCGAGCATAACAGGAGATGATCCAAGAACCGTGCAACCTAAACTCGAGCTCGAATTGTATCTTAGGAAGAGGAAAAATGACCCAAACTTAAAGGCTATTGGAAACCAAAATGATCCACCCAAAAGAGACCCGACTTGCCCCTTTGCCACCTGCGGAAGAATTCATTTGATTGAGCTAACTTGCGGGTCTTCATTTGAAAATGTTATGATTATAAGAAAACTTCATCCGGCAACTCACTTCGAGATTCAATTTTCAAATGGCTCTAATTACCCTTTATAAATGTCTCCCTGTTGGAAAAGGCAACTCACTCGACTGCTAGAACCAGCTGTGCTAAAACACAAGGTCAGAAACTAATTACATTACAAAAGGATATGTATTCACTACAACAATATAAGTAGAATTTGTAATTGATCCCTGTCCAATTAAATTTGCACATTAGTTGCTTTGATAATGATGAGAAAAACTTGAATTTGGATCGCCGTCACCATTACTAAGCACAACTGCAGCTAGTGTCGAAGGAGTCACCTAAGTCGAAATGGGTTTGTCACTTATAATGTACATCCTTTCCCTTCTGCATTGATCACTCACTCATTGCTTTTTTCAATCTGCAATTAAGCTTTGAAAATGAGCCCCATTGATGAATGGCCCTACAGTTTCTAGTTTGCTTATCACAAAGAGACATCACAAGCAAGAAGAATATGCAGAGAAGATCCACATTACCCAATTCCTCATCGAACAAAAATCGGACATTTATTGAACATTATGTTCATCATCATTATCTCTGCTCCTCAGATATACAAAACTGAACAAAGGTGGGCAATCTCCAAGACAGAGAACACTGCTGTACAATGCAGTTTGACAAGAAAAAAGACACATATGTTCATATTCAGAGGCATTTCTGAATCTTCAAGAGCAAAAAAGACATTGGAATTAGATCCATAGCTCTCTACGTCTGAGCGCGTGGACTCCAATTGCAGAATTGGCCGGGAATTGCATCAAGAAAAAATAGCCGCAGAAATACCGGCCATATCAGCATTAAAAAGATGAAGAATAGTCGACAGACAGTAATCCATTAGTAAGAAAAGAAAGAAAAACAGTATAAGAGATGATAAACTTGTGTCCTAAATGCAGATTCCAATGATTTATATAGACATTAATTATTGCCCTCCAGGTATTAGGAGATACGAAACTGATTGGAGCCTGGAAAAGGACAAGTCTAGAAAAATTGCTCTATTTTCACAACAAATGGCGCCCTTTCGTTGATGTCGCTAGAGAAGTAAAAGCCGAGGTGACATTGGTAACTGCTGATGGAGCTTCTGTAGCTGTAGATCGGTTACGCCACAGTTGCCAATAGCATACATCACCATCAGCGTAAAAGTTCACCTGCTTAATGCTCGAGTAATGATGTGCAAAAGAGTTAGTTCCAGAGCTTATGGATCAGAAAACAGTAAACAAAAGAAACAGAAATTCATGTAGAAAGAGCAATTACCTTCCTTTGCGAACGGCCTCAGTCATGTTACCCTTAGACTCTACAATAACCACAAAAGAAAAAAGGAAACCGTTAATGCACAAGGTCGTGATATGGAAGACCACTTACCATTTTGGTCTGTAGAAAAAGAATTAAGTCCCAAAGTGTTTGGCTAATGAAAAAAATGGTGCTTGTATGCTTCAAGTTAAGCTCTTCTCATCAATATATGAGCTTTGGGCCAGTAACATAGATCCGTTTCGTTATCGGAATCAGTGTTTAATGCTTCAATGTTTCAATTGATGTGGGTAGACATCAACACAGATTTACTCGATTCATCCATCATCGTAGATCAATTTAAGCAGAGAATTCCTGCTGCAACTAGGCTGCGTTGAATTTCTTAGCAGCATCCAAACAATTGCCGATACAAACAAGGTCCTCTGCTGCAATTAAAACGAGCTTTCATCATGACTTCTATCTTTTTTTCATCAGAATCTAATCAAATTGTATGCGCCTGATTCTCCTAAGTTAAGCTTCTCCGACTTAGCACCAACCCAAACGCCTCTCATAAACACCGCCCCCTTTCAGCTCATAAATTACCTAAAACCAGAAGAACCCACGATCATAATCATATCGAAACAACATCGAAACTATCCAGTAGATCGCTCCAACAAGCCAGTCCACACACAAGACACACGGTAAAACCTGAAAATGCGCAATGAAATGCTTGACAGTGCTCCCGCTTCCAAACAGAGACGAAGTCCGACGCATCCGCAGAGACGAGCCATGGATGCCGATGAAACTGAAACAACCACACAATCTTGTCGCCGCTAGGCCGAAACGCTCTCAGCCGCAACACATTTCAGATCGAAGAAGAAGCGACACAAGCTACACACTAAGGCTAGCGAAAACGAATTGTAGGAATTAAGCTTCGAAATTGGGCCCATTGACGAATAGAACAAAACACAGTAAAGGAAACCCACGCAGACATCATCGTCATCGCCAAGCAAGAAGAAGAGACGCAGAATTGAACGAAAAAATCGAAATTTTTATTGATTAATCCTCTCTGAATTCAAGAATTGAATTGAACAAAACCCTAATTTCTATTCTGTTCATCATCTCTGCTCCTCGTATACCAAAAAAGAAAAAACTAACAAAGATGGAGAATGTCCTCGAGACATTTATCCCTCGGGACAAAGCTGTAGATGTACGTCGAACAAAGACACGTGCATTCATTCCTCTTATTCACATGCGGACACCCAATTCTTCGAGTCCCGCAAAGACTGCATCGGCATCGGCGCCCCAGCTTCCGCCGCCGACGGCAGAGCACTCCAAGAAACCCTTGCCGTCCTCCAAGAGATTAAGAAACTGGTCCGGATCAAACCCAGTAACCCCAATATCGGAGAGCGCAGGACTGCGCTCCACCGCCAAATTTCCGCTGCCGCCGGCCGTGTCATCCGGCGAAGCCAAGAAACCCTCGCCATCGTCGAGGAGATTAAAAAAATCGTCCGGATCAAACCCAGTATCCCCAATATCGGAGAACGCAGGACTGGGCTCCGCCACCAAATTTCCGCTGCCGCCGGCCGTGTCATCCGGCAAAGCCAGAAATCCTCGCCGTCCTCGAGGAGATTGAGAAATACGTCCGGATCAAACCCAGGATCCCCAAGATCAGAGGAGAGCGGAGTGGGCTCCCCTGCAAAACTTCCACCGCCGCCAGCTGGGTTCTTCGGCGAAGCCAGAAAACGGTCGCCTTCCGTCGAGACGGCCGAAAGCGCTGGCCCTTGACCTTCGAGACTCTCGAATATCGAATCCATCTCCTCTTCAAAAACGGGAGGATAGCCGCCGCCGACCTGGACTCGTGAATCCTCTTCCAAAGCCTTCAGCTTTTTCCGCACACAATCGCGAACGGCTTCGTACTTCAGAATCAGGGACTCGAAGTCCTCCTCGGTTGTGCAAGCGTCCCACTCCGCTTGCATCCAGTCCTTCCACTCGGTCAGACCCATCGGCGGCATCACGTCGCCGTCGCGGAGGTAGTCGCCGATAACCTCATCGGCCGATGGGTCGCCGAAAGAACAGGGCTTTCCGGCAGGGGAGAAAACGACGACCGCGACGCGAGCGCCGCAGAGGCGGGAGAGTTCGGAGGCCTTATTGAAAAGGCCCTTGCGCCTCTTCGAGTACGTCACGAGCCGGGCTGCCGGATCGGTGATCCTCGCTATTTCCGTTCGCCGGCGCTTACCCATCAACGATCGCAAGTATCTGTTGCAGGTTTCTGGGTTTTCTTGAAGGGAGAAGAGAAGAGAGGGTTGTACGAGGTTTGTACGAGGTTGCAGGAGGGTTGTACGAGGTTGCAGGTTTCTGGGTGTTCTTGGAGAGAGGAGAGCGAGGGGTTTTGGAGTTGCAGACGGCGAGCGACGACTGGGCGGGGAATATATCAACTTATGCGCGTTTTCTTCATTTCAAATTTTTAGTAATACTCGAATTTTTCCTAATTTTATGTAAATTATGCAATTAAGCCCCTGAACTTTTTATTTCTATCGATTAAGTACCCTAATTTTCTGCGGGCAGTGATTTCTTCAATCGATTCCCCTTACTGTTAACACTCGATGTGCCAAAAATTAAATAAGATAATTAAAGAAACCTCTTTAACTATATAATTGAATTTAGCATAAGATAAATTATAATTGATGTGACAACTATTATTTTTGTTTGTCTAGCATTTATTTTTCTAAATCTTTTTTTCTTTTTTCTTTTTTTTTTGGTGACCTAGGGAACCCCGCACCCCGCTAACAAATGGGTGAATCTCTTCAAAATTTGAAAATGGAAACACGAACCAATAATGCCACCCCTTTTGCGAATAAATTATATGACAAGCTAAAATCTCTTCAAAATTTGAAAATGGAAACACTTTAATAAATTATATGGGCTAAATTGCAATTTCCTTAATGGGTCAGCATTTTGTATATGATAGTTGCAACATTTGATTATAGGAATAATAATTTAAAATATAAAGGACACTCTAAATAAAAATATAATACATAGTTAAAAGGTTTGTTCATATGCATTAGATATAACAATGCTTAATGCTATGCTTTTTCTCTTCTCTTGGCTCAGTTGTATAGATAGGCATCCTCTAGTAGAACCATACGTAGACACCAATTTAGATTTCCTAATATCGTGGGAAGGTCAATTAATTAACGATGGTAAAATGATATAATGATCTCATTTGATTGCTTTTCATGATAATCAACATATGAATTGACATTAAATAGTAATATATATAATTTATGCACTATATTTTCCTCCACCCCTAACTAATGGTAGTTTAATTGACATCAAATAGTGTGTGTCTATATATCAAATGCTATTAATGAGCTTTGATATTAATGAGCCTATATTAATAATTATTATTCTCATGCATTTCACATTTCAAACTTTTATTTAATTTTGACATGCATTACTATAAATTATTTTAGCCCAATTTTTGAAATGAATAAATAAAAAAAAAACTTATTTTATTTGAATTTTGGAGTAAAATTCATAAGCGGGGACATAAATTGGATTTTTCTCCATCCCAAACTGTGGACAGAGAGTTATATAATAGGAAAGTTTCAGCAGTTAAAATAACCCTCTTCCCGCCACCAGAACACCAGTCCATCGATCATCACGTTCCATCTGTGGCTGATCCCTCGGAGAAAGCGCGCTGCCCTCAAGGCACGGGGAAGCATCGGCTCTGTCTGTGGCTCGTGGGTTTTGGCAACAGAGTGAAGATCCGATTCCGGTGCCGCCAAGATGTGTCTGCAGTCTGTGCAAGGAGGGCAAGGGCGGTTTTCGAAAGCTGGGTTTTTGTGGATCATCAAGACTTGATTGCAGAGTTCACGGAACTTTATCCTGAAGGCTCTGCCTTGATCGACGTTGCCAAAGGCTCTGATCATCGTGTGGCGTTTGGCAGGTTGGGGGAAGGAACTCGCGGTTCTGAACACCAGCGAGAAGCCCGGGATAGAAGGAGAAGAGCCGAGGAGTTCCTTCTTAGTGCCGGTCAAGAACGGGCATGAGCGTGTGCTGTTCGACTGTGAGGACGACATGTGCGACCTGGACGTGATGATCGGCCTTATTCAATCGGGAAAATGATTTCTCCGGATAAAGCATGCACCACATGCATGAGATGATGCCGTTGGCAATGGATCCCGTCATGTCCCCAGCAGCCGATTGCCAGCCATTACGGGTACAAACGGCACTGGGGACTACTGGCGCCTTCTAAGATCAAGAGCAATAGAATAACTCTGTTTACTGGATCATGAAAATCAAAGAGCTAATCGACAATCTGTTCTGTAAATGAGTACCGGAAGTTCATCGACAACAAAATGCAGCGGTAGTTTTACACAAAAGTATATAGTTGCTTATTCCTGGTAGAGCATCACGTTTTGACGCTGAAGCTCCCATCCCATGAACCCCCTCGTATCATTATCTTCCACAGAAGCAGAATGATCTAGTGACCCTGTTTTGCTGTATCTGCCGCTTCATTTTGGATTCAAAAGATCAATTCTGTCGAACCTCCTTTTTATGACTGATAGGAGATTTGATTGGTGAAACAAAAGATTAGGTAAATAAATTAATCTTGGTATCTTTAATCATTGAACATGCTCCTTAATGAGTCTGCTTCTGAAGCAGTGCTCGTTCGTCATGCTTGCTCATTATTTTGTAGGTTGCATTCCACCCCTGCTCCTGTAGCAGTGTTTGTCCGTGATGCTTGTTCATTATTTTGTTGGTTGCATTCCACCTGTTAATTCTTCTTCTTTACCTTTCCATGCTTAATTTGCTGATAGTATCTGTTATCTGGCAAGGTGAAACGGACCTAGAGCCAACTACTCTCCAATAACTCTTTGTAAATGTATTGGCACCCCCTTGGTCGCCTCATTGTGAAATTCTCTTTGCTCATTAAAAATAGAAAACCTCAACTGCTTCATCATCCTAAGTGCTGCCTTTTTAACTTTTGGTTTTTATCTTTTTCTCGGTAAGATTACCACCATTCTGAAGCACCCTTCGGGAGTTCTGTGGTAGTGTAAATGGGGATCAGTGGTCAAGCGCAGTTGCTCATTCTTAAAAATGGCCACTAGATACCTTCAACCTATTTCTAGAGAATCTCACATAGTCAATTCTTGTGCGGAAGAAAGAGACGAAAGCATGTCCTTTTCTTTTTTCTATCACTTTGCATTTCAGTGATCTTCTGCATTGTATAGTCATTTCCCTGATAATCCCTTTTATTGTTTCAGTCATTGTAACTTCTGAAGGCAGCTATCTTCAGCAAAGAATGGTAACCATGCATCCTTTCAAGAACCCTCAGAGTTAGCTGATTATCAGTTATCTTTCTTATCTGGCTTTCCAATGGTACTATGGTATATGAGGCTCGGTCCCTTGATGCTCTGCAAAGTACAATCACTTGACATTTATAGGCATATCATTGGAATGATAAATTATCATTTTTATAATTATTGTAATCAAATTAATTTGATTCCAATTCACAAATAAATAGATAATAAAAAGAGAGCCTAGAATGAATTTATACTAAAAATATTAATCCAACATTTGTTAATATCATTCATGATTTTAATTTGACAAATTAAACAACATTCTATTCTAATAATCCATAAAACTTGAAGGTAAAAAAGCAAGCAATCCGCATTATGGACCTATGTCTTAAAAGAAAAGAGAAGAAAAACTTGGGAGGAGGATTATGTGTCACGGGAAGTGAAAGTTAGAAGAGAAGAAAAGACTAGATTTTTTTTCTTTTCCCCATTATTATTTTTATTATTAATTATTTTTTACATATTTACCTTTTGACTCCTATTTATTGAAATTTTTTAAAATTGATCCTGTGCGTGTCGGAATCGCATGTCGAAAATCCAAACTTGCATGTTAGACCATGTTGAGAGAGTTGATCACGTGTTGAATTTTCTAACACTTATCAACTATGTGTCGGAGTGTCCAACATAATACAAAAGCTCTTAGAGAGTGTTACTCTTTTATATGTAAATGAGGATTTAGTCTTTAAAAAGGGAGGTAGGCATGACCGTGGTTGCATGTGCAAGTGGTCGAAGTGCCAACAAAAATCTTAATAGACACTAATGCCGAAGTTTGCATTTAATGTTTCACTCACACCGTATATTATTGTTTCAGGATTTAATCATCATCGTGAAAGCTATAATAATTAAATGATAGCTTGGTAGAGTATTGAATGGACTTATTTGAAGGTTACATTTGATCGGTAGATTTGAGAGTACTGCCATATTCATTAACTTCCCGAGCCATTTTCCATTTGATATTTTAAAAATCTATCATTTTCCGGTGAAAAAGAAAAGCATAAGAAGGAAAGAGAACATAAGGAAACAAGAAAAGAAACAGAACTAAAGCAAGGAGGAGGACGTCAGAATTAGAAATTCCGAACTTTCGGTGAGTCATCTCTCGGAAAGAAAGAGTTAAATAATGCGGAGTAATGGCCTGACGTGGAAAGAGAGGGGAAGTTGCTGCTCCTATTGACCATTGTCTAAAAAGTTATAAGAATTTATTGGTTTCACGAAAAATATAATATTTTTGAAATTTTTTTTTAAGAAGTTATTTTCTAAAAAATAACAATCGTTTCTAATATTTAACTGAAATTTAAAATTGAAGTGAAAAATATTTTCTATCATTTCGTATTTTATTTGAATTTTTTCTATCATTTCGTATCTTATTTGATTTTTTTCTATATACTTCTTTTGATGATTTTTTTTTGTTTTTGCATTTTTTGTTCTTTATTATTATTATTTTATTTTAAAAATTAGAATTTTAATTATTTTTATTTTTATTTTCTTCTTTTCTCCTTTTCTTTTCTATTTTTTCTTTCTTTTTCGCTTTTTTTTTCGTTTGCTCAGCTAGTCGCCGCCACGATGATAGTCGACGAGCGCCGCCATCTAGTGATGCTCAAATTGGCTATGCTTGAGCATCTTTAGACGATGGTAAGGCTCGAGCCTTGCAGATTGATGATGCTCGACCGTGAGGCTTGGGCCTTGCCAAATTGGTGATGCCTGTGCATCGCTAGATGATGACGAGGCTTGGGCCTCACCTGTGGCCAGTCGCTAGCCATAGACCAAAGAAAGAAAATAGGGAAAAAAGGAAAGGAAAAATAAGAAAAACAAGAAAAAAGGAATTTTAAAAAAAAATAAAAATATTATTTAAAAATATTCACGTCAGTACCAGTGATGCCACGTAAGATGGCTAGTGTCCATGTCACCGATTTCTGATCTAAATTGACTATATGGATTGAATTAGTATTAATTTAAAAAGGTTTAGGGCTAAAGTGGTCTAATTAAAATATTTACGACTAAATTGGTACTGATGTAATAAGTTTAGGACTTTTTGGTACTTTCCCGTTTATTGTTAGCTAAGAAGCCCATGCTATAGGAAAAACTTGTGAATTGATTATGTTTTTCCTTAAGAGAGCAATTTGATAATTATCTGATTTTTTTCATCGATAAATAATGCACCCATTTTTCACTTTTTTAGGTAAAATAAAAGTATCTGAAAACAATAGAAATTGGGTTTAAAAGATTATTTGAACTTTTCCAGTACATAATTTTACCGATCCAGCGTATCTTTTAACTTTACTAATTTTTCGATTGGTATATAATCTCTTAGATAAAGCACATTTGAACTACAAAAAGCTGTCTAAGGTTTCGTCAAAAAGTTAGATCTCGAGAGTACAATTAAAAACTATTTTTAAAAGGTTACATTGGTAGTTAGCAATGTCTAATTAAGTTTAAAGAATTCTCTTTTCAAAAGTCGAATACGAATTTTTAGTAAGAGGGGTCATATTTCCTTATACTCTTCACTAAGTTATTGTGATATATATCATGAGTAGAGATACGACAACGTGAAATTCACAAGTCTCAAATCCAAGATGACTTAAACCCCAAATATTGAATTCACAATCCTTTTAACCTTAAAAAACACCAGGAAATTAGTCTTTTGCACCAAATTCTGCAAACGTCAACTCCATCAAAATTCACAGCTAAACTTCTAATCTTAAAAGTTCATCGTCCACAAAATTGATATGAAAAGAATATCTACACTTCCATTGCGTAGCCCTATAAAATTAGCCTCAACTTTCCTCGATCCTACTCCACATCAGCAAAAACTGTTAATAGGCCTGTTTCACTTCCGATTGAGCAAACATCACTTTCGTAGAACCAAATACAGTCTTTAGTATAGTTTAAATGTTTAATATATTTAGAAAAATTAGTTCGTAGAAACAGTATACATTTTTTACACAAAAGCATAAATACGACCATCAAATTTGCAAAATTCCATAAAATATATATGGGTTTCCATACATTAGAGACATGATTTAATAAAATTATATTTTTTCATCGTAAAACAAAGAATGTGGTAGCACTCGCACCATAAAGATCGAGACATAATTTTACACACAAAGATTCTGCAAAGGTCAAGAACACGAGGTTTCTTGAATTGGATGGGGGGAACTTTGCAAGCAACTGCGAGGATATTTTGCTCGAGCTAAGATGGCTTTGTTGGCGAAATTGTCTTCCAAAACTTCAAGCTAACGACTTTGTGCTGGATCAACTAGTTATTCTCAAGCTTTCGGGTGAAATCACCATGGAAGAATGGAGCCAATGGGTCGAAATCATAGTACAATTTCACATGAATTATTTAGTCTTTCAGTTAATTGTCTGCATGTATGACGATAGGCACCTATTTTGCAATGCATAGTAGGTCTTGACATTATTAAGTTGATTGATATTTTGTCTTTGAGTTCTTGTCTTTGGTGAATTGTACGAGTCTAAACTTGTTGCCGGATGCTATTGGGGAGTTGAAGTCAACGACTCAGTTAGATCTATTTGGGACAACGATCGAGGAACTACCCGATTCGAAGGGTGCTGGGGACTCCTACTGCCTTCTAAGATCAACAGCAGTGGAATTACTCTGTTTTCTGGATCATGAAAATCAAAGACCTAATCGACAGTCTGTTCTAATGAGTACCGGAAGTTCATCGACAACAAAATGCATCGGTAGTTTTTACAAAAAAAGTATACGGTTGCTTATTCCTGGTAGAGCATCACGTTTTGACGCTGAAGCTCCTATCTCATGAACCCCCTCGTATCATTGTCTTCCGCAGAAGCAGAATGATCTAGTGACCCTGTTTTGCTGTATCTGCCGCTTCATTTTGGATTCAAAAGATCAGTTCTGTCGAACCTCCTTTTTATGACTGATAGGAGATTTGATTGGTGAAACAAAAGATTAGGTAAATAAATTAATCTTTTAGGTAAATTAATCTTGGTATCTTTAATCATTGAACATGCTCCTTAATGAGTCTGCTTCTGTAGCAGTGCTCCGTGATGCTTGCTCATTATTTTGTAGGTTGCATTCCACCCCTACTCCTGTAGCGATGTTCGTTCGTGATGCTTGTTCATTATTTTGTTGGTTGCATTCCACCTTTTAATTCTTCTTCTTTACCTTTCCAAGCTTAATTTGCTGATAGTATTTGTAATCTGGCAAGGTGAAACGGACCTAGAGCCAACTACTCACCAATAACTCTTTGTAAATGTATGGCACCCCCTTGGTTGCCTCATTGTGAAATTCTCTTTGCTCATTAAAAATAGAAAACCTCAACTGCTTCATCATCCTAAGTGCTGCCTTTTTAACTTTTGGTTTTTATCTTTTTCTCGGTAAGATTACTACCATTCTGAAGCATCCTTCGGGAGTTCTGTGGTATTGTAAATGGGGATCAGTGGTCAAGCGCAGTTGCTCATTGTAAAAAGTGGCCACTAGATACCTTCTACCTATTTCTAGAGAATCTCACATAGTCAATTCTTTTGCGGAAGAAAGAGATGAAAGCATGTCCTTTTCTTTTTTCTATCACTTTGTGTTTCAGTGATCTTCTGCATTGTATAGTCATTTCCCTGATAATCCCTTTTATTGTTTCAATCATTGCAACTTCTGAAGGCAGCTGTCTTCAGCAAAGAATGCGAACCATGCATCCTTTCAAGAACCCTCAGAATTTGCTGATTATCAGTTATCTTTTCTTATTTGGCTTTCCAATGGCACTATACTATATGAGGCTCTGTTTCTTGATGCTCTACAAAGTATTATCACTAGACATTTATAGGCATATCATTGGAATGTTTGAGCTGAATAATCTGTACTTTTTTTTATATATCAAAGATTGTATATTTTCCAAGTCTTAAATTATAGATTATGAATGCAACATGATTATGATTGCAATTCTCCTTTCTTTCTCCATTCCCTTTCTTTACATAAGGAAATACAGTCGATTGGTTCTCCTTGATATTGACAACACATGTCGTATGAATGCCTTACTCATGATAATTTGCTTGGTGCATTTAAGTGGTGTTGGCTTGTCAATGATCTGGTTGTAGCATCTCACATCACTTTTTGTATGTTGATGATCTACCATCTCCTGAGAAGGTATCTATAAATGTTTCAGTCTTTGACATCCGTTACAAAATTTGGAACAAATCCAAGATGACTTAAACCCCAAATATTGAATACACAATCCTTTAAACCTTAAAAAACACCAGGAAATTATTCTTTTGCACCAAATTCTACAAACGTCAACTCCATCAAAATTCACAGCTAAACTTCTAATCTTGAAAGTTCATCATCCCCAAAATTGATATGAGAAGAATATCTACACTTCCATTGCGTAGCCCGATAAAATCAGCCTCAACTTTCCTCGATCCTACTCCACATCAGCAAAAACTGAAAATAGGCCAGTTTAACTTCCGATTAAGCAGATTACTAAGTATCGAACATCACTTCCGTAGAACCAAATACAGTCTTTACTATAGTTTAAATGTTTAATATATTTAGAAAAATTAGTTCGAAGAAATAGTATAAACTTTTAACACAAAAGCATAAATACAACCATCAAATTTGCAAAATTTCATAAAATAAAGATATATTGATTTCCATACAACAGAGACACTATTTACTATAACTATATTTTTTCATCAAGAATGCGGTAGCACTCACGCGAAGATTTGGTGAAGCTCTAGAACAAGAGGTTTCTTGAATTGGATGGGAGGAACTTTGCAGGCAACTGTGAGAATATTTTGCTTAAGGTAAAATGGCTTTGTTGGCGAAATTGTCCTCCAAAACTTCAAGCTAATGACTTTGTGCTGGATTAACTAGTTAATCTCAAGCTTTCTAGTGAAATCACCATGGAAGAATGGAGCCTATGGGGTTGAAATCATAGTACAATTTCACCTGACTTATTTAGTCTTTCAAATAATCATTTGCATGTATGATGACAGGCACCTATTTTAGAATGCATACGAGGTCTTGACATTATTAAGTTGGTTGCTATTTTGCAGGTGCCAAGTAAACTGAAAGTTTTGCATCTTGCGAGATCTAAATCTTTAATCAAAACACCTCGTTTCTTAGAATTTATGAGTTTGGAGAGATTGCTTTTGAAAGATTTTCAACAGTTGGCTGAAATTGATCCCTCGATTGGTAAACTAGAGCGGTTGATTTACTTGTAAATCAAATGATGTCCACATCTTCAAGAGTTGCCCAAGGAAATTGGTTGTCTAGCTACCTTGGAAGAGCTCATCTCAATCCAGGGTTGTAGTGTTTGCTATTTGCTAGACTCCATCGGTAATCTGAGACTTCTGTCAAGGTTAGTAGTGGAGGATACGGGATTAGTCGAACTTCCGGACACAATCAAAGGGCTAGTGGATCTTGAGTACTTGTCTTTGGTGAATTGTTCGAGTCTAAACTTGATTTCAGAACTGATGATTTGAAAAGAAGAAGAAATGTTTTCTTCTATTTTTTATTGCTTATTAAATTACAAAGAATATAACATATAAATAGAGTCTAGGATTGCTAAAAAATAGCAAGAAATAGAAACAGATTTCCTACTTCTTGATTCTAGCAATTTATTTCCTAATTCTAAGAATTCAGAAATAGAAACAAAATAATTTAATATCTCGAAATTATCTTTGAGATCTCCAAGATTTCCTTGTAATTCTTTGACACCCCCCTCAAGTTGGTGCATAAATGTCTATCATGCCCAACTTGCTGACAAGAGACTCGAAGTTAGGTCTGTACAATCCCTTTGTAAGAATATCGGCTATTTGTTGTGTTGTTAGCACAAATGGCATACAAATAGCTCCTGCATCAATATTCTCCTTGATAAAGTGTTTCTCAATCTCAACACGCTTAGTTCTATCATGTTGCATTGGATTATGTGCAATATTGATTGCGGCCTTATTGTCATAGTATAACTTCATAGGCATTTCCACTGATACTTGAAGTTCTTCTAGTACTCGTTTTAGCCACAACATTTCGCAAATCCCATGAGCCATTGCTCGATATTCAGCTTTTGCACTACTGCATGCCACCACATTTTGCTTCTTACTTCGCCAAGTAACCAAGTTCCCCCATACATATGTACAATATCCTGAAATCGACCTTTTGTTAGTAATGGACCTTGCCCAGTCTGCATCCGTGTATGCTTCAATCCCATGTTGAACAAACTTTTTGAATAGCAGACCTTTTCCAGGTGCGCTCTTTAGGCATCTTAGGATTCTATACACAGCCTCCAGATGTTTTTCATACGGAGAGTGCATAAATTGGCTTACCATACCCACATCAAAGGCAATATCTGGCCGAGTATGAGACAAATAAATAAGTTTCCCTACTAACTTCCGGTATCTCGATGGAATAGGAACCCCATTTTTGTCATCTCCAAGTTTCTGATTGAGATCTATCGGAGTTTCTGCTGGTCTACAACCACTCATTCCCTTTTCCTTTAGAAGATCTAGGATATATTTCCTTTGCGAGATCACAATTCCCTTTTTCGATCGAGCTACCTCCGTTCCAAGGAAATACCTTAGAGTTCTCAAATCCTTGATCTCGAACTCAGAAGTAAGGCATTCTTTCAACCTGCTCATCTCAACAATATCATTCCTAGTGAGAATGATGTCGTCCACGTACACTATTAGAATTGCAACCTTACGATCACAAGAATGCTTTATAAACATGGTATGATCAGCTTGTCCTTGAACATACCCTTGTTTCTTCACAAATTGAGTGAACTTCCCAAACTCGGCCCTCGGTGACTATTTTAGTCCATATAGTGACTTCTTTAATTTACATACCTTTGATCCAAATCTTCCTTCAAAGTCGGGGGGGAAGTCCATGTATACTTCTTCCTCTAAATCTCCATTCAAAAATGCATTCTTCAAATCTAGTTGTTGCAAAGGCCAGTCAAGGTTAGCTGCAAGTGATAGAAGCACTCTTATAGTGTTTAGTTTTGCAACCGGAGCGAAGGTCTCAAAGAAATCGATCCCATAGGTTTGGGTGAATCCTTTGGCAACCAACCGAGCTTTATACCTTTCAAGAGATCCGTCGGATCTATGCTTGGTTGTAAATACCCATTTGCATCCAACCGTGGTCTTTCCCTTGGGTAGATCCACCATATCCCACGTTCCATTTTTTTCTAGAGCTTTCATCTCCTCAAGAATCGCTTCCTTCCACTCAGGAACCTGTAGAGCATCCTGCACAGTTTTTGGAATCTCCAGACAAGACAATGTTGAGGTAAAGGCACGGAAATTGGATGAGAGGTTTTTGTAAGACACATAATGAGCCATAGATGTTTGGTACAAGACCTAACTCCTTTTCGGATAGCAATAGGTATGTCAAGTTCATTGGTAGACTCATTTTTTTGACTAAGATCAAGCTGGACAGATTGAGTTGGAACATTACCAGAAGATTGTATAGAGTTATGGTCATGCCTTGGTTTGGACTCATGGCACTTTAAAGGAGTAGGATACTCTACTTCTAAAGTTTTGTCTCTTTTCGTGTAGACTTGAGAATATGATGGAAACTCTGTATTCTTGGTACTAGTTTCACACCTGTTATGCTCACAAGTAGGATGAGATGCCAATATAGGTGGATTCGAATTTTCATTACTTAAAGCATATGGTTCAAAATCTGGCACAAGGGTTGTAGGAATTGGATTTTTAGAAAGAGGATATTCAATATTGTGCAAATCTGCACTTTCTTTCCCCCCTTAAGATGAGCTCCAAAAAAATGTGTTAATTCAAAAAAAGTGACATCCATGGAAACAAACATTTTTCTAGAAATTGGGTCAAAGCATTTAGACCCTTTTTGATTAGGTGCATAACCAACAGATACACATCTTTTTGCTCTAGGGTCAAGTTTCCCACGATTTCTATTATGGATATGAACAAAGCAAGTGCATCCGAATAGTTTTAAGGGTAAGGCTGAAGCAAGTCTAGAGGCTGGGTAGGTCTTTTGAAGAACTCTCAAAGGTGTTTGAAACCTTAACACTCTAGATGGCATCCTATTGATAATATTTGTAGATGTAAAAAGAGCTTCACCCCAAAGGCACGTGGGAACTTTGGCTGTGAAAAGTAGAGCTCTAGTTACTTCTAGAAGGTGTTTATTCTTCCTTTCTGCCACCCCATTTTGTTGAGGTGTGTCAGGGCAAGAACTTTGATGCACCATCCCCTTTTCCAAGAAAAACTGTCCCAAAATTTTATTAATATATTATTTCCCATTGTCACTCCTAAAAATCTGGATTTGCGCTTGGAATTGTGTTTGTATCATGGTGTAAAATTTTTTGAAAACAGTCTCCACTTCAGATTTCTCTTTTAACAAGTATACCCAACTCACCCTCGTATGATCATCGATAAATGTAACAAACCACTTCTTTCCTGATTGTGTAGGAATTCTAGATGGGCCCCAAACATCACTATGAACTAAGGAGAATGGTTTGACAACTTGTAACTTTGTAAGGGAAAGTTGGTGCGATGATGTTTGGCTAATTCACAGAATTCACACTGAAATGAAGATGGACTTTTATTAAAAAACAACTTTGGGAACAAGAACTTTAAATATCGAAAATTCGGATGACCTAACCTATAATGCCATAACATAATATCATCATCCTTAATAACAGAAACATATTTGAAACAACTACCCTGAACATGTCTACTTGAGCTTGTTCCATCATCATTTATTTATATATTTATTCATTTGTTGGCCCTGCCGGTTGGGTATTAGAAGAGGAGTGCCCACAAGCACACGGGTTTGTTTATATCATTTTCTACTATTAGGTTAAGGCTATCTACATGCTGATAAACTCCCAAAGTAAAACGCTAGCTAGTGATTGGTTCAGAGGCGATATATATGCTATCCAAACTGTTTAGGTGGGCAAACACTTTGGGGGCGACACTCGCCATCCTTTTTTTCAGAAATGTTATTCAGTATTTGTGGAATGAGCGATTTATGTACATATATTGGGAGTGCCAAATGGGAAATACATGTCGGCATGCTAGATATAAATTATTTGCTTCTATTTGAAATTCTAATCGCTTAAGTATAGTCTCATGTGCAATGATTTTGTGAATATGGCAGGCAAGGCGAGGTCATTGACGATATCTTTAAAAAGGTATCGCAAATGATCATAACAAGAAAAAGAGATTTGCCCACCTACCTAGTTGGAATTGATGATCTTAAAGAAGACAGAGAAATTGTTAAATTATCATAATCCACGGGATAGGTGGCATTGGAAAGATGACTCTTGCCAAGCCAGTTTTCAACCAACTCTCTCCTCGATTTGAAAGTTACTCCTTTGTTTCAAACATCCGAGAATCGTTTCCAAGCGGTGGCGTTGTAAAAATGCAAAGGAAATTATTAGCAGATCTTTTTGGTTTCCCACTTCCCAAAACCTTTGACTTTGAGGATGGGAACAATGTGATCAGAAACAAATTACCTAACAAGCGAGTCCTACTTGTTTTCGATGACATTGATGAAAATGATCAATTTATGCGACTGGTGACGCATTGTACTTTGTGTGGTCCAGGGAGTAGGATCATTATTACAACTAGAGATAAGAGTGTTTTCCCTAAGATCAAGGTGGAAGGATCGGAGGAAATTTTCTTAACGGGGTATAGAAAAAAAATTTCATACGAAATGAAGGAAATGCATGATGATGACACTCTTCTACTTTTCAACAAACTTGCTTTCAACACAGATTCTGTTCCATTTGATCTTTATGATCTTTCAAGGGAAATTGTTGCCCTCACTGGAGGACTTCCACTGGCTATTGAGGTGATAGGTTCACATCTTCGTACCATAAGTAAATCAAAGTGGAAAAGCACACTGAAGAAGTTGAAGGAAATACCTCACAAAGAAGTCCAACGAAAGTTAAAGATAAGTTATGATGCACTTGAACATGAGGCAAAACAAATTTTTTTGGACATGGCGTGCTTCTTTGTTAACAAGAAAATAACTAATGCAATGTATATGTGGGAAGCCTGTGACTTATTCCCGGAAGTCGAAATTGACATCCTAATTAATAAGTCATTGATCAAAATTGTTGATCGTGATAGAATATGGATGCATGATCGATTGAGAGATCTTGGAAGGAAAATTGTTTTTTTTTTTTTTTGGTAAGGTAAGTATTATAAGCTTTCAACCAATGGATCCTGTACAAGGAATGGTGAAACACGGCATCAGAACTCACTCAGCAGGACAAACAGATCACTGGAGTGAGGGGGTACCGCGATCGAACCAAGGGGATACATTGCTAATGAACTAGACAAAAGCCTGAGGAGCCATTTATATGCTTCACTCGGGACCTGAATAAAAAATACTATGGTCTATTCCCCATCCTTGCTGCATACGCCTATTGTTGGGGTTATCCTCCACTCTTTTAAACGCCAGCGCTTTGTCTTTGACTGCCTTGGAAAGGAACTGTTTCATGGCTGACACATGTACATTCTGCGCTTGGAAGATAATATTGTTCCTTGTCTTCCAGATAATATAGCAAAGGGCGCCAAAGGAGAATCGAGCAATTTCCTTTGAGAACCCTCTACTTGACAGCGAATTGATGGCCCAATGAATATTATCCGGCCATGAAGAGTTATACCAAGGAAGGTTACATTTGGAAGCCCAGAACAAGGCTAAGGAGTTAGAAAGACCACAGTCAAAAAAGAGATGGTCGATCGAGTCGGGTCGAGAATTACAAAAAGCACATGCTGCATTAGGGATCCTACCTAAGGACATAAGGTATACCTGGGTTGGGAGGCGGTTTTTAACAATCAGCCAAAGGAGAAATTGGTGTCGAGGGACGATGGCCTTACTCCACACAAAGGATGACCAAGGAACCACATGAGATTTCCTACGGATTGCTGCCCATGCTGATGCGACTGAGAATTTGCCTGAGGGGTCCTCTTTCCAGGTGAGAGAGTCCGTGCCGTGAGTTAGAGTGGGGACAATGATATGCCAGGAAGAGAGTTCCTGGAGAATCATTTGACCAGAGGGAGAGAATAGATCTGCTACTTTAGCTTGCCTAGTGAGGTCTGATTGGTATATGTCAGAGTTTGAGAATAGTACAGTGAGAGGACCTACATCAAGCCAAGGGTCGAACCAAAGTGAGGTGGACAAGCCATCACCTATCTTCCATTTGAAGAAGGGGAGGGCTTCCCTTCTAAGTACAAGAATCTTCTTCCAGGCCCATGAGCAGGTAGTGGGAGGATCAGAATGCCAAGAACTCTTTTCTTTTGAGATGGATGGCATGGATCCATTTACACCATAGAGATTCTTTATCAGTAAAGAGATTCCAAATGTGTTTAATCATGGCAGCTTTATTGCTATCCCGAATCATGCGAAGTCCTAGACCTCCTTCCTGCTTGGGGAGGCAAACATCCTCCCAAGACACTTTTGCTCCACTCGGTCCCATGGCCGGGCCCTTCCACAAAAACTGCCTGCAAATTTGTTCTATTTTGTGCACTACAGATGAAGGCAACCAGAAAATGGATGCCCAATATACATGGATCGAGTGCAATACTGATTTAATAAGCTGTAAACGACCCGCAAAAGAGAGAAAACGATGGGTCCAGGATTGAACTCTAGCAGTAAGGAGACGTACCAGGGCATGGCAATCCACTTTATTCATCCTCAACGTAATGATAAGCACACCCAAATATTTGACCGGAAAAGAGCCCAGTCTAAAGCCAAAGGTATGCAAAATTTGATCTCTGACCTCCAAAGAACCTCCGGAAATGAAAACTTCACTTTTGCTTGCATTCGGAGTCAATCCACTCCATGTAGAGAACATGTCAAGTCCATCCTTAATGCAGGAGATAGAGGTAGGATTGGCTTCACTGAACAAGAAAACATCATCAGCAAAGAAGAGATGTGAAAGGCGAGTAGACTTGCATCTCCAGTAGTATTGATACTCCGGACGCCGGGTATGGGAGTTAATGATCCCCGTAAATACCTCCATAGCCAAGGTAAAGAGGTAGGAGGATATGGGGTCGCCTTGCCTTAATCCACGCCCACTAGAAAAGAATCCATGAAGTTCGCCGTTCATGGCGATGGAGAACTTCGGAGAGCGAACGCATACCATTATTAGCTTGATGAAATGGTTTGGAAACCGGAAAGCTTGAAGAGCAGTTTCCAGAAAGTCCCAATTTAGGGTGTCATAGGCCTTCCTGAAGTCAACCTTAACGGCGCATCTTGGAATATACGGCTCGGTATGAAACCCACAAAATAATTCTTGAGCAAGGAGAATGTTATCAGTAATCCTCCTTCCTTTCACAAAAGCAGTTTGGACTGGGCTAATAAGTGCCGGGAGGACTGCTGCAATACGCTTTGAGAGAAGCTTAGTGATGCACTTGTAGATAGTATTACAGCATGCAATAGGTCTATAATCTGTCACTGAGGTGGCATTAGGGACTTTAGGTACCAAAACAATGATAGAGTTATTAATCTCCTTTAGCATACACCTAGATTCAAGGAAATCCAAAACAGCTACTGTTACTGAGGGACCCACTATGTCCCAGTTCTTTTTTAAAAAGTCTGCATTATAACCATCAGGTCCCGGTGCTTTATTCCCAACAAGGGAGAACATGGCGTCGCGAACCTCCAGTGGTAGAAAAGGCTGGGATAAGAATGTGACCTGGTCCTCGTTGAGAGGTGACTGAATGAACTCCGTGAGCTCCTGAATGGATGGCCTCATGGGCGCCTCTACTGGGGCTAGAATCTCCTGGAAGTAGGAAACAAATACCCGTTGAACCTCCCCCGGATCAGTAACCAACTGACCAGAATTATCCAAAACTGAGATGATTCTGTTGCGTAAATGTCGATGGTTGACTGATTGGTGAAAAAATTTTGTATTTAGATCCCCTTCCTTGAGCCAGCGTATTCTTGACTTTTGCCTGAATAGAGACTCTTCCTGTGTTCTGAGGGCATAGTAGTTCTTGAGCTAGATACGCTCTATAGCCCCTAGATTCTCATTTTGAGGGTCTTGGGTTAGAGCTTCTTGAGTAGAAATAAGGGCTTGTTTGGCATCATATGCTCTCGTGGTGATGTCCGAGAAGGCTTCCTTATTAAGAGTCTTCAAACGGCCTTTAAGGAGTTTAAGCCGACCATATAGCTTGAACATAGGAGATCCCCAAATTTGTGTTTGCCAAACCTGGGAAACTATCATGGAGAAGTCCGGGTGGTTCATCCACATATTGAAGAACTTGAATGGCGAACGTCGAGGATTTAGTGCAAGAATTCTTACAACCATTGGTGTATGGTCTGATATGCCCGAGGCAAGGAAAGATGCTTCTGAATAGGAGAACAAGGTGCACCAGGCATTATTAACAAGTACACGATCTATTTTCCGTTGTTTCCTGTTGACACCTGAGAATGATGACCAAGTGAACCGGAACCCAACATACCTTAGACCAAGTAACTCCGCCTGTTCAAGGCATTCCTTGAACTCATCGAACGCAGGAATCCATATGTCTGGGCTGCCCATGTGGTCAGAAGAATCCAGGATTGCATTAAAGTTGCCAGCCACTAACCAAGGGCTGTCTTTTAGGGAGGAACTTAAATGTATTAGATCATTCCAGAGAGGTCTCTTGGCAACAAAAGTGTGCTCACCGTATACTACTGAAAGGGATATACTAGTCTCGGAAGACAATATTATCAGAGCACCATGAATAATCTGGCTAGACATATGAAGAACATTAAAGGCCACCAAAAGCGGGTTCCACCCAACCCAAATACGACCACGCATAGAGAAAGCATTATTTGCAGTCCAAATCCATCCAGGAAAAAGACCAGAAGATATGGTACCAGATCTAGAAGGTGGTACCTTGGTCTCTATAAGTCCAACACAGCATAAATGATTAGACTTCACAAAATTCCTGACTTCAGACTGTTTGACCGGGTCTATAAGTCCACGGACATTCCAAAAACCAACATTCATGTATACCACTTATACTAACAAAAAAACCAGGAGGCTTACCTCCTTAAGGGTTGTCCCCGGCGACTCGTCAAGGTCGGTTTGATAGGGGCCGACACTGACTTGGAGGGAGGTGGAAGCTGACCAGCTTTATGAGGGAGTACTTCGTCATCCAAGTCGTCTTCCGAAGAAAATGAGGCCGTGGCGTATAGGTCTTCTACTCCTTTTGCTGACGAGGGTGTAGCTCGGGGGGTGGCCCTTTTCAACGTACTCTCCCCCACCTTGGAAGTCGGACGTGTAGGAGTTGGCCGCATAATAAGATTCTTGCGACCTTTAACTTGCTGCCATCTTTCCGCCACTGCAGAGTTTACCACCGGGGGGGAGATGCGACCAGCTTCCAGAGTGTAGTCCGCATCACAGGGAACCTGAACATAAAGATCAAGTGCTGTCATATCAGTAGCTCTAGGTAGGGGAGGGGGTTGAGGGCCGAAGGGAGCCTCCATAACCGCCTCCATAATCTGTTGGGATGGGCCTTGGCCAGCAGCAGCTTGTCCGACTTCAGCAGGGGACAGACTCGGCTTAGTGAAAGCTCGGCAACCAGGATTAGATTTATCAGCAACCCTTCTAGCAGGAGCTTCTACATCCGAGAGGGCCAAAGGCGACCGGGTAGGAACCTGACTTGCTTCTTCATCCGTCACAGGAGCCGCCTTCAACATTGCAGCAGTAGGAGAGTTAGAGACTCCATCTGAAGGCCTGACCTCACTCGAGGAGGGCTGGACATGTCCTTCAGTTGACTGTAGGGGATGTTCAAGGTCAACCGACGTCTCCACAGCAACGAGCACCATTGGGGCCATCATGGGGCCAGCAGGTTCCACTTCATTGGAGCTAGCAGGGGGGGTTAATTGTACCTCCTGGACAGGGGCTTGCACGGGGCATTTGTGCCCAAAGGTTCCGCAAGTTTTACACGAAATCGGCTTCCACTCATACTCCACTTCCACTAGACGAACTTCCCCATTTATGACCACCTTCAATGTCTCACAGTGGTCCTTTGATGCTGAAATTTCGACACATACTCTTGCGAATGAGATCATCTTTAGTTGCTCCGTACGTTGGTCAACATACAATGGTTTACCGATACGACTTGCAATGGCACTTATCCCCGGGGCAGACCAGAGATCATAGGGGAGGTTTTTCAGCCGAACCCATACCGGGACCGAGGTATGGCTACCCTTACGCAGCTCTAGCAAGGGGCGCCATTGCTGCAAAATTAATGGCACTCTTGCCATAGTCATAGGTCCTCCCTCGGCTATCTTCCTTCGGAATTCATGATCCAGTATGTGAAAGAAATAAAAGCCTTGGTCGTTCGCCTTAATTTCCTTCAGTTGGTGTCCCCAAAGATGTCTTAAAGCTGCTTCGATCATCTTAAATGGAAGCTTCTTACCAATGAAATACCCGACTAAGCATTCCTTCCATAAGGAGTCGGCTGCTGCCAAGAGTTCATCCGAGAGATGCACAACATTCTCTACCACATCAGTATGAGGTATATAGGATAGAGAATAACCTTGAGCGGCTGATTTGGCGACATTCGCCCAAGACCGAATTGCTGGAGACGGAGAGCCTCTTTGTTGGGGCATCGGGACCTGGTTTCTTTGGTCTCTCCGAATCCTAGCGTCGCCTAGGCTAGTTAATGGAGGTTCCCGACTACTAGAAGGATTCCCACCCCCCCCGACAGTAGAACCCAGAGGAATATAAGCCGGCGCTGTCCCTTTGCCTTTCGTCGCACGTTCGTGGGACAACAGCCGAGCTCTCGGCGGCCTGCTACGGCTGCGCACACGATCTCCACCCATCCTCAGGTGGTTATGACAGTCTATAATCTCAGGCACAGGAGTATTCGTAGGAGGAATCGGTAAACTCACAGAATCCATGGGTAATAGCAGAACAGAGCCCTAACATTTCGCACCAAAATGTAGGGAGATTTGGGGGTTACCTAAGCAATTGGACCTGGAGGATGAGAAGATCCGTAGCTGCTTTACAACTTCTCCGAATTCCAGTTGTCGCCGGCGCCGGAAACTGCCTGAACGGAGAGGCTCTGTGTCGGGAGCTACAGTAAAACGAGAGAAGTTCGAGAGCGAAGGCTCTTGATACACAAATAGTTTATCACTTGTTGGAAGGAAAATTGTTTGTCAAGAGATAATCGACAAACCTGGAGATCGAAGCAGATTGTGGTTTCGGAGATGGCCTTGGACATAGTACGAGCTAAAAAGGTAAGTTCGAACAATGCTATTTCATTCCTTCCTGCACAACTCCGCGTCTAAGAGTTCATCTCTTTTGCACGTTGCCTTCTTCCTTTATACTAGCTAAGAAGTCCGTGCTGTAGAAAAAACTTGTGAATTTATTATGCGTTTCCTTGAAAGAGAATTTGCTAATTATCTGATTCTTTTTCACCGATAAGTAGTGCATCCATTTTCAAAATTATTCAAATAGCATAAAATTGGGTTTAAAGGACTATTTGAGCTTTTCCATTACTTAATCATACCTATATAAATCATATTCTAACTTTGTAATTTTTCTGATTGATATATGCTGAGGTATTCTTTTTTATATAAAGTGGCAAAATCTATCTTTATTTATTTATTTGGATAATGCACATTTAAAAAAAAAAAAAACTGCTGAGTCACGAGAGTACTATGAAAAAGTATTTTTTTTTTTTTTAAAGATTACTTTAGTAGTGTCTGGAAAAGCTAAAAGAATCCTATCTTCAAAAGTTTAATTCAAATTCAAATGTAGCAAGTGGAGTTACAATTACTTCAGCTCTCTATTAAGGTCTGTGAATATATCTAAAGTGGATATGTGACTCCCCAAAAAATCATAATTGTTCAAACCACCTCAAAGAATAGTGGAAAATTATCTTTTACACCAAAGTCTACAAACATCAACTCCACCAAAATACATCGCTAAAGTTAATAAATATAAAAAAAATCTATTTTTTCGCTGCCCCCTTTGCTAAAATTAACTTCAGCACTCAGGCTCCTTAATCCTACTCAACATTAGCAAATCCGGTGAATAGGTCAACTCACGGCCAAGTAAGAGGATTACTTACTACAACGATTTCAAAAAACGAAGAAATATCAAATTTTAAAAAACCAAAATTATATTTAATAACTATAGAGCTGAATTATTGAAACGCTACGGTCATACTCCGCAAAAGGTCATAAAGCCGAAACACTACAACGGCCATTTTTAAACCCCAAAGTTAACATGGACTCTAATTAAGCCGCAAAGCAGAATTATTCTTCTCGCAGTTATGAATTTCAACTTCAATTTGCATAATGTGTAATTACATAGGGAATAAAATAGTGGATGCCTTTGACATTGGTAATGGTTGCTAAATTTGTTTTCCTATGGTTAGGGAACAGAAAACGTGGTAGCACTCACACTATGGAGATCGAGGGACAATTTTATACGGGAAGACTTTGTGAATCTCATAAACGCAAGGTTTTTGGAATTGGATGGAGGGAACTTTGCCGGCAACTTTGATGATATTTTGCTGGAGCTAAGATGGCTTTCTTGGAGAAATTGTCCTCCAAATCTTCAAGCAAACAATTTTGTGTTGAATCACCTAGTTGTTCTAAAGCTTTCAGGCAATATCATCGCAGAAGAATGGAGCAGATGGGTCGAAATCATGGTAAAAATTTCACCTGATTCATTTTTTTTGGTCACTCACCCGATTTATTTACTCTGATGACATGCACCTATTATGCGATATATATTGAGTTGTGACAATATTAAGTTGGTTGCTATTTTGCAGGTGCCGAGTAAATTGAAAGTTTTGTATCTCGTGGGATCTAAATCATTAATCAAAACACCTCGCTTCCATGAAGTTATGACCTTGGAGAGAATGGTTCTGAAAGATTTCCCAAGGTTGGCCGAAATTGATCCCTCGATTGGTAAGCTGAAGTGGTTGATTTACTTGAAAATCAAATGGTGTCCGCATCTTAGAGAGTTGCCCGAGGAAATTGGTTGTCTAACTACACTGAGAGAGCTCATCTTGATTCATGGTTTTAGCGTTCATTCTTTGCCAGACTCGATCGGTAATCTGGGACAATTGTCAAGGTTAGTAATGGAGGATACAGGATTAGTACGACTTCCGATCACAATCAGAAGGCTAGTGGCTCTCGAGTACATGTCTTTGGTGAATTGTACGAGTCTAAATGAGCTGCCGGATGCTGTTGGGAAATTAAGGTGGTTGACTGAGTTGGATCTTTCTGGAACTAATATCAAGGAACTACCTCCTTCGATTTGGAACCACCAAGACCTAACAATCGGAAAAACAGTAGTAACATAAGACCACCACGAAGACGTAAAGATGAATCGGTGTTGATGAAAGTGCATCTCCGAAGAGACACCAAAAAGTTGATTAATATTTATGATGCACTTGAATACGAGGCGAAACAAATTTTTCTGGATATTGCATGTTTCTTTTTTGGCAAGAAAATAATTAATGCAATATATATGTGGGAAGACTGTCACTTTTGCCCGAAGGTCCAAATTAATGACCTTATCCACAAGTCCTTTATCATGAAAGTTCATCGTGGTAAAATAAAGTGGGATCATGAAGTAGAAGATTTTGGAAGGAAAATTGTTCTTCTAGAGAATATCCCAAATCTTGAAGGTCAAAGCAGATTGTGGTGCCCTAAGATGGCCTTACATATAATACTAACTAAAAAGGTATACAACACTATTTCATTCCTCCCTACTCTTCTACACGTCTAAGAGTTCATCTCCTTGCACATTCCTTTCTTTATTTATTACTAGCTAAGAAGCTTGTGCTATATAAATAATTGTTTTTCTAACATGACAGTCTATGAGCTACTTGTTTTTCTAACATAATAGTCTTTGGGCTACTAGGCTAGTGTAAGAATAACTTTTTTATTATAAGTCACAAATTCTTGAAAGAGTGAACCTTACAACAATTTATAATTATTTATTAATTGATTTTTTGTGGTCCAAAACATATTGTTATTTTCACAGTAAATCAAAGACTGTCATCTAATCATTTTTCTATAAAAAAAAACTTGTGAATTAATTATGTTTTCCTTAAAAGAGAAATATGCTAATTATCTGATTTTTCTCACAAACAAATAGTGCCTGAATTTTCCAAAGTATTTAAATAAGATTCTGAATACAATAGAAATTTTTTTTAAAAGCCATTTGAAATTTCCATTAAATAATCATACCTATACAATTTATCTTTTCACTTTACAATTTTTCTGATTGACATATGAAGAGGTTTTCATATAAAGTAGCAAAATCTATCTTGTTCTATCTAGACACTGCACATCGGAAACAAAACAAAAAATCTTAGGTTTTTTATGAACAGTTAAAAAAAGTATCTTTTTTTTAAAGGTTACATTTGTAATGTCCGAAAAAGCTAAAAGAGTTCTCTCATAAAAGTCTAATGCAAAGTGGCATCATGCTTCCTTTATCTCTCTCTATATTACCATGAATTATATTAGGAGCGTAAATGTGAAATTCACAACTCTTGAATCCAAACTCAAAACTAGAAAACTCTTTGGCCTAAAGGGCAGTGAATAGATTATGTAAGGACCTGGGGCTCGCTGAGTAATATTGTCCGCTTTGGGCCGAGGCCCGCACGGCTTTAAAACGCGTTACTCAGGGAAGAGGGATCCCAGCCTTATAAACCATCCCAAGACTCCCTCCCTAGGCGATGTGGGACTCCCCCCCTAGGCAAGAGACATGTGACCCCCCTCCCTTGCGCACGTCCGAGGACCGAGGTGCGGACGCACCGCCATCCCTCCTCCTCGCGCACCGTCGCTCGGGCTGTCACAGATTATTTCAAGAAACTTGACTAAATATTGCAAATTTGTAAGCATCAAGATCGATTTAAGCATAATAACTTATATAAGCCATAAGTTGATATACGTAGGAACAAGTTATACCAAGTAGTGCTGTAACATCCCGAATTATTGGAAAAGGATTTAACGGGCCGAGTTTTGGAGCCAAATATTTGGGAATTTGTGCTTTAGGGGCAAAAAGACTAAAATGCCCCTTTCTAGAAGCTTGTTTGAATTTTTGTCTTGTTCTCTTTTCTTTTTCTTTTTCTTTTCTTCTTTTCTTTTCCCCCATCTTCCTCCGCACGTTTCTCTCTCCTCTCCCTTTTCTCTCTCCTCCTCCTCCTCACGTTCCCCCGTCGGCAGCCCCCCACTTGTCCCCATCTTATCTTATCTTTTTCCCTTTGACCGGTCTCCCTTCTCTCTCTCTCTCCTCCCCTTCCCCCCCCCCATGCACGTCGACGTCTTCTCTCTCCCCCGCAGCTTCTTCTTCCTCCTCTTCTTTTCCTTCTTCTTCTTCTTCCTCCCTTCCGGGTTTCTCGGCCGGGCCGCCGCCGCCCCCCCCCCGCCGGCGAGCCTAGCGACCGCCACCCGTCACCGCCGCACCCCCGCCGTCCC
Organism: Corymbia calophylla; assembly: GCA_014182845.1. Taxonomy (NCBI): domain Eukaryota; kingdom Viridiplantae; phylum Streptophyta; class Magnoliopsida; order Myrtales; family Myrtaceae; genus Corymbia; species Corymbia calophylla. The sequence continues at coordinate 23,432,851 of CM024693.1, forward strand.
GCCCCGCTCGCCGCCCGCCGCCTTTAGGCCGAACCTCGCTCCGCTCCGCCCAGCTTTTTCCTCCTCTCCTCCTGTCTTCTCCCTCCGTCCGAGCGTGCCGTCGTCCCCGCTCCGGTTACTCGTCGCCCCCCCTCCGGTGCAGCCGCATTTTGCGCCGGCCGCCTTGCCGACGCCGGACCGTCGCCACGAACCACCACCCCGCTTTGCTTCCACCATTGCTGTCCTTTTTCTCCCCTCGGTTCTGGTTCGAACCGAGCCCAGCCCGGAGCCGCCCGCCCGGACGCCGGAGCGACGGACCGCCACCTCGCCGTCGCTCGCCGCCGCCATCCTCGCCCGACCACCCGCTCGGCCGCCGTCGCCTCCGCTGGTCTCTCTCTCTCTTTTCGTTCGGGTTGGAGCCGGAACGGCCACCCCTCGCCGCCCGGCCGTCCTCCGCCGTTGTCCGGCCACCCGAGACCGCCGCGGGGGAGCCCTCCGGAGCCGTCCCATTCCGCCGCCGCGCCGTGCTCCCCTCTCGCCTCTCGGCTCCTCCGGCCGTGACTTGGACACGCGGCCAGCAGCTTCGTCGCTGCCCACCGCCGCCGGTCACCGCCGTAGGCCGCCGGAGGACCGTTCCCGAGCCTCCTCCGCCGCACCGAGCCACCTCGCCCGCCGGTTCCTCCGTTTCGCAGCCCTCCGCCGCGTGGACAGCCGCCCTTGGCCGAGATCCGGCCCCGGGCCGCCTCGTCCCCGACGCGCCGGAAGTTCCCGGCGTTCCCCTCGTCGCCGCCGTCGCGCTCGTGTCGTTGGAATAGTAAACCGTGAGTCGATTTCCTAATCCCTTAGTTAGGGGTTAATCTTGCTTAGGAGTAGTTTAATTAGTTTAATTATTGATTAGTGCTTTGGATGATGATTATTAGTGTTTTAATATGATTGATGAAGCTTGCTTAGTGTTAATATTAATAAATATTATTATTATTATTTTTGGAATAAATAATAATTATTTATTATTTTCGGAATTATTAATTAATTAAATTAATTTATAATTTCGAATTATTAATAGTAATATTGTTATTACTATTCATTGCTGAAAATTAATTATTTTTGGAGAAAATAATTGATTGTGATTATTTATTGGAAATGGTTTTAATTGAGTAATTTTGGGGGAAAATTACTATGGTCTATTTTTCCAAAGTCAATAGTATTTATATACTATTTTATTAAATGACATTGGTTCATTGAAGAAGAGTTTTACCAAATGGAATTATTTGGGTTGGATAATTAATTATGGGATTGAAAAATAATTATAAGTATTTTGTGGGACTTAAATTATTTTATCGGAACAATCGACTATAGTATTATATGCTTATTAAATGAATATCTTTAAGTATAATTATATTTTATACTTATTTTTGGATAATTGAGTATTGTTGGAAATAGTTGATTGGCGTCGTCATGAGGACACGTATTTATTTATTATTAAATATACGTGATTATTTGGAAAAGTGCGCAAGTATCGTGAGGTTGATTGGTCGGAATTGATTGATTGACGATCGTGACTTGAATTGTTGGTTGTTCCCAAGAGTTAGGGAATGTGCATGATTGAATGCTGATTGGAAATTGGATTTTGGAAATTGTCGAGTGAGATCGCATGACATATTGCGTGGGTTATTTGAAATGGTCTCGAAATGGCATGTCGCATGAGCATGAGCGTATGAGTGGTATTGCATTCACGACCAAGCAAAAGCAAAGACAAGAATGAACTGTTTGCTGATGTGTTGCATGGTCAGATTAAAGTTGATAGCCCGGTTGAGCCGGATGACCGCCAATCCTTCGGGGTTGTGCCGTGACCATTGGGTCGCCTGACAGTAGTCAGATGCGGAGTCACGGTTGAGGCCGGGCCCATGCTCCTTATGGAATGCCGTCGGTGGGGGAAAGCCCATGACGTCGACGTGCCTCACGGGGGAGGACGATGCCTGGTTTACGACCAGTTGACCGCCAACCATAAGGTTGTGCCGTGGCCTAGAGGGTCGTAATAATCGGAGCATATGTGTGGGTGTGAGGCCTGAGAAAGTGTGTGAGATGCTCGATTATTCGCATGCTCTTAATGTCGTGATGATTGAAATGACAGCCGCAGGTTGCGTGTGCCAAAGCCGGGTAGGGTCGCCCGTGTTTGCATCTCGCTATTGAACTGTCGTATGATAATACTGCTTGAGGTGGGTATGTGTTGTTTGCCGGAACTAGGTTGCATGGTTAGATTGCTCCCAAGGCGAGCGAAGTTCCTAACCGGGGCTTAGGACTTTGACTTGCTGAGTTTATCTCAACCCGTCGTGGTTAACATTTTTCAGGTCCGTAGGATGGAGGATCGACGCGTGTTTCGGCTCGTGGCCGTTTTTGAAGGGAGTAGATTAACCCTGGCCTGTTGGTCTCATTGGCTCATTAGGAAGATGCCCGTGGTAAGGGCTTGTACTTGTAAACTTCCTAGGGTTAATAAGTTAGTTAATAAAGCGATACTTTTGATGTGTTCTTGTTGGGTTTTCCTGCTATCCCTGTTTTTGTAATTGACCGGGGATTGTGTTTCGCTTCCGCATGCGTTTAATTAAAAGATAAAAATAACGGTCGGCGATGGATCCTGGGGAGTCGCAAATCAAATGACCGCAAGAGAACAGGGGTTGCCGCGTGCTCAAGGGTCGGGGCGTGACAAGTGCAGTGCGCTTCTATCAAGCAATAATGAATATCTGCAGAGTGACAGAGGATAATGTACTCGGAGCTTTATTTTACTTCATCTTAGTGTAAACCTATGTTTACTCTCCCACATTAACATCCTACTAGTTTGATTCCACCAGCTATTTTTGAGTAGTTACAGTAGTATGTGCCGCTTATTCTCAAGCTTTTCTTCCCAAATTAATGCTGCTTATACCCAAGAAAATTAATCTCACTATCTCACACCTAATCATAAACTATAACATACACTTCTCGAGAGGTTGGATTTCAGCATGCTCGAAAAGACAATGAACAAATGTAAAGCAAATATAGTATTGATTTCTTTGAAATTTGATTTTTTTTTTAGTGTAATTGATGATTGTATTTATGCTTTTATATAAAAATACATACTATTTTTTCGAACTATTGTTTAGAATTATATCAAATTTGTGTACTATACTAATGATTGAACTGGATTCCAAGGAAGTTGTTAAAGCTACCGCAACAACCTAGATGGGAGTAAATAAATATAAAACTTTTACCTCAAATGTTTGCCAGAATACTTGAGTAGAAAAAAAATCAGCTAAATCAATATGGATACTTCTATCAAATAGATAAGTAAATCCGATAAAGAGATTTATGTCTTTGCAAGCAACCATACGGTAGAGTAATTCATAAATTAACATCCACCCTAAATTGTAATCACCTTGTGGGGTCAGTTAGAATCTTTATGTTAAGGGCTTGGCCCATGTGACATGGACAAGTCATTACAAGAAAAGAATAGGAAAAAATTAAGAAAAGGTATGTGGATGCACGGGTGATAGAAGCTATGTATGGTTGTGATAGTTGTAGTGGTTATTAACTTTGTGTTCCTACTTGTCAGGGTACAGAAAATGCAGTAGCACTCACACTATGGAGAGCAAGACACAATTTTACACGAGAAAATTTTGTGAATCTAATGAATGTGAGATTTCTTGAATTGGATGGAGGGAACTTCGTTGGCAACTTTAAGGATATTCTGCCGAAGCTAAGATGGCTTTGTTGGCGAAATTGTCCTCCAAAACTTCAAGCAAACAACTTTGTGCTAAAACACCTAGTTGTTCTCAAGCTTTTAGGCGATTTCACAGAAGGATGGAGCGGATGGGTCAAAATCATTGTACAATTTCACCGAATTCATTTACCCTTTCAATTAATTGTCTGAATATTTGATAACATGTGCCTATTTTGCAATGCATAAGAAGCCCTGACAGTATTAAGTTGGTTGTTGTTTTGTAGGTGCAAAGTAAATTGAAAGTTTTGCATCTTGAGAGATCTAAGTCCCTCGTCAAAACACCTCGCTTCTCTGAATTTGCGAGTTTGAAGAGATTGGTTCTAAAAGATTTCCCAAGGTTGGCGGAAATTGATCCCTCGATTGGTAAACTAGAGCAGTTGATTTACTTGAAAATCAAATGGTGTCCACTTCTTAGAGAGTTGCCTGAGGAAATTGGTTGTCTGACTGCCCTAAGAGAGCTCATCTTGATCAAATGTTCTAGTGTTTGTTATCTGCCGCACTCAATTGGTAATCTAAGAGCTTTGTCAATGCTAGTAACGGTGGATACAGGATTAGTGGAACTTCCAGAGGGAACCAAAAGGCTAGTGGATCGAAGCAATGCTCTCTTTAGAGTTTGATTTCCTTGACGGCTCACATGATGTAAGAGCAAAAAGATCATCTGATGAGCGAATCCACCTTGGTCGTGAAGTGGTTATGAGAGTTCATCAATGTGGAAACACTTAACAGTGCAAGAAGCCTTTCAATTCTTCGAAGATATATACATTTGCTTGTTCTGATTGAACCGCCAGAGAAGTCATCATCACAAGTAAGCCCGTCTTCTTATTGTCTCTAGCTTTTCACTGATTCCCTACCCACCCGAAAAAAGGTAGTCTCATGAATCTGCTCTTCTGCCACATCATCTTGAGGTGAGGGTTCTTCTGTGGTACGAGGACATCATCTTGATCAACTCCCCCATCATCAAGGTTAGTGGTAGAGGTAATGCTTGCAGATCGATTAAGTTCTGGAATCTGACTTTGGCTTCTCCTTTTTTTCACAAAATCATGATGTTCTTTTCCTCCCCGGATCCCACAACCTGTAACCAGATCCCAGTAGGATGCACTGTTTGGACTTCACATCAAGCTTTGACTTCTCATTGCACAGGATGCACGCTAATACTCTGCAGCTGAACACTCTCAAGTGCTTTTAAGACAGTTGTCCCTGTCCAAACTCTTTTTGGTACTTCATCCCAATGAGTTGAAGGAGAAAGGTTGATCAAATCCACTGCAGTTTTCATTGCCTCACTCCAAAGGGTTTAGGGAGATTAGCATGAAAATTCGTGCATGGATTTTTCTCAAAAATGGTGCTGTTCTTTGGCTCTGCAACACCACCCTGCTCTGGAGCCTTCGGAGTGGTTTTCTCTAACCTGATACCATGGTATCTCGCCGCTCTTACGGTTCAAGGAACATTTTCCACGGTCTTTGCTCATCTTATGGACCGAAGAAGACACGCTTCCGTTGGACAAGCTCGTGCTCATCTTGGGATAATAATAAATGCTTCCATCATGCAAGAACCAACTGCCTTCTGTCCCTCAACGTAACCATTGGAAAGCATCCAGGTCGGATGACTAAGAAACCATGCACGAGCTGCTGCGGATCAACTTGTCTGACTGCATCAGCAATAAAAAGGCAAGATAAACAGACTCGACAGCTAGAACCAGTTGCGCTAAAACACAATGTCAGAAACTAATGCTCTTGAGCACACAAATTGATAAAGCAAGTTTCATTAGGTAAACTGCCAGAAGTAAGCATACATTACAAAAGGATATGTATTCACTACAACAATATAAGTAGAATTTGTAATTGATCCCTGTCCAATAAAATTTGCACATCAGTTGCTTTGATAATGATGAGGAAAACTTGAATTTGGATTGTCGTCATTACTAAGCACAACTGCAGCTAGTGTTGAAGGAGTTGCCTAAGTTGAAATCAATCAAAAGCTGTCGCTTATAAAATACTACCTTTCCCATAGGTGTTCAATTATGGAAATGGGTTTATGCTTGGGATTTGGCAAAGCGACGACCCTTTTGCATTGATCACTCACTCGTTGCTTTTTCCGATCTGCAATTAAGCTTTGAAAATGAGCCCCATTGACGAATGGCCCTACAGTTTCTAGTTTGCTTATCACAGAGAGACATCACAAGCAAGAAGAATATGCAGAGAAGATCCACATTACCCAATTCATCATTGAACAAAAATCGGACATTTATTGAACAATAGGATCTGAACTCAAGAATTGAACGAGTATAGAAACCCATTACCCGAATTTCTATTATGTTCATCATCATTATCTCTACTCCTCAGATATACAAAACTGAACAAAGGTCGACAATTTCCAAGACAGAACACTATGCGCAAGCGAAGACGAACCATCCCTGCACAAACATACAATCAAACGCTGTACAATGCAGTTTGACAAGAAAAAAAGACACATATGTTCATATTGATAGATTAAGAGCATGCGAATAATCGAGCATCTCACACAACTTTCTCATGTCTCACACTCACACATGCTCCGATTATTACGACCACTAGGGCCACGGCACAACCTTATGGTTGGCGGTCTACCAGTCAAAGACCAGGCATCGTCCTCCCCCATGAGGCACGCCGACGTCACGGGCTCTCTCCCATCGACGGCATTCCCTATGGAGCATGGGGCCCGCTCACTGCCGCAGCCCCGCAACTGACCACTGTCAGGCAACCGACCGAAGTCAGGACGACCAAAAGGCCACGGCACAACCCCATAAGGATTGGCGGTCTACCGGCAGCGCCGGGCTCTCCTCTTAATGTGATCATGCAACACATCATCAAACAATCCATTTATATCTTTGCTCTGTCGTGAATGCAACATCACTCATGCTCATGCGACATGCCATTTCAAATAACCCACGTAATATGTCATGCGATCTCACTCGACAATTCCAAAATCCAAAAGCCAACCAACACTCGATCACGCATTTCATCACTATTCACGAGTATAATTAACAATCGGCACTTCAATTAATCATAACAATCAATAGCACATCAAATTCGACAAAATTTAGCTTCGGATGAACAGTGCGAATGTGAATGATGTCGTGAATGCGATCGTGACAATTTATGAACAGTGATTTTTCCGTAATTCAATTAATTAAAACATTTAATCCAGAAATTAAACAAAACATTAATTAAAACAATTAATCAATTCAATTAAAGCAAATCATGCTTAATCAATCACATAAACATAATTAATCCCAAATTAAGCACAATTAAGCTTAATAAGCAAAATTAAGCTAATCTAATCTTAACCAACTATCTAACCACCTATCTTAGGGCTAATACAACTTAATTAAACCCCTTAAACCAAAAATTAACACTAACTAACCAACCCTAAGCAAGTTTAGGCACTAAATAGGGATTAGGAGCTAAACTCACCCGTTAAGCGGGCCGGTGACATGGACGCGGCGGGGGCGACGAACCCGACACTGGGGATCTCTACCACGACGATCCAAGGCGGTCCCCGGCTCAACACAGCAGCAACAACTCGGAATCCCCACTGCAACTCGAAAAACTGCACTGCTGGAGGAGGAAGAAGCTGATCGGAGTTGAATGGGCTGCCCGAGCTCCGGCGAGTGGCGGGCCAGCAACCGGCGGCACCTGGGGGTCAAGGGGGAACTACTGGAGGTTGGGATGGACGGTGGTTGGGTCGGAATGGGAGGAAAATGGCTGAAAAGGCGAAACTGGACAGAGCTGCCGCTACAGTGACGGTCCGGCGAGCAGCGACTTCCGGCGGCCGTACAGGACGGCCAGCGACTTAGTTCGACGAACGGCCGATGCCATCTGAACGTTTTTCGTCTTCTGAACGCAACGGCGGGTGGCACGGGCCGAGATTCCAACGGGAAGGCAACGAACAAGTCAAATTTCGGTGAGAGGTCCAAAGCAGAAACTGCAGAAATTGCAAGGAGGGCATTTCTGAATCTTCAAGAGCAAAAAAGACATTGGAATTATATCCATAGCTCTCTACATCTGAGCGTGTGGACTCCAGCTGCAGAATTGGCCGGGAACTGCATCAAGAAAAAAAAAGCTGCAGAAATACCGGCCATATCAGCATTAAAAAGATGAACAGTTGACAGAGTAATCCATTAGTAAGAAAAGAAAGAAAAACAGTAAAAGAGATGATAAACTTGTGTCCTAAGTGCAGATTCCAATGATTTATACAGACATTAATTATTGCCCTCCAGGTATTAGGAGATATGAAACTAATTGGAGCCTGAAAAGGACAAGTCCAGAAAAATTGCTCTGTTTTCATAACAAATGACACCCTTTCGTTGATGTCGCTGGAGAAGTAAAAGCCGAGGTGACATTGGTAACTGCTGATGGAGCTTCTGCAGCTGCAGATCGGTTACGTCACAGCTGCCAATAGCATACATCACCATCAGCATAAAAGTTCACCTGCTTAATGCTCAAGTAACAATATGCAAAAGAGTGAGTTCCAGAGTTTACGGATCAGAAAACAGTAAACGAAAGAAACAGAAATTCATGTAGAAAGAGAAATTACCTTCCTTCGCGAACGGCCTCAGTCATTTTACCCTTAGACTCTACAATAACCACAAAAGAAAAAAGGAAACCGTTAATGCACAAGATCGTGACATGGAAGACCACTTACCATTTTGGTCTGTAGAAAAAGAATTAAGTCCTAAAGTGTTTGGCTAATGAAAAAAATGGTGCTTGTATGTTTCAAGTTAAGCTCTTCTCATCAGTATATGAGCTTTGGGCCAGTAACAAAGATCCGTTTCGTTATCGGAATCAGTGTTCAATGCTTCAATGTTTCAATCGATGTGGGTAGACATCGACACAGATTTACTCGATTCATCCATCATTGCAGATCAATTTGAGCAGAGAATTCCTGCTGCAACTAGGCTGCGATGAATTTCCTAGTAGCATCCAAACAAATGCCGATACAAATAAGGCCCTCTGCTGCAAGTAAAACGAGCTTTCGTCATGACTTCTATCTTTTTTTCATCAGAATCTAATCAAATTGTATGCGCCTGATTCTCCTAAGTTAAGCTTCTCCGACTTAGCACCAACCCAAACGCCTCTCATGAACACCGCCCCCTTTCAGCTCATAAATTACCTAAAACCAGAAGAACCCACGATCATAATCACATCAAAACAACATCGAAACTATCCAGTAAATCGCTCCAACAAGCCAGTCCACACACAAGACACACGGTAAAACCTGAAAATGCGCAATGAAATGCTTGACAGTGCTCCCACTTCCAAACAGAGACGAAGTCCGACGCATCCGCAGAGACGAGCCATGGATGCCGATGAAATTGAAACAACCACACAATCTGGTCACCGCTAGGCCGAAACGCTCTCAGCCGCAACACATTTCAGATCGAAGAAGAAGCGACACAAGCTACACACTAAGGCTAGCGAAAACGAATTGTAGGAATTAAGCTTCGAAATTGGGCCCATTGACGAATAGAACAAAACAAAGTAAAGGAAACCCACGCAGACATCATCGTCATCGCCAAGCAAGAAGAAGAGACGCAGAATTGAACGAAAAAATCGAGTTTTTATTGATTAATCCTCTCTGAATTCAAGAATTGAATTGAACAAAACCCTAATTTCTATTCTGTTCATCATCTCTGCTCCTCGTATACCAAAAAAAGAAAAAACTAACAAAGATGGAGAATGTCCTCGAGACATTTATCCCTCGGGACAAAGCTGTAGATGTACAACGAACAAAGACACGTGTATTCATTCCTCTTCTTCACATGCGGACACCCAATTCTTCGAGTCCCGCAAAGACTGCATCGGCGCCCCAGCTTCCGCCGCCGACGGCAGAGCACTCCAAGAAACCCTTGCCGTCCTCCAAGAGATTAAGAAACTGGTCCGGATCAAACCCAGTATCCCCAATATCGGAGAGCGCAGGACTGCGCTCCGCCGCCAAATTTCCGCTGCCGCCGGCCGTGTCATCCGGCGAAGCCAAGAAATCCTCGCCGTCCTCGAGGAGATTGAGAAATACGTCCGGATCAAACCCAGGATCCCCAAGATCAGAGGAGAGCGGAGTGGGCTCCCCTGCAAAACTTCCACCGCCGCCAGCTGGGTTCTTCGGCGAAGCCAAGAAACGGTCGCCTTCCGTCGAGACGGCCGAAAGCGCTGGCCCTTGACCTTCGAGACTCTCGAATATCGAATCCATCTCCTCTTCAAAAACGGGAGGATAGCCGCCGCCGACCTGGACTCGTGAATCCTCTTCCAAAGCCTTCAGCTTTTTCCGCACACAATCGCGAACGGCTTCGTACTTCAGAATCAGGGACTCGAAGTCCTCCTCGGTTGTGCAAGCGTCCCACTCCGCTTGCATCCAGTCCTTCCACTCGGTCAGACCCATCGGCGGCATCACGTCGCCGTCGCGGAGGTACTCGCCGATAACCTCATCGGCCGATGGGTCGCCGAAAGAACAGGGCTTTCCGGCAGGGGAGAAAACGACGACCGCGACGCGAGCGCCGCAGAGGCGGGACAGCTCGGCGGCCTTATTGAAAAGGCCCTTGCGCCTCTTCGAGTACGTCACGAGCCGGGCTGCCGGATCGGTGATCCTCGCTATTTCCGTTCGCCGGCGCTTACCCATCAACGATCGCAAGTATCTGTTGCAGGTTTCTGGGTTTTCTTGAAGGGAGAAGAGAAGAGAGGGTTGTACGAGGTTTGTACGAGGTTTGTACGAGGTTGCAGGAGGGTTGTACGAGGTTGCAGGTTTCTGGGTGTTCTTGGAGAGAGGAGAGCGAGGGGTTTTGGAGTTGCAGACGGCGAGCGACGCGTGGGCGGGGAATATATCAACTTAAGCGCGTTTTCTTCATTTCAAATTTTTAGTAATACTCGAATTTTTCCTGATTTTATGTAAATTATGCAATTAAGCCCCTGAACTTTTTATTTCCATCGATTAAGTACCCTAATTTTCTGCGAGCAGTGATTTCTTCAATTGATTCCCCATACTATTAACACTCGATGTGCCAAAAATTAAATAAGATAATTACAGAAATCTCTTTAACTATATAATTGAATTTAGCATAAGATAAATTATAATTGATGTGACAACTATTATTTTTGTTTGTCTAGCGTTTATTTTTCTAAATCTTTTTTTCTTTTTCTTTTTTTTTTTTTTTTGGTGACCAGGGTTTATATTTTTTTTTGGTGACCCAGGGAACCCCGCACCCCGCCGATAGCCGGGGGAGTAAACCCTGAGGGCCACACGTGCTAGCCACCACACACGTGAAACCAGTTAAGTCACTCTATGACGGAGCTTGCGAGAGGAAGAGAGCGCGAACCAGCAACGCCACCCAAGTGGGTGGTATCTTTTTCTTTCTTTTTTTTCTTTTTAATCTCTTCAAAATTTGAAAATGGAAACACCTGTTAATAAATTATATGACAAGCTAAATTGCAATTTCCTTAATGGGTCAGCATTTTGTATATAATAGTTATGATAGTTGCAACATTTGATTATAGGAATAATAATTTAAAATATAAAGTACACTCTAAATAAAAATATAATACGTAGTTAAAAGGTTTGTTCATATGCATTAGATATAACAATGCTTAATGCTATGCTTTTTCTCTTCTCTTGGCTCAGTTGTATAGATAGGCATCCTCTAGTAAAACCATACGTAGACACCAATTTAGATTTCCTAATATCGTGGGAAGGTCGATTAATTAACGATGGTAAAATGATATAATGATCTCATTTGATTGCTTTTCATGATAATCAACATATGAATTGACATTAAATAGTAATATATATAATTTATGCACTATATTTTCCTCCACCCCTAACTAATGGTAGTTTAATTGACATCAAATAGTGTGTGTCTATATATCAAATGCTCTTGATATTAATGAGCTTGTTATGAAATACATGTATGAATATTCAATATATTCATGTACTTATTATGATACATGCGTATCATACATTCTGAGTACATTTCCCTATCCAATGAATGTTCATCTTCCTATCCAATACATGTATGAATATCCATGTACCTATTATGGTACATTTGTATCCTATGTTCTAAGTACATCTCCCTATCCGATGAATGTTCATCTCCCTATCCGATACATGTATTATTAGATATATTGATAAGTGCATCCTTATTTCCTTATAAATAGGAGCACAAATAGTGAGAAATAAAAAGTTTTTCGCTTCTGACTCTTTCTATTATCTTTGGTGTCATCTGCTTTCTCTACTTAATCTCTCTCTCTATTCTCTCCATTATATACTTGCAACGCGATATTTTACAACACGTTATCAGCACGAAGATCTACCAATTGAGTAAGTAATTTTGCAAGGTAAGTGTTTCCTTTGTTTTCAACTCATATTTCATCTTCTCCTATCAATTCTTCATTTTCCCCCATAGCCTTAAACCAATTTTAAATCTGAAAGTATCCTACTGCTCCTTGAAGTGGCGGTGGATATTTGGAAATCCTTCTAATTAATTTAAGGATTTTTGTTTTGCAAGAACTATGGCAAATATTGAAAAGCCCAAATTCCACATCCTGGAAGTGAGTGGAAATAATTATTTATCTTGGTGCCTGCACATGGAAATGCACCTCCAAGGGCAAGGTCTCGCTAATACAATTGCAGAGGACGGAACCTCAAATGCAAAGGATAAAGCAAATGCACTGATTTTTATTCGTCGTCATTTGCATGAGAGCCTGCAGACTCAATATTTATCCGTTCGAGACCCTCAGACCCTGTGGAAGAGGTTGAAGGATAGGTATGATCATACTAAGACTGTTATCCTCCCTCAAGCACAATATGACTGGCAAAATCTCAGACTGCAAGATTTTAAATCAGTGTCTGACTATAACTCCGCTTTATTTGATGTCGTTTCTCGACTTGAGTTATGCGGTATCAAGCTCACTGATGCGGAGCTATTAGAGAAAACTTTCTCCACCTTCCATGCTTCGAATATTGTATTGCAACAGCAATACCGGCAACGTCAATTTGCCACATATTCTGAATTAATTTCTGTGCTCCTCACCGCTGAGCAAACTAATGAATTGTTGCTCAAAAAATCATGATCTTAGACTTGCTGGCTCAAAAGCATTGCCTGAAGCATATGCTAATTTTAAGAAAAATGCTGGCCATGTTAAGGGCTATAAGCGCAAGCAAGAACAAAATTTTCGAAGGGATGGCAAGAAATTTAACCGCCCTGGGAAATCTAACTTTTACCCGAATTATGATAAAGAAAAGAAGCATAAGAAGGTGGCTAATGAAAATATTTGCCATCGCTGTGGTATAAGTGGGCACTGGTCACGTACTTGTCGTACGCCAAAGCACTTTGTTGATCTATACCAAGCATCTTTGAAAAATATGGGCAAACGTGGTGAATCTCACGCCATTGAAATCAATCCTACTGCCATAACTACTGTTGAAGCCAACAACATCTCTGTTGGTGGGACTCCTCTTGCTCCTGAAGTAGCAAATGCATCCTTGGATGTCTCTGATTTCTTTGAGGACCTCTAATTACTTTGATGAGGCATTAGACTGGTGGATGACAACTTAGACTTTGAACTTTATGATTATAATAATTTCTTTTCCAGTTGCTTTTCTTTAAATGTATTACCTTTTATAATTCTATAATATGGTTATGTAATGCAATACTTATGAACCTTTTGTCTATTATCTTGAGATTTTACTTGACCCTATAACTAATATGCAAATTTTATGATACTTGACACCTGAAGTTGTCAACATAAATGCAAATGGAAAATACCGAGAAAAAGGGAGAAGTTTGTTTGCTTGATAGTGCATCAACGCATACTATATTTCGTAGCAAACACTTTTTCTCGAGTATGACGTTGCGTAAGGCACATGTCCATACAATATCAGGTCCTGTTCCGATTATTGATGGTTTCGGGAATGCCACAATTGTTTTGCCAAATGGTACCATCCTGCATATTGAGGATGCGTTTCTAAGTAGTAAATCAAAAAGGAATCCGCTCAGTTTCAAAGATGTACGCCGTAATGGGTACCATGTTGAAACTATTTATGAGCAAAATAATGAATATATTGGCATTACCTCTTATAAGATGGGCCTGAAAACCATCCATGAAAAGCTAGAAGCTTCTTCTATGGGTTTGTATTGTGTCATGATTAAGGCTATTGAAATCTACACCACTATGTCCTGGAGACTAGTAAATCCTGATCAGTTTGGGTTGTGGCATGATCACCTTGGTCATCCTGGCGCTTCAATGATGCGTAGAATAATTCATAATACAAAAGGGCATCCTTTAAAGGATACAAAGGTATTGTTGTCCAAAGATTATAATTGTGAAGCTTGTTCACAAGAAAAACTAATTACTAAACTTTCTATAACAAAGGTTAATCTTGAATCCCCTTTATTCCTGCAAAGAATTCAGGGTGATATTTGTAGACCAATACAACCATCAAGTGGACCGTTTCGATATTTTATGGTACTAGTGGATGCATCCTGTAGATGGTCCCATGTTTGCCTATTATCTACGCGCAATGTCGCATTTGCACGTTTACTTGCGCAGATTATAAAGCTTCGGGTACAATTCCCTGATTATCCAATTAAAAGCATAAGGATGGATAATGCTGGAGAATTTACATCAAAGAGTTTTGATACATATTGTGCTTCACTCGGAATTGAGGTTGAGCACCCAGTTGCATATGTTCATACTCAAAATGGATTGGCAGAGTCCTTGATTAAACGTGTCCAAATCATTGCCCGCACTTTATTATTGAGAACTAATCTCAACGATACAGCATGGGGTCATGCAGTTTTGCATGCGGCAGCTCTAATAAGATTACGCCCTACTGCTAGTCTTTTACAATCTCCCCTTCAAATGGTTCTTGGTTATGAACCTGATATTTCACATTTACGCACATTGGGTTGTGCAGTACAGGTGCCTGTAGCACCGCCAAAAAGAACAAAGATGGGTCCCCAACGCCGTTTGGGTATTTATGTAGGGTTTAATTCACCGTCCATCATTAGGTTCTTGGAACCAACTATTGGTGATCTTTTTACTGCTAGATTTGCAGATTGTCATTTTGATGAGACTACGTTTCCATCAATTGAGACACCTACAATTTTCATGGTCAGTAAAGCGAAAACCGCTTAAGGTTTTCTCCTGGAATGAGAAGAGTTTATCTCAATTAGACCCAAGAACTCCGGAATGTGAAAACGAGGTACAGCGTATAATCCATTTACAAGAAATGGCTAATAGATTTCCTGACGCATTTAATGATGCTACTAAAGTAACGAAGTCTCATATTCCAGCTGCAAATGTTCCAGCTAGGATAGCTGTTCCTGAAGGACAGACTAAAATGGATCAAAATCCCCCACACCTGAAGCGTGGTAGACCAATAGGATCAAAAGACACTGTTCCTCGAAAACGAAGGGGAAAGAATCAAGAATCCGCTCCAAAAGAGCCTGGTGTTGTACTTGCTCCCAAAGAGCTTATTGCCCCTGAAGAGGCACAAACCCATGAAAAGATCACAAATCCTCGGAATATTGAGAATTCCATTACATATTGTAATGAAATTTGGGATCGGAATGAAATTATCATTGATGATACTTTTTGCATTCTCTGTTGCTTATAAAATTATGGATGATGATTGTGAGCCGCAATCTATTATTGAATGCCGTCAAAGGTAAGATTGGCTTAAATGGGAGGAAGCGATTAAGATTGAATTAGCTTCCCTAGCCAAACGAGAGGTTTTTGGACCCATAACTCGAATCCCCGATAATATAAAGCTCGTTGAATATAAATGGGTATTTGTCCGAAAACGAAATGAGAAAAATGAGATTGTCAGGTATAAAGCCCGACTCGTTGCCCAAGGATTCTCCCAAAGACCTGGGATTGATTATGATGAGACATATTCACCTGTGATGGATATGATTACATTTCGCTTTCTCATTAGCCTTGCACTCTCTAAAAGATTGGAAATGCGTCTTATGGACGTTGTGTCGGCATATCTATATGGCTCATTAGATTTTGATATCTATATGAAAATTCCTGAGGGATTTAAAATGCCTGATGCATGCACTCCCCATAACTTATTCTCAATAAAATTGCAAAAATCTTTGTACGGGTTAAAGCAATCCGATCGCATGTGGTATCAACGCCTGAGTGAATACCTAATAAAAGAAAGGTACAAGAATGATCCTATATGCCCATGTGTGTTTATTAAGAAGTCGGAAACCGGATTTGCTATTGTAGCAGTTTATGTCGACGATATAAATTTAATTGGAACTCCTGAAGAGTTAGCCAAAACTGCTGAGTATTTGAAAAGGGAGTTTGAAGTTAAAGATTTGGGTAAAACCAAACTTTGTCTTGGTCTTGAGCTTGAGCACAAAGCAAATGGAATAATCGTCCATCAATCAGCATATATTGAAAGATTACTTACACACTTCAACATGGACAATGCTCACCCGTTGAGCACCCCTATGGTTGTAAGGTCTTTAGATCCCCAAAAAGACCCATTTCGTCCTAGAGAATCTGATGAAGAGATACTTAGTCCTGAAGTACCATATCTCAATGCAATTGGGGGCATTGATGTACTTGGCACAATGTACGAGACCAGATATCGCTTTTGCGGTAAATTTATTGGCACGTTTTAGTTCTGAGCCAACTCGGAGACATTGGAATGGAATTAAACATATTTTTCGTTATCTCCGAGGAACCATAGATTTGGGATTATATTATTCCAATAATACCACTACCTCTAGGTTAGTTGGATATGCTGATGCTGGATATAGATCTGATCCACATAAGGCTCGCTCTCAAACCGGTTATTTATTTTGTTATAACGGCACCGCCATTTCTTGGCGTTCTACGAAGCAATCGCTCGTAGCTACATCTTCTAACCACTCTGAGATTATTGCTCTATATGAAGCTGGAAGAGAGTGTGTTTTGTTAAGATCTGTTATAACTCATATTCACAATTCTTGTTGTTTAAAACCGGTTACAAATTCTCCTACTATAATTTATGAGGATAATGCTGCTTGTGTTGCACAAGTTAGAGGAGGATATATCAAAGGTGATAGGACCAAGCATATCTCGCCAAAATTTTTCTATACTCATGAACTTCAAGAAAGTCGACAGATTGATGTTAAACAAATTCAATCCGTAAATAATCTTGCAGATCTTTTTACCAAATCATTGCCAACATCAACTTTTGAGAAATTAGTATATGGCATTGGTATGCGGCGAGTACACAAGACGCAAGATTGATTAGCCCCAGTAGTGGCTATATGGCTCAATTGAGGGGGAGATACTATCAACTATGCATTGCACTCTTTTTTTTTTTTGTCCGGTTTTTTCCCATAGGGTTTTCCGGCTTAAAGTTTTTAATGAGGCAATTAATGCATCCATAAAAGGGAGAAATCATAAAATTTGTGCTCTGCACTCTTTTTTCCTTTTGTCCGGTTTTTGTCCCACTGGGTTTTTCCGGCTCAAGGTTTTTAATGAGGCAGTATTATTCAATGCACATTCATAATATAATACAATGAATATTCAAGGGGGAGTGTTATGAAATACATGTATGAATATTCAATATATTCATGTACTTATTATGGTACATGCGTATCATACATTCTGAGTACATCTCCCTATCCAATGAATGTTCATCTCCCTATCCAATGAATGTTCATCTCCCTATCCAATACATGTATGAATATCCATGTACCTATTATGGTACATTTGTATCTTATGTTCTAAGTACATCTCCCTATCCGATGAATGTTCATCTCCCTATCCGATACATGTATTATTAGATATATTGATAAGTGCATCCTTATTTCCTTATAAATAGGAGCACAAATAGTGAGAAATAAAAAGTTTTTCGCTTTTGACTCTTTCTATTATCTTTGGTGTCATCTGCTTTCTCTACTTAATCTCTCTCTCTATTCTCTCCATTATATACTTGCAACGCGATATTTTACAACAGAGCCTATATTAATAATTATTATTCTCATGCATTTCACATTTCAAACTTTTATTTAATTTTGACATGCATTACTATAAATTATTTTAGCCCAATTTTTGAAATGAATAAATAAAAAAAACTTATTTTATTTGAATTTTGGAGTAAAATTCATAAGCGGGGACATAAATTGGATTTTTCTCCATCCCAAACTGTGGACAGAGAGTTATATAATAGGAAAGTTTCAGCAGTTAAAATAACCCTCTTCCCGCCACCAGAACACCAGTCCATCGATCATCACGTTCCATCTGTGGCTGATCCCTCGGAGAAAGCGCGCTGCCCTCAAGGCACGGGGAAGCATCGGCTCCGTCTGTGGCTCGTGGGTTTTGGCAACAGAGTGAAGATCCGATTCCCGTGCCGCCAAGATGTGTCTGCAGTCTGTGCAAGGAGAAGGGCGAGGAGTGGGTTTTTGTGGATCATCAAGACTTGATTGCAGAGTTCGTGGAACTTCGGTCTGAAGGCTCTGCCTTGATCGACGTTGCCAAAGGCTCTGACCGTCGTGCAGCGTTTGGCAGGTTGGGGGAAGGAACGCGTGGTTCTGAACGCCAACGAGAAGCCCGGGATAGAAGGAGAAGAGCCGAGGAGTTCCTTCCAAGCGCTGGTCAAGAACGGGCATGAGCGCTGCTGTTCGACTGTGAGGACGACATGTGCGACCTGGACGTGATGGTCGGCCTTATTCGATCGGGAAAATGATTTCTCCGGATAAAGCATGCACCGCTTGCAAGAGATGATGCCGTCGGCAATGGATCCCATCATGGGTCCAGCAGCCAATTGTTGGTCATTACGGGTACAAACGGCACTGGGGACTACTTAGTGCCTTCTAAGATCAAGAGCAATAGAATAACTCTGTTTACTGGATCATGAAAATCAAAGAGCTAATCGACAATCTGTTCTGCAAATGAGTACCGGAAGTTCATCGACAAGAAAATGCAGTGGTAGTTTATACACAAAATGTATAGAGCATCACGTTTCGACGCTGAAGCTCCCATCCCATGAGCCCCCTCGTATCATTATCTTCCACAGAAGCAGAATGATCTAGTGACCCTGTTTTGCTGTATCTGCTGCTTTGTTTCGGATTCAAAAGATCAATTCCGTCGAACCTCTTTTTTATGACTGATAGGAGATTTGATTGTTGAAACAAAAGATTAGGTAAATTAATCTTGATATCTTTAATCATTGAACATGCTCCTTAATGAGTCTGCTTCTGTAGCAGTGCTCGTTCGTGATGCTTGCTCATAATTTTGTAGGTTGCATTCCACCCCTGCTCCTGTAGCAGTGTTTGTCCGTGATGCTTGTTCATTATTTTGTTGGTTGCATTCCACCTGTTAATTCTTTTTCTTTACCTTTCCATGCTTAATTTGCTGATAGTATTTGTAATCTGGCAAGGTGAAACGGACCTAGAGCCAACTACTCTCCAATAACTCTTTGTAAATGTATTGGCACCCCCTTGGTCGCCTCATTGTGAAATTCTCTTTGCTCATTAAAAATAGAAAACCTCAACTGCTTCATCATCCTAAGTGCTGCCTTTTAACTTTTGGTTTTTATCTTTTTCTCGGTAAGATTACTACCATTCTGAAGCATCCTTCGGGAGTTCTGTGGTATTGTAAATGGGGATCAGTGGTCAAGCGCAGTTGCTCATTGTAAAAAGTGGCCACTAGATACCTTCTACCTATTTCTAGAGAATCTCACATAGTCAATTCTTGTGCGGAAGAAAGAGACGAAAGCCTGTCCTTTTCTTTTTTCTATCACTTTGCATTTCAGTGATCTTCTGCATTGTGTAGTCATTTCCCTGATAATCCCTTTTATTGTTTCAGTCATTGCAACTTCTGAAGGCAGCTATCTTCAGCAAAGAATGGTAACCATGCATCCTTTCAAGAACCCTCAGAGTTAGTTGATTATCAGTTATCTTTCTTTTCTGGCTTTCCAATGGTACTATGGTATATGAGGCTCGGTCCCTTGATGCTCTGCAAAGTACAATCACTTGACATTTATAGGCATATCATTGGAATGATAAATTATCATTTTTATAATTATTTTAATCAAATTAATTTGATTCCAATTCACAAATAAATAGATAATAAAAAAGAGAGCCTAGAATGAATTTATACTAAAAATATTAATCCACCATTTGTTAATATCATTCATGATTTCAATTTGACAAATTAAACAACATTCTATTCTAATAATCCATAAAACTTGAAGGTAAAAAAGCAAGCAATCCACATTATGGACTCATGTGTTAAAAGAAAAGAGAAAAAAAAATTGGGAGGAGGATTATGTGTCACGGGAAGTAAAAGTTAGAAGTGAAGAAAAGACTAGATTTTTTTTCTTTTCTCCATTATTATTATTATTATTATTTTTTACATAATTACCTTTTGACTCCTATTTATTGAAATTTTTTAAAATTGATCCCGTGCGTGTCGGAATCGCATGTCGAAAATCCAAACTTGCATGTTGGACCATGTTGAGAGAGTTGCTCACATGTTGAATTTTCTAACACTTATCAACCGTGTGTCCGAGTGTCCGACATAATACAAAAGCTCTTAGAGAGTGTTACTTTTTCATACATAAATGAGGATTTAGCCTTTAAAAAGGGAGGTAGGCATGACCGTGGTTGCATGTGCAAGTGGTCGAAGTGCCAACAAAAATCTTAATAGACACTAATGCCGAAGTTTGCATTTAATGTTTCACTCACACCGCATATTATTGTTTCAGGATTTAATCATCATCGTGAAAGCTATAATAATTAAATGATAGCTTGGTAGAGTATTGAATGGACTTATTTGAAGGTTACATTTGATCGGTAGATTTGAGAGTACTGCCATATTCATTAACTTCCCGAGCCATTTTTCATACGATATTTTAAAAATCTAGCATTTTCCGGTGAAAAAGAAAAGCATAAGAAGGAAAGAGAACATCAGGAAACAAGAAAAGAAACAGAACTAAGGCAAGGAGGAGGACATCAGAATTAGAAATTCAGAACTTTCAGTGAGTTACCTCTCGAAAAGAAAGAGATAAATAATGACAAGCAGAGCAATGACCTGACGTGGAAAGAGAGGGGAAGTTGCTGCTCCTATTGACCATTGTCTAAAAAGTTATAAGAATTTATTGGTTTCACGAAAAATATAATATTTTTGAAAAAAAATTTTAAGAAGTTATTTTCTAAAAAAATAACAATCGTTTCTAATATTTAACTGAAATTTAAAATTGAAGTGAAAAATATTTTCTATCATTTCGTATTTTATTTGATTTTTTTCTATCATTTCGTATCTTATTAGATTTTTCTCTATATACATTTTTTGATGATTTTTTGTTTATATTTTTTTGTTCTTTATTATTTTTATTTCTATTTAAAAAATCCGAATTTTGATTATTTTTTTATTTTTATTTTCTTCTTTTCTCCTTTTCTTTTCCTATTTTTTTTCTTTTTTTTTTTTTTTTTTTTTTTTTTTTTTCGTTTGCTCAGCTAGTCGCCGCCATGATGATAGTCGGTGAGCGCCGCCATCTAGTGACACTCAGATCGGCTATGCTTGAGCATCTCCAGACGATGGCAAGGCTCAGGCCTTGCAGATCGATGATGCTCGGCCGTGAGGCTTGGGCCTTGCCAGATTGGTGATGCCCGTGCATCACTAGATGATGACGAGGCTTGGGCCTCACCTTGTGGCCAGTCGCTAGCCATAGACCAAAGAAAGAAAATAGGGAAAAAAAAGGAAAGGAAAAATAAGAAAAATAAGAAACAAGGAATTTTTTTAAAAAAATAAAAATAAAAATTATTTAAAAAATATTCACGTCGGTACCAATGATGTCACGTAAGATGGCTAGTGTCCATGTCACGATTTCCGATCTAAATTGACTATATGGATTGAATTAGTATTAATTTAAAAGGTTTAGGGCTAAAGTGGTCTAATTAAAAAGTTTATGACTAAATTGGTATTAATACAATATGTTTAGGATCTTTTTGGTACTTTCCCATTTATTGTTAGCTAAGAAGCCCTTGCTATAAGAAAAACTTGTGAATTGATTATGTTTTTCCCTAAGAGAGCAATTTGATAATTATCTGATTTTTTTCACCGATAAAAGTGCACCCATTTTTCACTTTTTTAGGTAAAATAAAAGTATCTGAGAACAATAGAAATTGGGTTTAAAAGATTATTTGAACTTTTCCAGTACATAATTTTACCGATCCAGCGTATCTTTTAACTTTACTAATTTTTCGATTGGTATATAATCTCTTAGATAAAGCACATTTGAACTAAAAAAAGCTGTCTAAGGTTTCATCAAAAAGTTAGATCTCGAGAGTACAATTAAAAACTATTTTTAAAAGGTTACATTGGTAATTAGCAATGTCTAATTAAGTTTAAAGAATTCTCTTTTCAAAAGTCGAATACGAATTTTTAGTAAGAGGGGTCATATTTCCTTATACTCTTCACTAAGTTATTGTGATATATATCATGAGTAGAGATACGACAACGTGAAATTCACAAGTCTCAAATCCAAGATGACTTAAACCCCAAATATTGAATTCACAATCCTTTTAACCTTAAAAAACACCAGGAAATTAGTCTTTTGCACCAAATTCTGCAAACGTCAACTCCATCAAAATTCACAGCTAAACTTCTAATCTTAAAAGTTCATCGTCCACAAAATTGATATGAAAAGAATATCTACACTTCCATTGCGTAGCCCTATAAAATTAGCCTCAACTTTCCTCGATCCTACTCCACATCAGCAAAAACTGTTAATAGGCCTGTTTCACTTCCGATTGAGCAAACATCACTTTCGTAGAACCAAATACAGTCTTTAGTATAGTTTAAATGTTTAATATATTTAGAAAAATTAGTTCGTAGAAACAGTATACATTTTTTACACAAAAGCATAAATACGACCATCAAATTTGCAAAATTCCATAAAATATATATCGGTTTCCATACATTAGAGACATGATTTAATAAAATTATATTTTTTCATCATAAAACAAAGAATGTGGTAGCACTCGCACCATAAAGATCGAGACATAATTTTACACACAAAGATTCTGCAAAGGTCAAGAACACGAGGTTTCTTGAATTGGATGGGGGGGAACTTTGCAAGCAACTGCGAGGATATTTTGCTGGAGCTAAGATGGCTTTGTTGGCGAAATTGTCTTCCAAAACTTCAAGCTAACGACTTTGTGCTGGATCAACTAGTTATTCTCAAGCTTTCGGGTGAAATCACCATGGAAGAATGGAGCCAATGGGTCGAAATCATAGTACAATTTCACATGAATTATTTAGTCTTTCAGTTAATTGTCTGCATGTATGACGATAGGCACCTATTTTGCAATGCATAGTAGGTCTTGACATTATTAAGTTGGTTGATATTTTGTCTTTGAGTTCTTGTCTTTGGTGAATTGTACGAGTCTAAACTTGTTGCCGGATGCTATTGGGGAGTTGAAGTCAACGACTCAGTTAGATCTATTTGGGACAACGATCGAGGAACTACCCGATTCGATTTGGAAACTCGAAAATCTGACATCACGGGCAAGCAGTAGTAGGATAGGCTCACTACTGATGAGGTTGTTGCCTCTCTTGGAAGGTATGGACTCTCGGAGGTATACCCTCGGAGATTCCTCCCTCTGAGACTCGGAGACTATCCACAGTGGAGATCCCTTTTCACGAGTAAAAGAGAACTGCAGCGATGAGCATGACCTTTTCAGGAAGGTCCTTTCTCCTAGTCTTGCGGTCTACCACTCAGCTGCTGAAGGGTCCTTGGTCCAGTGAAAACTTCAAGACTCCATTAGAATATACGACTTTGGCATGAGAAGGCTACTCAAATCCAGGGTGACATTGAAACAGGGTGATACTCGTTACTTCTGTTTGCTATCTTCTTTTTCTCAATGATCTTATAGCATAGATTGCTTCAAATGGTGAACTGTGATTCTACCTGATAATTGACGGTCATTCCTGTAGGGTTTTTGCATGCGGATTACTAGAACTTACCAAATTGTGAGGGACATCATCCCCTTTAATTCTGAAAGCTGCACTCTGTATGTCTTGGAGAGTTTTACCCTCGCTTTTATGTCACTGTTGATGCTTTATCTCAATTCGTAAGTCAGCATACAAATATTGCACAACCCTAGTAATTTTTGGACGGACTAGCCATGATTACAAGCCTAATAGTCATCACACAATGTCTCACCGTTGGAAAAAGAAAAAAAAAAACCGTGATGCGACCATGTCATGCCATGCGATATTATTTAACACCGCGTGACAACGAATACTGCTATAATCTAATAATCAAGCAAACGATGCAAAGCCTCCTGGGCTAAAATATGCCTCGGACATTTCAGCATCAGAAATATGCCTCGGAATATGCCTCGGACATTTCAGCATCAGAAAACCTAGAGGAAGCAGCAAAGCTCTCTGTTCTCTCGCTCTTCTCACTAAATTCGCCTCTCTTTCTCTCTCTCTGGTTTCACTCTTCGAGTCGCAACACTCACCTGAGACTTTCCTCCCGACCAGGTACACGTCGCACGTGCTGCCCTCGGCTGAGGACGCGCACGCGAGGACCACCACGCTCCTGGAGGGTTCCTCCTGCGATCGGATCCCTTGCCGTCACCAGGTTCGGATCCTCGACATGGGCGAATTGCTCAAGTATTAGGGTCGGCCGAGGCTTCGATGAGCGACCATAAGCGGAAAAAAAGAGAGTGGAAGTCGCTACTCATCTTGATCGTGCCTCTCTGGCTGTAGAAATCGACTTAAGCACCTCCACAAAAGATAAGTCACCCGTAGTAGCATCGATCTGTGTGGTTACATGGCGAACCAAGAGGCCAACTCAGGAACTACCACAGGCAGCGACTATGATGTGTTCTTGAGCTTTCGAGGACCTGACACTCGCAACACATTCACAGATTTCCTCTATGTGTTCATGAGAGACAGGGGAATCCGCATTTTCAGGGATGACGAAGAGTTACGGCCGGGCGAAAAGATCTTGGAGATATTGCGAGCAGTAGAAAACTCCCAAATATACATTCCTATTTTCTCAAAAAACTATGCTTCGAGTAGATGGTGCCTCCGAGAGCTGAAATGCATGGTGGAGAGCCATGGTCAATCCCCAAGAAAACAGATACTACCCATCTTTTATGATGTGGAGCCCCGGGATGTTAAGCTTGAGACAGAGTTGTACAAAAGCGCCCTAACAAAGCATGAGGAGGAGCTTGGCTGCACTGAAGTGAAGCCATGGAAGGAGGCTTTGACCACGGTGGGTAGAATCAAGGGATGGCATATAAAAGATCAAAGGTATGGACACCACCTTCGTTTATTTATCTATTTATTCATTTGTTGGCCCTGCCGGTTGGGTATTAGAAGAGGAGTGCCCACAAGCACACGGGTTTGTTTATATCATTTTCTACTATTAAGCTAAGACTATCTACATGCTGATAAACTCCCAAAGTAAAATGCTAGCTAGTGATTGGTTCAAAGGCGATATATCTGCTATCCAAATTGTTTAGATAAACTCTTTGGGGGCGACACTCGCCATCCCTTTTTCAGAAACGTTATTTGGGATTTGTGGAATAAGCGATTTATGTACATTTGTTGCGAGTGCCAAATGGAAAATACATGTCGGCATGCTAGATATAAATTACTTGCTTCTATTTGAAATTCTCATTGCTTAAGTATAGTCTCATGTGCAATGATTTCGTGAATATGGCAGGCAAGGCGAGGTCATTGACGATATCATTAAAAAGGTATCGCAAATGATCATAACAAGAAAAAGAGATTTGCCCACCTACCTAGTTGGAATTGATGAGCCTATAGAAGCCATAGAGAAATTGTTGAGTTATCACGATACTAGTGATGTACGATTTATCATAATCCACGGGATAGGTGGCATTGGAAAGACAACTCTTGCCAAAGCAGTTTTCAACCGACTCTCTCCTCGATTTGAAAGTTACTCCTTTGTTTCAAACATCCGAGAATCATTTCCAAGTGGTGGCGTTGTAAAAATGCAAAGAAAATTATTAGCAGATCTTTTTGGTTTCCCACTTCCCGAAACCTTTGACTTTGAGGATGGGAACAATGTGATCAGAAACAGATTACCTAACAAACGAGTCCTACTTGTTTTCGATGACATTGATGAAAATGATCAATTTATGCAACTAGCAAAGCATTGTACTTTGTATGGTTCAGGGAGTAGGATCATTATTACAACCAGAGATAAGAGTGTTTTCCCTAAGATCAAGGCAGAAGGATCGGAGGAAATTTTCTTAACAGGGTATAGAAAATTTTCTTCATATGAAATGAAGGAAATGCATGTTGATCACGCTCTTCTACTTTTCAACAAACTTGCTTTCAACACGGATTCGGCTCCATTTGATCTTTATGATCTTTCAAGGGAAGTTGTTGCCCTCACCGAAGGACTTCCACTGGCTATTGAGGTGATAGGTTCACATCTTCGTACCATAAGTAAAGCAAAGTGGAAAAGCACACTGAAGAAGCTGAAGGAAATACCTCACGAAGAAGTCCAACGGAAGTTGAAGATAAGTTATGATGCACTTGGACATGAGGCGAAACAAATTTTTTTGGACATTGCATGCTTCTTTGTTAACAGGAAAATAACTAATGCAATGTATATGTGGGAAGCTTGTGACTTATTCCCGGAAGTTGAAATTGACGTCCTTATAAATAAGTCATTGATCAAAATTGTTGATCGTGATAGAATATGGATGCATGATCAATTGAGAAATCTTGGAAGGGAAATTGTTCGTCAAGAGAGCATCGGCAAACCTGGAGATCGAAGCAGATTGTGGTTTCTGGAGATGGCCTTGGACATAGTACGAGCTAAAAAGGTAAGTTCGAACAATGCTACTCCAATCCTTCCTGCACAGCTCCACGTCCAAGAGTTCATCTCTCTCGCACGTTGCCTTCTTCCTTTATTACTAGCTAAGAAGTCCGTGCTGTAGAAAAAACTTGTGAATTTATTATGCGTTTCCTTGAAAGAGAATTTGCTAATTATCTAATTCTTTTTCATCGATAAGTAGTGCATCCATTTTCAAAATTATTCAAATAGCGTAAAATTGGGTTTAAAGGACTATTTGACCTTTTCCATTACTTAATCATACCTATATAAATCATATTCTAACTTTGTAATTTTTCTGATTGATATATGCTGAGGTATTCTTTTTAATATAAAGTGGCAAAATCTATTTTTTTTTCCTATTTGGATAATGCACATTCGAACAAAAAGAAAACTGCTGTGAGTCACAAGAGTATTATGAAAAAGCTTTATTTTTTTAAAACAAGATTACTTTAGTAGTGTCCGGAAAAGCTAAAAGAATCCTATCTTCAAAAGTTTAATTCAAATGTAGAAAGTGGAGTTACAATTACTTCAACTCTCTATTCAGGTCTGAATATATCTAAAGTGGATATGTGACTCCCCAAAAAATCATAACTGTTCAAACCACCTCAAAGAATAGTGGAAAATTATCTTTTACACCAAAGTCTACAAACATCAACTCCACCAAAATACATCGCTAAACTATAATCACATAGTTAATACATATAAAAAAATAAATATCCATCTTTTCGCTGCCCCCTTTGCTAAAGTTAACTTCAGCCCTCAGGCTCGTTAATCCTACTCAGCATTAGCAAATCCGGTGAATAGGTCAGCTCACGGCAAAGTAAGAGGATTACTTACTACAACGATTTCAAAAAATGAAGAAATTTCAAAAATATATTTAATAACTATAGAGCTGAATTATTGAAACACTACGGTCATACTCCGCAAAAGGTCATAAACCCGAAACACTACAACGGCCATTTTTAAACCCCAAAGTTAACATGGACTCTAATTAAGCCGCAAAGCAGAATTATTCTTCTCGCAGTTATGAATTTCAACTTCAATTTGCATATTATGTAATTTTATAGGGAATAAAATAGTGGATACCTTTGACATTGGTAATGGTTGCTAAATTTGTTTTCCTATGGTTAGGGAACAGAAAACGTGGTAGCACTCACACTATGGAGATCGAGGCACAATTTTACGCGGGAAGACTTTGTGAATCTCATAAACGCAAGGTTTTTGGAATTGGATGGAGGGAACTTTTCTGGCAACTTTGATGATATTTTGCCAGAGCTAAGATGGCTTTCTTGGCGAAATTGTCCTCCAAATCTTCAAGCAAACAACTTTGTGTTGAATCACCTAGTTGTTCTGAAGCTTTCAGGCAATATCATCGCAGAAGAATGGAGTAGATGGTTCGAAATCATGGTAAAATTTCACCTGATTCATTTTTTTGGTCGCTCACCCGATTTATTTACTCTTTCAGCTAATTGTCTGCAATTATGATGACATGCACCTATTATGCAATATATACTGAGTTGTGACAATATTAAGTTGGTTGCTATTTTGTAGGTGCCGAGTAAATTGAAAGTTTTGTATCTCATGGGATCTAAATCATTAATCAAAACACCTCACTTCCATGAAGTTATGAGCTTGGAGAGAATGGTTCTGAAAGATTTCCCAAGGTTGGCCGAAATTGATCCCTCAATTGGTAAGCTGAAGCGGTTGATTTACTTGAAAATCAAATGGTGTCCGCATCTTAGAGAGTTGCCCAAGGAAATTGGTTGTCTAACTACATTGAGAGAGCTCATCTTGATTCATGGTTTTAGCGTTTGTTATTTGCCAGACTCGATCGGTAATTTGGGACAATTGTCAAGGTTAGTAATGGAGGATACAGGATTAGTACGACTTCCGATCACGATCAGATGGCTAGTGGCTCTCGAGTACATGTCTTTGGTGAATTGTACGAGTCTAAATGAGCTGCCGGATGCCGTTGGGAAGTTAAGGTGGTTGACTGAGTTGGATCTTTCTGGAACTACTATCGAGGAACTGCCTCCTTCGATTTGGAATCACCAACACCTAAAAATTCGGAAAAACAGTAGTAACATAAGAACACCACGAAGACTTAAAGATAAATTGGTGTTGACGAAAGTGCCTCTCCAAAGAGACACCCAAAAGTTGATGGATAATTATGATGCACTTGACTATGAGGCGAAACAAATTTTTCTGCATATTGCACGTTTCTTTATTGGCAAGAAAATAACTAATGCAATGTATATGTGGGAAGACTGCCCGAAGGTCCAAATTAATGACCTTATCAACAAGTCCTTTATCCCGGAAGTTCATCATGGTAAAATAGAGAGGGATCATGAGGTAGAACATCTTGGAAGGATACATGCTCTTCTAGAGAATATCCGAAATCCCGAAGGTCAAAGCAGATTGTGGTGCCCTGAGATGGCCTTACTTATAATACAAGCTAAAAAGGTAAGTACGTACAACACTATTTCATTCCTCCCTACGTCTAAGAGTTCATCTCCTTGCACATTCCTTTCTTTATTTATTACTAGCTAAGAAGCCCGTGCTATATAAATAATTGTTTTTCTAACATAACAGTCTTTGGGCTACCGTAAGAATAACTTTTTATTGCAAGTCACAAATTCTTGAAGGAGTGAACCCTACAACAATTTATAATTATTTATTAATTGATTTTTTGTGGTCCAAAATAGATTGTTATTTTCACAGTAAATCAAAGACCGTCATCTAATCATTTTTCTATAAAAAAAAACTTGTGAATTAATTATGTTTTCCTTAAAAGAGAAATATGCTAATTATCTGATTTTTCTCACGAACAAATAGTGCCTGAATTTTCCAAAGTATTTAAATAAGATTTTGAATACAATAGAAATTTTGTTAAAAAGCCATTTGAAATTTTCCATTAAATAATCATACCTATACAATTTATCTTTTCACTTTACAATTTTTCTGATTGATATATGAAGAGGTTTTTCATATAAAGTAGCAAAATCTATCTTGTTCTACCTAGATACTGCACATCGGAAACAAAACAAAAAATCTTAGGTTTTTTATGAACTGTTAAAAGAAGTATCTTTTTTTTTTAAAGGTTACGTTTGTAATGTCCGAAAAAGCTAAAAGAGTTCTCTCATAAAAAGTCTAATGCAAAGTGGCATCGTGCTTCCTTTATCTCTCTCTCTATATTACCGTGGATTATATTAGGAGCGGAAATGTGAAATTCACAACTCTTGAATCCAAACTCAAAACTAGAAAACTCCTTGGCCTAGATGGGAGTGAATAGATGATTTCAAGAAACTTGGCTAAATATTGCGCATTTGTAAGCATCAAGATTGATATAAGCATAATAACTGATATAAGCCGTAAATTGATATACACAGGAACAGGTTATACCAAGTAGTGTAGTACATTTCTGCCAAGTGGTAATGAATATCTGCAGAGTGATAGAGTATGTACTCGGAGCTTTATTTTAGTTCATCTTGGTGTAAACCTATGTTTACTCTCCCACATTAACATCCTACTAGTTTGATTCCACCAGTTATTTTTGAGTAGTTACGGTACTATGTGCCACTTATTCCCAAGCATTTCTTCCCAAAATTAGTGCTGCTTATACCCAAGAAAATTAATCTCACCATCTCACACCTAATCACAAACTGTAACATACACTTCTCAAGATGTTAGATTTCAGCATGCTCAAAAAGACAATGAACAAATGTAAAGCTTTCTCTGTGTTTGGATTTTTGCACTCTGGATTTCTCCCTATCTTAAACGTTTGGTTGATCTCTTTTTTATATTCCTCGGTATTCAATTTTTCTGTCGGATGATTTTCATGGGGATCAATCTCCAATTTTTTTGTTTTCTGGTCGGTAATCTCCAATTTGGCCGTTGGATGATTGTTAAGCATATCAAAATCACCTGTTGATGTCAATCAATCTGAGTTTTTTTGACGTAAGTACATCTGAGTTTTTGTAGATTTAATTGTCGATACATCAAATCTTTGGTTTCCAAAAACAGAGAGGCTTGAACTATGAAAAGTGACTCTTTTGCAGAATGGTTGCCAATCAATCCAAATATCACGAGTAATTGGTACCCTACATGGATAATCTTAATCAATCAACTTCTTCCAAATGGGAACATGTACTCGATTACTAGCCTTTAAAAGACAAGATAACATATCTCAAGATATTATCCCCTGAGCAGGGGACAAGGTGGTTCCAAGTAGTGTAATCGCTTCACTTACATTAGCTCTCCCCAGTTATATTCGACTTCCCAGTGATATTAGAATTCTACTTATATAAAGCTTTTGGCCATATCAAAATCCGGTTATATCAGATTTCCCTACTACACCCAATTGGATCTCATTAGGCACTTCGAGTATGATGGCTCTCCACCTTGGTACCTCCAAGTCTTTAGGAACTCCCCATTCTTCTACACTTGTTAACGTTGGTTCTTCTAGCTATTTCGAATCATTCACTTCTCACTTCTCCATCCAAGTTCCTTTTATGAGGATACTACCTAAGGCATAAACAATCCTTACATATATCAAGCTAGTAATGAATCATGGATTGTTTTTGTCAACACCAAAATATATTAGGGGTTTTCTCAGTAGCAAATATTGAATAAACAATCCTTCAAATCTCAAATAATACTAGAAAGTTATTGTTTTACACCGAAGTTAATAAAAATTAACTCCATCAAATTTCTCTGCTAAAATTATAATCATGAAGTTACACACATCAATCAAATTTAATATTAACAAATTATCCATGTTCCGCTGCGTGATTAAATTAACCCCAATCCCGAAGTTTCTCAATCCTACTCAACATTAGCAAAAAAATGTAAATAGGTCAGTTTCAATTATGAGAAAGCGGATTACCAACAAAGTAACAGACAACACTTCCATAGAACCAAATACAATCATTATTATTTTATACGTATTTAATGTAATAGAAATAATAGTTCGAAGAAATAATATGTACTTTTACAGGACATAAATACAATAATCAAGTATGCACAATGTCAAATAAAATATCAGCATTTAATGAATAATGGATCCAAACTCATTGCTCAAGTCAAGAGTATTTCTAAAAACCATGTCGGCCTTAATTAAGCCCCAAAAATCACATTCGCAGTAATTAAGCCACAAAATAGCATTAATCCGTGCACATTTATAAATTTCAATCTCAATTCAAAAGAAAAAAAACACAATAGTTCAAACTCATTAATTATTGATAGACAAAATAATTTCATTTTTACTTTATGTATAATGCACAAGAAATACATACAAGTGAAAGAGTGACTTCCCTCCTCAAATCAACTTTGACCAAAAAGCCGAACAAAAAAATCATTCTTCTCGGTATCCTAAACCATTCCTCTTTTCTTCTTTTTTGTTTTTAACTAGAAACCACAGCACTTCTTAGAAAGGTTTCCATCCGGAAGAGGTCGGATGCAAAATCAGATCAACCACAAACTCTTCCTTATCATGTGGAAGTCCAATTAGGGGCGTGTAAAACAGACCATCTAAATTGAGGACTACCCGGACTGGAATGGACCAGCCAATTCGGTGCGGTTCTTGAGAGTGCCGGTTTGGTTCTCGATTCCTAAAAATGGAACCGGTGTGTGGGTAGTCTGGTTCTTGATTTCAAAAGGGAATTGGACCGGACTAACTACATATACATTTTTTTAATTATTTCTTTAAAAAAATTAATAAAATGTGAAATAAATACTATGGTACCACAAGTTACAACACAATAACTCTTCACTCATCGTGGCTTCTGTCAATATCTTAAGATTTGCCACTCTCTCTCGTTATGCATAGCCATTCTTTAATTAAAAAAAAAAAGTGACCAATTTTATTGGACCATATCGGAATTGATAGTCCATTTCAACTCTTGGTCCTAGGACCAAACGGTCCCAATTTTGGGAACCGGTCGTCTTGGTCCGATTCTACTTTGGAATCGGACTGGACCGGGAACCGATCACTCCTAACTCTAATAGCCCTCCAATAATGTCCTTCTACCCACTAACAACCTTTGACCTAGGAAGCACCAACTATTCGGGAGTCTTTGTGTCGTGTTAGGCACTCCAACACGTATCCAATGCTCTCCAACACTCGGTCAACAAGTGTTGGATTTTTTGACACCTGGTCAACTCTCTCAACACCTTTTGACACTCGAATATGGAATTCCAACACGCGAGTTCAAAATTCCAACACGTGATTCCAACGCACACGAAGTCAATTTTAAAAATTTTCAATAAATGTAAAAAAACTAATAAAATAATAAAAATAATGAAGTGGGGAAGAAGAAAAATCGAGTATTTTTTTCTTTTTTGACTTTTACTTCCCATGACACATGATTTACCTCCTAAGTTTGTCTTTTTCTATTTTCTTTCAACACCCTTTGACACATAAGTCCAGAATATGAATTGCTTTTTTTTTTTGCCAAGTTTTATGGATAATTGGAATAAAGTTGAATTTGTCAAATTGAAATAATAAATGAAATTCACAAATGGTAGATTAATTTTTTTCATATAAATTTATTCCATGTTTTTTTATTATTTATTTATTTGTGAATTTGAATCAAATTAATTTGATTGAAATAATCATGAAAATGATAATTTATTATGTATATATAAAAATATAAATTTAATATAAAATGTGTCTTAACGTGTCGGAATTCTCTATTTTTTTAAAAATAACGTGTCGGCATGTCGTATCGTGTCGCGTGTCGTGTGTCGGTATCGATGCTACTTAGTCTTTGACTTCTTAAGAGACTCTATTTGTTTTGCATAAAATGAATAATTTCAAAAATATTTTCTTAAAAATAATCATTTATATCACTTAAAATGATTAGTCAATAAAATTTATTTTCATTACGTGCAATAATTTATGTCTAGATATTTTTTGTGTGTGATGAAAACATTTTTCATTCATTTATTTTTGTAAGTGATACAAGTAATTTTTTTTAAGGAAAAGTGAAATTATTTTGCCCATGGATAGCTTTATATATATATATATATATATCTGAGAAAAAAAGGTTGTTTAAGTTGCTGTGGTTTTGTTATTTATGCTAATGAGCGACCTACGTGACAATTTGACACTAAAAAAATTGAAATTTATAAGTGTGCACATATCAATTCCATTATGTGGCTTAATCACAACCCACAATGTAGTTCTTCGGCTTTATCACCTAGCGAAGTGAGATCCTGGCGTTCGACTCGACAAGGAGTCCCGATCCATAATGAATAGATATAATATTGATTTCTTTGAAATTTGATTTTTTTTTTAGCGTAATTGATGATTGTATTTTTGCTTTTATATAAAAATACATACTATTTTTTCGAACTATTATTTAGAATTACATCAAATTTGTGTACTATACTAATGATTGAAATTGATTCCAAGGAAGTTGTTAAGGCTACCGCAACAACCTAGATGGGAGCAAATAAATATAAAACTTTTTCCTCAAATGTTTGCCAGAATACTTTAGTAGAAAAAAAATCAGCTAAATCAACATGGATACTTCTATCAAAGAGATAAGTAAATCCGATAAAGAGATTTATGTCTTTGCAAGCAACCATACGGTAGAGTAATTCATAAATTAACATCCACCCTAAATTGTAATCACCTTGTGGGGTCAGTTAGAATCTTTATGTTAAGGGCTTGGCCCATGTGACACGGACAAGTCATTACAAGAAAAGAATAGGAAAAAATTAAGAAAAGGTATGTGGATGCACGGGTGATAGAAGCTATGTATGCTTGTGATAGTTGTAATGGTTATTAACTTTGTGTTCCTACTTGTCAGGGTACAGAAAATGTGGTAGCACTCACACTATAGAGAGCAAGACACAATTTTACATGAGAAAATTTTGTGAATCTAATGAACGTGAGATTTCTTGAATTGGATGGAGGGAACTTCGTTGGCAACTTTAAGGATATTTTGCCGGAGCTAAGATGGCTTTGTTGGCGAAATTGTCCTTCAAAACTTCAAGCAAACAACTTTGTGCTAAAACACCTAGTTGTTCTCAAGCTTTTAGGCGATTTCACATAAGGATGGAGCGGATGGGTCAAAATCATTGTACAATTTCACCCAATTCATTTACTCTTTCAATTAATTGTCTGAATATTTGATAACATGTGCCTATTTTGCAATGCATAAGAAGCCCTGACAGTATTAAGTTGGTTGTTTTGTAGGTGCCAAGTAAATTGAAAGTTTTGCATCTTGAGGGATCTGAGTCCCTCATCAAAACACCTTACTTCTCTGAATTTACGAGTTTGGAGAGATTGGCTCTAAAAGATTTCCCAAGGTTGGCGGAAATTGATCCCTCAATTGGTAAACTAGAGCAGTTGATTTTCTTGAAAATCAAATGGTGTCCACTTCTTAGAGAGTTGCCTGAGGAAATTGGTTGTCTGACTGCCCTAAGAGAGCTCATCTTGATCAAATGTTCTAGTGTTTGTTATTTGCCGGACTCAATTGGTAATCTAAGAGCTTTGTCAATGCTAGTAACGGTGGATACAGGCTTAGTGGAACTTCCAGAGGGAACCAAAAGGCTAGTGGATCGAAGCAATGCTCTCTTTAGAGTTTGGCAATTATTGGGGGCCTCTCCATAAGTCTCGGAGATTAA
Source organism: Corymbia calophylla (assembly GCA_014182845.1). Taxonomy (NCBI): domain Eukaryota; kingdom Viridiplantae; phylum Streptophyta; class Magnoliopsida; order Myrtales; family Myrtaceae; genus Corymbia; species Corymbia calophylla. The sequence goes on from CM024693.1 coordinate 23,468,081, forward strand.
AGGTTTCAGTCATAGTCCGCCTTCTCTGGAAAGTTTTGATCTGTTTCCACAGCTTTCCATTGCGATTTCAATGCCCTTTAAATGAGCGTTGTCCTATGGTGCAGATTGGTTCTCGGATGGAAAATCTGAAGATCTTAACCGAATCCTCGCTATCCCCCTCTCTGCTGCTAAAAGGTCCTTTGCTCAGAGAAAAAGAACTTCCAAGACTCTATCAGAATGTTCCACTTTTGGCATGATAAGGCCACTCAAGTCCAGGGTTCCACTTCTAGAAGAACATTCAAGAAATGCAGGCTTCGCCGACTGAGAAAAGCACACTGGGGTAGATTGAGAGACAAGAGGAAGCGGAATCTATCAGATCGGTTGTGTTTTAATGAGTACTTGGATAAGCGTTTGCTGATGTAATCGGGCTACTTCTATGCTTGCTGGTACAGTACAGTTTATGCCCGCATCCTAAAAACAAAGCTGGATTATTGCCACATAAGTGTTAGAACAGGAATTTGATTTCCTTGACGGCTCACATGATGTAAGAGCAAAAAGATCATCTGATGAGCGAATCCACCTTGGTCGTGAAGTGGTTATGAGAGTTCATCAATGTGGAAACACTTAACAGTGCAAGAAGCCTTTCAATTCTTCAAAGATATATTCATTTGCTTGTTCTGATTGAACCGCCAGAGAAGTCATCATCACAAGTAAGCCCGTCTTCTTATTGTCTCTAGCTTTTCACTGATTCCCTACCCACCCGAAAAATGGTAGTCTCATGAATCTGCTCTTCTGCCACATCATCTTGAGGTGAGGGTTCTTCTGTGGTACGAGGACATCATCTTGATTAACTCCCCCATCATCAAGGTTAGTGGTAGAGGTAATGCTTGCAGATCGATTAAGTTCTGGAATCTGACTTTGGCTTCTCCTTTTTTCACAAAATCATGATGTTCTTTTCCTCCCCGGATCCCACAACCTGTAACCAGATCCCAGTAGGATGCACTGTTTGGACTTCACATCAAGCTTTGACTTCTCATTGCACAGGATGCACGCTAATACTCTGCAGCTGAACACTCTCAAGTGCTTTTAAGACAGTTGTCACTGTCCAAACTCTTTTTGGTACTTCATCCCAATGAGTTGAAGGAGAAAGGTTGATCAAATCCACTGCAGTTTTCATTGCCTCACTCCAAAGGGTTTAGGGAGATTAGCATGAAAATTCGTGCATGGATTTTTCTCAAAAATGGTGCTGTTCTTTGGCTCTGCAACACCACCCTGCTGTGGAGCCTTCGGAGTGGTTTTCTCTAACCTGATACCATGATATCTCGCCGCTCTTACGGCTCAAGGAACATTTTCCACGGTCTTTGCTCATCTTATGGACCGAAGAAGACACGCTTCCGTTGGACAAGCTCGTGCTCATCTTGGGATAATAATAAATGCTTCCATCATGCAAGAACCAACTGCCTTCTGTCCCACAACGTAACCATTGGAAAGCATCCAGGTCGGATGACTAAGAAACCATGCACGAGCTGCTGCGGATCAACTTGTCTGACTGCATCAGCAATAAAAAGGCAAGATAAACAGACTCGACAGCTAGAACCAGTTGCGCTAAAACACAATGTCAGAAACTAATGCTCTTGAGCACACAAATTGATAAAGCAAGTTTCATTAGGTAAACTGCCAGAAGTACGCATACATTACAAAAGGATATGTATTCACTACAACAATATAAGTAGAATTTGTAATTGATCCCTGTCCAATAAAATTTGCACATCAGTTGCTTTGATAATGATGAGAAAAACTTGAATTTGGATTGTCGTCATTACTAAGCACAACTGCAGCTAGTGTTGAAGGAGTTGCCTAAGTTGAAATCAAAAGCTGTCGCTTATAAAATACTACCTTTCCCATAGGTGTTCAATTATGGAAATGGGTTTATGCTTGGGATTTGGCAAAGCGACGACCCTTTTGCATTGATCACTCACTCGTTGCTTTTTCCGATCTGCAATTAAGCTTTGAAAATGAGCCCCATTGACGAATGGCCCTACAGTTTCTAGTTTGCTTATCACAGAGAGACATCACAAGCAAGAAGAATATGCAGAGAAGATCCACATTACCCAATTCATCATTGAACAAAAATCGGACATTTATTGAACAATAGGATCTGAACTCAAGAATTGAACGAGTATAGAAACCCATTACCCGAATTTCTATTATGTTCATCATCATTATCTCTGCTCCTCAGATATACAAAACTGAACAAAGGTCGACAATCTCCAAGACAGAACACTGCTGTACAATGCAGTTTGACAAGAAAAAAAGACACATATGTTCATATTGACAGAGGCATTTCTGAATCTTCAAGAGCAAAAAAGACATTGGAATTATATCCATAGCTCTCTACATCTGAGCGTGTGGACTCCAGCTGCAGAATTGGCCGGGAACTGCATCAAGAAAAAAAAGCTGCAGAAATACCGGCCATATCAGCATTGAAAAGAAGAACAGTCAACAGACAGTAATCCATTAGTAAGAAAAGAAAGAAAAACAGTAAAAGAGATGATAAACTTGTGTCCTAAGTGCAGATTCCAATGATTTATACAGACATTAATTATTGCCCTCCAGGTATTAGGAGATATGAAACTAATTGGAGCCTGGAAAAGGACAAGTCCAGAAAAATTGCTCTGTTTTCATAACAAATGACGCCCTTTCGTTGATGTCGCTGGAGAAGTAAAAGCCGAGGTGACATTGGTAACTGCTGATGGAGCTTCTGCAGCTGCAGATCGGTTACGTCACAGCTGCCAATAGCATACATCACCATCAGCATAAAAGTTCACCTGCTTAATGCTCGAGTAACAATGTGCAAAAGAGTGAGTTCCAGAGTTTATGGATCAGAAAACAGTAAACGAAAGAAACAGAAATTCATGTAGAAAGAGAAATTACCTTCCTTCGCGAACGGCCTCAGTCATTTTACCCTTAGACTCTACAATAACCACAAAAGAAAAAAAGAAACCGTTAATGCACAAGGTCGTGACATGGAAGACCACTTACCATTTTGGTCTGTAGAAAAAGAATTAAGTCCTAAAGTGTTTGGCTAATGAAAAAAATGGTGCTTGTATGTTTCAAGTTAAGCTCTTCTCATCAGTATATGAGCTTTGGGCCAGTAACAAAGATCCGTTTCGTTATCGGAATCAGTGTTCAATGCTTCAATGTTTCAATTGATGTGGGTAGACATCGACACAGATTTACTCGATTCATCCATCATTGCAGATCAATTTGAGCAGAGAATTCCTGCTGCAACTAGGCTGCGATGAATTTCCTAGTAGCATCCAAACAAATGCCGATACAAATAAGGCCCTCTGCTGCAAGTAAAACGAGCTTTCGTCATGACTTCTATCTTTTTTTCATCAGAATCTAATCAAATTGTATGCGCTTGATTCTCCTAAGTTAAGCTTCTCCGACTTAGCACCAACCCAAACGCCTCTCATCAACACCGCCCCCTTTCAGCTCATAAATTACCTAAAACCAGAAGAACCCACGATCATAATCACATCGAAACAACATCGAAACTATCCAGTAGATCGCTCCAACAAGCCAGTCCACACACAAGACACACGGTAAAACCTGAAAATGCGCGATGAAATGCTTGACAGTGCTCCCACTTCCAAACAGAGACGAAGTCCGACGCATCCGCAGAGACGAGCCATGGATGCCGATGAAACTGAAACAACCACACAATCTGGTCGCCGCTAGGCCGAAACGCTCTCAGCCGCAACACATTTCAGATCGAAGAAGAAGCGACACAAGCTACACACTAAGGCTAGCGAAAACGAATTGTAGGAATTAAGCTTCGAAATTGGGCCCATTGACGAATAGAACAAAACACAGTAAAGGAAACCCACGCAGACATCATCGTCATCGCCAAGCAAGAAGAAGAGACGCAGAATTGAACGAAAAAATCGAATTTTTATTGATTAATCCTCTCTGAATTCAAGAATTGAATTGAACAAAACCCTAATTTCTATTCTGTTCATCATCTCTGCTCCTCGTATACCAAAAAAAGAAAAAACTAACAAAGATGGAGAATGTCCTCGAGACATTTATCCCTCGGGACAAAGCTGTAGATGTACGACAAACAAAGACACGTGTATTCATTCCTCTTCTTCACATGCGGACACCCAATTCTTCGAGTCCCGCAAAGACTGCATCGGCGCCCCAGCTTCCGCCGCCGACGGCAGAGCACTCCAAGAAACCCTTGCCGTCCTCCAAGAGATTAAGAAACTGGTCCGGATCAAACCCAGTATCCCCAATATCGGAGAGCGCAGGACTGCGCTCCGCCGCCAAATTTCCGCTGCCGCCGGCCGTGTCATCCGGCGAAGCCAAGAAACCCTCGCCATCTTCGAGGAGATTAAAAAAATCGTCCGGATCAAACCCAGTATCCCCAATATCGGAGAACGCAGGACTGGGCTCCGCCGCCAAATTTCCGCTGCCGCCGGCCGTGTCATCCGGCGAAGCCAAGAAATCCTCGCCGTCCTCGAGGAGATTGAGAAATACGTCCGGATCAAACCCAGGATCCCCAAGATCAGAGGAGAGCGGAGTGGGCTCCCCTGCAAAACTTCCACCGCCGCCAGCTGGGTTCTTCGGCGAAGCCAAGAAACGGTCGCCTTCCGTCGAGACGGCCGAAAGCGCTGGCCCTTGACCTTCGAGACTCTCGAATATCGAATCCATCTCCTCTTCAAAAACGGGAGGATAGCCGCCGCCGACCTGGACTCGTGAATCCTCTTCCAAAGCCTTCAGCTTTTTCCGCACACAATCGCGAACGGCTTCGTACTTCAGAATCAGGGACTCGAAGTCCTCCTCGGTTGTGCAAGCGTCCCACTCCGCTTGCATCCAGTCCTTCCACTCGGTCAGACCCATCGGCGGCATCACGTCGCCGTCGCGGAGGTAGTCGCCGATAACCTCATCGGCCGATGGGTCGCCGAAAGAACAGGGCTTTCCGGCAGGGGAGAAAACGACGACCGCGACGCGAGCGCCGCAGAGGCGGGAGAGTTCGGAGGCCTTATTGAAAAGGCCCTTGCGCCTCTTCGAGTACGTCACGAGCCGGGCTGCCGGATCGGTGATCCTCGCTATTTCCGTTCGCCGGCGCTTACCCATCAACGATCGCAAGTATCTGTTGCAGGTTTCTGGGTTTTCTTGAAGGGAGAAGAGAAGAGAGGGTTGTACTGTACGAGGTTGCAGGAGGGTTGTACGAGGTTGCAGGTTTCTGGGTGTTCTTGGAGAGAGGAGAGCGAGGGGTTTTGGAGTTGCAGACGGCGAGCGACGCGTGGGCGGGGAATATATCAACTTAAGCGCGTTTTCTTCATTTCAAATTTTTAGTAATACTCGAATTTTTCCTGATTTTATGTAAATTATGCAATTAAGCCCCTGAACTTTTTATTTCCATCGATTAAGTACCCTAATTTTCTGCGAGCAGTGATTTCTTCAATTGATTCCCCATACTATTAACACTCGATGTGCCAAAAATTAAATAAGATAATTACAGAAATCTCTTTAACTATATAATTGAATTTAGCATAAGATAAATTATAATTGATGTGACAACTATTATTTTTGTTTGTCTAGCATTTATTTTTCTAAATCTTTTTTTTCTTTTTCTTTTTTTTTTTTTTGGTGAACCCCGACCCCGCTAACAAATGTGGGTTTATATTTTTTTTTTGGGCCACACACGTGAAACCGCTTGTTACACGTGCCGCCACCACACACGTGAAACCGATGTCGGGAGTAAACCCCGCACGTGAAACCACCACACACGTCTTAGCCACCACACACGTGAAACTAGTTAAGTCACTCTATGACGAAGCTGGGATTCGAACTCTCGACCTTTTGCGAGAGGAAGAGAGCGCGAACCAATAATGCCACCCCTTTTGCGAGAGGAAGAGAGCGCGAACCAGCAACGCCACCCAAGTGGGTGGTATCTTTTTCTTCTTCTTTTTTCTTTTTAATCTCTTCAAAATTTGAAAATGGAAACACCTGTTAATAAATTATATGACAAGCTAAATTGCAATTTCCTTAATGGGTCAGCATTTTGTATATAATAGTTATGATAGTTGCAACATTTGATTATAGGAATAATAATTTAAAATATAAAGGACACTCTAAATAAAAATATAATACGTAGTTAAAAGGTTTGTTCATATGCATTAGATATAACAATGCTTAATGCTATGCTTTTTCTCTTCTCTTGGCTCAGTTGTATAGATAGGCATCCTCTAGTAGAACCATACGTAGACACCAATTTAGATTTCCTAATATCGTGGGAAGGTCAATTAATTAACAATGGTAAAATGATATAATGATCTCATTTGATTGCTTTTCATGATAATCAACATATGAATTGACATTAAATAGTAATATATATAATTTATGCACTATATTTTCCTCCACCCCTAACTAATGGTAGTTTAATTGACATCAAATAGTGTGTGTCTATATATCAAATGCTCTTGATATTAATGAGCCTATATTAATAATTATTATTCTCATGCATTTCACATTTCAAACTTTTATTTAATTTTGACATGCATTACTATAAATTATTTTAGCCCAATTTTTGAAATGAATAAATAAAAAAAACTTATTTTATTTGAATTTTGGAGTAAAATTCATAAGCGGGGACATAAATTGGATTTTTCTCCATCCCAAACTGTGGACAGAGAGTTATATAATAGGAAAGTTTCAGCAGTTAAAATAACCCTCTTCCCGCCACCAGAACACCAGTCCATCGATCATCACGTTCCATCTGTGGCTGATCCCTCGGAGAAAGCGCGCTGCCCTCAAGGCACGGGGAAGCATCGGCTCCGTCTGTGGCTCGTGGGTTTTGGCAACAGAGTGAAGATCCGATTCCCGTGCCGCCAAGATGTGTCTGCAGTCTGTGCAAGGAGAAGGGCGAGGAGTGGGTTTTTGTGGATCATCAAGACTTGATTGCAGAGTTCGTGGAACTTCGGTCTGAAGGCTCTGCCTTGATCGACGTTGCCAAAGGCTCTGACCGTCGTGCGGCGTTTGGCAGGTTGGGGGAAGGAACTTGCGGTTCTGAACGCCAGCGAGAAGCCCGGGATGGAAGGAGAAGAGCCGAGGAGTTCCTTCCAAGCGCCGGTCAAGAACGGGCATGAGCGGTGCTGTTCGACTGTGAGGACGACATGTGCGACCTGGACGTGATGATCGGCCTTATTCAATCGGGAAAATGATTTCTCCGGATAAAGCATGTCCCCAGCAGCCGATTGCCGGCCATTACGGGTACAAACAGCACTGGGGACTACTGGCGCCTTCTAAGATCAAGAGCAATAGAATAACTCTGTTTACTGGATCATGAAAATCAAAGAGCTAATCGACAATCTGTTCTGTAAATGAGTACCGGAAGTTCATCGACAAGAAAATGCAGCGGTAGTTTATACACAAGAAGTATATAGTTGCTTATTCCTGGTAGAGCATCACGTTTCAACGCTGAAGCTCCCATCCCATGAGCCCCCTCGTATCATTATCTTCCACAGAAGCAGAATGATCTAGTGACCCTGTTTTGCTGTATCTGCTGCTTTGTTTTGGATTCAAAAGATCAATTCCGTCGAACCTCCTTTTTATGACTGATGGGAGATTTGATTGTTGAAACAAAAGATTAGGTAAATTAATCTTGGTATCTCAATCATTGAACATGTTCCTTAATGAGTCTGCTTCTGTAGCAGTGTTCGTTCGTGATGCTTGCTCATTATTTCGTTGGTTGCATTCCACCTTTTAATTCTTCTTCTTTACCTTTCCATGCTTAATTTGCTGATAGTATCTGTTATCTGGCAAGGTGAAACGGACTTAGAGCCAACTACTCACCAATAACTCTTTGTAAATGTATTGGCACCCCTTTGGTTGCCTCAATGTGAAATTCTCTTTGCTCATTAAAAATAGAAAACCTGAACTGCTTCATCATCCTAAGTGCTGCCTTTTTAACTTGTGGTTTTTATTTTTTTCTCGGTAAGATTTCCACCATTCTGAAGCACCGTTCGGGAGTTCTGTGGTATTGTAAATGGGGATCAGTGGTCAAGCGCAGTTGCTCATTCTTAAAAATGGCCACTAGATACCTTCTACCTATTTCTAGAGAATCTCACATGGTCAATTCTTGTGCGGAAGAAAGAGACGAAAGCCTGTCCTTTTCTTTTTTCTATCACTTTGCATTTCAGTGATCTTCTGCATTGTATAGTCATTTCCCTGATAATCCCTTTTATTGTTTCAGTCAACTTCTGAAGGCAGCTATCAACTTCTGAAGGAAGCTATCTTCAGCAAAGAATGGTAACCATGCATCCTTTCAAGAACCCTCAGAGTTAGCTGATTATCAGTTATCTTTCTTATCTGGCTTTCCAATGGTACTATGGTATATGAGGCTCGGTCCCTTGATGCTCTGCAAAGTATAATCACTTGACATTTATAGGCATATCATTGGAATGTTCGAGCTGAATAATCTGTACGTTTTTTATATATCAAAGATTGTATTTTTTCTACTTTCCAAGTCTTAAATTATAGATTATGAATGCAAGATGATTATAATTGCAATTCTCCTTTCTTTCTCCATTCCCTTTCTTTGCATAAGGAAATACAGTCGACTGGTTCTCCTTGATATTGATGACACATGTCGTACGAATGCCTTACTCATGATAATTTGCTTGGGGCATTTAAGTGGTGTTTTGGCTTGTCAGTGATCTGGTTGTAGCATCACCCGTGGAACATCACTTTTTGTATGTTGATGATCTACCATCTCCTGAGAAGGTATCTATAAATGTTTCAGTCTTTGACATCCGTTACAAAATTTGGAAGTTCATGCATTTGCCATTGTCTGTATGGGCAGGAAGAAGCCAAGTATCTCAGCCATATTTGGATGCCTTTGGTGATGAGTATGCAGTTTGTCGTCAAGGTATGTGCAATTTTTACCGGATAGACTTGATTAATCAACAAGTGGGGTTGTGTTTCCAGCTTGAATAATCCCTCATCATACTAGACACGATTGACGTTCTAATTATGCCATTACCCGTTCGTGTACCCCTTTACCTGCATGTCATTCAAGGTCGGGGCTGTACAATCTTGAAGCTGTTTAACTCTTCAGAGTTCGATCATTTTATTTATTGATGGGCTGGTATCCGATCGTTCACATGCATGCCGTGGGACTTGAGAAAGCACAAAATGGTAACATATTGTACACTTTCAAACAGGAACAAGACACAGCATGGTTGCCAACTGCATTTTAGCTGACAGGATGGTAAAACTTGCCTGAAAGGCAACTTTAGAATTTGAATATGAATTAGTAGGCTTTCCCAGTTCGATGATGATACATGCAATCCTGCTCGTTTTATGTCCTGACAAGTGGAAGCTTATCATGATGTTGTTTAAAGTTGTTCTTATACCTCATTGTCCTCACATTCACTTGCAGTTCCCTTTTCATTGGATTCTTATGATTTCTATATCTTGTTATCCTGCCAGGTGTTCTGCTAATGACTGAATTCATACTTTCAGGCACGGCATTTTCCCCCTCGCGGAAATGCATGAATCATTTCCCTCCTTCCTAATCCCAAAGCTTTTAAAAGAGGAGGCATAAGTAATATGGTGCACATTTTGTTCTCAATGGTGACGTCATCAACTTTTAGTAACGCTGGGGATGTAAAGGTTGATTTTCAAAAATGGTTTACAAAGCAATGTGGCAGACCGTATAATGTGCAATGTATAAGCGCCCCATCAGAATTTGGCGGACTATTTTTCAAAATAGTCTCTGTATTTGTAGCATTCTTGCCTCTTTTTTTTCCTTGGCATGGTTTAAGATTTTAGCTCCTTTTTAGCTTCTACTTTACGTTATTCAAAATTACTGAGATTACCCTTCAATATAATTGAGCCGATGGGTCCCTTTTGACGACCCTTGAAGATCAACTGCTCTTCTAGCTCTTAGATACAAATTTTACCAGTATCTTAAGTAGTATCGACACGCACTGCAACATGATACGACAAGCCGAAACGTCATTTATCTAAAAAGAGAGAATTCTGACACGTTGTATATTAAATATATATTTTTATATATACATGATAAATTATCATTTTTATAATTATTTTAATCAAATTAATTTGATTCCAATTCACAAATAAATAGATATTAAAAAAGAGAGTCTAGAATGAATTTATACTAAAAATATTAATCCACCATTTGTTAATATCATCCATGATTTCAATTTGACAAATTAAACAACATTCTATTCTAATAATCCATAAAACTTGAAGGTAAAAAAGCAAGCAATCCACATTATGGACTCATGTGTTAAAAGAAAAGAGAAGAAAAACTTGGGAGGAGGATTATGTGTCACGGGAAGTGAAAGTTAGAAGAGAAGAAAAGACTAAGTTTTTTTCTTTTCCCCATTATTATTTTTATTGCTAATTATTTTTTACATATTTACCTTTTGACTCCTATTTATGAAAATTTTTAAAATTGATTCTGTGCATGTCGGAATTGAGTGTCGAAAATCCAAACTTGCATCTTGGACCATGTTAAGAGAGTTGATCACGTGTCGAATTTTCTAACACTTATCAACCGTGTATCGGAGTGTCCGACACAATGCAAAAACTCCTAGAGAGTGTTACTCTTTCGTACATAAATGATGATTTAGCCTTTAAAAGGGGAGGTAGGCATGGCTTGCGGACTGTGGTTGCATGTGCAAGTGGTCGAAGTGCCAACAAAAATCTCAATAGACACTAATGCCGAAGTTTGCATTTAATGTTTCACTCACACCGCATATTATTGTTTAAGGGTTTAATGAATGGAGTTACATTTGATTGGTAGATATAAGCTTTTCATTAACTTCCCGCAAAAGATATTTTAAAAATCCAGCATATTTCCGGTAAAAATAAAAGCATAAGAAGGAAAGAGAACATCAAGAAAAGAAACAGAACTAAGGCAGGTTTCTTTCAGAATAAATGACAAGATGACCTGGGGAAAGAACTTTCTATGGAAAGAGAGCGGAAGTTGCTAATTATCTAAAAAGTACCTTGCAGATTGATGATGCTTGGTTGCAAGGCTCAAGCCTGACTAGATTGGTGACGCTCATGTATCGCTAGATGACAGCGAGGCTTGAGCCTCACCTATGGCTAGTCGCAAGCCATAGACTAAAGAAAAAAGAATAGAGAATAAAAGGAAAGGAAAAATAAGAAAAATAAGAAGAAAATGATTTTTTTAATAATAATTATTAAAAATTATTTTAAAATGTTCACATCAGCACCAATGACGCCACGTAAAATGGCCGGTGTCCATGTCATCGATTTCCGATCTAAATTGACTAGATGCATCAAATTAGCATCAATTTGAAAAGGTTTAGCATTAAGTGGTCTAATTAAAAAGTTTATGACTAAATTGGTATTAATACAATATGTTTAGGATCTTTTTGGCTTTTGTGAATTGATTATGTTTTTCCCTAAGAGAGCAATTTGATAATTATCTGATTTTTTTCACCGATAAAAGTGCACCCATTTTTCACTTTTTTAGGTAAAATAAAAGTATCTGAGAACAATAGAAATTGGGTTTAAAAGATTATTCGAAATTTTTCAGTACATAATTTTACCTATCCAGCGTATCTTTGAACTTTACTAATTTTTCGATTGATATTTAATATCTTAGATAATGCCAAACACTTCAAGCATCAAAAAGTTGGATCTCGAGAGTACAATTAAAAACTATTTTTAAAAGGTTACTTTGTGCTGGATCAACTAGTTATTCTCAAGCTCAAATCCAAGATGACTTAAACCCCAAATATTGGGAAATTATTCTTTTGAAATCACCATGGAAGAATGGAGCCAAAAATGGAAAAGAATATCTACACTTCCATTGCATAGCCCTAAATCATTTCCTCGAGTACAATTTCACATGAATTAAATTTAGTCTTTCAGTTAATTGTCTGCATGTGATTTAATAAAATTATATTTTTTCATCATAAAACAAAGAATGTGGTAGCGATAGGCACCTATTTTGCAATGCATAGTAGGTCTTGAAAACATTATTAAGTTGGTTGAAGAATATTTTGTCTTTGAGTTCTTGTCTTTGGTGAATTTTGTATAGTAGGTCTTGAGTCTAAACTTGTTGCCGGATGCTATTGGGGAGTTGAAGTCAACGACTCAGTTAGATCTATTTGGGACAACGATCGAGGAACTACCCGATTCGATTTGGAAACTCGAAAATCTGACATCACGGGCAAGCAGTAGTAGGATAGGCTCACTACTGATGAGGTTGTTGCCTCTCTTGGAAGGTATGGACTCTCGGAGGTATATCCTCGGAGATTCCTCCCTCTGAGACTCGGAGACTATCCACAGTGGAGATCCCTTTTCACGAGTAAAAGAGAACTGCAGCGATGAGCATGACCTTTTCAGGAAGGTCCTTTCTCCTAGTCTTGCGGTCTACCACTCAGCTGCTGAAGGGTCCTTGGTCCAGTGAAAACTTCAAGACTCCATTAGAATATACGACTTTGGCATGAGAAGGCTACTCAAATCCAGGGTGACATTGAAACAGGGTGATACTCGTTACTTCTGTTTGCTATCTTCTTTTTCTCAATGATCTTATAGCATAGATTGCTTCAAATGGTGAACTGTGATTCTACCTGATAATTGACGGTCATTCCTGTAGGGTTTTTGCATGCGGATTACTAGAACTTACCAAATTGTGAGGGACATCATCCCCTTTAATTCTGAAAGCTGCACTCTGTATGTCTTGGAGAGTTTTACCCTCGCTTTTATGTCACTGTTGATGCTTTATTTCAATTCGTAAGTCAGCATACAAATATTGCACAACCCTACTAATTTTTGGACGGACTAGCCCTGATTACAAGCCTATAGTCATCGCACAATGTCTCACCGTTGGAAAAAGAAAAAAGAACCGTGATGCAACCATGTCACGCCATGCGATGTTATTTAATACCGCGTGACAACGAATACTGCTATAATCTAATAATCAAGCAAACGATGCAAAGCCTCCTGGGCTAAAATATGCCTCGGACATTTCAGCATCAGAAATATGCCTCGGACATTTCAGCATCAGAAAACCTAGAGGAAACAGCAAAGCTCTCTGTTCTCTCGCTCTTCTCACTGAATTCGCCTCTCTTTCTCTCTCTCTGGTTTCACTCTTCGAGTCGCAACACTCACCTGAGACTTTCCTCCCGACCAGGTACACGTCGCACGTGCTGCCCTCGGCTGAGGACGCGCACGCGAGGACCAGCACGCTCCTGGAGGGTTCCTCCTGCGATCGGATCCCTTGCCGTCACCAGGTTCGGATCCTCGACATGGGTGAATTGCTCAAGTATTAGGGTCGGCCGAGGCTTCGATGAGCGACCATAAGCGGAAAAAAAGAGAGTGGAAGTCGCTACTCTTCTTGATCGTGCCTCTCTGGCTGTAGAAATCAACTCAAGCACCGCCACAAAAGAGAAGTCACCCGTAGTAGCATCGATCTGTGTGGTTAAATGGCGAACCAAGAGGCCAACTCAGGAGCTGCAACAGGCGGCGACTATGATGTGTTCTTGAGCTTTCGAGGACCCGACACTCGCAAGACATTCGCAGATTGCCTCTATGAGTTCATGAAAGACAGGGGAATCTGCATTTTCAGGGATGATGAAGAGTTACGGCCGGGCGAAGAGATCTCGGAGATCTTGCGAGCAGTAGAAAACTCCCAAATATACATTCCTATTTTCTCAAAAAACTATGTTTCGAGTAGATGGTGCCTCCAAGAGCTGAAATGCATGGTGGAGAGCCATGGCCATTCCCCGGGAAAACAGATACTACCCATCTTTTACGATGTGGAGCCCGAGGATGTTAAGCTTGAAACGGAGTTGTACAAAAGCGCCCTAACAAAGCATGAGGAGGAGCTTGGCTGCACTGAAGTGAAGCCATGGAAGGAGGCTTTGACCACGGTGGCTAGATTCAAGGGATGGCATATAAAAGATCAAAGGTATGGACACCACCTTCTTTTATTTATCTATTTATTCATTTGTTGGCCCTGCCGGTTGGGTATTAGAAGAGGAGTGCCCACAAGCACACGGGTTTGTTTATATCATTTTCTACTAAGACTATCTACATGCTGATAAAATCCCAAAGTAAAACGCTAGCTAGTGATTGGTTCAAAGGCGATATATCTGCTATCCAAATTGTTTAGATAAACTCTTTGGGGGCGACACTCGCCATCCCTTTTTCAGAAACGTTATTCGGGATTTGTGGAATGAGCGATTTATGTACATTTGTTGCGAGTGCCAAATGGAAAATACATGTCGGCATGCTAGATATAAATTACTTGCTTCTATTTGAAATTCTCATTGCTTAAGTATAGTCTCATGTGCAATGATTTCGTGAATATGGTAGGCACGGCGAGGTCATGGCCGATATCTGTAAAAAGGTATCGCAAATGATCATAACAAGAAAAAGAGATTTGCCCACCTACCTAGTTGGAATTGATGATCTTAAAGAAGACATAGAGAAATTGTTGAATTATCACGATACTAATGATGTACGATTTATCATAATCCACGGGATGGGTGGCATTGGAAAGACAACTCTTGCTAAGGCAGTTTTCAACCAACTCTATGCTCAATTTGACAGTTGCTCCTTTGTTTTAAACATCCGAGAATCATTTCCAAGTAGTGGTGTTGTAAAAATGCAAAGAAAATTATTAGCAGATCTTTTTAATTTCCCACTTCCTGAAACCTTTGACTTTGACGAGGGGAACAATGTGATCAGAAACAGATTACGTAACAAGCGAGTCCTACTTGTTTTCGATGACATTGATGAAAATGATCAATTTATGCAACTAGTGAAGCATTGTACTTGGTGTCGTCAAGGGAGTAGGATCATTATTACAACCAGAGATAAGAGTGGTTTCCCTAAAATCAAGGTGGAAGGATTGGAGGAAATTTTCTCAACAGGGTATAGAAAAAAAATTTCATACGAAATGAAGGAAATGCATTTTGATCACGCTCTTCTACTTTTCAATAAACTTGCTTTCAACAAAGATTCGGCTCCATCTGATCTTTATGATCTTTCAAGGGAAGTTGTTGCCCTCACCGGAGGACTTCCACTGGCTATTGAGGTGATAGGTTTACATCTTTGTACCATAAGTAAAGAAAAGTGGGAAAGCACACTGAAGAATCTGAAGAAAATACCTCGCGAAGAAGTCCAACGGAAGTTGAAGATAAGTTTTGATGCACTTGGACATGAGGCGAAAGAAATTTTTTTGGACATGGCGTGCTTCTTTGTTAACAAGAAAATAACTAATGCAATGTATATGTGGGAAGCCTGTGACTTATTCCCGGAAGTCGAAATTGACGTCCTAATTAATAAGTCATTGATCAAAATTGTTGATCGTGATAGAATATGGATGCATGATCAATTGAGAGATCTTGGAAGGGAAATTGTTCGTCAAGACGGCATCAGCAAACCTGGAGATCGAAGCAGATTGTGGTTTTTGGAGATGGCCTTGGACATAGTACGAGCTAAAAAGGTAAGTTCGAACAATGCTATTTCATTCCTTCCTGCACAACTCCGCGTCCAAGAGTTCATCTCTCTCGCACGTTGCCTTCTTCCTTTATTACTAGCTAAGAAGTCCGTGCTGTAGAAAAAACTTGTGAATTTATTATGCGTTTCCTTGAAAGAGAATTTGCTAATTATCTGATTCTTTTTCACCGATAAGTAGTGCATCCATTTTCAAAATTATTCAAATAGCATAAAATTGGGTTTAAAGGACTATTTGAGCTTTTCCATTACTTAATCATACCTACATAAATCATATTCTAACTTTGTAATTTTTCTGATTGATATATGCTGAGGTATTCTTTTTAATATAAAGTGGCAAAATCTATCTTTATTTATTTATTTATTTGGATAATGCACATTTAAACAAAAAGAAAACTGCTGAGTCACGAGATTATTATGAAAAAGTTTTTATTTTTTTAAAGATTACTTTAGTAGTGTCTGGAAAAGCTAAAAGAATCCTATCTTCAAAAGTTTAATTCAAATGTAGCAAGTGGAGTTACAATTACTTCAACTCTCTATTAAGGTCTGTGAATATATCTAAAGTGGATATGTGACTCCCCAAAAAATCATAATTGTTCAAACCACCTCAAAGAATAGTGGAAAATTATCTTTTACACCAAAGTCTACAAACATCAACTCCACCAAAATACATCGCTAAACTATAATCACAAAGTTAATAAATATTAAAAAAAAAATCTATTTTTCGCTGCCCCCTTCGCTAAAATTAACTTCATCACTCAGGCTCCTTAATCCTACTCAACATTAGCAAATCCGGTAAATAGGTCAGCTCACGGCCAAGTAAGAGGATTACTTACTACAACGATTTCAAAAAATGAAGAAATATCGAATTTTAAAAAACCAAAATTATATTTAATAACTATAGAGCTGAATTATTGAAACACTACGGTCATACTCCGCAAAAGGTCATAAAGCCGAAACACTACGACGGCCATTTTTAAACCCCAAAGTTAACATGGACTCTAATTAAGCCACAAAGCAGAATTATTCTTCTCGCAGTTATGAATTTCAACTTCAATTTGCATAGTATGTAATTACATAGGGAATAAAATAGTGGATACCTTAGACATTGGTAATGGTTGCTAAATTTGTTTTCCTATGGTTAGGGAACAAAAAACGTGGTAGCACTCACACCACGGAGGTCGAGGCACAATTTTACACGAGAAGACTTTGTGAATCTCATAAACGCAAGGTTTTTGGAATTGGATGGAGGGAACTTTGCTGGCAACTTTGATGATATTTTGCCAGAGCTAAGATGGCTTTCTTGGCGAAATTGTCCTCCAAATCTTCAAGCAAACAACTTTGTGTTGAATCACCTAGTTGTTCTGAAGCTTTCAGGCAATATCATCGCAGAAGAATGGGGCAAATGGGTCGAAATCATGGTAAAATTTCACCCGATTTATTTACTCTTTCAGCTAATTGTCTGAAATAATGATGACATGCACCTATTATGCAATAAATACTGAGTCGTGACAATATTAAGTTGGTTGCTATTTTGCAGGTGCCAAGTAAATTGAAAATTTTGTATCTCGTGGGATCTAAATCATTAATCAAAACACCTCATTTCCATGAAGTTATGAGCTTGGAGAGACTGGTTCTGAAAGATTTCCCAAGGTTGGCCGAAATTGATCCCTCGATTGGTAAGCTGAAGCGGTTGATTTACTTGAAAATCAATTGGTGTCCGCATCTTAGAGAGTTGCCCAGGGAAATCGGTTGTCTAACTACATTGAGAGAGCTCATCTTGATTCATGGTTTTAGCATTCGTTATTTGCCAGAATCGATCGGTAAACTGGGACAATTGTGAAGGTTAGTAATGGAGGATACAGGATTAGTACGACTTCCTATCACGATCAGAAGGCTAGTGGCTCTCGAGTACATGTCTTTGGTGAATTGTACGAGTCTAAATGAGCTGCCGGATGCTGTTGGGAAGTTAAGGTGGTTGACTGAGTTGGATCTTTCTGGAACTACTATCAAGAAACTACCTCTTTCGATTTGGAACCACCAATACCTAGCAATTCGGAAAAGCAGTAGTAACATAAGAACACCACGAAGACTTAAAGATGAATCAGTGTTGGACCCCGCAACGTTGTATTGGACGAAAGTGCATCTCCAAAGAGACGCCGAAAAGTTGATGGATATTTATGATGCACTTGACTGCAAGGCCAAACAAATTTTTCTGGATATTGCATGTTTCTTTATTGGCAAGAAAATAATTAATGCAATGTATATGTGGGAAGACTGTCACTTTTGCCCGAAGGTCCAAATTAATGACCTTATCTACAAGTCCTTTGTCCTGAAAGTTTATCATGGTAAAGTAATGAGGGATACTAAGGTAGAATATCTCAGAAGAGAAATTGTTCGTCAAGAGAATATCCGAAATCCTGGAGGTCGAAGCAGATTGTGTTGCCCTAAGATGGCCTTAAATATAATACGAGCTAAAAAGGTAAGTAAGTACAACACTATTTCTTTCCTCCCTACTCTTCTATGTGTCTAAGAGTTCATCTCCTCGCACATTCCTTTCTTTATTTATTAGTCCGTGCTATATAAATAAGCATTTTGATAACATAATAGTATTTGGGGTACTATAAGAATAAATTTTTGTCGCAAGTCACAAATTCTTGAAGAAGTGGACTCTATAACAATTTATAATTATTTATTAATTGATTTTTGTGGTCCAAAATAAATTGTTATTTTCATAGTAAATCAAAGACCGTCGTCTAATCATTTTTCTATAAAAAAAATCGTGAATTAATTATGTTTTCCTTAAAAGAAAAATATGCTAATTACCTGATTTTTCTCACCAATAAATAGTGCCTAAAATTTTCAAAGTATTTAAATAAGATTCTGAATACAATAGAAATTTTGTTAAAAAGCCATTTGAAATTTTCCATTAAATAATCATACCTATACAATTTATCTTTTCACTTTACAATTTTTCTGATTGACATATGAAGAGGTTTTTCATATAAAGTAGCAAAATCTATCTTGTTCTACCTAGACACTGCACATCGGAAACAAAACAAAAAATCTTAGGTTTTTTATGAACTGTTAAAAAAAGTATCTTTTTTTTTAAAGGTTACATTTGTAATGTCCGAAAAAGCTAAAAGAGTTCTCTCATAGAAGTCTAATGCAAAGTGGCATCATGCTTCCTTTATCTCTCTCTATATTACCATGAATTATATTAGGAGCGTAAATGTGAAATTCACAACTCTTGAATCCAAACTCAAAACTACAAAACTCCTTGGCCTAAAGGGGAGTGAATAGATGATTTCAAGAAACTTGACTAAATATTGTAAATTTGTAAGCATCAAGATCGATTTAAGCATAATAACTTATATAAGCCATAAGTTGATATATGCAGGAACAAGTTATACCAAGTAGTGCAATGCGCTTCTATCAAGCAGTAATGAATATCTGCAGAGTGATAGAGGATAATGTACTTGGAGCTTTATTTTAGTTCATCTTAGTGTAAACCTATGTTTACTCTCCCACATTAACATTCTACTAGTTTGATTCCACCAGATATTTTTAAGTAGTTACGGTAGTATGTGCCACTTATTCTCAAGCATTTCTCCCCAAATTAGTGCTGCTTATACCCAAGCAAATTAATCTCACTATCTCACACCTAATCATAAACTATAACACACACTTCTCAAGAGGTTGGATTTCAGCATGCTCGAAAAGACAATGAACAAATGTAAAGTAGATATAGTATTGATTTCTTTGAAATTTAATTTTTTTTAGCGTAATTGATGATTGTATTTATGCTTTTATATAAAAATACATACTATTTTTTCGAAGTATTGTTTAGAATTATATCAAATTTGTGTACTATACTAATGATTGAATTGGATTCCAAGGAAGTTGTTAAAGCTACCGCAACAACCTAGATGGGAGTAAATAAATATAAAACTTTTACCTCAAATGTTTGCCAGAATACTTTAGTAGACAAAAAAATCAACTAAATCAATATGGATACTTCTATCAAATAGATAGTAAATCCGATAAAGAGATTTAAGTCTTTAAAAGCAACCATATAGTATAATAATTCATAAATTAACATCCACCCTAAATCGCAATCACCTTGTGTGGTTAGTTAGAATTTTTATGTTAAGGGCTTGGCCCATGTGACAAGGACAAGTTATTACAAGAAAAGAACTGGAAAAAAAAAAAAAAGGAGGTATGTGGATGCACGGGTGATAGAAGCTACGTATGCTTGCGATACTTGTAGTGGTTATTAACTTTGTGTTCCTACTTGTCAGGGTACAGAAAATGTGGTAGCACTCACACTAAGGAGAGCAAGACACAATTTTACACGAGAAAATTTTGTGAATCTAATGAATGTGAGATTTCTTGAATTGGATGGAGGGAACTTCGTTGGCAACTTTAAGGATATTTTGCCCGAGATAAGATGGCTTTGTTCGCAAAATTGTCCTCTGAAACTTCAAGCAAACAACTGTGTACTAAATCACCTAGTTGTTCTCAAGCTTTCAGGCAACAACATCACAGAAGAATGGAGCAGATGGGTCGAAATCATCGTACAATTTCACCCAATTCATTTACTCTTTCAATTAATTGTCTGAATATTTGATAACATGTGCCTATTTTGCAATGCATAAGAAGCCTAACAGTATTAAGTTGGTTGTTGTTTTGTAGGTGCCAAGTAAATTGAAAGTTTTGCATCTTGAGGGATCTAAGTCCCTCGTCAAAACACCTCGCTTCTCTGAATTTGCGATTTTGAAGAGATTGGTTCTAAAAGATTTCCCAAGGTTGGCGGAAATTGATCCCTCGATTGGTAAACTAGAGCAGTTGATTTACTTGAAAATCAAATGGTGTCCACTTCTTAGAGAGTTGCCTGAGGAAATTGGTTGTCTGACTGCCCTAAGAGAGCTCATCTTGATCCAATGTTTTAGCGTTCGTTATTTGCCGTACTCAATTGGTAATCTAAGAGCCTTGTCAATGCTAGTAATGGTGGGTACAGGATTAGTGGAACTTCCTGAGATAACCAAAAGGCAAGTGGATCAAAGCAATGCTCATATTAGATTTCAGAAATATTGGACGCCTCTCCATAAGTCTCGGAGATCAAAGGTTTCAGTCATAGTACGCCTTCTCTGGAAAGTTTTGATTTGTTTCCACAGCTTTCATTGCGATTTCAATGCCCTTTAAATGAGCGTTGTCCTATGGTGCAGATTGGTTCTCGGATGGAAAAATCTGCAGATCTTAACCGAATCCTCGCTATCCCCCTCTCTGCTGCTGAAAGGTCCTTTGCTCAGAGAAAAAGAACTTCCAAGACCCCATCAGAATGTTCCACTTTTGGCATGAGAAGGCCACTCAAGTCCAGGGTTCTACGTCTAGAAGAAGCTTCAAGAAATGCAGGCTTCGCCGACTGAGAAAAGCAAACTGGGGTAGATTGAGAGACGAGAGGAAGTGGAATCTATCAGATCGGTTGTGTTTTAATGAATACTTAGATAAGCGTTTGCTGATGTATTCGGGCTACTTCTATGCTTGCTGGTACAGTACAGTTTATGCCCGCTTCCTAAAAACAGAGCTGGATCATTGCCACATAAGTGTTAGAACAGGGTTTTGATTTCCTTGACGGCCCACATGATGTAAGAGCAAAAAGATCATCTGATAAGCGAATTCACCTTAGTCGTGAAGTGGTTATGAGAGTTCATCGATGTAGAAACGCTAACAGTGCAAGAAGCCTATCAATTCTTCTAAGATATATACATTTGCTTGTTCTAATTGATCCGCCAGAGAGGTAAGCCTGTCTTCTTCTCGTCTCTGGCTTTTCACTGATTCCCTACCCACCCGAAAAAAGGTAGTCTCATGAATCTGCTCTCCTGCTGCATCATCTTGACATGCGGGTTCTTCTGTGGTAGGAGGACATCATCTTGGTCAACTCCCCCATCATCAAGGTTAGTGGTAGAGGTAATGCTTGCAGATCAATTGAGTTCTGAATCAACAGGAGGAAAAAAGACGTGGAAAGCAAAACTGACAATGGGCAATAGATACCATCGACAACTATAACAAATGATCACACAATACCAGTTTCAGTTTTTTGCAACAAAATTGTCCAGACAGTGAAGTCAACTGGACTTGCACTATCCACTGACTTGTTCCCTCAAACGTGTTTACCTTAGCCTCTACAAGAGCCCCCAAAAGAAAACAGAGATCATTAATGCAGAAGTTCATTGTACAGAAGACACCAACCAACTGGTCTGTAGAAAAAGAATTAAGTCTGAAAGTGTTTGGCCAATGAATAAAATTGTGCTTGTATGCTCTTTAAGTTAAAGCTCTTCTCGTGAGTATACAAGCTTCAGGCCAGAAACATAGATCTGTTTCATCACCGGAATCAGTATTCGATACATTTCAATCGACATGGCTAGACATCAATACAGATTTACCCAATTCATCAATCATATGCACAATAATTTCATTAGCGAATTCCTGCTGCTACTAAGCTATGACTAATTTCCAAGTAGCATCCAAACAAATGCCCATATAAAGAATCCCATCTGCTGCAACTAAAATGAGCTTTCATCATGACTCACTTCCTATATTTTTTATCAGAATCTACTCAAAATGTATGCGCCTGATTTCCCTTTGGCAAGCTTCTCCAACTTAGCACCAACGAAACTCCTCTCATCCACACCGACCAGTTTCAGCTCATAAATTACCTAAAATCAGAACAACCCATGATCATCATCACATCCAGCAACATCGAAATTATCAAGTAGACCGCTCCAATGAGGCAGTCCACACACGACACACACATAGTAAAATGCGAAAATGCACAATGAGCTACTTGACGACACTCCCAATTCCAAACGGACCAAGTCCGGCACATCCATGGTGATGAGCCATTGATGCATCAGATGCAACTGAATCTTCTCTATCTTGTCGTCACTCAGCAAACTCTCTCAGCACAGCATTTCAGGTCGAAGAAGACGTAAGACAAGCTACACTAAAGCTAACCAAAATTGGAATGGAGCCACGACGCATGCCCAGTCTTCATTTCCATCTTGACTCCCCTTTGAACCCTGTCTGCCCAGCACATCTGAAGCAACATTTAGGACAAAAAGGCTGATTATTTTAGAAGTTCAACTGAAGAGTAATATCAAAGAGACTTGTGAAGAGAACATGAAATGGCATTACACTAACGAAACTCTCAGTAACAGGGAAAAGCCAAGCACCTGTAGAAGGCTAGAAGCCAAATGAAAATACTGACCAGCAGCTGGCAAGAAAAAATATATATATCGAAGATGCAGGGGAAAGACGACTGACTGAGCATAAAGTGCTAGCCTCCTAGGCCTAAGAATAGATAAGCCAGACCAGATACTTCTCAGCCACCAATATCTCACTCTCAAATAGTGCAAGGCGCACAATATATGGTTTTATGCCTCGATATAAAAGTAAAGGATGCAGTGAATTGCAAGCAGCAAGAATATCATATTGACGAATACCATCTTGTCCAACATCTCTGGTGATAAAGAAGACATTGCTTGCTGGGCTTTTGTAGCGTCTTCTGGAGAAAGCTTGAGTCCAAACTGTTCGCCCATGTTTGCCATCATCTCTGGATTCATATTCTTCATCATAGATGTAAAAATCTGCCCCATAGCTGGGTCTTTCATTTGGTTTCTTATCTGCTCTTGCTTATCACCTGGTGACGATGGGAAATTTGACAGTGGAGAAGATGGAGCATTCCTAGAATTTGAAGGAATGTGATGAGACAAACTCGTTGCACCTTCACCCAAACTATGATTCAAATTGGCAGCCAAATTCGCTCCAGAGCTTGAACTTGCACGGTTAGCATCCAGAGAAGGGTCCTATCCTCTCAAAGAAGATGCCATTTCAAACATCCTCTGAAGATCATCGTCTGATATCTTACTCATCATATTGCTCACAGTTTTTAACATCTCCAGTGAAATATTAGGATCTAATCCATGTCCAAAGCTAATGGAATTACTATCCAAATTTCTTGTAACAAAAGGGTTTTCCCCGGGGCTTTCCCTGGGAAACGATGAACCCAACTGAATCATCTTTTGGAGTTCTTCTGGTGACATCTTGCTGATCATACTAGAGGCGGTCTTAATCATGTCAGTGGATACCTCTCCAGCATTTCCCGCACCCATTGCAGCCAAAGTTGTGGGATCAGCATTAGAAATAAAATTCTGGTATGACTTATTGAGTAAATCATAAGAATCAAAGTCAGCGAATCCATCTCCATATCATGATGTCATGATTTCTGCACCGTAAACAGACATTCAGTTATTTGAATCACTTTCACCGCTTTTTCTAGTGATTTGTGTCTAGTTTGAAATCTCATACATACATCAATTTAAGAAACTGAGTAGAATGGTGTAAGAATACCTGATTGCATCTGCGTCATCTTTCAAAGCTTTCAAGCTTTCAGAATTGGTCATTCGACCCATATTATCACCATTAATTGGACCCTTGTGGGCATTCTCTGATTCCTGATGCTGCCTCTCTAAATATTCTGATGAGCTTTGATGGTTCACAGAGGACAGAGTCTCATCTTCTTCAGTTATTTCCTCAATTACCACCCCTATTGATGATTGACAAGTAAAAGAAAACACAAATTCAAGATTTAAAACTGGAGAATATACAAAAAGAGGGAATGGAAGAACCAAAAGTAGCAACTAAGCATGGATAACGAGCTTCTTGGTGGTGCCGAACCACCTTCTGTGGTCAAACTTTCCTCGGCATCCCTGCGTGGACCATCAGGACAAACAGCCTGGTGACATATAAGCTTCGCAAATGATACTAACAGAGATGACACTCACAAAGATATCAGTATCTCAATCATTCAAGGATGCATTGAATTACTGAAGCACATTAACCCAATAGAATTTTGCCCAAAAAATGGAAGAATGTTGAGATAAGCCAATCAAATCTCGCGCATTGAATCTCTGGACCCCGTGTGGAACTCATCCGATCCAAAAGAATGAGATCCATCGAACCATCATAAACCTGGGCAAATATAGCTTTTCTGAGAATGGTTAGACGATACTAGTACACAGGCCCATTAAATGAGTTGCTTTTTTTTTTGTTGGGTTGGGGACTTACTATCCTTTGGGACGTAGAATTTTCAAGTAAAAATGGGGATTTAGGGTAAAGGCCTTACTTGAAAAAGTTCGACTAGCATATCTCTTAGCTTGGTTCGAGCCTTTTCAATTATTACTTCGATTGTTAACCAAACACTGTTTGAATTGAAACGACCCACATATGTGATCCAAGAATCACTCAATCTAGACTTGAGCTTGAATTGTATTGAATTGTATCACAGGGAGAGGAAAACGATCCAAACTTAAAGGCTATTGAATCCAAAATGATCCACCCAAAGGTGACCTGCCCCGCCCCTTTGTCATCTTTATAGGAATTCATTTGGTTGAGCTAGCTCACAGGTCCAATTTTTAAAATGTTAGGATTAAAAGGCAACTTCATCAGGCAACTCAACTTTGAGATTCAATTTTCTAAATGGGTCTAATTACAATTTATAAACGTGGACATTGGCTTTAGAAATAAAAATGGCCAAAATGTTATAGAATACTTGATTGATGTGTTCACTAACATAAGCTTGAAGACTTGGACAGAGCATTCTTGGTGGCTTTCTAACACGTAGCTTAGTTTCATTAAAGTTGTCAAAACAGGCGGCACCATGGAAAGATCTAAATTGCTTCCCATAAGAGTCAATTAGAGCAGCACCAACTGTAGCAGTTCATCTTTCCAATTCATGGCCGTACTAAGTTAAGGTGGCAAATCAGACTGAGCTCGAAGTCCTCGACACGTAAAGTACTCGATCTAGTTATGAAAGTCAAAACTGACAATGAGAGATGTAGATGCAAGATTGAGAAGTCACAAGATTTGGCTCTGATAGCAATTGCTTGTTCGTCAAATGGAGATGTTTATGCATGCCATTTGCAAAGAGATCTTCTGCATTGATCCCTGCAAGATCCCTGCTGTTGGAGGAAATAGTCGGCGGAAGAAACGACTTACCTCTTCAATGAGCAATAAGGAAATTACCTCAAGAACGTATGTTGAATCCCGAACGAATAATGGATGATACGACTTTACGTTGGTCCGAATACAATCACGAGGAAAGTATTCACATTCCACAGCGTTAATGCCAATTGTTTCTCAAAGTAGATGATGGAACCTTTGAGTGTTTTTCTTCTGATTGAGAGGATTCTCCTTTTTCTCTCAATTTCGTTCATTCGTTCGTTTGTTGGCGGTTTTTTTTTTTTTTTTTGAAGTTATCATTTTATACTTCTCTTGAAAAAATAGTATCATACCCCTTCACAGGGTACCTCTCTAAAATACACTCTATCATAAGCAATAGGTGTCTCTTGAATATACCTCATCATGGACGTACCAAAATGTAACATCTCCCACTCAGACATGATGGGTTTAGTAATGCTCTATCAAGGACATAAGGCATTCAACATTCATCTACTTTAGAAACAATTCATACTGGCAAGAAAACCGTGCGACCAGTGAGTACACCTACACTTGGGAGCTCTAATTATGTACCTGTTAGAGATAACATAATGGCTACAACCTCAAAAAGAAGATAAACAATCGATGTCTCACAGTGCTCCAGACATATTTTGCTACATCAATCCAAGTATACCCATCCCTTAAAGGCTATACTTGAATATTCTCAAAACACCATGTATTTACAATTATATCTAAAACCACAAAATGTGATATAATTGGTCGACCAGTAAATACACATGATAGATGTAAAGCAATAATAGTCTTCCTTCGCACTCATGTCTCTCTCCATTCCAGAGCAACTGCTTTCCTAGACACGTCCTATAAAGCCATATCTTTTCATGACCGCCGGTAACATGCTAAAGTAGCAACATTGATCCGTCACTTTGAGAACATAGTCAGAAGTAACATAGGACATCAAATGAGGTAAGTTATAAATTTACCTCAAGGACTCACACGATGAGTAAGTAGGGATTTATCGTACTCATCTCCTTTTCGGTCGTAATAAAGCACATGTAGTATGAATTACATGCTATAGTGGATTTCTCTTTCTATAAGAGCGTATGTCATTTGTTAAACATATCCACTATACGAATCTTAACCTAAACATAATCACATGCTTTTCACATACTTATGTTTAGCTCGAGTGCTATATTAGCTCGTTTTCTACAACGCCTAATTAAGTACTCGCATTTGGCTTCCTTCAGGCATATATGATTGTGGGACTATCATGTTTGGTCTTTTTTTTCACAAATTACAGACCTCATCTTGATTCCAATCAAAGCGACATAAAATGATATTATGTATTAAACTTGCTCTTCTAGCATTTATAATACATAACGTCTCATCTCAACATGCTAATTGTAGCACTTGAGGCGATTGCTCATGTGAGTGAGCCAATCAATGCCTATTGACATACCTTTCAACGATATATGTGTATATGTATTAGTCTCATAATGAATTTATACTTGATAATGAAACAGCAATTCATTGAAAGAAAACAAAGAAGTACAATACATAAATCCACACAGGCATAACCCAACAATGATTCTCAACAATATTACATATCACATTCTACGTAATCCTAGAGGCATCCTATGGGTCAAGAACACATCTCTAGGAACAACCTTCGTGAATGGATCAGCAACCATCTTGTTGGTTGAAACATATTGTAGAACCACTTCCTTCTGTGCTATTATATCTTTAATGAAATTATTCTTTATGTCAATGTGCTTCGTCTTACCATGATACTTGGGATCTTTCGCATAGGTAATGGTTACTTGACTATCACAATGAACTGTCACTAGTCTTGTAGCCTCAGTGACAATGGCCAAATTTTCCAATAAACATTTTAGCCATACTACTTCTTGCACCGCAGCAAAACATGCAATAAATTCTGCTTCCATTATTGATAAGGCTGTGCACGTCTGTTTCTTGCTATTCCAAGAAATTGCACCTTTATTAAGCAAGAACACATAGCCAGACGTTGACTTACGCTCATCTAGGTCTCCTCCCCAATCAGCATCAGAGTAGCCTAATAAGCGCAAATCATTTCCTTGATAACAAAGTCGATAGTTCATGGTGCCCTTCAAGTATCTCAGAATCCTCTTAACTGCTTTCCAATGTGCTTGTCCATGATTTGATTGATATCGGCTCACAAACCCCACAACATGACATATGTCAGGTCGAGTACACATCATAGCATACATCAAACTTCTGACCGCACTTGCATAAGGAACAGTTTCCATTCCTTTCTTTTCCTCTGGAGTATTAGGACACATTTTAGTACTTAGGCCTTCGCCTTGCATGACAGGGGTATCAATGGGATTACAATGCTGCATATTGAAGCGTTCAAGAATCTTATCTAACTCCTAATATATAAGCAACTTCTAATATAGATTTCTTCATCTAGTTCTCCATTGAGAAATGATGCCTTTACATCCATTTAATGTAATTCTAGGTCCAAATGTGCGACAAGCCTCGTCATGGCTCAGTGTCGCCGAGGGCTGGCGCCCTCACCGGCCCTTGTCTAGCCGGTGGTCGGCCATGGCTGAGGCCGACGAATGGCCAAAATGAAGAAGAAGAAAATGAAAGGGAAGAGAAAAGAAGAGAAATAAAAAAAATTTGACCTTAATTCTGGAATTGTTCCTTGGAACAAAGAAAACACTTTTTTTTTTTTATTATTGATTCTATTCACCAAATGTATTTTTGTTCCATATCTACTATTGGAAATAAAATAATAGAAATAGTAACTATTTGACAAGTTGCCAAACATAGCCTAACCATTTCAAGTCTAAGTTGGTGACCAAATTCTTCTCTTGAGATATTCACGAATTTGGGAGTTGCTCATTAATCAATTATTAGCTCGATTCCTTTCACTCAAGAGATTGTTAAGAGAGAGTTTTAAGTCTTAGCTTGTCAATATACTCAATTTGACCCATCTTCAATTAAAACTTTATGCTAATGACTTATAGCCCAACTAAAGTATATTAATTATTTTGCATCATTCTAATTTTTTGATGTAAAAATTTCTAGCAAAATTTACTCGTGTAATTATATGTATGTAGGACCAAATCTAACCCCTCGAAAAGACAGGGTTCCGTTAGACACTTGTTCACGTTAGCCGAAGAAATAGTATGAAAATGATTAACTCGGAAGATGGACAATGCACATACATGATTGACGAATCATGGAACACCAAGATTGAACCTTTTCAAGGGCTTGACTTGCGGATGGCAAACTCAGTGTTCCCATAGAGCCACGTGAGCTGAAGAAGCACGAAACTTTCTGAATTTTCAAAATGAAGAAGGACATGGCGGCTGCTCGGTCTCGAGGCTTAGATGAGATTGTAGCCTTTGATTTTTGGTGCTGCTCCATGCGGAAACTTTTCTTTGTAGGCAAGATTTTGGCCTGCTTTGGGTACGATGATTCATCCATTTGAAAATTGAGTCCAAGCGTGCTTTTGTTTCTATCTTGAAATGATTTTATATTTTCATTGCTTGCCATGTGCTTGCAAAATGTACTCGATCTGACCCTAGCTAGACCTCAACAACCGGGAGACATTCTTGGATGCATTGAGTGTATTTGAGTCTAATGCATCTTTTCCGTAAACCATGTAAGTCTTAATTGGGGCTTGACAACATCAAGAATTTAAATGTATTAAGTTTACATGCACTCAAATCATCTAAGAATATTTCAACAGTTAGAGCATCAATTTTTCGGGAACCAAGGAGCTTAATCATCATCATCGTACTACTATTATTATGGTCATTTTTATTACCGTCATTATCAAAATTAAAATGATCGTTTGCCAGCTCCAAAAGATGAAACGCATTGGTTCACAAGATAGTTCAACTGCATTCCCGTGCTCGCAAGTAAAAGATATGCAACTTGAAATTCGATGACGTATATATCTACGTGGAGCCTCAAACTGGGTAGCCTCCAGGTTGAGCTTTTGAACTTTGATCAGGGGAATCATTTCGATAAACTATTATTTATAATTGAACTGGCGGATTAATGTGGCGATCCAATAGAGAAGATCGACTTATCTGTACTATGTATTGTTTCATGCTGCGATTGGTTTTTCGTGTGTGCTAGGTCAAGTACAGCATCAATCTGTTCATTTATTCTTTAACCGAGGCTTAAGAAGTCAATGCTTTTCTTGCTACGAGAAAGTTGAACTAGCTTTATACTTCATTTAGCTTGGACAATTAGAAGTCTACTAACAGAGTAACGTCATTATCTTAACTAATCTTGGTTTGGAAATTGAAATTTCCAAGCTAGCTATCCATGCACGAAATATAAGTCCAGAAGGAAGGCTTCTAACTAGTCCATTAAGATAAACCAAACAACGGGATCCATCCATTACTGAAAAACGTTTACCCCTCTTTTAGATTTATTCACCTACCTGGTTTTTGATGCCGCACGTGAATTGGACGTCGGATCTCCCTAGTGGCTTGCAAATCTTTTTGGATCAAAACAATCTGCATAGATCATAGGCCTAAACTTAAACGTCATGGAGGTAACAATATAGATGTTCAGATAATAAGATCTCTCAATGTAAATCTCTCAATAAAACAACATATGGACTTTGATTGATTAATAACACTCAAGTCGCAAGTTTTACCACATGGGAGGTTTGATACTTTAACATATGAAGGGCCTTGTGAGTGGTGTAAGCAAAAATTAGTAAATTAGCACGACAAAATCAAATATTGTCGAATTAATATATGATGAGAAAGTGAAATAATTGAATTAGTCATGTACCTCAACTTTTTGTTTGAAACTTACTTCGAATTTGGGTAGAACAATGAAGTGATATTTTAAAGTGTGATATCACTTTCTCTAAGGATTTATTTATCTCACAAAATTACTGAGGGTCACTGACAAATTTCTTCAAGGATACGACAAAATCTCAATAAGAATACTAGATAGCAATTCTAGTATTTCTCCAAATTCTCTCAAGGGAAATAATCTGAAAAGATGGTTGTAGTTTTAGAAAGAAGACTCGAAAACACTTGATGAACATTCATCCCAAAACTAAAGTATTTATCTCGATCTTAATGAAAAAGACAATCCTTCGGAAAAGTTGCTAAGTAAACCGGTATGATTGTAAAAGACCATTTGAGAAAGGTTGCTAATTAAACTAATGTGTTTTCAAAAGATCCTTGAAAAGACATACAAATTCGGAATTTCAAAAAAAAAAATTTCAAAAAAAAAATTCTAAATTCCGTGATTTCCGAAAAATATTGAATGAACAAATACAACCTTTCGACTAATAAAGGCTAACAAAAATGTTGCTAATTGAACCGGTATATTTTCAAAAGATACCTTGAAATGACATAAAAATTCGGAACAAAAAAAAATTAAAAAAATAATATTCCTAATTTCTTAATTTCCAAAAATATTGAATGAATAAATGCAGCATTTCGACTAATAAATGTTAACAAAATAAGCATACGAAAAAAAAAATACAAAACTAATAGATAGGAAATTAGTGCTAAGTGCGCCTGATAATTGTGCTAAAATTACGCACCGCATGGAGGTATTATAATGTTTAGCCCACACCCAACACTTTCTATGAACAAACTAGAAAAACTCACATTTATAAAGTGGTCCATCTCCTCCTCCCAACTTTTTTATTGTGGGATAAAGAAAAAGAGTTTTTTTTTTTTCAAACAAACACCAAACACGTTGTTAGCTTTGCAAAATTTCAATTTGAAAAACGCATAGTTAACTTGAAGAAATCATGGCGGTGAGACATATATTTTAATCAATGTATAAGACATACTTTTTTGATGGGACAGGAGAGATATAAAGAAGTTCTTCTTTCTAGGGGGTAGGAGAGTGAGTTTATAAATCGACAGATCGATGCAGTACGCACCACGTAACCATTTGTCCTTTTCTTTTCTTTTTTTGGTTGAATCATCTGTCCTTGTTGAGCCACGTTTTCTTTCATAAGGGAAAGCGTGCTGGAGATTACCCTTGTGAGACCGCTATAAATATAGAGAAAAAGAAACCTGGCCTTTGGAAGTGAATTTGTGATATTAGTCATGGCGTTTCCTGCTCATCGTGAACTGGTTTTAGGGTTTCTTGTCATTGTGTTTTCACTGAGTCGTTGTTTAGCTGCAGGAAATAATAATACGCATATACCCAGCAACTACGACACCGCTTCACTCAACCGGAGCAGTTTCCCACCCGGTTTTCTTTTTGGAACCTCATCGGCTGCTTATCAGGTGATCACTCTCCACCTAGCCCTGATTTTTTTCTTTTAATTTATTATTTCGGACAATATCAAGCTTGTCGTACTTTTGCTTTTTCGATTGATATCAATTATTCCACGTCTGCAACTTTTTCAGTATGAAGGAGCAGCAAATGAAGATGGAAAAGGGCCAAGTATCTGGGATTATTTCACTCACAAATATCCAGGTCACTCTCTCTCTCTCTCCCCCCCCCTCCCCCTCCTTCAATTGAAACATTGGTTAGTGTTTGTTTAATAGTCATATCAAGCAACCTTCTAATGATAAAGAGATCGAATTTCTCTAAATGAAAGACAGACAAGTGCAATATTCGAATTTGTGACGCACAAAAAAAAGTGCAATGAAGAGTAAAATACGCTGTTGTTTAATACAAAAGGAAAAAAAGAGATGCCGCTGTCTTTATGTTGCATGTTGTAGGTGTCGAATAAGGTTGAAAACTACATATGCACTTGCAAAAAAGTGAATAGGAAGAGAGAACTCAATTCAAATATGTACAAAAAGATCGTGTGTAAATTTGTGCATAAGCCCGCGGCGATGATGAAAACATTCAACCTTTCTTAGTATTTGAAATAGAAAATTTTTATATTAATTCCATTTAGCCCACGTTCATGCAACTTACAAGCTATATCCGGAGAAGTTATTGCATGCACTCGATGTAGTTTGTCCCATACAAAGTGACCTATTAGGTCTTGCGGAATCCACACAGCCCACAAGGTCCAACAGATTGAATGCACCAAGACTCATGATTCGGATCACCTTGTAAGCTTCTCTCTATATACACACACCATAATGAGGCTCATAGTAATATATCTTCTTGTGAGACTACCTACCGACAGTACTAAAATGGAAAGCAAAAGCTAGGCTAAATGAATGCTTTTATTTAAATTTAATGAAAAGGCAAAATCTTGACACGGAGATGGTTGGAGCCACTTTTCAGAATTATATAGTCAAAAAGTGAGCATCGTGTTGGTCTAAGAATTGTGTCGTTGCGGATTATTGGATAATTGATTAAGTAAATAGCTGTTAAATATAGGTAAAAAGCAAAAGACCTTAGTAGAAAGGTGAGATATTATTTTTCTTGGGAAGTTCATCTCGACATTTTAAAAGATAAAGATATCCTAAACATGTCAATAAGGATAGAGAAATACTTTCCGGATGGCATTAGCTTGTCGGGGAAAATCGAAAATAACATAATTTTGGTGGACGCGATTAAGTCGCAATTTTGTGTAGACATTTTAAAGTCGCCATTTTATTCATTATTTACCAATAAAACCACCATCGTTAATCTTATGAAATGCACGAGCTTCTTAATTGGAATTTTCTAAGTAAAAAGTTGAGAATTTCAATATTGCACCAAGATCATATGAATGTGGGTCATACTCTTCTAATATACAAATGTCTTTTGGCGGACTTTGCCCGTCTCGCTCTATCCCAATTGAATCTTGTCATATCTTTTGCCAAATAGAGTTTCTTCGCTGTCGTCATTAGCGTGACTAATCAAAAGGAGGAGGAAAAT
Source organism: Corymbia calophylla (assembly GCA_014182845.1). NCBI lineage: Eukaryota > Viridiplantae > Streptophyta > Magnoliopsida > Myrtales > Myrtaceae > Corymbia > Corymbia calophylla. The sequence goes on from CM024693.1 coordinate 23,501,435, forward strand.
AAGAAAAGAAAAGTGGGCTTTTGTCGGGGCATGAAATGGTCAAGGCGCGGAACCATGTGACTGAAAATTCATAGTCACGAGTAACAAGATTAAAAAATCAAACATTTCTGAATAGATAATGTTTTAATTGTGTCGTAGCTCATAAAAAAATAAGACATCTGATTAGTTCAATGGCACTGTTACCTTATTATTATTAATGTTTCGTTTGGTAAATGACAGAAAAAATATCTGATGGGAGTAATGGAGACGTGGCCATTGATCGTACCACCGATACAAGGTACTCATACCTGCATAGACCAAAAAAATTAAATATATTTGAGATTTCTTGAGGCCTTATTCTTTAGAATTATGAGGTTAATTACTATTACAATAATTATTACTATTAGAATCTTTTTTTATTTTATTTTTATCAATTGGCTGTGTACAGGAAGATGTGGGGATAATGAAGGAAATGGGGTTGGATGCCTATAGATTCTCAATCTCATGGCCTCGAATTCTACCTAGTAAGTTCATGTTGTTCTCACGATGAAAGAGAAAATTGTGTGCAATCTTTATTTTATCCTAAGTACCAAATATTATTAATCATTTCGCTACGATTTTTCTTGACACGGAAAATGTTCAAGAGGGAAAGCTAAAAGGAGGTATCAACAAGGAAGGAGTGCGATATTACAACAACCTCATCAACGAGCTTCTAGCCCACGGTCTCACTCACTGTGCTTCAATTCGATTTTTCCCAAGTGTCTGGTTTTCCTAGTGCATGTTTTTAGTCACATAATTTCTCAAAGTATGGCAATTTGAACATTTCCAATATGTTGTTGTTGGCCTTATATGAGATGCAGGTATTCAACCTTTCGTGACATTATTTCACTACGACCTTCCTCAAACCTTAGAGGAGGAGTACGGCGGTTTCTTGAGTCCCCGTGTCGTGTGAGTCGCCATAGAATTTAATAGCAATTTTTAACTCAGATAACTTGAATGATTGTTTGATTAATGTTGTCATGTAGGGACGATTTTCGCGATTATGTAGGCGTTTGTTTCGAGGAGTTTGGGGATCGAGTGAAGCACTGGATAACTTTGAACGAGCCGTGGAGTTTCTGCTATTTTGGCTACACAATGGGGACAGAGGCGCCTGGGCGGTGTTCGGCATGGCAAATGCTGAATTGCACGGGCGGTGATTCTGGCACGGAACCGTATATAGTCGCGCACCATCAGATTCTTGCTCATGCCGCCGCGGTGAAGTTGTACAGAGAGAAGTACCAGGTGGTCGGATAATTGATCAAGAACTCAACTTAGTAACTACTTCGGCTTAAAAACAATTATGCAAGAAATCGACATGATTCTTAGCATTTCATGATGAATTTTGCAGGCTTCTCAAAAGGGGAAAATAGGAATAACGTTGATTGCTGGTTGGTTTCTGCCTTACTCTAATGCAAAGCCCGACAGAAATGCAGCATTAAGAGCTTTGGATTTCAATCTCGGCTGGTGGTTACTTGCTCCTTGAATTATAACTACATCTCATTAATCTCACACTCCATCATGTCACTAATCATACTTAATTATTCTCGTAATTTTCGTGCATCGTAGGTTCATGGAACCGATCACGTATGGTGACTACCCGCACAGCATGCGTGCTCTTGTCGGAGGCAGACTCCCCAACTTCACAAAGGAGCAGTCTTTGATTGTAAAAGGGTCGTTCGACTTTCTCGGATTGAACTATTACACCTCTGACTACGCGAAACACGTGCCTCCTCCTAATACGCCTCCAAGCTACCTAACCGACAGATGCGTGAATCAAACGTGTAAGAGGGACTGTCTCGATTTGCAATAATCAACAACAATATTGAGCGATTAAAGTCCATTCTAATTTAAACTTGTGTTTCTTGTGTAGCCGAGCGCAATGGAGTCTCAATTGGTCCACAGGTTTGTTCATGGATACATTTTAAATTGTCCTAAAATTTGTCATTTTACCAATCGTGCTGTCTTGTGTTGAGCTTAACTGAACATGAATAGCATAACTGATATCATTAATTAATTTAACTGTTGTTGCTATTGCTACAGGCTGCTTCCAGTTGGCTATATGTGTATCCCAAGGGAATCCACACTCTTTTGCTCTACATAAAGCAAAAGTACAATAATCCACTCATTTACATTACTGAGAATGGTAAGCAATAAATATCATGTAATAATCACTATTATGATGAAAAGTAAACACTCTCCGGGTCATTAACGCCTCTCTTCCTTGATTTTTAGGGGTTGATGAATTCAACAACTCGACGCTGCCCTTGGAGCAGCAGCTGTCCGACTACATGAGAATCGATTATCACTATCGCCATCTCTTATATCTCAAAGAGGCAATTAAGTAAGTTTGTCATTTCACAATACTCGTTTTGCTAAACTCACGGACAAAGAAGCATCGGGAGGGCTTTGAAATGCTAGTTTCGCTATTTCATGAGCTGGTTTTAACTTTTGGCTGATGCGGGGTTCGTCCGATTTTGTCGTAGGGACGGTGTGAGGGTGAAGGGCTACTTTGCGTGGTCACTGCTGGACAACTTTGAATGGGCTAGCGGCTACACCGTTCGATTTGGCATCAATTACGTCGATTTCCAGAATGGGTTGAGGAGAATCCCCAAACGCTCAGCATATTGGTTCAAGAGCTTTCTCAAGAAGTATTGAAGATGAGGACATATATACAGACATTACAAAATAAACTAATGTTCTTGTCAAATCAACCGAAGAATCCATTAAAGATATAATTGTCATCTCCTCGAATAATATAATGTATTGATTTGATTCATAAAGCAATTCCAATTTGACCAAATATCATTGTGTTGGATGTATGCTCTAAAGCTACTATGTAATAGTTACATATTAGGGATTTCATTTGTACTATCATTATTTAATTAATGGCAATGACGTATTTATTCATTTGTCTAATTATTTTATAAATGATTCCATAAGATCAGTTGCAACTAGACCTATTCTTGAGACGTCAAGAATATATGTGATGGGTTTATAGTTAGACTGAATCTTTAAACCGTTCCTAGTCAATGGATTATTGAGTGGATATTTATAATCCTATTGAGACCGGAGTGTTTTTAACTTCACCATTAAGTATTGAATACTTAAGGGAATGATGAGTCGCAAGTCATTAGGTATTGTGATGCCTGAGTTAGAACACAGGTGTTTGTATTAGACAAATTCACTGAACGTGACATATATGGAACGATTAGCAACATGGAAGCTTTTAGCGTGGTCAATGTCTAATTGTTCATGCTTTGGTCTTGTGTAAATAATCCTTAGACTTGAGGCACAGTGTTAACTTGTGTGTCGAACAACTATGGTTCACGGGTGCACATAATGCCGGGTCATTGATCTGTCTTTATACCTGATGGTCATAGTTTGTTCATATACGAAGTTGCACATGTAAGCAATATGGAATCTGTCTCCTTGTTACATACAAGGTATAATAATGATGTCCTATGCAATCTGATTATGATAATGTATTGAAATCCTCGGCCGATGTTATAACCGAGAATAAATTGTTTATGTCTCAAACAAATGCATGTCAATTAGATTTGTGCATATGATCAAACTTGTGACTTGATAAATATTCCATGGTCTTTGTTTGATCGGGACATAGTAAGACATAGGGATTAAATTACACTGTAGCCAAAACTGATAGTTTCATTATGTTCTTAAAACATTCACACTATAGGGTAGCCATGACATATTGCTAGATGTCAATCATGGCTTATAGGACCCAAAGATTAATCCGGACAATTAATTCTTTTGGAAGTACTAATATGTTAGTACAAGTTTTACTACTAGCTTAGTGATGAACCCAGGGATGTCACACACCATAACCAATTAGGATAACGTGGAACAAGAAAGAAATAATTTTGCAAATGTGTTTGCAATTACTGCAGTCGCATTAAGTCGACATGAAATTAAATTAAATGGGATTTAATTTAATTTGTATTATAGTCATGAGCCTACGTGCATATGATGCACACGCATGCCCAAAGTGGATACATGTTAATGTACCCAAATGTGCACATAAAGATTATGTCATCTTTTTATTTTTATTTATTAATTAAAAGATGCACATGGTCAACAATTGTTGCTAACCGTGTGCAACGCACATGTGATGTGCGAAGTTTTAATTTTGAATAAAAAAAATTGGTGCGGCATGATGGTCAGCAACCATTGTTGACCATCATGCATGAAGCCAGCAACGTTGCTGGTCGTGGGACCAGCAGCACTATTGCTTGATCGTCCCACGATTGGCAACAGTTGCTAATCATGGGTGGTTACCCACTTGTAGAATGGTTCTATAAAAGGCGTGAGTGTGCGTTTTTGTGCGCGTACGTATGCAAACGAAAAAGTGAAAAAGGGATTCTCTCTCATTTTGGGCTGTGGTTAAAATATCAAGGATACGAAGGATTATCTCCATGAAGTTGCTAGCACAATCATAGTGGTGATTATCCGCAAGTTCTCTCTTCGTTCGACGTTAATTGATGGTGTGTCTGAACTAGAGGCCCGACGTTTGTAGGGCTCGAACTGAAGAACATTTGAACCAATTCGTGTAAAGTGTGCTTCGAGAGGATACGGAGGATTATCTCCATGAAGTTGCTAGCACAATCACAATGGTGATTATCCGCAAGTTCTCTCTTCGTTCGACGTCCATTGGTGGTGTGTCTGAACTAGAGGTCCGACGTTTGTGGGGCTCGAACTGAAGAACATTTGAACCAATTCATTTAAAGCGCGCTTCAAAAGATAATTTGTTTAACTCCCTTTTATATTCAGATTTTTTATTAAAACGCACGAACAACGCCTTTGGAGATACATGTATAGAAATATTTCATTTTGTTTCCACTGTGTTTATATTAATTTGCCTATACATGATTCATGAAACCCCAACACATTGGACAAGCGTAAAATTAAGAGTCTTTAGATGACGAGAGAAACCATCCCGAGAAGTCCAAAACCCTAACAAGTCCAGCCACCACTATTGCTGAAGGTAGCCCGCCCGCCCATGAGGGACGGCTTCTTCGGAGAAGCTAAGAAAACGTCGCTGTCCGTCGAGATAGTCGAGAGCGTTGGGCCTTAAGAGTTGCCACTAGGGGTGTCAATGGGTCGGGTCGGGTTTTGATGCTACTCGACCTGACCCGAGTGTAAAGGTCGCATGCTCTAACTTGACCCGACCCGACTCGAAAAATCGGGTCGGGTTTCGGGTTTTGTTTGAACATCATATGAGCACTCGGACTTCAATATCAAAGCCTGAATCTGCTGGCCTAGATCCATATCCGCTAACCCAACGCATGCACTAAAGAGCACTACCAAATGAGTACTCATGAAGCACATAATTCTCCCTATGCATCTTACCAAAACATTGCAAAGCTTCTTCAAATCTTTCATGCTGCACATAACCCGACATCATCAAATTCCATGAGCACTAGTCAAGATCCGACTTCGACCCAAATATCTTTTCCGCTTCATCAAGAGACCCCAATCTGATCAACCCGCCTAAGATGGCGTTCCACGTGAAGGTGTTCTTCTCGGGCATTCTATCGAACACCCTGCGGGTGTCAACGAGGCACCTACATCTCTCGTAAACATTGATGAGCCGATTTTGGACAGAAACCTCGGCGAAGAACCAGGTCTTGACAATATGAGCGTGGATGCAGCACGTGTCGCGGGCTGACTTGGAAAGGCCGCAGCAGTCCAAGAGCTCGGCGAATGGGGATGAGGTGGTGAGGGAGAGATCGCCCACTAGAGCAATGACAATGACAATCCCCATCGACCCTCCAAAGACAATCTTTCCACTCTGATCGGTATCCAAATTCAAATAGCTCTGTCAAAACACAGGTCGAGCAACGATTCACCAGCTCTCTCTCTCTCTCTCTCTCTCTCTCTCAAAGCATCGACCAATCCGAAGAAATCATCAGAAAAACCCAAAAAAAGGGAGTAATCTATCGCGGCTTCTTACCTGAAGAGAAGAGGCGGAGGAGAGAAGCAAGTGGCGATTGGGGAGGAATCGCTAGCACAAGGGACGAGAAGAGACCAAGGAGCTGTCGGCGGCGCTAGAGTCAATGAGGAGGAGAAGGTGGAGACGTCGCAGGCTCCGAAGTTCCAAACTGTTTCACAAGGTTTGGGTGGGTGTGTTCGGGTTGAAAGCCTTTAATGTGCTTGGGTGGAATGGAACAATGTTCCAACCCTAACTCGACCCAAAACATGTATTCCGTTTATGTTTATAATTGTTATCCGAACAGTATTAAGACTTGAAATATATACCATACTTCTTTCGTGTTTGGGTCATGTTCGGGTCGTGTTCGGGTTGGGTTGGATGGGTTTTTTGTACACCCCTAGTAGCCACTGTCAACCTAGTGGGCGACCTGGATCCAAACGGGGTGGGATAAAATGCATTTGGGGTTTGGGTGGGGCCCACCTATGGAGGATGATTCCATCTTTACTCATAAGCCACTTTCTTGGACTTCACCACCAAAAATCGTGAGACTATTATTTGAAACTTTTATTTCGCAAAAAATAAATCATCTAAAAAATCTTATATTGATTATAATTATAAATAAATGAAATATATATTCATTAGCAACAATAAATTTACACCTGAAATTTTTCGCAAATTCATTTTTATAAGTAATATAAACATTCATATTTAGAATTAGGATTTTTTTTTTACTTTTTACAAATCATTCACATTGAAAAAATTAAGTCTAAAATTTTAAGAATAATATAGAAAATTAAATTTAAGCCAACACTATCATGATCGCAAGACTACAAACTTACCAGGAAATGACATAGCGTGAGATGCTCTAGTCCAAAGTTTATACTCATGGAAGCAAAAAGATAATTAGGTAAGGGCCAAGATGGTTTTTTTTTTCCTTTCAGTATCTTGTTTCGAAATGTAGGAAAGTCGATCGTTAATGGCGAAGATTGTTTTCTTTTTCTTTTTCCTTTTCATTTTCTAGTTCTTTTTTTTCTTTTTCCTTTGGCATGTCACGACATTTCATGCTAATATTATTTTCATCTGCTTATGGAACATGATATTTATACACACACATGCGTATGTTGAGGGTAGAAGGACGACCATCGAGCAAGACGGGCTTGAAAGAAGGAACTACTTTGCACTGTTGCCAATGGTGGGCAAACTTCATACTTTTATCGAGGCATTTGAAAATCATAGATAGAAATAATAATATTAATGGACATGCCCGTACACACACAAAAAAATGTAATTTTTCCGCTTAAAGAATTAATAATTCGACAAAATAAAAAAAATCACAAATGTTATTCTTTTGTTTTCAAATCATTATAAGCTTTAAAAATTAATCACCTAAAATAGAGGGTGATTACCGAAATTAGTAGGCAGTAAAATAACAAGTAATAAGTAATTGAACCATTAAATAAATAAAAAATAAAAAACTACTTATACAGGGTGGCCCCCGTAAATTCGCCACTCGCCCCCATGCCCAAGTGACGGTCCGGGCAGGGAAAGCGAACCGGGTCTTCATCATCCATATCCACTAATACGTAAAATGCCATTTTTGCCCCTTTTGCATTTTGGCCACTAAATTGAATAGTAGTTAATTTTCTATACTTCGAACCGTTGATGTATACAAGACCCCATTTCTCTTCTTCATCCCAACAAAAAAAAAAAAAAAAAAAATCACCTTCGAATTCCATGTCAATTTGATGGTAAGACGGATCACTAATCTAATCTCCACCACGATAGAAATGTCGATCAAATTCTCATCCTCACCACCATGCAAATCCAACGGGATCTCGATCAACCCTCCCACCTCTGTCCTCCGAATTTCATTAGAAAAGTCATTCTCCGGCAAAGCCCTAGTCCGGATTTTGTGAGTTGATGTTATTTTGAGTATAAGTAAATGAGTTGATTAGGTCATCGATATACATAAAAACCTGTTGCATTTTTAGATTCAAATGAGATAAAGAACAACTTGTTAGGGCTTTCCTGGCAGAGGCATGTTCTTGCTGAGGAAAGGTTGTGTTTTGAGGATTTTATTTTATTTTATTTTGAAAATACCATTTTCAAATTTATGGGATTTCAGGATTATGTGAAGAGTACAAAATCAAAGTTAAAAATTTTTGTTAGTAAAAAATATTTTCATTAAATAACAATTTATACTCAGAGTTAATACCACGAAAAACTCTAATCAGTACACCTTTGATGAATTTACCCAAACTAATTTTTTGATCATCCAAACTGGTATATTTTTTACAAATTAACCCAAAACTAATTTTTTGACCATAAAAAATCTAGGACTAGTATACCTTTGATAAATTTACCCCAAACCGGTATACTTGTGACAAATTTACCATATGTTAATTTCCGTTAAATTTTATTGTTAAATTGCTAAGTTGGATAACACGTAACATTTGACTGGTATATCAGTTTAGGATATTACTCTCCGTTTGTCACAGTTGTACCAGTTTTGTGATTTTTTGTGGTATTAATATAATTTAATGAAGGACATATTTGTAAAAAATATATTAGTATGAGGTTTTTGGAATTGACAATTAATAATGATAAATATTAGATTATGTGCCATTTTCTTCCGACGATGACTAGAGATAGTTGGAGGAAATTTCCTTTAATCACTTTTTTTATTAATATATTATAAAATATGGATATTATCCACATGCAAAATTAACAGCATGTAAATAATGTAATGTCCACAATTGTATATCACTAATAAAAAAAGGTGGTTAGAAAAAAATCAGAAAATATAGCCTAATAATTACCGTTATCAGTCATTTCTTTTTTAACAAAACATTTTAATAGATTACAGGGCTTAGTACATTTAACATTTTCAACATAATACTATTCGGTGTGGGCATTAGTATGGTTCAACGTAAACAAAAAGCATGAAGACTGTAGCAAGACTAATTAACGAATCCAACTTTAATGTTTTATCCCACAGAATTTGGCCTAAAAATTAATAGAATTTTCAGATGAGCTCATTAAATCCAACCAGCACATCTTTTAGCTTGGTCCGAGCCTATCCAATCATCACTTCTATTTAAACCAAACACTGGTTGGATTGAAATGACCCGAACGTAAAAGGCTATTGCAATCCAACTTCTACTAACATCAAACGTCACATATCTTAATCACGAAAGTTCAAGTACTATTTAATACATAAGATAGATCTTCTGTGTCGCAGACTTAGAAAGCTATAAAGCTCATGATCGCTCCTGCGCAGCATCTCCCAATGAAGCACTTGCTAAAAGACTGATATTTGAGCAACAAATTGCGTAAATCACGCTTGGAGGAGTTTTCACAATCTTCTTGTTTATACCCCGTTTCTCATCATGCATCAAATTGTGATTCATATCTGTTTGTGAGACCAAACTTGATGAACACTATCATTACCATTCCCTATGGGCAAACCTGATGAATATTGTACGTTCCCAGTTCAAGCCTTTGTGGTGGAAGAAAGTTCACACAAGGGCGAGGTGTCAATGTCAAAAAGCATCAAGAAAAGAAATCTCCAACCATTCCCAAAAATCAAGAGATTAATTCCACATCTTGATAGACATTGTTGTTGGAAAATTCCTATAATGGGCTTACATTAATTAATTAATTTTCTATTTTAAATAATCGAGTTAATGGATATTCCAATATATGTTAAATATTTAAGTGATCTTATTGAATTGGGTTATGACATCTATTAATAATGGGCCTAGTTGAGCAGCAAAGTGTAGACAATTGTGTTTAACTGAAGCCCGTAATGGGAGGGGCCCAGTTGACACGCTATTGATTAGGATTTTGCTAGGTTCCCTCTCTAGCCTATAAAAGGATATGTTATACCTATCAGTCGCTTAGCTATTATACTGAAATAGGTCATAGAGAGGAAGATCTAACATTCCGATAGATCGCCGATTACTGTCGGTATGATCTGTTTTTCATCAAGTGAGGCTATGGCTTAAATATGTACGTTTTAATTCCGCTGTACATATATGATTTTAGTGTTTTATAGTCACGTATGGATCAAATTCGTTCTTAATTTATTGATTATTCATATTGAGAAATTCTACATGTGGTATCATAGCTACTCCTATATGATTGTAGAACCCAAATTTTTTTTTTATGAACAAATTCAAAATTTCTTCTCTTGAACCGAATGTTGTCGTTATTTTTTTTCATATGGACTTTTTGATCGATTGATTATGAAACCTTAGGGTTTTTATTCTACATGTCGAGATCTTTCCAACTATATATAATTTATATATTTTCGTTGAAAATTGAGAGAGAATTTCGAATTTGAAATTTTAGGGTTTATACCTTGAAAAGTTCTAGAATTTTTAAATTACTTGCAATTGAATGAAATATATTATAAATTATTGTATGGGTATTGTTATATATATGTTTTAGAATTTTTTGGTTGCATTAAGGTGATTTTTGAGCTTAAACTTGAGAAAATCCAATTTCGGCCATGGGTATAGATCCGAAATTTTTTAAGCTTAGATATAATCAATTTAGCTCCTTTGTTCTATGTTTAATTCACTCTAATCAATTTATAATGGTGTTAGAATCAAAACCCATGAAAAATCTCATAAAAATTAAGCATTATATATGGTTTTTGAGCTTCGGGTCGAAACCGGGTCGTGTGACCCGGTTTGTAGAGTTCGGGACCCGGCTGGAGGTTGAAGAAGACCTCCAGCCGGGCTAGGCAGTCTTCTGGGCTCATGGAGGGTTGGGCCACGGGCCAAATTATTTGGTCCACTCATTCCAGCCGAGAATCTAGGCTTGCTGAAGTTCTGGGCGAGAAGCCCACTTTCGGGCTTCCGTATTTTGGGCATAAGACCATCTTCCGGCCTTTCTTTTTATTTTGGGCGCAAGCCCAGATTTTGGGCTTCTGGAGTCTAGGCAGAAGCCTCGCGAGCCGGTGACCAGAATCTTCTGGCCCAAGCCCGCTGGGCCTAAATATATCATAATAATAATAATAATAATAATAATAATAATAATAATAATAATAATAATAATATTAAAAAAATGAAATTAAAAAAATTTTGTGGCAAAATTTTTTGTTTGATAATTGCAATATGATCTTGGGAAGCACATGTTGTTAAGTGCTTCATATTGTTTGATAAATTTTGGGCGTTGATTGAATGGAACATTATAAAAAATTTTGGAATTCCTATTAATAAAAATTAGTATATACAATTACTCACCCAAAGGGGGTTATTGTGTATATTAATTTGAAAATTGCATGAAAATAAATTCTCAATTTTAAAAGATGGGGATGTATAATTGCAAAAAATTTATCCGCCCAAAGGGGATAAATTTTTGAAAATTATATGTAATTCCCCTTTGTATTGATATAATAAAGATGATTTATGAGGATGTATGACTCAAAAGTTCTATCTTCCTAAAGGGGATAAATTTTTTAGAGTTATGTGTAATTCCCCTCTATGTTGAGATAATGGAGATGTATAATTTAAAGGTCTTGTTTGCACAAAGCGAATAAGCCCTGGATAATTATATGTAATTCTCCTTATCGTCTCTATATATTGATATTATGGAGATGTATAATTTAAATGATTTGTCTACCCAAAGGGGATGGATCCTTGACAATTATATGTAATTCTCTTTGTTGTTGTTTTACAAGCTTCATGTTATGAAAAATAATGGTGTATTATACGCTCTGCCCAAATGGGAGTTTATAATGTATTAATTATTTTTGTGGAATTGCTTATTGCCCATAATTGATCTTATTGCATTATGTGTGACAAACAGTCACTTTTGCTGTAAATAATAACAATGCAACGGTTGAAATGTTAATTGGATCAAACTTCAAGAGGTGGAAGTAAGATATAGAGTTTGCTTTGGGAATTGTGGATATGGACTTGGCTCTACGTGAGGATGAACCTTCTAAGCCCAATGATCAAAGTAGTACATATCAAAAGGCTCATTATGCTAGATGGGAAAAATCCAACCAACTAAGCCTCATTACTATGAAGAGGTCCATTGCTGAGCATCTCATTAGTGGTTTACCAGAAAATACGAATGCAAAACAGTTCCTTGAAGCAGTGGGAGAACGATATAGAATCTCAGACAAGGCTGAAACTGGAAACTTATTGAGTGAGTTAACGAATATGAGACATGATGCTGCTATGGGTGTTAGAGAATTTATACTGAAAATGGTCCATATTCAGTCCAAATTTTCTAACACTCATAGCAGCATCATATCTCATGTTTGTAAACTCACTCAGCAAGTTTCCAGCTTCAGCCTTGTCTAAGATTCTATATCGTTCTCTCACTGCTTCAAGGAACTGTTTTGCATTCGTATTTTCCGGTAAATCACTAATGAGATGCTTGACAATGGACCTCTTCATAGCAATGAGGCTCAGTCGGTTGGATTTTTCCCATCTAGCATAATGGGCCTTTTGATCTACACTACTTTGATCATTGGGCTTGGAAGGTTCATCCTCACGCAGAGCCAAGTCCATATCCACAATTCCCAAAGCAAACTCTATATCTTGCTTCCACCTCTTGAAGTTTGATCCCATTAACATTTCAATCGTGGCATTGTTGTTGTTTACAACAAAAGTAATTGTTTGTTATCTTGCTTCCAACTAAATTCAGCCATATTAAGACTGCTTATAATGCTCAGAATGAGACTTGGAGCATTAATGTCCTGATTACCAAATGTGTGACTTAGGAGGAGAAGTTAAAGAAGGAGAAGTATGAGTCTGCCCACTTAATTGCTAATGCCAAATTGAGTTCCTCTAGAGGAAAATGGAAGCTTAAAGGGTTAAATGCTCATGGTCCAAAGAAAGGTCAAGACTTCAAGAGAAACGGGAATAATGGGAGAAATGGAGATAAGGATTTCAAGTGTTTTCACTACAAGAAGTAAGGTCACAAGAGAGCTAATTGCTACAAGTTCAAAGCTTGGCTAAAAGGAAGAAAAGAAAGTCACCAAGATGAGTTGTTGGTTTGTTTTGAATCAAATCTGGTTAATGTTCCTCTGGATTCTTGGTGGCTTGATTCTGGTTCTACTGTTCATGTGACTACTACCTTATAGGGTCTTACAAATCTAAGGAATCCAAGTCCGAGGGAGTCAAAGCTTAAAGTTAGAAACGATATCGAAATTGATGTGGAGTGCATATGCATAGTTGTTTTGAATTTAGATTCTAGATTTCAGCTCATTTTGAATAATGTCTTTTATGTTCCTAGTTTTAGGAGAAACTTGATATCTCTTTATTTGCTTGACAAAACTGGATATTGTCTTTATTTTTCAAATAAAAGAGTGGATTTGAATTATTATTCCAGAATTATTGAGAATTGTGTTCTGTCTGATGGATTATATCGATTATCCTTATCTTCCGATAGACCATATTGTTCCTTTAATGTCGAGAATAATATTGCTAAAAGATCCTTGATTAAAGAGAAATCTTCATTGCTATGGCATAAGTGACTAGGGCATATCTCCAAAGAAAGGGTAAAACGACTCATCAAGGTTGATATCCTAGAAGATGGGCTATATTTCCCACCATTTTTAGCTTGAAGGAAGCGGTTCCTCTTCTTCGCATGTTCCGAGTTATGGACGATCGGGTACGAAAGCTTAATGGAAGATGAAATTTGGGTGATATTTGTGTGTACAAACCATTAAGCAAAAGACGGGTTGTAGCGCAATTTCTCCTACCAGGAACCGAGGAGGCACCATTCTCGCGCGAACAATTGACAGTGGATGTGCTCGTACCATTATGATTGCAAAGTGCACTGGCTTTGGGATTCGGCCAGTCCGTGTGTTTCACACCCCCGTCTTCTCCAAATTCTCTTCTCCAAAATCATGAGCAACTACCAATGTATGTGTTAAGAGTGCATGATAGAAGTCCAATACTTTCGCATGAGAGATCGCCTAAATTCAAGTTTAGTTGGACCTACCTTCATTCATTTGGATGAACATTAACCCCCATGACTTCAAGGACACATTGAGGATCAAGATCGTACAAAGAGGTCAGCAAGGCAAGGTCGACAGATATAGGGTTAAATAATGTGTGAGTTATTAAGTGCAATTGAGGGTTGTGAAATATTATAAGTGTTTGAGTGGCTTGAATGTGGTTGTAAACTTCATTGTATGGCTTAATCTAAAGTAGAATTCTTTATTACTCTCCCCGTGGATATAGAGCTTAAATTTGAGCCCAGTTAGACAAGGATATGCCGATGATCACGATTGCACAAAGAGGCTTGCGGATGTAAGGCTAAACACCATGTGAATTATTGAGCGTAATTAGGGATTAAGAGATATTGAGAGTATTTGAATGATTCGAGTGTGGTTATAATTTTTGTTGTATCACTTAATCAATAGTAAAATTCTTTACTATTTCCTACGGACGGAAGTCCCAAATTTGAGCTCGGTTGAACCCATCTTAACTCAAAATATCAATTTAATAAGTTATAGATCAACTAGGATATATTAAGGTAACGCATAGTAACGATTATGTGCCTAGAAACAATTTCTGCTACAAAATGATTCTTTTTTATTATGTTTATGAGAATAATTTCTAAACATTTGAAGATATTTGGTAATTGTCTAAATTTTATTTCCAGGATAGAAATGCATTTGGTAGAACCCTTAAAAGTTCTAATCCAAACCATTTTCGTTTTAATTTTTTAATGATTTTATTACGTTTTTTGCCTTTTTCATTTTTTTTTCTTTTCTTTTTGGCTTCTTTTTTCCTTTTTTGCTTATCCTCCATTTTGCCGGCGACGCCAAGCCAGGTTGGCATTGTCCAGCCACTAATGAGGCTTGGCCTCGTCGGGCCAGGTCAGTGTTGCCCAACCAAGGCGAGGTCGACCCGACGGTGGGGTAGTGAGGCCAAGTTGAGCTCATCCAGCCATTGATGAGGCTTAGCCTTGGCAGCCCACCGTTGGGTCGGCATTAGTGTCGACTTGGTTGGGCGACGCCAACCTAGTGGTGGGTTGACAAGGCCGAGCCTCGCCCAGCCACGGCAAGGCTCGGGTCGACGAGCCTCGTCATGGCTCAGTGTCGCCGAGGGCTGGCGCCCTCACCGACCCTCGTTTAGCCGGTGGTCGGCCATGGCTGAGGCCAGCGAATGGCCAAAATGAAGAAGAAGAAAATGAAAGGGAAGAGAAAAGAAGAGAAATAAAAAAAATTTGACCTTAATTCTGGAATTGTTCTCCAGAACAGAGAAAACACTTTTTTTTATTATTATTGATTCTATTCACCAAATGTATTTTTGTTCCATATCTACTATTGGAAACAAAAGAATAGAAATAGTTACTATTTGACAAGTTGCCAAACAGAGCCTAACCATTTCAAGTCTAAGTTGGTGACCAAATTCTTCTCTTGAGATATTCACGAATTTGGGAGTTGCTCATTAATCAATTATTAGCCCGATTCCTTTCACTCGAGAGATTGTTAAGAGAGAGTTTTAAGTCTTAGCTTATCAATATACTCAATTTGACCCATCTTCAATTAAAACTTTATGCTAATGACTTATAGCCCAACTAAAGTATATTAATTATTTTGCATCATTCTAATTTTTTGATGTAAAACTTTCTAGCAAAATTTACTCATGTAATTATATATATGTAGGACCAAATCTAACCCCTCAAAAAGACAGGGTTCCGTTAGACACTTGTTCACGTTAGCCGAAGAAATAGTATGAAAATGATTAACTCGGAAGATGGACAATGGACATACATGATTGACGAATCATGGAACACCAAGATTGAACCTTTTCAAGGGCTTGACTTGCGGATGGCAAACTCAGTCTTCCCATTGCGCCACGTGAGCTGAAGAAGCACGAAACTTTCTGAATTTTCAAAATTGAGAAGGACATGGCGGCTGCTCGGTCTCGAGGCTTAGATGAGATTGTAGCCTTTGATTTTTGGTGCTGCTTGGTGCGGAAACTTTTCTTTGTAGGCAAGATTTTGGCCTGCGTTGGGTACGGTGATTCATCCATTTGAAAATTGAGTTGAAGCGTGCTTTTGTTTCTATCTTGAAATGATTTTACATTTTCATTGCTTGCCATGTGCTTGCAAAATGTACTCGATCTGACCCTAACTAGACCTCAACAACCGGGAGACATTCTTGGATGCATTGAGTGTATTTGAGTCTAATGCATCTTTTTCCGTAAACCATGTAAGTCTTAAATGGGGCTTGACAACATCAAGAATTTAAATGTATTTAGCTTACATGCACTCAAATCATCTAAGAATATTTCAACAGTTAGAGCATCAATTTTTCGGGAACCAAGGAGCTTAATCATCATCATCATACTACTATTATTATGGTCATTTTTATTACCGTCATTATCAAAATTAAAATGATCGTTTGCCAGCTCCAAAAGATGAAACGCATTGGTCCACAAGATAGTTCAACTGCATTCCCATGCTCGCAAGTAAAAGATATGCAACTTGAAATTCGATGACGTATATATCTACGTGGAGCCTCAAACTGGGTAGCCTCCAGGTTGAGCTTTTGAACTTTGATCAGGGGAATCATTTCGATAAACTATTATTTATAATTGAACCGGCGGATTAATGTGGCGATCCAATAGAGAAGATCGACTTATCTGTACTATGTATTGTTTCATGCTGCGATTGGTTTTTCGTGTGTGCTAGGTCAAGTACAGCATCAATCTGTTCATTTATTCTTTAACCGAGGCTTAAGAAGTCAATGCTTTTCTTGCTACGTGAAAGTTGGACTAGCTTTATACTTCATTTAGCATGGACAATTAGAAGTCTATTAACAGAGCAACGTCATTATCTTAACTAATCTTGGTTTGGAAATTGAAATTTCCAAGCTAGCTATCCGTGCACGAAATATAAGTCCAGAAGGAAGGCTTCTAACTAGTCCATTAAGATAAACCAAACAATGGGATCCATCACCTACCTGGTTTTTGATGCCGCACGTGAATTGGACGTCAGATCTCCCTAGTGGCTTACAAATCTTTTTGGATCAAAACAATATGCATATATCATAGGTCTAAACTTAAACGTCACGGAGGTAACAATATAGATATTCAGATAATAAGATCTCTCAGTGTAAATTTCTCAATAAAACAATAGACGGACTTTGATTGATTGATAACACTCAAGTCGCAAGTTTTACCACACGGGAGGTTTGATACTTTAACATATGAAGGGCCTTGTGAGTGGTGTAAGCAAAAATTAGTAAATTAGCACGACAAAATCAAATATTGCCGGATTAATATATGATGAGAAAGTGAAATCATTGAATTAGTCATGTACCTCAACTTTCTGTTTGAAACTTACTTCGAATTTGGGTACAACAATGAAGTGATATTTTAAGGCGTAATATTACTTTCTCTAAGGATTTATTTATCTCATGAAATTACTAAGGGTCACTGACAAATTTCTTCAAGGATACAACAAAATCTCGATAAAAATACTAGATAGCAATTCTAGTATTTCTCCAAGATCTCTCAAGGGAAATAATCTGAAAAGATGGTTGTAGTTTTAGAAAGAAGACTCGAAAACACTTGATGAACATTCATCCCAAAACTAAAGTATTTATCTCGATCTTAATGAAAAAAGACAATCCTTTGGAAAAGTTGCTAAGTAAACCGGTATGATTGTAAAAGACCATTTGAGAAAGGTTGCTAATTAAACTAATGTGTTTTCAAAAGATCCTTGAAAAGACATACAAATTCGGAATTTCAAAAAATAATAATTTCAAAAAAAAATTCTAAATTCCATGATTTTCAAAAATAAAAATATTGAATGAACAAATACAACCTTTCGACTAATAAAGGCTAACAAAAATGTTGCTAATTGAACCGGTATATTTTCAAAAGATACCTTGAAATGACATAAAAATTCGGAACAAAAAAAAAAAATAATTTTAAAAAAAATATTCCTAATTTCTTAATTTCCAAAAATATTGAATGAATAAATGCAACATTTCGACTAATAAATGTTAACAAAATAAGCATACGAAAAAAAATACAAAACTAATAGATAGGAAATTAGTGCTAAGTGCGCCTGATACTTGTGCTAAAATTACGCACTGCATGCAGGTATTATAATGTTTAGCCCACACCCAACATTTTCTATGACCAAACTAGAAAAACTCATTATTATAAAGTGGTCCATCTCCTCCTCCCAACTTTTTTATTGTGGGATAAAGAAAAAGAGTTTTTTTGTTTTGTTTTTCAAACAAACACCCAACACGTTCTTAGCTTGGCAAAATTTCAATTTGAAAAATGCATAATTAACTTGAAGAAATCACAGCGGTGAGACATATATTTTAATCAATGTATAAGACATACTTTTTTGATGGGACAGGAGAGATATAAGGAAGTTCTTTTTTCTAGGGCGTAGGAGAGTGAATTTATAAATCGACAGATAGATGCAGTGGGCACCACGTAATCATCTGTCCTTTTCTTCTTCTTTTTTGGTTGAATCATCTGTCCTTGTTGAGCCACGTTTTCTTTCATGAGGGAAAGCGTGCTGGAGTTACCCTTGTGAGACCGCTATAAATATAGAGAAAAAGAAACCTGGCCTTTGGAAGTGAATTTGTGATATTAGTCATGGCGTTTCCTGCTCATCGTGAACTGCTTTTAGGGTTTCTTGTCATTGTGTTTTCACTGAGTCGTTGTTTAGCTGCAGGAAATAATAATACGCATAAACCCAGCAACTACGACACCGCTTCACTCAACCGGAGCAGTTTCCCACCCGGTTTTCTTTTTGGAACCTCATCGGCTGCTTATCAGGTGATCGCTCTCCACCTAACCCTGATTTTTTTTCTTTCAATTTATTATTTCGGACAATATCAAGCTTGTCGTACTTTTGCTTTTTCGATTGATATCAATTATTCCACGTCTGCAACTTTTTCAGTATGAAGGAGCAGCAAATGAAGATGGAAAAGGGCCAAGTATCTGGGATTATTTCACTCACAAATATCCAGGTCACTCTCTCTCTCCCCCCCTCCCCCTCCTTCAATTGAAACATTGGTTAGTGTTTGTATAATAGTCATATCAAGCAACCTTCTAATGATAAAGAGATCGAATTTCTCTAAATGAAAGACAGACAAGTGCAATATTCGAATTTGTGACGCACGAAAAAGTGCAATGAAGAGTAAAATACGCTGTTGTTTAATACAAAAGGAAAAAAAGAGATGCTGCTGTCTTTATGTTGCATGTTGTAGGTGTCGAATAAGGTTGAAAACTACATATGCACCTGTAAAAAAGTGAATAGGAAGAGAGAACTCAGTTCAAATATGTACAGAAAGATCGTGTGTAAATTTGTGCATAAGCCCGTGGTGATGATGAAAACAGTCAACCTTTCTTAGTATTTGAAATAGAAAATTTTTATATTAATTCCATTTAGCCCACAGTCATGCAACTTACAAGCTATATCCGGAGAAGTTATTGCATGCACTCGATGTAGTTTGTCCCATACAAAGTGAACTATTAGGTCTTGCGGGATCCACACAGCCCACAAGATCCAACAGATTGAATGCACCAAGACTCATGATTCGGATCACCTTGTAAGCTTCTCTCTATATACACACACCATAATGAGGCTCACAGTAATATATCTTCTTGTGAGACTACCTACCGACAGTACTAAAATGGAAAGCAAAAGCTAGGCTAAATGAATGTTTTTATTTAAATTTAATGAAAAGGCAAAATCTTGACACGGAGATGCTTGGAGTCACTTTTCAGAATTATATAGTCAAAAAGTGAGCATCGTGTTGGTCTAAGAATTGTGTCGATGCGGATTATTGGATAATTGATTAAGTAGATAGCAGTTAAATATAGGTAAAAAGCAAAAGACCTTAGTAGAAAGGTGAGATATCATTTTTCTTGGGAAGTTCATCTCGACATTTTAAAAGATAAAGATATCCTAAAAATGTCAATAAGGATAGAGAAATACTTTCCAGATGGCATTAGCTTGTCGGGGAAAATTGAAAATAACATAATTTTGGCGGACACGATTAAGTCGCAATTTTGTGTAGGCATTTTAAAGTCGCCATTTTATTCATTATTTACCAATAAAACCACCATCGTTAATCTTATGACATGCACGAGCTTCTTAATTGGAATTTTCTAAGTAAAAAGTTGAGAATTTCAATATTGCACCAAGATCATGTGAATGTGGGTCATACTCTTCTAATATACAAATGTCTTTTGGCGGACTTTGCCCGTCTCGCTCTGTCCCAATTGAATCTTGTCATATCTTTTGCCAAATAGAGTTTCTTCGCTGTCGTCATTGGTGTGACTAATCAAAAGGAGGAGGAAAATAAGAAAAGAAAAGTGGGCTTTTGTCGGGGCATGAAATGGTCAAGGCGCGGAACCATGTGACTGAAAATTCATAGTCACAAGTAACAAGATTAAAAAATCAAACATTTCTGAATAGATAATGTTTTAATTGTGTCGTGGCTCGTAAAAAAAATAAGACATCTGATTAGTTCAATGGCACTGTTACCTTATTTTTATTATTATTAATGTCTCGTTTGGTAAATGACAGAAAAAATATCTGATGGGAGTAATGGAGACGTGGCCATTGATCAGTACCACCGATACAAGGTACTCATACCTGCACAAACCAAAACAATTAAATATATCTGAGATTTCTTGAGTCCTTATTCTTTAGAATTACGAGGTTAATTACTATTACAATAATTATTACTATTAGAATCTTTCTTTCTTCTTTATCAATTGGCTGTGTACAGGAAGATGTGGGGATAATGAAGGAAATGGGGTTGGATGCCTATAGATTCTCAATCTCATGGCCTTGAATTCTACCTAGTAAGTTCATGTTCTTCTCACGACGAAAGAGAAAATTGTGTGCAATCTTTATTTTATCCTAAGTACCAAATATTATTAATCATTTCGCTACGATTTTTCTTGACACGGGAAATGTTCAAGAGGGAAAGCTAAAAGGAGGTATCAACAAGGAAGGAGTGCGATATTACAACAACCTCATCAACGAGCTTCTAGCCCACGGTCTCACTCATTGTGCTTCAATTCGATTTTTCCCAAGTGTCTGGTTTTCCTAGTGCATGTTTTTAGTCACATAATTTCTCAAAGTATGGCAATTTGAACATTTCCAATATGTTGTTGTTGGCCTTATATGAGATGCAGGTATTCAACCTTTCGTGACATTATTTCACTACGACCTTCCTCAAACCTTAGAGGAGGAATACGGCGGTTTCTTGAGTCCCCGTGTTGTGTGAGTCGCCATAGAATTTAATAGCAATTTTTAACTCAGATAACCTGAATGATTGTTTGATTAATGTTGTCATGTAGGGACGATTTTCGCGATTATGTAGGCGTTTGTTTCGAGGAGTTTGGGGATCGAGTGAAGCACTGGATAACTTGGAACGAGCCGTGGAGTTTTTGCTATTTTGGCTACACGATGGGGACAGAGGCGGCTGGGCGGTGTTCGGCATGGCAAATGCTAAATTGCACGGGCGGTGATTCTGGCACGGAACCATATATAGTCGCGCACCATCAGATTCTTGCTCATGCTGCCGCGGTGAAGTTGTACAGGGAGAAGTACCAGGTGGTGGGATAATTGATCAAGAACTCAACTTAGTAACTACTTCGGCTTAAAAACAATTATGCAAGAAATCGACATGATTATTAGCATTTCATGATGAATTTTGCAGGCTTCTCAAAAGGGGATAATAGGAATAACGTTGATTGCTGGTTGGTTTCTGCCTTACTCTAATGCAGAGCCTGACAGAAATGCAGCATTAAGAGCTTTGGATTTCAATCTCGGCTGGTGGTTACTTGCTCCTTGAATTATAACTACATCTCATTAATCTCACACTCCATCATGTCACTAATCATACTTAATTATTTCTCGTAATTTTCATGCATCGTAGGTTCATGGAACCGATCACGTATGGCGACTACCCGCACAGCATGCGTGCTCTTGTCGGAGGCAGACTCCCCAACTTCACAAAGGAGCAGTCTTTGATTGTGAAAGGGTCGTTCGACTTTCTTGGATTGAACTATTACACCTCCGACTACGCGAAACACGTGCCTCCTCCTAATACGCCTCCAAGCTACCTAACCGACAGATGCGTGAATCAAACGTGTAAGAGGGACTGTCTCGATTTGCAATAATCAACAACAATATTGAGCGATTAAAGTCCATTCTAATTTAAACTTATGTTTCTTGTGTAGCCGAGCGCAATGGAGTCTCAATTGGTCCACAGGTTTGTTCATGGATACATTTTAAATTGTCCTAAAATTTGTCATTTTACTAATCGTGCTGTCTTGTGTTGAGCTTAACTGAACATGAATAGCATAACTGATATCGTTAATTAATTTAACTGTTGTTGCTATTGCTACAGGCTGCTTCCAGTTGGCTATATGTGTATCCCAAAGGAATCCACACTCTTTTGCTCTACATAAAGCAAAAGTACAATAATCCACTCATTTACATTACTGAGAATGGTAAGCAATAAATATCATGTAATAATCACTATTATGATGAAAAGTAAACACTCTCCAGGTCATTAACGCCTCTCTTCCTTGATTTTTAGGGGTTGATGAATTCAACAACTCGACGCTGCCCCTGGAGCAGCAGCTATCCGACTATAAGAGAATCGATTATCACTATCGCCATCTCTCATATCTCAAAGAGGCAGTTAAGTAAGTTTGTCATTTCACGGTACTCGTTTTGCTAAAATCACGGAAAAAGAAGCATCGGGAGGGCTTTGAAATGCTAGTTTCGCTATTTCATGAGCTGGTTTTAGCTTTTGGCTGATGCGGGGTTCGTCCTATTTTGTCGTAGGGACGGCGTGAGGGTGAAGGGCTACTTTGCGTGGTCGCTGCTGGACAACTTTGAATGGGCTAGCGGCTACACCGTTCGATTTGGCATCAATTACGTCGATTTCCAGAATGGGTTGAGGAGAATCCCCAAACGCTCAGCATATTGGTTCAAGAGCTTTCTCAAGAAGTATTAAAGATGAGGACATATATACAGACATTACAAAATAAACTAATGTTCTTGTCAAATCAACCGAAGAATCCAGTAAAGATATAATTGTCATCTCCTCGAATAATATAATGTACTGATTTGATTCATAAAGCAATTCCAATTTGACCAAATATCATTGTGTTGGATGTATGCCCTAAAGCTACTATGTAATAATTACATATTAGGGATTTCATTTGTACTATCATTATTTAATTAATGGTAATGACGTATTTATTCATTTGTCTAATTATTTTTTAAATGATTCCATGAGATCAGTTGCAACTAGACCTATTCTTGAGACGTCAAGAATATATGTGGCGGGTTCATAGTTAGACCGAATCTTTAAACCGTTCCTGGTCAATGGATTATTGAGTGGATATTTATAATCCTGTCGAGACGTTCTTAACTTCACCATTAAGTATTGGATACTTAAGGGAATGATGAGTCGCAAGTCATTAGGTATTGTGATGCCTGAGTTAGAACACATGTATTTGTATTAGACAAATTCACTGAACGTGACGTATATGGAACGATTAGCAACATGGAAGCTTTTAGCGTGGTCAGTGTCTAATTGTTCATACTTTGATCTTGTGTAAATAATCCTTAAATCTGAGGCACAGTGTTAACTTGTATGTCGAACAACTATGGTTCACAGGTGCACATAATGCCGGGTCATTGATCTGTCTTTATACCTGATGGTCATAGTTTGTTCATATACGAAGTTGCACATAAACGCAATATGGAATCTGTCTCCTTGTTACATACAAGGTATAATAATGATGTCCTATGCAATCTGATTATGACAATGTATTGAAATCCTCGGCCGAGGTTATAACCGAGAATAAATTGTTTATGTCTCGAACAAATGCATGTCAATTAGATTTGTGCATATGATCGAATTTGTGACTTGATAAATATTCCATGGTCTTTGTTTGATCGGGACATAGTAAGACATAGGGATTAAATTACACTATAGCCAAAACTAACAGGTTCGTTATGTTCTTAAAACATTCACACTATCTGGGTAGCCATGACATATTGCTAGATATCAATCATGGCTTATAGGACCCAAAAATTAATCGGGACAATTAATTCTTTTGGGAGTACTAATGTGTTAGCACAAGTCTTACTACTAGCTTAGTGATGAACCTAGGGATGTCACACATCATAACCAATTAGGATAACGTGGAACAAGAAAGAAATAATTTTGCAAATGTATTTGCAATTACTGCAGTCGCATTGAGTCGACATGAAATTAAATTAAATGGGATTTAACTTAATTGTATTATAGTCATGAGCCTACGTGCATATGATGCACACGCATGCCCAAAGTGGATACATGTTAATGTACCCAAATGTGCACATAAAGATTATGTAATCTTTTTATTTTTATTTATTAATTAAAAGATGCACACAGTCAATAATTGTTGCTAACTGTGTGCAACGCACATGTGATGTGCGAAGTTTTAATTTTGAATAAAAAAAAATTGGTGCGGCATGATGGTCAACAACCGTTGCTGACCATCATGCATGAAGCCACGACCAGCAACTGTTGCTGATCGTCCCACGATTGGCAACGGTTGCTGATCGTGGGTGGTTACCTGCTTGTAGAATGGTTCTATAAAAGGCGTGAGTGTGCATTCTTGTGCGCGTATGTACGCAAATGAAAAAATGGAAAAGGGATTCTTTCATTTTGGGCTGTGGCTAAAATATCAAGGACACGAAGGATTATCTTTATGAAGTTGCTAGCACAATCGTAGTGGTGATTATCCGCAAGTTCTCTCTTCGTTCGACGTCCATTGATGGTGTATCTGAACTAGAGGTCCAACGTTTGTAGGTTTCTAACTGGAGAACATTTGAACCAATTCGTGTAAAGCGCGCTTCGAGAGGATATGAAGGATTATCTCCACAAAGTTGCTAGCACAATCGTAGTGGTGATTATCCACAAGTTATCTCTTCGTTCGACGTCCATTGGTGGTGTGTCTGAACTAGAGGTCCGACGTTTGTGGGGCTCGAACTGAAAAACATTTGAACCAATTCATTTAAAGCGTGCTTCAAAAGATAATTTGTTTAACTCCCTTTTATATTCAGATTTTTTATTAAAACGCACGAACAACACCTTTGGAGATACATGTATAGAAATATTTCATTTTGTTTCCATTGTGTTTATATTAATTTGCCTATACATGATTCATGAAACCCCAACACATTGGACAAGCGTAAAATTAAGAGTCTTTAGATGACGAGAGAAACCATCTCGAGAAGTCCAAAACCCTAACAAGTCCGGCTGCCATTGTTGCTGAAGGTAGCTCACTCGCCCGCTCGCCCATGAGGGACGGCTTCTTCGGCGAAGCTAAGAAAACGTCGCTATCCGTCGAGACAGTCGAGAGTGTTGGGCCTTGAGAGTAGCCACTAGGGGTGTCAATAGGTCGGGTCGGGTCGGATTTTGATGCTACCCGACCTGACCCGAGTGTAACTTGACTCGACCCGACCCGAAACACAAAAGAGACGAAGTGAAAAATCGGGTCGGGTTTCGGGTTTTGTTTGAACGTCATATGAGCACTCGGACTTCAATATCAAAGCCTGAATCTGCTGGCCTAGATCCATATCCACTAACCTGACGCATGCACTAAAGAGCACTACCAAATGAGTACTCATGAAGCACATAATTCTCCCTATGCATCTTACCAAAACATTGCAAAGCTTCTTCAAATCTTTCATGCTGCACATAACCCAACATCATCAAATTCCATGAGCACTAGTCAAGATCCGACTTCGACCCAAATATCTTTTCCGCTTCATCAAGAGACCCCAATCTGATCAACCCGCCTAAGATGGCGTTCCACGTGAAGGTGTTCTTCTCGGGCATTCTATCGAACACCTTGCGGGCGACAACAAGGCACCTACATCTCTCGTAAACATTGATGAGCCGATTTTGGATAGAAACCTCGGCGAAGAACCAGGTCTTGACAATATGAGCATGGATGCAGCACGTGTCATGGGCTGACTTGGAAAGGTCGCAGTCGTCCAAGAGCTTGCTGAATGGGGATGAGGTGGTGAGGGAGAGATCGCCCACTAGAGCAATGACAATGACAATCCCCATCGACCCTCTAAAGACAATCTTTCCACTCTAATCGGTATCCAAATTCAGATAGCTTTGTCAAAACATAGGTCGAGCAACGATTCACTAGCTCTCTCTCTCTCTCTCTCTCTCTCTCTCTCTCTCAAAGCATCAACCAATCTAGAGAAATCATCATAAAAACCCCAAAAAAAGGGAGTAATCTATCGCGGCTTCTTACCTGAAGAGAAGAGGCGGAGGAGAGAAGCAAGTGGCGATTGGGGAGGAATCGCCAGCACATGGGACAAGAAGAGACCAAGGAGCTGTCGACGGCACTGGAGTTAATGAGGAAAAGGTGGAGACGTCACAGGCTCCGAAGTTCCAAACTATTTCACAAGGTTTGGGTGGGAGTGTTCGTGTTAAAGCCTTTAATATGTTTGGGTGGAATGGAACAATGTTCCGACCCTAACTCAACCCAAAACATGTATTTTGTTTATGTCTATAATTGTTATCCGAACAGTATTAAGACTTGAAACATATACCATACTTATTTTGTGTTCGGGTCATGTCCGAGTCGTGTTCGGATTGGGTTGGATGGGTTTTTTGGACACCCCTAGTAGCCATTGTCAACCTAGTGGGCAACCCGGATCCAAACGGGATGGGATAAAATGCATTTGGGGTTTGGGTGGGGCCCACCTATGAAGGATGATTCCATCTTTACTCATGAGCCACTTTCATGGACTTCACCACCAAAAATCGTGAGACTATTATTTGAAACTTTTATTTCGCAAAAAATAAATCATCTGAAAAATCTTATATTGATTATAATTATAAATAAATGAAATATATATTCATTAGCAACAATAAATTTATGCCTGAAATTTTTCGTAAATTCATTTTTATAAGTAATATAAACATTCATATTTAGAATTAGGATTTTTTATTTTTTACAAATCATTCACATTGAAAAAATCTAAAATTTTAAGAATAATATAGAAAATTAAATTTAAGCCAACACTATCATGATCGCAAGACTACAAACTTACCAGGAAATGACATAACGTGAGATGCTCTAGTCAAAAGTTTATACTCATGAAAGCAATAAGATAATTAGGTAAGGGCCAAGATGGTTTTTCTTTTCTTTTCAGTATCTTGTTTCGAAATGTAAGAAGGTCGATCATTAATGATGAAGATTGTTTTCTTTTCTTTTTCCTTTTCATTTTCTAATTCTTTTTTTCTTCTTCCTTTGGCATGTCACGACATTTCATGCTAATATTATTTTCATCTGCTTATGGAACATGACATATTTATACACACACATGCATATCAACATATCAACATATGTGTGTGTATGTTGAGTGTAGAAGGACGACCATCGAACAAGACGGGCTTGAAAGAAGGAACTACTTTGCACTGTTGCCAATGGTGGGCAAACTTCATACTTTTATCGAGGCATCTGAAAATCATAGATAGAAATAATAATATTAATGGACATGCCCGTACACACACAAAAAAAGTAATATTGCCGCTTAAAGAATTAATAATTCGACAAAATAAAAAAGTCACAAATGTTATTCTTTTGTTTTCAAATCATTATAAGCTTTAAAAATTAATCACCTAGTAACACTCTTATAGAAATAATTACAATCACACAATATATAAAAAGCCGTAGAAAAATAGAGGGTGATTATTAAAAATTTGTAGGCAGTAAAATAACAAGTAATAAGTAAATGAACCATTAAAATAAAAATAAAAATAAAAACTACTTATACAGGGTGGCCCCCGTAAATTCCCCACTCGCCTCCATGCCAAGGTGACGGTCCGGGCAGGGAAAGCGAACCGGGTCTTCATCATCCATATCCACTAGAGGTGTCAATGGGTCGGGTCGGGTCGGGTCTTGATATTACCCAACCCGACCAGAGCAATAAGGGTCATGTCATCTGACCCGACCCGAAATGTATGAAACATGAAGTAAAAAAATGGGTCAGGTCGGGTTTCGGGTTTTTTTATTAAAGAATATTACAATTTTTTAATAAAAAATATGACAAAAGGAATTCGAAATGCTCTTACGTGACGCCATGAGGCGTTGTCCAACCCATCCGTGAACATCTCCGCAGACAGATAATACTCCCCCCCTCTAAAGTTCTACGTCGGTCGTGAAAAAGAAGCAAATCATATGGAAGATGGAGAGATAGAGATTGATGGCGGCCGACCTGAGGGGCGACGACGACGAACCTGTGAGACGAGGCGATCTAGATGAGTCGCAAGTAGAAGGAGTTGTAGAGGAGATAGCTTTTAATGTGCTTGGGTGAGTATGTTTAAGTTGAAGCCTTTAATGTGCTTGAGTGTAATAATATTCCGACCCTAACTTGATCCAAAACATGTATTCCGTTTATGTTTATAATTGTTATCCAAACAGTATTAAGACCTGAAACATGTACCATACTTATTTCGTGTTCAGGTCGTGCTCGGGTTGGATTGGATGGGTTTTTTGGACACCCCTAATATCCACTAATACGTAAAATGCCATTTTTGCCCTTTTGCATTTTGGCCACTAAATTGAATAGTAGTTAATTTTATATACTTCGAACCGTTGATGTACACAAGACCCCATTTCTCTTCTTCATCCCCAACAAAAAAAAAAAATCACCTTAAAATTCAATGTCAATTTGATGGTAAGGTGGATCGCTATTCTAATCTCCACCACGATAGAAATGTCGATCAAATTCTCATCCTCACCACCATGTAAATCCAATCGGATCTCGATCAACCCTCCCACCTCTGTCCTCCGAATTTCATTAGAAAAGTCATTCTCCGGCGAAGCCCTAGTCCGGATTTTGTGAGTTAATGTTATTTTGAGTATAAGTAAATGAGTTGATTAGGTCATCAATATACATGAAAACCTGTTGCATTTTTAGATTCAAATGAGATAAAAGAATAACTCGTTAGGGCTTTCCTGGCAGGGGCATGTTCTTGCTGAGAAATGGTTGTGTTTCGAGGATTTTATTTTATTTTATTTTGAAAATACCATTTTCAAATTTATGGGATTTTCAGGATTATGTGAATAGTACAAAATCAAAGTTAAAAATTTTTTGTTAGTAAAAAATATTTTCATTAAGGTTCCGTTCGTTTCACGAAAAATAACTTCTTAGAAAACATTTTCTGGATTTTCCGACGTTTGTTTCACGAAAAGTAAATTCATCGAGAAAAACATTTTCCATGAATTAAAAAAAGTCTTCTAAAATGGGGGAAAATATTTTCCACTTTTCAAGTTAGGGAAAATATTTTCCACACTCACTCTCTCCTATCTCACACCCCCATATTAGTCCTCACTTCTTTC
This sequence comes from Corymbia calophylla, assembly GCA_014182845.1. NCBI lineage: Eukaryota > Viridiplantae > Streptophyta > Magnoliopsida > Myrtales > Myrtaceae > Corymbia > Corymbia calophylla. The sequence goes on from CM024693.1 coordinate 23,530,814, forward strand.
TTTTATTTTTTAAAATCACTTTTTTTTTTTTCATAAATTCGAATTTTTTGTTATTTTTTAATAAAATCGATTTTTTTTTCTGTCTTTCTTTTTGCTGTTTTTCTTTTTCAGCCAGTGGCCGGCCACGGCAATAGCCGGCGACCAGTGACAAGTGAGCCTAACTTGCCAATCTGGCGTCGCTAGATGGCGGCGAGGCTTGGGTCTCGTAGATCGGCCACGCTCGAGCGTCACCAGACAACGGTGAGGCTCGGGCCTCGCAGATTGGCCACGCTCGAGTGTCGCTAGATGGCGGTGAGGTTCAGGCCTCATAGATTGATGATGCTCAAGAATTGCCAGAGGCGACGAGGCACGTGCCTTACAGATCAGCGACGCCCAAGCGTTGCCAGAGGCAGCGAGGCACGAGCCTTGCCAAATTGGCAATGCCTAAACGTCGCCAGAGGCGGTGAGGCACAGCCTTGCCGATCGGCGACGCACGAGCGTCGCCAAACTACGGTGAGGCTCGGGTGTCGCCGATCTACAAGGCTCGAGCCTCACTGCCGTCTAGCGAGGCTCAAGCCTCGCCACCTCAAGCTTGCCTCGTCGATGAGCTAATCAAGCAAGCTCGCTAGAGGTAGGCGAGCCTCAAGCCTTGCCGGCAAGGCAAGCTAGAGGCGTGGCCGGCCAGCAGTCAGCAATCGACCAAGGAAGGAGAGAACACAAAAAAAAAAAAAAAAAACTAATTTAATAATCAATTTTAAAAAAATAATAAATAACGATTTTAAAAAATAAAATAAAATATTTTTATTGAAAAGAGTTTATAAAGGAAAATATTTTCCACTTCAAAATCAAGACTCACCCGAACATCGAAAAATAATTACGTTTTCCTAACTTTTTGGAAAATATTTTCCAGAAAAAGCAATATTTTTCGTGAAACGAAATGAGCCTAAATAACAATTTATACTCAGAGTTAATACCATGAAAAACTCTAACCAGTACACTTTTGATAAATTTATCAAAACTAATTTTTTGATCATCCAAATTGGTATATTTTTGATAAATTAACCCCAAACTAATTTTTTGACCATAAAAAATCGCGGACTAGTATACCTTTGATAAATTCACCCCAAATTAGTACACTTATAACAAATTTACCATATGTTAGTTTCTGTTAAATTTTACTATCAAATTGCTAAGTTGGATAATACGTAATATTTGATTGGTATATTAATTTAGGTTATTACTCTCCGCTTTTCACAATTGCACTGGTTTTGTGATTTTTTATTGTATTAATCCAATTTAATGAATGACATATTTGTAAAAAAATATTAGTATGAGGTTTTTGGAAATTGACAATTACTAATGATATATATTAGATTATGCGCCATTTTCCTCTCGATGATAACTAGAGATAGTTGGAGGAAATTTCCTTAATCACTTTTTTATTAATATATTATAAAATATGGATATTATCTACATGCAAAATTAACAGCAGGTAAATAATGTAATGTCCACAATTGTATATCACTAATAAAAAAAAGGTGGTTAGAAAAAAAATCAGAAAATATAGTCTAATAATTACCGTTATCGGCCATTTCTTTTTTAACAAAACATTTTTAAAGATTACAGGGCTCAGTGCATTTAACATTTTCAACATAATACTATTCGGTGTGGGCATTAGTATGGTTCAACGTAAACAAAAAGCATGAAGACTGTAGCAAGACTAATTAATGAATCCAACTTTAACGTTTTATCCCATAGAATTTTGCTTAAAAATTAATAGAATTTTCAGATGAGCTCATCAAATCTCAACCATCGAATCATTGGTCCTCACATGGAACCATCTGATCTAAAAGAGTGAGATCCATTGGCTATCGTGCACTGGGAGGCAAATATAGCTTCTTCAAGAATGGTCAGACATAATAGTACACAAACCCATTTAAATGACCTGTTATGTTTTGTGATGTAGAATTTTCAAGGAGAGCTCACTAATAAATAATTCAAGTAAAATTGGGTGGTTTAGGGTAAAGGCTTTACTTAAAAAAATCCGACCAGCACATCTTTTAGCTCGGTCCGAGCCTATCCAATCATCACTTCTATTTAAACCGAACACCAATTGGATTGAAACAACCCACTTAAGAATAAAGCATAACACAAGATGATCCAAGAAACGCTCAACTTGAACTTGAGCTCAAATTGTCAGGAGGAGGAAAATGACCCGAACATAAAAGGCTATTGCAATCCAATACTAACATCAAATGTCACATTAGCTTCCATGGAGCATTAACAGGAAGGAAAAAAGGACTTGGAAAGCAAAGCTGACAATAGGCAATAGATATCATCGGAGAGTAAACGAACGATCAAACAACACCAGTTTAATTTTTTTGCAACAAAATTGTCAAGCCAATAACATTCATGTGGCAGTTTCGTGAAGTAGAGTCAATAACTGGACTTGCACAATCCATGACTTGTTCCCTCAAACATGTTTACCCTTCGGCTCTACAAGAACCCAAAAAATAAGAAAGAGAAATCATCAATGCAGAAGTTCATTGTACAGAAGACCAATATCAGCATTCAATGCTTCAATGTTTCAATCGATGTGGCTAGACATTGACGCCGATTTACTCAATTCATCAATCATATGCACATCAACTTGATCAAATGATAAGCTGGGACTAATTTCCAACCAGCATCCAAACAAACGAACTACCTGATGATGCTCCCAATTCCAAACTGAGAGGAAGTCCAAGGCATTTCATGTCGCAGAAGAAGTAAAATTATAATTACGTTGTGTGAGTGACATGTTTATGTATTTCCTGACTAGAATGTGTGGCGGGGAGTTCTCATTTTACCAAATGTAGGTTTACTAAGAATGACTTTGAGAGAGTAGTACAGTAACTAAGGTCGTGTGACTCACTTATTCAAATGCTCATGTACACTCTACCGCATCATTTAATTCATTAATTTTTTTATCGATCAATTTATAAATTGGTGTTTCTTGAACATCATGATTGTGCTAAAACGACACCCACAACTGCCGGGCAACATCTTAAACGATATCCATTCCCGAACTCCCATCCCCAGCAGGCGGCAACTGAGTTGTCCAACAAAGTCAAGAATCAAGCACGGACGTGATCCTCCAAGAGAGCCAAAATAGTGCAAGCCAACAAGGTTTGAAGCTCTCGAAAACCGTCCATCTCGCCCGTCACTCGAAACTTTAGAATCACAGTCGACGCCAACTCAAGAATTGTCACCAACACCGACCTCGACCTCTTACATTACCTCCAAATCCTCAAGTTAGATCTTCCGTGCCGCGGCAGACTTAGAAAGTTATAGAGCTTATGATCGCTCCCGCGCAGAATCTCCCAAGAAAGGAATCTCCTAAAGACTGGCATTTGAATAAGGGTTTTACTAGCATAACGGTTTTTTTTTTTGTTATTATAAGGATAACAGTACATTGTGAGCCACAAATTCTTGAAAGTGAACCCCATAGCAATTTTTAATTGTTTATCCTTTTTGTTTTTTTGCGGCCCAAAATAAACTGTTCTTCTCGTGATAAGTTAACGATATTCATATAAGCATTTATCTTTTAAGTCATAACAGCGTGAAATCACGTTGGGAGGAGATACAAAACTCTTAATGCGGATGCAATCCGTATCTGTTTGGGAGACCAAATCTGATGAACATTCTCTACGTTCCCAAATTCATGTCTTTAGCTATATCGTCAGTGCTTTGAAAATTCTGAATTTACTGAAAACGAAAGTGAAGCAAAACGCGGGATGTGAATGCGATTAAGCTTTGAGAATGGGCCCATTGACGAATGGGCCCGTCTCATGGATTGGGCCTGACCGATTTTTAAGGCCCCCTCTCTCTCCTCTTCTTCGTCTTCTTCATCTTCTCAACAGCGAAAGAACGGTAAACGAAACGCAGGTGCAGACATCATCGTCAACAGGCAAGAAGAAGATGATGCAGAACAGAACAAAAAAAGAAAAATCGAATTTTTGTTGATTAATCCGCTCTGGACTCGAGAATCGAACAAAACCCTAATTTCCCATCGTGCGTTCATCATCTTAAATACTCTAATTTTGTGAGGGCGGTGATTTTTTCAACCAATTCCTTTTACTGCCCACGCTTGATGTGGTAAAAATCTAATATGATAAGTAAAGAAATCTCTTCAAAGGATATAGGCGAATTTAGCATGAGGTAAATTATACTTGATGCGACAACTATTATTTCTGTTCGTCTACATTTATTTTCTGAATCATTTTTTCTATTTAATCTCTTCAAAATCTTGAAAATGGAAACACATGTTAATAAAATATATGCAAGCTAAATTCTAATTTCCTTAATAGTTACGATAGTTGCAACATTTGATTAGATGAATAATAATTTAAAATATAAAATACACTCTAAATAAAATTATAATATGTGGTTACAAAGTTCGTTAGTAAGATATGACAATGCTTGATGCTATACTTTTTCTCTTCTCTTTGCTTGATTTTTTAGATAGTCATCATCTAGTAGAACCATATGTAGACACCAATTTAAATTTCCCATGTCATGAGAAGGTCAATTGATTAACAATAGTAAAATGATATAATGATCTCATCTGATTTCTTTTTATGATAATCCAACACATAAATTGACACTAAATAGTGATATATATTAGACTATGTGCTATTTTCGTCCGACGGTAAGTGGTGGACAATACAATATAAAATGTGGATATTTTAGCCATTGGTAAAATTACCATATAAATTATGTGACGCATGATTGTATATCACCAATCAAAAAGGTGATTAGAAAAAAAATTCAGATATATAATCCAATAATTACCATTATTAGTTTTTTTTCTTTTTTCTTCTAGCAAAACATCATTAAAGATTACACGACTCACTAAATTTAACTTTTTCAACATAATATGATTCGGTGTGGACATTAGTATGGTTATGCTTAAAAAAAGGGCATAAAGTGAGCTCACTCATAAATAAGCGGTTTAGGGTGTAGGCCTTACTTGAAAAGTCTGACTAGCTCATTTTTTAGCTCAATCCAATCCTATCAAATTACGAGTCTACTTTTAACCAAACATTGTTTGAATCGAAATGACCCGCACAAGAATAAAGTGTAACACAAGATGATTCAAGAGCTGCTCAACCTGGACTCGAGTTCGAATTGTATCTTAAGAAGAGGAAAATGATCCAAACTTGAAGGCTATTGAATCCAAAATGATCCTCTGTAGAGGAATTCTTTCGGTTGAGCTAGCTCACAAGTCTTCATTTTAAAATGCTATGATTAAAACGCTACTTCATCGGGCAACTCGCTTTGAGATTCAATTTCCAAATGGCTCTAATTGATCTTTAAAATTGTCGACAATTGGCTTTAGAAATAAAAATTAGCAAAAATGTCATAGAATACTTGATGTCTTCACTAACATGAGCCTGAAGACTTGGACAGAGGATTTTTCAGTGGCTTCCTAATATGTAGGTCGGTTCTTGAAAGTTGTCAAAACAGCCAGTACAATGGAAGGATCGAATCTGTTTCCTATACGAATCAATTGAAACAGCACCACTTTAGCAATTCAGCTTTCCAATTCATTCGGTATTAATAGACGGCAGCAAGTCGGACCGAGCCCAAAGTCCTCGACGCATAAAGGACTTGATCAAGGTATGAAACTCACAATGGACTAAAACAAAACGAGAGATCTAGATGCAAAATTGAGAGGTCGCAAGATCTGGCTCCGATAGCAATTGCTTGTTTGTTAATGGAAATGTTTAAGCAGGCGTTTCACAAAGAGACCTTGTGCATTGATCACTGTGAATCAAAAAGTCGTCTTCGTTGCTGCAGCTTTTCCGATATGCACTTAAGCTTTGAAGATGAGCCCATCGACGGATCGGCTTCCAGTTTGCTTATCACAGAAAGAAATCAAGCAAGAAGAAGGTGCAGAAGATCCACATTATGCAATTCCCCATCAAACAAAAATCGAACAATTATTGAACGATACAATCTGAACTCAGGAATTGAACAAGGAGGATTGAAACCCATTACCCGAATTTCTATCATGTTCATCATCATTATCTCTGCTCCTAAGATATACAAAACCTAACAAAGATGGACAATCTCCAAGAGAGGGAACACTGTTGTACAATGCGGTTTGACAAGAGCAAAGAGGAAGTCGGCACAAGAAGCAAACTGAAAATAATATAGAAAAGTTGAAAACCGTCAATAGGCTGAAGCTAGTCCGGTGTGGCGGTGACGACTAATTTTTCCAGGCACCGTTTATTTCGTAGAATGTATGCTATCCTGGGAAGTTCTCGTAGACTAACTGCTGTCAGATTCTGATATTCTAACAATTGAGATGACACTCCTTCCATCTCCAAAGTGGACAGGATCTAAGCTCATTGAGCAAGCAAAATAGAAAGATTAATTAGAATTTCTGTTCCTGTTTAACATGAATAAAGAATAACAAAATCACAGCTCATCCGGATACAATATCCATCAACCCTGTCTCCCAGCCAGGAAAAGTTCGATAAGGATACCACAAGTATAAATGAACAAGCGAATCTCTTGAAGAATCGAGACTATTTACATAAAACTTGTGATACTTTAAGGATCTGAATATTATAGTAGTTGGTCACATGAGATAGCAAACCTCGTTATTGACCAAAACTTCTGAGAAAATCCATCCATTGCAATTGTAAAATATTGTAAGAACACTATGTAAGAAGGTTATGGAGCATCAACCTAGTGTGACCAAAGAGCATGACCCGGTTCTCCGCCAACCTAAGATGACTAGGTCCATTACTCTTCATCATCTATCCAGATAATTGCATTTTTTCTATAGACTGAAAGAGTGAATGGAAGATGTAACAGTTTCAAATAATCTCTAAATGCAATGTTCTAGTGAAAATCAAGCATCTAACGGTGTTGCATTGAGAAGCATCCATAACAACTAGAAATATCTAGTGGCATTCGATGTCCCTAATTGCTTGATCCCAAATCCATTTGTTCGAAATTAAATAGAGGGAAGAAGCTCCAACGTTCACCATATGTTTTTTACGTTATAACTCGAAACAAAAAGTTATGAATCATCCTGTTAACAACGATTCACCTTGATGAAAGATTAAAATGCCACATAGAGCTGAGAGGTCACTCAAGAGGGGCAACATATAGCATTAAATGGCACTAATCAAGGAGACCATTCAACACGAGTGACATCTTAGAAAGGGCAAAGGTACTGATCTGGTACCTGCAAACATCGAGTGCCAATGGTGATCGTAGAAACTCCGAGCAGCTTATCAAGAAATTGCTTTAACAAGTTGCGGCAATCGTTATCATACACATCCCCAAAATCTAACTTGGTTTCCACCAAAGAAGATAAGTCGGGCCTTAACACCGAATCAATATTCCAAAACACTGTTAGCCGCAGCGTCCGCTTAGATCCAAAAACCAGAAAAAGGGGAAAAAATGGTAAAAAAGAAGAAGAAAAAATCATTAAAAAATTCAAAATATTACTAAAATATTGCTTAAAAGTACCACGTCGGCGTTGGTAATCCACATTAGCAATTTCCAACCAAAATTGGTCAGATGGAATCAATTTGCAACAAATAAAAAGATTTAGGACTAAATTGGTAAGAAATGAAAAGGTTTAGCACTAAATTGACAAAATTGAAATATTTATGACTGAATTGACAAAAAGTGAAAAGGTTTAGGATTGAATTGGCAAAATTAAAAGATTTAGGACTAAATTGGTAAACATATAATAAGTTTAAGACTTTTTGAATGATTTTCCCAACCTAGTCTTCAAAAGCTATCGTTTGAAGTCTTCTCAGTAATGCAGAGTAACTTTTGTAGTTTACCCTTTGCGGTTCTAGAAGCATAAAAATCTCGATTTGATATGATTAAAGCGGAATTACCTCATTATGGAGCTCTTAATGAGTGGCTTTTACACCTTTCCCTGTAGGGCTTCCATAAGAATATAAAAAACTTCAGGTATTATCTTTCTGAAGCCAAAATTTAATAAGGTTATAAACGAAAGTCATTTTGCTTATTGAATGTCTGTCTACTTTTTACGATGTAAACAATGTAAACTAAGCCCATCTGAATAAAACAAAAATATTACAATGTAAACTAAGCCCATCTGAATCGTTGATCTTGTGAGCTCCACAATAAAGCCCGCATTATTAATAATTCAAATGTTTCGAATGGGCTTCGTCCCATAGTTATGTGAAGCCATTTTGTAGAAGTAGTAAATTCATAGCTTGGACATTTTACTATGCAGATTTTGGGGCTTACGATTTTGTAAGATAATTACAGAAATTGAGATTTCTTTTATTACTACCTTTGAGGTCTAGGAATTCATGACAAGGCATCATCAGAGCATGTTGTTTTTGGAGAAATCGAAACCCTTACATCCCAATAATTACATGGAAGTGATGAACATGTTATAAATTGTTCATTTCAATCTTTTTTTGGGCATTACTCGTTCACAAACAACATTAGTAAAAGTATCTTGGATGAGACCTTGATTGACATTTGGGTTCTCGATATGATGATGAACCATTGTAATTGCAGGGCCCTCATGCATCCCATGGCGATCCTCATCTTTACAAAAACTCGATCCGTGCCTTGTGCAATGCCAACGCCTCCGAAGGCTTCAACCCTCAAAAGGATCGCATTCTTCGCCGGCAGCCTCCTCAGCCCGATCCGGCCTCTCCTCTTCCACCGCTGGAAAGACATCACGTTTATGGCACAACTTTTTAATAGAAACACAATAGCTTTGGACCGAAAAACGAGTAAGTTAAACAAAGATACGGCATCTACATCCTATGACTTATGATTTTGCTTCAAGTTTTTTTGATATTATTCGACTTATACTCCGAGCCTGCGGCCATTCTTATGTAACATTATGATGTGGTTCTGATCATTCCAATAATCATGTACGTGCTGACTTGTGCCATTGCAAAATCCGTGTCTTAATCCCCAACGAAATCGAGGATCCCGTCATGATTACACCCAGTTCCTCCCACTCCAAATCACGAGAGGGACGTCCACATATAGTACCCACGAAGCCACAGTAGGCCACTGATATTAATGCTTGCTGCAATAAAAACAAAGAATGATGACTTGTCCATTGAAGCTGTTCCTCAGCAGAACTTGAAGCAAATATTAAAATATTATTTAAAAAGTGCCATGTTAACACCAACAATCTATATTAATAATTTCCGATCAAAATTAAGTTGATAAATTTGATTGACAAAAAATGAAAAGATTTATCATTGAATTAGCAAGAAATGAAAATGGTTATGATTAAATTGACAAAATTAAAAAGTTTAGGACTAAATTAGCAAAAGTGTAATAGGTTTAAAAATTTTCGGACAATTTTCCCATTTAATATGGATTGGCGATAAGATTTTCATATTAGATTAAGTACAAATCTGCCATTATAATTAGAGAAATTCGTGTATAAATAGGATACTCTCACACGGATCATATACAAATCCCAAACACAAGAGAATAAGAGTTGAGAGTCTCTCTCTAAGTTTTCCCATGTGGATAAGGACTGAGCAGGCAGGGACACACTTGTAAATAAAGTCATAGGGTAGTTTCATCTTAGTAATTATTCCTTCAGAGAGTTATCATTAAAGCGTCATGATACAAGGCTTGAAATGGGCTAACTAATAGTTTGATTCTGTTGAAAAAACTCATCCTTTGGATGTTAACAAAACTTTCTAAGTTCTGTTATGGAGCAGACTTTGAAATGAGAAAAAAATTAACTCTAAATATCAGTCAAGACTTTCAAACAATATGTTCTATTCCAAAAGATTTTATATCAACCTCTATTCTATGAGCAGAAGCAATATCTCATTCTGACAAGAGTTCAGAACGAAATACTTCCAGATTGTTAGGAGGACCAGAAGAAAGACGGGATCTACGATGGTTAGGAATTTCACTTGCCAAATATTTATTGATTATGTTAATCATTTGATTGACAAAATCGATCTTGAAAATAATTTCCAAAAAAGAATGGAATACTTATGGAAACCTAGATTATGCTTGTATAAGTGTCTAAAATATGCTGGAATTTAACTTCCATCTTCAACGGTTAGAAAATCTTCTTAAATCAATCTGTCCAAGTTAGGAAAATTGGAAGATAATCCTTCAAATGTTTGGCCAACAACTAGCTTGGCTCGAAGAAGTATTTAAGGAGGTTGCACGGCTTGGAGAAGTGAGAGCGCAAATCAAAATTCCAAGGTCTAAATCTATCCTCACATTCGATTGTCTCTTGTGTGTAAAATCAAAGTGTTCAAGAGTGAATGACACAAAAGAGTGACTTAGTGAGAAAGTACATCTTATCACTAAGTATTTGCATCCATGGTTTTGTAATCATTTGTTGATCACGTAGTAGAATCCAATCTATTGACTGTTAGCATGGGAGAATAGACGTAAGCTTAACTTAAGCCGAACCACTATAATTTATATGTGCAATTTTCTTATTCCTTATCTCTCTTATTATGATTGCATTTTACAGAAGTCTACTTCGTCATAGTCAGACTCTAGATTCAATTTCTACTTTTATACATTACTCAGATTTTATTCTGTTTCATTTTGGCAAAATCTTATATTTACACTTATTCACCCCCTAGGTGTCTGTACTAGCTTCCTCAGATTCATCTCGTTACAATCATTAATTAACAAGGAGCAAAATGAGAAAAATGTATATGATACTGATGATTTCTATTTTCCTAGAGGCGTAATCTGCTGATAAGTTTTCCTTTTGTTTTGCTCCTTGATTTGGTTGTGGCTAAGAGAAACTGTCCATAAAAGAGAAGAGTTCAAAGCAGGCATCAAGAGATCACTGTTTGGAAGCAGGAAATCATCCTTCGGGCTTGCTCGATTTAAGTTATAATAATCGACACTCATCACAACTAAAGCGGTCGAGATGGTTATAGAGGGTGTGAGTGAAAGATGATGGAGTGCCTAATGGGCTTGATGGGCCGCATGCGACTCACTGGGCTGAGTTGGGCATCGAGTCCAGGGAAGTGGGCCACATGATTAGTTTATGGAAATGGGCCTGAGCCTTGGACAGTTTTCTCAGAGCTAAGCTTTTTGCGGAAAATGTTGATACTCATGTTCGGTTGTTGACTTTGACCGCTTTCAGAAGGTGATTCCTATCCTAGGGCGATTCGTAGAAGTCATTGTCCGGTGCTGATTATATATTGTTCTCGATCATTTCAAAAGCGAAATCGGGAACATATTCAACCCTTCTCGTGATTCATGTACCATCAAGACACCCTATGATTCTCTATGCATTTATTAGAGTGAAAGCAAGCACTCAGGCACGAAATCGATACCGCCACAAGGCTCGAGATGGAGTGAAGAAAACCATATTCAACTAAGGACCATGAAGATAGTTGATAACGTTGGGACTAGGAAGGCGTAGCCATGATTCTCTGACCAAGTTTTTTTTTTTTGTGGTTGAAATTCTCTGACTAAGTTAAAAGAATGGATAATTACATAAATGGCCCCTGAATTCTAGCCAAATGTGCAATTTGATTCATGAACTCTTAATTTGTCTAATATAATCCCTAAACTTTATCTCAATATACAACATGGTTTCTAAACTTTAAACTTGTTCAATATAGACCTTAAATTTTTTGTGAATGTACAATCTAATCCCTAAACTATATGACAATACCCAATGGGATCCTTCCTTTCTTCAAACGGAACGAACATAGTTAGAATTAGACCAATTCTCTAAATGCTTTTTTAGATATTCCCAGCTATTCACGGTCCATTAATTCAAGTCAAGGACAATATCCAAATTCTTCATATAATCAAAGGATTAAACTGAATATGTACGAAAAGTTTAGATGTCACATTGAACAAATTAAAAATTCAAAAATCATGTCACATATTTAGCTAATGTCCATAGATTATATGTGTCGTTTTTTCCTTAAAAGAAGGACCACAATATCTAGATCGAAGAATCGAAGAGTCCTTATATGTCAGATGAAAATTTTCATTTGTCGAATTCCGCAATTCTAGTACAATTTACTTCTGAAATTCCATGTGTGTAAACCAACCAGCCGTGGAGAGAGTGAACATGGGGTCAGCAGTCAAGCTGCGTATGCTTTGGGTTCGGGGCAAAAGACAAGGGGGTTGAAAAAGATGGCAGCCCCCGTAGACTTGGAAAGGAGAGTCAACGGAGGAGTCTTGGTCTCCTCTTGTTGCCGTCCTTCATCTTCTTCCCGGGTAATTTCGCCCTCCTTCTTTCCCCATAATTACGTTACAGACTCGACTTATGGAGTCAACTAGCCGGAGCGGCAAATCCGTCTGACGTGGCACCGGTGATTTACCATTGTATCCTTGAACTCTTCTTGATTACGTTTATTTCGAGCGGAAAAATTGGCAATTTCTAAAAAAATAATAATATTTTTCGGTGTTTGATTAATATCTAAAAATGAAGTAGAACATATTTTTTGTCTTTTGGTATGGAAAATCGGATTTGATTTTAATCAATTTTTTTTAATTTATTTCTATTTTCCTTCGTCCTCAACCTCACCCTCTAATGCCTCATTCGAATCCGGTTTGACTCTGCTTGCAACACCAGCTTGACTCCCACAACTCTGCCCTCACAGAAGGCAGCATCAATAGATGCACAGACTAGCTACCGAAGATCCTACAGTTCGTAAGTAGTTGCAAGAGAACTGCAATTCCCTCTCGAGGAGTGAGGGTTTACCCAACTCAAGACTTACCAAATTTGGTGGGCTCGAGCAAGGCTCGACCTTGCGCCTACAAGGTAAGTTTAGTTTTCTTACATTTTAATTGGACTACGCACCAACCAAAAAAAAAATCGGACTGCACCAATCAATCAAAAAGCCAAGAGTGTTTTTCATACCGTTGTAGCTCGACGTGCTCTTATAGCCCGGTGCGCTCCTTTCATTCAGTATAGCCTAGCATGGCTTTCATAACCTCTCGAAAAGTTATGTGGAATCAAGAAAAATATCTCTCAAGAAAGATAATTAGAGCAACGAGTCATGCTCTCTCAAAATTTTATCCTCTCAAAGTTGTTGCAATAGGAAAAATAATAGACATGTTCAGATAGTTTTATTCCCAATATCTTCTAGTAATTTTTAGTTTGCCATAGACCGAAGAAAGAAAATAGGGAAAAAAGGAAATGAAAAATAAGAAAAATAAGAAAAAAGGAATTTAAAAAAATAATAATTAAAAATTATTTAAAAATATTCACGTCGCATGCAGGTGATGTCACGTAAAATGGCTGGTGTCCACGTCACCGATTTCCGATCTAAATTGACTAGATTGATTGAATTAGTATTAATTTAAAAAGGTTTAGGACTAAAGTGGTCTAATTAAAATGTTTACGGCGAATTGAATGCCGTCACGCAATAGGTTTAGGGCTTTTGGTACTTTCCCATTTATTGTTAGATAAGAAGCCCATGCTATAGGAAAAACTTGTGAATTGATTATGTTTTTCCTTAAGAGAGCAATTTGATAATTATCTGATTTTTTTCATCGATAAATAATGCACCCATTTTTCACTTTTTTAGGTAAAATAAAAGTATCTGAAAACAATAGAAATTGGGTTTAAAAGATTATTTGAATTTTTCCAGTACATAATTTTACCTATCCAGCATATCTTTTAACTTTACTAATTTTTCAATTGATATATAATATCTTAGATAATGCACATTCGAACAAAAAAAAAGCTGTCTAAGGTTTCATCAAAAAGTTGGATCTCGAGAGTACAATTAAAAAATATTTTTAAAGAATTCTCTTTTCAAAAATCGAATAAGAATTTTTAGTAAGAGGGGTCATATTTCCTTTAACTCTTCACTAAGTTATTGTGATATACATATCACGAGTAGAGATACGACAACGTGAAATTCACAAGTCTCAAATCCAAGATGACTTAAACCCCAAATATTGAATACACAATTCTTTAAACCTTAAAAAATACCAGGAAATTATTCTTTTGCAACAAATTCTACAAACGTCGACTCCATCAAAATTCACAGCTAAACTTCATCAGGTGAAACGTCATCGGACCAAAGTTGTTGAGCATAAGTGACTGAAAGAAGCTAATTTCTTAACAGTAAATTCTCTAGTCTATTGTAGGAAAAAAAAACAGGACCGTTTCCATGCAATTAGCAACCTTAGTTAGGAGAGCAAAATTTTCGAACTGTCGATTGGCTTTTACTGATTGGCTTTTACGGAAGAAAAGAAAAGAAAACTAGTAACTGCCTAACATTCAACCAATGTTACTGATTATAAAATTATCGAGCTACTGCTAATCAGGGAAAATTACAACATACAACGGCAATTACTCTTCGGTGGATTCTTAAACTTGTGAACTATTAAGGATTATCGAGAGTACTGAAATAAGTTACAAACAAAAAGTAAAAAAAGAAATTATAATAAATCCGATTATTAACAATTACTCATGGAAAGTTATCATCATTAGGACATGCGAAAGAGTTTGACAGAACTTACCATCCATCTCTGAAGTTCCGATATTCCTATTGCTGTTTTCTCGATGATAATTTGTGCGAGGCCTTCACTCACTATTAGTCTCAGGCTGCGTCTGGGACGGGTTTTCCCAAGTCACTTTGGGCGTCCAAAGCCTCATGGGCTAAAATTGGATATTCGGGAATTTTTTTTGTGAAACTCCTTAAGAGAAAGCTGGCCTATTGAAAAGCTGAAAGTCCGAGATAGGTAGGAGTATGCCTCGGGCATTTCAGCATCACAAAACCTAGATAAGGCAGCAAAGCTCTCTGTTCTCTCGCTCTTCTCACTGAATTCGCCTCTCTCTCTTTCTCTCTCTCTGGTTTCGCTCCTCTTCGAGTCGCAACACTCACCTGAGACTTTCCTCCCGACCAGGTACACGTCGCACGTGCTGCCCTCGGCTGAAGACGCGCACGCGAGGACCACCACGCTCCTGGAGAGTTCCTCCTGCGATCGGATCCCTTGCCCTCACCAGATTCGGATCATCGACGTGGGTGAATTGCTCAAGTATTAGGGTCGGCCGAGGCTTCGATGAGCGACCAAGCTGAAAAAAAGAGAGTGGAAGTCGCTACTCATCTTGATCGTGCCTCTCTGGCTGTAGAAATCGACTCAAGCACCGCCACAAAAGAGAAGTCACCCGTAGTAGCATCGACCTGTGTGGTTAAATGGCGAACCAAGAGGCCAACTCAGGAGCTGCAACAGCCGGCGACTATGATGTGTTCTTGAGCTTTCGAGGACCTGACACTCGCAACACATTCACAGATTTCCTCTATGTGTTCATGAGAGACAGGGGAATCCGCATTTTCAGGGATGATGAAGAGTTACGGCCGGGCGAAAAGATCTCAGAGATCTTGCGAGCAGTAGAAAACTCCCAAATATACATTCCTATTTTCTCAAAAAACTATGCTTCGAGTAGATGGTGCCTCCGAGAGCTGAAATGCATGGTGGAGAGCCATGGCCATGCCCCCGGAAAACAGATACTACCCGTCTTTTACGATGTGGAGCCCCAGGATGTTAAGCTTGAAACGGAGTTGTACAAAAGCGCCCTAACAAAGCATGAGGAGGAGCTTGGCTGCACTGAAGTGAAGCCATGGAAGGAGGCTTTGAACACGGTGGCTAGAATCAAGGGATGGCATATAAAAGATCAAAGGTATGGACACCACCTTCGTTTATTTATCTATTTATTCATTTGTTGGCCCTGCCGGTTGGGTATTAGAAGAGGAGTGCCCACAAGCACACGGGTTTGTTTATATCATTTTCTACTATTAGGCTAAGACTATCTACATGCCGATAAACTCCCAAAGTAAAACGCTAGCTAGTGATTGGTTCAAAGGCGATATATCTGCTATCCAAATTGTTTAGATAAACTCTTTGGGGGCGACACTCACCATCCCTTTTTCAGAAACGTTATTTGGGATTTGTGGAATGAGCGATTTATGTACATTTGTTGCGAGTGCCAAATGGAAAATACATGTCGGCATGCTAGATATAAATTACTTGCTTCTATTTGAAATTCTCATTGCTTAAGTATAGTCTCATGTGCAATGATTTCGTGAATATGGCAGGCAAGGCGAGGTCATTGACGATATCATTAAAAAGGTATCGCAAATGATCATAACAAGAAAAAGAGATTTGCCCACCTACCTAGGTGGAATTGATGATCTTATAGAAGACATAGAGAAATTGTTGAATTATCACGATATTAGTGATGTACGATTTATCATAATCCATGGGATAGGTGGCATTGGAAAGACAACTCTTGCCAAGGCCGTTTTCAACCAACTCTCTCCTCGATTTGAAAGTTACTCCTTTGTTTCAAACATCCGAGAATCATTTCCAAGTGGTGGCGTTGTAAAAATGCAAAGAAAATTATTAGCAGATCTTTTTGGTTTCCCACTTCCCGAAACCTTTGACTTTGAGGATGGGAACAATGTGATCAGAAACAGATTACCTAACAAGCGAGTCCTACTTGTTTTCGATGACATTGATGAAAATGATCAATTTATGCAACTAGCAAAGCATTGTACTTTGTGTGGTCCAGGGAGTAGGATCATTATTACAACCAGAGATAAGAGTGTTTTCCCTAAGATCAAGGTGGAAGGATCGAAGGAAATTTTCTTAACACGGTGTAGAAAATTTTTTTCATACGAAATGAAGGAAATGCATGTTGATCACGCTCTTCTACTTTTCAACAAACTTGCTTTCAACACAGATTCTGCTCCATTTGATCTTTATGATCTTTCAAGGGAAGTTGTTGCCCTCACTGGAGGACTTCCACTGGCTATTGAGGTGTTAGGTTCACATCTTCATACCATAAGTAAAGCAAAGTGGAAAAGCACACTGAAGAAGTTGAAGGAAATACCTAACGAAGAAGTCCAACGGAAGTTGAAGATAAGTTATGATGCACTTGGACATGAGGCGAAACAAATTTTTTTGGACATTGCATGCTTCTTTGTTAACAGGAAAATAACTAATGCAATGTATATGTGGCAAGCCTGCAACTTATTCCCGAAAGTCGAAATTGACGTCCTTATTAATAAGTCATTGATCAAAATTGTTGATCGTGATAGAATATGGATGCATAATCAATTGAGAGATCTTGGAAGGGAAATTGTTCGTCAAGAGAGCATCGGCAAACCTGGTGATCGAAGCAGATTGTGGCTTCTGGAGATGGCCTTGGACATAGTACGAGCTAAAAAGGTAAGTTCGAACAATGGTATTTCATTCCTTCCTGCACAACTCCCCGTCTAAGAGTTCATCTCTTTCGCACGTTGCCTCCTTCCTTTATACTAGCTAAGAAGTCCGTGATGTAGAAAAAACTTGTGAATTTATTATGCGTTTCCTTGAAAGAGAATTTGCTAATTATCTGATTCTTTTTCACCGATAAGTAGTGCATCCATTTTCAAAATTATTCAAATAGCATAAAATTGGGTTTAAAGGACTATTTGAGCTTTTCCATTACTTAATCATACCTATATAAATCATATTCTAACTTTGTAATTTTTCTGATTGATATATGCTGAGGTGTTCTTTTTTATATAAAGTGGCAAAATCTATCTTTTTTTTTTCCTATTTGGATAATGCACATTCGAACAAAAAGAAAACTGCTGTGAGTCACAAGAGTATTATGAAAAAGCTTTTTTTTAAAAAAAGAAGAAGATACTTTAGTAGTGTCTAGAAAAGCTAAAAGAATCCTATCTTCAAAAGTTTAATTCAAATGTAGAAAGTGGAGTTACAATTACTTCAACTCTCTATTCAGGTCTGTGAATATATCTAAAGTGGATATGTGACTCCCCAAAAAATCATAACTGTTCAAACCACCTCAAAGAATAGTGGAAAATTATCTTTTACACCAAAGTCTACAAACATTAACTCCACCAAAATACATCGCTAAACTATAATCACAAAGTTAATACATATAAATAAATAAATATCCATCTTTTCGCTGCCCCCTTTGCTAAAGTTAACTTCAGCCCTCAGGCTCCTTAATCCTCCTCAGCATTAGCAAATCCGGTGAATAGGTCAGCTCACGGCCAAGTAAGAGGATTACTTACTACAACGATTTCAAAAAATGAAGAAATTTCAAAATTTAGAAAACCAAAAATATATTTAATAACTATAGAGCTGAATTATTGAAACACTACGGTCATATTCCGCAAAAGGTCATAAAGCCGAAACACTACAACGGCCATTTTTAAACCCCAAAGTTAACATGGACTCTAATTAAGCCGCAAAGCAGAATTATTCTTCTCGCAGTTATGGATTTCAACTTCAATTTGCATAGTATGTAATTACATAGGGAATAAAATAGTGGATACCTTTGACATTGGTAATGGTTGCTAAATTTGTTTTCCTATGGTCAGGGAACAGAAAACGTGGTAGCACTCGCACTATGGAGATCGAGGCACAATTTTACACGGGAAGACTTTGTGAATCTCATAAACACAAGGTTTTTGGAATTGGATGGAGGCAACTTTGCTGGCAACTTTGATGATATTTTGCCGGAGCTAAGATGGCTTTCTTGGCGAAATTGTCCTCCAAATCTTCAAGCAAACAACTTTGTGTTGAATCACCTAGTTGTTCTGAAGCTTTCAGGCAATATCATTGCAGAAGAATGGAGCAGATGGGTCGAAATCATGGTAAAATTTCACCTGATTCATTTTTTTTGGTCTCTCACCCAATTTATTTACTCTTTCAACTAATTGTCTGAAATTATGATGACATGCACCTATTATGCAATAAATACTGAGTTGTGACAATATTAAGTTGGTTGCCATTTTGCAGGTGCCGAGTAAATTGAAAGTTTTGTATCTCATGGGATCTAAATCATTAATCAAAACACCTCATTTCCATGAAGTTATGAGCTTGGGGAGATTGGTTTTGAAAGATTTCCCAAGGTTGGCCGAAATTGATCCCTCGATTGGTAAGCTGAAGCAGTTGATTTACTTAAAAATCAAATGGTGTCCGCATCTTAGAGAGTTGCCCAAGGAAATTGGTTGTCTAACTACACTGAGAGAGCTCATCTTGATTCATGATTTTAGCGTTCGTTATTTGCCAGACTCGATTGGTAATCTGGGACAATTGTCAAGGTTAGTAATGGAGGATACAGGATTAGTACAACTTCCGATCACGATCAGAGGGCTAGGGGCTCTCGAGTACATGTCTTTGGTGAATTGTACGAGTCTAAATGAGCTGCCGGATGCTGTTGGGAAGTTAAGGTGGTTGACTGAGTTGGATCTTTCTGGAACTAATATCGAGGAACTACCTCCGATTTGGAACCACCAAGACCTAGCAATTCGGAAAAACAGTAGTAACATAAGAATACCACGAAGACTTGAAGATGAATCGGTGTTGAACCCCGCAACGTCGTATTGGACGAAAGTGCATCTCCAAAGAGACGCCCAAAAGTTGATGTATATTTATGATGCACTTGGATACAAGGCGAAACAAATTTTTCTGGATATTGCATGTTTCTTTATTGGCAAGAAAATATCTAATGCAATTTATATGTGGGAAGACTGTCACTTTTGCCCGAACGTCCAAATTAATGACCTTATCAACAAGTCCTTTATCCTGGAAGTTTATCCTGGTGAAGTAGAGAGTGATGATATGGTAGAATATCTCGGAAGGGAAATTGTTCGTCGAGAGAATATCCAAGATCCTGGAGGTCGAAGTAGATTGTGGTGCCCTAAGATGGCCTTAAATATAATACGAGCAAAAAAGGTAAGTACGTACAACACTATTTCTTTCCTGCCTACTCTTCTATGTGTCTAAGAGTTCATCTCCTCGCACATTCCTTTCTTTATTTATTAGCCCGTGCTATATAAATAAGGATTTTGCTAACATAATAGTATTTGAGGTACTATAAGAATAACTTTTTGTTACAAGTCACTAATTCTTGAAGGAATGGACCCTACAACAATTTATAATTATTTTTTAATTAGTTTTTTGTGGTCCAAAATAAATTGTTATTTTCACAGTAAATCAAAAACTGACATCTAATCATTCCTCTATAAAAAAAAACTTGTGAATTAATTATGTTTTCCTTAAAAGAGAAATATGCTAATTACCTGGTTTTTCTCACCAATAAATAGTGCCTGAATTTTCCAAAGTATTTAAATAAGATTCTGAATACAATAGAAATTTTGTTAAAAAGCCATTTGAAATTTTTCATTAAATAATCATACCTATACAATTTATCTTTTCACTTTACAATTTTTCTGATTGACATATGAAGAGGTTTTTCATATAAAGTAGCAAAATCTATCTTGTTCTACCTAGACACTGCACATCGGAAACAAAACAAAAATCTTAGGTTTTTTATGAACTGTTAAAAAAAGTATCTTTTGTTTTAAAGGTTACATTTGTAATGTCCGAAAAAGCTAAAAGAGTTCTCTCATAAAAGTCTAATGCAAAGTGGCATCATGCTTCCTTTATCTCTCTCTATATTACCGTGAATTATATTAGGAGCGTAAATGTGAAATTCACAACTCTTTAATCCAAACTCAAAACTAGAAAACTCCTTGGCCTAAAGGGGAGTGAATAGATGATTTCAAGAAACTTAACTAAATATTGCAAATTTGTAAGCATCAAGATCGATTTAACCATAATAACTTATATAAGCCGTAAGTTGATATACGTGGGAACAAGTTATACAAAGTAGTGCAATGCGCTTCTATCAAGCAGTAATGAATATCTGCAAAGTGATAGAGGATAATGTACTCGGAGCTTTATTTTAGTTCATCTTAGTGTAAACCTATGTTTACTCTCCCACATTAACATCCTACTAGTTTGATTCCACCAGCTATTTTTGAGTAGTTACGGTAGTATGTCCACTTATTCTCAAGCATTTCTTCCCAAATTAGTGCTGCTTATACCCAAGCAAATTAATCTCACTATCTCACACCTAATCATAAACTATAACATGCACTTCTCAAGAGGTTAGATATCAGCATGCTTGAAACGACAATGAACAAATGTAAAGCTTTCTCTGTGTTTGGATTTTTGCACTCTGGATTTCTCCCTATCTTCAACGTTTGGTTGATCTCTTTTTTATATTCCTCAGTATCCAATATTCCTGTTAAATGATTTTTATGGGGGATCAATCTCCAATTTTTTTTCTTTTTTGGGTCGGTAATTTCCAATTTGGCCATTGGACGATTGTTAAGCATATCAAAATCAGCTGTTGACGTCAATCAATCTGAGTTTTTGTAGATTTGATTGTCCATGCATTAAATCTTTGGTTTCCAAAAATAGAGTGGCTTGAATTATGGAAAGTAACTTTTTGGCAGAATGGTTGCCAATCAATCCAAGTATCACGAGTAATTGGTACCTTCTACATAGATAATCTTAATCAATCAACTTCTTCCAAATGGGAACATATACTCGATTACTAGCCTTTAAAAGACAAGATAACATATCTCAAGATAATTATCCCCTGAGCAGGGGACAAGGTGGTCCCAAGTAGTGTAATCGCTTCACTTACATTGGCTCTCCCCAATTATATTTGGCTTTCCAGTGATATTAGAATTCTACTTATATCAAGCTTTTGGCCATATCAAAATCCGGTTATATCAGATTTTCCCGCTACATCCAATTGGATCTCATTAGGCACTTCGAGTATGATGGCTCTCCACCTTGATACCTCAAAGTCTTTATGAACTCCTCATTCTTCTACACTTGTTCATGTTGGTTCTTCTAGCTATTTCGAATCATTCATTTCTCCATCCAAGCTCCTATTATGCGGACACTACCTAAGGCATAAACAATCCTTGCATATATCAAGCTAGTAATGAACCATGGATTGTTTTTGTCAACACCAAAATATATTAGGGGTTTTCTCGGTAGCAAATATTGAATAAACAATCCTTCAAATCTCAAATAATAATAGAAAGTTATTGTTTTACACCAAAGTTAATAAAAATTAACTCCATCAAATTTCTCTGCTAAAATTATAATCATGAAGTTTCTCAATCCTACTCAACATTAGCAAAAAAATGTAAATAGGTCAGTTTCAATTATGAGAAAGCGGATTACCAACTAAGTAACAGACAACACTTCCATAGAACCAAATACAATCATTATTATTTTATACGTATTTAATGTAATAGAAATAATAGTTCGAAGAAATAATATGTACTTTTACAGGACATAAATACAATAATCAAGTATGCACAATGTCAAATAAAATATCGGCATTTAATGAGTAATGGATTTAAACTCATTGCTCAAGTCAAGAGTATGTCCAAAAAGCATGTCGGCCTTAATTAAGCCCCAAAAATCACATGCGCAGTAATTAAGCCACAAAATAGCATCAATCCGTGCACACTTATAAATTTCAATCTCAATTCAAAAAAAAAAAAAAACACACACACACACACACACAATAGTTCAAACTCATTAATTATTGATAGACAAAATAATTTCATTTTTACTTTATGTATAATGCACAATAAATACATACAAGTGAAAGAGTGACTTCCCTCCTTAAATCAACTTTGACCAAAAAGCCGAACACAAAAATCATTCTTCCGGTATCCCTAAACCATTCCTCTTTTATTCTTTTTCGTTTTTAACGAGAAACCACAGCACTTCTGAGAAAGGTTTACATCCGGAAGAGGTCGGATACAAAATCAGATCAACCACAAACTCTTCCTCATCACGTGGAAGTTCAATTAGGAGTGTGTAAAATGGACTGCTCAAATTGAGGACCGCTCAAACAGGACCGGACTAGCCAGTTCAATCCAGTGTGTGGGCAGTCCGATTCCTGTTTCAAAAGGGAATCGGACCGAACTAACTACATATACCTTTTTTTTTAATTATTTCTTTAAAAAAAATAATAAAATGTGAAATAAATATTATCTCATCCAATGGTATTACAAGTTACGACACAATAACTTTTCACTCATTGTCGCTTTTGTCAATATCTTAAGATTTGTTACTTGTCACGCCCCGACCCTCGAGCACGCGGCAACCCCTGTTCTCTTGCGGTCATTTGGTTTGCGACTCCCGGGATCCGTCGCCGACCGTTATTTTTATCTTTTAATTAAACGCATGCGGAAGCGAAACACAATCCCCAAATCAATTACAAAAACAGGGGATAGCAGGAAAACCCAACAAGAACACATCAAAAGTATCGCTTTATTAACTAACTGATTAACCCTAGGAAATTTACAAGTACAAGCCCTTACCACGGGCATCTTCCTAACGAGCCAATGAAACCGACAAGCTAGGGTTAATCTACTCCCTTCAAAGACGGCCACAAGCCGTAACACGCGTCGATCCTCCATCCTACGGACTCCGAAAAATGTTAACCACGACGGGTTGAGATAAACTCAAGAAGTCAAAGTCCTAAGCCCCAGAGGAACTTCGCCGCCTTGGGAGCAATCTAACCATGCAACCTAGTTCCGCAAACAAGACATACCACACCTCAAGTAGTATTATCGGGCGACAGCTTCAATAAGCGGTGCAAATACAAAGGCGACCCTACCCGGCCTTGCACACGCAACCCGCAAACCGTCAATTCAATCATCACAACATTAAGAAAGATGCGAATAATCGTAAAGATCTCACACTTTCTCATGTCTCACACCCACACATGCTCCGATTATTAACGCCCTCCCCGGCCAACGGCACAACCTTATGGTTGGCGGTTCCTCGGCTAAACCAGCCTTCGTCCTCTTTACCTCGAGGCACGGCGACGTCAAGGGCTCACTCCCAAGACGGCATTCCCGAAGGAGCACAAGACCCGCCCACTACCGCAGTCCCGCTATTGATAGAGGCCCGGGACCCGCCCCCATACCGCGGTCCCACATAGAACCCCTCCCCGTCGCATCTCGACCGAAGTCGCGACCCACCGGCCACGGCACAACCCCATAGGGATTGGCGGTCTTCCGCAACGCCGGCTTCCTCATTTAATGTGATCACGCAACACATCATCAAACAATCCATTTATATCTTTGCTCTGTCGTGAATGAAACATCACTCATGCTCATGCGACATGCCATTTCGTATAACCCACGCAATATGTCATGCGATCTCACTCGACAATTTCCAAAATTCCATTTCCAATCGCATTCAATCACGCACATTCCCTAACTCTTGGGAACAACTTCAACTCTTGTCATTTCCGATGACCAATCAACATCACGATACTCCGATATCCAACCACGTGTTTCAATATTTAATAATAAATAAACACGCGTCTCAATATTCAATTATCCCAAAAATAATTATAAACTATAATTATACTCAAAAATACTCATTTAAGAAACATGATATAGTCTATTATTCCCATAAAATAATTTACTCCCACAAAATACTTGTAATTATTTTCCAATCCCATAATTAATTATCCAATCCAAATAATTCCATTTACTAAAACCCTTCTTTAATAAACCAATGCCATTTAATAAAGTAGTATATAAATACTATTGACTTTGGAAAAATAGACCATAGTAATTTTCCCCAAAAATTACTCAATTAAAACCATTTCCAATAAATAATCACAATTAATTATTTTCTCCAAAAATAATTAATTTTCAGCAATGAATAGTAATAACAATATTACTATTAATAATTCGAAATTATAAATTAATTTAATTAATAATTCCGAAAATAATAAATAATTATTATTATTTATTCCAAAAATAATAATAATATTTATTAATACTAATCATGATTAATACTAAGCAAAGCTTAATCACATAGTATTAAAACACTAATAAACATCATCCAAAACACTAATCAATAATTAAACTAATTAAACTACTCCTAAGCAAGATTAACCCCTAACTAAGGAATTAGGAAATCGACTCACGGTTTAGCAATTCCGATGACACGAGCGCGACGGCGGCGGCGAGGGGAACGCCCGGGAACTTCCGGCGCGTCGGGACGAGGCGGCCCGGGACCGGGTCTCAGCGGCCGAGGGCGGCTGTCCACGCGGCAAGGGGCTGCGAAACGGAGGAACCGGCGGCACGGGGATGGCTGGTGGGCAGCCCGGCGGCTCCGGACGGCGGCTAGCAGCTCCGGCAAGGCAGGCGGCGGCTCCGGCGAAGCTGGACAGAAGCTGGAAAGGGAGAAGGAGGGGCGGTGCAGCTGGTTTCAGGGGGGGGACAGCAGCTGGGGTGGCTCCGGTGCGGCGGAGGAGGCTCGGGGGTGGTCCTCCGGCGGGCTTGTGGCGGTGACCGGCGGCGGCGTGCAGCGGCAAGGCCGCTGGCCGCTTCTCCAGGTCACGGCCAAAAGGGGCCGAGAGAAAGAGGGAGGGCATGGCGACGACGGCAACTGCTGGGTGGCTCCTGGACGGTGCCTAGCGACGGTCCAAGGCGGCCAGACGGTGGCGGAGGACGACTGGACGGCGAGCTCGGCCATCCCGACCCTAGATCCGAACTGAAGAAGGAGGGAAAGATGGAGGTGGCAGCTGGTTCGCGAGGTGGCAGCAGCGGTTCGGGCAGCTCGCCGGCGACTCCGGCGTCTGGGCAAGGCGGCCGGCGTTGCAGGGGCGGCGGCGCGACCAGAACTGAAGCAGGACAGCAGCACCGTCGGACAGAGGAGGAGGAAGAGCGGTGCAGCTGGGCGGGGCTGGTTCGGCTCAAGGCCGGCAAACGACGGCTCACCGGCGACCGGGCGGCGAGCAAGGGCGGTGGCCAAGTCGCGGTGGCGGTCGGTTCTGGTGGCAGCAGTAGCAAGCCATGGACGTCGGCCGAAGAAGAAGAAGAAGAAGAAGAAAGGAAGAAGCTGCAGCTGCTGGGAGGGAGGAGCGTCGAACGTGCAGGAGAGAGAGAGAGAGAGAGAGAGAGAGAGGCACGTGGGGTTGTCAGGCAAGTGGGGGAGAAAGAAGAAAGAGATAAGGGGAAGACCGGTCAAAGGAGGAGAAAAGAGAGAGGATAAGGGCAAGTGGGGGAGGGTTATCGACAAAAGGGGGGAACGTGAGGAAAAAGAGAGAAAACGTGCGGAGGAAGAGGGCAAAGAAAAGAAAAACAAAAATAAAAATAAAAACAAAACAAAACAAAACAAAATCCAAACAAGCTTCTAGAAAGGGGCATTTTAGTCTTTTTGCCCCTGAAGCACAAATTCCAAATATTTGGCTCCAAAACTCGGCCCATTGAATCCTTTTCCAATAATTCGGACTTACCGAAATTCGGGATGTTACATTACTCTCTCTCGTTGTGCACGGCCACTCTTTAGTAAAAAAAAAAAGTGACCAGTTTCATTAAACCAGATCGGAATCGATAGTCTGTTTCGACTCCTGATCCAGTCCCCAGTTCCCAATTTTGGGAACCGGTCGTCTTGGTCCGATTCTACTTTGGAATCGGACCAAACCGAGAACTGATCACCCCTAACTCAAATAGTCCTCCAATAATGTCCTTCTACCCACTAACAACCTTTGACCTAGGAAGCACCAACTATTCGGGAGTTTTGTGTCGTGTCAAGCACTCCAACACGTATCTGACGCTCTCCGACACTCAATTAACAGGTGTTGGATTTTTCGACACCTGGTCAACTTTCCCAAGAGTTCGGAATTCTAACACGTGATTCTAACACGCATGAAGTCAATTTTAAAATTTTTCATTAAATGTCAATATATAAATATGTAAAAAATAATGATTAAATAATTAAAAAATGAAGTGGGGAAGAAGAAAAATCGAGTATTTTTTTATCTTTTGACTTTTACTTCCCATGACACACGATTCACCTCTTAAGTTTGTCTTTTTCTATTTTCTTTCAACACGCTTTGACATACAAGTCCAGAACCTATTGCTTGTTTTTTTTTTTTCCCAAGTTTTATAGATTATTGGAATAAAGTTGAATTTGTCAAATTGAAACAATAAATGAAATTAACAAATGGTAGGTTAATGTTTTTCATATAAATTTATTCTATGTTCTTTTTTATTATTTATTTATTTGTGAATTTGAATTAAATTAATTTGATTGAAATAATCATGAAAATGATAATTTATCATGTATATATAAAAATATACATATAAATACAACATGTCCCAACGTGTCGGAATTCTCTATTTTTTTTAAAATAATGTGTCGGCGTGTTGTGTTGTGTTGTGTTGTGGGTTGGTATTGGTACTACTTAGCCTCTGACTTCTTAAGAGACTCTATTTGTTTCGCATAAAATAAATAATTGTAAAAATATTTTCTTAAAAATAATCATTTATATCACTTAAAATGATTAGTCAATGAAAATTATTTTCATTATGTGCAACAATTTATGTTTAGATATTTTCGTGTGTGATGAAAACATTTTTCATTCATTTATTTTTGTAAGTGATACAAGTAATTTTTTTTTTTTTTTTTTTTAGGAAAAGTGAAATTATTTTGCCCATGGATAGCTTTATATATATATATATATATATATATATATATATAATATATTATATCTGAGAAAAAGGTTGTTTAAGTTACTGTAGTTTTGTTATTTATGCTAATGAGAGACCTACGTGACAGTTTTACACTAAAAAAATTGAAATTGAAATTGAAATTTATAAGTGTGCACATATCAATTCCATTATGTGGCTTAATCACAACCCTCCACTGATGTAGTTCTCGGGCTTTATCACCTAGCGAAGTGTGATCCTGGCGTTTGACTCGACAAGGAGTCCGGATCCATAATGAATAGATATAGTATTGATTTCTTTGAAATTTGATTTTTTTTTAGCGTAATTGATGATTGTATTTATACTTTTATAAAAATTCACACTATTTTTTCGAACTATTATTTAGAATTATATCAAATTTGTGTACTATACTAATGATTGAACTTGATTCCAAGGAAGTTGTTAAGGCCACCACAACAACCTAGATGGGAGTAAATAAATAAAAAAAATTTCTCAAATGTTTGCCAGAATACTTTAGTAGACAAAAAAATCAGCTAAATCAATATGAATACTTCTATCAAATAGATAGTAAATCCGATAAAGAGATTTAAGTCTTTGCAAGCAACCATATAGTAGAATAATTCATAAATTAACATCCACCCTAGATCGCAATCACCTTGTGTGGTCAGTTAGAATCTTTATGTTAAGGGCTTGGCCCATGTGACACAGACAAGTTATTACAAGAAAAGAATACAAAAAAAAAAAAAAATAGAAGGTATGTGGATGCACGGGTGATAGAAGCTACGTATGCTTGTGATACTTGTAGTGGTTATTAACTTTGTGTTCCTACTTGTCAGGGTACAGAAAATGTGGTAGCACTCACACTATGGAGAGCAAGACACAATTTTACACGAGAAAATTTTGTGAATCTAATGAATGTGAGATTTCTTGAATTGGATGGAGGGAACTTCGTCGGCAACTTTAAGGATATTTTCCCAAAGCTAAGATGGCTTTGTTGGCGAAATTGTCCTCCAAAACTTCAAGCAAACAACTGTGTGCTAAATCACCTAGTTGTTCTCAAGCTTTCAGGCAATAACATCACAGAAGAATGGAGCAGATGGGTCAAAATCATTGTACAATTTCACCCGATTCATTTACTCTTTCAATTAATTGTCTGAATATTTGATAACATGTGCCTATTTTGCAATGCATAAGAAGTCCTGACAGTATTAATTTGGTTGCTGTTTTGTAGGTGCCAAGTAAATTGAAAGTTTTGCATCTTGAGGGATCTAAGTCCCTCGTCAAAACACCTCACTTCTCTGAATTTGTGAGTTTGAAGAGATTGGTTCTAAAAGATTTCCCAAGGTTGGCGGAAATTGATCCCTCGATTGGTAAACTAGAGCAGTTGATTTACTTGAAAATCAAAAGGTGTCCACTTCTTAGAGAGTTGCCTGAGGAAATTGGTTGTCTGACTGCCCTAAGAGAGCTCATCTTGATCCAATGTTTTAGCGTTCGTTATTTGCCGGACTCAATTGGTAATCTAAGAGCTTTGTCAATACTAGTAACGGTGGATACAGGATTAGTAGAACTTCCAGAGAGAACCAAAAGGGTAGTGGATCGATGCAATGCCCTTTTTAGAGTTTGGCAATCATTGGACGCGTCTCCGTAAGTCTCGGAGATCAGAGGGTTCAGTCATAGTCCGCCTTCTCCGGAAGGTTTTGATCTGTTTCCACAGCTTTCCGTTGCGATTTTAATGACCTTAAATGAGCGTTGTGCTATGGTGCAGATTGGTTCTCGGATGGAAAATCTGAAGATCTTAACCAAATTCTCACTGTCCCCCTCTCTGCTGCTACAAGGTCCTTGCTCAGAAAAAAAAAACTTCCAAGACTCCATCAGAATGTTCCACTTTTGGCATGAGAAGGCCACTCAAGTCCAGGGTTCCACGTCTAGAAGAAGCTTCAAGAAATGCTTGCTTAGCCAACTGAGAAAAGCAAACTGGGGTAGATTGAGAGACAAGAGGAAGCGGAATCTATCTGATCGGTTGTGTTTTAATGAATACTTAGATAAGCGTTTGCTGATGTATTCGTGCTACTTCTATGCTTGCTGGTACAGTACAGTTTAGTCCCACTTCCTAAAAACAGAGCTGGATTATTGCCACATAAGTGTTAGAACAGGGTTTTGATTTCCTTGATGGCCCACATGATGTAAGAGCAAAAAGATCATCCGATGAGCGAATCTGCCTTGGTCGTGAAATGGTTATGAGAGTTCATCAATGTAGAAACACTAACAGTGCAAGAAGCCTATCAATTCTTCTAAGATACATACATTTGCTTGTTCTAATTGATCCGCCAGAGAGGTCATCTTCACAAGTAAGCCTGTCTTCTTCTCGTCTCTGGCTTTTCACTGATTCCCTACCCACCCGAAAAAAGTTAGTCTCATGAATTTGCTCTCCTGCCTCATCATCTTGGCGTGCGGGTTCTTCTGTGGTAGGAGGACATCATCTTGGTCAACTCCCCCATCATCAAGGTTAGTGGTAGAGGTAATGCTTGCAGATCAATTAAGTTCTGGAATCAACAGGAGGAAAAAAGACGTGGAAAGCAAAACTGACAATCCACAACTATAACGAATGATCACACAATGCCAGTTTCAGTTTTTTGCAACAAAATTGTCAAGACAGTGAAGTCAATAACTGGACTTGCACTATCCACAACTTGTTCCCTCAAACATGTTTACCTTAGCCTCTACAAGAGCCCCCGAAAGAAAACAGAGATCATTAATGCAGAAGTTCATTGTACAGAAGACACCAACCAACTGGTCTGTAGAAAAAGGATAAGTCCGGAAGTGTTTGGCCAATGAATAAAATTGTGCTTGTATGCTCTTTAAGTTAAAGCTCTTCTCGTGAGTATACAAGCTTCAGGCCAGGAACATAGATCTGTTTCATCACCGGAATCACTGTTCGACGCTTCAACATTTCAATCGATGTGGCTAGACATCGATATAGATTTACCCAATTCATCAATCATATGCACAATAATTTCATTAGCAAATTCCTGCTGCTACTAAGCTGCGACTAATTTCCAAGTAGCATCCAAACAAATGCCCATATAGACGATCGCATCTGCTGCAACTAAAATGAGCTTTCATCATGACTCACTTCCATTCTTTTTTATCAGAATCTACTCAAAATGTATGCGCCTGATTCTCCTTTGGCAAGCTTCTCCAACTTAGCACCAACGAAACTCCTCCCATCCACACCGCCCACTTTCAGCTCATAAATTACCTAAAATCAGAACAACCCACGATCATCATCACATCCAACAACATCGAAATTATCAAGTAGACCGCTCCAATGAGGCAGTCCACGCACGACACACACATAGTAA
This sequence comes from Corymbia calophylla, assembly GCA_014182845.1. Lineage (NCBI taxonomy): Eukaryota > Viridiplantae > Streptophyta > Magnoliopsida > Myrtales > Myrtaceae > Corymbia > Corymbia calophylla. Next base: position 23,561,523 of record CM024693.1, read on the forward strand.
AATGCAAAAATGCACAATGAGCTACTTGACGACACTCCCAATTCCAAACGGACCAAGTCCGGCGCATCCGTGGTGATGAGCCATGGATGCATCAGATGCAACTGAATCTTCACTATCTTGTCGCCACTCAGCAAACTCTCTCAGCACAGCATTTCAGGTCGAAGAAGACGTAAGACAAGCTACACTAAAGCTAACCAAAATTGGAATGGAGCCACGACACGTGCCCAGTCTTCATTGCCGTCTTGACTCCCCTTTGAACCCTGTCTGCCCAGCACATCTGAAGCAACATTTAGGACAAAAAGGCCTGATTATTTTAGAAGTTCAACTGAAGAGTAATATCAAAGAGACTTGTGAAGAGAACATGAAATGGCATTACACTAACGAAGCTCTCAGTAACAGGGAAAAGCCAACCACCTGTAGAAGGCTAGAAGCCAAATGAAAATACTGACCAGCACCTGGCAAGAAAAAACATATATATCGAAGATGCAGGGGAAAGAATTGACTGACTGAGCATAAAGTGATAGCCTCCTAGGCCTAAGAATAGATAAGCCAGACCAGATACATCCCAGCCACCAATATCTCACTCTCAAATAGTGCAAGGCACACAATATATTCTGGTTTTATGCCTTGATATAAAAGTAAAGAATGCGTTGAATTGGAAGCGGCAAGAATATCATACAGACGAATACCATCTTGTCCAACATCTCTGGTGATAAAGAAGACATTGCTTGCTGGACTTTTGCAGCGTCTTCTGGAGAAAGCTTGAGTCCAAACTGTTCGCCCATGTTTGCCATCATCTCTGGACTCATATTCTTCATCATAGATGTAAAAATCTGCCCCATAGCTGGGTCTTTCATTTGGTTTCTTATCTGCTCTTGCATCTCACCTGGTGAGGATGGGAAATTTGACAGTGGAGAAGATGGAGCATTCCTAGAATTTGAAGGTATATGATGAGACAAACTCATTTCACCTTCACCCAAACTATGATTCAAATTGGCAGCCAAATTTGCCCCAGAGCTTGAACTTGCACGGTTAGCATCCAGAGAAGGGTCCTATCCTCTCAAAGAAGAAGCCATTTCAAACATCCTCTGAAGATCATCGTGTGACATCTTACTCATCATATCGCTCGCAGTTTTTAACATGTCGAGCGACATATTAGAATCTAATCCATGTCCAAAGCTATTGGAATTACTATTTAAGTTTCTTGTAACAAAAGGGTTTTCCCCGGGGTTTTCCCTGGGAAACGACGAAGCCAACTGAATCATCTTTTGGAGTTCTTCTGGTGACATCTTGCCGATCATACTAGAGGCGGTCTTAAATCATGTCAGCGGATACCTCTCCAGCATTTCCCGCACCCATTGCAGCCAAAGTTGTGGGATCAGCATTAGAAATAAAATTCCGGTATGACCTATTGAGTAAATCATAAGAATCAAAGTCATCGAATCCATCTCCATATCATGATGTCAAGATTTCTGCACCGTAAACAGACATTCAGTTATTTGAATCACTTTCACCGCTTTTTCTAGTGATTTGTGTCTAGTTTGAAATCTCATACATACATCAATTTAGGAAACTTTGAGTAGAATGGTGGAAGAATACCCGATTGCATCTGCGTCATCTTTCAAAGCTTTCAAGCTTTCAGAATTGGTCATTCGACCCATACTATCACCATTAATTGGACCCTTGTGGGCATCCCCTGATTCCTGTTGCTGCTTCCCTGAATATTCTGATGAGCTTTGATGGTTCATAGAGGACAGTCTCATCTTCTTCAGTTATTTCCTCAATTACCACCCCTATTGATGATTGTCAAGTAAAAGAAAACACATTCAAGATTCAAAACTGGAGAATATACAAAAAGAGGGAATGAAAGAACCAAAACTAGCAACTAAACATGAATAACGAGCCTCTTGCTGGCGTAGAACCACCTTCTGTAGTCAAACTTTCCTTGGCATCCCTGCGTGGACCATCAGGACAAACAGCCTGGTTACATGTAAGCTTCGCAAATGATACTAACAGAGATGACACTCACAAAGATATCAGTATCTCAATCATTCAAGGATGCATTGAATTACTGAAGCACATTAACCCAATAGAATTTTGCCCAAAAATTGGAAGAATTTTGAGATAAGCCAATCAAATCTCACACATTGAATCTTTGGACCCCGTGCAGAACTCGTCCGATCCGAAAGAATGAGATCCATTGGGCCATCGTAAACCTGGGCAAATATAGCTTTTCTGAGAATGGTTAGACAATACTAGTACACAGGCCCATTAAATGAGTTGCTTTTCTTTTTTTTGTTGGGTTGGGGACTTACCATCCTTTGGGACGTAGAACTTTCAAGTAAAAATGGGTGATTTAGGGTAAAGGCCTTACTTGAAAAAGTTCGATTAGCATATCTTTTAGCTTGGTCCGAACCTTTTCAATTATTACTTCGACTGTTAACCAAACACTGTTTGAATTGAAACGACCCACATATGTGATCCAAGAATCACTCATTCTAGACTTGAGCTCGAATTGTATCATAGGGAGAGGAAAACGATCCAAACTTAAAGGCTATTGAATCCAAAATGATCCACCCAAAGGTGACCTGCCCCGCCCCTTTGTCATCTTAAAGTACTCGATCTAGCTATGAAAGTTAAAACCGACAACGAGAGATGTAGATGCAAGATTGAGAAGTCACAAGATCTGGCTCTAATAGCGATTGCTTGTTCGTCAAATGGAGATGTTTATGCATGCCATTTGCGAAGAGATCTTCTGCATTGATCCCTGCAAGATCCCTGCGAATCAAGAAGTCTTTGTCGCTGCGGATTTTCCGATCTGCACTTAAAGCTTTGAAGAGGAGCCCTTCGACGGATGGGCCTACAGTTTCTAATTTGCTCACCACAGAGAGAAATCACGAGCAAGAAGAAGACGCAGAAGATCCACATTACCCAATTCACCATCGAACAAAAATCGAACATTATTGAACAATAATTGAACAACGAGGATTGAAACCATTACTCGAATTTCTATTATGTTCATCATCATTATCTCCGCTTCTCAGATATACAAACCTAACAAAAATCGACTATCTCCAAGACGGAGAACACTACTGTACAATGCACTTTGACAAGAAAAAAGACACAAATGTTCCTATTCACAGAGGGACATCCTAATCTTCAGGTGCAAGAAAGACATTGGAATTATATCCATAGCTCTCTACATTGGAGCGCGTGGGCTCCACTCCCAAGCTTCCGCCGCCAAGCGCCGATTCCTCCGGCAAAGTCAAGAAACCATCACGGTCGTTGTCAATATACTTATATCCATATCTCTCTAGCATGTTTGGACCTTCAAGTGAAAAATGAAGTTAATGAAAGAATTTGACTGAAGAATTGAAGACTTGAAAAGGAGAGCACATTTCTAAATATAGATATACTTATAAGACATTGTTTCACTGGTTTTGTTTCCTGCAAAAAAATCTTTAACTGAATGATACGTTTCGGTTTTATTGTTTTAAGGGAACTCAAGTTCTATACTAATATTGGACAGAGAGAGTCAAATGCAATAATTTATATATTTAAATATAATAAAATTGTCAAATACTATCTTGTTACTAATGTTGAAATCCAGTCGATGACTTAATTCAAGCACCCTTGACACGCTAATGAGAACTAACAAAGGCTGGATGGTCAGCATGACGTTGGAATCTAATCGACGACGCCGGAAGGTGTAGATGATTCCAAAGAGGCATTGCTTCTAGGTAAGCACAAGGACACAACACCATAATCTAGTTGACGACACTGGACAAAGGAAACAACACTAAGAAAGCATTGCTATGTGATGAGTATGAAGACACAACGTCAGAAGTTAATCGATGACACTAAACAAGAGAAACACCACCGAGAAGGTATTATTTCAAGAAGGATATAAGGACACAATGTCGAAATCTAATTGACAACGTTGGATTGAGGAAACAACACCAAAAAGGCATTGTTTCGAAAAGGATATAAGGACACAACACCCAAATCTAGTTGACGATGCTAGACTATGGAAAGATCACTAAGGGAATTTGCTCCTATGTTGGTATGGGGATATAGCATCGGAATCTAATCAAACGACGCTAGATTACAATATCACTACTAAGAAAACGTCATTCCTGGATGGAAAAGAGGACATAATGTCGGAATCTAATCAATGACGTTGGATGATGGACAGACCACCAAGGGGACACTACTCCTATATGGGTACGAAGATATGACATCAAAATCTAATTGACAATGCTAGATGAGGATATCACCACAAGGTAAACATTGCTCCTAGATGGGAATGAGGACATAACGTCGGAATCTAATCAACGACGTTGGACAATAGGATAGCACTGGAATTTAATCAACAGCACCATCTAAGATATGACACTTGCCAGAATTGAATCAACAACGAGAGCCTAAAACTACAACTAAGCCGGACTAGGATAATTAGAAAATAAGATAAAGAGTTTTGTTATGTTGTTAGGGGGGGCGTTCTTGTTGGAGGACTCGAGATATTTATAGGGTTACTTCATAACCATCGAGTGGTTACCAATTTAAATTGTTGCCTCTAGTCTTTAGCACATTTCCTAATCTATAGCCCGTTCATCCTATAACCGTTTTGATCATGCCTTCATCACCTTCCTCAGCTGAGTTTTTGATTATTAACCATCTTCCTTTTGTGCGTTTCACTTTTGAAATTTACCGCCAAAACTTGCATCATGACGTTTGGACACGTGGCTCCCTCATTGTTGATTACTCAGTTTCCTTTAGTACACCCGTCAACAGCTGATAATATGCCAGTATTTATAGGGCTTATGTATAATTTTGCTAGGCCCTGAAGTGATTTTTATCCATGTGACTGGCACGTGATGGAATGGTTAATTTCGAGTGTCAACAAACACAGAAGATATTAAGTATATTTCTATCATGTAAATGGGATTCAAAGTCGTCTATTGATCTAAAACACAGAGCTCATTCAAATCCTATAACAGTCAGATCAGGGTCAAGGCAAAGTGACGAAATCATATTAAATCTGACATGCTTCATCTCAATGAATTGAGCGCGCTAATTTGATTGATTGTGTCAACTTTATGTATGTTATTATTTATAGGGAAAATTATTCAAAAAGTCATAAATCTATTATACGACAGTCAATTCAGTTTTAAATCTTTTAATTATGCCAATTCAATTTTGAATATTTTGATAATTTACCAATTCAATTGTAAACCTTTTGATTGTACCAAATAAGTTAACAAATTACCAATTTAGTCCTTTAGACTAATTTTGGTCGGACATCGCTAACGCGGCAACCTAATCAGCGCGAGCTGATGCGTTTGGCCCTAACGTGGATAATTTTTTTTAAATAAAAAATTCAGAATTTTCTAATTTTTCTTTTCTTTTTTTCTCTTTTTATAGAGGGTCAACAAGGTTGCCAGCCAATGGCCGAGAGTTAGTGACCTTTGCCAACCACTAAGCAAGGGCTAATGACCCCCATTGGGCCCTAGGTGAGGGTTGTGGCCCTCGTTGTGGTTGGTGATGGTATTGGGAGCCCTTGCGGGTCACAACAGGGCGTAGTGGCCTCGCGAGCCCTCACCCAAGCCATCGCTGCCACAAGAAGGGTGGGCGAGGGCCACAACCCTTGCTCGGGGCTGGTGAAGGCTTGACAGCCCTCACCCATGGCCCGACGAGGTCACCAACCCTTCCTCTATAAAAAGAGGAAAAATAATATATAATATATAAAAGTTCAAAAAAAAAATTAAAAAAATCGTTTATGTTAGCACCAACTATACTACGTCAGTGATGTTCGACCAAAATTAGTCGGAATGACTAAATTGATAATTCATTATAAGATTAAGAATAAGCTGGCATAATTAAAATATTTATGATTAAATTTGCAAGTTGTCTTTATGATTGAATTGTCAAAATTAAAATGTTTAAGACTATATTGGTCGCCATACGATAGATCTAGAACTATTTGGAAATTTTGCTGATCCAAATATTTTAATATATGAAATATTTTTAAAAGGTTAAATTTGGATAGACAATATTCAAATTTTAAATATTAACTATGCAAGAGTTGATGTAGAGTCTTTAACTTATGTATTTCCCGGGGACTCAATATTTGTATAATAAATAATCGAGGATATTTTGGGAAGGGGCCTGCCCTTTTCACTTTATATGATAATATTGACACCGTGCAAAAGTAAATTGTTGTCACGGAGTTTTATATTATATGAAGTAGCTTCAATGGAATGGCAGCAAATATATAAAGATTAGCTTACGAAATGTTTCTACAAGGTAAATGAACAAGCCGTAGTTGTATATTTCCCTAATGGCCCACAAAATGTCAAATTGCAATCAATTACACCACTATATGCATCAATGTTGTCAATCAACATAAAAAAAGATTCATTTGGATGTTGGCCTAATTCCAATCAATTGGGGAGAATTGCCGAAAAAGTCACTAAACCTATTGCGGTTGTCTTGGGTTAGTCACCCCAAACCTTTTTTTTGACCGAAAAGTCCTAAACCTATTACGATTGTGCTTGGGTTGAGTCCATCCGGCCAAATTTGGCCGGCCGGGCTGACGTGGACCGCCGCGGCGCCGGCGACAATTTTTTAATAATTTTTTATTATTTTTTGATTTTTTTCGAATTTTTTATTTTTTATTTTTTATTTTTATTTTTTTTTTTCCCCCCTCCCCGCCGGCGGCAGTGGCCGGCCAGCACCGACGAGGCTGCCGGCAAGATGCGCGAGGGCCGCGGAGCCCTCGCCGGCGACCTCGCCCGACTCGCCCGCACTGGGGCCGCCGGCGAGGGTCGCGGCCCGGCCGCCCCGGATCTGGCGAGGCCGGCCGCCGGCGAGGGTCGCGGCCCGGCCGCCCGATCTGGGCGAAGCCGCGCCGCCGCGGCGAGGCGCCGCGCCCGATTCGGCGAGCGGGCGCCCGGCGCGGCGAGGCGCTTCGCCCGATCTGGGCGGCCGCGCCGGCCGCGGCGAGGCCGGCCTCGCCATGGCTCGGCCGCGGGCGAAGGCGGCCTCGCCGCGGCCGGCGAGGCCGCCTCGCCGCGGCCCCCGTGCCTCGCCCGGTGCGGGCTAGGCCGCCGGCGAGGGTGGCCGGCTCCCGACGGGCCGCGACCCTCGGCGGCCGCCGCGGGGGCCTCGCGGCCCTCGCGCAGTGGCCGGCGGCCTCGTCGGAGCTGGCCGGCCACCGCGCCGCCGGCGTGGGGGAGGGGGAAAAAAAAGAAAAGAAAAAAACAGAAAAATTAAAAAAACAATAAAAAATTCGGAAAAAATCAAAAAAATCAAAAATTATTAAAAAATTGTCGCCGGCGCGGCCGGCGTCCACGCCACCCGTGGGCCAAATTTGGCCGGATGGACTAACTCCAAGACAATCGCAAAAGGTTTAGGACCGAATTGGTCAAAAAAAAAGGTTTAGGACTAACCCAAGACAACCGCACAGGTTTAGACTTTTTCGGCAATTCTCCCCAATCAATTGTCAATCAACATAAAAATAATTCATTTGGATGTTGACCTAGTTCCAATCAATCTTATTATTTTTTAAATCAATTTCATGGACGAGTGGTGATGCTTCCACGTCCTCTAACATTTTATTGCTGAAGTAGGTCAAAATGCACGTGCTCTTTGACTGGTAGATGGATAGTTTAAGAAGCCACGAAGCCTACACCCCTAGAAATCCACACGGAGGAAGGAGGAATTTTTACGCGAGTTCTGATATTCTCTTTTTCTTTCCACTTCTCTTGGTTGGACTAGCCAAGAATGTTGCATCTCCTACTTCCATTGCTGCTGTTCTTCTCCGGTGTCGGACGGTCACGATCGGCCATCGTCGAGAGCCTCCCGGGTTTCCCTGGACATCTTCCCTTCAAACTCGAAACTGGGTCAGCTCGTATTCCATGATCATGAGCAAATCATATGACTTTGATTCGCTATTCCTTTTCTTCATGTTCAAGAGTGTCTTCTTCCTAATGTTTGTTTGAATGGTGGCGCAACAAGGATGCTGCAGATATGTAGGGGTAGGAGAGTTGGAGGAAGTGCAGCTATTTTACTACTTCATCGAGTCTGAGAGGAGCCCCGAGGACGACCCTCTGTTGCTTTGGCTCACCGGCGGCCCTGGCTGCTCCGCTCTGTCCGGCCTCCTCTTCGAAATAGGTCCATTCTCTCTCTTTAATTCCTTTACTAATCACCGTCATCCTCATGATCATCTTCTTCTTCTTTTTCTTCTTCCCTACGTTGTTATTCTTATTGTTTGGAGACGCGGAGCTTTCGGTAGTCTTTCCTTTTCCACTCTTTTTGGAAGATTATTAGATTATGCTCTATCATATTACATTACAACGACTGAGGTGGTCACTGATTGAGCTTGACCGAGCTTCCGTATGCAAATGAATCCGGACACAAGCACTGTCGACCACGTTTTGATGAGATCTTAATGATTTTGTAGCAACTTCTTGTGATAGGTTCTATGCATCAAATGTATATCTATCTATTCGAAGGAAAAGAACACAAAGATATCCATCGATATCCATTGAGAAAAGAGAAAATTTCAAAAAATGACCCAAAGTGAGTCTATTTTCTCAAATAAGGACCCAAAGTGACCGTTGTCTCAAATTAGGATCCGAAATGGCTAAACCAGTCTCAAATAATGATCTCAAATCACCGGCCAGCCAAATGTTCACCGGCCGACGAGCATGTGGCATTTCCGATGGCCGGAATAAGGGTAATTTTGTTTAAAAAAAATATTGATAGAAATTAACAAACCCTAAAAACAAAACCCCCAAACTCTTCACGTTCTCACGTTTTCTTCTTATGCTCTTCATCTTCTCCTTTTTTGTCCTCTCTCGCTTGGAGCACTCAAATTTTTTGTTGATGGAGTAGGAATTGAAGCACAACAAGAAACCCCTATCTTCGTTTTTTCACATTTTCTTCCTCTTTTTTTTTGTCTTCATTTCTTTCCAACGAATAAGACAAATCTCGAGTAAAGCCACATCTTCATTAGTCAGACACTCATATGTAACACGATAGCCTCGATTCTTCATCATCTTTTCCCAACCGAGAGACGGTGAACATCTCGATGTCAAGGACCCATATCTCAGGCACAATTCGAATCCACTTCCACGGGAAGAGAGAGAGAGTCGTTAGTCAAACACTCGTATGTAATACGATAACCTCAATTCTTCATCATCTTTTCCCAATCGAGAGACAAAGAACATCTCGATGTCAAGGACCCATATCTCAAGCACAATTCGAATCCACTTCCACGGAGAGAGAGAGAGAGAGAGAGAGAGAGAGAGAGAGCCGAGGGGGGTTCTGGCACGTTTGTTTGGAACTCAAGGAGTTAGGGATCTTGCTCCATTAACAAAGAATTTGGGTTCTCCGAGCAAGAGGGGATAAGGAACCTAGAAGATGAAGTGCAGATGAAGAAGAACATGAAGAAAAGTTTGGGGGTTTTGTTTTTAGGGTTTGTTAATTTCTATCAATATTTTTTTTTGACAAAATTACCCTTATTCCAGTCACCGAAAATGCCACACACTCGTCAGTCGGTGAATATTTAGTTGGCTGGCGATTTGAGGTCCTTATTTAAGACTGATTTAGCCACTAAGGATCTTCATTTGAAATAATAATTACTTAAAATCCTTATTTAAAAAAATAAACTTATTTTAAATTTTTTTTTTGAAATTTTCCCTCGAGAAAAATCTCCAAAGCACAGGGTCTGTCTTCGGAAAAGATCGCTTCCAAGTAATCTTCCTTGATCAGAGCAGGCGTCTTAACGTTTTTTCTTTTCTTGTCGAATCAAACGTCAAATAGGAAGTCTCATCGTCCTTCTCTTGTTCTTTTTGTCAGGATTCTCTGCCAAAATGCGATTGAGTCACCCATGCGTATACCTCGTTTGACGAGACAATAAAGTTCAAGGGATGGGGACTCCTTTCATAAAAAATTAAACATCTCAAGCTTGCAATAAAAATCCTTACACGCTACGATACAAAAACTAGGCGTACAACTCCATCTCTACCAATTATTCAGGCATGGGTACTACGCTAAAAATCATGCTAGCGATAGGTTGCACCGAAAGAATGGTTAGCACCCAAAAAAGGACAAGGATTTTCCACTCTCAAAAAGGTCCTATTTCAATCCACTACTTAACCACTAGGGTTTTGAAGATGATACTTTTAATTTTAAATATAAATTTTAACTCACGTTCTACAAAAATGCAATACTAAAATATGGTGAAATTTAATTTGAGAAGTATTTACAAAATGTGGGCAGGAGGATTTTTCAAGGATTTGGGAGGATATTAGCAACTGGACCTTAGAATTATCATTGGGGTTGGGAAAAAACAAAAATGATTGGTTGAGAACATTAAATTGATGTTATATTCTCACTTCTCGTTTTCACCTTGACAAAGGACTATTAACACAATCGAGTTGATAAAAAATCTGATCTTTATCTTGACGAAAATTACTACTCTTTTGATTATTTGGCTCATTTCGAGTAAAAACTCTTTCTTTTAAATAGTTCTAAGTAAGTATTTCATTAACCTAGTCCACATATTAAATCTAATCAAGATTGTTAGATACCATGTTCGATTTAGTAGATATTCCACATTTATCTGATAATTTCTCGGTCTGTACTCACATTCTTTATTAGTACTGCACCAATGCACATTGATAAATAGTTTGCTTTAAACACGGGTGTGTCCCCAAGCCACTTTTTCAACAAATCTTGTCATTATAAGGCATTGACCTCCACATCCAACATTGAATTTGAGCTTTGCATGGGATTCATGTGATCTAGCGGTTGGTACAAACTGAGCTTGTATTCATTATTTGATAAAATGAACTTCACATGAGACCATATAATGGAGTAATATATATTAGTTGGGCTCACATGTAGGCAACAATTTCTCCGTGGTCGTCATTATTGCCTTCTTACTTTTCTATGATAACATGCGCTACAGTGGATTTAAATGAAGATTTTTCGGATGTTATCACATGTAGGCTTTGTCTTTTGTACAATCATAGAGCCAAACCAATCTCCACCGAGAAAGACCCCTCACCCAACGAAAAATTTGTCATTTTAGGTGTACGCCTGCTTATATACCTACACAATATGTGAACTTCAGTACTTTCAAGAGTTTTTATTTGAAATAGACTTCTGTAACTTTAAGAAAAATATTTCTCAATTTAGATTGAAATTCGCAATAAGTGAAAATTTATGACTCACAATAGGCTATTATTCTCATAGTGATTTTAGCAAAGTTCTATATACATGTGTGTGTATATTGTGCCCTTGTAATCTTGAGGCGCTTGCTTATGTTATCTTGTTATTTGCTCAATGTGATCCTCTAACGTTTAGATGCTTGAGTTAAATTGGAAACCAATTTCCTTGACACTTTAGTTTGAGAAAGAATTTACATACAAGATTTCCAATAAGTAAAATCCCCATATCAACTAAATATCCAAGTACCGGTTGAAAGCCAAACCAATCCAATGGTTTTGATCACCCATCGTCTTGATGCTACAGGTCCATTACAGTTTGATTATTCGAATTCAAGCGAAAATAGGCCGGTGTTAAAGTTAAATTCATATTCCTGGACAAAGGTGAATTGCTTTTATTTTCAACTTGGGTTAATATTGTTTAACTTATCAAGATTAAAAGTTCTCACCTTTTTTTTATGACAGATAGCCAACATTATATTTTTGGATGCACCTGTGGGTACGGGATTTTCTTATGCGACGACATGGAGAGCATATAATAGTAGTGACATGTCCTCGCAGCGCAATCGTATGAGTTCTTAAGAAAGGTAAGCATTCTAATGATTGCCAACACCAGTGAAAATTGAAAAAAAAAAAACAAGATTTCTTTTTTTATTCATCCCTGGAGTTGAATAGGATTCACTCTAAACCTATTACATTTATATTAATTTTGTCCTAAACCTATCAATTATGCCAATTAAGTCTCAATCTTTTGATAATTTGCTAATTTAATCATTTCAATCGATTTGATCTGAAATTGCTAACATGGATACCTGGTCATTTTACATGACTTGACAAATATTGATATTGATAATTTTTACAATTTTCAAATATTTTTATTTTATTCTATTCTTTTCTTTCCTTTTCTTTTTCCTTCCTCCGCCAGTTGTAGGTTTTGGCAATGGCTAGAACCTAGCCACAAGCAAGAGCTAACCTCGTCGACTATGGGTGAGGCTCATTATTGCAAGGATTTGGCAAGGTGGAGCCTTATCGACCTTAGGCAAGGCTCCGGCTTTTTAAGATTGGAAGAGGTGGAGCCTTGCCAACCTTGCGCGAGAAAAACCTCAATCCAGTGAGCTTGAGCCACACCCAAGACCAATGGGGTCGGCCCTTGCCGGCCCCCTCCTATGGTTGATCCACAACCATCGCCGAGGTTGGATGGCCAATAGAGGAAGAAAAATAAAATAAAAAATAAAATTTTATTCAAGAATTCGATTTTTTTAAAATTATCCACATTAATATCAGTCATGCAAATATACACATCAGCAATTTATTAAAATATTTACATTCAATTAGTATAATTGAAAGGTCTATGAATGAATTTGTATAAATGCAATAAATTTAGGATTTTTTTGGTAATTTTCTTTCGATACACTATCTCTAGACAATTATGTAGCTAATTATCTGGACCAATACAATTCTTTAATTTTATTTTTTTGGTTTTTTATGCAGTGGCTTGTGGCTCATCCCAAATTCCTCACAAATCCCCTTTACATCACTGGTGATTCTTATTCCGGTGTTATTGTTCCCATCATCGTCAAAGAAATATATGATGGTACGTAACTGAAGTTGACCCACATACAATGCAGAGAAAATGTAACCCCACGAACAGTTTTACTCTCAAGAAGCAATTTTCTCTTTTTAAACAAAAAATTAAAAAAATCTGTTTGCTTTCTGTATAGGAAATGAAGCTGGACGTGAGCCGCCAATGAATCTCAAAGTATGTAATAATCTTGTATATATATATTTTTTGTAATATAATAAAGCTTTATGACATTTAATAACATTAGGCTTGGAATAAGGACATCATAAGTATCATAATTTTTGTACGGTGCTCACTTGAGTATTATAACTTTTCTTTTCAATTAATTAAGTGCCGTAACTTTTAAAAAACATACACTTGAATGCCATAACTTTTAATTGATCAAATAAGTGGAAATTTTTTTTAAAAATGTTTACCAAAGTACCAGAAATTCAACGTAACATAGCATTTTTGGCGAATGTCTTCAAAAAATTATGGCATTTAAGTGATTAATTGAAAAGCTGTATGGCACTAAAGTGATTGAAAAAAATTATGACATTTAAGCATTGTACATAAGTTATGACACTCTAGCAATCGAAAAAAATTATGATACCCAAGTGAGTGCTGTATAAAAATTATAACACTTGTGGTGTCCTTTTCCCCGTTAGGCTTCGTGTCTTCTTCTCATATTTCACACTAAGGTTAAAATCCATATGTATTCTACTATTTCCTCAACATTTGAACTTCGTATATGTTAATACTAAGCCATATGTGTTAAATAAAGCATTAATATTTTGGTTATGTGAACAGGGCTATGTACTAGGCAATCCAGTGACTTGTGAAGTAAAAGACATCAGTCAAAGAGTTCCATTTGGTCACAAGACAGCTCTCATATCAGATGAATTATACAAGGTGAATTAATAATTAACTTAACTCTGGTAAGATCTATTTAACATCGACGTGTTTGTGATGTGGAATTGCATTAGGTTTTTTATAGATATTCTTTCTTCTATAATGTTATCTACCAATAGTAAAATTAGAACTTGTGAATTTATTTTTGTGTTAATGTTTTCAAGTCAACAAAAAAGGATTGCAATGGAGATTATGTGAATGTAGATCCTACCAATGGAGCATGTCTGACTGACCTAGAAATGGTATCCAGAGTAAGTGCTATTGTCCCACCACATTCATAATTTCTTATGCAAGATGTACGCAACAAATCACCAAGATATGCTTCCTGGTCTGATTTTCTAGTGCCTTGAGAAGATATTTCTGGGTCAAATATTGGAACCCATATGTAGTGTCATATCTCCCAACCACACGAGACTAAAATGGAGCAGAAGTATATTGGATGAGACTATCACCAACGTTGTCTCAATGCCTCAACAGTCTAGGCCATGGTGTCGGGTACATCCTAAATAAACACCCTCAAAATCCATGCATTGAGTACCTAAAATTTCAGTATCTATCTATATATGTAAGATAGTAAGATGGAATATATGGATTTTTATGGATAGCTAATGCGATGTTTTCACTTACTTACATTTCTCTACCGACAGAGCTATAACTACTTGTACTCCTACATTTGGGCCAATGATAGGAACGTCCAAGAAGCCCTTCACATACGAGAGGTATGAAGAAACATTCTCCTTCGCTGGCATCACCAGCATTTACATAATTATATTGATTACCTAATGATGTCATTCAGGGCACGAAGCCACAGTGGGATAGATGTAATGAAAGTCTATCTTACACAAAGGACGTTCCAAATAGTGTAGTCTATCATAGATACCTCTCTAAGACATCCCTTCGTGCCCTAATTTACAGGTACTATGTTAGCTAAATGATAAGTTGACCATCCTGATTCCAATTCTTTTACAGTCTATTTGCATATTTCCCATAAATCAAAGACATTTTCTATTGTTAACGAAAAGTACTCTTTGCAGTGGTGATCATGACTTGGCTATTCCGTATGTGGGTACATTGGATTGGATAAGATCACTCAATTTGACTATACTTGGTCCATGGTCGCCTTGGTTTGTCGATGGTCAAGTAGCTGGGTAATAATTTTATCCTAATCCATTGAGATGACCTATTACTTTCTTTTTTTATCAATTTCATTTTATTTTATCATCATCTTCATGAATGCATAGCTTCCTACTTCACTCTATAATGAATTTATTTATTCCACTGTGAGGAGTGCACATCTCGATCTAATTATGTACCGTAATATTTGCTCATCAAATTTCATCACTTGTTTGTGTTTAGAACCATACTTAAAGTAGAAAATTTTGCTCACTTGTTTGAATTCTAAACACAAATTAACTCATTATGACCGTCTCCCACTGTGGTAAAGTACTTTATATCAATTAAACATTATACTAGAACGTTCTAACATATTTTAGAAATGGTGTCGATTTTGTTGCTCAAAAGCCTCAAGTGGCTAATTTGATCTATTTGAGTTAGAAAAAATGACTCTCTTGCAAATTTTCTTAGTATTAGAGTCCTCACTTTCAGTTTTGTTATCTTATTTTAAGATATATACCATTTTGGGCTCTTTTGAGCCATTTTGAATTTGGAAGGCCGTATTTCTTCTTTCACGTCAAATTTCTTTTCATCTAATTTCCCATTTCCATGCACGTACGTGCATTGTGTGTACTTGGAAAGTTGTAAAATGTTATACGTAGTAACTTGTGATCTATTTGGGCAGATACTCCATTCTATATGCAGTAGGTATAAAGTATGACTTGACGTATACAACAATCAAGGTAAGACTGTCTCCCATTTATTATGTTTTTCTTTTTACTCTTTTATACCCATATTTGTTTCGAAAAATTATTATCTCAAATTATTATGGTGGTTTTTCTTTTTTGTTTTTTTGCTGTGGTACAGGATGGGGGACACACGGCTCCGGAGTATAAACCCAAAGAATGTTTTGCAATGGTGGATAGATGGTTCTCTTATTACCCTCTCTAGCTAATTTCCATTGGTCTTTGGGTTGTTACTCAAACCAATCCAAGGTTCTTACCCTCTCTATTGAGCGAGTGATCATGTTAGAAATACAGACACTAAATATCCATGCAGTTGAAAAGCTATTTGAATTTCCAAGATTCCATCTGAAAATGTATTTAAGTAAAAGAATTACGTATACAGAGTTTTAATTCATGCATGTCGACGGGAGAAACTTAGGTAGCGTTTGGTAACGCTTTTGTTTCTTTGTTTTTCTACTCTTTTGTTCCCAAAATAGAAAAAAAATAAACAAAAATCATTTGGTGAAGTCTACTAGTGTTTCTATTTCCCAAAATAGAAAGTTGTTCTAGGGAATAGATTTGGAATAAAAATGAGAAGTAGAAAAAAAGTAATTTCTTGTTCTTGGAAATAATTTCTAGAAAGTTAATTATTGGGTCACTGCTACTCGTGATCGCATCGATCGTTGCTCGCTACCGCCCGCCACCCTTCACCAATCGTTGCTACCATCGAAAAAATGGAATAAAATTTTTTTTTTTTAGCCGGTACTAAATGCATTCATATTCTTTTCTATTTAAAAAATTGAAAATTTGTGCAGTTACCAAAACATTGTTTTACGTAGAAATTATTTCAATGAGTAGAAATAAAAAAGAACTATTTCTCAAAAGAAATTATTCCCAAGAATAGAAATATTATCAAACGCACTCTTATGAGCTTATTAGTTTGTGATATCTAGCAAAGTTTAAAGTATGATCTAAAAGTTAAGAAATTGTGAGGAAATTCAATAATAAATTTACGTATCAACAACATATGCATCTTCTCAAGGTTTCAAACATTTTGGGATAATAAAAGTTAACGTAAGTGCACCACAAGATTTTGATTAAAAAAATAAAAAGTAAAAATAAATTCAGTCCGATGATTTAAACAAACCATGTGTGCATCTTCGATAAATAGTTTTCTTTTCCCTTTGAACACTATATACATGTGTAGATTATTATTATATTACCATGGATAGAAAAAAGAATTGAAAAATTTATATAGATTGCTTCAGTGTTCAAATGTTTAATCCAGTTATATATGGCAGATCTTATACCTACTCAAAGTAACATTAGGGACATCCATTGCTACATGATTTGAATTCTACGGTGGCCAATTTTTTATTATTATTATTATGGTGGTCCATTCAGTCTTAAACATTTCAATTATACCAATTTAGTACTGAACCTCTTAACAATATGCTAATATAATCATAAATCTTTAGGAAAATTATCCAAAAAGTCATAGACCTATTGTACAATGGCCAATTTAATCCTAAATCTTTCAAATTTTTTTTAATTTAGTCATAAATTTTTCGATTGTACCAATTAAATCATCAACATTTAAACTATTTGTCCAAAGGCTTTGCTAGCATAACTGGGCTATTGTGAAAATAATAGTTTGTTATAAATCACAAATTCTTAAGAGAGTGCACCCCATAATAATTTATAATTACTTATTATTTGATTTTTTTTTTATGGTATAAAATAGACTGTTATACTCATAGTAAATAAAAGAATATGCCAATCATGTCTCTTTACCCAACTAGTCATAAACCATTTTAACGAATTGCTAATTTAGTTCTTCTAGCTAATTCTTGTCGAACATCGCCGACATAGTGGCCTAGTCAGCACTAGTCATCCTATGCGGTGAGCATAGCTAATGGAGACAAATTTTTAATTTCCAAATTTTTTATTAATTATTTTATTGTTTCTTTTCTTTACTTTCTTTTTTTCCTTATTTTTCACATGATTAGCGAGGTCATCAGCTATTGGTCAAGGGCAATGAAGCCCTCACTTGCCCTCGCTATGGTGGTGAGGGCCGCGACGCCCTCACCTCACTATGGCTAACAAGGGCATTGTGAGCCCTCCCCTGCCTTCGCCTCTCTAGATCTAGCCCTCGCTCATCGCCAATCAAGGCTTTGCGGCCTTTGCCAAGGCTCAACGAGGGTCATCAATCCTCGACTAGTAGCTGGCAGCCTTGTCCGCCCTATGTAATAAATAATAATAATCAAAGAAAGAAAATTAAATTAAATTAAAATTTGGAAATTTAAAAAAAAAAAATTGTCCACCTTAGCACTAAGTTGGCCACCAAGTCAATATATTCAACCAAAATTAGCCAAAATAACTAAATTGATAATTCGTCAAAATGTTTATTACTAGGTTGACAAATAATTCAAAGGTTTAGGACTACATTGATACAATCAAAGGGTTTAAGATTGAATTGACAAGTTGTCAAAAAGTTTATGACTAAATTGACAAACTTAAAAGATTTAGAATTGAATTACGCCGCACTATAGGTTTAAGGCTTTTTGGACAATTTTCCCATAATTATGTAACTACATGATGCTAATAAACGAAGTTTGTTTCGTATACTAAATGATGTTATTAAGTCAAAATTTCCATTTCAAAACAATCAACTACAATTAATATTTTTTTTCTTGTATTGATGAGAGTAAAGGACAACTACTGTAGCCACCTCTCTATCATAAGTATCCCACACCCAGTATAAGATGCCCAGTCGGTGAAATGACTACTCATTCCACCTGTGGCTAGACCCATCAAAAGGGTGAGTCAAGTTGGATCGAGTTAGGTTCAGGTTAAGTCGAAAATGATATGACCCAAATCAACTCATTTCCTTACAATACAAATCTAATGACTCAGACTCCATGCAACCCATATCGCTAAAACATCTAAGAAAACTTATACTCAAACCGAGGTGAGAGCACAGAGTGAGCGAGTGCAAGATTAAGTTAGAGCAAGAGAGTAGTAGAGATGGCTTAGGTATTAATAAGTTATAAACCTATTAACACCCATATTAATTTGAGTTTTACCATTCTAAATCTACTTATCATCCATTTACTCAATATCACTAACACATATAACAACCCAACCATTAAATATAGGTTAAGAAATTAGATTTATAACCTATTTCAACAGATGAATCTGCGGCTCGCAAATCTGAGGTTCATAAACTTGGTGCAGCAATCACACGTGTGCTAGAGTCAAAGCCTTTCCTCCACAAGAGGTGACAAATTGGCTGGAGTTCACGCATGAGACAGTTCAAACAGCGATACCGTTTGTATCATTTACATCTAATAGATGCTCGATCTTTCGCGTAAACTTAATTTGTTATTTTTCAACTAAATAGTATCGTTTCATTGCTTCGTGGTCGTGGCTACTTATGCAGGCGGCGCATATGCAAAAAGGTTGGGGCCTATGATTTCGACGTAAATTATATGCGTGTGTAACCTTGAAAATTATATGTTATCTTCTTCTAATAAAATTTAAATTCATCTCGTGATGCATAGGTATACGACTAGTGTGTACGGCAGCAAGCGGGTGAGGATTTCAATGGGAATTATATGCATTTCATGAACATTAAAAGAAGAATACATCAAAAAAGAAATTTAATGCCCTCGTCATGCATGGAAGTGTTGATGCAAATGAAATAAGAACAATAAAATAGGGACTCGATGGAGGGGGCATTTTACACGTGGTGCGACCGACTAGAGGTTTTCAAGGTACTACTGGCCAATAAAGTAATACCCTCGAATATTTTCAAGGACAGTGACGGAAAAATGTACACCGGTATTCTAAAGGATTTTTGTTTAATATGAGAAAAATTATATAAAAAGTCTTTAACCCATTACATTTTTGCCAATTTAGTCATAAACTTTCAAAACTATTTACTTATTGCCAATTCAATCCTAAACTTTTCATTTTTGCCAATTCAATCCTAAACATTTTTACTTATTGCCAATTCAGTTCTAATCATTGTCATTTCTTACCAATTGAGTCCATCCGACTAATTTTGATTGGAAATTGCTGGCATTGACCGTTGACGCTCATGTAGCACTTTTCAAATAATAATTTAAATTTTTTATGGTTTTTCTTCTTCTTTTTCACTTTTTTTCTTCTCTTTCTGTAGTTTTTGGACCTAGCACCAATAAGGGTCACTAGAGAAGGTTTGGAAGGGCCAGCCAACGAGGGTTGGTTGGTGACCCTTGCTATCCCTAGATCCAAAAACCAGAAAAAAGGGGGGGAAAATGGTAAAAAAGAAGAAGAAAAATCATTAAAAAATTCAAAATATTACTAAAATATTGCTTAAAAGTACCACGTCGGCGTTGGTAATCCACGTTAGTAATTTCCAGTCAAAATTGGTCAGATGGAATCAATTTACAACAAATAAAAAGATTTAGGACTAAATTGGTAAGAAATGAAAAGGTTTAGCACTAAATTGACAAAATTGAAATATTTATGACTGAATTGACAAAAAGTGAAAAGGTTTAGGATTGAATTGGCAAAATTGAAAGATTTAGGACTAAATTGGTAAACATATAATAAGTTTAAGACTTTATGAATGATTTTCCCAACCTAGTCTTCAAAAGCTATCGTTTGAAGTCTTCTCAATAATGCAGAGTAACTTTTGTAGTTTACCCTTTGCGGTTCTAGAAGTATAAAAATCTCGATCTGATATGATTAAAGCGGAATTACCTCATTATGGAGCTCTTAATGAGTGGCTTTTACACCTTTCCCTGTAGGGCTTCCATAAGAATATAAAAAACTTCGGGTATTGTCTTTCTAAAGCCAAAATTTAATAAGGTTATAAACGAAAGTCATTTTGCTTATTGAATGCCTGTCTACTTTTTACGATGTAAACAATGTAAACTAAGCCCATCTGAATCGTTGATCTTGTGAGCTCCACAATGAAGCCCGCATTATTAATAATTCAAATGTTTCGAATGGGCTTCGTCCCATAGTTATGTGTAGTCATTTTGTAGAAGTAGTAAATTCATAGCTTGGACATTTTACTATGCAGATTTTGGGGCTTAAGATTGTGTAAGATAATTACAGAAATTGAGATTTCTTTTATTACTACCTTTGAGGTCTAGGAATTCACGACAAGGTATCATCAGAGCATGTTGTTTTTGGAGAAATCGAAACCCTTACATCCCAAGAATCACATGTAAGTGATGAACATGTTATAAATATTGAATATATTGTTAATATAATCCAAATAATATGTTCACATACATAAGGCTCAAGCGATAGGTGAAAGTGGTTATTTGGGCGTATGGTGGGCCCAATAACTTGCATATATATATAAACTTTAGGGTTTCCTCACTACGCCGGAGAGTATACTATTGAGCGTTCCAAACTTGACGTCTCTTGGTGTAATACTTCAAGTAACCGAAAAAACTTTCTTCTCTCTCAAACCTATAACCTCTGACAATAAATTGTTCATATCAATCTTTTTTTGGGCATTACTCGTTCACAAACAACATTAGTAAAAGTATCTTGGATGAGACCTCGATTGACATTTGTGTTCTCAATATGATGATGAACCATTATAATTGCAGGGCCCTCATGCATCCCATGGCGATCCTCATCTTTACAAAAACTCGACCCGTTCCTCGTGCAATGCCAACGCCTCCGAAGGCTTCAACCCTCAAAAGGACGTGAGCTTGCCCGAAATCCACCTCTTGGACCGCAACGTCGCCCCTAAACTCCTCTCCCCCACCGCACGTCCCTCGCCCTCTCCTCGCATTCTTCGCCGGCAGCCTCCACGGCCCGATCCAGCCTCTCCTCCTCCACCGCTGGAATGACATCACGTTTATGGCACAACTTTTTAATAGAAATACAATAGCTTTGGACCGAAAAACGAGTAAGCTAAACAAAGACACGGCATCTACATCCTATAACTCATGATTTTGCTGCAAGTTTTTTTGATATTATTCGACTTATACTCCGAGCCTACGGCCATTCTTATATAACATTATGATGTGGTTCTGATCATTCCAATAATCATGTAAGTGCTGACTTGTGCCATTGCAAAATCCGTATCTTAATCCCCGATGAAATCGAGGATCCCGTCATGATTACCCTCAGTTCCACTCCAAATCACGAGAGGGACGTCCACATATAATACCCACAAAGCCACAGTGGGCCACTGATAGTAATGCTTGCTGCAATAAAAACAAAGAATGATGACTTGTCCATTGAAGCAGTTCCTCAGCAGAACTTAATTTCCATAAATACATGCAGGAGTTAGGTGGAGATGGAGCGGCGGTTCAAGGTCTACGTGTACTCGGAAGGGGAGCCGCCGATCGTCCACGACGGGCCGTGCAAGGACATCTACACCATCGAGAGGGCCGGTTCATCCACGAGATGGAGCATGGGTCGTCGGCGGCCAGGTTCGGGACGAGGGACCTGAGGCATGCCCACGTCTACTTCATGCCGTTCGGCATGACCCGGACGGTGACGTGACCCTTCTCCGGCAGTTCATCACCGACTATATGAGGGCGGTGTCGGCGAAGTACCCGTTCTGGAACTGGACTCGCAGGGCTGACCACTTCATGGCGGCCTGTCACGATTGGGTAAGCCGTCGTCCCTCTCCATGGTCCTTCCTCGTATGGTTTCATGAAAATTTTATGGCTTCTTTTCAGCTGGCATTTTTAGGGCTTTGCCTTCGACGGAAAATCATGCTTCTTTGCTTCTACGTCACATCATGAGTTTTGGCATATATATTAACTAATGTGTTGCTAGCTAGCTTTAAGCCTAGTCTGGAAAACCGTTCAAAAAATCTTAAATTTATTGCACTTTTACCAATTCAATCATAAATCTGTTAATTTTGCCAATTTAATCTAAATTTTTTCAATTATGTCAATTCAGTCTTAAACTTTTTTATTTCTTGCCAATTCAATAATAAACTTTTCAATTTTACTAATTTAATCCTAAACATTTTCACTTCTTGCCAATTCAGTCCTAAATATTTTCACTTCTTACTAATTGAGTCCATCCAACTAATTTTAATCGGAAATTACTGACGTGGACTACCAGCATTGATGTGGCACTTTTTAAATAATATTTTGAATTTTTTTTGATTTTTTCTTCTTCTTTTTTCACTTTTTTTTTTTTTTTTTTTTTTTTTTTTTGTTCTTGGATCTAGGGCTGGCAAAGGCCACCAGCAAGGGTTTACAAAGGCCAGCCGGCCAGCCCTAGGTCCAAAAACCAAAAAAAAAAAAAAGAGAAAAAAAGGTCAAAAAGAAGAAGAAGAAATCATTAAAAAATTCCAAATATTATTTAAAAAGTACTATGTTAGCACTAGCAATCTACATCAGTAATTTCCGGTCAAAATTAGCCAAATGGACTCAATTGATAAGAAGTGAAAATATTTAGAGCTATATTGGCAAGAAGTGAAAATGGTTAGAACTAAATTGACAAAATTAAAAGGCTTAGGACTGAATTGACAAAAAAGTAATGGGTTTAAGATTTTTCGGATAATTTTCCCATTTAATATGGATTGGCAGTAAGATTTTCATATTAGATTAAGTACAAATCTGCCATTATAATTAGAGAAATTCATGTATAAATAGGATACTCTTACGTGGATCATCTGCAAATCCCAAACACAAAAGAGTAAGAGTTGAGAGTCTCTCTCTAAGTTTCTCCATGTCAACAAAGACTGATTAGGCAGGGACACACTTGTAAATAAAGTCATAAGGTAGTTTCAACTTATTAATTATTCCTTCGGAGAGTTATCATTCTATTGAAAAAACTCTTAATTTTGATGTTAACATAACTTTCTAAGTTCTGTTATGGAGCATACTTTGAAATGAGAAAAAACAAACTCTAGATATCAGTCAAGACTTTTAAGACAATCTGTTCTATTCCAGAAGATTTTATATCAACCTTTATTCTATGAGCAAAAGCAATATCTCATTCTGCCAGGAGTTTAGAACAAAACACTTCTAGATTGTTTGGAGGACCAGAACAAAAATGAGATCTATGACGGTTATGAATTTCACTTACCAAATATATATTGATTATGTTAATCATTTAATTAACAAAATCAATCTTGAAGACAATTTCCAAAAGAGGATGGAGCACTTATGGAAACCTAGATTATGCTTGTATGGGCGATCAAAATCTACTAGAATTTAACCTCTATCTTTAACAGTTAGAAAATCTTCTTAAATCAATCTGTCCAAGTTAGGAAAATTGGAAGATAATCCTGCAAATGTTTGGCCAACAGCTAGCTTGGCTCAAAGGAGTATTTAAGGAGGTTGCGCGGCTTGGAGAAGTGAGAGCATGAATCAAAATTCCAAGGTATGAATTTGTTCTCACATTTGATTGTCTCTTGTGTGCAAAATTAGAGTGTTTAAGAGTGAATGACACAAAAGAATGACTTAGTGAGAAAGTGCATCTTATCACTGAGTATTTGCATCTAAAGTTTTGTAATCATTTGTTGATTATATAATGGAATCCAGCCTATTGGTTGTCAACATGGAAGAGTGAATGTAGGCTTAACCTAAGCCCAATCACTATAATTTCTATGTGCAATCTTCTTACTCCTTATCTCTCTCATTATGATTGCATTTTTACAGAAGTCTACTTCGTCACAGTCAAACTCTAGATTCAGTTTCTACTTTTATACATTACTCAGATTTTATTCTGTTTTATTTTCGCAAAATCTTATATTTACACTTATTCACCCCTAAGTGTCTGTACTAACTTCCTTAAATTCATCTGTTGCAATCATTAATTAACAAGGAGCGAAATGAGAAAAATGTATATGATACTGATGATTTCTATTTGCCTAGAGGCGTAATCTGCTGATAAGTTTTCCTTTTGTCTTGATCCTTGATTTGGTTGTGGCTAGAGAAACCGTCCATAAAAGAGAAGAGTTCAAAGTAGGCCATGCCATATATCAAGAGATCAATGTTTGGAAGCAGGAAATCATCCTTCGGGCTTGCTCAATTAAAGTTATAATAATCGACACTCATCAACTGAAGCGGTCAAGATGGTTATAGAGGGTGTGAGTGAAAGATGATGGAGTGCCTAATGGGCTTGATGGGCCGCATGCGACTTGCTGGGCTGAGTTGGGCATCGAGTCCAGGGAAGTGGGCCACATGATTAGTTTAACGGATGGAAATGGGCCTGAGCCTTGGACAATTTTCTCAGAGCTAAGCTTTTTGCGGAAAATGTTGGTACTCGTGTTCGGTTGTTGACTTTGACCGCTTTCAGAAGGTGATTCCTATCCTAGGGCGATTCGTAGAAGTCATTGTCCGGTGCTGATTATACATTGTTCTCGATCACTTCACAAGCGAAATCAGGAACATGTTCAACCCTTCTCGTGATTCATGTACCGTCAAGACACCCTATGATTCTCTATGCATTTATTAGAGTGAAAGCAAGCACTCAGGCACAAAATCAATACTGCCACAAGGCTCGAGATGGAGTGAAGAAAAACATATACAACCAAGGACCATGAAGATAGTTGATAACGTTGGGACTAGGAAGGCGTAGCCATGATTCGCTGACCAAGTTTTTTTATTTTTTTTGTGGTTGAAATTCTCTGACCAAGTTAAAAGAATGGATAATTACATAAATGGCATCTGAATTTTGGCCAAATGTGCAATTTGATAAATGAACTCTTAATTTGTCCAATATAATTCTTAAACTTTATCTCAATATACAACATGTTTTCTAAAATTTTAATTTGTTCAATATAGACATTAAATTTTTTGTGAATGTACAATCTAATGCTTAAACTATATGACAATATCTAATGGAATCCTTCGTTTCTTCAAATATAACGAACAGAGTTAAAATTAGACCAATTCTCTAAACGCCTTTCTTGATATTCCCGGCTATTCACGGTCCATTAATTCAAGTCAAGGGCAATATCCAAATTCTTCATATAATCAAAGGATTAAACCGAATATATACAAAAAGTTTAGATGTCACATTGAATAAATTAAAATTCAAAGATCATATCACATATTTAGCTAATGTCCATAGATTATATATGTCGTTTTTTCCTTAAAAGAAGGACCACAATATCTAGATCGAAGAATCGAAGAGTCCTTATATGTCAGATGAAAATTTTCATTTGTCGAATTCTGCAATTCTAGTACAATTTACTTCTGAAATTCCATGCGTGTAAACCAACCAGTCGTGCAGAGAGTGAACATGGGGTCAGCAGTCAAGCTGCGTATGCTTTGGGTTCGGGGCAAAAGACAAGGGAGTTGAAAAAGATGGCAGCCCCCGTAGACTTGGAAAGGAGAGTCAACGGAAGAGTCTTGGTCTCCTCCTGTTGCCATCCTTCATCTTCTTCCCGGGTAATTTCGCCCTCCTTCTTTCCCCATAATTACGTTACAGACCCGACTTATGGAGTCAACTAGCCGGAGCGGCAAATCCGTCTGACGTGGCACCAGTGATTTACCATTGTATCCTCGAACTCTTCTTGATTCCATTTATTTTGCGCGGAAAAATTGGCAATTTCTAAAACAATAATAATATTTTTCGGTATTTGATTAATACTTGAAAATGAATTAGAAGATATTTTTTGTCTTTTGGTATGGAAAATCAGATTTGAGTTTAATCGATTTTTTTAATTTATTTCTTTTTTCCTTCATCCTTAACCTCACCCTCCAATGCCTCATTCGAATCCGGTTTGACTGTGCTTGCAACACCAGCTTGACTCCCACAAACATGCCAAAGAGTTTGACAGAACTTACCATCCATCTCTGTTGTTCCGATATATACCTATTACTGTTTTTTCGATGATAATTTGTGTGAGGCCTTGACTCACTATTAGTCTCAGGCTGCATCTGGGACGGGTTTTCACAAGTCACTTTGGGCGTCCAAAGCCTCTTGGGCTAAAATTGGGTGTTCAGAAATATTTTTTTAAACCTCCTTAAGAGAAAGCTGGCCTTTTGAAAAGCTGAAAGCCAAGGGAGGAAGGAATATGCCTCGGACATTTCAGCATCAGAAAACCCAGAGGAAGTAGCAAAGCTCTCTGTTCTCTCGCTCTTCTCACTGAATTCGCCTCTCTCTTTCTCTCTCTCTGGTTTCACTCCTCTTCGAGTCGCAACACTCACCTGAGGCTTTCCTCCCAACCAGGTACACGTCGCACCTGCTGCCCTCGGCTGAGGACGCGCACGCGAGGACCACCACGCTCCTGGAGAGTTCCTCCTGCGATCGGATCCCTTGCTGTCACCAGGTTCGGATCCTCGACGTGGGTGAATTGCTCAAGTATTAGGGTCGGGGGAGGCTTCGATGAGCGACCATAAGCGGAAAAAAAGAGAGTGGAAGTCGCTACTCATCTTGATCGTGCCTCTCTGGCTGTACAAATCGACTCAAGCACCACCACAAAAGAGAAGTCACCCGTAGTAGCATCGATCTGTGTGGTTACATGGCGAACCGAGAGGCCAACTCAGGAACTGCAACAGGCGGCGACTATGATGTGTTCTTGAGCTTTCAAGGACCCGACACTCGCAACACATTCACAGATTTCCTCTATGTGTTCATGAGAGACAGGGGACTCCGCATTTTCAGGGATAATGAAGAGTTACGGCCGGGCGAAAAGATCTCGGAGATCTTGCGAGCAGTAGAAAACTCCCAAATATACATTCCTATTTTCTCAAAAAACTATGCTTCGAGTAGATGGTGCCTCCGAGAGTTGAAATGCATGGTGGAGAGCCATGGCCAATCCTCGGGAAAACAGATACTACCCATCTTTTACGATGTGGAGCCCCAGGATGTTAAGCTTGAGACGGAGTTGTACAAAAGTGCCCTAACAAAGCATGAGGAGGAGCTTGGCTGCACTGAAGTGAAGCCATGGAAGGAGGCTTTGACCACGGTGGGTAGAATCAAGGGATGGCATATAAAAGATCAAAGGTATGGACACCACCTTCGTTTATTTATCTATTTATTCATTTGTTGGCCCTGCCGGTTGGGTATTAGAAGAGGAGTGCCCACAAGCACACGGGTTTGTTTATATCATTTTCTACCATTAGGCTAAGGCTATCTACATGCTGATAAACTCCCAAAGTAAAACGCTAGCTAGTGATTGGTTCAAAGGCGATATATCTGCTATCCAAACTGTTTAGATAAACTCTTTTGGGGCCACACTCGCCATCCCTTTTTCAGAAACGTTATTTGGGATTTGTGGAATGAGCGATTTATGTACATTTGTTGCGAGTGCCAAATGGAAAATACATGTCGGCATGCTAGATATAAATTACTTGCCAAATGGAAAACGTTATTTGGGATTTGTGGAATGAGCGATTTGTGGAATGAGCGATTTATGTACATTTGTTGCAATGATTTCGTGAATATGGCAGGCAAGGCGAGGTCATTGACGATATCTTTAAAAAGGTATCGCAAATGATCATAACAAGAAAAAGAGATTTGCCCACCTACCTAGTTGGAATTGATGATCTTATAGAAGACATAGAGAAATTGTTGAATTATCACGATATTAGTGATGTGCGATTTATCATAATCCACGGGATAGGTGGCATTGGAAAGACAACTCTTGCCAAGGCAGTTTTCAACCGACTCTCTCCTCGATTTGAAAGTTACTCCTTTGTTTCAAACATCCGAGAATCATTTCCAAGCAGTGGCGTAAACATCCAAGAATCATTTCCAAGCAGTGGCGTTGTAAAAATGCAAAGAAAATTATTAGCAGATCTTTTTGGTTTCCCACTTCCCGAAACCTTTGACTTTGAGGATGGGAACAATGTGATCAGAAACAGATTACCTAACAAGCGAGTCCTACTTGTTTTTGATGACATTGATGAAAATGATCAATTTATGCAACTAGTGAAGCATTGTGCTTTGTGTGGTCCAGGGAGTAGGATCATTATTACAACCAGAGATAAGAGTGTTTTTCCTAAGATCAAGGTGGAAGGATCAGAAGAAATTTTCTTAACAGGGTATAGAAAATTTTTTTCATACGAAATGAAGGAAATGCATGTTGATCACGCTCTTCTACTTTTCAATAGACTTGCTTTCAACACAGATTCGGCTCCATTTGATCTTTATGGTCTTTCAAGGGAAGTTGTTGCCCTCACCGGTGGACTTCCACTGGCTATTGAGGTGATAGGTTCACATCTTCGTACCATAAGTAAAGCAAAGTGGAAAAGCACACTGAAGAAGTTGAAGGAAATACCTCACAAAGAAGTCCAACGAAAGTTAAAGATAAGTTATGATGCACTTGGACATGAGGCGAAACAAATTTTTTTGGACATGGCGTGCTTCTTTGTTAACAAGAAAATAACTAATGCAATGTATATGTGGGAAGCCTGTGACTTATTCCCGGAAGTCGAAATTGACATCCTAATTAATAAGTCATTGATCAAAATTGTTGATCGTGATAGAATATGGATGCATGATCGATTGAGAGATCTTGGAAGGGAAATTGTTCGTCAAGAGAGCATCGGCAAACCTGGAGATCGAAGCAGATTGTGGTTTCTGGAGATGGCCTTGGACATAGTACGAGCTAAAAAGGTAAGTTCGAACAATGCTATTTCATTCCTTCCTGCACAACTCCGCGTCCAAGAGTTCATCTCTCTCGCACGTTGCCTTCTTCCTTTATTACTAGCTAAGAAGTCCGTGTTGTAGAAAAAAATTGTGAATTTATTATGCATTTCCTTGAAAGAGAATTTGCTAATTATCTGATTCTTTTTCACCGATAAGTAGTGCATCCATTGTCAAAATTATTCAAATAGCATAAAATTGGGTTTAAAGGACTATTTGAGCTTTTCCATTACTTTATCATACCTATATAAATCATATTCTAACTTTGTAATTTTTTTGATTGATATATGCTGAGGTATTCTTTTTTATATAAAGTGGCAAAATCTATCTTTATTTATTTATTTATTTATTTATTTGGATAATGTACATTTAAAAAAAAAACTGTTGAGTCACGAGAGTACTATGAAAAAGTTTTTTTTTTTTTTAAAGATTACTTTAGTAGTGTCTGGAAAAGCTAAAAGAATCCTATCTTCAAAAGTTTAATTCAAATGTAGCAAGTGGAGTTACAATTACTTCAACTCTCTATTAAGGTCTGTGAATATATCTAAAGTGGACATGTGACTCCCCAAAAAATCATAATCGTTCAAACCACCTCAAAGAATAGTGGAAAATTATCTTTTACACCAAAGTCTACAAACATCAACTCCACCAAAATACATCGCTAAACTATAATCACAAAGTTAATAAATATAAAAAAAAAATCTATTTTTTCGCTGCCCCCTTTGCTAAAATTAACTTCAGCATTCAGGCTCCTTAATCCTACTCAACATTAGCCAATCCGGTAAATAGGTCAGCTCACGGCCAAGTAAGAGGATTACTTACTACAACGATTTCAAAAAATGAAGAAATATCAAATTTTAAAAAACCAAAATTATATGTAATAACTATAGAGCTGAATTATTGAAACACTACGGTCATACTCCGCAAAAGGTCATAAAGCCGAAACACTACAACGGCCATTTTTAAACCCCAAAGTTAACATGGACTCTAATTAAGCCGCAAAGCGGAATTATTCTTGTTGCAGTTATGAATTTCAACTTCAATTTGCATAGTATGTAATTACATAGGGAATAAAATAGTGGATACCTTTGACATTGGTAATGGTTGCTAAATTTGTTTTCCTATGGTTAGGGAACAGAAAACGTGGTGGCACTCACACTATGGAGATCGAGACACAATTTTACACGGGAAGACTTTGTGAATCTCATAAACGCAAGGTTTTTGGAATTGGATGGAGGGAACTTTGCTGGCAACTTTGATGATATTTTGCCGGAGCTAAGATGGCTTTCTTGGCGAAATTGTCCTCCAAATCTTCAAGCAAACAACTTTGTGTTGAATCACCTAGTTGTTCTAAAGCTTTCAGGCAATATCATCGCAGAAGAATGGAGCAGATGGGTCGAAATCATGGTAAAATTTCACCTGATTCATTTTTTTTGGTCGCTCACCAGATTTATTTAGTCTTTTCAGCTAATTGTCTGAAATTATGATGACATGCACCTATTATGCAATGTATACTGAGTTGTGACAATATTAAGTTGGTTGCTATTTTGCAGGTGCCGAGTAAATTGAAAGTTTTGTATCTCGTGGGATCTAAATCATTAATCAAAACACCTCACTTCCATGAAGTTATGAGCTTGGAGAGAATGGTTCTGAAAGATTTCCCAAGGTTGGCCGAAATTGATCCCTCGATTGGTAAGTTGAAGCGGTTGATTTACTTGAAAATCAAATGGTGTCCGCATCTTAGAGAGTTGCCCGAGGAAATTGGTTGTCTAACTACACTGAGAGAGCTCATCTTGATTCATGGTTTTAACGTTCGTTATTTGCCAGACTCAATCGGTAATCTGGGACAATTGTCAAGGTTAGTAATGGAGGATACAGGATTAGTACGACTTCCAATCGCGATCAGAGGGCTAGTGGCTCTCGAGTACATGTCTTTGGTGAATTGTACTTATCTAAATGAGCTACCGGATGATGTTGGGAAGTTAAGGTGGTTGACTGAGTTGGATCTTTCTGGAACTACTATCGAGGAACTACCTACTTCGATTTGGAACCACCAACACCTAGCAATTCGGAAAAACAGTAGTAGCATAAGAACACCACGAAGACTTAAAGATGAATCGGTGTTGAACCCCGCAACGCATCTCCAAAGAGACGCCCAAAAGTTGATGGATATTTATGATGCACTTGACTACGAGGCGAAACAAATTTTTCTGGATATTGCATGTTTCTTTATTGGCAAGAAAATAACTAATGCAATGTATATGTGGGAAGACTGTAACTTTTGCCCGAAGGTCCAAATTAATGACCTTATCTACAAGTCCTTTATCCCGGAAGTTGATCGTGGTAAAATAGAGAGGGATCATAAGGTAGAACGTCTTGGAAGGAAAATTGTTTTTCTGGAGAATATCCTAAATCTCAAAGGTCAAAGCAGAGAGAATATCCTAAATCTCGAAGGTCAAAACAGAGAGAATATCCTAAATCTCGAAGGTCAAAGCAGATTGTGGTGCCCTGAGATGGCCTTACATATAATACAAGCTAAAAAGGTAAGTACGTACAACACTATTTCATTCCTCCCTACTCTTCTACACGTCTAAGAGTTCATCTCCTTGCACATTCCTTTCTTTATTTATTACTAGCTAAGAAGCCCGTGCTATATAAATAATTGTTTTTCTAACATAACAGTCTTTGTGTTACTGTAAGAATAACTTTTTATTGCAAGTCACAAATTCTTAAAGGAGTGAACCCTACAACAATTTATAATTATTTATTAATTGATTTTTTGTGGTCCAAAATAGATTGTTATTTTCACAGTAAATCAAAGACCGTCATCTAATCATTTTTCTATAAAAAAAAACTTGTGAATTAATTATGTTTTCCTCAAAAGAATTAATTTTTTGTGGTCCAAAATAGATTGTTATTTTCACAGTAAATCAAAGACCGTCATCTAATCATTTTTCTATAAAAAAAACTTGTGAATTAATTATGTTTTCCTCAAAAGAGAAATATGCTAATTATCTGATTTTTCTCACGAACAAATAGTGCCTGAATTTTCCAAAGTATATAAATAAGATTCTGAATACAATAGAAATTTTGTTAAAAAGCCATTTGAAATTTTCCATTAAATAATCATACCTATACAATTTATCTATTCACTTTACAATTTTTCTGATTGATATATGAAGAGGTTTTTCATATAAAGTGGCAAAATCTATCTTGTTCTACCTAGATACTGCACATCGGAAACAAAACAAAAAATCTTAGGTTTTTTATGAACTGCTAAAAAAAGTATCTTTTTTTTTTAAAGGTTACATTTGTAATGTCCGAAAAAGCTAAAAGAGTTCTCTCATAGTCTAATGCAAAGTGGCATCATGCTTCCTTTATCTCTCTCCATATTACCGTGGATTATATTAGGAGCGGAAATGTGAAATTCACAACTCTTGAATCCAAACTCAAAACTAGAAAACTCCTTGGCCTAGATGGGAGTGAATAGATGATTTCAAGAAACTTGACTAAATATTGCGAATTTGTAAGCATCAAGTTGATCTAAGCATAATAACTGATATAAGACGTAAGTTGATGTACGTAGGAACAGGTTATACCAAGTGGTGTAGTGCATTTCTGTCAAGCAGTAATGAATATCTGCAGAGTGATAGAGTATGTACTCGGAGCTTTATTTTAGTTCATCTTGGTGTAAACCTATGTTTACTCTCCCACATTAACATCCTACTAGTTTGATTTCACCAGTTATTTTTGAGTAGTTACAGTACTATGTGCCACTTATTCCCAAGCATTTCTTCCCAAAATTAGTGCTGCTTATACCCAAGAAAATTAATCTCACTATCTCACACCTAATCACAAACTGTAACATACACTTCTCAAGATGTTAGATTTCAGCATGCTCGAAAAGACAATGAACAAATGTAAAGCTTTCTCTGTGTTTGGATTTTTGCACTCTGGATTTCTCCCTATCTTAAACGTTTGGTTGATCTCTTTTTATATTCCTCGGTATTCAATTTTTCTGTCGGATGATTTTCATGGGGATCAATCTCCAATTTTTTTTTTTTGGTCGGTAATCTCCAATTTGGCTGTTGGATGATTGTTAAGCATATCAAAATCACCTATTGACGTCAATCAATCTGAGTTTTTTTTGACGTAAGTACATCTGAGTTTTTGTACATTTAATTGTCGATACATCAAATATTTGGTTTCCAAAAACAGAGTGGCTTGAACTATGAAAAGTGACTCTTTTGCATAATGGTTGCCAATCAATCCAAATATCGTGAGTAATTGGTACCCTACATGGATAATCTTAATCAATCAACTTCTTCCAAATGGGAACATATACTCGATTACTAGCCTTTAAAAGACAAGATAACATATCTCAAGATATTATCCCCTGAGCAGGGGACAAGGTGGTTCCAAGTAGTGTAATCGCTTCACTTACATTAGCTCTCCCCAGTTATATTCGACTTTCCAGTGATATTAGAATTCTACTTTATAAAGCTTTTGGCCATATCAAAATCCGGTTATATCAGATTTCCCTACTACACCCAATTGGATCTCATTAGGCACTTCGAGTATGATGGCTCTGCACCTTGGTAACTCCAAGTCTTTAGGAACTCATTCTTCTACACTTGTTCACGTTGATTCTTCTAGCTATTTCGAATCATTCACTTCTCCATCCAAGTTCCTTTGATGTGGATACTACCTAAGGCATAAACAATCCTTACATATATCAAGCTAGTAATGAATCATATATTGTTTTTGTTAACACCAAAATATATTAGGGGTTTTCTCAGTAGCAGATATTGAATAAACAATCCTTCAAATCTCAAATAATACTAAAAAGTTATTGTTTTACACCAAAGTTAATAAAAATTAACTCCATCAAATATTTCTGCTAAAATTATAATCATGAAGTTACACACATCAATCAAATTTAATATTAACAAATTATCCATGTTCCGCTGCGTGATTAAATTAACCCCAGTCCCGAAGTTTCTCAATCCTTCTCAACATTAGCAAAAAAATGTAAATAGGTCAGTTTCAATTATGAGAAAGCGGATTACCAACTAAGTAACAGACAACACTTCCATAGAACCAAATACAATCATTATTATTTTATACGTATTTAATGTAATAGAAATAATATTTCGAAGAAATAATATGTACTTTTACAGGACATAAATACAATAATCAAGTATGCACAATGTCAAATAAAATATCAGCATTTAATGAATAATGGATCCAAACTCATTGCTCAAGTCAAGAGTATGTCTAAAAACCATGTCGGCCTTAATTAAGCCCCAAAAATCACATACGCAGTAATTAAGCCACAAAATAGCATTAATCCGTGCACACTTATAAATTTCAATCTCAATTCAAAAGAAAAAAACACAATAGTTCAATCTCATTAATTATTGATAGACAAAATAATCTCATTTTTACTTTATGTATAATGCACAATAAATACATACAAGTGAAAGAGTGACTTCCCTCCTCAAATCAACTTTGACCAAAAAGCCGAACAAAAAAATCATTCTTCTCGGCATCCTAAACCATTCCTCTTTTCTTCTTTTTTGTTTTTTAACTAGAAACCACAGCACTTCTTAGAAAGGTTTCCATCCGGAAGAGGTCGGATACAAAATCAGATCAACCACAAACTCTTCCTTATCACGTGGAAGTCCAATTAGGGGCGTGTAAAACGGACTGCCTAAATTGAGGACCGCCCGGACTGGAACGGACCGGCCAATTCGGTGCGGTTCTTGGGAGTGCCGGTTTGGTTCTCGATTCCTAAAAATAGAACCGGTGCGTGGGTAGTCTGGTTCCTTGTTTCAAAAGGGAATCGAACCGGACTAACTACATATACATTTTTTTTAATTATTTCTTTAAAAAATTAATAAAATTTGAAATAAATACTATCTCATCCAATGGTACTACAAGTTACAACACAATAAATCTTCACTCATCGTGGCTTCTGTCAATATCTTAAGATTTGCCACTCTTTCTCGTTATGCATAGCCACTCTTTAGTAAAAAAAAAAAAATGACCAATTTTATTGAACCATATCGAAATTGATAGTCCATTTCAACTCTTGGTCCTAGGACCAAACGGTCCCAATTTTGGGAACCGGTCATCTTGGTCCAATTCTACTTTGGAATCAGACCGGACCGAGAACCGATCACTTCTAACTTGAATAGCCCTCCAATAATGTCCTTCTACCCACTAACAACCTTTGACCTAGGAAGCACCAACTATTCGGGAGTTTTTGTGTCATGTTAGGCACTCCAACACGTATCCAATGCTCTTCGACACTCGGTCAACAAGTGTTGGATTTTTTGACACCTGATCAACTCTCCCAACACCTTTTGACACTTGAATATGGAATTCCAACACGCGAGTTTGGAATTCCAACACGTGATTCCAACGCACACAAAGTCAATTTTAAAAATTCTCAATAAATGTAAAAATGTAAAAATGTAAAAAAATAATAAAAATAATGAAGTGGGGAAGAAGAAAAATCGAGTATTTTTTTTCTTTTTTGACTTTTACTTCCCATGACACATGATTTACCTCCTAA
Source organism: Corymbia calophylla (assembly GCA_014182845.1). Lineage (NCBI taxonomy): Eukaryota > Viridiplantae > Streptophyta > Magnoliopsida > Myrtales > Myrtaceae > Corymbia > Corymbia calophylla. Next base: position 23,597,235 of record CM024693.1, read on the forward strand.
GTTTGTCTTTTTCTATTTTCTTTCAACACCATCTGACACATAAGTCGAGAATATGAATTGCTTGTTTTTTTTTGCCAAGTTTTATGGATTATTGGAATAAAGTTGAATTTGTCAAATTGAAACAATAAATGAAATTAACAAATAGTAGATTAATTTTTTTCATATAAATTTATTCTATGTTCTTTTTTTTATTATTTATTTATTTGTGAATTTGAATCAAATTAATTTGATTGAAATAATCATGAAAATGATAATTTATTATGTATATATAAAAATATACATTTAATATACAATGTGTCTCAACTTGTCAGAATTCTCTATTTTTTTTAAAAATAACATGTCGGCGTGTCGTATCATGTCGCGTGTCGTGTGTCGGTTTCGATGCTACTTAGTTTTTAACTTCTTAAGAGACTCTATTTGTTTTGTATAAAATGAGTAATTTCAAAAAAAATTTCTTAAAAATAATCATTTATATCACTTAAAATGATTAGTCAATGAAAATTATTTTCATTACGTGCAATAATTTATGTCTAGATATTTTTTTTTGTGCGATGAAAACATTTTTCATTCATTTATTTTTGTAAGTGGTACAAGTAATTTTTTTTAAGGAAAAGTGAAATTATTTTGCCCATGGATAGCTTTATATATATTATATCTGAGAAAAAAAGGTTGTTTAAGTTGCTGTGGTTTTGTTATTTATGCTAATGAGCGACCTACGTGACAATTTCACACTAAAAAATTGAAATTTATAAGTGTGCACATATCAATTCCATTATGTGGCTTAATCACAACCCACAATGTAGTTCCTGGGCTTTATCACCTAGCGAAGTGTGATCCTGGCGTTCGACTCGACAAGGAGTCCCGATCCATAATGAATAGATATAGTTTTATTTTTTTTGGTAAAGGTAAGTAATATAAAACAGTCAGTCAACTTTACAAGGGGGTGAGACCCGGCACCAACACACACTCAACGGGACAACATGTCACTGGAGTGGGGGAGTGCCAAGTTCACTAAAGAAACCCAATGGCTACAAGCAACAGACTTTACAAAAGAAACCGGAATGGACGGGTCCACCCTATACTATGAATAGATATAGTATTGATTTCTTTGAAATTTGATTTTTTTTTTTTAGCGTAATTGATGATTGTATTTTTGCTTTTATATAAAAATACATACTATTTTTTCGAACTATTATTTAGAATTATATCAAATTTGTGTACTATACTAATGATTGAAACTGATTCCAAGGAAGTTGTTAAGGCCACCGCAACAACCTAGATGGGAGCAAATAAATATAAAACTTTTTCCTCAAATGTTTGCCAGAATACTTTAGTAGAAAAAAAATCAGCTAAATTAATATGGATACTTCTATCAAATAGATACGTAAATCTGATAAAGAGATTTATGTCTTTGCAAGCAACCATACGGTAGAGTAATTCATAAATTAACATCCACCCTAAATTGTAATCACCTTGTGGGGTCAGTTAGAATCTTTATATTAAGGGCTTGGCCCATGTGACACGGACAAGTCATTACAAGAAAAAAAATAGGAAAAAATTAAGAAAAGGTATGTGGATGCACGGATGATAGAAGTTATGTATGCTTGTGATAGTTGTAGTGGTTATTAACTTTGTGTTCCTACTTGTCAGGGTACAGAAAATGTGGTAGCACTCACACTATGGAGAGCAAGACACAATTTTACACGAGAAAATTTTGTGAATCTAATGAACGTGAGATTTCTTGAATTGGATGGAGGGAACTTCATTGGCAACTTTAAGGATATTTTGCCGGAGCTAAGATGGCTTTGTTGGCGAAATTGTCCTCCAAAACTTCAAGCAAACAACTTTGTACTAAAACACCTAGTTGTTCTCAAGCTTTTAGGCGATTTCACAGAAGGATGGAGCGGATGGGTCAAAATCATTGTACAATTTCACCCGATTCATTTACTCTTTCAATTAATTGTCTGAATATATGATAACATGTGCCTATTTTGTAATGCATAAGAAGCCCTAACAATATTAAGTTGGTTGTTGTTTTGTAGGTGCAAAGTAAATTGAAAGTTTTGCATCTTGGGGGATCTAAGTCCCTCGTCAAAACACCTCGCTTCTCTGAATTTACGAGTTTGAAGAGATTGGTTCTAAAAGATTTCCCAAGGTTGGCGGAAATTGATCCCTCGATTGGTAAACTAGAGCAGTTGATTTACTTGAAAATCGAATGGTGTCCGCTTCTTAGAGAGTTGCCTGAGGAAATTGGTTGTCTAACTGCCCTAAAACGGCTCATCTTGATCCATTGTTTGTGTTCGTTTGACGGGCTCAATTAATTATCTGAATGGCCTAAAAGAGCTTTGTCTATGCTAGTAACGGTGGATACAGGATTAGTGGAACTTCCAGAGAGAACCAAAAGGCTAGTGGATCGAAGCAATGCTCTCGTTAGAGTTTGGCAATCATTGGACGCCTCTCCACAAGTCTCCGAGATCAAAGGTTTCAGTCATAGTCCGCCTTCTCTGGAAAGTTCTGATCTGTTTCCACAGCTTTCCATTGCGATTTCAATGCCCTTTAAATGAGCGTTGTCCTATGGTGCAGATTGGTTCTCGGATGGAAAATCTGAAGATCTTAACCGAATCCTCGCTGTCCTCCTCTCTGCTGCTAGAAGGTCCTTTGCTCAGAGAAAAAGAACTTCCAAGACTCCATCAGAATGTTCCACATTTGGCATGAGAAGGCCACTCAAGTCCAGGGTTCCACGTCTAGAAGAAGCTTCAAGAAATGTAGGCTTCGCCGACTGAGAAAAGCAAACTGGGGTAGATTGAGAGACGAGAGGAAGTGGAATCTATCAGATCGGTTGTGTTTTAATGAATACTTAGATAAGCGTTTGCTGATGTATTCGGGCTACTTCTATGCTTGCTGGTACAGTACAGTTTATTCTCGCTTCCTAAAAACAGAGCTGGATCATTGCCACATAAGTGTTAGAACAGGGTTTTGATTTCCTTGACGGCCCACATGATGTAAGAGCAAAAAGATAATCTGATGAGCGAATCCGCCTTGGTCGTGAAGTGGTTGTGAGAGTTCATCGATGTAGAAACACTAACAGTGCAATAAGCCTATCAATTCTTCTAAGACATATACATTTGCTTGTTCTAATTGATCCGCCTGAGAGGTCATCATCACAAGTAAGCCTGTCTTCTTCTCGTCTCTGGCTTTTCACTGATTCCCTACCCACCCGAAAAAAGGTAAGTCTCATGAATTTGCTCTCCTGCCGCATCATCTTGACGTGCGGGTTCTTCTGTGGTAGGAGGACATCATCTTGGTCAATCATCAAGGTTAGTGGTAGAGGTAATGCTTGCAGATCAATTAAGTTCTGGAATCAACAGGAGGAAAAAAGACGTGGAAAGAAAAACTGACAATGGGCAATAGATACCGTCAACAACTATAACGAATGATCACACAATACCAGTTTCAGTTTTTTGCAACAAAATTGTCAAGACAGTGAAGTCAATAACTGGACTTACACTATCCACGGCTTGTTCCCACAAACATGTTTACCTTAGCCTCTACAAGAGCCCCCGAAAGAAAACAGAGATCATTAATGCAGAAGTTCATTGTACAGAAGACACCAACCAACTGGTCTGTAGAAGAAGGATAAGTCTGAAAGTGCTTGGCCAATGAACAAAATTGTGCTTGTATGCTCTTTAAGTTAAAGCTCTTCTCGTGAGTGTACAAGCTTCAGGCCAGAAACATGGGTCTGTTTCATCACCGGAATCAGCATTCGATACATTTCAATCGACATGGCTAGACATCAATACAGATTTACCCAATTCATCAATCATATGCACAATAATTTCATTAGCGAATTCCTGCTGCTACTAAGCTACGACTAATTTCCAAGTAGCATCCAAACAAATGCCCATATAAAGAATCCCATCTGCTGCAACTAAAATGAGCTTTCATCATGACTCACTTCCTATCTTTTTTATCAGAATCTACTCAAAATGTATGCGCCTGATTTCCCTTTGGAAAGCTTCTCCAACTTAGCACCAACGAAACTCCTCTCATCCACACCGACCAGTTTCAGCTCATAAATTACCTAAAATCAGAACAACCCACGATCATCATCACATCCAGCAACATCGAAATTATCAAGTAGACCGCTCCAATGAGGCAGTCCACACACGACACACACATAGTAAAATGCGAAAATGCACAATGAGCTACTTGACGACACTCCCAATCCCAAACGGACCAAGTCCGGCGCATCCGTGGTGATGAGCCATTGATGCATCGGATGCAACTGAATCTTCACTATCTTGTCGTCACTCAGCAAACTCTCAGCACAGCATTTCAAATCGAAGAAGACGTAAGACAAGCTACACTAAAGCTAACCAAAATTGGAATGGAGCCACGACGCGTGCCCAGTCTTCATTTCCATCTTGACTCCCCTTTGAACCCTGTCTGCCCAGCACATCTGAAGCAACATTTAGGACAAAAAGGCTGATTATTTTAGAAGTTCAACTGAAGAGTAATATCAAAGAGACTTGTGAAGAGAACATGAAATGGCATTACACTAACGAAACTCTCAGTAACAGGGAAAAGCCAAGCACCTGTAGAAGGCTAGAAGCCAAATGAAAATACTGACCAGCAGCTGGCAAGAAAAAATATATATATATCGAAGATGCAGGGGAAAGACGACTGACTGAGCATAAAGTGCTAGCCTCCTAGGCCTAAGAATAGATAAGCCAGACCAGATACTTCTCAGCCACCAATATCTCACTCTCAAATAGTGCAAGGCACACAATATATTCTGGTTTTATGCCTCGATATAAAAGTAAAGAATGCGGTGAATTGCAAGCAGCAAGAATATCATATTGACGAATACCATCTTGTCCAACATCTCTGGTGATAAAGAAGACATTGCTTGCTGGGCTTTTGTAGCGTCTTCTGGAGAAAGCTTGAGTCCAAACTGTTCGCCCATGTTTGCCATCATCTCTGGATTCATATTCTTCATCATAGATGTAAAAATCTGCCCCATAGCTGGGTCTTTCATTTGGTTTCTTATCTGCTCTTGCTTATCACCTGGTGAGGATGGGAAATTTGACAGTGGAGAAGATGGAGCACCCCTAGAATTTGAAGGAATGTGATGAGACAAACTCGTTTCACCTTCACCCAAACTATGATTCAAATTGGCAGCCAAATTCGCTCCAGAGCTTGAACTTGCACGGTTAGCATCCAGAGAAGGGTCCTATCCTCTCAAAGAAGATGCCATTTCAAACATCCTCTGAAGATCATCGTCTGATATCTTACTCATCATATTGCTCACAGTTTTTAACATCTCCAGTGAAATATTAGGATCTAATCCATGTCCAAAGCTAATGGAATTACTATCCAAATTTCTTGTAACAAAAGGGTTTTCCCCGGGGTTTTCCCTGGGAAACCAACTGAATCATCTTTTGGAGTTCTTCTGGTGACATCTTGCTGATCATACTAGAGGCGGTCTTAATCATGTCAGTGGATACCTCTCCAGCATTTCCCGCACCCATTGCAGCCAAAGTTGTGGGATCAGCATTAGAAATAAAATTCTGGTATGACTTATTGAGTAAATCATAAGAATCAAAGTCAGCGAATCCATCTCCATATCATGATGTCATGATTTCTGCACCGTAAACAGACATTCAGTTATTTGAATCACTTTCACCGCTTTTTCTAGTGATTTGTGTCTAGTTTGAAATCTCATACATACATCAATTTAAGAAACTTTGAGTAGAATGGTGTAAGAATACCTGATTGCATCTGCGTCATCTTTCAAAGCTTTCAAGCTTTCAGAATTGGTCATTCGACCCATATTATCACCATTAATTGGACCCTTGTGGGCATTCTCTGATTCCTGATACTGCCTCTCTGAATATTCTGATGAGCTTTGATGGTTCACAGAGGACACAGTCTCATCTTCTTCAGTTATTTCCTCAATTACCACCCCTATTGATGATTGACAAGTAAAAGAAAACACAAATTCAAGATTTAAAACTGGAGAATATACAAAAAGAGGGAATGAAAGAACCAAAAGTAGCAACTAAGCATGGATAACGAGCTTCTTGGTGGTGCCGAACCACCTTCTGTGGTCAAACTTTCCTCGGCATCCCTGCGTGGACCATCAGGACAAACAGCCTGGTGACATATAAGCTTCGCAAATGATACTAACAGAGATGACACTCACAAAGATATCAGTATCTCAATCATTCAAGGATGCATTGAATTACTGAAGCACATTAACCCAATAGAATTTTGCCCAAAAATGGAAGAATGTTGAGATAAGCCAATCAAATCTCGCGCATTGAATCTCTGGACCCGTGTGGAACTCATCCGATCCAAAAGAATGAGATCCATCGAACCATCATAAACCTGGGCAAATATAGCTTTTCTGAGAATGGTTAGACGTTACTAGTACACAGGCCCATTAAATGAGTTGCTTTTTTTTTTGTTGGGTTGGGGACTTACTATCCTTTGGGACGTAGAATTTTCAAGTAAAAATGGGTGATTTAGGATAAAGGCCTTACTTGAAAAAGTTCGACTAGCATATCTCTTAGCTTAGTTCGAGCCTTTTCAATTATTACTTCGATTGTTAACCAAACACTGTTTGAATTGAAACGACCCACATATGTGATCCAAGAATCACTCAATCTAGACTTGAGCTTGAATTGTATCACAGGGAGAGGAAAACGATCCAAACTTAAAGGCTATTGAATCCAAAATGATCCACCCAAAGGTGACCTGCCCCGCCCCTTTGTCATCTTTATAGGAATTCATTTGGTTGAGCTAGCTCACAGGTCCAATTTTTAAAATGTTAGGATTAAAAGGCAACTTCATCAGGCAACTCAACTTTGAGATTCAATTTTCTAAATGGGTCTAATTACAATTTATAAACGTGGACATTGGCTTTAGAAATAAAAATGGCCAAAATGTTATAGAATACTTGATTGATGTGTCCACTAACATAAGCTTGAAGACTTGGACAGAGCATTCTTGGTGGCTTCCTAACATGTAGCTCAGTTTCATTAAGGTTGTCAAAACAGGCGGCACCATGGAAAGATCTAAATTGCTTCCCATAAGAGTCAATTAGAGCAGCACCAACTGTAGCAGTTCATCTTTCCAATTCATAGCCGTACTAAGTTAAGGTGGCAAATCAGACTGAGCTCGAAGTCCTCGACACGTAAAGTACTCGATCTAGTTATGAAAGTCAAAACCGACAATGAGAGATGTAGATGCAAGATTGAGAAGTCACAAGATCTGGCTCTGATAGCGATTGCTTGTTCGTCAAATGGACATGTTTATTCATGCCATTTGCGAAGAGATCTTCTGCATTGATCCCTGCAAGATCCCTGCGAATCAAGAAGTCTTTGTCGCTGCGGATTTTCCGATCTGCACTTAAGCTTTGAAGAGGAGCCCATCGACGGATGGGCCTACAGTTTCTAATTTGCTCACCACAGAGAGACATCACGAGCAAGAAGAAGATGCAGAAGATCCACATTAATCAATTCACCATCGAACAAAAATCGAACATTATTGAACAATAATTGAACAATGAGGATTGAAACCATTACTCGAATTTCTATTATGTTCATCATCATTATCTCCGCTTCTCAGATATACAAACCTAACAAAAATCGACAATCTCCAAGGCGGAGAACACTACTGTAAAACGCACTTTGACAAGAAAAAAGACACAAATGTTCCTATTCACAGAGGGACATCCTAATCTTCAGGTGCAAGAAAGACATTGGAATTATATCCATAGCTCTCTACATTGGAGCGCGTGGGCTCCACTCCCGAGCTTCCGCCGCCAAGTGCCGATTCCTCCGGCAAAGTCAAGAAACCATCACAGTCGCTGTCGATATACTTATATCCATATCTCTCTAGCATGTTTGGACCTTCAAGTGAAAATTGAAGTTAATGAAAGAATTTGATTGAAGAATTGAAGACTTGAAAAGGAGAGCACATTTCTAAATATAGATATACTTATAAGACATTGTTTCACTGGTTTTGTTTCCTGCAACGAAAAATCTTTAACTGAATGATACATTTCGGTTTTATTGTTTTAAGGGAACTCAAGTTCTATACTAATATTGGACAGAGAGGGTCAAATGCAATAATTTATATATTTAAATATAATAAAATTGTCAAATGCTATCTCGTTATTGATGTTGAAATCCAGTCGATGACTTAATTCAAGCACCCTTGACACACTAATGAGAACTAACAAAGGCTGGATGGTCAACATGATGTTGGAATATAATCAACGACGCCGGAAGGTGTAGATGATTCCAAAGAGGCACTGCTTCTAGGTAAGCACAAGGACACAATACCGGAATCTAGTTGACGACACTGGACAAAGGAAACAACACTAAGAAAGCATTGCTATGTGATGAGTATGAAGACACAACGTCAGAAGTTAATCGATGACACTAAACAAGAGAAACACCATCGAGAAGGTATTATTTCAAGAAGGATATAAGGACACAATGTCGAAATCTAATTGACAACGCTGGATTGAGGAAACAACACCAAAAAGGCATTGTTTCGAAAAGGATATAAGGACACAACGCCCAAATCTAGTCGACGATGCTAGACTATGGAAAGATCACTAAGGGAATTTGCTCCTATGTTGGTATGGGGATATAGCATCGGAATCTAATCAAACGACGCTAGATGACAATATCACTACTAAGAAGACGTCATTCCTGGATGGAAAAGAGGACGTAACGTCGGAATCTAATCAACGACATTGGATGATGGATAGACCACCAAGGGGACACTACTCCTATATGGGTACGAAGATATGACATTAGAATCTCATTGACGATGCTAGATGAGGATATCACCACAAGGTAAACATTGCTCCTAGATGGGAATGAGGACATACAGTCGGAATCTAATCAACAACGTTGGACAATAGGATAGCACTGGAATTTAATCAACAGCACCATCTAAGATATGACACTTGCCAGAATTGAATCAACAACGAGAGCCTAAAACTACAACTAAGCCGGACTAGGATAATTAGAAAATAAGATAAAGAGTTTTGTTATGTTGTTAGGGGGGGCATTCTTGTTGGAGGACTTGAGGTATTTATAGGGTTTACTTCAAAATCATCGAGCAGTTACCAATTTAAATTGGTGCCTCTAGTCTTCAGCACGTTTCCTAATCTATAGCCTGTTCATCCTATAATTGTTTTGATCATGCCTTCATCACCTTCCTCAGCTGAGTTTTTGATTATTAACCATCTTCCTCCTGTGCGTTTCACTTTTGAAATTTACCGCCAAAACTTGCATCACGACATTTGGACACGTGGCTCCCTCATTGTTGATTACTTAGTTTCCTTTAGTACACCCGTTGACTGCCGATAATATGCTAGTATTTATAGGGCTTATGTATAATTTTGCTAGACCCTAAAGTGATTTTTATCCATGTGACCGGCACGTAATGGAATGGTTAATTTCGAGTGTCAACAAACACAGAAGATATTAAGTATATTTCTATCATGTAAATGGGATTCAAAGTTGTCTATTGATCTGAAACACGGAGCTCATTCAAATCCTATAACAGTCAGATCAGGGTCAAGGCAAAGTGACGAAATCATATTAAATATGACATGCTTCATCTCAATGAATTGAGCGCGCTAATTTGATTGATTGTGTCAACTTTATGTATGTTATTATTTATAGGGAAAATTGTTCAAAAAGTCATAAATCTATTATACGACAGTCAATTCAGTTTTAAATCTTTTAATTATGCCAATTCAATTTTGAACATTTTGATAATTTATCAATTCAATTGTAAACCTTTTGATTGTACCAAATAAGTTAACAAATTACCAATTTAGTCCTTTAGACTAATTTTGGTCAGACATCGCTAACGCGGCAACCCAATCAACGCGAGCTGATGCGTTTGGCCCTAACGTGGATAATTTTTTTTAAATAAAAAATTCAGAATTTTCTAATTTTTCTTTTCTTTTTTTCTCTTTTTATAGAGGGTCAACAAGGTTGCCGGTCAATGGCCGAGAGTTAGTGACCTTTGCCAACCACTAAGCAAGGGCTAATGACCCCCATTGGGCCCTAGGCGAGGTTTGTGGCCCTCGTTGTGGTTGGTGATGGTATTGGGAGCCTTTGCGGGTCACAATAGGGGCGTAGTGGCCTCATGAGCCCTCACCCAAGCCATTGCTGCCACAAGAAGGGTGGGCAAGGGCCACCCAATCAACGCGAGCTGATGTGTTTGGCCCTAACGTGGATAATTTTTTTTAAATAAAAAATTCAGAATTTTCTAATTTTTCTTTTCTTTTTTTCTCTTTTTATAGAGGGTCAACAAGGTTGCCGGCCAATGGCCAAGAGTTAGTGACCTTTGCCAACCACTAAGCAAGGGTTAATGACCCCCATTGGGCCCTAGGCGAGGTTTGTGGCCCTCGTTGTGGTTGGTGATGGTATTGGGAGCCCTTGTGGGTCACAACAGGGGCGTAGTGGCCTCACGAGCCCTCACCCAAGCCATCGCTGCCACAAGAAGGGTGGGCGAGGGCCACAACCCTTGCTCGTGACTGGTGAAGGCTTGACAGCCCTCACCCATGGCCCAACAAGGTCACCAACCCTTCCTCTATAAAAAGAGGAAAAAGAAAATATAATATATAAAAGTTCAAAAAAAAAAAATTAAAATTGTTTATGTTAGCACCGACTATACTACGTCAGTGATGTCCGATCAAAATTAGTCGGAAGGACTAAATTGATAATTCATTAAAAGATTAAGAATAAGTTGGCATAATTAAAATATTTAGGATTAAATTTGCAAGTTGTCTTTATGATTGAATTGTCAAAATTAAAAAATTTAAGATTATATTGGTCACCATATGATAAATCTAGAACTATTTGGAAATTTTGCCGATCCAAATATTTCAATATACGAAATCTTTTTAAAAGGTTAAATTTGGATAGACAATATTCAAATTTTAAATATTAACTATGCAAGAGTTGATGTAGAGTCTTTAACTTACGTATTTCCGGGGACTCAATATTTGTATAATAAATAATCGAGGATATTTTGGGAAGGGGCCCGCCCTTTTCACTTTATATGATAATATTGACACCGTGCAAAAGTAAATTGTTGTCACGGAGTTTTATATTATATGAAGTAGCTTCAATGGAATGGCAGCAAATATATAAAGACTAGGTTACGAAATGTTTCTACAAGGTAAATGAACAAGCCGTAGTAGTATATTTCCCTAATGGCCCACAAAATGTCAAATTGCAATCAATTACACCACTATATGCATCAATTTTGTCAATCAACATAAAAAGATTCATTTGGATGTTGGCCTAGTTCCAATCAATCTTATTATTTTTTAAATCAATTTCATGGACGAGTAGTGATGCTTCCACGTCCTCTAACATTTTATTGCTGAAGCAGGTCAAAATGCACATGTTCTTTGACCGGTGGATGGACAGTTTAAGAATCCACGAAGCCTACGTAACCCCTAGAAATCCATACGGAGGAAGGAGGAATTTTTACTGATATTCTCTTTTTCTTTCCACTTCTCTTGGTTGGACTAGCCAAGAATGTTGCATCTCCTACTTCCATTGCTGCTGTTCTTCGCCGGCGTTGGACGGTCATGATCGGCCATCGTCGAGAGCCTCCCCGGTTTCCCCGGACATCTTCCCTTCAGACTCGAAACTGGGTCAGCTCGTATTCCATGATCACGAGCAAATCAAATGACTTTGATTCGCTATTCCTTTTCTTCATGTCAAAAGAGTGTCTTCTTCCTAATGTTTGTTTGAATGGTGGCGCAACAAGTATGCTGCAGATATGTAGGGGTCGGAGAGTTGGAGGAAGTGCAGCTATTTTACTACTTCATCGAGTCTGAGAGGAGCCCCGAGGACGACCCTTTGTTGCTTTGGCTCACCGGTGGCCCTGGCTGCTCCGCTCTGTCCGGCCTCCTCTTCGAGATAGGTCCATTCTCTCTCTTTAATTCCTTTACTAATCGCAGTCATCCTCGTGATCATCTTCTTCTTCTTTTTCTTCTTCCCTACATTGTTATTCTTATTGTTTGGAGGCGCGGAGCTTTCGGTAGTCTTTCTTTTTCCACTCTTTTTTGGAAGATTATTAGATTATGCTCTATCATATTACATTACAACGACTGAGGTCGTCACTGATTGAGCTTCCGTATGCAAATGAATCCGAACACAAGCATTGTCGACCACGTTTTGATGAGATCTTAATGATTTTGTAGCAACTTCTCGTGATAGGTTCTATGCATCAAACGTATATCTATCTATTCGAAGGAAAAGAACACAGAGATATCTATCGACATCCATCGAGAAAAATCTCCAAAGCACAGGGTCTGTCTTCGGAAAAGATAGCTTCCGAGTAATCTTCCTTGATCAGAGCAGGAGTCTTAACGTTTTTTCTTTTCTTGTCGAATCAAACGTCAAATAGGAAAGAGTCTCATCGTCTCATCACTCTCTGCCAAAATGGGGTTGAGTCACGCATGCGTATGCCTCGTTTGACGAGACATAAAGTTCAAGTGATAGGGACTCCTTTCATAAAAAATTTAACATCTCAATCTCAAGCCTACAATAAAATTCCTTACACACTACGGTACAAAAACTAGGCGTCCAACTCCATCTCTATCGATCATATTCAGGCACGGGTACTACACTAAATATCATGCTAATGATAGGTTGGTTGGCACCCCAAAAAAGGATAAGGATTTTCCCACTTACAAAAGGGTCCTATTTCAACCCACTGCTTAACCACTAAGATTTTGAAGATGGTATGTTTAGTTTCAAGTGTAGAATTTAATCCACACGCTCTACAAAAATGTAAGACTAAAGTATGGTGAAATTTAATTTGAAAAGTATTTACAAAATTTGGACAAGAGGATTTTTCAAGGATTTGGGAGGATATTGGCAATTGGACCTTAGAATTATCGTTGGGGTTGGGAAAAAACAAAGATATTAGTTGAGAGCATTAAATTGATGTTATTTTCTCACTTCTCGTTTTCACCTCGACAAAGGACTATCAACACAATCGAGTTGATAAAAGATCTGATCTTTATATTGACGAAAATTACTACTCTTTTGATTATTTGGCTCATTCCAAGTAAAAAACTCTTTCTTTGAGATAGTTTTAAGTAAGTATTCCATTAACCTAGTCCACATATTAAATCTAATCAAGATTGTTAGATATGGTAGGATGGTCCATGTTCGATTTAGTAGATACTCCACATTTATCTGAGAATTTCTCAGTCTGTACCCACATTCTTTATTAGTACTGCACCGATGCACATTGATAAATAGTTTGCTTTAAACACGGTTGTGTCCCCAAGACACTTTTTCAACAAATCTTGTCATTATAAGGCATTGAGCCTCCACATCCAACATTGAATTTGAGCTTTGCATGGGATTCATGTGATCTAGCGGTTGGTACAAACTGAGCTTGTATTCATTATTTGATAAAATGAACTTCACATGAGACCATACAATGGAGTAATATATATTAGTTGGGCTCACGTGTAGGCAACAATTTCTCCGTGGTCGTCATTATTGCCTTCTTACTTTTCTATGATAACATGTTTTACAGTGGATTTAAATGAAGATTTTTCGGACGTTATCACATGTAGGCTTTTTCTTTTGTGCAATCATAGAGCCAAACCAATCTCCACCGAGAAAGACCCCTCACCCAACGAAAAATTTGTCATTTTAGGTGTACGCCTGCTTATATACCTACACAATATGTGAACTTCATTACTTTCAAGAGTTTTTATTTGAAATAGACTTGTGTATTTTAAGAAAAATATTTCTCAATTTATATTGAATTTCGCAACAAGTGAAAATTTATAACTCATAATATGCTATTATTCTCATAGTGATGTTAGCAAAGTTCTTTATACATGTGTGTGTATAATGTGCCATCGTAATCTTAAGGCTCTTGCTTATGTTATCTTGTTATTTGCTCAATGTGATGTTAGGTGTCCTCCGACGTTTAGATGCTTGAGTTAAATTGGAAACCAATTTCCTTGACACTTTAGTTTGAGATAGAATTTGCATACAAGATTTCCAATAAGTAAAATCTCCATATCAACTAAATATCCAAGTACCGGTTGAAAGCCAAACCAATCCAATGGTTTTGATCACCCATCGTCTTGATGCTACAGGTCCATTACAGTTTGATTATTCGAATTCAAGCGAAAATAGGCCGGTGTTAAAGTTAAATTCATATTCCTGGACAAAGGTGAATTGCTTTTATTTTCAACTCGGGTTAATATTGTTTAACTTATCAAGATTAAAAGTTCTCACCTTTTTTTATGACAGATAGCCAACATTATATTTTTGGATGCACCTGTGGGTACGGGATTTTCTTATGCGACAACATGGAGAGCATATAATAGTAGTGACATGTTCTCAGCAGCACAATCGTATGAGTTCTTAAGAAAGGTAAGCATTCTAATGAATGCCAACACTAATGAAAATTAAAAAAAGAAAAGAAAAGGATTTCTTTTTTTATTAATCCCCGGAGTTGAATAGGATTCACCCTAAACCTATTACATTTATATTAATTTTGTCCTAAACCTATCAATTGTGCCAATTAAGTCTCAATCTTTTGATAATTTGCTGATTTAGCCATTTCAATCGATTTTGATTTGAAAAATCCTAACATGGATACTAGTCATTTTACGTGACTTGACCAATATTGATATTGATAATTTTTACAATTTTAAAATATTTTTATTTTATTCTTTTCTTTTCTTTCTTTTTCTTTTTCCTTCCTCCACCAGTTGTAAGTTTTGGCAATGGCTAGCAACTAGCCACAAGCAAGAGCTGACCTCGTCGACTATGGGTGAGGCTCATTATTGCAAGGATCTGGCAAGGTGGAGCCTTATGGGCAAGGCTCCGGCTTTTTAAGATTGGAAGAGGTGGAGCCTTGTCGACCTTGCACGAGAAAAACCTCAATATGGTGAGCTTGAGCCACACCCAAGACCAATGGGGTCGGCCCTCGCCGGCCCCCTCCTATGGTTGATCCGCAACCATCGCCGAGGCTCGATGGCTAATAGAGGAAGAAGAAAAATAAAATAAAAAATAAAATTTTATTCAAGAATTCTATTTTTTTAAAATTATCCACATTAATATTAATCATGCCAATATACACATCAGCAATTTATTAAAAGATTTATGATTCAATTAGTATAATTGAAAGGTCTATGAATGAATTTGTATAAATGCAATAAGTTTAGGATTTTTTTGGTAATTTTCTTTCAATACACTATCTCTAGACAATTATGTAGCTAATTTTTTATGCAGTGGCTTGTGGCTCATCCCAAATTCCTCACAAATCCCCTTTACATCACTGGTGATTCTTATTCCGGTGTTATTGTTCCCATCATCGTCAAAGAAATATATGATGGTACGTAACTGAAGTTGACCCACATACAATGTAGAGAAAATGTAACCCCACGAACAGTTTTACTCTCAAGAAGCTATTTTCTTTTTTTAAACAAAAAATTTAAAAAAATCTGTTTGCTTTCTGTATAGGAAATGAAGCTGGACGTGAGCCGCCAATGAATCTCAAAGTATGTAATAATCTTGTATATTTCTTTTTTTTTTGTAATATAATAAAGCTTTACGACATTTAATAACATTAGGCTTGGAATAAGGATACCATAAGTATCATAACTTTTGTACGGTGCTCACTTGAGTGTTATAACTTTTCTTTTCAACTAATTAAGTGCCGTAACTTTTAAAAAACATACACTTGAATGCCATAACTTTCAATTGATCAAATAAGTGTAAATTTGTTTTTAAAATGTTTACCAAAGTACCAGAAATTCAACGTAACAGAGCATTTTTGGCGAATGTCTTCAAAAAATTATGGCATTTAAGTGATTAATTGAAAAGTTGTATAGCACTAAAGTGATTGAAAAAAATTATGACATTTAAGCGTTGTACATAAGTTATGACACTTAAGCAATTGAAAAAAATTATGGCACCCAAGTGAGTGCTATATAAAAATTATGACACTTGTGGTGTCCTTTTCCCCGTTAGGCTTTGTGTCTTCTTCTCATATTTCACACTAAGGTTAAAATCCATATGTATTCTACTATTTCCTCAACATTTGAACTTCGTATATGTTAATACTAAGCCATATGTGTTAAATAAAGCATTAATATTTTAGTTATGTGAACAGGGCTATGTACTAGGCAATCCAGTGACTTGTGAAGTAAAGGACATCAGTCAAAGAATTCCATTTGGTCACAAGACAGCTCTCATATCAGATGAATTATACGAGGTGAATTTATAATTAACTTTACTCTGGTAAGATCTATTTAACATCAAAGAAAAGTAAAATAATGATAATCGCATAAGAATCGACGAGTTTGTGATGTGGCATTGCATTAGGCTTTTTATAGATATTCTCTCTTCTATAATGTTATCTACCAATAGTAAAATTAGAACTTGTGAATTTATTTTTGTGTTCATGTTTTCAAGTCAACAAAAAAGGATTGCAATGGAGATTATGTGAATGTAGATCCTACCAATGGAGTATGTCTGACTGACCTAGAAATGGTATCCAGAGTAAGTGCTATTGTCCCACCACATTCATCATTTCCTTACGCAAAATGTACGCAACAAATCACCAAGATATGCTTCCTTGTCTGATTTTCTAGTGCCTTGAGAAGATATTTTTGGCTCAAATATTGGAACCCATGTGTAGTTTCATATCTCCCAACCACACAAGGCTAAAATGGAGCAGAAGTATATTGGATGAGGCTATCATCAACGTTGTCTCAATGCCTCAACAGTCCAGGCCATGGTGTCGGGTACATCCTAAATAAACACCCTCAAAATCCATGAATTGAGTACCTAAAATTTCAGTATCTATCTATATATGTAAGATAATAAGATGGAATATATGGATTTTTATGGATAGCTAATGCGATGTTTTCACTTACTTAAATTTCTCCGCCGACAGAGCTATAACTACTTGTACTCCTACATTTGGGGCAATGATAGGAACGTCCAAGAAGCCCTTCACATACGAGAGGTATGAAGAAACATTCTCCTTCGCTGGCATCACCAGCATTTACATAATTATATTGATTACCTGAAGATGTCATTCAGGGCACAAAACCACAGTGGGATAGATGTAACGAAAGTCTATCTTACACAAAGGACGTTCCAAATAGTGTAGTCTATCATAGATACCTCTCTAAGACATCCCTTCGTGCCCTAATTTACAGGTACTATGTTAGCTAAATGATAAGTTGACCATCCTAATTCCAATTCTTTTACAGTCTATTTGCATATTTCCCATAAATCAAAGACATTTTCTATTGTTAACGAAAAGTACTATTTGCGGTGGTGATCATGACTTGGCTATTCCGTATGTGGGTACATTGGATTGGATAAGATCACTCAATTTGACTTTACTTGGTCCGTGGTCGCCCTGGTTTGTCGATGGTCAAGTAGCAGGGTAATAATTTTATCCTAATCCACTAAGATGACCTATTACTTTCTTTTTTTATCAAATTCATTTTATTTTATCATCATCTTCATGAATGTCTAGCTTCCTACTTCACTCTATAATGAATTTATTTATTCCACTATGAGGAGTGCACATCTCGATCTAATTATGTACCGTAATATTTGCTCATCAAATTTCATCACTTGTTTGTGTTTAGAACCACACTTAAAGTAGAAAATTTTCATCACTTGCTAGAATTCTAAACACAAATTAACTCATTATGACCGTCTCCTACTGTGGTAAAGTACTTTATATCAATTAAAAATTATACTAGAACGTTCTAACATTTTTTAGACTTGGTGTCGATTTTGTTGCTCAAAAGCCTCAAGTGGTTAATTTGATCTATTTGAGTTAGAAAAAATGACTCTCTTGCAAATTTTCTTAGTATTAGAGTCCTCACTTTCAGTTTTGTCATCTTATTTTAAGATATATAGCATTTTGGGCTCTTTTAAGCCATTTTGAATTTGTAAGGCCGTATTTCTTCTTTCACATCAAATTTCTTTTCATCTAATTTCCCATTTCCATGCACATACGTGCATTGTGTGTACTTGGAAAGTTGTAAAATGTTATACGTAGTAACTTGTAATCTATTTGGGCAGATACTCCATTCTATATGCAGTAGGTATAAAGTACGACTTGACGTATACAACAATCAAGGTAAGACTGTCTCCCATCTATTATGTTTTTCTTTTTACTCTTTTATACCCATTTTCGTTTCGAAAAATTATTATCTCGAATTATTATGGTGGTTTTTCTTTTGTCTTTTTCCCATTTTGCTGTGGTACAGGGTGGGGGGCACACGGCTCCGGAGTATAAACCCAAAGAATGTTTTGCAATGGTGGATAGATGGTTCTCTTATTACCCTCTCTAGCTAATTTCCATTGGTCTTTGGGTTGATACTCAAACCAATCCAAGGTTCTTACCCTCTCTGTGAGCGAGTGATCATGTTAGAAATAAGGACACTAAATATCCATGCAGTTGAAAAGCTATTTGAATTTCCAGGATTCCATCTAAAAAAGTATTAAATTAAAAGAATTACGTTTACAAAGTTTTAATTCATGCATGTTGACGGGAGAAACTTAGGTAGCGTTTGGTAACGCTTTTGTTTCTTTTGTTTTTCTGTTCTTTTGTTCCCCAAAATAGAAACAAAAAAACAAAAATCCATTTGGTAAAGTCTACTAGTGTTTCTATTTCTCATAATAGAAAGTTGTTCTAGAGAATAGATTTGGAATAAAAACGAGAAGTAAAAAAAATATAGTTTTTTGTTCTTGGAAATAATTTCTAGAAAGTTAATTATTGGGTCGCCCCTACTCGTGATTGCCATTGACCATCGCTCGCTACCGCCCGCCACCCTCTCGCTAGTCGCTGCTGCCATTGAAAAAATGGAATTAATTTTTTTTTTTAGTCGATCTAAATGCATTTCTATTCTTTTCTATTTAAAAAATAGAAAATTTGTGCAGTTACCAAAGCATTGTTAAATTTGTGCAGTTACCAAAGCATTGTTTTACTTAGAAATTATTTCAATGAGTAGTAATAAAAAAGAACTATTTCTCTAAAGAAATTATTCTCAGGAATAGAAATAATATCAAAAGCATCCTTATTAGCTTGTTAGTTTGTGATATCTAGCAAAGTTTAAAGTATGATCTAAAAGTTAAGAAATTGCAAGGAAATTCAATAATAAATTTACGTATCAACAACATATGCATCTTCTCAAAGTTTCAAACATTTTGGGATAATGAAAGTTAGAGTAAGTGCGCCACAAGATTTTGATTAAAAAAATAAAAAGTAAAAATAAATTCAGTCCGATGATTTAAACAAACCATGTGTGCATCTTCAATAAATAGTTTTTTTCCTTTTGAACACTATATACATGTGTAGATTATTATTATATTACCATGGATAGAAAAAAGAATGGAAAATTTTATATAGATTGCTTAAGTGTTCAAATGTTTAATCCAGATATATATGGCAGATCTCATACCTACTCAAAGTAACATTGGGGACATCCATTGCTACATGATTTGAATTCTATGGTGGCCATTTATTTATTTATTTATTTATTATTATTATGGTGGTCAATTCAATCTTAAACATTTCAATTATACCAATTTAATACTAAACCTCTTAAAATTTGCTAATATAATCATAAATTTTTGGGAAAATTGTCCAAAAAATCATAGACCTATTGTATGATGGCCAATTTAATTGTAAATCTTTCAATTTTTTTCAATTTAGTCATAAACCTTTCAATTGTGCCAATTAAGCCATCAACATTTAAACTATTTGTCCAAAGGCTTTGCTAGCATAATTGGGCTATTGTGAAAATTAGTTTGTTGTAAACCACAAATTTTTAATTTCCAATTTTTTTATTAATTATTTTATTGTTTCTTTTCTTTTCTTTCTTTTTTTTTCCTTATTTTCACATGATCAACGAGGTCATCAACTATTGGTCAAGGGCAGTGAAGCCCTCACCTGCCCTCGTTGTGGTGGTGAGGGCCGCGACGCCCTCACCTCACTATGGCTAACAAGGGCATCGTGAGCCCTCCCTTGCCCACGCCTCTCTAGATCTGGCCCTCACTCATCGTTGATAAGGGCTTCGCGGCCTTTGCCAAGGCTTAGCGAGGGTCATCAATCCTTGACTAGTAGCTGGCAGTCTTGTCCGCCCTGTGTACTAAATAATAATAATCAAAGAAAGAAAAGAAAAGAAAAATAAAATTTGGAAATTTTTTAAAAATTAAAAAAATTGTCCACCTCAGCACTTACTTGGCCACCAAGTCAATGATATTCAACCAAAATTAACCGAAATAACTAAATTGATAATTCGTCAAAAGGTTTATTACTAGTTTGACAAATAGTTCAAAGGATTAGGATTACATTAACACAATCAAAGGGTTTAAGACTGAATTGACAAGTTATCAAAAGGTTTATGACTGAATTGACAAATTTAAAAGATTTAGAATTGAATTACTGCCGTACTATAGGTTTAAGGCTTTTTGGACAATTTTCCCATAATTATGTAACTACATGATGCTAATAAACGAAGTTTGTTTGGTATACTAAATGATGTTATTAAGTCAAAATTTCCATTTCAAAACAATCAACTACAATTAATATTTTTTTCTTCTATTGATGAGAGTAAAGGACAACTACCATAGCCACCTCTCTATCATAAGTATCCCACACCCAGTATAAGATGCCCGGTTGGTGAAATGACTACTCATTCCACCTGTGGCTAGACCCATCAAAAGGGTGAATCGGGTCAGGTTCAAGTTAAGTCGAAAATGATCTGACCCAAATCAACTCATTTCCTTGCAATATAAATCTAATGACTTATGTTCTACCCGACCCATATCGCTAAAATATCTAAGAAAACTCATACTCAAACTGAGGTGAGAGCACAAAGTGAGCGAGTGCAAGATCAAGTTAGAGCGAGAGAGTCGTAGAGATGGCTTAGGTATTAATAAGTTATAAACCTAATTTGAGTTTTACCATTCTAAATCTACTTATCATCCATTTATTGTCACACCCCGAACCCTGAGCACGCGACAACCCCTTACCATGGTCAATTGAAAGCGACATCCCAAGACTCGTCGACGACCATTCATTTTAATCTTTCACTATGCGCAAGTAGAAGACAAACCATCCCCAGTCCAACAGACAATCAAACAATCAAACAGGGATAGAGGGATGAACAACAAGGACAATCATTACTACTCATTTATATAATTTACTAGATTAACCAATGGAGGATCGTTTTTCGATTTACAAGCCCGACAAAAGAGGTCGATCCATCCTCTAAGCCAAACCAAAAAGGAACTATGCTAGGCTAATCCAGCTATACAAAATGAACCCTTGGGTTCAGTACCACCATCATTGGGACCCATCGGACTCAGGCTCCGTCGGGTCAATCACTAGAGGAACGGGGGCATGATTCTCCACTACGCCAGTCTAATGGCCTGAAAGTGGTTATATAATAACCAGTGAGATAAAATCACAGCGAGTTTTTCCCCTAAACCCCGATTAGTACACCAACTTAACCCAGAGTATCTCTTTAGAGCCACCCCTCACTCAACCCAACAACAAACAACCAGCAACCCGCAAGCAAACAACAGACAAGGGCAACCAACAAACAATTAGTCGGTTCGCATGCAATCTTACTCGATATGCCATACTCTGCACGTAAAATCTCAGAAAATACAAGTAATGCAACCAACAATCACATAGTCGATTCGCATGCAACCTTACTTGGTATGCCATACCCTGCACGTCATAAGTCAGCACAATACACGCAATACACATGGCCGTTAGATGATGCAGTTCATCAATCACATGCGAGTCGCGTCACAAGCGATCTCACCTGACCATTGCCACACCATGCGCGTTATAAATTCATGCGTGCGTGCCATAAATGATGTGATCATCTCATGCATAATCAGAACCAATGATGTCATGTTTCTCATGCACTCTTGCATCCACACGTATTCCGATTATTACTGTCCCTCGGGCTACAACTTGGGTCGAGGTGCTACTGCGCTACGGCGCCCTTCTTCCGAGAGACACAACCGTGTCCTTCCATGCCCTTGCTACGGTGCTATAGTGCCCTTCCTCTGCAAAGGCGCAACCGTGCCCTTCCATGCAGGCCGAGGCGCTACAGCACCTTTCCTCCAAAGAGGCGCAACCGTGCCCTCCCTCTCCATAATCTCGGATAAATTAGACTATCACCCCCCGAACTATGGCCGGGGCAACGGGTTCAACTTAGTGATCACGCAAGCATATCATCACAATCCACTTATTATCATTGAGCATTAGCCAATGCACACATGCTTGCATATAAAACCTCAAAATCCTTTCTCATAAAAGCGGTCAATTTCCAATGTCCCTCGAACAAACCATTTTTCCCACCTTTTTGTGAAAATCACACAATTCATGTGGATGTCATGCAATGACACATCCAATTCATCTCATAAAATCACGACACATGAAATTATGCACATTTTCACTTCCGCATGAACAGTGCCATGAACAGTGCACGTAAACAGTAATCATAAACGGTAAATTTCAAAATTCAATTATTAATAAATTAAATTCAAAAATTAAACACAATTAATCAATCAATTAAGCTAAGCATGCTTAATTATCACATAAACCACACATAAGCAACATTTAAGCATAATCAAGCACAATTAAGCAAGATTAAGCTAAGCTAATCTTAACCACCTATTTTAGGGCTAATACAACTTAATTAAACCCTTTAAACCAAAATTACCACTAACTAAACCAATCCTAAGTAAGTTTAGGCACTAACAAAAGATTAGGGGCTAAACTCACCCGTTAAGCGGGCTGGCGACACGAATGCGGCGGCAATGACAAACCCGACACCCGGGGACCTCTACCACGACGATCCGAGGCGGTCCCGGGGTTGAAAACAGTAGCAAGCAACTCAAACTCCCTCTACAACTTTGAAAAACTACACTGCTTAGGAGGAAAGTGGTTGACCGGAGGAAAACGGGCTAGCCGGAGCTCCGGCGAGCGGTTGGCCGGCAATCGGCGACACCTGGGGGCCAAGGGGGAACTACTGGTGGCTAGGATAGGTGGTGGTTAGGTCGAAATGGGAGGAAAATGGTTGAAAAGACGAAACTGGACAGAGCTGCCGTTACAGTGACGGTCCGGCGAGTAGTAACTTTCGGTCGGCCGGCGGGTCGGTCGGCTGCTCCAACCGGCGAATGGCCGACGCCATCTGAACGGATTTTTTATTCTGAACACGATGGTGGGTGGCACGGGACGTGATTTACACAGGACGGCCATGAAAAATTCGATTTTCGAAGGAAGGTCAGAAGCTGAAGCTGAAGGAAATGAGAGAAACAAAGGGAGAGAGAGGTGTGTGGTTTTGAGGGCTAAAGGGGGAGAGAGAGAGAGTGAAATGAGCTAAATGTCAAGGCCTCGTTAAGGCCATTAATGGCTTGGTCCAACTCCCAAGGCAAGATGACATCATCTTCTCTCTATTCCTTTGTCTTTTCTTCAAAATATTCAAGGGCAAAATGATCATTTCCACCTTGCACATTTCTCAATCTGCCATTGGGCTAAAAATGAAGGGCGGGCCTAAAAAACAAGCTAGAAAATGAATAGGAACGGGCTCGGGAATTTGTTAGACTCGAATCGGCTCAAGTTTAGACAATAGGCTCGGGAGGGTAAATGGTCGATTTGGCCCAACGGACTCATTTGCTTGCATCGAGTCTACCACGATGGCTGTCCCACCTTGGGTGTGAGGCCCACACTGGTCTTTCCCGGCCCACGTCCTCGTAGGCTCGTTTCCTCCGTAAACCCCTTTACTCAACTGGCACTGTCGACTGTCTAAGAAGCATCGTCCAAAAGTTCGTCCTGGATGTTCCCAAAAATTTGAAGTCCAATCTTGGATTCTCATGCCATGTCAATTTCGTCCAAATGCCATTTTGGTACAACTCGGGCACGACAGGCGAGCCGGGATTCACGCGTAACCGACTCGTGCCAATTCACGTTCAAGACTTCTCGACACTTGGACGTCCCTGACTACATGAGATTGCGAAGGATCGATTCTTATTCAAATTACACGATTACCAAGGATCGACATAGGGTCGTTCGCGGGCTCGATAACAGTAAACGAAATCACCCATCGTCCCATTATGTTATGTCCGCGAATCGACTTCTAGTCATCCTTGAAATTGGCCTGCATATCTACAGGATCGTGCTTATGCAAGTCTCACAGTCGAGTCGTTTTCCCAGGTCAAGTTCTTTAGTCGTACAAATTCTGTCCTCATTAACCTTTCCCCTCAAGGTCAATATCTCAGGAGTGATCAGTTTCGAGCGAGATCAACCAACAATGCATTGACGAAATTAACATTCATTCCTCCCTCAAAGGGCTCGGATTTCAGGATGTCACATTTACTCAATATCAATAACACATATAACAACCCAACCATTAAATATAGGTTAAGAAATTAGATTTATAGCCTATTTCGACGGATGAATCTGCGGCTCGCAAATTTGAGGTTCATAAACTTGGTGCAGCAGTCACACGTGCTAGAGTCAAAGTCTTTCCTCCACAAGAGGTGACAAATTGGCTAGAGTTCACGCATGAGACAGTTCAAACAGTGATACCGTTTGTATCATTTACATCTAATAGATGTTCGATCTTTCGCGTAAACTTAATTTGTTATTTTTCAACTAAATATTATCGTTCCACTGCTTCGTGGTTGTGGCTACTTATGCAGGCGGCGCATATGCAAAAAGGTTGGGGCTTATGATTTTGACGTAAATTATATGCGTGTGTGACCTTGAAAATTACATGTGATCTTCTTCAAATAAAATTTAAATTCATCTCGTGATGCATAGGTATACGACTAGTGTGTACGGCAACAAGCGGGTTAGGATTTCAATGGGAATTATACGCATTTCATGAACATTAAAAGAAGAATACATCGAAAAGAAATTTAATGCCCTCGTTATGAATGGAAGTGTTGATGCAAATGAAATAAGAACAATAGAATAGGGACTCGATGGAGGGGCCATTTTACACATGGTGCGACCAACTAGAGGTTTTCAAGGTACAACTGGCTGAAGAAAGTAATACTCTTGAATATTCTCAAGGATAGTGACGGAAAAAATGTACACTTGTATTCTAAAGGATTCTTGTTTAATATGAGAAAATTTATCTAAAAAGTCTATTGCATTTTTGCCAATTTAGTCCTAAACCTTCTAAACTTTTTATTTATTACCAATTCAGTCCTAAACCTTTCAATTTTGCCAATTCAATCATAAACATTTTCACTTCTTGCCAATTTAGTTTTAATCCTTGTCATTTTTTACCAATTGAGTCCATCCAACTAATTTGATCGGAAATTGCTGACGTTGACCGCCGATGCTAATGTAGCACTTTTTAAATAATATTTTGAATTTTTTATGGTTTTTTCTTCTTCTTTTTCACTTTTTTTTTCTCTTTTTGTATTTTTGGACCTAGCGCCAACAAGGGTTGCTAGAGAAGGTTTGGAAGGGCCAGCCAACGAGGGTCGGCTGGTGACCTTTGCTAGCCCTAGGCCCAAAAACTAGAAAAAAGAGAAAAAAAAAAGGTAAAAATGAAGAAGAAGAAATCATTAAAAAATTCAAAATATTACTAAAATATTATTTAAAAGTACCACATCAACGTTGGCAATCCACGTTAGCAATTTCTAAACAAAATTGGCTGGATCAAATCAATTGACAACAAGTGAAAAGATTTAGAGCTAAATTGATAAGAAGTGAAAAGGTTTATGACTGACTTGATAAAAAGTGAAAAGGTTTAGGTTTGAATTGGCAAAATTGAAAGATTTAGGACTAAATTGGTAAAAATATAATAAGTTTAAGATTTTTTGGATGATTTTCCCAGTATAGTCTTCAAAAGGTTGTTGACACCTAAATTTTGATTAAATATTTATATTTAATTTGCATAGAAAATTAGGGCCTAATTTGACCCTAACAAAAATGATTTTCATAGCACTTAGGTATTAATTTTGTGCACGTCTACTAAGTTTATTTTCATTTTATTTTCCCTTATTTTCCTTATTTTCGAGTAAAAAAAAAAAAAAAAGAAAAAGAGGCCCACGGGGGGCTGAAGCGAAGCCCGGCCCACGGGGGCTGATGCGAAGCCCAGCCTCCGTTGCTTCTCCTTTCTCCCTGGCACGGGCCTTGGGCCCATTTCTTTTTTTGATTTTCCTTGGCCCGGCCCTCTCTATTTTTCTTCTTCTTCTTCCCTTCTTCTTCTTCCCGCACGCGAGAAGCAGGAGAGCAGAGCAGAACTAGGGCGGCCGGCGACGGATGGGACGCTTCGCGGGCGCCATTAATGCTGCCGAGTGGAGCAGCGCGAGATCCGGCGAAGGATCCGGACGTCTTCAATGCCGAGCAGGCGTAGCCGAAAGCGACGCCGATTCGGCCGAAGAGGAGCCCGGTCGACGCGTCGAAGACCGGCGGTCGGAGCACCTCCGTCGACCGGACTCCTTGCCTATAAATAGGGGGTCGAGCGAAGGAGAAAGAGGAGCGAAACAGAGCGAGAAAGAGAGATCTGGAGGAGAAGCAGGAGCTCGGAAGGTTTCCCTTGGAGAGACATCCAGGAAGCCGGACGAGCGACCGCCGATCCGAGAGAGAGCCGCGAGGAGGCGGATCTGCAGAAGAGGAGACTGATCTGCAGAGGAGAAAAAAACCGAGAGAGAGAAGTGAGATCTGAGGGAAAAGCAGAGAGAGACCTGAGAGTGAGCAGATCTGAGTCGCGAGGGGCGGAGGGAACCGCGAGAGTGAGATCTGACGAGAGAGAGCCGCGGGCCGAGCGCCACCGCCACTCCGCCACTGCCGCTCAACCATCGACGGCCGCCTGATCACGTCACTCCCGTCGCCATCCACCCGCGTAGCCATCGCGGTCTCCCCTGCCAGCGAGCCGTTCCCGTCACCGCCCGCGTCCGGCTGTTCTTGACCCGCGACGATCCCCGGCGCTCACGGATCTCGGCCGAACCTCACGCCAGCCCTGCTGCCGACCGTCGTGATCCCTGGTGCCGCCCGCCGCGTTGTCGTCCCGTCGGCTGATCTCGCGACGATTGCCGCCGCTCGCCGTGGCCAGGCCGGACGCACTCGGCCGCTCCATCGGCGCAGCGGAAGAGAGAGGCGCAAATCGGGTCGAGGCCGGGTCGGGCACGAAGACCCAGTCGACCCGCTAGGGTTTGGTTTTTTGGGCTGAAATAAGTCAGGCTTGTTGGGCCTTTTCTATTTGGGCTGGACTTGTTTTATTTTATTGGGCCTGACTATTTATTTCTATTTGTTTCAGGTACTCCCCGCGGGCCAAGCGAATTTGGCCCATTAGCCGAATTCGGCCCAGCCGAGGACCCTAAGGCCCTGGAGCCCGGGCCTCACGCTGGGCCGAACCTGACCCGGGTCTGACCAGATGACCCGACCCGGGCCCGGTCGGATAATATAATAATATTTTATTATTTTAATTATAAAAGTTTTTTAAAAAATAAAAAATGTTTTTTTAGAAAAATCAAAAAAATCCGAAAAAGGTTTATAATTTCCAAAAAAGCCAAGAATTTCCAAAAATGTTTTTATATTTTCCAAACGATCAGAAAAACCCAAAAAATTTATATTTTCAAAAAAAAAAAAAAAAAAAAATGTATGCATGAAAAATCCTTGAAAAAATTGAAAAATATCAAACCTAAGGGTTTAAACAAGATTAGGTACCGGAAGGGCATTAGTGATTAACTAATGTAATCAAGTCCCCGATCTTAGTTTTTTTGGTTGCGCAGGAGTAAAATATTCCTCCTGATATTTTACTTGGGTTTCTAATCGACCCACCCCAAACTGATTAGTGGCGACTCCTATTTGAATGCAATTGACTTGCAGGTTAAAAACTTCAATCTTAAGTCGTAAATTGATAGGTTTGGGAGAGCCCTGACTAGTGCCCTGAGCCATTAACCTCCCGGAAACAGAAATGGAGGTTGCGACAAAGGTATCGTTTGAAGTCTTTTCAGTAATGCAGAGTAACTCTTATAGTTTACCCTTTGCGGTTCTAGAAGTATAAAAATCTCGATCTGATATGATTAAAGCGGAATTACCTCATTATGGAGGTCTTAATGAGTGGCTTGTACACCTTTCCCTATAGGGCTTCCATAAGAATATAAAAAACTTCGGGTATCATCTTTCTAAAGCCAAAATTTAATAAGGTTTTAAACGAAAGTCATTTCGTTTATTGAATGCCTATCTACTTTTTAGTGTCTACATTATGAAATAAATATCAAGCACGGACACCCAAAAAAACGGCATAATGCTTATAGAATAAAACAAAAATATTACGATGTAAACTAAGTCCATCTAAATCGTTGATCTTGTGAGCTCCACAATGAAGCCCGCATTATTAATAATTCAAATGTTTCGAATGGGCTTCATCCCATAGTTATATGTAGTCATTTTGTAGAAGTAGTAAATTCATAGCTTGGACATTTTACTATGCAGATTTTGGGGCCTTTTATTACTACCTTTGAGGTCTAGGAATTCATGACAAGGTATCATCAGAGCATGTTGTTTTTGGAGAAATCGAAACCCTTACATCCCAAGAATCACATGGAAGTGATGACCATGTTATAAATTGTTCATATCAATCTTTATTTGCGCAATACTCGTTCACAAACAACATTAGTAAAAGTATCTTGGATGAGACCTTGATTGACATTTGGGTTCTCGATATGATGATGAACCATTATAATTGCAGGGCCCTCATGCATCCCATGGCGATCCTCATCTTTACAAAAACTCGATCCGTGCCTCGTGCAATGCCAACGCCTCCGAAGGCTTCAACCCTCAAAAGGATCGCATTCTTCGCCGGCAGCCTCCTCGGCCCGATCCGGCCTCTCCTCCTCCACCGCTGGAAAGACATCACGTTTATGGCACAACTTTTTAATAGAAATACAATAGCTTTGGGCCGAAAAACGAGTAAGCTAAACAAAGATACGGCATCTACATCCTATAACTTATGATTTTGCTTCAAGTTTTTTTGATATTATTCGACTTATACTCCGAGCCTGCGGCCATTCTTTATGTAACATTATGATGTGGTTCTGATCATTCCAATAATCATGTACGTGCTGACTTGTGCCATTGCAAAATCCGTATCTTAATCCCCGACGAAATCGAGGATCCCGTCATGATTACCCCCAGTTCCACTCCAAATCACGAGAGGGACGTCCACATATAATACCCACGAAGCCACAGTGGGCCACTGATAGTAATGCTTGCTGCCATAAAAACAAAGAATGATGACTTCTCCATTGAAGCAGTTCCTCAGCAGAACTTAATTTCCATAAATACATGCAGGAGTTAGGTGGAGATGGAGCGGCGGTTCAAGGTCTACGTGTACTCGGAAGGGGAGCCGCCGATCGTCCACGACGGGCCGTGCAAGGACATCTACACCATCGAGAGGGCCGGTTCATCCACGAGATGGAGCATGGGTCATCGGCGGCCAGGTTTGGGACGAGGGACCCGAGGCATGCCCACGTCTACTTCATGCCGTTCGGCATGACCCAGACGGTGACGTGACCCCTCTCCGGCGGTTCGTCACCGACTACATGAGGGCGGTGTCGGCGAAGTACCCGATCTGGAACCGGACTCACGGGCTGACCACTTCATGGCGGCCTGTCACGATTGGGTAAGCCGTCGTCCCTCTCCACGGTCCTTCCTCGTATCGTTTCATGAAAATTTTATGGCTTCTTTTCAGCTGGCATTTTTAGGGCTTTGCCTTCGACGGAAAATCATGCTTCTTTGCTTCTATGTCACATCATGAATTTCAGCATATATTATAACTAATGTGTTGCTAGCTAGCTATCGGCCTAGTCCAGAAAATCGTTCAAAAAATCCTAAAATTATTACACTTTTACCAATTCAATCATAAATCTTTCAATTTTACCAATTTAATCTAAAATTTTTCAATTATGTCAATTCAGTCTTAAACTTTTTTATTTCTTGCCAATTCAATAATAAACTTTTCAATTTTACTAATTCAATCCTAAACATTTTCACTTCTTGTCAATTCAGTTCTAAATATTTTCACTTCTTACCAATTGAGTCCATCCTGCTAATTTTAATTGGAAAATACTGAAAATACTGATGTGGACTACCGGCATTGATGTGGCACTTTTTAAATAATTTTTGAATTTTTTTGGTTTTTTCTTCTTCTTTTCACTTTTTTTTTTTTTTTTTTTTTTTTTTTTTGTTCTTGGATCTAGGGCTGGCAAGGGCCACCGGCAATGGCTAACAAAGGCCAGCCTGCCAGCCCTAGGTCCAAAAACTAAAAGAGAAAAAAAGAGAAAAAAAAAGGTAAAAAAAGAAGAAGAAAATTTTATTAAAACATTCCAAATATTATTAAAATATTATTTAAAAAGTGCCATGTTAGCGCCAAGAATCCACGTCCAGCAATTTCGGCCAAAATTAGCCGATGATGGACTCAATTGACAAGAAGTGAAAATGTTTAGAACTGAATTGGCAAGAAGTGAAAATGTTTAGAATTGAATTGGCAAAAAGTGAAAATGGTTAGGACTAAATTGGCAAAATTAAAAGGTTTAAAATTGAATTGGCAAAAAAAGTAATGAGTTTAAGATTTTTCGAACAATTTTCCCATTTAATATGGATTGGCAGTAAGATTTTCATATTAGATTAACTACAAATCTGCCATTATAATTAGAGAAATTAGTGTATAAATAGGATACTCTCACGTGGATCATCTGTAAATCCCAAACACAAAAGAATAAGAGTTGAGAGTCTCTCTCTAAGTTTTCCCATGTAGACAAAGACTGATTAGGCAAGGACACACTTGTAAATAAAGTCATAGGGTAGTTTCAACTTATTAATTATTCCTTCGGAGAGTTATCATTCTGTTGAATAAACTCCTAGTTTTGATGTTAACATAACTTTCTAAGTTCTGTTATAGAGCATACTTTGAAATGAGAAAAAATTAACTCTAGATATCAGTCAAGACTTTTAAGACAATTTGTTCTATTCCATAAGATTTTATATCAACCTTTATTCTATGAGTAGAAGCAATATCTCATTCTGACAGGAGATCAGAACAAAATACTTCTAGATTGTTAGGAGGGCTAGAACAAAAATGGGATCTATGATGGTTATGAATTTCACTTACCAAATATATATTGATTATGTTAATCATTTAATTGACAAAATCAATCTTGAAGACAATTTCCAAAAGAGGATGGAGCACTTATGGAAACCTAGATCATAGGGCAACCAAAATCTGCTGGAATTTAACCTCTATCTTCAACGGTTAGAAAATCTTCTTAAATCAATCTATCCAAGTTAGGAAAATTGGAAGATAATCCTTCAAATGTTTGGCCAATGGCTAGCTTGGCTCAAAGGAGTATTTAAGGAGGTTGCACGGCTTGGAGAAGTGAGAGCGCGAATCAAAATTCCAAGGTCTAAATTTGTTCTCACATTCGATTGTCTCTTGTGTGCAAAATCAAAGTGTTCAAGAGTGAATGACACAAAAGAGTGACTTAGTGAGAAAGTGCATCTTATCACTGAGTATTTGCATCTAAGGTTTTGTAATCATTTGTTGATCATATAATGGAATCCAACCTATTGGCTATCAACATGGAAGAGTGGACATAGGCTTAACCTAAGCCGAACCACTATAATTCTATGTGCAATCTTCTTACTCCTTATCTCTCTCATTATGATTGCATTTTACAAAAGTCTACTTCGTCATAGTCGGACTCTAGATTCAGTTTCTACTTTTATACATTACTCAGACTTTATTCTGTTTTATTTTGACAAAATCTTATATTTACATCGATTCATCCCCTAGGTGTTTATACTAGCTTCCTCATATTCATCTTGTTACAATCATTAATTAACAAGGAGCGAAATGAGAAAAATATATATGATACTAATGATTTCTATTTGCCTAGAGGCGTAATCTGCTGATAAGTTTTCCTTTTGTCTTGATCCTTGATTTGGTTGTGGCTAGAGAAATCATCCATAAAAGAGAAGAGTTCAAAGTAGGCCATGCCATATATCAAGAGATCAATGTTTGGAAGCAGGAAATCATCCTTCAGGCTTGCTCGATTTAAGTTATAATAATCGACACTCATCACAATTGAAGCGGTCGAGATGGTTACGGAGGGCGTGAGTGAAAGATGATGGAGTGCCTAATGGGCTTGATGGGCCGCATGCGACTTGCTGGGCTGAGTTGGGCATCGAGTCCAGGGAAGTGGGCCACATGATTAGTTTAACGGATGGATATGGGCCTGAGCCTTGGACAGTTTTCTCAGAGCTAAGCTTTTTGCGGAAACTGTTGATACTCATGTTCGGTTGTTGACTTTGACCGCCTTCAGAAGGTGATTCCTATCCTAGGGTGATTCGTAGAAGTCATTGTCCAGTGCTGATTATACATTGTTCTCGATCACTTCACAAGCGAAATCGGGAACATGTTCAACCCTTCTCGTGATTCATGTACCGTCAAGACACCCTATGATTCTCTATGCATTTATTAGAGTGAAAGCAAGCACTCAGGCACAAAATCGATACCGCCACAAGGCTCGAGATGGAGTGAAGAAAAACATATACAACCAAGGACCATGAAGATAGTTGATAACGTTGGGACTAGGAAGGCGTAGCCATGATTCGCTGACCAAGTTTTTTTTTTTTTTTTGTGGTTGAAATTCTCTGACAAAAGAATGGATAATTACATAAATGTCATCTGAATTTTGGCCAAATGTACAATTTGATCAATGAACTCTTAATTTGTCCAATATAATCCCTAAACTTTATCTCAATATACAACATGGTTCCTAAACTTTTAATTTGTTCAATATAGACATTAAATTTTTTGTGAATGTACAATCTAATGCTTAAACTATATGACAATATCTAATGGGATCCTTTGTTTCTTCAAACATAACAAACAGAGTTAGAATTAGACCAATTCTCTAAACGCCTTTCATGATATTCCCGGCTATTCACGGCCCATTAATTCAAGTCAAGGACGGTATCCAAATTCTTCATATAATCAAATGATTAAACTAAATATGTATGAAAAGTTTAGATGTCACATTGAATAAATTAAAATTCAAAGATCATATCACATATTTAGGTAACGTCCATAGATTATATGTGTCGTTTTTTCCTTAAAAGAAGGACCACAATATCTAGATCAAAGAATCGAAGAGTCCTTATATGTCATATGAAAATTTTCATTTGTCGAATTCCGCAATTCTAGTACAATTTACTTCTGAAATTCCATGTGTGTAAACCAACCAGTCGTGGAGAGAGTGAACATGGGGTCAGCAGTCAAGCTGCGTGTGCTTTGGGTTTGGGGCAAAAGACAAGGGGGTTGAAAAAGATGGCAGCCCCCGTAGACTTGGAAAGGAGGGTCAACGGAAGAGTCTTGGTCTCCTCTTGTTGCCGTCCTTCATCTTCTTCCCGGATAATGTCGCCCTCCTTCTTTCCCCCTAATTACGTTACAGACCCGACTTACGGAGTCAACTAGCCGGAGCGGCAAATCCGTCTGACGGGGCACCAGTGATTTACCATTGTATCCTTGAACTTTACTTGATTACGTTTATTTCGTGCGGAAAAATTGGCAATTTCTAAAAAAATAATAATATTTTTCGGTGTTTGATTAATACCTAAAAATGAAGTAGAAAATATTTTTTATCTTTTGGTATGGAAAATCGGATTTGATTTTAATCGATTTTTTTTTAATTTATTTCTTTTTTCCTTCATCCTCAACCTCACCCTTCAATGCCTCATTCGAATCCAGTTTAACTATGCTTGCAACACCAGCTTTAGTCCCACAACCATGCCATCACATAAGGCGGCACCAATAGATGCACAGACTGGCTACCAAAGATCCTACAGTTTGTAAGTAGTTGCAGGAGAATTGCAATTCCCTCTCGAGGAGTGAGGGTTTACCGAGCTCGAGACTTACCAAATTTGGTGGGCTCGAGCAAGGCTCGACCTTGCGTCAGCAAGGTAAGTTTAGTTTTCTTACATTTTAATTGGACTACGCACCAACCAAAAAAAAAATAAAAATCGGACTGCACCAATTAATCAAAAAGCCAAGAGTGTTTTTCATACCGTTGTAGCTCGGCGTGCTCTTATAGCCCGGTGCGCTCCTTTCATTCAATATAGCCTAGCATGGCTTTCGTAACCTCTCGAAAAGTTATGTGGAATCAAGAAAAATATCTCTCAAGAAAGATAATTAGAGCAACGAGTCATGCTCTCTCAAAATTTTATCCTCTCAAAGTTGTTGCAATAGGAAAAATAATAGACATGTTCAGATAGTTTTATTCCCAATATCTTCTAGTAATTTTTAGTTTGCTATAGACCAAAGAAAGAAAATAGGGAAAAAAGGAAAGGAAAAATAAGAAAAATAAGAAAAAAGGAATTTAAATAAAAAATAAAAAATTATTTAAAAATATTCACTTCAATACTAGTGATGTCACGTAAGATGGCTAGTGTCCACGTCATCGATTTCCGATCTAAATTGACTAGATGGATTGAATTAGTATTAATTTAAAAGGTTTAGGACTAAAGTGGTCTAATTAAAATGTTTACGGCTGAATTGGTACCAATGCAATAGGTTTAGGACTTTTTGGTACTTTCCCATTTATTGTTAGCTAAGAAGCCCATGCTATAGGAAAAACTTGTGAATTGATTATGTTTTTCCTTAAGAGAGTAATTTGATAATTATCTGATTTTTTTCATCGATAAACAATGCACCCATTTTTCACTATTTTAGGTAAAATAAAAGTATCTGAAAACAATAGAAATTGGGTTTAAAAGATTATTTGAACTTTTCCAGTACATAATTTTACCTATCCAGCGTATCTTTTAACTTTACTAATTTTTCGATTGATAAATAATATCTTAGATAATGCACATTCGAACAAAAAAAAGCTGTCTAAGGTTTCATCAAAAAGTTGGATCTCGAGAGTACAATTAAAAACTATTTTTAAAAGGTTACATTGGTAATTAGCAATGTCTAATAAAGTTTAAAGAATTCTCTTTTCAAAAGTCGAATACGAATTTTTAGTAAGAGGGGTCATATTTCCTTATACTCTTTACTCAGTTATTGTGATATATATCATGAGTGAAGATACGACAACGTGAAATTCACAAGTCTCAAATCCAAGATGACTTAAACCCCAAATATTGAATACACAATCCTTTTAACCTTAAAAAACACCAGGAAATTAGTCTTTTGCACCAAATTCTACAAACGTCAACTCCATCAAAATTCACAGCTAAACTTCTAATCTTGAAAGTTCATCGTCCACAAAATTGATATGAAAAGAATATCTACACTTCCATTGCGTAGCCCTATAAAATTAACCTCAACTTTCCTCAATCCTACTCCACATCAGCAAAAACTGAAAATAGGCCAGTTTAACTTCCGTTTAAGCGGATTACTAAGTATCGAACACCACTTCCGTAGAACCAAATACAGTCTTTACTATAGTTTAAATGTTTAATATATTTAGAAATATTAGTTCGAAGAAATAGTACAAATTTTTAACACAAAAGCATAAATACAACCATCGAATTTGTAAAATTTCATAAAATAAAGATATATCGGTTTCCAAACAATAGAGACAAAACCAAGAATGCCGTAGCACTCACACCACGAAGATCGAGACACAATTTTACACGCGAAGATTTGGTGAAGCTCAACAACAAGAGGTTTCTTGAATTGGATGGGGGAACTTTGCAGGCAACTGCGAGGATATTTTGCCTGAGGTAAAATGGCTTTGTTGGCGAAATTGTCCTCTGAAACTTCAAGATAATGACTTTGTGCTGGATCAACTAGTTATTCTCAAGCTTCTGAGAGGAATCACAGTGGAAGAATGGAGCCGACGGGTCGAAATCATAGTACAATTTCACCTGACTTATTTAGTCTTTCAATTAATCGTTTGCATGTATGACGACAGGCACCTATTTTGCAATGCATACTAGGTCTTGACATTATTAAGTTGGTTGCTATTTTGCAGAGGCCAAGTAAACTGAAAAGTTTTGCATATTGCGGAATCTAAATCCTTAATCAAAACACCTCATTTCTCAGAATTTGTGAGTTTGGAGAGATTGCTTCTGAAAGATTTTCATCAGTTGGCCGAAATTGATCCCTCGATTGGTAAACTAAAGTGGTTGATTTACTTGAAAATCAAATGATGTCCACATCTTCAAGAGTTGTCCAAGGAAATTGGTTGTCTAACTGCCTTGGAAGAGCTCATCTCGATCCAGGGTTGTGGTGTTTGTTATTTGCCAGACTCCATCGGTAATCTGAGACTTCTGTCGAGGTTAGCGGTGGAGGATACAGCATTAGTCAAACTTCCGGACACAATCAAAGGGCTAGTGCATCTTGAGTACTTGTCTTTGGTGAATTGTTCGAGTCTAAACTTGACGCAAGAACTCAAAGTCGTTGATTGAGTTGGATCTATCTGGGACAACAATCCAGGAACTACCTGATTCGATTTGGAAACTTGAAGATCTGACATTGCGGGCAAGCAGTAGTAGGATAGGCTCACTACTGATGAGGTTGTTGCCTCTCTTGAAAAGTATGGACTCTAGCTTGCACCGTGGAAGAACACTGGAACCATCGTGAACAAAAGTAAAACATTCGGAAAAAGAAAAAGAGTGAGGTTATGGTACCCCAGTGTATCGTAAAAATCACCATATGAATTCCTCTCAGTCTGAGGAGCAAAATGGTTATGAAAATCTGCACCGTTGATGCTTTTTACCATCCTCTGTGGGCATCTCTTTTTCGCCGCAAGGAGAATATGCTTTTCCCAGCAAAAACTTTGATAAACTTGTTTCGCAAGAAAAAATATCGTATAGTCTTCAGACCAAATAAACTGAGTCCATGTAGACCATTGATTATGCATGTCATACGTTATATTCATATAATTAATAGTTCAAAAGGTCTTGGTCCAAATGGTGCACAGACCATGCAATAACTTCTCTGTTTCGAATCCATGTGCTAAAAAATTCATCCCATTCATGCAACTAGGCAAGGGAACATGAGAAGGAATTTTGTACAAAACAAATCACCTCTCTCTCTCTCTCTCTCTCTCATGCATAAAGGAGTCATTTTTTTGTCAAAAGATGATGGAGAGCGTAAAACATTGATACGCGTGGAGAAGATTCCTAATCCCAACAGCACAAATGGATATGAACTGCAATTGAACTTTAAGCTCTCCTGAACTTTGGGGGATATCCCGTCCTTTCCAAGTTGCTCTTACATTTGAACCGTCAAGTGCAACGCCATCAGACCAAAGTTGTTGAGCATAAGTGACTGAAAGAAGCTAATTTCTTAATAGGAAATTCTCTAGTCTATTGTAGGGAAAAAACCAGGACCGTTTCTGTGCAATTAGCGACATTAGTTAGGAAAGCAAAATTTTTGACCTGTCGATTGGCTTTTACGGAAGAAAAGAAAAGAAAACTAGTTACTGCTTCACGTTCAACTAATGTTACTGATTATAAAATTCTCGATCTATCACTAATCAGGGAAAATTATAACATATAAGGGCAATTACTCTTAGGTGGATTCCTCAAACTTGTGAACTATAAAGGATTATCGAGAGTACTGAAATAAGTTACAAACAAAAAGCAAAATAAGAAATTATAATAAATCCGATTATTAACAATTACTCATCGAAAGTTATCATCATTAGGACATGCGAAAGAGTTTGACAGAACTTACCATCCATCTCTGAAGTTCCGATATTCCTATTGCTGTTTTCTCGATGATAATTTGTGCGAGGCCTTCACTCACTATTAGTCTCAGGCTGCGTCTGGGACGGGTTTTCACAAGTCACTTTGGGCGTCCAAAGCCTCATGGGCTAAAATTGGGTATTCGGGAAATTATTTTGTAAAACTCCTTAAGAGAAAGCTGGCCTTTTGAAAAGCTGAAAGTCCAAAGATAGGTACGAGTATGCCTCGGGCATTTCAGCATCACAAAACCTAGATAAGGCAGCAAAGCTCTCTGTTCTCTCGCTCTTCTCACTGAATTCGCCTCTCTCTCTTTCTCTCTCTCTGGTTTCGCTCCTCTTCAAGTCGCAACACTCACCTGAGACTTTCCTCCCGACCAGGTACACGTCGCACGTGCTGCCCTCGGCTGAAGACGCGCACGCAAGGACCACCACGCTCCTGGAGAGTTCCTCCTGCGATTGGATCCCTTGCCGTCACCAGGCTCGGATCCTCGACGTTGGTGAATTGCTCAAGTATAAGGGTCGGCCGAGGCTTCGATGAGCGACCATAAGCGGAAAAAAGAGAGTGGAAGTCGCTACTCATCTTCATCGTGCCTCTCTGGCTGTAGAAATCTCCTCAAGCACCACCACAAAAGAGAAGTCATCCGTAGTAGCATCGATCTGTGTGGTTAAATGGCGAACCAAGAGGCCAACTCAGGAACTGCAACAGGCGGCGACTATGATGTGTTCTTGAGCTTTCAAGGACCCGACACTCGCAACACATTCACAGATTTCCTCTATGTGTTCATGAGAGACAGGGGAATCCGCATTTTCAGGGATGACGAAGAGTTACGGCCAGGCGAAAAGATCTCGGAGATCTTGGGAGCAGTAGAGAACTCCCAAATATACATTCCTATTTTCTCAAAAAACTATGCTTCGAGTAGATGGTGCCTCCGAGAGCTGAAATGCATGGTGGAGAGCCATGGCCAATCCCCGGGAAAACAGATACTACCCGTCTTTTACGATGTGGAGCCCCAGGATGTTAAGCTTGAAACAGAGTTGTACA
Source organism: Corymbia calophylla (assembly GCA_014182845.1). Classification (NCBI taxonomy): domain Eukaryota; kingdom Viridiplantae; phylum Streptophyta; class Magnoliopsida; order Myrtales; family Myrtaceae; genus Corymbia; species Corymbia calophylla. The sequence goes on from CM024693.1 coordinate 23,636,091, forward strand.
AAAGCGCCCTAACAAAGCATGAGGAGGAGCTCGGCTGCACTGAAGTGAAGCCATGGAAGGAGGCTTTGACCACGGTGGCTAGAATCAAGGGATGGCATATAAAAGATCAAAGGTATGGACACCACCTTCGTTTATTTATCTATTTATTCATTTGTTGGCCCTGCCGGTTGGGTATTAGAAGAGGAGTGCCCACAAGCACACGGGTTTGTTTATATCATTTTCTACCATTAGGCTAAGGCTATCTACATGCTGATAAACTCCCAAAGTAAAACGCTAGCTAGTGATTGGTTCAAAGGCGATATATCTGCTATCCAAATTGTTTAGATAAACTCTTTGGGGGCGACACTCGCCATCCCTTTTTCAGAAACGTTATTTGGAATTTGTGGAATGAGCGGTTTTTGTACATTTGTTGCGAGTGCCAAATGGAAAATACATGTCGGCATGCTAGATATAAATTACTTTCTTCTATTTGAAATTCTCATTGCTTAAGTATAGTCTCATGTGCAATGATTTCGTGAATATGGCAGGCAAGGCGAGGTCATTGCCGATATCTTTAAAAAGGTATCGCAAATGATCATAACAAGAAAAAGAGATTTGCCCACCTACCTAGTTGGAATTGATGATCTTAAAGAAGACAGAGAAATTGTTAAATTATCATGATACTAGTGATGTACGATTTATCATAATCCACGGGATAGGTGGCATTGGAAAGACGACTCTTGCCAAGGCCGTTTTCAACCAATTCTCTCCTCGATTTGAAAGTGACTCCTTTGTTTCAAACATCCGAGAATCATTTCCAAGCAGTGGCGTTGTAAAAATGCAAAGAAAATTATTAGCAGATCTTTTTGGTTTCCCACTTCCCGAAACCTTTGACTTTGAGGATGGGAACAATGTGATCAGAAACAGATTACCTAACAAGCGAGTCCTACTTGTTTTCGATGACATTGATGAAAATGATCAATTTATGCAACTAGTGAAGCATTGTACTTTGTGTGGTCCAGGGAGTAGGATCATTGTTACAACAAGAGATAAGAGTGCTTTCCCTAAAATCAAGGTGGAAGGGTCGGAGGAAATTTTCTCAACAGGGTATAGAAAAAAATTTTCATATGAAATGAAGGAAATGCATTTTGATCACGCTCTTCTACTTTTCAACAAACTTGCTTTCAACACAGATTTGGCTCCATTTGATCTTTGTGATCTTTCAAGGGAAGTCGTTGCCCTCACTGGAGGACTTCCACTGGCTATTGAGGTGATAGGTTCACATCTTTGTACCATAAGTAAAGCAAAGTGGAAAAGCACAGTGAAGAAGCTGAAGGAAATACCTCACGAAGAAGTCCAACGAAAGTTAAAGATAAGTTATGATGCACTTGGACATGAGGCGAAACAAATTTTTTTGGACATGGCGTGCTTCTTTGTTAACAAGAAAAAAACTAATGCAATGTATATGTGGGAAGCCTATGACTTATTCCCGGATGTCGAAATTGACGTCCTAATTAATAAGTCATTGATCAAAATTGTTGATCGTGATAGAATATGGATGCATGATCAATTGAGAAATCTTGGAAGGGAAATTGTTCGTCAAGAGAGCATCGGCAAACCTGGAGATCGAAGCAGATTGTGGCTTTTGGAGATGGCCTTGGACATAGTACGAGCTAAAAAGGTGAGTTCGAACAATGCTATTTCATTCCTTCCTGCACAGCTCCGCGTCCAAGAGTTCATCTCTCTCGCACGTTGCCTTCTTCCTTTATTGCTAGCTAAGAAGTCCGTGCTGTAGAAAAAACTGTGAATTTATTATGCATTTCCTTGAAAGAGAATTTGCTAATTATTTGATTTTTTTTCACCGATAAGTAGTGCATCCATTTTCAAAATTATTCAAATAGCATAAAATTGGGTTTAAAGGACTATTTGAGCTTTTCCATTACTTAATCATACCTATATAAATCATATTCTAACTTTGTAATTTTTCTGATTGATATATGCTGAGGTATTATTTTTTATATAAAGTGGCAAAATCTATCTTTATTTATTTATTTATTTGGATAATGCACATTTGAACAAAAAGAAAACTGCTGAGTCACGAGAGTATTATGAAAAAGTATTTTTTTTTTTTAAAGATTACTTTATTAGTGTCTGGAAAAGCTAAAAGAATCCTATTTTCAAAAGTTTAATTCAAATGTAGCAAGAGGAGTTACAATTACTTCAACTCTCTATTAAGGTCTGTGAATATATCTAAAGTGGATATGTGACTCCCCAAAAAATCATAACTGTTCAAACCACCTCAAAGAATAGTGGAAAATTATCTTTTACACCAAAGTCTACAAACATCAACTCCACCAAAATACATCGCTAAACTATAATCACAAAGTTAATAAATATATACAAAAATCCATTTTTTCGCTGCCCCATTTGCTAAAATTAACTTCAGCACTCAGGCTCCTTAATCCTACTCAGCATTAGCAAATCCGGTGAATAGATCAGCTCACGGCAAAGTAAGAGGATTACTTACTACAACGATTTCAAAATATGAAGAAATATCAAATTTTAAAAAACCAAAATTATATTTAATAACTATAGAGCTGAATTATTGAAACACTACGGTCATACTCCGCAAAAGGTCATAAAGCCGAAACACTACAACGGCCATTTTTAAACCCCAAAGTTAACATGGACTCTAATTAAGCCGCAAAGCAGAATTATTCTTCTCGCAGTTATGAATTTCAACTTCAATTTGCATAGTATATAATTACATAGGGAATAAAATAGTGGATACCTTTGACATTGGTAATGGTTGCTAAATTTGTTTTCCTATGGTTAGGGAACAGAAAACGTGGTAGCACTCACACTATGGAGGTCGAGGCATGATTTTACACGGGAAGACTTTGTGAATCTCATAAACGCAAGGTTTTTGGAATTGGATGGAGGGAACTTTGCTGGCAACTTTGAGGATATTTTGCCGGAGCTAAGATGGCTTTCTTGGCGAAATTGTCCTCCAAAACTTCAAGCAAACAACTTTGTGTTGAATCACCTAGTTGTTCTAAAGCTTTCAGGCAATACCATCGCAGAAGAATGGAGCAGATGGGTGGAAATCATGGTAAAATTTCACCTGATTCATATTTTTTGGTCGTTCACCCGATTTATTTACTCTTTCAACTAATTGTCTGAAATTATGATGACATGTACCTATTATGCAATAAATACTGAGCCGTGACAATATTAAGTTGGTTGCTATTTGCAGGTACCAAGTAAATTGAAAGTTTTGTATCTCGTGGGATCTAAATCATTAATCAAAACACCTCATTTCCATGAAGTTATGAGCTTGGAGAGATTGGTTTTGAAAGATTTCCCAAGGTTGGCCGAAATTGATCGCTCGATTGGCAAACTATCGCGGTTGACTTACTTCAAAATCAAATGGTGTCCGCATCTTAGAGAGTTGCCCAAGGAAATTGGTTGTCTAACTACACTGAGAGAGCTCATCTTGATTCATGGTTTTAGCGTTCGTTATTTGCCAGACTCGATCGGTAATCTAGGACAATTGTCAAGGTTAGTAATGGAGGATACAGGATTAGTACGACTTCCGATCACGATCAGAAGGCTAGTGGCTCTCGAGTACATGTCTTTGGTGAATTGTACGAGTCTAAATAAGCTGCCGGATGCTGTTGGGAAGTTAATGTGGTTGACTGAGTTGGATCTTTCTGGAACTACTATCAAGGAACTACCTCCTTCGATTTGGAACCACCAATACCTAGCAATTCGGAAAAGCAATAGTAACATAAGAACACCACGAAGACTTAAAGATGAATCGGTGTTGAACCCCACAAGGTCGCGTCGGACGAAAGTGCAACTCCAAAGAGACGCCCAAAAGTTGATGGATATTTATGATGCACTTGACTATGGGGCAAAACAAATTTTTCTGGATATTGCATGTTTCTTTATTGGCAAGAAAATAACTAATGCAATGTATATGTGGGAAGACTGTCACTTTTGCCCGAAGGTCCAAATTAATGACCTTATCAACAAGTCCTTTATCCCGGAAGTTCATCGTGGTAAAATAGAGAGGGATCATGAGGTAGAACATCTTGGAAGGAAAATTGTTTTTCTAGAGAATATCCTAAATCTCGAAGGTCAAAGTAGATTGTGGTACCCTGAGATGGCCTTACATATAATACAAGCTAAAAAGGTAAGTACGTACAACACTATTTCATTCCTCCCTACTCTTCTACACGTCCAAGAGTTCATCTCCTTGCACATTCCTTTCTTTATTTATTACTAGCTAAGAAGCCTGTGCTATATAAATAATTATTTTTCTAACATAACAGTCTTTGGGCTACTGTAAGAATAACTTTTTATTGCAAGTCACAAATTCTTGAAGGAGTGAACCCTACAACAGTTTATAATTATTTATTAATTGATTTTTTGTGATTCAAAATAGATCGTTATTTTCACAGTAAATCAAATACTATCATCTAATCATTTTTCTATAAAAAAAACTTGTGAATTAATTATGTTTTCCTTAAAAGAGAAATATGCTAATTATCTGATTTTTCTCACGAACAAATAGTGCCTGAATTTTCCAAAGTATTTAAATAAGATTCTGAATACAATAGAAATTTTGTTAAAAAGCCATTTGAAATTTTCCATTAAATAATCATACCTATACAATTTATCTTTTCACTTTACAATTTTTCTGATTGATCTATGAAGAGGTTTTTCATATAAAGTAGCAAAATCTATCTTGTTCTACCTACACACTGCACATCGGAAACAAAACAAAGAATCTTAGGTTTTTTATGAACTCTTAAAAAAAGTTTCTTTTTTTTTTAAAGGTCACATTTGTAATGTCCGAAAAAGCTAAAAGAGGGCTCTCATAAAAAGTCTAATGCAAAGTAGCATCATGCTTCCTTTATCTCTCTCTATGTTACCGTGGATTATATTAGGAGCGGAAAAACTTGACTAAATATTGCGAGTGAATAGATGATTTCAAGAAACTTGACTAAATATTGCGAATTTGTAAGCATCAAGATTGATATAAGCATAATAACTGATATAAGCCATAAGTTGATATACGCAGGAACAAGTTATACCAAGTAGTGCAATGCGCTTCTATCAAGCAGTAATGAATATCTGTAGAGTGATAGAGGATAATGTACTCGGAGCTTTATTTTAGTTCATCTTAGTGTAAACCTATGTTTACTCTTCCACATTAACATCCTACTAGTTTGATTCCACTAGCTATTTTTGAGTAGTTACGGTAGTATGTGCCACTTATTCTCAAGCATTTCTTCCCAAATTAGTGCTGCTTATACCCAAGCAAATTAATCTCGCTATCTCACACCTAATCATAAACTATAACATACACTTCTCAAGAGGTTGGATTTCAGCATGCTCGAAAAGACAATGAACAAATGTAAAGCAGATATAGTATTGATTTCTTTGAAATTTGATTTTTTTTTAAGTGTAATTGATGATTGTATTTATGCTTTTATATAAAAATACATACTATTTTTTCGAACTATTGTTTAGAATTATATCAAATTTGTATACTATACTAATGATTGAACTGGATTCCAAGGAAGTTGTTAAAGCTACCGCAACAACCTAGATGGGAGTAAATAAATATAAAACTTTTACCTCAAATGTTTGCGAATACTTTAGTAGACAAAAAAATCAGCTAAACCAATATGGATACTTCTATCAAATAGATAGTAAATCCGATAAAGAGATTTAAGTCTTTGCAAGCAACCATATAGTAGAATAATTCATAAATTAACATTAACCCTAAATCACAATCACCTTGTGTGGTCAGTTAGAATCTTTATGTTAAGGGCTTGGCCCATGTGATATGGACAAGTCATTACAAGAAAAAAATAAAAAAAATAGAAGAAAAAAATAGAAGGTATGTGGATGCACGGGTGATTGAAGCTACGTATGCTTGTGATACTTGTAGTGGTTATTAACTTTGTGTTCGTACTTGTCAGGGTACAAAAAATGTGGTAGGACTCACGCTAAGGAGAGCAAGACACAATTTTACACGAGAAAATTTTGTGAATCTAATGAATGTGAGATTTCTTGAATTGGATGGAGGGAACTTCGTTGGCAACTTTAAGGATATTTTGCCAGAGCTAAGATGGCTTTGTTGGCGAAATTGTCCTCCGAAACTTCAAGCAAACAACTGTGTGCTAAATCACCTAGTTGTTCTCAAGCTTTCAGGCAACAACATCACAGAAGAATGGAGCAGATGGGTCGAAATCATCGTACAATTTCACCCAATTCATTTACTCTTTCAATTATGTCTGAATATTTGATAACATGTGCCTATTTTGCAATGCATAAGAAGCCTGACAGTATTAAGTTGGCTGTTGTTTTGTAGGTACCAAGTAAATTGAAAGTTTTGCATCTTGAGGGATCTAAGGCCTTCATCAAAACACCTTGCTTCTCTGAATTTACGAGTTTGGAGAGATTGGTTCTAAAAGATTTCCAAAGGTTGGCGGAAATTGATCCCTCGATTGGTAAACTAGGGCAGTTGATTTACTTGAAAATCAAAAGGAGTCCACTTCTTAGAGAGTTGCCCGAGGAAATTGGTTGTCTGACTGCCCTAAGAGAGCTCATCTTGATCCAATGTTTTAGCGTTCGTTATTTGCCGTACTCAATTGGTAATCTAAGAGCCTTGTCAATGCTAGTAATGGTGGATACAGGATTAGTGGAACTTCCTGAGAGAACCAAAAGGCTAGTGGATCAAAGCAATGCTCGTATTAGATTTCGGAATTATTGGACGAATCCCCGTAAGTCTCGGAGATCAGAGGGTTCAGTCATAGTCCGCCTTCTCTTAAAAGTTCTGATCTGTTTCCACAGCTTTCCATTGCGATTTCAATGACATTAAATGAGCGTTGTTCTACGGTGCAGATTGGTTCTCGGGTGGAAAATCTGAAGATCTTAACCAAATTCTCATTGTGACCCTCTCTGCTGCTAATGGTGCGTTTGGTAACATTTTTACTCTTGAAAACAATTTCTTTTGAGAAATAGTTTTTTCCTATTTCTACTCCATGGAACAATTTATGAGTAAAATAGAGCATTTGGTAACTACAAAAATTTCTTATTCTTGGAGTAGAAAATGAATAAAAATGCGTTTAGAATCGACAAAAAGTTTTTATTTCTTTCTTCCCCGATAGCGGCGGAGACCGGCGGGCGGGGGCAGCGACCAGCGGGCGGGGGCAGCGACCGGCGGCAGCGGGGTGCGGACGGCGATCAGGGGCGGCGGCCGGCGACCTCTATGCTTGCTGGTACTTAGATAAGCGTTTGCTGATGTATTCGGGCTACTTCTATGCTTGCTGGTACAGTACAGTTTATTCCCACTCCCTAAAAACACAGCTGGATTATTGCCACATAAGTGTTAGAACAGGGTTTTGATTTCCTTAACGGCCCACATGATGTAAGAGCAAAAAGATCATCTGATGAGCGATTCCGCCTTGGTCATGAAGTGGTTATGAGAGTTCATCGATGTAGAAACACTAACAGTGCAATAAGCCTATCAATCCAAGTAGCATCCAAACAAATGCCCATATAAACGATCCCATCTGCTGCAACTAAAATGAGCTTTCATCATGACTCACTTCCTATCTTTTTTATCAGAATCTACTAAAATGTATGCGCCTGATTCTCCTTTGGCAAGCTTCTCCAACTTAGCACCAACGAAACTCCTCCCATCCACGCCACCTACTTTCAGCTCATAAATTACCTAAAATCAGAACAACCCACGATCATCATCACATCCAACAACATCGAAATTATCAAGTAGACCGCTCCAATGAGGCAGTCCACTCACGACACACACATAGTAAAATGCAAAAATGCACAATGAGCTACTTGACACGCTCCCAATTCCAAACAGACCAAGTCCGGCGCATCCGTGGTGATGAGCCATGGATGCATCGGATGCAACTGAATCTTCACTATCTTGTCGCCACTCAGCAAACTCTCTCAGCACAGCATTTCAGGTTGAAGAAGACGTAAGACAAGCTACACTAAAGCTAACCAAAATTGGAATGGAGCCACAACGCGTGCCCAGTCTTCATTGCCGTCTTGACTCCCCTTTGAACCCTGTCTGCCCAGCACATCTGAACCAACATTTAGGACAAAAAGGCCTGATTATTTTAGAAGTTCAACTGAAGAGTAATATCAAAGAGACTTGTGAAGAGAACATGAAATGGCATTACACTAACGAAGCTCTCAGTAACAGGGAAAAGCCAACCACCTGTAGAAGGCTAGAAGCCAAATGAAAATACTGACCAGCACCTGGCAAGAAAAAAAAAAAAAAATATATATATATATATATATATATATAGATATGATGCAGGGGAAAGAATTGACTGACTGAGCATAAAGTGCTAGCCTCCTAGGCCTAAGAATAGATAAGCCAGACCAGATACTTCTCAACCACCAATATCTCACTCTCAAATGGTGCAAGGCACACGATATATTATGGTTTTATGCCTCGATATAAAAGTAAAGAATGCGGTGAATTGCAAGGAGAAAGAATATCATACAGACGAATACCATCTTGTCCAACGTCTCTGGTGATAAAGAAGACATTGCTTGCTGGGCTTTTGTAGCGTCTTCTGGAGAAAGCTTTAGTCGAAACTGTTTGCCCATGTTTGCCATCATCTCTGGACTCATATTCTTCATCATAGATGTAAAAATCTGCCCCATAGCTGGGTCTTTCATTTGGTTTCTTATCTGCTCTTGCATATTACCTGGTGAGGATGGGAAATTTGACAGTGGAGAAGATGGAGCGTTCCTAGAATTTGAAGGTATGTGATGAGACAAACTCGTTTCACCTTCACCCAAACTATGATTCAAATTGGCAGTCAAATTCGCCCCAGAGCTTGAACTTGCACGGTTAGCATCCAGAGAAGGGTCCTATTCTCTCAAAGAAGACGCCATTTCAAACATCCTTTGAAGATCATCGTGTGACATCTTACTCATCATATTGCTCGCAGTTTTTAACATGTTGAGTGACATATTAGGATCTAATCCATGTCTGAAGCTATTGGAATTACTATCCAAGTTTCTTGTAACAAAAGCGTTTTCCCCGGGGTTTTCCCTGGGAAACGATGAAGCCAACTGAATCATCTTTTGGAGTTCTTCTGGTGACATCTTGCCGATCATACTAGAGGCAGTCTTAATCATGTCAGCGGATACCTCTCCAGCATTTCCCGCACCCATTGCAGCCAAAGCTGCGGGATCAACATTAGAAATAAAATTCTGGTATGACCTATTGAGTAAATCATAAGAATCAAAGTCAGCGAATACATCTCCATAACATGATGTCATGATTTCTGCACCGTAAACAGACTATCAGTTATTTGAATCACTTTCACCGCTTTTTCTAGCGATTTGTGTCTAGTTTGAAATCTCATACATACATCAATTTAAGAAACTCTGAGTAGAATGGTGTGAGAATACCTGATTGCATCTGCGCCATCTTTCAAAGCTTTCAAGCTTTCAGAATTGGTCATTCGACCCATACTATTCTTTGATTCCTGATGCTGCCTCTCTGAATATTCTGATGAGCTTTGATGGTTCACAGGGGACACAGTCTCATCTTCTTCAGTTATTTCCTCAATTACCACCCCTATTGATGATTGACAAGTAAAAGAAAACGCAAATTCAAGATTCAAAACTGGAGAATGTACAAAAAGAGGGAATGAAAGAACCAAAAGTAGCAACTAAACATGGATAACGAGCCTCTTGGTGGTGCAGAACCACCTTCTGTGGTCAAACTTTCCTCGGCATCCCTGCGTGGACCATCAGGACAAACAGCCTAGTTACATGTAAGCTTTGCAAATGATACTAACAGAGATGACACTCGCAAAGATATCAGTATCTCAATCATTCAAGGATACATTGAATTACTGAAGCACATTAACCCGATAGAATTTTGAAATAAGCCAATCAAATCTCGTGCATTGAATCTCTGGACCCTGTGCGGAACTCGTCCAATCCAAAAGAATGAGATCCATCAGGCCATCGTAAACCTGGGCAAATATAGCTTTTCTAAGAATGGTTAAACAATACTAGTACACAGGCCCATTAAATGAGTTGCTTTTCATTTTTTTGTTGGGTTGGGGACTTACTATCCTTTGGGATGTAGAACTTTCAAGTAAAAATGGGTGATTTAGGTAAAGGCCTTACTTGAAAAAGTTCGACTAGCATATCTCTTAGCTTGGTCCGAACCTTTTCAATTATTACTTCGACTGTTAACCAAACATTTTTTGAATTGAAATGACCCACATATGTGATCCAAGAATCACTCAATCTAGACTTGAGCTTGAATTGTATCATAGGGAGAGGAAAACGATCCAAACTTAAAGGCTATTGAATCCAAAATGATCCACCCAAAGGTGACCTGCCCCGCCCCTTTGTCATCTTCAGAGGAATTCATTTGGTTGAGCTAGCTCACAGGTCTTATTTTTAAATTGTTAGGATTAAAAGGCAACTTCATCAGGCAACTCAACTTTGAGATTCAATTTTCTAAATGGGTCTAATTACAATTTATAAACGTGGACATTGGCTTTAGAAATAAAAATGGCCAAAATGTTATAGAATACTTGATTGATGTGTTCACTAACATAAGCTTGAAGACTTGAACAGAGCATTCTTGGTGGCTTCCTAACATGTAGCTCAGTTTCGTTAAAGTTGTCAAAACAGGCGGCACCATGGAAATATCTAAATTGCTTCCCATAAGAGTCAATTAGAGCAGCACCAACTGTAGCAGTTCATCTTTCCAATTCATAGCTGTACTAAGTTAAGGTGGCAAATCAGACTGAGCATAAAGTCCTCGACACGTAAAGTACTCGATCTAGCTATGAAAGTCAAAACCGACAATGAGAGATGTAGATGCAAGATTGAGAAGTCACAAGATCTGGCTCTGATAGCGATTGCTTGTTCGTCAAATGGACATGTTTATGCATGCCATTTACGAAGAGATCTTCTGCATTGATCCCTGCAAGATCCCTGCGAATCAAGAAGTCTTTGTCGCTGCGGATTTTCCGATCTGCACTTAAGCTTTGAAAAGGAGCCCATCGACGGATGGGCCAGTTTCTAATTTGCTCACCACGGAGAGACATCACGAGCAAGAAAAAGATGCAGAAGATCCACATTACCCAATTCACCATCGAACAAAAATCGAACATTATTGAACAATAATTGAACAACGAGGATTGAAACCATTACTCGAATTTCTATTATGTTCATCATCATTATCTCCGCTTCTCAGATATACAAACCTAACAAAAATTGACAATCTCCAAGACGGAGAACACTACTGTACAATGCACTTTGACAAGAAAAAAGACACGTTCATATTCACAGAGGGACATCCTAATCTTCAGGTGCAAGAAAGACAGTGGAATTATATCCATAGCTCTCTACATTGGAGCGCGTGCGCTCTACTCCCCAGCTTCCGCCACCAAGCGCCGATTCCTCCGGCAAAGTCAAGAAACCATCACGGTCGCTGTCGATATACTTATATCCATAGCTCTCTAGCATGTTTGGACCTTCACACGAAAAATGAAGTTAATAAAAGAATTTGACTGAAGAATTGAAGACTTGAAAAGGAGAGCACATTCCTAAATATAGATATACTTATAAGACATTGTTTCAATGATTTTGTTTCCCACAACGAAAAATCTTTAACCAAATGATACGTTTCAGTTTTATTGTTTTAAAGGGACTCAAGTTCTGTACTAATATTGGATAGAGAGGGTCAAATGCAATAATTTATATATTTGAATATAATAAAATTGTCAAATACTATCTCGTTACTAATGTTGAAATCCAGTCGATGACTTAATTCAAACACCCTTGACACACTAATGAGAACTAACAAAGGCTGGATGGTCAACATGACGTCAGAATCTAATTGACAACACTGGAAGGTGTAGATGATTCCAAAGAGGCATAGCTTCTAGGTAAGTACAAGGACACAACATTGGAATCTAGTTGACAACATTGGACAAAGGAAACAACACTAAGAAAGCACTGCTATGTGATGAGTATGAGGACACAACGTTGGAAGTTAATCGACGACGCTGAAAAAGAGAAACACCACCGAGAAGGTATTATTTCAAGAAGGATATAAGGACACGATGCTGGAATCTAATCGACAACGCTGGATTGAGGAAACAACACCAAAAAGGCATTATTTTGAAAAGGATATAAGGACATAACGCCCAAATCTAATCGACAATGCCAGATTATGGAAAGATCACTAAGGGAATTTGCTCCTATGTTAGTATGGGGACATAGCATCGAAATCTAATCAAATGATGCTAGATGACAATATCACTACTAAGAAGACGTCGTTCCTAGATGGAAAAGAGGACATACGTTGGAATCTAATCAACGACATTGGATGATGGACAAACCACCGAGGGGACACTACTCCTATATGGGTACGAAGATATGACATCGGAATCTAATTTACGATGCTGGATGAGGATATTACCACGAGGTAAACATTGCTCCTAGATGGGAATGAGGACATAATGTCAAAATCTAATCAACAACGTTAGACGATAAGATAGCACTGGAATTTAATTAACAACACCATCTAAGATATGACACTTGCCAAAATTGAATCAATGATGGGAGCCTAAAACTACAACAAAGCTAGACTAGGATAATTAGAAAATAAGATAAAGAGTTTTGTTATGTTGTATAGGGGTGGTTCTTGTTGGAGGACTCAAGGTATTTATAGGGTTACTTCATAACCATCGAGCGGTTACCAATTTAAATTGCTGCCTCTAGTCTTTAGCACGTTTCCTATTTTGCAGCCTGCTCATCCTATAATTGTTTTCATCATGCCTTCATCACCTTCCTTAGCTGAGTTTTTTATTATTAACCATCTTCCTTCCGAGTGTTTCAGTTTTGAAATTTACCGCCAAAACTTGCATCATGAGGTTTGGACACATGGCTCCCTCATTGTTGATTACTCAATTTCCTTTAGTACACCTGTCGACAGCCGATAATATGCCAATATTTATAGGGCTTATGTATAATTTTGCTCAACCCTGAAGTGATTTTTGTCCATGTGACCAGCATGTGATAGAATGGTTGATTTCAAGTGTCAACAAACACAGAAGATATTAAGTACATTTCTATCATGTAAATGGGATTCAAAGTTGTCTCTAATCCGAAACACATAGCTCATTCAAATCCTATGACAGTCAAATCAGGGTCAAGGCAAAGTGACGAAATCATATTAAATCCGACATGCTTCATCTCAATGAATCAAGCGCGCTAATTTGATTGATTGTGTCAACTTTATGTATGTTATTATTTATAGAGAAAATTGTTCAAAAAGTCATAAATTTATTGTACGACAATCAATTTAGTCTTAAATCTTTTAATTATGCCAATTCAATTTTGAACATTTTGATAATTTACCAATTCAATTGTAAACCTTTTGATTGTACCAAACAAGTTAACAAATTACCAAATTAGTCCTTTAGACTAATTTTGGTCGGACATCGCTAACGCAACAACCCAATCGGTGCGGCGATGCGTTTGGCCCTAAAGTAGATAATTTTTTATATAAAAAATTAAGAATTTTATAATTTTTCTTTTTATAGAGGGTCGACAAGGTTGCTAGCCAATGGTCGAGAGTTAGTGACCTTTACGAACCATTGAGCAATGGCTAATGGCCCCCATTGGGCCCTAGGCAAGGATTGCGGCCTTCGTTGTGGTTGTGAGGGCATTGGGAGCCCTCGCGGGTCACAACAAGGGCATAGTGGCCTTGTGAGCCCTCACCCAAGCCATCGCTACCACAAGAAGGGTGGGCAAGGGCCAAAACCCTTGCTTGTGGCTGGTGAGGGCTTGACAGCCCTCGCCCATGGCCCGGCGGGGTCACCAACCCTTCCTCCATAAAAAAGGAAAAAAGCAAATATAATATATAAAAGTTCAATAAAAAAATTAAAAAATTGTTTATGTTAGCATCGACTGTACTACATCAGTGATGTCTGACCAAAATTAGTCGGAAGGATTAAATTGACAATTCATTAAAAGATTAAGACTAAGTTGGCACAATTAAAATATTTTGGATTAAATTTGCAAGTTGTCAAAAGGGTTATGATTGAATTGTCAAAATTAAAATGTTTAAAACTATATTGGTCCACATACAATAGGTTTAGAAATATTTGGACAATTTTGCCGATCCAAATATTTCAATATTTGAAATCTTTTTAAAAGGTTATATTTGGATATACAATATTCAAAGTTTAAATATTAACTATGCGAGAGTTGATGTAGAGTCTTTAACTTACTTATTTCCCGAGGATTTCAATGTTTGTAAAATAAATAATCGAGGATATTTTGGGAAGGGGCCCACCCTTTTCACTTTATATGATAATATTAACACCGTGCAAAAGTAAATTGTTGTCACAGAGTTTTATATTATATGAAGTAGCTTCAATGGAATGGCAGCAAATATATAAAGATTAGCTTACGAAATGCTTCTACAAGGTAAATGAACAAGCCGTAGTTGTATATTTCCCTAATGGCCCACAAAATGTCAAATTGCAATCAATTACACCACTATATGCATCAATTTTGTCAATCAACATAAAAAAGATTCATTTGGATGTTGGCCTAGTTCCAATCAATCTTATTATATTTTAAATCAATTTCATGGACGAGTAGTGATGCTTCCACGTCGTCTAACATTTTATTGCTGAAGTAGGTCAAAATGCACATGTTCTTTGACTGGTGGATGGACAGTTTAAGAAGCCATGAAGCCTACGTAACCCCTAAAAATCCACACGGAGGAAGGAGGAATTTTTACGCGAGTTCTGATATACTCTTCTTCTTTCCACTTCTCTTGATTGGACTAGCCAAGAATGTTGCATCTCCTACTTCCATTGCTGCTGTTCTTCTCCAGTGTCGGACGTTCACGATCGGCCATCGTCGAGAGCCTCCCGGGTTTCCCCGGACATCTTCCCTTCAAACTCGAAACTGGGTCAGCTCGTATTCCATGATCATGAGCAAATCAAATGACTTTGATTCGCTATTCCTTTTCTTCATGTCCAAGAGTGTCTTCTTCCTAATGTTTGTTTGAATGGTGGCGCAACAAGGATGCTGCAGATATGTAGGGGTAGGAGAGTTGGAGGAAGTGCAGCTATTTTACTACTTCATCGAGTCTGAGAGGAGCCCCGAGGACGACCCTCTGTTGCTTTGGCTCACCGGCGGCCCCGGCTGCTCCGCTCTGTCCGGCCTCCTCTTCGAAATAGGTCCATTCTCTCTCTTTAATTCCTTTACTAATCACGGTCATCCTCATGATCATCTTCTTCTTCTTTTTCTTCTTCCCTATGTTGTTGTTATTCTTATTGTTTGGAGACGCGGAGCTTTCGGTAGTCTTTCTTTTTCCACTCTTTTTTGGAAGATTATTAGATTATGCTCTATCATATTACATTACAACGACTGAGGTGGTCGCTGATTGAGCTTTACCGAGCTTCCGTATGCAAATGAATCCGGACACAAGCACTGTCGACCGCGTTTTGATGAGATCTTAATGATTTTGTAGGCTCAATTCCAAAAAAAACCCCAAATTTTAGGTCCAGTCCCAAATATATTTCGAACTTATTTTTATCTTAAGAAAAATCCAAAACTTTAGGTTCAGTTCCAAATATGCCCCAAACTTTTCTTTGTTTAAAAAAAAACCCCAAACTTTAGGTTTTTTCCCAAATTTGCTCAAAACTTTTCTTTTATCTCAAAAAAAACCCTAAACTCTTCATCTATTCCCAAATTTATCCCAATTTTTTTTGTCAAAAAGAAAATCATCAAATTTTACTCTAATTTTCTTTTGTCCAAAAGCTGTATTAATAATCCCTAATTTTTTATGTCCTAAAATGATTTTATTTTGAAAATGATTTTCTATGACATCTTACTTATGTGTATTTATTATCTGTGTGGAAATGTCATGTTAAGTTGGAACTGGGTCATGGGGTATATTTAAGAACAGATCAAAAATTGGTAATTTTTTTAGTACAAACGAAAGGTAAAACCTCAAATTAGTATACCCGTCAATTGCGACGTGTTATTTAATTTAATAATTTGATATTAAAATTTAATGGAAACTAATAAATAGTAAGTTTTTGTGGTCAAAAAATTAATTTTGGGTAAAATTGTCATATGTATATCAATTTGGAATTTTTTATAATATTAACTCTTTTTTTTAGACAAAACAAAATTTGGGATAGATTTAAGACTAAAATTAAAGTTTATAATTTTTTTCGAGATAAAAGAAAAGTTCAGAGTAGATTTGAGACTGAATCTAAAATTTGAGATTTTTCTTGAAATAAAAAAAAATTTAAGATATATTTAAAGTTGAATTTAAAATTTAAAATTTTTTTTGAAATTGACTCTGATTTTGTAGCAACTTTTCATGATAGGTTCTATGCATCAACGCATATCTATCTTTTGAAAGGAAAATGGCACAAAGATATCCATCGATATCCATCGAGAAAAATCTCCAAAGCACAGGGTCGGTCTTCGGAAAAGATCGCTTCCGAGTAATCTTCCTTTATCAGAGCAGAGCCTGCTCTGATCAAACGTCAAATAGGAAGTCTCATCGTCCTTCTCTTGTTCTTTTTGTCAGGATTCTCTGCCAAAATGCGATTGAGTCACGCATGCGTGTACTTCGTTTGACCAGATAAATAAAGTTCAAGTGATGGGGACTCCTTTCATAAAAAATTAAACATCTCAAGCCTGCAATAAAATTCCTTACACGCTACGATACAAAAACTAGGCGTACAACTCCATCTCTACCGATTATTCAGGCATGGTTACTACGCTAAAAATCATGCTGGCGATAGGTTGCACCAAAAGAATGGTTGGCACCCCAAAAAAGGACAAGGATTTTCCACTCACAAAAAGGTCCTATTTCAATCCACTGCTTAACTACTAGGGTTTTGAAGATGATACGTTTAATTTTAAGTATAAATTTTAACTCACGCTCTACAAAAATACAATACTAAAATATGGTGAAATTTAATTTGAGAAGTATTTACAAAATGTGAGCAAGAGGATTTTTCAAGGATTTGGGAGGATATTAGCAACTGGACCTTAGAATTATCGTTGGGGTTGGGAAAAAACAAAAATGATTAGTTGAGAACATTAAATTGATGTTATTTTCTCACTTCTCGTTTTCACCTTGACAAAGGACTATTAACACAATCGAGTTGATAAAAAATCTGATCTTTATCTTGACGAAAATTACTACTCTTTTGATTATTTGGCTCATTTCGAGTAAAAAACTCTTTCTTTTAAATAGTTCTAAGTAAGTATTTCATTAACCTAGTCCACATATTAAATCTAATCAAGATTGTTAGATATGGTAGGACGGTCCATGTTCGATTTAGTAGATATTCCACATTTATCTGATAATTTCTCGGTCTGTACTCACATTCTTTATTAGTACTGCACCAATGCACATTGATAAATAGTTTGCTTTAAACACGGGTGTGTCCCCAAGCCACTTTTTCAACAAATCTTGTCATTATAAGGCATTGACCTCCACATCCAACATTGAATTTGAGCTTTGCATGGGATTCATGTGATCTAGCGGTTGGTACAAACTGAGCTTGTATTCATTATTTGATAAAATGAACTTCACATGAGACCATATAATGGAGTAATATATATTAGTTGGGCTCACATGTAGGCAACAATTTCTCCGTGGTCGTCATTATTGCCTTCTTACTTTTCTATGATAACATGCGCTACAGTGGATTTAAATGAAGATTTTTCGGATGTTATCACATGTAGGCTTTGTCTTTTGTGCAATCATAGAGCCAAACCAATCTCCACCGAGAAAGACCCCTCACCCAACGAAAAATTTGTCATTTTAGGTGTACGCCTGCTTATATACCTACACAATATGTGAACTTCAGTACTTTCAAGAGTTTTTATTTGAAATAGACTTCTGTAACTTTAAGAAAAATATTTCTCAATTTAGATTGAAATTCGCAATAAGTGAAAATTTATGACTCACAATATGCTATTATTCTCATAGTGATTTTAGCAAAGTTCTATATACATGTGTGTGTATATTGTGCCCTTGTAATCTTGAGGCGCTTGCTTATGTTATCTTGTTATTTGCTCAATGTGATCCTCTAACGTTTAGATGCTTGAGTTAAATTGGAAACCAATTTCCTTGACACTTTAGTTTGAGAAAGAATTTGCATACAAGATTTCCAATAAGTAAAATCTCCATATCAACTAAATATCCAAGTACCGGTTGAAAGCCAAACCAATCCAATGGTTTTGATCACCCATCGTCTTGATGCTACGGTCCATTACGCTTTGATTATTCGAATTCAAGCGAAAATAGGCCGGTGTTAAAGTTAAATTCATATTCCTGGACAAAGGTGAATTGCTTTTATTTTCAACTTGGGTTAATATTGTTTAACTTATCAAGATTAAAAGTTCTCACCTTTTTTTATGACAGATAGCCAACATTATATTTTTGGATGCACCTGTGGGTACGGGATTTTCTTATGCGATGACATGGAGAGCATATAATAGTAGTGACATGTCCTCAGCAGCGCAATCGTATGAGTTCTTAAGAAAGGTAAGCATTCTAATGAATGCCAACACTAGTGAAAATTGAAAAAAAAAAAAAACAAGATTTCTTTTTTTATTCATCCCTGGAGTTGAATAGGATTCACTCTAAACCTATTACATTTATATTAATTTTGTCCTAAACCTATCAATTATGCCAATTAAGTCTCACTCTTTTGATAATTTGCTAATTTAACCATTTCAATCGATTTGATCTGAAATTGCTAACATGGATACTGGTTATTTTACGTGACTTGACAAATATTGATATTGATAATTTTTACAATTTTAAAATATTTTTATTTTATTCTATTCTTTTCTTTCTTTTTCTTTTTCCTTCCTCCACCAGTTGTAGGTTTTGGCAATGGCTAGCAACTAGCCACAAGCAAGAGTTAACCTCGTCGACTATGGGTGAGGCTCATTATTGCAAGGATTTGGCAAGGTGGAGCCTTATCGACCTTAGGCAAGGCTCCGGCTTTTTAAGATTGGAAGAGGTGGAGCCTTGCCGACCTTGCGTGAGAAAAACCTCAATCTAGTGAGCTTGAGCCACACCCAAGACCAATGGGGTCGGCCCTCGCCGGCCCCCTCCTATGGTTGATCCGCAACCATCGCTAAGGCTCGATGGCTAATAGAGGAAGAAGAAAAATAAAATAAAAAATAAAATTTTATTCAAGAATTTGATTTTTTTTTAAATTATCCACATTAATGTCAGTCATGCCAATATACACATCAGCAATTTATTAAAATATTTATGATTCAATTAGTATAATTGAAAGGTCTATGAATGAATTTGTAATTTTATGATTTTTTTGGTAATTTTCTTTCAATACACTATCTCTAGACAATTATGTAGCTAATTATCTGACAAGTACAATTTTTGATTTTTTCTTTTTTTTTGGGTTTTTTATGCAGTGGCTTGTGGCTCATCCCAAATTCCTCACAAATCCCCTTTACATCACTGGTGATTCTTATTCCGGTGTTATTGTTCCCATCATCGTCAAAGAAATATATGATGGTACGTAACTGAAGTTGACCCACATACAATGTAGACAAAATATAACCCCACGAACAGTTTTACTCTCAAGAAGCTATTTTCTCTTTTTTAAACAAAAAATTTAAAAAAATCTGTTTGCTTTCTGTATAGGAAATGAAGCTGGACGTGAGCCGCCAATGAATCTCAAAGTATGTAATAATCTTGTATATTTTTTCTTTTTTTTTGTAATATAATAAAGTTTTACGACATTTAATAACATTAGGCTTGGAATAAGGACACCGTAAGTATCATAACTTTTGTACGGTGCTCACTTGAGTGTTATAACTTTTCTTTTCAATTAATTAAGTGCCGTAACTTTTAAAAAACATACACTTGAATGCCATAACTTTCAATTGATCAAATAAGTGTAAAATTTTTTTAAAAATGTTTACCAAAGTACCAGAAATTCAATGTAACATAGCATTTTTGGCGAATGTCTTCAAAAAATTATGGCATTCAAGTGATTAATTGAAAATTTGTATGGCACTAAAGTGATTGAAAAAAATTATGACATTTAAGCGTTGTACATAAGTTATGACACTCAAGCAATCGAAAAAAATTATGGCACCCAAGTGAGTACTATATAAAAATTATGACACTTGTAGTGTCCTTTTCCCCGTTAGGCTTTGTGTCTTCTTCTCATATTTCACACTAAGGTTAAAATCCATATGTATTCTACTATTTCCTCAACATTTGAACTTCGTATATGTTAATACCAAGCCATATGTGTTAAATAAAGCATTAATATTTTGGTCATGTGAACAGGGCTATGTACTAGGCAATCCAGTGACTTGTGAAGTAAAAGACATCAGTCAAAGAATTCCATTTGGTCACAAGACAGCTCTCATATCAGATGAATTATATTTATAATTAACTTTACTCTGGTAAGATCTATTTAACATCAAAGAAAAGTAAAATAATGATAATCACATAAGAATCGACATGTTTGTGATGTGGAATTGCATTAGGCTTTTTATAGATATTCTCTCTTCTATAATGTTATCTACCAATAGTAAAATTAGAACTTGTGAATTTATTTTTGTGTTCATGTTTTCAAGTCAACAAAAAAGGATTGCAATGGAGATTATGTGAATGTAGATCCTACCAATGGAGCATGTTTGACTGACCTAGAAATGGTATCCAGAGTAAGTGCTATTGTCCCACCACATTCATCATTTCTTACGCAAAATGTATGCGACAAATCACCAAGATATGCTTCCTTGTCTGATTTTCTAGTGCCTTGAGAAGATATATTTGGCTCAAATATTGGAACCCATGTGTAGTTTCATATCTCCCAACCACACAAGGCTAAAATGGAGCAGAAGTGTATTGGATGAGACTATCATCAACGTTGTCTCAACGCCTCAACAGTCTAGGCCATGGTGTCGGGTACATCCTAAATAAACACCCTCTAAATCCATGAATGGAGTACCTAAAATTTCAGTATCTATCTATATATGTAAGATAGTAAGATGGAATATATGGATTTTTATGGATAGCTAATGCGATGTTTTCACTTACTTAAATTTCTCCGCCGACAGAGCTATAACTACTTATACTCCTACATTTGGGCCAATGATAGGAACGTCCAAGAAGCCCTTCACATACGAGAGGTATGAAGAAACATTCTCCTTCACTGGCATCACCAGCATTTACATAATTATATTGATTACTTGATGATGTCATTCAGGGCACGAAGCCACAGTGGGATAGATGTAACGAAAGTCTATCTTACACAAAGGACGTTCCAAATAGTGTAGTCTATCATAGATACCTCTCTAAGACATCCCTTCGTGCCCTAATTTACAGGTACTGAGTTAGCTAAATGATAAGTTGACCATCCTAATTCCAATTCTTTTACAGTCTATTTGCATATTTCCCATAAATCAAAGACATTTTCTATTGTTAACGAAAAGTACTCTTTGCAGTGGTGATCATGACTTGGCTATTCCATATGTGGGTACATTGGATTGGATAAGATCACTCAATTTGACTTTACTTGGTCCGTAGTCGCCCTGGTTTGTCGATGGTCAAGTAGCAGGGTAATAATTTTATCTTAATCCATTAAGATGACCTATTACTTTCTTTTTTTATCAATTTCATTTCATTTTATCATCATCTTCATGAATGCGTAGCTTCCTACTTCACTCTATAATGAATTTATTTATTCCACTGTGAGGAGTGCACATCTCGATCTAATTATGTACCATAATATTTGCTCATCGAATTTCATCACTTGTTTGTGTTTAGAACCATACTTAAAGTAGAAAATTTTCATCACTTGTTAGAATTCTAAACACAAATTAACTCATTATGACGGTCTCCCACTGTGGTAAAGTACTTTATATCAATTAAACATTATACTAGAACGTTCTAACATATTTTAGAAATGGTGTCGATTTTGTTGCTCAAAAGCCTCAAGTGGCTAATTTGATCTATTTGAGTTAGAAAAAAATGACTCTCTTGCAAATTTTCTTAGTATTAGAGTCCTCACTTTCAGTTTTGTTATCTTATTTTAAGATATATACCACTTTGGGCTCTTTTGAGCCATTTTGAATTTGGAAGGCCGTATTTCTTCTTTCACGTCAAATTTCTCTTCTTTCACGTCAAATTTCTTTTCATCTAATTTCCCATTTCCATGCATGTACGTGCATTGTCTGTACTTGGAAAGTTGAAAAATGTTATACGTAGTAACTTATGATCTATTTGGGCAGATACTCCATTCTATATGCAGTAGGTATAAAGTACGACTTGACGTATACAACAATCAAGGTAAGACCGTCTCCCATTTATTATGTTTTTCTTTTTACTCTTTCATACCCATATTCGTTTCGAAAAATTGTTATCTCGAATTATTATGGTGACTTTTCTTTTTTCTTTTTCTCATTTTGCTGTGGTACAGGGTGGGGGGCACACGGCTCCGGAGTATAAACCCAAAGAATGTTTTGCAATGGTGGATAGATGGTTCTCTTATTACCCTCTCTAGCTAATTTCCATTGGTCTTTGGGTTGATACTCGAACCAACGCAAGGTTCTTACCCTCTCTAGTGAGCGAGTGATCATGTTAGAAATAAGGACACTAAATATCCATGCAGTTGAACAGCTATTTGAATTTCCAGGATTCCATCTGAAAAAGTATTTAAGTAAAAGTATTACATATACAGAGTTTTAATTCATGCATGTCGATGGGAGAAACTTAGGTAGCGTTTGGTAACGCTTTTGTCTCTTTGTTTTAATGTTCTTTTGTTCCCAAAATAGAAAAAAAAACAAAAACAAAAATCATTTGGTGAAGTCTACTAGTGTTTCTATTTCCCATAATAGAAAGTTGTTTTAGGAATAGATTTGGAATAAAAATGAGAAGCAAAAAATAAAAAGTAGTTTCTTGTTCTTAGAAATAATTTCTAGAAAGTTAATTATTGGGTCGCTACTACTCATGATCGCCTAGGGGTGTAAACGGTTCGGTTTTTTTGAAAAACCGAACTGAACCGAACCAATAAGAAATAATACCGAACCGAACCGAAACCGTCCCGAACCGAAAATGCGGTTCGGTTCGGGACGGTTTTATAGTTTTTCTATTTTTGCTTTACTTATTGGGATCTAAATGAAGAAGAGATGATGATGAAGAGAGATTGTTCACTTTTAATTAAGAATTCCGGTTTGGTTCGATTAACCGAACCGAACCGAAAAATTAACGGTTATTTTTTGGTTAACCGAACCGAACCAAAAACGCACAAAATTTCGGTTTTCAATTTCGGTTCGCTTCTTGACACCCCTATGATCGCCATCAACTGTCGCTCGCCGCCCTCCACCAGTCGTTACTGCCATCGAAAAAATGGAATAAAAATCTTTTTAGTCGGTACTAAATGCATTTATATTCTTTTCTATTTAAAAATTAGAAAATTTGTGCGGTTACCAAAGCATTGTTTTACTTGGAAATTATTTCAAGGAATAAAAATAAAAAAGAATTATTTCTCAAAAGAAATTATTTTCAGGAATAGAAATATTATCAAACGCACCCTTATTAGCTCGTTAGTTTGTGTTATCTAGCAAAGTTTAAAGTATGATCTAAAAGTTAAGAAATTGTGAGGAAATTCAATAATAAATTTACGTATCAACAACATATGCATCTTCTAAAAGTTTCAAACATTTTTGGGATAATAAAAGTTAAAGTAACTGCGCCACAAGATTTTGATTAAAAAAATAAAAAGTAAAAATAAATTCAGTCCGATGATTTAAACAAACCATGTGTGCATCTTCGATAAATAGTTTTTTTTCCTTTTGAACACTATATACATGTGTAGATTATTATTATATTACCATGGATAGAAAAAAGAATGGAAAAATTTATATAGATTGCTTCAGAGTTCAAATGTTTAATCCAGATATATATGGCAGATCTTATACCTACTCAAAGTAACATCGGGGACATCCATTGCTACATGATTTGAATTCTATGGCGGCCAATTTTGTTTTATTTATTATTATTATTATTGTGGTCAATTCAGTCTTAAACATTTCGATTATACCAATTTAGTATTGAACCTCTTAACAATTTGCTAATATAATCCTAATTTTTTGGGAAAAATTGTCCAAAAAGTCATAGACCTATTGTACGATGGCCAATTTAATCCTAAATCTTTCAATTTTTTTTTAATTTAATCCTAAATCTTTCGATTTGCCAATTAAGTCATCAATGTTTAAACTATTTGTCCAAAGGCTTTGCTAGCATAATTGGGCTATTGTGAAAATAATAGTTTGTTGTAAATCACAAATTCTTGAGAGAGTGCACCCCATAATAATTTATAATTACTTGTTATTTGATTTTTTATGGTATAAAATAGACTGTAATTCTCACAATAAATAAAAGACTATCCCAATCATTTCTCTTTACCCAACTAGTCATAAACCATTTTAACAAATTGCTAATTTAGTCCTTCTTGCTAATTCTTGTGAACATTGCTGACGTAGTGGCCTAGTTAGCACTAGTCATCCTATGTGGTGAGTGTAGCTGATGTAGACAAATTTTTAATTTCCAAATTTTTTTATTAATTATTTTACTATTTCTTTTCTTTTCTTTCTTTTTTTCCTTATTTTTCACATGATTAGCGAGGTCGTCAACTATCGGTCAAGGGTAGTGAAGCCCTCACTTGCCCTCGCTGTGGTGGTGAGGGCTGCGACGCCCTCACCTCACTATGGCTAACAAGGGCATTGTGAGCCCTCCCTTGCCCTCGCCTCTCTAGATCTGGCCCTCGCTCATCGCCGATAAGGGCTTTGTGGCCTTTGCCAAGGCTCAGCGAGGGTCATCAATCCTCGACTAGTAGCTGGCAACCTTGTCTGCCATGTGTAATAAATAATAATAATCAAAGAAAGAAAAGAAAAGAAAAATAAAATTTGGAAATTTTTTAGAAATTAAAAAATTGTCCACCTCAGCACTAACTTGGCCACTAAGTTAGTGATATTCAACCAAAATTAGCCGAAATAACTAAATTGATAATTCGTCAAAAGGTTTATTACTAGTTTGACAAATAGTTCAAAGGTTTAGGACTACATTAACACAATCAAAAGGTTTAAGGCTGAATTGACAACTTGTCAAAAGGTTTATGACTGAATTGACAAATTTAAAATATTTAGAATTGAATTACCGCCGAACTATAGGTTTAAAAATTTTTGGACAATTTTCCCATAATTATGTAACTACATGATGCTAATAAACGAAGTTTGTTTGGTATACTAAATGATGATGTTATTAAGTCAAAATTTCCATTTCAAAACAATCAACTACAATTAATATTTTTTTCTTCTATTGATGAGAGTAAAGGACACCTACCGTAGCCACCTCTCTATCATAAGTATCCCACACCCAGTATAAGATGCCCGGTTGGTGAAATAACTACTCATTCCACCTGTGGCTAAACCCATCAAAAGAGTGGGTCGGGTCGGGTTCGGGTCAAGTCGAAAATGATCTGACCCAAATCAACTCATTTCCTTGCAATAATGACTCATACTCCATCGGACCCATATTGC
Source organism: Corymbia calophylla (assembly GCA_014182845.1). Classification (NCBI taxonomy): domain Eukaryota; kingdom Viridiplantae; phylum Streptophyta; class Magnoliopsida; order Myrtales; family Myrtaceae; genus Corymbia; species Corymbia calophylla. The sequence goes on from CM024693.1 coordinate 23,661,759, forward strand.
TAAATATCTAAGAAAGGTTATACTCAAACTAAGGTAAGAATGCAGAGTGAGCGAGCGCAAGATCAAATTAGAGCGAGAGAGTCATAGAGATGGCTTAGGTATTAATAAGTTATAAACCTATTAACACCCATATTAATTTGAGTTTTACCATTCTAAATCTACTCATCATCCATTTACTCAATATCAATAACACATATAACAACCCAACCATTAAATATAGGTTAAGAAATTAGATTTATAACCTATTTCGACAGATGAATCTGCGGCTTGCAAATCTGAGGTTCATAAACTTGGTGCAGCAATCACACGTGTGATAGAGTCAAAGCCTTTCCTCCACAAGAGGTGACATATTGGCTAGAGTTCACGCATGAGACATTTCAAACAGTGATACCGTTTGTATCATTTACATCTAATAGATGTTCGATCTTTCGCGTATACTTAATTTGTTATTTTTCAACTAAATATTATCGTTTCACTACTGCATGGTCGTGGCTACTTATGCAGGCGGCACATATGCAAAAAGGTTGGGGCTTATGATTTCAACGTAAATTATATGCGTGTGCGATCTTGAAAATTACATGTGATCTTTTTCAAATAAAATTTAAATTCATCTAGTGATGCATAGGTATACGACTAGTGTGTAGGGCAGCAAGCGGGTTAGGATTTCAATGGGAATTATATGCATTTCATGAACATTAAAAGAAGAATACATCAAAAAGAAATTTAATGCCCTCGTCATGCATGGAAGTGTTGATGCAAATGAAATAAGAACAATAGAATAGGGACTCGATGGAGGGGGCATTTTACACGTGGTGCGACCGACTAGAGGTTTTCAAGGTACTACTGGCCAAGAAAGTAATACCCTCGAATATTTTCAAGGACAGCGACGGAAAAATGTACACCGGTATTCTAAAGGATTCTTGTTTAATACGAGAAAAATTATCTAAAAAGTCTTTAACCCATTACATTCTTGCCAATTTAGTCATAAACTTTCAAAACTTTTTACTTATTGCCAATTCAATTCTAAACTTTTCATTTTTGCCAATTCAGTCCTAAACATTTTGACTTATTGCCAATTCAGTTCTAATCATTGTCATTTCTTACCAATTGAGTCCATCCGACTAATTTTGATTGGAAATTGCTGGCATTGACCGTTGACGCTCATGTAGCACTTTTCAAATAATATTTTAAATTTTTTATGGTTTTTCTTCTTCTTTTTCACTTTTTTTCTTCTCTTTCTGTAGTTTTTGGACCTAGCGCCAATAAGGGTCACTAGAGAAGGTTTGGAAGGGCTAGCCAACGAGGGTTGGTTGGTGACCCTTGCTAGCCCTAGATCCAAAAACCAGAAAAAAGGAAAAAAAATGGTAAAAAAGAAGAAGAAAAATCATTAAAAAATTCAAAATATTACTAAAATATTGTTTAAAAGTACCACGTCAACGTTGGTAATCCACATTAGCAATTTCCAGCTAAAATTGGTCAGATGTAATCAATTTGAAACAAATAAAAAGATTTAGGACTAAATTGGTAAGAAATGAAAATGTTTAGCACTAAATTGACAAAATTAAAAGATTTATGACTGAATTGACAAAAAGTGAAAAGGTTTAGGATTGAATTGGCAAAATTGAAAAATTTAGGACTAAATTTGTAAACATATAATAAGTTTAAGACTTTTTGAATGATTTTCCCAGTCCAGTCTTCAAAAGCTATCGTTTGAAGTCTTTTCAGTAATGCAGAGTAACTTTTGTAGTTTACCCTTTGCGGTTCTAGAAGTATAAAAATCTCAATCTGATATGATTAAAGCGGAATTACCTCATTATGGAGCTCTTAATGAGTGGCTTTTACACCTTTCCCCCGTAGGGCTTCCATAAGAATATAAAAAACTTCGGGTATTGTCTTTCGAAGCCAAAATTTAATAAGGTTATAAACGAAAGTCATTTTGCTTATTGAATGCCTGTCTACTTTTTACGATGTAAACAATGTAAACTAAGCCCATATGAATAAAACAAAAATATTACAATGTAAACTAAGCCCATCTGAATCATTGATCTTGTGAGCTCCCCAATGAAACCCGCATTATTAATAATTCAAATGTTTCGAATGGGCTTCGTCCCATAGTTATGTGTAGTCATTTTGTAGAAGTAGTAAATTCATAGCTTGGACATTTTACTATGCAGATTTTGGGGCTTAAGATTTTGTAAGATAATTACAAAAATTGAAATTTCTTTTATTACTACCTTTGAGGTCTAGGAATTCATGACAAGGTATCATCAGAGCATGTTGTTTTTGGAGAAATCGAAACCCTTACATCCCAAGAATCACATGGAAGTGATGAACATGTTATAAATTGTCCATATCAATCTTTATTTGGGCAATACTGGTTCACAAACAACATTAGTAAAAGTATCTTGGATGAGACCTTGATTGACATTTGGGTTCTCAATATGATGATGAACCATTATAATTGCAGGGCCCTCATGCATCCCATGGCGATCCTCATCTTTACAAAAACTCGATCCGTGCCTTGTGCAATGCCAACGCCTCCGAAGGCTTCAACCCTCAAAAGGACGTGAGCTTGCCCGAAATCCACCTCTTGGACGGCAACGTCGCCCCTAAACTCCTCTCCCCCACCACCGCCACACGTCCCACGCCTACTCCTCGGCGGCCTCCACGGCCCGATCCGGCCTCTCCTCCTCCACCACTGGAAAGACATCACGTTTATGGCACAACTTTTTAATAGAACTACAATAGCTTTGGGCCGAAAAACGAGTAAGCTAAACAAAGATACGGCATCTACATCCTATAACTTATGATTTTGCTTCAAGTTTTTTTGATATTATTCGACTTATACTCCGAGCCTGCGGCCATTCTTATATAACATTATGATGTGGTTCTGATCATTCCAATAATCGTGTACGTGTTGACTTGTGCCATTGCAAAATCCGTATCTTGATCCCTGACGAAACCGAGGATCCCGTCATGATTACCCCCGGTTCCTCCCACTCCAAATCACGAGAGGGACGTCCACATATAGTACCCACGAAGCCACAGTAGGCCACTGATAGTAATGCTTGCTGCAATAAAAACAAAGAATGATGACTTGGTCATTGAAGCAGTTCCTCAGCAGAACTTAATTTCCATAAATACATGCAGGAGTTAGGTGGAGATGGAGCGGCGGCTCAAGGTCTACGTGTACTCGGAAGGGGAGCCGCCGATCGTCCACGACGGACCGTGCAAGGACATCTACACCATCGAGAGGGCTGGTTCATCCACGAGATGGAGCTTGGGTCATCAGCGGCCAGGTTCGGGACGAGGGACCCGAGGGATGCCCACGTCTACTTCATGCTATTCGGCGTGACCCGGGTGGTGACGAACCTGTACAAGCCTCCCACGCACAACATGACCCCTCTCCGGCAGTTCGTCACCGGCTACATGAGGGCGGTGTCGGCAAAGTACCCGTTCTGGAACCGGACTCGCGGGGCTGACCACTTCATGGTGGCCTATCACGACTGGGTGACCCGTCGTCCCTCTCCACGGTCCTTCCTCATATCGTTTCATGAAAATTTTATGGCTTCTTTTCAGCTGGCATTTTTAGGGCTTTGCCTTCGACGGAAAATCATGCTTCTTTGCTTCTACGTCACATCATGAGTTTCGGCATATATTATAACTAATGTGTTGCTAGCTTTCAGCCTAGTCCGGAAAATCTTTCAAAAAATCTTAAATTTATTGCACTTTTACCAATTCAATTATAAATCTTTCAATTTTGCCAATTTAATCTAAAATTTTTTAATTATGTCAATTCAGTCTTAAACTTCTTTATTTCTTGTCAATTCAATAATAAACTTTTCAATTTTACTAATTCAATCCTAAACATTTTCACTTCTTGCCAATTTAGTCCTAAATATTTTCACTTCTTACCAATTGAATCCATCCGGCTAATTTTAATAGGAAATTACTAACGTGGACTACCGGAATTGATGTGACACTTTTTAAATAATATTTTGAATTTTCTTTTTGGTTTTTTCTTCTTCTTTTTCACTTTTTTTTCTCTCTTTTTTTGTTCTTGGATCTAGGGATGGCAAGGGCCGCTGGCAAGGGTTTACAAAGGCCAGCCAGCCAGCCCTAGGTCCAAAAACCAAAAAACAAAAAGAGAAAAAAATGTAAAATAGAAGAAGAAAAATCATTAAAAAATTCCAAATATTATTAAAATATTATTTAAAAAGTGCCATGTTAGTGCCAGCAATCCATGTCAGCAATTTCCGGCCAAAATTAGCCAGATGGACTCAATTAACAAGAAGTGAAAATGTTTAGAACTGAATTGGCAAGAAGTGAAAATGGTTAGGACTAAATTGACAAAATTAAAAAGTTTAGGATTAAATTGGCAAAAAAGTAATGAGTTTAAGATTTTCGGACAATTTTCCCATTTAATATGGATTGGCGGTAAGATTTTCATATTAGATTAAGTACAAATCTGCCGTTATAATTAGAGAAATTCGTGTATAAATAGGATACTCTCACGTGGATCATCTGCAAATCCCAAACACAAAAGAATAAGAGTTGAGAGTCTCTCTCTCTCTCTAAGTTTTCCCATGTGGACAAAGACTGATTAGGCATGGACATACTTGTAAATAAAGTCATAGGGTAGTTTCAACTTATTAATTATTCCTTCGAAGAGTTATCATTCTGTTGAATAAACTCCTAGTTTTGATGTTAACATAACTTTCTAAATTCTGTTATGGAGCATACTTTGAAATGAGAAAAAATTAACTCTAGATATCAGTCAAGGCTTTTAAGACAATTTGTTCTATTCCAAAAGATTTTATATCAACCTTTATTCTATGAGTAGAAGCAATATCTCATTCTGATAGGAGTTAAGAACAAAATACTTCCAGATTGTTAGGAGGACCAGAATAAAAATGGGATCTATGACAGTTATGAATTTCACTTACCAAATATAAATATATATTGATTATGTTAATCATTTAATTGACAAAATCAATCTTGAAGACAATTTCCAAAAGAGGATGGAACACTTATGGAAACCTAGATTATGGAGCAACCAAAATTTGCTAGAATTTAATCTCTATCTTCAACGGTTAGAAAATCTTCTTAAATCAATCTATCCAAGTTGGGAAAATTGGAAGATAATCCTTCAAATGTTTAGCCAACAACTAGCTTGGCTCAAAGGAGTATTTAAGGAGGTTGCACGGCTTGGAGAAGTGAGAGCGCGAATCAAAATTCCAAGGTCTAAACCTGTTCTCACATTCGATTGTCTCTTGTGTGCAAAATCAGAGTGTTCAAGAGTGAATGACATAAAAGAGTGACTTAGTAAAAAAGTGTATCTTATCACTGAGTATTTGCATCTAAGGTTTTGTAATCATTTGTTGATCATATAGTGGAATCCAGCCTATTGGCTGTCAATGTGGAAGAGTGGACGTAGGCTTAACCTAAGCCGAACCACTATAATTTCTATGTGCAATCTTCTTACTCCTTATCTCTCGTTATGATTGCATTTTACAAAAGTCTACTTCATCACCGTCAGACTCTAGATTCAATTTCTACTTTTATAGCTTACTCGGACTTTATACTGTTTCATTTTGGCAAAATCTTATATTTACACCTATTCATCCCCTAGGTGTCTATACTAGCTTCCTTAGATTCATCTTGTTACAATCATTAATTAACAAGGAGCAAAATGAGAAAAATATAGATGATACTGATGATATCTATTTGCCTAGAGGCATAATCTGTTGAGAAGTTTTCCTTTTGTCTTGCTCCTTGATTTGGTTGTGGCTAGAGAAACCATTCATAAAAGAGGAGTTCAAAGCAGGCCATGCCATATATCAAGAGATCACTATTTGGAAGCAGGAAATCATCCTTCGGGCTTGCTTGATTTAAGTTATAATAATCAACACTCATCACAACTGAAGCGGTCAAGATGGTTATAGAGGGTGTGAGTGAAAGATGATGGAGTGCCTAATGGGCTTGATAGGCCGCATGCGACTCGCTGGGCTGAGTTGGGCATCGAGTCCAGGGAAGTGGGCCACATGATTAGTTTAACGGATGGAAATGGGCCTGAGCTTTGGACAGTTTTCTCAGAGCTAAGATTTTTGCGGAAAATGTTGACACTCATGTTCGATTGTTGTCTTTGACCGCTTTCAGAAGGTGATTCCTATCCTAGGGCGATTCATAGAAGTCATTGTCCGGTGCTGATTATACATTGTTCTCGATCACTTCACAAGCGAAATCGGGAACATGTTCAACCCTTCTCGTGATTCATGTACCGTCAAGACACCCTATGATTCTCTATGCATTTATTAGAGTGAAAGCAAGCACTCAGGCACGAAATCGATACCGCCACAAGGCTCGAGATGGAGTGAAGAAAAACATGTACAACCAAGGACCATGAAGATAGTTGATAACGTTGGGACTAGGAAGGCGTAGCCATGATTCTCTAACCAAGTGTTTTTTTGTGGTCGAAATTCTCTAACCAAGTTAAAAGAATGGATAATTACATAAATGATCTCTGAATTTTGGCCAAATGTGCAATTTGATCAATGAACTCTTAATTTGTCCAATATAATCCCTAAACTTTACCACAATATACAACATGGTTCCTAAACTTTTAACTTGTTCAATATAGACCTTAATTTTTTTGTGAATGAACAATCTAATCCCTAAACTATACGACAATATCCAATGGGATCCTTCCTTTCTTCAAACGAAACGAACAGAGCTAGAATTAGACCAATTCTTTAAATGTCTTTCTAGATATTCCTAGCTATTCACGGTCCATTAATTCAAGTCAGTGACCATATCCAAATTCTTCATATAATCAAAGGATTAAACTGAATATGTACGAAAAGTTTAAATATCACATTGAATAAATTAAAAATTCAAATATCATATCACATATTTAGCTAATATCCATAGATTATGTGTCGTTTTTTCCTTAAAGGAAGGACCACAATTTCTAGATCGAAGAATCGAAGAATCCTAAACGTCAGATGAAAATTCTCATTCGTTGAATTCCGCAATTCTAGTACAATTTACTTCTGAAATTCCATGCGTGTAAACCAACCAGTCGTGGAGAGAGTGAACATGGGGTCAGCAGTCAAGCTGCGTATGCTTTGGGTTCGGGGCAAAAGACAAGGGAGTTGAAAAAGATCGCAGCCCCCGTAGACTTGGAAAGGAGAGTCAACGGAGGAGTCTTGGTCTCCTCCTGTTGCCATCCTTCATCTTCTTCCCGGATAATTCCGCCCTCCTTCTTTCCCCATAATTACGTTACGGACCCGACTCATGGAGTCAACTAGCCAGAGCGGCAAATCCGTCTGACGTGGTGTAACATCCTGAAAATCGACTCAATTTAGCCCGAATTTTAATTTGATTTTGGGAACCGACTTCCGCAATATCACGACTAAATACTTGGACGTCGCCTCATTTATTTTGGGATTTTCTGTTAGACACGGAAGTGTCGGAAAAAGGGAAGAATTGGACCGAGTTTTGGGCCCACGGGTGGGCCGGCCCAAGACCGGCGGCCCAATGGGCCTTGCACCCATTCAGCCCACGCCCCCAGAGGGCCCAAGTTGGCCCAAGTTCCTCCATTTCCAGAACTACGCTGGCCTTTTGCTTTTGTGCTTTGCAAGTGGGGCTTAGTTTATCTTTTTTTTTGCTTTGTTTTGATTGGTTCTTCAACAAGTGGCTTGCCCACTTGCCTTGCCCTTATCCAAGTCTCCAGCAGCTCCTTCTCTCTCCTCTTTCTCCCCCAAAATTCGTGCACCAGCCCAGCCCCCCCTCTCTCTCCCTTTTTCTCTTCCTTTTCTCTTCCATTTCTGCTGTTTCTTGCTGTCTTTACCGTTTTCCAGCCGGAAAACAGCCTTGCTGCCATCACCGGAGCCGCCACCACCGTCCAAAGTGTAGTCCTGGAAGTTAGGAAGCCAACCGCCCAAGCCTGGTCACCCCTGGTCGCCGTTAGCCGCCCGTTTTGGCCTTTTCCGCTCAGCTGCACCGGTTCCGCGTGAATAGTAACCAGCGCTGTTTTTGGCCCGTTTCGGCCACCGTTTGTCATCCATTCTCGTCCCCGAGCTTACCCCTCGTAGCCCTCGTCCCCCTCTACGCGCCGGTGTCACCGGATTTCCGATCCAAGTAAGTTAACTTCTTAATCCTTATTTAGGGGTTAATCTTGCTTAGGGGTTAATTAGTGTATTTGTGTGTTTGTGATTAATTAAGGTTGATTGGTTAATTAGGCTGGTTAATTAAGGCTGACTAGGGTTAGTTAATTGACCATAGTTAGTAATAAAGTAACTAAGGTTAATTAATTAAAGTAACTAAGGTTAGTTTTAAAGTAACCAAGGTTAGAATTTAACTATGGTTAGGTTAATTTGACCATGGTTAGGTTAATTTGTTAACCATGGTTAAGTTTATTTATTTTTATTTATTTATTAATTTCGGACGAATTTACTGTTCATGGATTACTATTCACAGATTACTGTTCACAAATTACTGTTCACGGATTACTGTTCACGGGGTTACTGTTCATGCAGAAGCAAATTTTGATTTCAAATTAATGTGTTCTTGGTTGTTATGCTTTCTTGAAGTGCTGATTGTTAATTATATGCATGAATAATGATGAAATGCATGATCGAAGATCGAGTGGAAGTGAAAGTGTTTGATTTATTGAGTTATTCCCGAGAATTAGGGAATGTACGTGATTGTTGATTGGTTGAATTTGGAATTTTGGAATTGTCGAGTGATACCGCATGACATATTACGTGGGTTATTTGAAATGTCATGTCGCATGAGCATGAGTGCATGAACAATGTTGTATTCACGACCAAGCAAAAGCAAAGACAATAATGAACTGTTTGCTGAGGTGTTGCATGGTCAGATTAAAGTTGATAGCCCGGTTGAGCCAGATGACCGCCAATCCTTCGGGGTTGTGCCGTGACCATTGGGTCTCCTGACAGTGGTCAGATGCGGAGTCGCGGTTGAGGCCGGGCCCATGCTCCTTATGGAATGCCGTCGGTAGGGGAGAGCCCATGACGTCGCCGTGCCTCACGGGGGAGGACGATGCCTGGTTTACGACCAGTTGACCGCCAACCATAAGGTTGTGCCGTGGCCTAGAGGGTCGTAATAATCGGAGCATATGTGGACAGTGTGATATGAGAAAGTTTTGTGTAATGCTCTGATTATTTGCATGCCTCTTACTGTTGTTGTGAGGCGATTGACAATTTCTGCAGGTAGCGTGTGCCAAGGCCAGGTAGGGTCGCTTGTGATTGCACCTGTTTATTAAACTGTCTTATCTTTGTCATTCTCTCTCGAGGTGGTATTGCATTTATTGCTGTATTAGGTTGTATGTTAAACTCCCGAGGCTAGCGAAGTTCCTAACCGGGGCTTAGGACTTTAACTTGCTGAGTTTATCTCAACCCGTCGTGGTTAACCTTTTCAGGCCCTAGATGATGCAGTACCCGAGGATCGAAGAGAGCGATCCCTTTGAGGCCCGTGAGTAGGCAGCTGTAACCTATTTCCTTTTTGACGAGCCTTCCCCCACTTGTACAGGGTTAGGTTAGCTAGGCCGGTCCCTTTTTGAGTAGGCCTTAGCTTGTTGTCTGTAGTAAGGCGTGTATGTATTTGCTTTGGTGTCTTTGGCTAACCTTCGATATATAAAATACTGTTTGTCTTTTCTCTGCTGCTTTGTTGTTGCTATCCCTGTTGTTTGGTTTGGGAGTTGTTCGTTTCCGCATGTGCTTAATTACAAGATAAAATGAATTGGTCGACGACGATGCACAGGACGTCGTACGCTTAGACCTCAAGTGAAATGGGGTTGCCGCGAGCTCAAGAGTCGGGGCGTGACACGTGGCACCGGTGATTTACCATTGTATCCTTGAACTCTTCTTGATTCCATTTATTTTGCGCGGAAAAATTGGCAATTTCTAAAAAAATAATAATATTTTTTGGTGTTTGATTAATACTTGAAAATGAATTAGAAGATATTTTTTGTCTTTTGGTATGGAAAATCAGATTTGATTTTAATCGATTTTTTTAATTTATTTCTTTTTTCCTTCATCCTTAACCTCACCCTCCAATGCCTCATTCGAATCCCGTTAGGCTCTGCTTGCAACACCAGCTTGACTCCCACAAACATGCCAAAGAGTTTGACAGAACCTACCATCCATCTCTGTTGTTCCGATATATACCTATTACTGTTTTTTCGATGATAATTTGTGTGAGGCCTTGACTCACTATTAGTCTTAGTCTGCGGCTGGGACGGGTCTTCACAAGTCACTTTGGGCGTCCAAAGCCTCTTGGGCTAAAATTGGGTGTTCAGAAATTTTTTTTGTAAACCTCTTTAAGAGAGAGCTAGCCTTTTCAGCATCAGAAAACCTAGAGGAAGCAGCAAAGCTCTCTGTTCTCTCGCTCTTCTCACTGAATTCGCCTCTCTCTCTGGTTTCACTCTTCTTCGAGTCGCAACACTCACCTGAGGCTTTCCTCCCGACCAGGTACACGTCGCACCTGCTGCCCTCGGCTGAGGACGCGCACGCGAGGGCCACCACGCTCCTGGAGAGTTCCTCCTGCGATCGGATCCCTTGCTGTCACCAGGTTCGGATCCTCGACGTGGGTGAATTGCTCAAGTATTAGGGTCGGGGGAGGCTTCGATGAGCGACCATAAGCGGAAAAGAAGAAGTGGAAGTCGCTACTCATCTTGATCGTGCCTCTCTGGCTGTAGAAATCGACTCAAGCACCACCACAAAAGAGAAGTCACCCGTAGTAGCATCGATCTGTGTGGTTAAATGGCGAACCGAGAGGCCAACTCAGGAACTGCAACAGGCGGCGGCTATGATGTGTTCTTGAGCTTTCGAGGACCTGACACTCGCAAGACATTCACAGATTTCCTCTATGTGTTCATGAGAGACAGGGGAATCCGTATTTTCAGGGATGATGAAGAGTTACGGCCGGGCGAAAAGATCTCGGAGATCTTGGGAGCAGTAGAGAACTCCCAAATATACATTCCTATTTTCTCAAAAAATTATGCGTCGAGTAGATGGTGCCTCCGAGAGCTGAAATGCATGGTGGAGAGCCATGGCCATTCCCCGGGAAAACAGATACTACCCATCTTTTACGATGTGGAGCCCGAGGATGTTAAGCTTGAAACGGAGTTGTACAAAAGCGCCCTAACAAAGCATGAGGAGGAGCTTGGCTGCACTGAAGTGAAGCCATGGAAGGAGGCTTTGACCACGGTGGCTAGATTCAAGGGATGGCATATAAAAGATCAAGGGTATGGACACCACCTTCTTTTATTTATCTATTTATTCATTTGTTGGCCCTGCCGGTTGGGTATTAGAAGAGGAGTGCCCACAAGCACACGGGTTTGTTTATATCATTTTCTACTATTAGGCTAAGACTATCTACATGCTGATAAAATCCCAAAGTAAAACGCTAGCTAGTGATTGGTTCAAAGGCGATATATCTGCTATCCAAATTGTTTAGATAAACTCTTTGGGGGCGACACTCGCCATCCCTTTTTCAGAAACGTTATTTGGAATTTGTGGAATGAGCGATTTATGTACATTTGTTGCGAGTGCCAAATGGAAAATACATGTCGGCATGCTAGATATAAATTACTTGCTTCTATTTGAAATTCTCATTGCTTAAGTATAGTCTCATGTGCAATGATTTCGTGAATATGGCAGGCAAGGTGAGGTCATTGCCGATATCTTTAAAAAGGTATCGCAAATGATCATAACAAGAAAAAGAGATTTGCCCACCTACCTAGTTGGAATTGATGATCTTATAGAAGACATAGAGAAATTGTTGAATTATCATGATATTAGTGATGTGCGATTTATCATAATCCACGGCATAGGTGGCATTGGAAAGACAACTCTTGCCAAGGCAGTTTTCAACCAACTCTCTCCTCGATTTGAAAGTTACTCCTTTGTTTCAAACATCCGAGAATCATTTTCAAGCAGTGACGTCGTAAAAATGCAAAGAAAATTATTAGCAGATCTTTTTGGTTTCCCACTTCCCGAAACCTTTGACTTTGAAGATGGGAACAATGTGATCAGAAACAGATTACCTAACAAGCGAGTCCTGCTTGTTTTCGATGACATTGATGAAAATGATCAATTTATGCAACTAGTGAAGCATTGTACTTTGTGTGGTCCAGGGAGTAGGATCATTATTACAACTAGAGATAAGAGTGTTTTCCCTAAGATCAAGGTGGAAGGATCGGAGGAAATTTTCTTAACAGGGTATAGAACATTTTTTTCATACGAAATGAAGGAAATGCATGTTGATCACGCTCTTCAACTTTTCAACAAACTTGCTTTCAACACATATTCGGCTCCATTTGATCTTTATGATCTTTCAAGGGAAGTTGTTGCCCTCACCGGAGGACTTCCACTGGCTATTGAGGTGATAGGTTCACATCTTCGTACCATAAGTAAAGCGAAGTGGAAAAGCACACTAAAGAAGTTGAAGGAAATACCTCACAAAGAAGTCCAACGAAAGTTAAAGATAAGTTATGATGCACTTGAACATGTGGCGCAACAAATTTTTTTGGACATGGCGTGCTTCTTTGTTAACAAGAGAATAACTAATGCAATGTATATGTGGGAAGCTTGTGACTTATTCCCGGAAGTCGAAATTGACGTCCTAATTAATAAGTCATTGATCAAAATTGTTGATCGTGATAGAATATGGATACATGATCAATTGAGAGATCTTGGAAGGGAAATTGTTCGTCAAGAGAGCATTGGCAAACCTGGAGATCGAAGCAGATTGTGGTTTCTGGAGATGGCCTTGGACATAGTACGAGCTAAAAAGGTAAGTTCAAACAATGCTATTTCATTCCTTCTTGCACAACTCTGCATCCAAGAGTTCATCTCTCTAGCAAGTTGCCTTCTTCCTTTATTACTAGCTAAGAAGTCCGTGCTGCAGAAAAAAACTTGTGAATTTATTATGCGTTTCCTTGAAAGAGAATTTGCTAATTATCTGATTCTTTTTCACCGATAAGTAGTGCATCCATTTTCAAAATTATTCAAATAGCATAAAATTGGGTTTAAAGGACTATTTGAGCTTTTCCATTACTTAATCATACCTATATAAATCATATTCTAACTTTGTAATTTTTCGATTGATATATGCTTTGAGGTATTCTTTTTATATAAAGTGACAAAATCTATCTTTATTTATTTATTTATTTGGATAATGCACATTTAAACAAAAAGAAAACTGCTAAGTCATGAGAGTATTATGAAAAAGTTTTTTTTTTTAAAAGATTACTTTAGTAGTGTCTGAAAAAGCTAAAAGAATCCTATCTTCAAAAGTTTAATTCAAATGTAGCAAGTGGAGTTACAATTACTTCAACTCTCTATTAAGGTCTGTGAATATATCTAAAGTGGATATGTGACTCCCCAAAAAATCATAATTGTTCAAACCACCTCAAAGAATAGTGGAAAATTATGTTTTACACCAAAGTCTACAAACATCAACTCCACCAAAATACATCGCTAAAATATAATCACAAAGTTAATAAATATTAAAAAAAAATCTATTTTTCGCTGCCCCCTTCGCTAAAATTAACTTCAGCACTCAGGCTCCTTAATCCTACTCAACATTAGCAAATCCGGTAAATAGGTCAGCTCACGGCCAAGTAAGAGGATTACTTACTACAACGATTTCAAAAAATGAAGAAATTTCAAATTGTAAAAAACCAAAATTATATTTAATAACTATAGAGCTGAATTATTGAAACACTACGGTCATACTCCGCAAAAGGTCACAAAGCCGAAACACTACAGCGGCCATGTTTAAACCCCAAAGTTAACATGGACTCTAATTAAGCCGCAAAGCAGAATTATTCTTCTCGCAGTTATGAATTTCAACTTCAATTTGCATATTATGTAATTATATAGGGAATAAAATAGTGGACACCTTTGACTTTGGTAATGGTTGCTAAATTTGTTTTCCTATGGTTAGGGAACAGAAAACGTGGTAGCACTCACACTACGGAGGTCGAGGCATGATTTTACACGGGAACACTTTGTGAATTTCATAAATGCAAGGTTTTTGGAATTGGATAGAGGGAACTTTGCTGGCAACTTTGAGGATATTTTGCCAGAGCTAAGATGGCTTTCTTGGCGAAATTGTCCTCCAAATCTTCAAGCAAACAACTTTGTGTTGAATCATCTAGTTGTTTTGAAGCTTTCAGGCAATATCATCGCAGAAGAATGGGGCAAATGGATCGAAATCATGGTAAAATTTCACCCGATTTATTTACTCTTTCAGCTAATTGTCTGAAATAATGATGACATGCACCTATTATGCAATAAATACTGAGTCGTGACAATATTAAGTTGGTTGCTATTTTGCAGGTACCAAGTAAATTGAAAGTATTGTATCTCATGGGATCTAAATCATTAATCAAAACACCTCATTTCGATGAAGTTATGAGCTTGGAGAGATTGGTTTTGAAAGATTTCCCAAGGTTGGCCGAAATTGATCCCTCGATTGGTAAGTTGAAGCGGTTGATTTACTTAAAAATCAAATGGTGTCCGTATCTTAGAGAGTTGCCCAAGGAAATTGGTTGTCTAACTACACTGAGAGAGCTCATCTTGATTCATGGTTTTAGCGTTCGTTATTTGCTAGACTCGATCGGTAATCTGGGACAATTGTCAAGGTTAGTAATGGAGGATACAAGATTAGTACAACTTCCGATCACGATCAGAGGGCTAGTGGCTCTCGAGTACATGTCTTTGGTGAATTGTACAAGTTTAAATGAGCTGCCAGATGATGTTGGGAAGTTAAGGTGGTTGACTGAGTTGGATCTTTCTGGAACTACTATCAAGGAACTACCTCCTTCGATTTGGAACCACCAACACCTAACAATTCGGAAAAACAGTAGTAACATAACACCACGAAGACCTGAAGATGAATCAGTGCGGATACCTTATGATTGTATGTGGTATTCGAGGAAGTGCGTCTAATGCGTCTTAAGCTCGCGGCAACTCATTTCCATGATCAATTGAAAGCGACGTCTCAGGATTCATCGACGTCCCAAATCCCCACCGCGGAGAGGTCATCGATGCCGCTCGGACGACCCCCCACCACGGAGACAAAAATGGCCGTGGGGGCAACTCGGGAGCAAAGCAGCCGGCTGACCAGGAAGAAGGAAGAATCGATGAGGAGCAGATCTGAGGAGAAGCAGGCACGAAAAAACAGAAGAACCGGAGAGATCTGAGGGAGAGACTGAGCAGAGAGAAAGGAAAAAAAGTGAACAAGAAAACCAGAGACAGAGAGAGGAGGACTGCGAGAGAGACAGCTCGAGAAAACCAGATCTGAGAGAGAGGGAGCTCGAGACAAAGGGGGGCAGAGAGGAAGAAAACTGGGGGGCCTTCGGACACAACTCCCCTCCAACGACGGCCGCTCGGACGACCCCCCACCGCGGAAAGGGCAACGACGCCGCTCGGACGGCTCCCCACCGCGGAGACGAGGATCGCCGAGGGAGCAGCTGGAGGAATAAGGAGCAGATCTGATGGCGAGTAGGCGCGAAAACACAGAAGAATGAGGAAGGCAGATCTGAGATAGAGAGGAATCGGGGGCAAGCCGGCGAAGGCGAAGGCGGAGGCGTCGAACTTCGCGAGGGATGTCGGGATCGAGCCGTTGAGGTGGTTGTTGGAGACTTTGAAGTTGGCGAGGCTGAGGACTTGGAGCTGGGACAGCTGGCCGATGGTGCCTGCCGGGACGGGCCCGACGAGGCCGATGGCGGGGAGGCGGAGCTCGAGGACGGAGGAGTTGGTCGCGTTGCACGTGACCCCGACCCAGTTGCAGGTGGAGGCGGTTGGCGTGCGGGGCCGCTGGATGAAGTCGAGGAGCGCCTGCTTCTCCTGCGGCGTCGGCTCCGACCCGACCCAGGAGCTCAGCGCCGACGAAGAGGGTCGACTCGGATGCAAGCGAAACCGCCGTCCGTACTCTCCCACGACGGAGCACCAGCAGATCTGCGAGAGAAAAGGAGCAGAACAGCAGGCATCGAGAGAACTGGAGAGAGATGGAGCCGCGAGGGAGAGAGCCACGGGCCGAACGCTGTCGTCAGCTGTGCTCCGCGGTCGACGCCACCACCGCTCCGCCGCCCCGACGCCACTGCCGCCATTGTCCTTGGGGCCGCCCGCCGGTCGTCGTCGTTCGCCGTGGCTGAGCCGGAACACGCTCGGCCGCCGCGAAGGAGCAGGGGAGGCCGCGAACCGGGTCGGGTGAGACACCAACCGGGTAGGGTTTAATTGTTCGGGCCGGCTGAATTTGGCCGCTGGGCCTAGATAAGGCCATTGGGCCCTTTTATTTATTTGTAGACTTGGGCCAAATTTTTGTTAAAAGGTTGAAATGGGCTAAGATTTTCGAGTGGGCCTAATCTGAATTTGGGCTGATTGTTTGATGTGGGCTGAAAAGTAGTTGGGATGAATTTTTAGAAATTGAAAATGGGCCATTTTATTCTCTTTTGTTGATGGGCTGTTTTAATTTCTTCGTTAATGGGCCATTTTTAAAAAATTTCGACCGGGCCGTTCGGCCAGCCCGGTCATTGCTCCGGCCCGGACCGATAGGGTCCGGGTCGATTTAGTAGGGCCGGGTCACCCGACCCGGTCCGAATCACCTTTTTAATAAAATTTAAAAAATTTAAAAAAATCTAGAAAAATCAAAAATTTCAGAAATTCAAAAAAAATATTTAAAAAGAAAATTTCGAAAATCCTTAAAAATTAAAAAAAAATTTCTTTAATTTTCAGAAGGGTTTTAAAAGTTTATTTTATTTTTATTTTATTTTTCTTTCTTTTTCGAATATTCAAAAATTCCAAAAACAAATTACAAAAATTCCAAAAAATTAGAAAATTCCAAAAGCATTAATAAATGTTGTTTTTTTTTTAAAGTTCAGAAAAGCCAAAAATATCAAAAATCTTGAAAACTTGTTTTATTTAATTTCGGGATATTAAAAATATTAGAAAATATAAAAATTTCATAAAAATTCAGAAAATTCAGAAAAAATTGCAAAAATTCAGAAAACCTTTAAAAAAGAAAAAAGACCAAAATTGAATAAGCCTTTAGGGCTCTACATTTTTATTTTATGTTATATTCATTGTGCTTGTTTTGTCACGATTTTTAGACGTTATTTCCTTACCTCAGAACAGTTAGGACAGACTTTAGAATTCTTGAATATATTGCCATGATCTCATTAATACACGATCAAGTTAGGTACCGAAAGGGCGTTAGTGGCGTGACTAACGTAATTAAGTCCCGGACCCTAGACTCTCTAGCTGCGTAAAAAGTGAGACACGCTCCCATGTCTCACTTGGTTCCTAGTCGACCTCAATAGACTAGTGGCGACTCCCTATTTGAAAACTTTTGTGAATATCCCACGTCGTGCGGGGTATGGGCTTGGAAGAGCCCGAGTTAATTAAGAGCCGTCGACCCGAAATTAACAATACCCCTTAGACCTATTTAGAAAAAATTAGGTCACGACAAGGGCCGATCCATCCTCTAAACCAAACCAAAAGGAAACTAGGCTAATCCAACAGTACACAAAGAACCCTCGGGTTCAACACCATGGTCACTCGGATCCATCGGACTCAAGCTCCGTCGGGTCGATCACTAGAGAAGCGGGGGTAGGATTCTCCACTACGGGTGTGCCATTCAAGGGGCCTGAAAATGGTTAACCACGACGAGTTGAGATAAAATCTCAATAAGTTCTCCCCCTAAGCCCCGGTTAATACGCCAACTCAATCCGGGTATCTTTTCAGAACCACCCCTCTCAACCCAACAACGGACAACCAGCAAACAACAGACCAAACAATAGATAGGGAAAACCAACAATCAATATTCGGTTCGCATGCAACCTTACCCAGTTTGCCATACTCTGCACGTCAAATCTCATACAATGCAAGCAAGACACATGGCCGTTAGATGACACAATTTATCAATCAAATGCGAATCATGTCACAAGCGATCTCACCTAGCCACTGCCACACCCTGCACGACTGTCAACTTATACATCAAATCATCACGACATTAAGAGCATATGAATAATCAGAGTATCTCACACAACTTTCTCATGTTTCACACCCACACATGCTCTGATTATTACGATTCCTCCTCCTGGGCCACGTCACAACCTTATGATTGGCGGTCCCTAGCCAAGCCAGCTTCATCCTCTTTACCTCGAGGCACGGCGACGTCAAGGGCTTACTCCCAAGATGGTATTCCTGAAGGAGCATAGGACTCGCCCACTACCGCAATCCCGCAACTAACAGAAGCCCGGGACTCACCTCCATATCGCTGTCCCACAAAGTTAACTGTGACGTCCTGAAATTCGAGCCCTCTGAGAGAGGACTGAACGTTAATTTCGCCAGTGCATTATTGGTTGATCTCACTTGGAACTGATCACTCCTGAGATACTGACTTTGAAGGGAAAAGGCTAATGAGGACAGAACTCGTGCGACTAAAGAACTTGACACGGAAAACGACTCGACCGTGAGACTTGCGTAGGGACGATCCTGTAGATATGCGAGCCGATTTTAGGGACGACTAGAAGTCGATTCGCGGACAAAAATAATGGGACGACGGGTGATTTCGTCTACTGTTATCGAACCGCGAATGGCCCTATGTCGATCCTTGATAATCGTGTACTTAGAAATAAAAATCGATCCTTCGCAATTTCATGTAGTTAAGGACGTCCATGTGTCGAGAAGTCTTGAACGTGAATTGGCACGAGTCGGTTACGCGTGAACCCTCGAAGCCGCCCGTCGCCTTGAGTAGTACCAAAATGGCATTCGGGCGAAATTGACGAGGCATGAGAATCCAAGATTGGACTTCGAATTTTCGGGAACGTCTGGGACGGACTTTTGGATGATGCTTCTGCAACAATTGACAGTGCCGGTTGAGCCGAGTTTTTGGGAAAGGGATCTTCGGACCGAGGAAACGAGCCTACGAGAACGTGAGTTGGGCAAGATCAGTGTGGGCCTCACACCCAAGGTGGGACAGCCGCCATGGAAGGCCCGAGGCAAGCAAGTGAGCCCGTTGGGCCAAACCTACAATTTACCCTCTCGAGCCCGTTGTCTAATCTTGAGCCGTTTCGAGCCCAACAAATTCCCGAGCCCATTCCTATTAATTTTCCGGCCTTTTCCTAGGCCCGCCCTTCATTTTCAGCCCAGGACGGATTGGGAAATGTGCAAGTGGAAATGACCAAAATGCCCTTGGATATTTTGAAGAAAAGTCAAAAAAGAAGAGAGAAGATGAGGTCAATTGTTTGGCAAGTGGGGCAAGCATTGATGGCCTTGATAAGGCTTATCCTTCACCTTCACTTCACTCTCTCTCTCCTCTTCATCTTCTCCAAAATCGCGCCCTCTCCCCCTTGCTTCCCTTGCTTTCCTGCAGTTTCGCTTTCGACCTCTCACCGAAATTGGAGTTGTTCGTTGCCTTCCCGGTGGAATCTCGGGCCGTGCCACCTATCAAAATGTTCAGCACAGAAATTCCGTACTGTTCACGATGGCTGATCGCCGAACGGAGCTGCCTTCCGTCCCGTACGACGGCCTGAAGTCGGCGGTCCTCCGACCGTCACTGTGCAGCGCCTCCTGTGCAGCTTCGGTTTTTCTTCCGTTTCTCTCCATTTTTGGCCTACCCAATGCCCACACCAGCCACACACAACTCCCCTCGACCCCCGAGAGCCTCCGGTCACCGGCCACGAGCTCGCCGGAGCTCCGATCACTGTTCACGTGCACCGCATTCACGACATTGCCACGTGCACCGTTCACGATGCGTTCACGACACTGCTTCACGGCACTGTTCATCCGGAATTGAAATTGTGCATAATTTCATGTGCCTTGATCATATGAAGTAAATTTGATGTGTCGTGGCATGAACATTCGCATGAATCGTGTGATTTTCACAAAAGAAAGAAAATGGTTTGTCCGAGGGACACCGGAAATGGACCGCTTTTATTAGAAAGGTGGGAGAAATGGTTTGTCCGAGAGACACCGGAAATGGAACGCTTTTGTGAGAAACGATTTGAGGTTTCATATGCAAGCATGTGTGCATTGGCTAATGCTCAAAGATAATAAGTGGGTTGTGATGGTATGCTTGCATGATCACTAAGTTGAAATCGCCGTCTCGGGAGAGTATCCCTTGACGTTCTATGGGCATGCCGTCTCGGGAGAGTATCCCTTGACGTTCGTTGGGCATGCGGTCTCGGGAGAGAGTATCCCTTGATGTTCGTTGGGCATGCGGTCTCGGGAGAGTATCCCTTGACGTTCGTTGGGCATGCGGTCTCGGGAGAGTATTTCTTGACGTTCGTTGGGCATGCGGTCTTGGGAGAGTATCCCTTGACGTCTTTTGGGCACGGAAGGGGCACGGTTGCGCCTGCGGAGGAAGGGCGCCGTAGCGCCGTTGTGCCTCGGTTCTAGCCACGGGGGCGGTAATAATCGGAACACGTGTGGATGCAAGAGTGCATGAGAAAACATGGCATCATTGGTTCCGATTATGCATGAGATGATTACATCATTTATGGCATGCACGCATGAATTGATAACGTGCAGGGTGTGGCAATGGCCAGGTGAGATCGCTTGTGACGCGACTCGCATGTGATTGATGAACTGCATCATCTAACGGCCATGTGCATTGCGTGTATTGTGTTGACTTATAACGTACGGGGTATGGCATACCGGGTAAGGTTGCATGCGAACCGACTTTTGATTGTTGGTTGACCCCGCTTGATGTTTTATTGTTGATTGCTGGTTGTTTGTGGTTGGGTTGAGTGAGGGTGGTTACGGAGAGATACCCTGGTTGAGTTGGTGTACTAACCGGGGCTTAGGGAAGAACTCGCCGAGATTTTATCTCAACCCGTCGTGATTAACATTTTTCAGCCTTTAGAATGGCGCACCCACGGTGGAGAATCCCGCCCCCACTCCACCAAGGTGATCAACCCGACGGAGTCGAGAATGATTGGGTCCGAGTGACCGTGGTGTTGAACCCGAGGGTTCATTTTGTACAGCTGGGATTAGCCTAGCCTAGTTCCTTTTTGGTTTGGCTTAGAGGATGGATCGGCCCCCGTTGTCGGGCTTGTAAATCGGAAAACGATCCTCCGTTGGTTAATCTAGTAAACCGTATAAATGAGTAGTGATGGTTGTTCTTGTGGTTCATCCCTCTATCCCGATTGATTGATTGATTGTTTGTTGGGTGGAGATTGTTTCGTCTTCGCTTGCGCATAACGAAAGATTAAAATGAATGGTCGTCGACGAGTCCTGGGACGTCGCCTTCAATCGACCAAGAGAAGGGGTTGTCGCGTGCTCGGGGTTCGGGCGTGACACCCCGTCGGTTTTGGTATCGGGCGAGGTCGAGACTTGGAGTGATAAGGTGCGTGGGATTTTTAGGATAGTGAGATAGGGATGACTTTTATATTATGTGCCTGTGATTGCTTTTGTGGCCTTGTGTGGCTTTGTGTGGTGGCGGGTTGCTCATAGTCCAAAGTGATGAGCAATCCTGAGCAGAGAGAGCCCTTAGGTGTAGGGCAGTGTCTGGTCAGACCAGTGCTAGAGGTAGCGCGCAGGCAGATCCTAGGTTAGACGGGATCCTGCTGGCGCTAGAGACCTTGTTAGGACGGCAAGCTGAGTGCTTTTGCTATGGTCCTTATGGTTCCCCTAGTGAGAGGAGAGGTCTGTGAGAGACCAATGCCTGCCTGGTAGAGCACGTACACAGAGACCGAAGCCACCGAGGTTAGTGGCGTGGGCGACCCCGAAGCCGCGACCCTTTGATAAGGGATAGAGAGAGGCTATTCTGATCTTTGAGGTGTTCGAAGAAGACGAGTGCTTCGCGCTTTATCGCTTCAAGGTAATGTCATGAATTGGTGGGAAGTCACTCAAGAAAGAGTGTTCCCCGAAGGCACGGCTCAAGCTTGGGATGCCTTCCGTGAAGCTTTCAATGGGAAGTGCTTCTTAGACAGTGCGAGAGAGTCAAAGATGGCAGAGTTCCTACAGTTTCGTCAGAATCAGATGTCGCATAACAAATATATCCTAAATGAATCGTAAGGATTCCCTTTTTTCATTGTGATCATATTCTTGTAACGTTACCTCAAGCTAGAATAAAATTAAAATCACATTTCCTGAATACACCATTTAGTCATTGACCAGCTTGGGCGATTTTTCTTACTAGTGCCTCAAAATAATAACAAAAACTTCTTTTCTTCTTTTGGTACAGAATTTTTGTTTATGTGCAAATTGCACATAGTTCAAAGGTGACACTTTCATTAGGCCAGCATTGAAGTGATTAGAAGGCAAGACTTAAAGCATCTACTTGATACGATGAAGGCTACTTTAGTAAGTATGATCTTCACTTACTATCCTGATGCAATTTCTTGTGTGAATCAAAAAATTTGTGAGGCCTTATAGGGCAATGGTGTTTGGAGTCAAACGGGTAGTCTAGTTTGAATGGCCAAGAGAAGGGTCTTAATGTTGATATAGAAAACCCAGAAGTCGGATCTCTATTAGTTTCCATCTTAAATTCCAATAGGACTCATTCTATGCAGAACAACACCAATCAAAATGCAGAAATATGAAAATCTATGCCTTCTTTTGGGGTAAAAGTCGATTTTTTTGTTTCTTAACTGCACTTTTTCCCAATCAAATTCTTTTTATTTTTGGTATCTCTAATTAAATCTCCGAACTTCAGTTAAAGGATAAGGAGTTGCTGATTATGAGCAATATCTTGAAGACCTTTGCGTGACCATAGACTATGTTAATGTATGGTACTAAAAATACATTTTCAAGGATGAATACCATGTAGACATCAATAATGAGATTTCTCAACACGAATATGGCACCGCTTTTCATTTTTAGACTCTGTGGACTTTAATGGGCTTAAGTTCAATTGTCAGGATTTGGCTTTGGAGGGGAATTATGCAAGTTCAAAGTCAGATTGAACCAAACTAATTAGCAAGAACTTAAACGCAGAAAAATGCTCAAGATTCAGAGGCCGAAAACTGCACTTTTATGTTTATTTATTATCGAGACCCGGCATGGGCTCTATTTTTTTTTTATTTTTTTTTTGGGGGCACCATCCAATAGAAAGTTCTTCTGGTTTTTATTTCATTATCACTATATAACGGGTTATCTAATACTAGGTCCCTATTTTTTTGACCTTCTTTTGCCTAGGTCCCCATTAAAGTGAACATTTTCAACAACAATAATTCAAACATTAACTTTCCTGGTATGCGTCTAAAAAGAAAGGAAGAAAAAGAAAAATAAAGAGCCAAAAAAGATAAAAAGAAGGGTCTTCTGCGCTAGGTGATTTTTATCTTCCTCGCGCTTTTACTCCTGGCATCAACAACATGCTGAGCGTAAATAGCTCTCTCCACTCTCTCTCTCCCTCTCTCTCTCTATAAAGAAGCTAATACCACCAAGCCATACTATTCCCTCTCTCTCTCTCTCTCTCTCTCATCAAGATTGATCAGAGACTTCACCATGACCGACCCTTTCTTCCAAATTCAACCCTCTCCACCACCACCACCACCACCACCACCATTTCTTCTCTCCACCTTCAAATCCTCAACCGCCTTATTACTACTCACCCTCAGCATATCACAACTTCACCTTCATCAACCACCACCATGAACAGACCCCACCTCCTCATGCTCCTATCAGAGAAGCTCTTCCTCTCCTCAGCCTGCTGAGCCCCACAAGACAACAAGAACAAGATCAAGAACAAGGGCAAGGGCAAGGGGCAAAATCAAGAAGAGAACTTCCTCATGGAAGTGGACAAGCCCAGACAGTCGGCTGGAGCTCAAGATGAGGATGACGATGGTGACCAAGATGATGATGATGATGATGAGACTGGAGTGACTGTGGCACTCCACATAGGGTTACCAAACCCGACCGCTGCTGAGCTGGCGTCGGTGATGATGCTCGCTTCTTCTTCCTCTTCATGTTCTTCAGCAGAGATCATCACAGCTCATGATCATCACAGCAAGCCAGATCAAGAACATGGTGTTGGGGAGGATTGCGGGTACTTGATGAGCAGGATAAACAAGGGGCAGTACTGGATCCCAACCCTTCCCAGATCCTCATTGGCCCGACCCAGTTCTCTTTGCCCTGTTTGCTTCAAGACCTTCAACCGTTACAACAACATGCAGGTAAACCTAAACTACGCCACTAACTTAGGTTTTCATTTCACAATTTGATCTAACTGTTCCATTTTTTGTGCCTCTCTCTCTATCTCTCTCTCTTTCCTCACCGTTTCTCTTTTTAGTAAGTGAGAAAATGAAATGGAAAAGCAAGAAAAGAAAGAAAGAAAGACCAAAAAACAAACGGGCTTAATTTGGGTTTTATTCGCGACGATCTTGGATGTCCCCTTGATTCAGATACTTGTGCCGATAGCTCTCTATCTCTCGCTAACAAGCATGGAGTTTCGAGTTTTTCTAACATGGGTAGGATGGGGTAGAATTTTAATTTTTGTGGTCATGGACTCGTGGATGTGTTCTTTTTCGTTTCTTTTTTTGGGTCAAAAACCCCATGGATGTGTTCAGTATCTGATTTGCATGCTTTTTTGTGGGGGTTTTTGAGTTTAAATATCTTTTCTGAGACCCAAACGGAGAAAGACAGAGAGAGAGAGAGGTCAGTATTAGCTATTGCTTTGCCTTTATGTGATTGAACAACACAGGCCAATGTTCCTTATGCACCCTTCCCTTCTTGATTAGTTTCTTGAAGTCTGTGCCTTCTTCGAGCTCTATTATGGCAAGTGCTTGTACAACTGAAAACCTTGCAGATTTTTAACCAGAAGACACTGATTGGCTTCGGTTTAATCAGGAACTTGCGTTCTCTATGTATGAACATTCAGTAGTCTGCGTATAACTGAACCATGATAAAAGAGTGAAAAAGGTATTAGCTTTTTTCATCAAATCTCTCTCTCTCTCTCTCTCTCTCTCACTAGATTCTGAGCTGAAGAACCTCGGTAAGAAAATGCAAAACTTGGGGCAGAACAACAACCACCACTCTTAGTTTCACCCTTCTTTTCATTTTGTACCATAAAGATGAAGGATATTATATAGTACCTTGATCTTCGATCATATAGCAAATGAATAGATTAGAAACCGGAAGCCATCTGATGAGAGCTTACTCTTCTTGAATCAGGTTCACACAAAGAACATGGGAGATTCATTGACAAAATATATGCTTTCTCCATATGACTAAAAGTCATTTATTGTCAATGTTCAATCTCAGGTCATGTGGATAGAAACTTTAGGAAGGGCACATTCTCGCGTTGCATTGTCTGAGAAAAATGTCTAATATATACACTATGCAACTATCTCTTGACACAGCCAAGAGAGAGAGAGAGAGAGGCCGTCCTTCTTTTCAGTTCAGTAATTCAATTAACATAAGACACATAAAAAGTATACAGAACCCTACACCAATCAAAACTGCAATCACCTTTTTTCTGAGCAATGATTAGTCCTTTGACATGAGCATGACAATTGACAGACTGATTCTACTTTTACATGATCTATGTTGTCTAATTTTGCCGATCTATTTGAGCATATATAATAGTGATATTTTGTTCGCAGATGCATATGTGGGGGCATGGATCTCAATACCGGAAAGGCCCTGAGTCTCTGAGAGGCACACAACCGACAGGCATGCTCCGGCTTCCCTGCTACTGCTGCGCGCCTGGTTGCCGGAACAACATTGACCACCCAAGGGCGAAGCCTCTCAAGGACTTCCGGACACTGCAGACGCACTACAAGCGCAAGCATGGGATCAAGCCCTTCATGTGCCGCAAGTGCGGCAAGGCATTCGGCGGTCCGGGCGACTGGAGGGACCCACGAGAAGAACTGCGGGAAGCTCTGGTACTGCATTTGCGGGTCTGACTTCAAGCACAAGACGGCTTAAGGACCACATCAAGGCCTTTGGAAGTGGCCATGCCGCCTATGGTATTGACGGGTTCGAAGAAGACGATGAGCCAGCATCTGAGGTAGAGCAAGACAACGAGTCCACGCAGTGAGAAATAGAGCAAAAAAAAAAAAAAGGTAGGGGAATTAGGGTATGGCAAGTGACTAAAATAGGATGATCAAGTTTGATAAGTGTAGTGGCCTTTTGAGAATTTCTTTTAGAGAGTTTGTGAGCTTGTCCTCAATTGTATAGCCAAGGCCAATGATTAAGAAGAAATTCATGAAATGTATTAGTGTGTGACCCTTCTTAAACATTATATATCATGGAGTACTTTACCTTGAAATGTAGATTCTGAAACATCTAATGGTTTTGACGATCTCAATTTATATGAGAGGCATATATATATATAGATAGTTGTTTTAGTTGATGCTTATTAGGGCTTTCAGTATGTGGCTCAAAAAACTTAAGAAGCCACAAGCTGACTAATGAGTAGTGTTCTCTAGGAAAAGGTAGGATATGTTAAGCTTATTCTTAATCATACCGTGTTATCTTGGTATGTACTGGAATGGAATGTCACACCACGTGGTGGTGCCCTAATTTAATTGAAGCTTTTGAGTCGTATCTTGCTCATACGTATCATACGGCAAGAACATTATCTTGTCGAACATGGCATAACACGTATGCATGCTTAACTAGCTTATGCATTCATGGAATGAGTAGGCATTCGTTTCTTTGGCAGCTCAGAGAAACTACTTCGTTTTGACCAGCTCTCATATTTCAAGCTAGCCGACCACCTCGATGCCTCATCCTATGTTTTAGAGGAAAGTATTCGAGATTTCTTATGATGTATTCGTATATGGTATCTTCTCGGTGTTTGAATTATACCTTTTCGAGTGACCAACACATTGCCAACAATCATCTGTTCCAAACGAATAAAGGCATACTAGCGGATGCCAGTCAAACGACAACGAAGCTCCTTTAGAAGGCGATCATGACAAGAGGGCACTAATTTAATCAAAGACATGTCATGAAGTTTCGAGGATGTTAGTAAATATCCCGCATATTTGGGGGGTCTGTTCTTGGCTTTTAATAACCAACTGCCATTTTGAAGATCCTCTTCTGCGAGTCTTGACCAGATCATGGTGGCTCCTCCGAGTAACGAAGGAGGAGATGAATATGAAAAACATACATAGATAGGCTTTCCATGTCCTGCAAAAAAATGCACCAGCATTTTTTGGGTGGATATGATGCTCCTGCGCTTTGGTTAGTGGAGAGATGGATGGGTTAGTAGATCGGTGGAACATATACCCTTTTGAGATTCACCATTGCTTGGGGAAATTCAAAGCAAAATTATTAGCTTTTGGCTAGAGATGGGGAAAATTTAGAGTAGTATAGAAGTGACAACAACACAATCAATTGCGTTGGCATTTCCCCTGGAATGAAACTCGGATATGGTGATATTACATATGGAATTGAATATATTTGGAGCTTTTAGTGTAATGTGCAAAAATCTATCGAGTTACCACAATTTTTCTGCCATGCTTCGGCAAAATATTATTGGAAATATTATCCAACTCAACAATGTCTCAAGTTTACTCAAAAAAAAAAAAAATGGACATCCAATGAACTAATCAGCCATGGACTTTCGTGGGTGCAATTATTTTGCGCTTTAACCTATATATAGCTCAATGTAAGGAAAGGAGAGATTGCTCCTTTTATACGAACTTCATAAAGGAGCATCGCCCTTGAAAAAGTTTCTTTTCGCAGGCGATCTCCAGACCACGACATATATGTGCATTGAGTTTACGCCATGATCTTGAGGCCACTTGTGAAGATGAAACTTTTCACCAGCAAATCGTACACTGCGAAAAAAGAATTTTATTTTGTTTGTCGAGGAAGCTCGTCCAGACATCGGTGGATGTATCGGCAGGAAAGAAAAGGGAACAAGATACTATTAAGTACAGGCTCCACTGCTATATATAAATATTTTCTGTGTAAGATTATTTATATGGCTCATTTCCTTAATGCTGATTGATTCAACTATTGAGAAATAGACACAGGTAACTCGTTTCTGCGAAAGATGAGGGCGATGTACTTCCACTGAGAGAGAGAGAGAGAGAGAGAGAGAGAGGGAAAAGCAAAAAGAGGGAGGAGGGTGAAAATGCAATCAATTATTAAGGGTGTAGACTGGACAAAAAATGCGGGTCATCCGTTGAGCCACACAAATATGGACACCCTTCAAAATGGCATGAATGAATCTTCGCTCGCAGCTTTATTTTTTGTGCTTTTGCGTGTGCCCGAGAGAGAGAGAGAGAGAGAGAGTGAACAGGTTTTGGTGGGAGGCAAAACAAAGTTCTGGTTTGTAGGGCTAGTTTCTTGCTTCACGACAGTGCACACAAAGCCCCCTCTCTATCTCTCTCTCTCTCTAACCTCGCTCTGACGGATGAACGGATGAACACTGTAGATTGAAGAGACGTTTCAATAAATCTTTGACCGTCTGAGTGTCTCTGTTTCCTCTCTCTGAAACCGCTGCTGTTTCTGCATGTTTGTAACACGTTGAATCGCAGAAAAGCGTTTCCGGTATGGTGTTGAATGATATCAGGACGCTGCGGAACTACTGTGCAAGAAAAGAGAAGAAAAGAAAAAGAAAAACCTAGCCAGAAGCCCTTCTTCTTTTTCTTTTTTTCTCTCCTCGAAATTCTTCCAAGGTCACGTCCATTTTGTTCTTCAAATGTATCGCCACTGTCTTCATCGTCATCTTCAAGATGTTTAAACTGACAAAAGGTGTCAGTGGGATTGGGATGATGACCCCATTGGCAGTGTTTTTTTTTTACTGATTTCTGTGTCTACTGTTGCGCGAAAAAGTACCCTGTGAATCAAGAGGATGCCAGCTAGAGATTATTTTACTGAAACTTTATATTAAATGATACGCTACAAATCGCGAATAGACGTCTAGATATATAAATTATATCTACTATAAATTATGTCAGATGCATGTTTAATTTTTTTTTTTATTCCCTCATTGCTGAGTATAGGTAGGGTTGCTAAATTAACCATTATCGATCCCCTATTAAACCCTAAGTGAAAGTAAGAGCAAATTTATGTTTAACCCTAACGAAGCCAAATGTTCAGCTAGGGCACAGCTTCCCAGAGAGCTTAAAATCCCCAGGAGCTTTTTGCTCGTCGATTTTTCTCGATATAATAATGAAAATTGCATGCAATTGGGTGAGTTCGAGAAACAATTCTCTTAATTTAATTTATTCTGTGCACGGGATATTATATGGTATTGCAATTTGCCAAGGAGACCGACCAGGCATCCAGGGATAAATGTGTGTGTTCCTCTCATCCTTTGATCCACACTCCGACGCACATGGGGACAGCTTTGTCTCCTCTGGCTCGAATCACACCACTTAGCTTTCAAGTTCTTTCGGACATCATTTCGAATTTAGGGCCACTCACTTTAATTACAAGGCATTTCCATCTGAAAATAGAAATAATCGGCGCTAGGGTTTTGATGTAGAGGCCCCGATATGTCAATTCCCTTTCAGCTTTTGATTAGCAAGGGATGGAGTTCAATCTCGATCTAGGGTTTGATATAGCGTCAATCGTGTTACTCATGTCAAAAACATTGAAAGATCAATATATATCATATGTATCTCGTCTTCTAAACCTTTCTATTTCACTAGTTATGTGCAATTCAAGTTGTTTCGCAAGAATCTTCACGAAGAAGATATGAGGACAAAGAAAGTTGAGCATATGAACATATATATTTTAACATATAGCTCTTATCCTCGAGGGAACAATCGTAGTAATAATTAGTATCGACTTTAAATCGACAATCCCTCAATTCTCAATAGGCACTAACAAGACAAGGTAGGGGACCAACCACACATATATTCAGGTAGCTAGTGAAATTATTCTTGAAGGTTATTGAGTGATGGAGAAGAGTGTAGGAGAATTTGAAGTATGGTGGTGATCCCCCGATGGGTGAATGAGACAACTTTTGTTTTTGGGAGGTCCCATTTGAGCAAAAAGAAAAAGGGGAAAGGCAAAGAAAACCATTTAATCTCTTGACCCATAATTATCACCTTTGAAAAGGAAAAAATTGCAACGGGTAGCCCAAAAAAAAATATCCCTAGTAGAGTCTTTCTCTCTCTCTCTCTCTCTCTCTCTCTCTCTCTCTTTTCATTTTTCTTCACCTAAAGTTAACTACTAATTTGCTTTGACGCTTGGAGATTCTCCGAATTGTGGGTGTGTTGGGGTATCTTTTCATGGGGAATATCAAGAAAAGCTTCATGGAGAAGGAAAGAAGCACCCTTTAATCACAACCCAGGAAGGAAGAGAGAGAGAGAGACATGATATGGATCCAGGCTTTTCTCTCTGCCAAACTTTGGACAAAAGCTATGGTTTGACGTTCATGCCTATCAATCAAGACATAGGTATATCTAGTTAAATTTCCCTAAAAGATCCAATCTGAGCACATAATCAAGACTACTTGCAGAAGATCCTATTAGATAACGATGTATCTACATAAAGCGGGGGGAAAATGCGAGTATCCAAGGACATGGATTAGGAAGAATATATCAAAACCCCAACAGGAAAAATACCCCTTCATTATAAGTACCTCAAATCGAACCCAAGGATTCCATTCAAAGTTTTGAAAACAAGCATATCATGAACTCTCCAGCGATGATCGTTCAAATGCTTTATTCTGGTGACACCATTATTCTATTATTCCCATCAGTTAAAATCAGCTCGCGGTCCGGTAAGTACGCTGGGGAAATACATACATGCATTGTCCATACGTATTTCGCATGTAGACTAAATGTTGTTGCTTTTAGAACATAATATATGCTAAGGATGATGCTTTTGGTTATGCCTCCTTTCATAGTTAGCATTGCTGTGGTAATAATTTTGCATGCGGCGAATTGTTATGACTTTCTAGAAATTTACTGATTCTTTTAGATGAGTATGCTCGCAAAATCGATAATCATTCACAGATTAGTTATGCCAATTAGGATTTCGGTTGCATGCAGCATCACTAAAATTGAACGGCCAGTTGGACGGGTTAAGTTGATACTTTCGCGGGACATACATTAGTACATGTATCACATAGGACGCTCCAAGAAATGGTAATTATAGGCCAGGATCACTGCAGCTTTCGCAAAAAGAAATGGTAAAACAAGCGACAAACAGAATGGACTTTTACTTTCACAAAAGAGCACTTTCACCGGTTCCCATACGTGTCTAGGCCAAGTATTATTAGTCCGTGAAATTTCAAGCATAAATATTGTACAGGATAGCTTGAAAGATTTGGAAAATTGGATAGGATCCGATTGTAAGGTTCTTCTAGATTGACTCTTTACCCTTTGTTAATTGAAAATTTTTAGGCTCATCGGAGCTTGGCTTTTTTTTTTTTATCCAACGTGTTTTTAAACTTTCACAAGATGTAAATATTGACACATAAGTATGCATATAAGTTTTTTATATGTAATTTTTTGAAAAATTGAATAATATTTTACATCTTCTTTTACTTAACCTAAAACAAACAGGTCCTTCATTTGAAAAACGAAAAAGAAAATTGGGAAAAATAGATTAGAATTTCGCTTTTGAACATATAAGAAACATCATACGGATGAAGACAATTTAATGAATCTCAGACGTGTTTCCTCTTTATTGCTTTATATCGATCATCTTCCATAAAGTTATTTGTCACAGTGAAGTGAGAGTCCAGGGTTTATTCAACACTTTTGCTAGGTAATTCGATTTGTAATTTATGGCAGTAGGTTATGGGGTAAAGAATTACAGTCTAATAATGTCTAACATGAAAAATTTGCAGGCACACATAGTAGCCACACCAATTAATTTTCGATGGTCAACAACCATAATGGTCTCGATAAATCTAACATAACGACTAAATATTTAGATAAAAATTCTTCGAAACCCTAACTAACATCATTTGTACCTATCTAGTAATTTTTGAGAACGCTCAATCTTGATACTTCAAAGTAATTTGTCCTCAACAAATTTGGTTTGCAATATTCTTCTTACTTCCTTGGGCATTTCGCACATCATGCGGATGAAAAAAGAACGAAGCACACATACTATAGTCATTTTTACAGCTCGATTAGATCTATGAACGAATTATTTCTGCACTGTACAGATGGTAATTATTGGTCGTTGTCGAACTAAATATAGGAGTCGTGTTATCTTTCAACCCACAAGTCTTGTGTAATAGATGTACTTACAGGAATTTTTTTCTTAAGGCCTACTCAAAAACCCTAAATCATCTCCAAATCTAAACTCTACAGCGCATGCCCCGCAATTTTATTTTTTTGGGTACTGAAAATAAAAAAATAGCAAATTAGCATACTCATTAATACTTTTTGAGGAACAGAATAATCTTCTGGTTTCAAGAGTGTTGATTTTTGCTCATGCACTGATTGTACATTCGGTATCTGCTTATACTGATAAAAACACATCAATTATTGAGTTTTTCCTTTTAGATGCTGCTTTATCCATCCCTTGAAATGAGGGGATGAGAGCACTTTACTTAGGAGCCATCTCCACACAAAAGGAATAAACACGCCATAGGCCCAAACTGTCGCAAGAGAAAAGGTGAGCGACCCATGCTACAAAAAATGCAGAATAAATTCTAGACAAGACCCTAAGATTCATAGGACCTTTGACAATCAACATGAGTCATGATGTGCAGGTGGGTTGAGTCGAGCCAAGAGACGAGGGAAGAGGAACAAACTGGGTTCACTCGTTTTGTCCACGGTTGATTTGTCAGCTTTTGCCATTGAGAGTGAGGGACAGAGTACAATTTTTGCAAGTTCCCAGCAACTCTCGTGTGGACCCTCGCGAAATAATTTCCCCACCTTCCTATTTCGCGTTCCTCGCAGCGGCTGTCGTGTTTCTCTCTTATGGAAAACTCGGAGCTCATGCTGTGCTTAGCTTTCTTGGATATGAATGGGAGATGGAGTTCCTCTCTCTCTCTCTCAATTATTTACTTGGACCTCTTGCTGTCACATGTGAAGAGTTTGCTCTAGGGTTTGGTAGTATGTATCGGACCCTAGATTTCTTGTGGCAGATAATTTCGTTATGGAAAGGAATCGCTCGCTAGGAAATAAGGAAATTGGACGAGAATTATGATAAATCAATGTAATTAGAATAGAATGTCTTCATGAATATGGACTGAAACTGATTTAGGCTTTGTCTATTTAGTTGGAAAATAAGTGATTTGGAAAATATTTTCCAAAAAATGATTATTTATATCGCTTATAAAAATAAATAATGAAAAATATTTTAATCATTTATGGGAATGTTTCGACACAAATTATTAATTATTCAAGTGATACACACAATCTTTATTAGGAAAATATTTTCTAAATCACTAATTTCTCGCGAAATAAATGGAGCATCGGATTAGATAGGCACACAAAACATGAAACTTAAAGGTGCATTGGTCTAAAATATATGGCCATAGATGGTACCATAATGAAGAGTAGCGGTAGCTGTTGTTTCACCATAAAACTCTATGGAGTTAAAACATTGCCCAACTTCTTTCATGTGTACCTCAGTGAAGTGAAGTTGAGGTCATTTTCACCACCCTATCCTTTTTCAAAGGTGTTTCTATCTACGAGGGTCGTCAACGGTAGTCCCTCTAATAAGAGCGCCTTACCTAATTGCATTTTTTATTTTTATGTGCTAATACATGTACGCTTCACACCCCTTATTTTAAGTTGTATATTTTTCTTCCTCAATATGGTGGGAATACTCCCGCATTTTATATCCGAGAGTTCAGACTAAGCAATTTAATGACTTAATCGGGTCCAATACTATGCGGTAGACTCTTCCCAAGTGATTCAAAGCATTACACCTAACTTTGTCAATTTATTTCTTGAAAGGACCTCTAAAAATGCACACCATCTATCCCATGAAATGAGGTTCTCAAAGTGATTGCAAGCTTTATTCATATCCTTTTGCTCCTGAATCAGCCACTCATTTTTTCACTTTTCAACCTTCACCTTTTGCTCCTCATAAGTCCTTTTGCAATGGCTTAGTAATTAATCTTCCCTTTTGACTGGTCATTGATTCTAATTTTCCTCTTTTCTTTAGGGTTTTTAAATTTTCTTCTTCCAATTTCACAGGGCATGAGACCATTTAAGTTTCTTTCTAGATGGGTGGAATTCCGCTTCGAATTGTCCTGGAGTGAGCATGAAAAGTGGACCCTTCACATGAACATCATGGTGAGGTGAATTAATTGAGAGAGAGAGAGCGAGAGATCATGGGCAGAGTCTGATGTATGATCCCTATAAATCTGCCTAAGAATAGGTCACTTTCATCCTTCCATCCGTGTTTTTTTTGTCGACTCCCTCAAATCCTATTATTGATTTACAACTTGCTTGATTTGGAGGTCCAAGATGGATGGTGTGTTCACTTAGTTAGCTAGCAAACGCAGCAAGTCTTTTAAGATCCGAGTTCGGTTCAAACCACGTGGAGATCAGAGATGCATGATTGATTAGAAATTTGGTTGCTTAATAATTGATTGTTCATAATGTTATAGACATTGGTTGATAACTCACTGATTCATCTCCCACCCCTTCGACGTTAAACTGTGTCCAACGTTGCTAGAACTTTATGGGGAAAAATACGGATACATCGCATGTGGCAAATCGTTGTCATTACCCAACATTTGTTTTTCAAATAATGGAATCTCATATTTGTCGAGTTCAGCAATTAAGTTTTCCGTCAAAGTAACCATAGGAGAACCTTGCTGCCCATATAGGAACAAATCAATGTATAATCTGCAAGGTGTTAAAACTTTCACGGAGTAGAAAATGCATAACATTACTACATTCAATACAATTAAGACGTAAAATCTAGATAACAGGTCAAGAACTCCTTTGTGGGAGTTGTAGATTTATGATGGTAGCCGAATGGTAAAGAATGAGCCTATGGTCTCGGCATGGGGATTCCTACATTTCTCCACCAAACCATTCGGCCAACGTAGAAATCATCCTTTGATCAATTAGGTCAAGAACACATATCTAGCCCTTCACTCCCTCAACTGCACCATTGAAAACCTATCTGTATATGGATTACAAATGGGCTCTTTCTGAATGATTTGAAAGGGTAGAAATGACCCCCTCACCAATTTAAAGTACTCCTAGTCCAAAAATACCTAATTTGCTATTATTAATTTTCCATGCTTTTTCCCAATCCGGGCAAATTTTAAATACCCATCTTTTCTTTTTCTTTTCTTTTTCTTTTTTTTTTTTCTTTTTCCTGCCTTTCTGCTTTAAGGGTAGGCCTCTTCACTCCCCTCTTTCCAATGCCTTTTTCCCCCTCAAATTTTTAACTTTGGGATGCCCAATCAAAGCCTCCCCTTTTCTTTGTGCAAAATGAAGGGGGAAAAGATGATCTAGCAGACAGCTTTGGTCCCAATAAAAAAAACCACTTTTCACGAATTCGTGTCGCACATAGGACCTGACAAGTTCGGTTGGGTTCATGTTTTCTTTAGCAGATGCAACTCATCCTCTGCTCCAGAAGAAAAAAATCCATTTAGCATAAACTCTTAGTCTAACATGACTGAAATTCCGATTGTTGTCTCGGGGAAAAAAAAAACTTTATTTTCGATGGGGGCGACACTCTCTCCATAAATGCTGGGCTGGGAATATGATAGATGTTTGCCTTTTAAGGGCAGTGGGTGGGGTATTGGGCAATTTTCTTAATCGTGCAATAATTTCTTCTTCTTCCTTTTTCCTTATTGTGACATATTGGATCGAATTCTCCTTGTTTTTTGTATTATTGTTAGCTTCGGACAGACTCGGCACATGGAATGTGGGGGAACATGTACGATGAAGGATAATATGTTCCATCATTTTAATCGTGTGAACGATATCATGTGCATGATTGTAGGTTTCAGAAAGATGGATATTAACACCTTTTGGGTGTTTGTGAAAATATTTTGAAACCACTTGAATGGGTATGTTAGGCAAACTAGCAGAGGAGATTATTGCTAACTCTAGTCCGAGATCGTTTGGGTATGTTTTTGAGTGGTCTTGACTTGTTGGTTAGCATGCAACAAGACCATGGAAGAACCCTAAATCACCGGTGTCGAGCTAGTGTAGTATTTCAAGATCTTTGGAAAAAGGCAACTTCGTGATAACGATAAGATAGATGCGTATGTATATTGCATTTTTTGGAATCAAAACGAATTGCTTGATTGATATACCTTCAATCTTTCCGAGTATATGTATGTATGTATGTATGTATGTAGAGTCACGGATCCATAGAACCCATGTTTCGCCGTCCTGTTAGCAACAGACACGTTGATTCAACTTCTTCGGTGGTCTTCTATGTGGCCCAATTTATGAGCCCAGTTCAGAAAAGGGGCTGCAAGCGATATCGAGTTGGGCCAAATCTTCTTGGGTAATACCTAACCCATTGGGCTAATTCATTATGGAGAATCACACACTATGGATTCATGTGCTAAGGGAGTATGGGGTATTCTTATAAGTCGGAACTGAGTTTTAGTACGAGCATTATTCTTTCTTTCTTCAATTTTCATTTAGATGGAAGAAATCAAACCTAACTCTCTTCATATGACACAGGCGATACGCACCGGAGTCCCATCTTTCTTCGTGGTTATACAAAAGATATGGACTTGATCGATGGAAAGAGAGTATCGGGTGATCGAAATGTAAACTCCTCATGCCTGTGTCGCCAAAATGTCAACATCCTCATGCCCAGGTGAATTTGAATTACCTATGGAAAACTCGGTTAGCTTTGGAGCGCAGTGCAAGGCCTGTACAGAGCATCGCTGGCCCGAGCCCATCTTAATGATTTGCGGCCCCAGCAACACGCCTAGTCGACTATTTGATCATTCCAAATCCTCCTAATTCGAATTTCGAGCATCCCGGGATTCTTTCTTTTTACCTTTTCAATTCAATTCATAACCATGTTCATCTTAAGAAACTGAATTGCAATTTGAAAAGGGAATCTTGAACTCTGGATTAGAATATAAGGAAGCTCTGTTTTAGTAGTTAGCTTAAAAGTCTGCAAGCTGGAAGATGCAACTGGTGAAGTTTCAATGCGAAGACAATATGCCCTTTCAAAGTTGGAATAGTGAGTTGATGTGGTGCGTTAATCAATTGCTTATCCAACTAATCAAGCTAATAATAAACAACTCCAAATGGCTCTAACTTCTCATTAGAAACCCACTGTTGTCTTATATTCAATTTTTGTAGCAATCTTGACTTTTAATTACTTCCAGAGTTTCATATTGTTAATCAAGTAAAAGCCACTCACAAATGTTTTGAGCTCGACCGGTAGATGGTCAAGGTGATGTTCATGTCGTTTGATAGTTTGAGTCGAGCTCGGAATACTGACTTAAAAAGCTTTCAAACCCGCATAATTAAGCGATCATGGGCTTATGTGGTTACACTTCTTACTTAAATTTTAAATACTATGAAAAAGCTATATGCAATCATACATGTTGATGTTCAATTAACGTTAAAGTTTCAATTGACTTTAAAAATAAAGAAAGAAGTGAAATGCTCTAGTCAAATGATTTAAATTAAGTGAAAAGTAAAATAAAGGAAGTCAATTCATACAAACCCTGAAATTTTTTATCCATTTGGAATCACATGTAAACATAAACAAATGTGGTATACAACCAAGCCATAATACTGGAGAAAATGATGTATTGTAAATAGGGAATCTGATCATGACAAAAAAAAAAAAAAAAAAAATAGGGAATCCGAAGTTGAGGTCAAGATTGAATCTACCATAAGTTCCATCCTGGTCTCAATTCAGTCGGGTCAAGAAGAGTCGAACCTAAGTTCCAGTTTTTGCAAAGTTTAGAGCCACACATGATCGAGCAAGAGCCGTGTCTGGACTCGATCCGATTCTTTGGCCGTTTCCCTCCAAAAAAAAAAAAAAACCGTTGAAGAAACGTGCGACGCCAGCCGACCTGAAGGCGCTTCCGGGGGTTGAAATTTTCCCACGAGATACACTCGACACGTGCACTCCACGCAAGATCCTTCACCACCACAACTCCCGCAAGATTCATGCGGGACCCCATCCCTGTCTCTCTCTGTGTTCCAGATTCCCCGCTCGCTGCACCAAGCACGAGACTCCTCTCTTCGGAGTCGTAAGGCCACCGTCGCCAGACGCCATCGCTTCCCTTCTTCTTCTTCGCTTCTCTCTCTCTCTCTCTCTCTCTCTCTCTCCGTTGACGATGGAGCGGCTCTGCTACAAGTTCGACCTCAACTCGCATCATCTCTCGCCCTCTCACGCCGTCCTCACCAGATTCTCTTCTTCCCCATCGCCGTCGCCATTGCCGTCCTCTTCTTCTTCTTCCCTTTATTCTTCTCCGCTTCGTTTGGGTTGCTCGAACCGCCGCGCGAGGCGGCAATGGAGGGCCTGCTCTGCTTCTCGTGCGCCCGCGGAGCCCGAGCCCCACGATCGCCCTTTGCTCGGGTCGATCGGGCGGGGCCTCTTCGGTTTCGCCGCCGCGGCGGCCGCTTTCGCTTCCGTGTGTGGCGACTCTCCGGCCGTCGCGGAGTCTCTCACCGTCGCTTTCCCGGCCTCTCACGTTCAAGAGGTGAGGAGTTCGGCTCGCGTGGCTCTACTCGTTAGATCTGCTGTTCTTACTGTTTATTCCGTGTTAGATGCGGTGCTCCGATGAAAAGGGAGAAACCATATCGCCTGTGCACGCTTTGATGAGAATTGCGCTTCACATGCGCAGTTTGCTTATTTTAGTGATAAGTACTGTCAAATCTCTTGCTGTTTAGCAACCACGGTTGTCTGAGTTACCGCTGTTGCTCCATGTGCTTACTCTGTACTAGTTTGCGAAAACGTATTGGCAGTATGAGTGAGATAGAAGAGTGTTTCCATGCTAGGTAAATACAGTTCAGAGAACGCTTGTCGAGGCTTGGGGTTTGATCAGGGAGACATTTGTTGATCCGACATTCAACCATCAAGGTACTCAGATGATGTTTCTCCATAAAAGGCACATGCTCAGCGGTGTCATAATTTTGCCTCTGATTACGTGTTTAAGTACGAAGTCAAGTTTGGTAGAAAATTGGTTAAATGAATGGAGAATGTTCCTTTCGCAGATTGGGATTCAAAACTGCAGCAAACAATGGTGGAAATGTTCCCCTTGAGGTCGGCTGATGCAGCATATAATAAGATTGGCGCCATGCTTTCTACTCTAGGAGATCCCTTCACACGGATTATCAGCCCAAAGGTCTTTGCGAGTTATCTATACTCTTCAGTTATGCTGAAACAGCAAACTTTTTCCTTCACATGGAATGTGGGTTCACAGTGATGAATAAATCATATATCTGCCCCCAATTGCCACATTTTTTTTATTCACAGAAAAATCGTCTCTTTCATTAGTTGTCCTGCTAACAAGTGAATGCTAACAGGAATATCAAAGTTTCAGAATTGGAAGTGATGGAAATTTGCAAGGAGTTGGCCTCTTCATAAATGCTGAACCAAAAACAGGGCATTTGGTCAGTAGCACTTTTGCTTGACTCCCACACGTTCCTTGTTTATCTTACTTCAAATATTAAGTTCTATTAGCAATTTATATTCAAGTGGACTCTACCATTTCAGAGTGCAACAGAACTTTGCAAAGCTATCGTCCCTTGTTTTATGTTTCTCTGATGGGTTAAGGTCTACAAATCCCTTGTATATCAGGTTTATGGTGACCTTGTAATTTCTCTCCGCCCAGTAACTGCAAAACTTGTTGGTTGGATTTCCCAACATAATCTATAGAAATCTTAAGATAGAATGTGACCTCGCACTTGTGCAGGATTTTCCTTCCTAATTTGATATCATTTTGTATGGTTTGCAAAACTCTGTCCAACATTGCATCCTTTCTTTTTTGGTCAAAGTCCAATATTGCCTCCTCAAATATGTCTTCTATGTCGTGCTCCAGACCACCTAGTTCCATAAGAATGAATTATATTTAATAGGAGTTCCATTAGTTCCACTTGCATCTAGTGAACCGAGATTTTGCCACCTGAATTTGCTGGCTGGGGGCATACAAAATTTTTTGATGGGGCCTTGCAGAAGCAGATGTATGAATCAAATTGCATTTTTTCCTTTTCATTAATGGATCCTGCAGAAAATTTGTCATTGAAAGATGAATGGGTTCTGTAAGTATAACGGAGTGTGAAGATTCTCTTTAATCTATACGTGTCTTTGATAATTTTTTATTCAACGTGGATCACTTAACGTCTTGATATTTTCACTCTTCACATATTAAATAATCTATCAGGAAAAAGTGAGGATGAGAAGATAACTGA
Source organism: Corymbia calophylla (assembly GCA_014182845.1). Classification (NCBI taxonomy): domain Eukaryota; kingdom Viridiplantae; phylum Streptophyta; class Magnoliopsida; order Myrtales; family Myrtaceae; genus Corymbia; species Corymbia calophylla. The sequence continues at coordinate 23,701,993 of CM024693.1, forward strand.
GATGTCATATCTCTTGGATCTTGACCACAAGTACTCGTCTTGTGTCACAAGTATACATTTTGCCACTACAGGTAGTGCTGTATTGTGTGGACGGTAGCCCTGCTGCTCGTGCCGGCATACATGAAGGGGATGAGTTGATTGAGATTGACGGTATGTAAATAAATCTAGAATCCAAGCTTTACATGTTGAATTTCTACTCAAACTCAACTGTGGCATTTGCATATCTTAAAGTGCAGTTGCATACGCTTTTAAACTTGGACATAATTTATATAATGGAATAGACTTTAGTGAAGTGATCCTTTCCGGGCAAAAAGGTGAGACTAAGCCAGCTTACTCAAGCTCAGTGTGGTATCAAATTTGGCATTTTTATTGACTGGCATAAAAGTTGCTAACAATTCCACCCTTGGAGAACACTCATTATCAAACATCAGTCCAGTAAGGTCCCAGCATCTTATATTATAATAGGTGGGTTAGATTGTGATATTTGTTGCTGAGGACATAAATTGTATACTCTCTGTGCTCTCTGTCTGACAAGGACCTAATATTATGCTGTATGATCCTTCAGAGATGAAAGAACTGAGCGGAATTGTTTCATTATGATTGATGACCAAGACTGATGACAACATGATTGTGTTCCCATGCTCAAATTTGTGTCTCCTTTAAGACTTGTACCATCCATTTTTACTTAGTATGCGCCTGCATTTTGGATCATCTGCTTCTTGTTCTAGTAATATATGAGCTCTCAATTCAAGTCAGATCCTGGAAAATTTAGTTCGGCCATCATGATTTCCTTATGTTGTTTGTTTGGTAATTTTTTCCCGATATAGTCTGGCTAATGGATGTCATTGCACAGTGCGCTTCCTAGTCGGTATCTGTTTGCTATGTACAGATAGTCTTCATTCTAAACTTATTACCAGTGCTTGTATTGTGTGATAATAATTGGTTTCTGCTCATAAGAGAATCTTCTAGATGGTTAATATCCCTTTTAAGATGTCTTTTGCGAATGTCCAGCTAAAAACTATATTTCTAGTTTTCTGAGATCTCTCTCGTATGTATTCAGGGGAGAGACTTGAAGGTGTTGGTAGTGAAGTTGCAGCACAGAAACTCAGAGGTCGTGCTGGCACCACTGTTACAGTAAAAGTGCACAGTGTAATTACATTCCTTATGCTTCTTTCAATATAAATTTTGGAATGTTTAGGTTTTATTCTGGCAAATGGACATTACTTTGGTAGGTGATCTCAATGACATGATTTTTCTAGTTTTTATTTCTTTTTTAATTTTCTGGTCTTGTTAATGTTAAAATGACATCCATGCATGAATGTCAGCAAAACAACAGATGCCTGCGCTAACTGAGTATTGTAGGATACTCTGTGATTGTTTTCACTTAGGTGCTACTACACCATACGTGCCTGCAGTTCAACTCCTTTTCCAGCTTATAATGAGAGTAGGCATCATACATTTGGGCATACAGAGTTTGTTCATCATCTGAACATCTTATAAGTGAACCTGAAGTCGCCATGTTTAGCAAAGTTGAAATGAAAATAGGCTGCACAGACTTGAGCTAACTTTTTCCAAGTTTGTAAAATATGAATATATTTACCATCAATTATCTGGTCATCAATGATCCATGTGTCTAATATAACCTGATTTTCTTTCGAGTATTGAGTAGAAAGTTCTTCTTTCTATCTTGAGATTTTTTATGGTCGTCTCCATCTAATGTGTCAAAAAATGCTGAATATGTTTGTTTTTCCAGGGTACTGATGGGGGAAGTGCTTCTGCTGTCAGAGAGGTGCTTTTTGTTCTTGCGTTGCATGGTTCTAATTGATTGCTGAAATTGCTTTGTTAAAAGAATTTTGAACTCCCCCATACGTATGATGCCTTGCTTATAGAGTTTGAAACGTCATTATCTATGTGCTCCGCGAAAATGCATGCCTCATTAGAAGCTTCTAGTCTTCTAGCTAATCACTGATGATGTGACCTTGGAACCTCAACTGCTTGAAGGTCAAACTACCCCGTGAGTACATCAAACTTTCCCCCGTATCCAGTGCCATTATTCCTCACAGAACGCCTGATGGTAACATGACAAAGACTGGTTATGTTAAATTGTCGGCCTTCTCCCAGGTAAAGCTGCTTGTTTTTTCCTCTTAGGTGGGGTTTGGTGGAAAGTTGTGGACTCCTTAAGTCGTGGATTTTGTGCAACCATTTTTGGCATGTATACTAACGGATCTTTGGCCAAATCCCCAGAACGCTGCTGCTGATGTGGAAAACGCTATTCAGGAAATGGAACAGCAGGATGTTCGCTCATACATATTGGATCTACGGAACAATCCGGTAGTAGCTGGGTTAATTGTAGAGTGATATAGGGGGAAATTTGCAAGACATTATTTTCCTTTAGTTTCCGATCTATATTAGTGACACGATGTCCTTGCACTATCCTTTCAGGGAGGCCTGGTAAAGGCTGGGCTTGATGTTGCACAGATGTGGCTTGATGGGGATGAGACCCTTGTGAACACTATTGATCGTGATGGGAATTTGCAACCTATCAACATGATCGATGGGCATGCAATAACACATGATCCGCTTGTCGTGCTTGTAAGGATCGGATCCTTCATGAATCATTTTAGGGCAGCCAATCAGGAAGTTCTTTAAACACCTTCCATCTTGCTGATGTGCAAGAAATTTCTTAGTTAAATAACTGCATATAGAAAGATTAATATGGACTAGAAATGTAGACCAAGAGCAGTTGCTCCTGCTTTACTCATTGCTAATAGAAGGGGTAGAATTTTCCTGTAGGCGCAAGACAAGCCCATGATATAAAAAATGATCAGAGATAGATGCCTGAGCAGTTTATCATGTCTTAAGTGGGGTCTCAAGCAACTTGTTATGTGCTCTGGATTAAATCTTTTCTCACATTAAATTCAACTTGTCTACCATTTGAGCAGCTGCAGTGTTACTACATCAAGTTGTATTTGTATTCTCCCTAGATGGAGCTTGTTCAGGCAATTTGTCAAGTCAAGTTTACTTCACAAACATGGATTCATTGAAATCTGCCTTCATGCCTTGGGCCTGATAATGAAATATTTAGTTAACAGAGTCATTAACTCATATTAAAATGCATTCATTCCGTGATGCTTATCCGATTTTCTGACAAGCTTGTATGCAACGTTTTAACTGGATTTGAAGTAGTCCACTGCTCTTCTATGAGTTTCAGAAACTTTCAACTTTGCCCCTGTGACTGAGATCATGTTCACCTACTCTTACTTTGCCTGAAATAGGTCAATGAGGGAAGTGCAAGCGCAAGTGAGATATTGGCAGGAGCTTTACATGATAATGGCCGTGCTATTCTCGTGGGGCACAAAACTTTTGGCAAAGGCAAAATTCAGGTACTTCTCTTAAACGGTTGTCACCAAACTACATAGCCTGGTGCTGACCAGGCTAGGATTTAGAGAGAGAGAGAGAGAGATCCATTCCATGGCAGAGTTTCTGAGGCAAAACTTGGAATATCCATTCGATTGTAGTCTAAGACACATTGAACCATTTCATTTTGTTTATTTCAGTTTATGCTGTCACGTGCTTCTTCCTATCTTTTAGAATGCTCGAGTGACTAATCACTGATGCTTTTGTTTGTCATTGCCATTTGCTTAATCTAAACAGAGTGTGACGGAACTCCGTGATGGATCGGCTCTATTCGTCACAGTAGCAAAGTACCTATCTCCTTCTCTCCGCGACATAGACCAAGTCGGTATAACTCCCGATGTCCAGTGCACGGCTGACATGATTAATGCGCCCAAGGAGTCATTGTTTAAAGAGAAGAGCTCCATCTCAACCTTGGAAGCCGATTCCTGTATCATGGTTGCCGAACATGAGTTGGACATTCAGGAGTCGGAAGGTACAGCTTCCTAAAGGATGAAATGTCAGATCCATGCAATCTCATGGTGTAGACTGTCTGTACAGATCGCTCATGATGAACAAGTGTCTATAGCTCTTGAAGGGCCGGACCGAGTGTAGCCGCCCTAGCATATACGAAATTAAATTCTTCAAGAAAAGCAAATGAATTCATCTTCAAGTTCCAATTTTAGAGAAACGAAATGACAGTTTAAACGGGTTTGCTGAGGACTTTGCCAACTAGATCCCAGACATCTGGTTGCATTGGCATTTGTCATTGTCGAGCTCATTTAGTGGTGCAGATAGTATAATTTATTAGCGCAATCACCTTTGACATTGAGTTGGAAGCTCCAACCAAACCATATTTATATTTGCTGCATCCAGTAAGTCAAGAAAACGTTAAGAGAAGAATGTAAAAATTATACAAATCATGAGAATGTAAAGAAACGAGCCGGAGTTGCTGCAGTTAACTCGGCTTGTGCAGTTCAGAATGGATTTGCACCACCATTTTCGATGGAACATTCATCTTGTATTAGACTGTTCGGCATGGAGAAGGCAGTCGATGTGTACTTTCGTGAGGGTACTAGACTAATAGCCATTCGGGACCGGAAGCTACAGGTGATCGGACTGCGTGTCAGTGTTGCGATATTTAGGACCAAATAAATGCACATTAGATTTAAAAATTCATTACGAACCAAACCAAGACCGTACAGATCAGAAATGTAAAAGGTTGGATTCTTCACGAACCACTTTTGGATCTGAGTTAGAAGTCTCTGCTTATAAAAGATTGACTCCCGCTCTTTACAAAATACTGTATTTTTCAAGGGTATAGCGTATACGTGTACTCTTCTAAATTCATGCAAGTCCATTGTTCTTTTTTTTTTTCCTGAAATATCAACCTTTCATTAATAACTTGAGGAAAAAAAACCCATTAGCGGGGTCTCATAACATAACAGATCTTTAAGGGCTTACGGAGGGCAGGCCAACCAGTTCTCGGGGAGCGCTTTTTTCTCGTGGCTCTTCACTGCCAGTCAACCACATTATAGGTGGCCCGGCCCTATTGCAATGAACTAACTTTAAATTAGGAAAAAGATAAACCAACCCAAGGGCTTTGCCGATACTAAGTGCGCGTTTTTCCCACAGTAACTTATCTGAAGACTTCATACTTCTTGCTAAATTAAGACGATCTGACTCCAAAGTTAGTCTTTCGCCCGCACGAGGAGAGAGAATTCCTCTTGCATAGCGAAATCGTTGAATCTGGAGGAGACGCGGTGTAAACGCACGAAGGTAGAGGTCGGCGCCGTGTAGGTGACCGACTCAGAACGTGGGAGCGAGGGATGCTGGATCAAAGATTTGGTTGACCCATCTTTTTCGACAGCCGGCTCCTCTTTGCCAAACGTAATCACCTCATTCTCCGCTGCTTTTTAGAAAAGCAACTCTGCACATGGACGAGCCGCCACCGACCCCGAAAATATCCGGCGGACGCGGAATTGTAGCTGTATTCTAATTATTGAGGTCCCCCTCTGCAATCTTGGGAAGAGCCGGGACAAAGGAAATCTCACATCAGTTATATGAAAAAAGAAAAATTAAACAGACGTGATGAAAATTACACTTAGTTGTTGCCTAGCCTTACTTCAAGGATTTGAGTTTGATTCCTGAAGTAAATATGGCTAAGAAACATGTCGAAATTTCACTTTGGAAGTTCAGTGAAAACACGGTAGATCTGATCAAATGGGTCTCATGAAAAAATGACTCCTGTCGATACACATGTGTACGCCTCGCAGATGAGTTCGTCTTAAAATTTTCTCTGCAAATGCACTCCATAGCACTTGCAACTTTATGCAGAACGATTCAACGACAAATTTACACACATTCTTCTTAGGCCAATTGAAACAAGATGAAAATATTAGGCAAGTTGAGATCTTTCGTTCATTTCAAGAATTGACACCGGGAAATCAGTAACACGTCGAGAGCGCAAATTTGCTTCTTCAATCCACTTATTTTTGTCAAACGAGCTAAGGAACGATCGAAAACTGGTGAATAATTACAGCTTTAGTTTCGCTTTTGGGATCGTATTTTGGTTTCGCTCATTGCAAAAAGAACTGCAGATTGCACTTATATATGAAATTTATGAATGATATATATCGAATATCATATAAGATCAGCAATGATCACAAAGAATCAATCCAATCATAAAGCCTCCCACAAAACAAATCACTCCTCAATCGCTCTCCTCTGGATTACATACATCCACACACCACCCACACACCGTCATTGTGCACACTCAAAAAATTGCCGAAACAAGCCTTAGTACTTGAGCAGAGCGAGAAGAGACAGTGCGACCGAAGATCCGATGACCGCGAGCGAGGCCGGCACGAACGCAGCTCCGGACTCCATCGTAGCCGGCGCTGGCGCTGGCGCCATCTCGGACTCCTGAGCTGAGGCCGCCGCGGCCATGAGGAGGACTGCTGCCATGAAAGCGACCGCGAACGACTTGAAGCTGCTCACTCCTGCTGCCGCCATTGCCGGACGCGTAAAAAAACAGACGAGCGGATCGCGAGCGAGAGCTGTCGAAGTCGCCGGGAGATTGGAGTTGGAGTTGCAGAGGACTGGAAGGGTCGCGGAGTAGTGAGGCTTTGTGATTTGAGGAAGAAGAAGTGGAAGGGAGGTGGCTATTTATAGGCGGGAGGAGAGGCGCGTGGACCTCACCGGAGCAGACGAAGGTGGGGACAAAACTGTTCGCCAACGTTCACTTAACAGCTAGATTCACGCGAAAAAGCAATCTAAATGCCCGTTGGAGGGGGGCGATGATTGCGTGCGGGCTCACGATCTTTTTTCGGCACGCGGCGGCCGCTGCGATCGCGACACGTGTGCGGAGAGATTTCGTCTGTACGGGAGTCGGTCGGCGGGCCCATTGGGCCTCCGGGGGAGGGAGACCCATTCCGATGTTGAGCCCAGTGGGCTCGAGATGGCCCTGCTTTGCTTTGCTTTTCTTTGCTCTTGATTTTTCTTTTTTCACTTTTTTTTTTAACCAATTGATCGGCCAGTTTCCAGTTTTCATGTTAGCAGTATAGCTGTAATTGAGCCAATAAATTCCTAAGTTGCCAGAAATAGCATTGGATTGTTCAGTTTATCCAAAAGGAAGGAAATCTAGTGAGTGAGAATAGAATAGAAGGAAGATATTCGAAAAGTAACATATAAAAGAAATTTATATATATCAGGACAATACAAATCGACCTGATTTTTTTTCTATTACAATATCGAATCACCGCCGGAACTATCAATCACAACATATAACAAAAATATGATATCATAAGATGTATATTATGAAAGCAGAGAGTGGAGGATGTAGTTTAGAGCAGCAAAACAACAAGAGGAGCAAAGGAGAGCAAGAGGCTGATGAAACCCTCCTGAAGCGGCGAATGAGGCAGCCCGGCCGCTCCTGTATCCAGCGGAGGCAATGGAGCCGCCGCCAGCTCTTGTGCCCGAGTCACTCCGCACAACCACACCGCCATTATCACCACCACCACCAGCATCGCGATTCCACTTCCCATGCGGCGGTTCCCGGAGCCTGCCATCGATCTTCTCAGTATGGTGTTAACTGCAACTCGGGTTTCTCTGGGGACAGGTGTAAGATTTGGTCCGGTTCTTGCTGCATTTTATATAGGGTCCGAAGCGGTGTGATCAGTTCCGGAAGACATTGGAACTGCATGCGTTCGAGCAGTTAGTGTATCGGAATCAATGTGACTATTTTGCTTTCTTGCTCATGCCTTTTGAGCCAAGGATGAGAGCTGCAGGGACCACCCGCTCCAACCAAGGTGGCTTGAAGGAGAATGGAGACTTGGATGGTTTGCCACTTCGCAAAGCAACCCAAAAGATCGAGAGATGGAGAAAAGCGAGCGCCCAACTGACCAAGAGAGGAAGAGGGTACACAGTCATGTCGTCCTCTGCAGCTGCGGATGGACACTCGCTTTTGCCTCAGCTGATTATTTTTGCTTGATGGCGAGGGAAAAATCATATTTCGTCGGCACTCTGCTCAGCAGCCAACGTGGATCTGTCACTATTTCGTTTCGGCTCTCTTTTGATAGGGACATTTGTATGTCCTTAAACTGTTAAGCCGACCCTGAGATTTTAAAAGAAAGTTGGGATGCCTAGAGCTAGGCAAGAAAAAAATATAGTTCCCAATAAGGGGATTGGGACATATGCACGCCAGCACATTAAGACAAAAAACGTATTCATGTAGCTCCATGCACACCAACAAATTAAAACAAGGAATACATTTGTGCAGCTCACCCTGGTCGTACAAGGCATCTTAGTGGTAATAAACTTCTAGGCAATGGGGATTGGGATGTGTACACACTGGCACATCAAAATGAAGAACGCATTCATGTAGCTCTGCACACATTGGTAAATTAAAATAAGAAACGCATTTGTGTAACTCGCCCTAATCACAAGACTGGTGGAGGAGGCACCCTAGTGGTAATGAATTTCTAGGCAATCTCCAACCGTAAACCTCACTTACCAACAATATTATCCATTTTGTGCTAGAGCCCGCACGGCTTTAAAACATATCGTTCATAAATAAGACTAGTGGTACTCCTTATATGGCATATCACCTCACCTATCCTAAGTAAAGTGGGATTCGGTTCATTTCTACCCCATCGCCATCTTCATGAGGCGTGTTCCTAGCCTATCCCTCACAAGACCAAGTTATTATTGGCCCACTAATTAAGACTAGTGACACTCCTTATATGGCACATCACCTTCCCCAGGCAATGTGGATTCGGTTCATTCCTGCCCCCTATTGTCATCCTCACAAGGCATTCTCCTGAGTCATTCCTCGCAGGAATGGGTCATTACAGGCCCACCAAGCAATGTGGGATTCAGTCCATTCCTGCCCCCATCGCCATTCTCAAAAGGCATGCTCCTAGCCCATCCCTCATAAGATCGGGTCATAATAGGCCCACTAACTTCTGCCTGATTCATCCCCAAACCACACACTTTCGGCTTGGCTTGGCTTGGCTCTTATACCATTGTAAGAGCCGACCTCTAGCCCTACTTGCCAATAATATTATCTGTTTTGGGTCAAAGCCCACATGTCTTTGAAACATGTCATTGATAGTTAAGATCGTCGCCGCTCCTTATATAACACATCACCTTACATTCACCAAACGATGTGGGATTGGTTCATTCTTACCCCCATCACCATCCTCATGAGGTGTGCTCCTAGCCCATCCTTCACAGGACCAAGTCGTTACCCAATTTAATCTAGAAAGGAGCTTCCCTTGGTTGGACGAGCAAAGTGAACGAGCCTATTAGTTTTGAGGAGTTGCAACTCTTCAAGTCTAATGCAAGATGTTGTATTATCCTAATAGTTCGCAATTTGAACCTCTTCGTTGTACCGTGCCTTTTAGAATAAAGTTGTTTGAAAGATTGCATTTTTTGGGACAAAATTTATACCCATATGCTTTTTACGTCTTTTCATACAATATTAATGCACTTTGATCTTAACAGTCGACTGAATCTAACTTAACGAACTCATCATTGTTCCAAATTCTTTCTTTTTTCTTCTCCTTCTAGATCAAAATCTAAACGTCAATACGGTTTTTGTGGTATACGAAAATCGTTCACCCCTTGTTTCTACCCACGAAAGAGCCATTCTAACGTTGGAGAGACATTTGTGCATCGCCGACTCCATCACTACCGTTAACAATTACCAAATTCCGCCAACTCTCCCCTCATGCCATGCAAAACCGACCACGTACCACGATTTTCATTGCAAATTCTCAACTGCTTTTAGCCTAAAAATGGCCCCAACACTCCTCTATAAATTCCTCTTAACCTACACACGCCATTCTCAGGACAGCAAAAATAAAAAGAGTTAGAGGAGAAGAAGACAAGACACATCTGTTCTTCGTCTCCAGGAAAAGCAAAAAAAGAGGACTTGCAATTCTCGAGAAAATGGACATGAAGAAGATCTCCTGTGCCGTCCTCATCGCTGCCGTCTCAATGACCGCCGTCCTGGCCTCTGATGACTCCCCCGCTCCGGCCCCGGGCCCATCGAGCGGAGCCTCCGCAGCCTTGCCCGTCTTCAGCTCTCTGGTCGGCGCCTCTGTCGTGTCTTTCTTCGCCTATTACTTGCAGTGAGAACTTCAGAGCGCCAAAATGGCAAGATACGAGAGAAGAAACGCGCGGAAAGTAGGGAAGGAATAGTTCTGGAAGAGGGAAGTCTTCCGGCAAGAGAGTGAGTAAGGGCCGTTTGAGCATTCTTATTCAAGTTCTTGAATGGACAGACTTTTCAGAATGTCTCCCTTCTTTGATTCATGTCCTCGTCTTTATTTGTTAATTTCATACATGGGTGTTGCGCATCAATAAAGGGGTTTTGTCAAGCCCATTCAAGTGGCGTGGCTGGTCGTTGCACGATACCAATTCTGGTGTCGACCTCTCCACGTCAATCGTCCAGTTGCTGCCCATGAATTAAGTGCAATGTGACATAATCGCATGTATACCCAAGTATTTATGCACGTAGCTTGTATCGCAATCGAATGAGAGGGGAAAACTCGTCTTCTAGGATAGGATCTTAAAAACTGAGCTTAAGGTCAAATGATGCCCGAGCAATGTCTTGTTCAGCAGAAAAGAGAAGTTTAGGATGCACGGGCCATGGTGCTCCAAATTACTGTGCATAAAGACATTATACAGAGGGAATTTAAGATATCACCTGGCCATTGTCGACCTAGAGAGAGACGTAACCCTGATAATCCACAGAACAACATCAAGAAGAAGACAGTACAATCAGTTGATAAAGGCCTAGAAGACTTCCTGCGCAAAAATGCATTATATGAAGAAATTGGACCATAAAGGGCTCATCAGTCAGACAATCACACTACTTGCACATAACTTATGACTTCAACTATCATTTAAATGACAACTTCCCCTTGCAAACAGACGGCGACTGAATCAACAAAGAATGCGTCTTTCTTCAGCTCCACCGTTATTCAGGAAAACACTACTTCAAGAAAGACACTTCTCATACTTACACTCAAATGAATGTACACATGATGGATAAATTAATGCTAAAAGTCCTCATGGATTTTAGTGAAAGAGCACCCCCGAAAAGTACATGCATGTACAAACAAGAAAGTTAGGCGGATAGATCATTGACAATCATCTTGCTGAGGTAAGTTCCCTCCAGTAAATTTATGTGAAGACATAAGGCTCTTTGTCAACCAAATAGCCGTCTCTTTTGATGACACGGCTTCTCCCCCGAATGGTCCCAGAACACCGGCGAGCTCATCAATCTTATCCTGTTTGAGTAGCTGTGCACATAGCTCAAGCAGAGATTCTAGAGCATCAGCTCTTAGATGACTTGGAATTTCCCTGTTGATCTTGGTTTCTTCTCCACCAGTAGCAGTAGGCGTGCTCAAGGAAGAGGTGTCAAGTGGTGTGGGGTTCACAACCAGAGCATCATCAGCCTCAGTATGCGTGGAACAGGTGGCATCATCTTGTTTTGCCTTTACTCCATTACATAGGGTAGTCTTATTACCAGATGATAAATAGTCAGCAGTAGCAACTCCCACGGCGGTGGAGTTTTCTAATTTGTCAGAACTGCATGTGGGATCTCTATCATTTACGTCACCAGTATTGTGGATCCTCAATGATGGAGTACCATTCTCATGAACTGCATCATTTTTATTGTGGACTTCATTTAGTATATGCACATCGCTGCTCTTTTCTGCCTTACTATTTGATTCACAGTCTTCCTCATCTTTCTGGTTGCAAACTATCTCTTGAGCCTGTGCTATTTCCTGAGCCTGCATGGCACTATCATTGACATCAACCTTCTTGTACTCTTGAACATACTTCATAGCTTCTTCTCCTCCTCCATCCAGAGAAGACGATGTGCCCTCAGAGGTGATCTCAGAGGTGATCTCAGAGGTGACTTCCATTGAAGTGTGTTCCTTTACAACCTTAGAATCAGTTCCTCCATCTCCATTCGAAAGAGTCATTTCAGAATCAGCAGAACTATCTTTTGAACCATCCAAAGAGGTCGATACTTCAACTGTGTAGCTGGTTGGATCAACCATCTTGGTTTCAAGATAATCTTCCGTGCTAGCTGTGGATGTTGCTTTGCCAGGAGTTAACACAGCAATTGGTCTCATGTTTCCATTAGCTTCAACGTGCTCAGAGTGGCTTAAGGCTTCTACTCCTATCTCCTTCTCTGTGTGGTCTTTCACTGCCTTTGGCTTCCCGGAAGATAACCTTCTCCCACTTTTATCCTTTGAGTTGTTAATGGGCTTTATGGGAAGAAAGACAGGGGCAGCATTATTGCATCGAAGAAGGTATGGCTGCAAATGTGGATGCCTTAGCAGCTCTGCAGCCTGAAAATTCATGGTCAGGGGCATTAGAGTAGGTCAAGGAAATTTCATTAATTTTACAAAAGTGTAGGTAAGTTGCATTACTGTTGGTCTATGCTCTGGATTCTTTCTCAGCATGCTCTTGATTATTTGCTTCCTGCAAAATGTACCGTAAGTCCCTCTTATAAAAAACAAACTGTCAGATAACTGCTTCGAATGTGGTGGTCTTGGAGAAGCTACTTACAGTGAGGATGAATACCCAATAGGAAGGGGTGAAATGGAAGATCTGTTTATTTTGTTGATGAGTCCAGCCATATCCTATTAAGAAAAGTTCACATTCTAAGGGGTAGTGCCACAGAGATTCTAGTCCAGATATAATGGTAGCAATGGGACATGCATGAAATGTATTTGAAGTTGAGTTGAACTCACAGAGGCTCTAAATGCAGGATGGTGAGCAGCTATTTCAAACATGCAGCAACCTGGAAAAGCACCAAATTTCTCTCCCTTGTCAAACCAAGAATATGTATAACAAAAGAAGTTCAAATAATCCTTTTAATGAGCAATGCTCTATTTAAGTTGCTGGCTTACCAAGAGACCATATGTCAGACTTGTAACCGTAAGGAATATCTGCCAGAAGCTCAGGACACATGTAGTTGGGAGTGCCAACAACCTGTATATTGCCAAGACAAAGATAGGTCAACATGAAGTCAACTCACGAAGTACTTTGAACCAATGATAACTTTAATCAGACATATACAGACACATAATCCATAGAAGCACTGCCCACAGGACCAATCATTGAGAATAAAGATCTAGTAGCTATAACAGTCTCATACCGATGAAGCAAGGTCTTCTGTGCCAAGTAGCTTTGCAAGTCCAAAATCACCTGTACAGTGACTTACACTGCTTTAAGTAAAAATGATTTTTGAAGCAGGGATGATCAATCAATCATAAGATGGAGTTCGGTCTTCATACCTAGCCGGATGTCATTGTCCTTTGTGAGGAATATGTTGGAACACTGAAATCAGAGGGCTTAGGTCAGGTTCACACAAACAACAGCTCTTTCTGGTTTCAAAGTATCAGAAATATGTAACCTTACTTTAAGATCTCTGTGTAGCACACGGTTTGAGTGCAGGTAGTCCACAGCTAGCAACAACTGGGTTAACCATTTGCAGAGTTTCTGCACATAAAAAGATCAGATGCAAGGAGTGAGTACAGGACTATGGGTTATCGTGAGAAGATACCATTTAAGATACAACTAATTACCTCCTCGGAAAAAAATATTCCCCTGGCCTTCTTTATAATCCCAGCCCTGATTGTGGGGAAATAAGAGATCTCCCCTAGATCAGTTACTTGTGCCAAGCATTTAGAAGAAAATGTTGAAAAATTTAATGCTTACCCATTGAGAAATGAATATCAGCTATAGCAGGAGAAATCAATGTTATTTGATTCTTTCAATAAATCGAGAAGAAGCTTTTAGATCATTTACTACTCAATAATGTCTTCCATCACATCTTATTGGTAAATTTTGCAGCGACATGCATCATTACAATTTGCTCATAGTATGTTCCACTCCATCTTTAATGTGATAATGTAACACTACCAGAACTCTACTCATCCAGCATTCTAACTTGTCACTGATGCAAGTTTGACATGCACTTACATGTCCCCTCCTTCACAGTAACCAGTGATGATGCATATACAGTTTCCCTGATTACCAAGCAAAACAGAGTGAGATTCAACATCAGTGTCATGATTTGACCCTAAAAAAGAAACATCTCGTAAAAGCAATCTCACAGTGTGACATGTATAAATGTTATGTTCACCTTATCCACCCATGCATCTTTGTACTCCACAATATAAGGATTGTGCAGTTTGGCAATCAACTCCATCTGCATGTTGACATGGAAGCAAAATTCTCATCAAATAGTATTGGAAACATAAACGGTGAGAAAAATTTCATCGGTGGAGGAGATCAGAAAGCTCAATTTGCTTGAATGTACATAAAGACTCCAATGCCGAATAAAGAATGCAGACAAGACGCTTCAGATACTTAAAACATCTTGCGAAACCAGAATTGCAATAAGGAAGCTCCGTTCCATGTCATCATGTTCAGTTCAAGTCTTTAAAATTCCTTAGAACAGAGACATAGGGTCGATATAAGGGAATGAGTTCCAGGCACGTATGAACTTAGAAAGACAGTACAGCATCCGAACAGAGAAGAAGGAATGAGTTTCATATCAGCACGCTCTACAGGTATCAGAAAAGAAAGCAACCTCCTGGTGTGCCGTGCGTTTGAACTTCTCTGTTTGCTTGGCCAAGCGAATTTTCTTCAGCACGTACCTGTGGAGAGACAAAACGCGAAAAATCACGGACGAAACTCAAAGTTAGGTCCTTTTGCTCGGGTTTGAAGCCATGCTACCACACATTAAACAGCGGGAGCGAGGATTTCTCCGAATTGTCAATATCATCGCCACTGAAAAGACGAGACTGACCGAGAATTGCACATAATCAGCAAACTCGACCTCTTCAAATCACCGCGCTTTTTCCGGATAAATTTGCACTACAAACTCTCGAAACGGTAAACCGAGCAAAAGAGGAGGCGGGGACTTACTTCTTCTTCTCCAATTTATGGAGGACGAGGTAGGCTGATCCGAAGGCTCCCCGCCCAATCTGCTCGATCACCTCGTACTCCTCCATCTTCGCGACGGCGTCGCTGTTCTCCGGCTCCATGGGGAGCGATTCCGGCCCCCGACCCTCGAGGGTTTTCCGAAGCTCCAGCAGCAGATCTGCTACTTCCGGCGAAGCAGCTACTGAAAGCAATCGGTGAGTGTGGAGAGGCGAGAGCTCTCTTATAGCAGAGAGAGAGAGAGAGAGAGTGAAGAGGAGAGCTCAAGAAGAGGAGGAGGGGAAGAAGGGAGAGGAGAGCTTTGCTTGCATTTACAGATTCACGGAAATGGACGGACTCTCTGTCTTTCTCTCTCTTCTTCTTTCTCTCTCTCTCTTCAAGCAATGCAACGCACGGGGAAGGGAAGGGAAGGAGGAATGTTTTGGGAGCACGAAGTTGCGAAGTCGCCATCATTAGCGCCTTACCTGTATTTGTATTCCCCTCGTCAGAATTTCGGTTGAAAGATCTTTCCAGAAAGTTTCTCTCCAGCCTTTCTTTTTTCTTTTTCGGCCTCGGAGTGGATGATGGAATTAACTTAATTACCGGTAACAGTTAGATTATACTTTATTTTGTGAAAAATAAATAACTTCAAATATTTTTTTCTTTCTTATAATCAAACATTTTTCATTGATTAAATATTTCGAAGGATAAATCACTAAAATATACTTCAGTTACCATTCTTCTCATACGAGAAGAAAAAGAGTGGGGTTCGAGTCCCCATTCTCCAAAGGGTCCAACAGTTGAGTCTCCGTCATATTACCCAAAATCACGGCCCTTTTTCCAATCCTTTCGCTGCTAGCTCCTCTCGCTAATCCAACCTGTTAGGATAAGAACAATTTAATTTTATATGTGAGTTTCGATTCTCACACCTTATAAGGAGACAGGGTTAAAGTCAGTGAATAAAAATTAGAGTAGGTGTAAGATAGAACTGATAAAAAAATATTTTAAGGAATACGAATGATTATTTTTTGAAAAACATTTGCTGCATCATTTGTTTTCCGCTAAAGTTGGGGTGAACTTTCTTATTCCCCCTTTGACTTCCCCTTTTCACAATTTGGAAATATAAGCATGCGCGTCCAATTGAAGTTTAGATCCTTCAATGCACGGGGGCCCGATCCAGTACAGCTTTCACGCGCAGTTTCCAGTACTTAGACGGCCGATTTTTAATCCCTAAGTGAGGGATTTCCTAGCACATTTATAAAAAATTATTTATGTGGGCGATTAATAGTCAACAGTACCATTATATTTAAAGTTATAATTAAGGGGGATGTTCTTGTGGTCACCCCCAACCACTGAGACCCACCTACAAAGGTAAAGAAAAACTGTAGTGTTCAAACGGCATCTTCGGCTTGCAATGATGATTTAGATTGTTTTTTGGGGATCGCAAAATTTGGTGAAGAAGGAATCATCATCTTCTTCTTTTTATTTTTTTTTATTTTTTTGCTGTCGTCGGTTGGTGGGTGCTTGTATCGAGTTCTTTGAGTAGGTAGGCTCGATAATTTAGCAGGTGAATGTCCGAAAATTAATATTTTTTTGCTGTCTTTTTTTCAGTGACAATTTGGCCCAACTGATTAGGTAGGGGGTGTGAAAAGAAACTTGAGACGACCTGTGTTGGATAAGATCCTGAGGGCAGTTCCCGAAGTGGTTCATTGCGATTTTTTTGGGTGACGAGTTACTTTAGCGAGTCATTTGCTTAGAAAATGAAAGGGCTTCCTCGGACGGATAAAATGAAGCTGAGAATGAATTAAAAATCTCATATTTCGAGATGTGAAATCTTAATCGCTTTATCGACTTGAATAATCTCTCGTGATGATGGAATCAAGAATTTTATTTCAAAAATGAATTTTTTTGCCGGGACTTGTTTTAAAAGCCGTGCATAGCATCACTCACTTTTGATTTGAGTTTGGCCCATTTTCACAAATCATTGCTCATCATGGCCACACCACACCCTATTTTCTCACGATTGCCGAGAACATTTGAGGCGACATTCCCATTGCATCTTCCTCCTGTCACAATGATTTCGAACCATGTGTCTTTTCATACCAAAGAAAACAAAAGAAGTAATTCGATCTCCTTCGCATTCATTCATGAAAATCGATAAAGAGGAAAGAATTGGAAAATCATGCTAGATAAACAATGAGGAGGAGGAGGATTTATAAATTCAGGAAAGTTGGGGGGGAAAATGCTGTACAAATGATGGGCCAGTGATGCTTGATTACCACATAAAGCGAAAGCAAGTTCCTCTTCTTTAATCAACAAAAGCGATATGAGATGTCCATAGCAGCATGATGAGCATACTAGTGTCGGCGTACGTGCATTTCATATTTTATTACTAGACGGATTTGCACTAGGGGCGAGCTACCGGGCCGGTTCGACCGGGAAACCGGCCTTAACCGGTTCAGTACTCGGTTTTATGCCCTGAACCGGCCGGTTTTATCTGACGCCGGTTGGTATGCGGGTTTATCGTCTCCGCCGTCGGAGAACAGGGGCATCCGGCACCTGGACTCTGTGCATGGCTAATCCCCACATTAACCCATGAACTGCAGATCCAGTGCTTGGAACTGTCCCACCCATATAAGCGGACGAAACAGGAGTGCGTTGAGGAGGAAATGTCATCCAAACGGAGGCGGGAAAACCAACCGCGCACCCACTTGGGCTCCATCAGTTAGGAGCGCAGGAGGGTGCTCGAAGCGAAGATGATTGCTTCGCTGCTGAGTCTTCCCTTAACGCTAGGATGATTTCGTGGGCCATGCCTCATATCAGGAGGCTCTCTTCTTCATCCTCGAGTCGCGTGACCATGATCCAATATAACACCCGGCTGAGGGAGCTGGTCAAAACGGGTTATTTGGGTGATGCTCGCTCGCTGTTTGACAGTATGCCTCATAGAGACGAGATTTCTTGGACCACCCTGATTTCTGGGTACGTCGGCGCCATGGATATCACCGAAGCTTTTGCTTTGTTCTCCGATATGCGGGTTCAGCCAACACTCCACGTAGACCATTTCGTGCTCAGTCTTTTGCTCAAGGCTTGCACGCTTGATATGAACCTGAAACTTGGCGAGTCAGTACATGGATATGCCGTCAAAACGGGAGACGTAAACTCACTATATGTGGGAAGTGCCCTTCTTGACATGTACACCAAAGCTGACAGAATCGATCTGGGTTATAGAATATTTGATGAGATGCCACTGAAGAATGTAATTTCTTGGACTGCCCTGATAAATGGGCTTGTTAGCTGTGGCCACTATAGGGAGGCGGTGTCCTGCTTCGCCAAAATGTGCAAGTCAGAAGTGCAATGTAACGGGCACACATTTGCTATTATTTTGAAGGCATGTGCTGATCTTGGTGCTTTGAGCTGTGGGAGGGAGATACATACACATATAATTAAGAAAAGCTTTGATACGAGCTCATTTGTGGCTAATTCACTTGCCACAATGTACAACAAGTGTTGGAAGTTTGACACTGCTGTGCGGTTACTTGAAAGGATGCCCACACAGGATGTAGTGTCGTGGACGACTATAATCACAACATACATTCAGATGGGTATGGAAGAATCTGCATTTGTAGCATTTTTAAGGATGAAAAGATCTGATGCCAGTCCTGATGAATACACTTATGGAGCAGTTATCTCTGCATGTGCTAGTCTTGCGAGAACTAGATGTGGCGAACAATTACATGCTCAAGTTCTGTGCAAAGGTCTTTTAAATTCCTTGCCAGTGGCAAACTCCATAATCAGCATGTATTCAAAACTCGGCCAGTTACCTTCAGCACTAGCTATTTTTCACGAAATCACCAAGGGAGACATTGTTTCATGGAATACTATAATCACTGGGTATTCCCAAGAAGGTTACAGTGAGGAAGCTTTTGAGCTTCTGTCGTGGATGAGGATTGAAGGACTCAGGCCCACTGAGTCAACTCTTGTGGTTGTTCTTACTGTGTGTGGTAATATGGCTATTCTAAAGCAAGGGATGCAACTTCATGCTTTAGTCCTGTCTTTGGGTTTAGAACAGGCACCTACAATACAAAGTGCTTTGATTAATATGTATGCCAAGTGTGGGAGTATAAAAGAAGCATCTAAAATATTTGATGCAGCAACAAATTATGATATTGTGGTGTGGACAACAATGATTAATGGATATGCAGAACATGGTTACAGCCATGAAGCAATTGATTTGTTTGAGAAGCTGGCTAGTGTTGGGTTGAGACCAGATCCTGTGACATATATTGGTGTTCTTACTGCATGTAGTCATGCAGGATTAATCGATCTCGGTTTTAACTATTTTGATTTAATGAGCAGGGAACACCGAATTAGTCCCTCAAGAGAACACTATGGCTGCATGATTGATCTTCTCTGCCGAGCTGGAAGGTTGGACGAGGCAGAACACATGATCAAAAGAATGCCATATGAATGCAATGATGTTGTCTGGTCAACTTTGTTGAGAGCATATAAAATCAATGGTGATGTGGACCGTGGAAGGCAAATTGCCCAGCTTATTCTTGAGTTAGACCCAAATTGTGCAGGAACTCACATTGCCCTGGCTAATGTCTATTCTGCCAATGAGCAGTGGACCAACGCAGCACAAATAAGGAAAATGATGAAGTCAAAAGGAGTAACCAAAGAGCCTGGATGGTCTTGGATTATGGTTAAGGACTGTGTGTCTACTTTTGTGGCAGGTGACCAGTCCCATTTACATAGTGAGGAACTATATGAAGTTCTGAATTTTCTTTGCTCAGGAGAAACCTGTGTTCAGGATGTGGTTTCCCTCATGTATGATGCTGAGGACTGAAAAGGGGCATCTTACATGGTCTGTTTGGATGTTGTCTTCATTATTCTGGTTAATTAGCAGAGTCGGCGGCAGAAAAGAATTGATGGAAAAAGTTGAGGTTGCCTAACAATGCTCTCAAGCAACAGGTATGAGAAGGGTGCATTCTTAATGATTGCCTTGTTCCTACAGCTTGATTTTCAATGACTGATGCTGCTTGAGTTATATACATACATATACAGATACATATACATATACATATACATATACATATACATATACATATACATATACATATACATATATATGTTAGTACCAGAACCGTCTTCAAAAAGGTCTACAGGGTAAGCTACATAACGTATATAGTAAATTTCTTCTCCAACAACAGGCTCAAAGTGGTAGTGTCTTCCTTTAAAATGATCAACGCCAATAAGACCATCGGTCTACACAGTTGTCCATATACCAGTAAAAGAGTTCCAATCAAATTAGATATGAGAAGAAGGTGCATTGCGCATGGTTGTCCTGGTCTTGGAAACTGCATGATGGACAAGAAATAATGTTTCTTGGACCACATGGTTCCAATTAAAGTCACAGCTCAACTAATCTCTTTACTCTAGCTAGGCTGTTTACTCGTGTCCCTATATTGGCTCAATGAACATGATCTCAAACTTGGCATACATTTTCTTTCTGCTTCTGGCAGTAGACATAAAAAGACAGATCTCACCTTCATCCCATGAAGAAAAGATAGCTCAATTAAATTCTTCAATTATTATGAAGCTAAAGTCTATATGCTCCTTTTAAATACCACCACACTTCTGCCTTCTCTGCTTTAAAATTTGTCAGGATTTAGTATTTGCAGGTCTTCAGGAGGAGTTTTGAAAATGAAGCATTTTGCATTGCCTTTTCTCTTAGCCATTTTCATACACCAAGCTTGTTTACATGTCCAGCCATAAGAATTAGAGGAATATATATGATGCTGAGTGGAAGCCTTGATTATGCCTATGGCTTCAATGCTTATTGTTTGATGACAGCTTTTGTTGATGCATACAAGGATTCAGCTGCATTCCAAGAGCTTTAAGCCATGGCCTTACCATTGCAAGAACCTGCGGTTTCACTGATGATGGTTACCGACCTCTAATAGGAGGAGGATAAAGGATCATGTGAGTCCCCTAACTTATCTACGTTCTTCTGATGACTCCAGCCATTTCACATTAAATCTAACCTGAAAATACTTTCCCTCATTTTGCATTCCTTGATGGAATTAATTTTGTGTTGTCTGGTTGTCTGAGAAGGCAAGAAATGAACATTTGTGTTTCATCATCAGGAGATATCTTACTGCAGGAGTTGGAAGTTATAGGAATCTTTATAGCGAGTTAGGATGCCAGACTCCAAAAGGCCCCATCCTTTCCACTAATAACTGAGGCTTTTTTATAAGTGCTACCACAGCAAATATATTTCCTAACTTCCAAGTGCCATACGGACATGCTGCCGAGGCAGAACAAGCTAAGCTCACAGCTTGTCCTGGTAGCGGCATTGTCACGAGAAGCTCTAGCAAGACTGGGAAGGAGGACACAGTTGCTGGTGCAAGGGCTGGGCAAGGGGTGCGCTGTAGATTGAAGTCTCCTTAATCGGGAGTTCACCAAAATGTTTTGGACCTAATGGGTGCACTGCATGATGAAAACAGGTGGATTTGATTGAGTTCGCCTGTAAGTGCAGCAACATTTTTTTTTCTATAATTCAGGACCATGGGTGAGAAGACCCAGCTACCTAGAGACCATGCAATAATGATAAATCTTATGAACCGATTAAATCTAGACCTTTGGCCTGTGCAAGTGGTCCTAATTCAGAGCAGTTTGAACTAAATAGATGTGATTCGACGGATGACCTCTGGTTCCTCTTCAAGATGGTGCATCACTATTCTGATATGCATGACTGCCCTTCTGATTATCAGACTGCTGGCCAGGCTGCTTCTGCTCAAGGAAACCCCATCCATCATCAAGGCAATAAGAAGAATGCGGGAGCTGCGTTGAAGGGTCTTGGACTCTAGTCTGATGCTAGTTTGACTTCCCGTGAGCACGGCATGCCAGTTAGCTCATGTCTTGAAGCTTTAGTATTGAGGACATTTTCTCATGTAAACAGGATATTGCAACAGAGCTCATGATAATGCAATTTATTTGTTGCTGGGTACAGAATTTGTCTCTAACAGCATGCCACTCGGAATCTCAAATGGATGATGTCATTCTAGTTGTAAGAACTTGTGATTTGAAGTATTACTAATTAAGATTTGGCAAATCTTAAGCATGCAGATCGTCTCTCATGCATTCTAGCATGTGAACTGGCCTAGGCTCTGCAAACAAAATCTGCACAAAATGGATGTCCAATTCCCAACTTGCTGATAGTCCTCGTACTGGACGCGCAGTTAAATTCTAGTTTTCGGTTCAACCGTTTCCAGCTAAGTCAAGTAGGATACATTGCTCCTGGCCCCAAGATGCAGCCACGGCATTGTATTCAAATCTTGATCGGGTCTTATCTGATTAGACAAAGACATTGCTCCGAAGTTGCAATCGAGAACGCGGGCTGGATCACATAAGCTTCAACCTCATTTGTCTCGGAATTAAGAGTTTGGTGCAACTTATAATTGCTTGATGCCAACTTGATTTGTGGGAAGCATTAACTTCGTTTTGTCGAGCTAACAAAGAGATTAACGCTTTGGCTCGATTAATACATTTATGCAAAACAAGTCAGTCTCATGATTCTCTAGACCCAATTTTAAAATGGATACGCAGCATACCTAAAATCTGGCTTCATTGTTTTATGACAAAGAGTTAAAAGTATGTTGAGCAAGTCTTGTGCTCACCAGATCATATATACATCCCCCCAACTATTCAAGGATACCATGAATATGGAAAATGCAAGACCTCAATCGCCGCATCAACTCAACTAATCTCAAGGATAATCAACGATACCTTGAGTTCATGTTCAGATAATATTTACTACAATATGCCATCACCTCATGCTATAGACCGATATTAAACAGGTGGCATTAATTATATCAAGAAAGCAGAATGAGTTAAACCACATCCATAATCCACAACTTGAGCTTCTCTAGTTTCTCTTCTTCATTTAGAAGTTGCTAAGCATGCATTGGTAGGGGAGCATTCCACCTTTCCTTGATACTCAACCAAATCCTCTTTTTTAACAATCGAATGAACCCCTGCAGAAACATATCCTTTTATCTTATTTCCCCACTCCATGGTAGTAAAACCATCAATCATCCAGTAGAAAAGTAGTCTAATTTCATTAGGGAAAGTAAAGTTCCTGTAACTTAAGCACGCACAAAACTATAGTCTGGACAAATCTAGTTTTTGCACTGCCAGAAAAATAAGGAAACAAAACAAGAGTGAATTGAGCATCTGTCATCCCAAAATATCATCCAAACAAAGGGGAAATCAAACACACCAATTTTGGCTACATAAATTAGGAGCATAAGAGAGTGCTCAAAGCAACCAAAGCTATACACAGTTAATCCAATCAAAAGCTACATCACATGTTACTGTTATTTCTGCCTGGACTTTTTGGCAGACTTTCGGCTCTCAAGTTTCTTTCTTGCAGCCTCAAACTCTTCTTCACTGGGTTCTGATCCCTGCATTCCACCACCATATTTATTCACCAGAGATGAAAACATGGAATCAAAATGCTCCTTTCGCTCACTTCGGCGCTGAGATATAATTGTGAGAAAATCATCCGACTTCTTCTTCGCTCTATAAAAATGGGAAACAAAGGTTAGCATTCCAATTCGAAAGAAGAATATACTACTAACGGTACAGTCAGGAAATCAAAACAAAAATTATTTAGAATAGAAAGCCCAGTGCAGCTGTGTACTCACTTCCCCCTCTTTCTAAGAGGATCTGTAGGTGGCTCAGTTTTGTAAATTTGCTTTGCCCACTTCTCATATGCCTTGGTTGTCTTCAACGTTCCTGTAGGACACAGAGAAACAGAGCATGCAGTAAGCACTATAACAGGACAGTGTACACTACACTATCAAGCACACATAAGATCTAAGCTACAAAACACCAGTATCCTCAGACCAGCAGTATTTAGAACCATAAAAAGACAGAAAATTAGGATGCTCTCCATAAAAGTAAATGAGTACCCAGTGCTAAATATTATCATTGAAAGCATTTTTTTTTTTAACATATTGACCTCACTATTACTAAACTCTATAAAACACAACGAAGCCAGCCCTGCTTGAAGTCTCAAATTCTAACTGAGGTTTTAAGAGTAAATCCAACAGTCAAGAAGAGATCAGATTGTCAAAACACCAACCTGCTGCTATTGCATCATCAATGATATCCTTAAAGCGATGGGAATCAAGCTTAGGATCTGAGCAGAGCATCGAACAGAAAAGCCTGTAAAGGAAAATGTACAAAAGATGTCCAATACTTTTATGTCAGATAGGCATCTATAAGAAAGGGAAAAAAGGGGAAAAAGGACATATCAACCCCACCTGTTCATGTTACCCTTGAATTTCTCGTATAGATCAATGAGATCATTCTTTTCAGAATCAGAACCTCTATAGTTTGCCTCAAACTCTTCGATGTCTGCTTCAGTAACCACCTGGATGAAGCCATGTCAGATAACTTCAAACCAAGAGATATTAATGCAAGAGAAAATCATTCACATCAGAAAGATGTCATTCCAGGTAGAACATGAGCAACCTTGTATACAGCTCTAAAATACTCGTGCAGATTCTGAGCAACTTCCCCTGCAAGGTCCTAATTAGCAGGAAGACAAATGTGAGAAAAAACACTTGCAATAATGGAAGAAAACTCTAATTGCCCAATAATATAAACCATTAAACTTGGGCTTGAAGTATATCATAATTTGATCATTATTCATCACATTTTAGCTAGGCCATCTCAAAGCACAGAGTCCATGGACTATGCTATCTTAAATATATTCAACTAAGTAAGATAATTTTTCTTTTTCTTGCAACGGCTATTTATATATTGGATAGAGATCGAGAATTAATTCTCTCCTGGTTTTTGCGATTATGGGTCTACAGAGATTCAGGCAGAACTCACAGCATCATCGACACAGCCAGTCTGATCATATAATGCCCGTTTCTCTTCGTCACCTAGAATCGAGATCACCTTTTGTAATTGCTGAAATTTTTCTTTGGCTTCCTGATGAAACAAGAACAAGACAAATCACAACAAAGTGGAGTTAGAGATGGCCCCATGCAAACTATTTCAATTGCCAAGACATAAGGGGATCAGAATTAACTTAACCTCATCACCGGGATTCTTATCAGGATGGAGTCGCAGGGCCAACTTATAGTATGCCTTCTTTATTTCCTGCTGAGTTGCTGTCCTTTCCACACCAAGAATCTGCAATGCATAACACCCTCAGTGAATAACCTCCCATTCACCCGTAAGCAAATGCATTCCTAAATAGGATGTAAGAATAAAGGTCAAGAAAACCTAGTAAAAAGAACGCTCTTACTCCTGATATATGAACATAGCCTTTTTTTTCTGATTCTTATTCAGCCGACATAATCCTAGAAAGAGGAAGCTTACTTGCCAGAAGTATCAAACTAAGGCTAATGAGTGCTTACAGATCATAAACTTCCTAAGGAAAAATGAAGAAAAGGAACTGATCCTGACGGTTGCCTCGTGGATGGAGTAATCAGCTTCCGTGGGAACACAGCATCAGAAATGACAGCATGTCAATCAAGAGAAGTTCCAGAAGACCATCTAAGAACATGAAAACGAAAACCAGGAATATGAACCGGCAAAGCAACTCTCTATTTCAGGATCAGTTCCTTTCCTAAGCTCTAACGATAGAGGTATCTCTAGATCTCCAACATCGAAATTCTCGAATGAAGTTTTCAGCATCCTCTCAGCAACTCAAATGGAAAAATAAATACCGCATCTTCTCTTGAACTGCACAGTTGAGTCATTCAGTTTTAAGTAATTACTCGTTACGCACATGTCCACTCCCAGCAAAAGAATCCCTCCGCTTACACCGTGTGAGAAGTTAATAGCGCTGAAACTCAAACCTAATAAGCAAAGTCCTAGGTCAAAATCTCATATGAATTTTACAGTTTCAAAGAGGGTAGCACATGACTACTAGAGATTGCACCAGCCCCTCAATCGTCCATCCCCGCCGTGCAAGAGTAATGAACTCGAGAACAGAAGAAATTCGAGCACCGAAATTGGACTCGACCATGGAGAACGCCAGTCCAATCAAAGCGTCGCAGTACCAAACGACATATCCCCATCGATCCATCGATCCATCCAAAGCCATGACCTAGGGAAAACCCATCGCTGCGGACACGGGTCGAAGTAAAAGACGAGGGGACGAGAGTTTCCCAGAGCTCACCTCGTACAAGCTCGTCTCGGCCGCGGAAGACTCCGCGCGATCCCCGTCGCTCGCCTCCTCTTCGTCGTCGCGAGGAACTCTAGAGCCCTTCTTCTTCTTCCCCATGCCTGCGTGTCCTGGGAAGCCAAACCGGAGCTCGAGTTAGGGCGAGATCGCCTGCTTGCTTGCTTGCCGTGAAAGAAAGAAAGGAACTCGGAAGAGGGATTTGAAAGGGGGAGAACGAGGCCGAAGCCCTCCGATTTTTTCGGATTTAATATTTCAGCGCCGGAGTTGTTCCCGCCATTTCACGGGTTTTCCTTCGCCCGCCCCAACTCTTTTCCCGCCGGAATGGCGAATGGGTTTCGGAATTGACGATGATCGTTTTCATCTTCTTCCCTAAAGATTTGAGCCACACATTTGCACTTAGCAGGCTCGTTAAGCGGACGGATCAGGGTTTGGACCAGATCAAAAATGATTCATGCCAAACTGACCCATTTAGATGTATTATAAGCCTAGCAACTTTTATCTAACTAAATTCATATCCAATGTGTATTATATTACTAAAACACTTTTGTATTTAACTCAATTTTAAAAAATTCATAGATGAAAATGCGACGAGCAAGCACGAAATCAAGTAAGGGCGGAAGAGAGTTGTAGTAGTTGAGTATGGATAAATTGTGAATCTATTTAATTCATTTATAACCTATTTATTAAATATAACTCATCTATCAAATATGAGCTAAAATAAAAAAAAGTTCATAACCTATTTTAATGGTTTTAACATTTAGTTAATTACCACATAAGCATAATCATTAATAAAAATTAATCACGTGCTTGAAAAATTCCAAACAAAAACTAAGTTTTACGAAGACGCCCACTTTTACCATGTTATGTTCTATGTTACATCCGATTCATGCACTGCACGGCTCAAAAAAATGAGTTCATGTGAGAAGAAATATACATTTAGTTTTTTTTTATATTGATTTAGATGACATATTACTATATTGCTCTATATCTTCCCCATTTTGGGCGAGCATTATTCGAGAAAAGGAGACTATATTTTGAGAAGCTTAAAAATAATAATTAATCGATGTTTTGATTTCCACTTAACATGTTGATGAAAATGAGATCATATCCTATGATCAAGATTTGCAAATAAAATATTTTGGCCTGGTCAAGAGATGCCATCTTATCTTAAAATTGGGTTTTTTTAAAAAAAATAATAAACAGCGAAAGCTAAAAATGATCAGTCCGCTGAAAGAAATTAATTTGTTTTTGCGATTCTGAAAAATGAAAAGAATCGATAGTTGGGAAAAAAATAATAATAACTGACGATTTGCATAGGTCGTTCAGTTTTCACAATCCCGCCGAGTGCGTTTGAAAGAGAGATAGAGAGAGAGAGAGAGAGAGAGAGAGAGAGGAGAGAAGCCATCGCTCGATAGTCGATCGTCGCTCGATCATCTTCTTTGCTTCACTGCGGATCCTTCTCGCTCACTGTATAATTCTAGTGTGTCTTCGCGCTCTTGTTTGTACTGAAATTGCCTTTTCTTTAAATCCCGAACTCGACATCGAATGGAGTTTTCATTTTGGTTGCAGGTGATCTGGTTGGATTTGTCGCTCAAGATTGGCCGAAACGAAGACGAAATTGGTCTCTCTCTCTCTCTCTCTCTCTCTCTCTCTCTCTCTCTCTCTGGGTATCCATATTTTTCCCCTGCAGACTGGACTTACCTGTGTTGTTAACAATCTTGTGTGCGCTGGACTGGGTTGATGGTGATTAGCATGATTTCTTGCTTCTTGGGATGTAAGTATACGGTGTGAAAGGCGATGCCATGTGAAGTGGTTGCAATTGCAATCCCAAAATGTTTGGCTACGGATTCTTTGGCGTGAATTATGTTTTACCGTGTTCTGCAGGGTTGTAGGAAGGAAGAGACTGCGTCTCGGTACATGTATTGAAGTTTAGGGGAGAATATGAATCGAAAGTTGTCGTGTTTTCAATCCTGGGGTGTTTTCTTTGCCTTCATCTCGAGTGAAGGGCCATTTGTGTAACAGTCCATATCCATGCCGATGACCGACATACAGTTCTTGTTGTTTTCGTTGTCATATCTGTTTCTTCCCTGGTAGTTTTGAACCCAGGACTCAAAAAAATGAAAGTTTTGATCAGGTAATTTGCAAAGATACGTCTGCTTGGGACAATTAGGATGAAATAATATGCTCAGAATCAAGACCAATCCAGTTCCCACTAGGCAAAGATATTTCTAGAGATGGCATTGATGTTTTTTAAAGCGGAAGTGCGTCTCGGTGAATGATGCTAATCGAGAACCTAATCTTTCTTGGTTTAGAAGACGCAAACTGAAAAGGCAAATAGCCTAATGAAACCATTAGGAGAGTTTGCCTATGCTGTGGCAAGGCATGTTCAAAAAGAAATGTGGCTTCAATGAAATATTTGTATGCTTTGTGTTGATTTATTTCTTGGGAACCATGGTTTTTTGTTCATCGGCTTGCATTCTCTACACAGTTTATTACATCTAGGGGATGGCAATGCATGGATTGATGCTTGCTTGCAAACAAATGCTATCATCATCTCAAAGCTGTTGTGCTATTAGAAGCTCATTGTTGGCTTCTACTCGTCTCTCTCCCCAGCCTGTGTGAAAGGAAGGGGGGCTTTGTTGATGATTACATAAACAACAGTTTACTGTCTCTATGGAGCCCTTGGCATGATAGTATAAAAGGAAACTGTCATATATCTAGTCAAGCCAATCGATAATTTAATTAATATTCTGAGTGTATTGTGCTGGTTTCGGAAAGCAGAAGCACATGTTCATTCTGTCTCTTCCTTGTATTTGTTTTTGGGTCTGAGAGAGGGATGAAGGATTTGGTCTGTCCTTTAACTTATTAGGGTTCTTCTGAATACAATGCCCAGGAGCTTTCCCTCGTTTTACATTCCTTATAAGAATTCATTTTGGATTATTCGGTTTAATGAGATGGAATGAAGTGAAAATTCATGTTTCATCATCAAATGATTTCCCCCCATTGCAGGAGTTGGAAGTTATGGAGTTCTACAACGGGATGGGATGGCGGAGTACAAAAGGCAAGGAGCAGGCGATTGCTGGTGCGAAGGATGTGCACAGTGGTGCAGTGGATGTTGAAGCCTCATCAGTCACAAGTCCACCAGAACCGACTTCAACTGGGAACTCAGCTGCATTGTTGTTCAGAAATCTCAGTATGAATGTGAAGGAAAGGCCTAATAGGTGCACTACATGCCGCAAACGCGTGGGTCTGACTGGGTTCAACTGCAGGTGCGGCAACCTTTTCTGCGCGGCGCATCGCCACGCTGATGAGCATGACTGCCCCATCGATTACCAGACCGCTAACCGGGCAGCTCTCGCTAAAAGAAACCCTATTGTCAAGGCAGAAAAACTCGGTAAGATATAGAATTCAGGTGACGGATTGAAGGGTCCGCCTCTAGTCTGATACTGGTTTTACTTTCTTTGCATATCGTCACGCTAGTTGTTAGCTCATGCCTTGAAGCATGATTTTGAGGAGAATTTTACATGTAAAAAGCACATTGCAGCATCATTTCTAGACATTGTGACTTGTTTGTTTTTTCGGGGACGGTATCTGTTGCAAAAACAAACCATCGAATATAAATCGCTCAACAGATTTACATAAGATTGGATGACGTGATTTATTTCATCAAAAGTGCAATACAATATTTTACTACAAATCAAGTGATACAACTAAAAATTACAACATGCTCAAGTTACTTGCATCCAAATCCTACCCAACACTCTACAAGCTCTTCAACTATTCACAAGAGCTTCACCCAATTTTGTGGTCATTTTATAATTTATTGTTTCCTATGCATAATGTAATAGCATTACATAGTTCATCCTACTTACCTAAGAAAAATTCAAATGGTGGAAAACTACTTCCTCTCATTTCCATGCTCACATTTAAATATGGAAAAATTGATCAATTTCCTTGAAAAGGGATCTCAAACGAAATCATTTCTTTCAACATAAAATTATATATGAAACAAACGTACTTTCCTAATTTGAATTGTTTCCGGTTACGTCATATTCTTAGATTGGTTTTATCTAATTGGACTCAGTGTGTGCAAATGGAGAAGTCACCTTTATAATCGCATTGGGATTTCAAGCTTATTTCGTGCCCACTCCGTTGCCCCTTGATTTGCAAGAATATAAAATAAATCTTAAACTCCGGTTGTTTATCGAAAAATGAACGAAATGAAGAATAATTTCTTAAAAATAATCGATTATATTACTTACTAAAATAAATAGATGAAAAATATTTTCATTGTTTATGAAAATATCTAGATATTCTTTACCAAAAAAAATATCTAGATATAAATTGTCATAACATATTATATTGGTTAGCTACTTCGAGCTATACAAGCAATCATGTGTATTAATATATATTTTTAAATGATTTGTTTAATTTTTTTTAAAAGACAGAGTTCACATCTAATGTGACCAAAGTAGGCGAGTGGAGATAATATATATATAAGACAGGGCCCCTTGGTTTGACCATTTACTGTTCCTCTTTTGGTGGCATGGAAAAGCTGCAACCTTGCTGACCCGATGCGATGCTTATATAATACAGTAATGGAATATTGTGGTTCTTTTGACCGTATTAATGGATGACGGTCCATGACAAAAGCTATCCCTTGGGCTCTCATTAGCTGCCAATTTCATAAATTTAAAGGTACGCCAAAGCATGTCGCCCTTTTCAAGATACTAGTGAGAGAGAGAGAGAGATTTTTGGGCTTATTATTAAATGGTTGACAGGCTTAGGTGGCTTAGTATATGTGCTTAATTGCTTGGAAATGCGTGGGTAAAGTTAGGAAATCATCTTTTGAACCAAAAGCCTCTCTATCTACTCATAGATTCCATTCTTGGCATCCGAGTTCGAGCATTGCCTAATTCAATCTTTGCCTTCCCTTTTAGTGATGTAGTTTATTTGATGAGAACCCCCTCTCGAGTATTCATTCCTTATATGCTATAGTCAAAAGAGCCGATAAGATCATTTGAAAACACGACATGAATCTCTTGATTGTCAACCACTCCATTGCAGATCCTTAATTTCTTCTTTTGGTTGAGTAACCCGTTGAATACTAATGATTTCTACCTGTCACGATAATGAAAAGAAGCGTAACAATTTAGATCATTCCATATAGTTCAAGCTCCCAATAGGAAGACTTCGAATAATCACACAAAATGACAATTTTTTGAAAGTGGGTGTCAATTTATAAAGTGCTCGATGGAGTCTCTTCCAATCGATAGAAGACTTAAAAAAATGATCACAAGCTCCCCCAAGTAAAGAACCAATATCCTTGTCGATATTGGACTGTATCACCTAACGATAGCCATTATTTAATATGTAATCCGATCCATTTTTTACCCCAATCGCCATCCTATAAGCTTGTTATGAGTAGAAATTTATCCGATCCACCTTATCCCAATGTTTAACCCTACTCTCATCAGATTGGGAATAGGCCTAATTTATAAATGAACCACACATATGTTAGAGACGTCCTACTCCGATCATCTGTAATGCCCTGATCTGTTCCCTGTGGGTCGAGACAAAAAAGAAAATTACAGACAAGAGCATGGGAAGCAAAAGACATCGGACGAGCCGTAGGGTGCGTCCCCACCCTCCACCGTAAAAGCAAAAATAGGCGGGGGGCAATCGATGAGAGTGTGTGCATGCAATAATGAATTTCTCTCATGGCTTTCTTCAATGCAATAAGTGCTGCAAATGTACATCTTTCGATGATACAGTGAAACCCTATCGATTCTTCACCCCCCACCACTCAGCACCAACCCATGTCTGGTTCGTTCCAGCAGAGACAAAAAGTGGGCTCGCTCTATAATCACGCATCTCCCTTTTGGGACTTGGGGAATTCCACCCCCCCCAAAACAACTTTGCACAAATACCCATGACTTATTCCCAATGTCACATGAATACCATTTTTATAGAGATCACTAACTTAAAAACCAATTATAAATAAATAAATAAAAGGAATTCGTATGCATGCTCTGAAAGAGACAGCGCGTCGAAAATAAAGAATTCCCGTCGTGTTTCACAAAATCATTGTTATTATACAAAGGGCAAATAGCATTAAAAACCTAAATTAGGTCAATTGTGGTAGAAATATTCTAAATTATTTTTTGTATTACTAAAAATTCTAAATTTGCCAATTACAACTATATCCCCAACTTTTTTTTTATGTCGAAAAAAACTTGAGTTTCATCTATTTCAGTTTTATATATGATATATTTGTCGCATCGATAAAAATTTAAAGTTTTTTATGATAAAAAAATTGAATATTTATGCCATAAAGAGCAAATGTAAAGTTTATAGTGAAGGTGAGTATAATTCCAAGTTCTTTTATGATGGTAATCTTGATAATGAGATATCCTAGGGTTCCGTTCCACTCCTCTTTTCACCCCTCGGATTCTCTCTGTTGCTGCAGCTATCTGAAAAGAAGTTGACTCACGAGCGAGAACTTGCATTCGCAAGATACATCCAAAACTAAAGTGGAATGACTTTACGAACGAGGCAGTCAGTATAGGGAGCAGGGCTTTTGGGAGCCTACCTATACATAGTCAATGCGTTGACTACACATGTTTCGACCCATCGGTTCGACGATTTCGAGAAACGGACCCAGAGACGCGAAACGTCGTTTCCTTCGTCTAACGTGAGACCGAGAGAGACAGAGAGACAGAGAGAGAGAGAAATGTCAAAGAGAATTTGCCTTGACTCCACTCATCAAGAATCGCAATCGCATGCTGCTTTAGGATGCCCATGACAATCTACAAGCATTCGTTAATTAATTCATGAAATTTTCTTAAATCGCGTTAGGAAGTTTCGTGTTCAATTTCGCCATAGGAGGGCGAGAGTCTTCAGAAAGAAAAGTCCTTGCCTTTCATGTCCGTGCGGGTGGTTAACGTACCCACCTACCTAATATTTGAAATACCCCGTAGTAATCGACGGTCGACGTTTGCCGAGTTCCGCAAGATCAACGGCCGCAATTCGCCGGATCTACTCGACCCGAGTCCAGACAAGAAATTTTTTCCGTCCTCTTTTCAGGTCCGGCCGACTCAATTATTGCAGTCCCTGTTTACCCCATCTTTCACGCCAGTTTCCCTTACACGATTTCAGCACGAAAACTGGCCCCTCGTGATAAATGCCCGTGGCTTTTTTCAACGGTGCCTTCGAACACTAATAAATGGGAAATCGATTCTTTAAATAAAAAGAAATCGATTCTTTAAATAAAAATCCGATGAAAAATTTCCACCTGGGAAGCCAGATAAATTCTTGTGTCAGCCGCATAAAAAAATTTAAAATTTTTTAGGTATATACCCTGGTTTAACGGGACCATCCGATGAGAGTTAAAAGATTTCCCTCTTACCTTTCAAGGTATTTCCACCTGTTGGGAAGATAAATAGATATGCTTTTGACAGATTGCAAGGATCCTCTTGTGTCAGCCGCATGAGATATGAAAAATCAAATCATAAAAGAAATGTTTTTAGGTATATACTTCTTTTTGCTGGTTTATCGAGCACTCTCCTAAATAATCTATGGTCTGGTTCTTTTTTCATAAAATAAATAATTTGAAAATTATTTTTTAAAAAATTAGTTGTTTATATCACTTAAAATTACGTGAGTAGAAAAATTCACCCAAAAATTCCTCAAAATTTAGCAAATAAACAGATAATATTTTTAATCTATGGTTCATAAAAAAATATTTAAATATTTTTTAAAATTATTGTTTATATCACTAATAAAAAAAATATTTTTATCGTTCATAAAAATAATTATTTTAAATGAAAATATGATTATTTTTTAAATGATATGATTTTTTTAGATTTTGTGAGACAATGAAAGGGTAATTGGAGAAATAAATAGGGCTTGAAAATATTCGAATTTAAGATTCAAAATTTTAATATGATATGAGATTTTATTATTCAAATTTTTTTATTTTTAGATAAATATGTGATTTATCACATTTAATACGAAAAGTACAAGCTCAGCTAATAGGCTAGTGCTTGGGAAAGAGCTGACTTTGGCACGTGCGAGGTGCGACTCTTCCGTCCCCGCTCCTTCCCTTTTTGTCCTCTCTCGCCCTCCTCACTGCGCTCACGGGATGCCTTGAGATTCCTCTCCCCATATATATATAAAATATATCCATTCTATTTCTTTATATTTTTATTTCGTATTTACTTATGTCTTTTTTTTTATCGGTTTCGATAAAGAATTTATTCCCTTTCTGAAGCGCCTGGCTTCTCTTACCACCTGCTAATCTCTGCAAAATTTTTGCCCTTTGGCTCCGGCTTGTTGCTTTCACAGCACATGAATCCCCTCGCCTCTCGTTTTTTAACTTATATGGCCGCAGCCTGCACCCTAAGTCATGGGATGGAATCTACAGCTTTGTAAAATCACGAGGCCAGAAACCAAAAAAGAGTTGAGGAGTTGAGGTCAAACTTATATGGTAAAAAAAATTCTAAATTGATATATTCTTTATAAATTTATCTAAACTAACTTTTAACCATCAAAAATATAAAATTCTTATATTCGTGATAAATTTACCTTCATTTAACATTCGTTAAATTGAATAAATATCAAGGAATTTGATGTCAATAACATGATTATGAACTTGATGAGCCATCTTATATTGCAAGGTAACGGTAATAGAATTTGAAGTTTGAGGAATTCATGGTACATTCGTGATAACACGGATGATAAAATTTCAAATTGATACACTCATCAATTGCGACGTGCTACCCAACTCCACAATTTGTCAGGGGTATAACAGTTTGGCATTTTTCTTGAAATTAACCCAAAAAAGGAAATGAAGAGAATGTGGAAATTTTCCAAAATAATTTTAGTATAAGATTGACCGTCATCTCATCAATCGCTGATTTTGAAATTGAGGGTCAATTATCTTTCTTTTTTTTTTTTTGTGGAATCCCCACAGGTAATTGTCTCGGAGGGCTTCGACTGCATAGCTAGTACGAGCTCGAATTTCCTACCAAGCCATGGCCCGACCTCTCGCCCGAGCACGGCAGCGGTGGCCTAATCTCCCGCTCCTAGTAAGCAAGAAGGGTTCCCAAAACCTGATGAAGCTGGCATTGACTATCCATGCTTTGGATTCGTTTCTTGTCCTGAGCGGGATTTGACCTCATAAAAGCGGCCATACATTGGAGGAACAATGCATGATTTGGGGGCATGCTAGCGCTAAGACAAAACCAAAAGTAGGGGGACTCTCCCGAGGCATGATGAGTGGTGGGGGAGGACAATGATTTTTGAATGTGAGGAAAAAAGAAAAAAAAGGGGGGGAAGAGGAGGAGGAGGAAAGGAAACGCGACCGCATTTCTCCTCTTTTTTTACAACCACTCCCCATCGGAGACGGCTGGCACTATCAATGATGGTGTCGATCCAAAGCCTGTCGTAGGCTATCTAGTACAACAGCTAATTGCTTTGGACGGTGGTGGATCGAGCCCTTCTCTCTCCAGGCGAGGCCACAACAACTGGACAATGTTCAAACGAGAGCCAGGGCAGATGTACCCAGATGTGGTGTCTGATTTGATGTCGAGTTCATTAGTCCAATCCCTAATTGCTGGAACGAAAAAGAAAATCGACGACGAAGGGTTAAATGAGATACGTCGAAACGATTCTCCCTACTTTTCATAGAAATTCGATGATGCTTAAATAGATCTGGCACTTCATTTCATACTGTGTTCATGAGAATAGGAGAAGAATAGAGATGTGAGTAAATCTAGCTATGGATAATCATACAACAAAAACGAACAGCATAAATTAATGTAGTGTATATTTGTTAAATTGAATCCAAACTGACCACTAATGATGGTGAGTTTCCATGAGAATTTAATCAAGATTCAAATTTAACTTGATGAATAAATATGGCGGGCTAATTCAAAAAAAAATATTAACTTTAGGTTAAGTGACAAATTTGGTCCAAACCTTTTTTTTGTCTCGTAAAAAAGTACTAATTTTAAGTCAATTGACAAATCTAGCCTCAAATTTTTTTATTTCACAAAAAGCTCAAACTTCAAGTCAGGTCGAATGACAATTTTGACCACAACTTTTTTTTGTTATTTAGTAAAGAAGTACAGACTTTCACTCTTATCCCAAATCCAATTCATACTATTAACTCTCTATTTGAAGTCAACTTTGTTTAGGAAAAAGGTTCTAATCACGAACTTAATGGATCTTGTCCATGGTCTTTCTCGATGGGCAATGGTTTATAGCATCTTATTATGACAAAACAACGAAATTTGGCCAAAGAAATTCAATCTAGGAAGTATAGCATAAAATTAATAGCTTTACCGCTATTATTAAAGCCATGGCTCAAATAAGAAAATAATAAATAATACTTTAAATCTGCACAAGTGCATAAATAATAGAAGATAATCAATGAATTTAAATTAGAGAGTCATATTTGAGATTTAAGTAAAAATTGATAAATTTTTTCAAAAAAAAAAAATATGAAATCATAATTATAACTCGACTTAGAGTTAATGTTTTTTTATAAGAAAAAATCTAGACTAAATTTATCACTCGACTTGGAGTTAGGCCTGAATACGGCTATTAAGTCCACGGGAATACTTACATGTGACCTCCAAGTTCATATATGTCAAAAGGCTATCTGACTTTGTGTGCGACTTTTTCATTTTTGAAAATTAATGTATTTTCTTTTCTGTTGTTTTGCGAGAGAAGGTACTTGATTGCAACTTTTGACATGCAGACGTTCTTGAAAAGGATCGCAGCTTTTGACATGGCTGCAATCTCCCTGCATCATTTCGTCGTCCTCCTCCTCCGGGTCACTCTCTCTCTCTCTCTCTCGCTCCCCCACTGCTCCACCTTCTTCCTTTTCTCCTCCTCCTCGTCTCCCTTCTTCTTCTTCTTCATTGGACACCACAAAGATCATCACTTTGAAAACGAAGCGAAGAAGGGTCAGCTCCACATATATATATATTTGCAAGTAGGAGAGTCAAGCACCAAACTTTCGAGTCTCTCAGAGTTGCCTCCGATGGCCGCAGCCCGCTGCACGTTCCCGCTCTTCCTCTGCGTGGCTCTGCACGCCTTCATGCTCTGCTGCTCAGCCTCCTCGGAAGCCGACACTCTCCTCTCCTTCAAGTCCTCCTTTGAAGACCCGAACCACTCTCTGTCCACCTGGTCCACGTCCTCCTCCCCCTCCTCCTTGCCCGCTCACTACTGTAACTGGACTGGCGTTTCTTGCTCCGCTGACCCGCCATTCCACGTCACCGCCCTCAACCTTCAAGCCCTGAACCTCTCTGGTGAAATCTCGGCTTCGGTATGCGAGCTTCGCTATCTGTCTTACCTCAACCTTGCTGACAACCTCTTCAACCAGCCCATTCCTCTGGAGCTCTCTCAGTGCACTTCCCTGGAGACTCTGAACCTCAGCAACAATCTCATCTGGGGCACCATCCCTGACCAGATTGCTCGGTTCAGCGCCTTGAAGGTTCTTGATTTGAGCAGGAACCACATCGAGGGAAAAATCCCAGAAAGCATTGGTGCTCTCAGGGACCTTCAAGTTCTCAATTTGGGAAGCAACTTGCTCTCAGGTAATGTGCCTCCTGTTCTTGGGAACTTCACGAAGCTTGTTATTCTTGATTTGTCTGAGAATGCGTATTTGGTGAGTGAGATTCTCGGTGATTTCGGGAAGCTCGTGAGGCTGGAGCAGCTTTTGCTTCAAAGGTCCGGCTTTTATGGTGGGATACCAGATTCCTTTACGGGGTTACAGAGTTTGGCTGTTTTGGACCTTTCTCAGAATAACCTCACTGGGGGGATTTCTCAGACAGTTGTGGCTTCACTCAAGAACTTGGTTTCTTTTGATGTCTCACAGAATAAGCTTGTGGGGTCATTTCCCGACGGTATCTGCGGCGCGAAAGGTCTTATAGAACTCAGTCTCCATACAAATTTGCTTAATGGGTCGGTGCCTGGGTCTATCCACGAGTGCTCGAATCTAGAGAAGTTCCAAATTCAGAACAATGATTTTTCCGGTGCTTTTCCTAGTGGGTTATGGTCCTTGCCTAAGATTAAAGTGGTAAGGGCTGAAAACAATAGGTTTTCCGGCGATATACCGGATTCGGTGTCGATGGCTACACAGTTGGAACAAGTTCAGATTGATAACAACAGCTTCACCGGTAAAATTCCTCAGGGTCTTGGTCTAGTCAAGAGCTTATACAGATTCTCCGGGTCTTTAAATAAATTCCATGGTGAAATCCCTCCAAATTTTTGCGATTCGCCTGTTATGAGCATATTAAATCTCTCGCACAACGCTCTTTCTGGTCAAATCCCAGAGCTGACGAAATGCAGGAGGCTTGTTTCATTGGCATTGGCAGACAACAGTCTGACCGGGGAAATCCCCTCATCGCTAGCAGATCTATCGGTATTAACTTACCTTGATCTTTCGGCTAACAATCTCACTGGACCAATTCCACAACAGTTTCAAAACTTGAAGCTTGCTCTCCTGAATGTGTCCTTCAACCAGCTCTCCGGGAGAGTTCCATATGCTCTAATTTCAGGTCTTCCCGCTTCGTTTCTCCAAGGAAATCATGGGCTCTGTGGACCGGGATTATCGGCACCGTGTTTGGATGACCAACCAAGCCACCACAAGACGAGGATTACGGCATTGACATATGCCCTGATTTCTGTGGCTTTTGGTGTTGGGGTGTTAATTGTAGCTGCTGGTTTCTTTGTCTATCACAAGTCATCAAAGGAAAAACAGCAAAGGGGTGTTTGGCGTTCGGTTTTCTTTTATCCTCTGAGAGTCACCGAGCAGGATTTGATCATGGGAATGGATGAGAAAACTGCTGCTGGAGCTGGTGGGGCTTTCGGTAGAGTGTATGTGCTAAGTCTACCTAGTGGTGAACTGATTGCAGTGAAAAAGTTGGTTAATTTTGGAATCCACTCTTCTAAAGCACTGAAGTCTGAGATCAAGATATTAGCTAAAACTAGGCACAAAAGTATTGCTAAAATTCTGGGTTTCTTCCACTCTGACGAGTCAATATTTGTAATCTATGAATTTGTGCCTGGTGGTAGCTTGGGGGACTTACTTTTCAGGCCAGACTTTCAGCTTCAGTGGAGCTTTAGATTCCGCATTGCCATTGGAGTGGCGCAAGGACTGGCATACCTGCACAAAGATTACGTTCCTCATTTACTTCACAGGAATGTTAAGTCAAGTAATATTCTTCTGGACGATGAATCTAACCCCAAGCTCACTGATTTCGCTCTTGACCGAGTGGTCGGTGAAGCAGCATTTCAGACAACACTCGTTTCAGAAATAGCTTCCTCTTGTTACAATGCACCAGGTAACAGGACTTCCATTTAGATTTTAACCTCATTTTTTAACCAATTATATGCTTCATTAGCTCAAGCGAAATGAGTGGCAGCCCTGAGTTAGGCAGGTCTCTTTGGATTCCCGAACTGATTGATATCTCTGAGGTCTTCATGATTGAAATCTCATCGCAATTGTTGTCGTATCCTTTATCTTCATTTAACAGAAAATTGCTCTTCCCCACTGAAAGAGTTCTTACGGGCACTTCATATTGAATGAATGGCATGCATAGAAAATGAGGTTTTCTATTATGATAGTTTGACATCTACTAATACTTCATGACTAAAATTTCCTCATCTTTTCAAACGATAGGTTTTCTGACATCATTTCTGACCAAGTGATCCTGTAAAACCTTATTTAGTAGATTTCATACACGATATTTGCCTATTTACATGGTTCTGAAAGATCTCAAATCGCTCAAACCATTTCGTTCTTGGATTGCAGAATGTGGCTACAGCAAGAAAGCTACTGAGCAAATGGACGTTTACAGCTTTGGGGTTGTGTTGTTGGAGCTAGTGACTGGCCGGCAAGCAGAGCAAAAGGAACAGGTTGAGTCTGTTGATATCGTGAAGTGGGTTCGACGGAAAATCAACCTCACAAATGGGGCACTCCAAGTTCTTGACCCCAAAATATCAGGCTCATCCCAAAAGGAAATGCTGGGAGCACTAGAGATCGCTCTGCGCTGCACATCTGTGGCACCGGAGAAACGACCATCAATGACTGAAGTCGTCAGAAATCTTCAGTTGCTCGGTTCTAAGGGTAGCTTTCCGAGTTTGGAGTTCTCTGCCTCAGAGAACCCAATGTCAGTGTGAAAATTAAGCCAGAGTCCTGCATGTAAATTCGACTTTTTTCTGCATGTCTCTCTTTTTGATTTTTGATGATCTGGAAAAGAACGTCTGAGAACTTTCTCTCAGATAAAGAAATGGCATCTGCATTTTCGTGAATGCAAATACATGGATACTTAATATGATTAACAAGTGTGGAGCTAATGAACACCTTCCATCTCATGAGAATGCTGAGGAAACTGAAATTCACTGTGGAGCAATGGTTGATGTCGTGGTTGTGGTAACACGAAGTGTTTGCAAGATGGAGGGATATTTCTACAAGGCTTGAACTAGTTATCTGATTAATGATCATTATCTGTTTTACTTGATCTAATTGTTGTAAAGGAGGGGGGGGGTTACCCTCTTTAGTCATTCATCCTTGGAATCGATCTATTTTGCCTAAGCAGATATTAACTATTCCCGAATTGCAGCAAATCCGACTCTTGCCAAGCAGCTGTCTCAATTTTCACCTGCTTTGTGTGTTTTCAACGAATAGATCATAGGGTTTATCAAGCATTATTACAAGTCATGGTCGATCCAAATAAGCAGAATTAGATGTCTCATATAATGTTTCGCCCAAATATAACCATTAAGTAAGAGATTTCTTCCTAAGAAGAACCGGTTGAGTAATGAATAGCAATCTGAACCGCTCATGCAATTTATGCCGGTTTCATTTCAGCTATACAACTTTCTGAAGCAAGGGTACCTTGGACAGAAAATGGAAACAGACGAAAAGAAAATGAAAGAAAAAACTGTGTAAAACTCACAAGTTGCAGCAAATATACAAGAAATCTGTTGTATCAGATAGCTTATGAATCGCTTTCACTTTTCATCTCCTCCATTCTCTATGTTTTCATGGACATAAAACTTTATCTCGTGCAACTTTACATTTGACGGGGAATCAGAATATACATGAACCATAGGTCACTCGGACCAGACCTCTCGAAGGAGCTCATATCTCGCATTCATCAAAGGGTAACCAGGATGCTCCACTAGTTTCCCGTTTCCATTTCCATTAACAATGGTAGTCGGAGATGAATACATATTATCCATTATAGACATGAGAGGAGATTCCAAGTCTTCAAGCTCTTCGTCGCTCGTGTATCCTTTTCTCTGCACTGCAGACACGTTCCTTGACAACTGAGAATGGACTCCTGCCTCTGCAACTTTCTCCGCCACATCAAGAGAAGAAGGTGGGTGGTACGTAACAGGAGCAGCTGTATAAGGAAAGTTTCTCACGGTTTCTCCAGATAAACGCCGCTCCACAATACTCTGTACAAGTATTGACCATAAAGAGAGGTAAAACAATGTTAGCAACAAGAATCTTGCTATTGTTCAAGAAAAAACTGTTTGGCAAAAATGTCAAAATATCAAGGCAACTAATTAAAGAATTATCAATAACTTGGACCTAGGCTTCTTATGTAGGAACTTCATAAATAAATCTGACTTGCACTGCAGAATATATAAATCAGCATATACGTGGTGAAATTTATGAGCAATGCTAATTGCTAGGTACAGCGAGAAATTTACTAATACTGGTTTACTAAGTGATGTGGAAATTTAGTACTGGGTTCTTATACAAACCAACTTATTAATAGATTGATCTCACCTGTTTCATCATTCAATCAGAACTTGCCATGTCACCAAGAAATTTTTTATTACCTTCAGCATTTTTCATAAATAATACAACAATTGGTCCCGTGTGCCTGGCATCCTTTGACATTCCAGAAAGACAACGAGGAAAAGAAAAGCATGCGAGATTGTTGCATACCATAACAGATGGATAGTTCTCCTCTCATGGAATATTTTTACCCAAAGAGATCTATCAGGTAACAATTAACTGCAGCTTGTGCTAGAGATGTAACTAGAACAGTTCAGAAAGAAAGTTAAGCATACTTCAGCATTCAGTGCCTCCAACACAGCTCCTGGAACAGAATCTGGACAAAACTCATCTGGAGTAAAGTTGCAAAGCACCCGTTTGACTAGAGCCAGACTAATGGTTGGACACACCTAGCAAAATTAGGAAGTCACGTTATGCACAGAAGGTGGTTGACCAGGATCCATCAAATCCGGAAGGTGCCATTTAAAAAATTCTTACCTCCTTTCTGATTGATCGATCCAGAATCAAGTCTTTTGGGAGCATAAGAAGTTCACTCAGTTCGTTAAGAAGAAAGAAGGGCTTGGGTTCACTACCACCACCCTGCAGACGTTCCTCCTTGTGATTGTGCTGATCCTCTTCAGCAGGGTTGTCATTATCCATGCCAAACATGTCACTCAGCCATCTAGACCAATTGCCAACCTGCAGGACCTTGTGTTCAGAAGTGACATCTAAAGCCTTCAATTCCATGCAATGGCATTTGACAAGACACCAGAACTATACAGTGTCACTATGACAAAGAACAAAGCCAAAACATCGTACCAAAAAGATATCCATCACAATTTGATGATGTTCCTCAAAATCTTACTGGAAAAAAAGAAGTTGTGGGATTGTGTAAAGCATAAACAATTTCAAAAGCTGTAATCATTTTCATTCGTCTGAAATTTGAGTGATTGTGATATTTCAGAAATGGGAAGATCATGCTAGGACATAAGTATAAGCATGCTCTTTACATTGGTGTTGATAGCGATGCAATCTGGAATATCATTTGATGCATGGGTGAGAAGTCCTTGCTCAAATAAAGTGGCTAAGATACTTACTGAATTTTTAAGCTGAGCTCCAGATCCAAAACTCAAGTGTCCTGCTGGTATGGGCAGTACCCTGGAGTCGACAATTGGATCAGACACTGGATCTGTAGGTATCTCAAAAGCTGATTCACGCAGAATGGCATTGAACATTGCCACATCTAATCTGGCAATACATTGTTCCATGACCTGACAAAAGAACAGGGGTTAAATCAACTCAGAAGCAAAGGGAAGAAACTTTTAACATGCTTTCAGTTTAACCCCATATAAAAGTGAACTTGTAGGTCAATATCAAATAGCTTTGAGAACATGTCAACAAAAACCTACCATCCTTGCCAACACAGGCAAGCAACCACACTCATGTCTTGCCGCTCTAACAGGACAAATCTGTTGAAAAGCATCTTGAAAAGCATTTGTCCATAAGTTGATAGAGAAACTCCCCTGCTGCTGATCACCCAAAGCTGGTCCCAGCAACTTCCCCGTGCTTTTGTTGGAAAATGAATCCTCAACTGGAGTTTGCATATGTGGAGTGAAAGCCTACATGGAAGACAACAGCCAAAATAGAATTTAAACCGTCAGAAACTTTGCCACTCATGAAAAGATCATAAGCAAACTGCAGAACAGAAAAATTAGATATGGGCTAATAGATGGTTTGACCTGTATGAATAGTAATTTTTATCCAAGACAGTCATGACACACTAGCTCAGAATCAGTCTATTAACTCCCTAGCTGAAACGGAAGTTTATTTGGCTATCTTGGCAATTTTACTACGCCATTATGTATTTCAACTTTCACAAAAGGACAGACTATCCAGGTCATACATACCTGCCACCAAATGGACTCAACTATCCGGGAGAAAATCCACATCTCAACTTTCTCTAATGCCCCTGTGAAGGTTCCTGTTTCCTGCCAGTCCTCTAGAAACTGTGTAGAGCCATTTGTTTGCTTTAAGTTAGAATTGCCCTTCCATTTCAATGTCATAGACTTGGCTTCACTTTTCTTGTTACTCCCATTTGACTCAGCAAACTTTGTAAAAGGGCTTGAGTTACGTGAACTGCCAAATGCTTGAGAAATGATTTCCCTTAGCACAATGGCGTTGGACAACCAGAAGCTTAACCTTAAGATACATAAAGGAGGAGGAAGATTAGTAAACTTATTATAAGAAAAGAAACTTTTAATTTCCTTCAGTCTAAACCATCAAATTTCTGTACCTTGGGACATCATTACTGCAGGACTTTGCAATCAAGACAAGCCCCGAGACAATGTTTTTGGCAATAGTGGCCCGCTTGTCTTGAGTCCAGTGCTTACAAGCATGAATGTAGAGTCTAGAAAGACGTCGAGCAGGCGAGTGGACTTTATGTGCAGAACTCCCATGCTCAGGTACAACAGAATAGAGCGAGATTTCGAGGGCAGCAACTTCTCTCAATTCCTCTTCAAGTTTCTCAAGTCTCATCTCCATTTCTTCTATCTTTTGTTCCAAAGCAGCCTGATCCTTCCGTTCATTTTCTCCAGCATCAGAAGCATCACTGTCACTTCCAACACTTTGAGTGCCATTTGAGGCTTCATCTAAAATATCAACTTCCTTCATCTCTTCAGTACTTTTGTCATCTAATCCTTCAGAAGATTCTGATGAAGGTTTAGTAGGAAAATCTCTATGCCC
The DNA here is from genome assembly GCA_014182845.1 of Corymbia calophylla. Classification (NCBI taxonomy): domain Eukaryota; kingdom Viridiplantae; phylum Streptophyta; class Magnoliopsida; order Myrtales; family Myrtaceae; genus Corymbia; species Corymbia calophylla. The sequence continues at coordinate 23,746,599 of CM024693.1, forward strand.
AGGGTCACCATTACATGAACTTTTTGTAGAAACTTCAGAAGTCTCCTTCCTGGATATTGTAGATTTACTGATGTTACTCTGCAATGCCTTGGACTGTGATTTATTGTTTTCATGGTCAATTTTCTTTCTCGATCCACGAGGTGAGCTCTCTGTGGTGCTTGTCCTGTTTATTCTTTTGTCAACTTTCCCTGAAGATCTTTCTACCTTTTCCTCCTCAGTGGTCACAGAGTCTCCTTGAGATGATACAGAATCTTTAGCAGTCTCAGTGTCTGATCCTTCTTCCTTTCCCTGGCAAGATTCTTTCTCCAGATCACTGGAATGGTTATCTGAGGTTTCGTCCTTGTTTTGTTCATCAGGCAACACTGGAATTTGTGCATTACCATTTGTATCCTCAATCCTGTTGGCATCATCTACATAGTGTATAACCACGTTTTCATAAACTTCAGGAGGCTCAGTACCTGCCCTGGAATCACCCACTAAGGCACAGGAATCTGATCTACCAATTGAACCTTTAGAGTCTGTTTGTTTGGCATTCAAACCCTTCACACCATTCTCCTGACGTGGCTTTTGATTTTTCTTAGCAATCCTTTCGGGGCGCTTTTTTTGACTGCTATTCGGAGTTCGCTTCTTATTGCTTTCCATTTGTAGCTTTATCCTCCCAACTGCAACACAGGTATAACCAACAGAAACTGCGATGTGAAGCTTACAAAAGACTAACGGGCATGCCAAGGACTGGACTTGCAAAGAATTGTAAACCACTTACCCCACCCTAATCAATCATCAGAGACTTCTCCAAGCTAAACAAGCCAGAAGCACCTCCTCGTGCTCTTGCTTTGGCTATCTGAATTCAGCGACAAAAAGGTAATCAACAAGCAGATGAAAAGAGTAGGGAAACGTTTCTGAATCCCATCATACAAGATGCTGCAACCATGTCCAAAAAACAATAATACAAAAACATGTCTAAAAGATAAATTGTCAGTGCAATCTTTTGCTAAAAGCTTCTCGAAAACCGCCCAAGCATGACTTTTTGGATTCAGAACAAAAATTTTGTTCATAAGCAGTAAAAAGGTGCAACCTGGAAAAGAACATGACATCTTCTCTTCAAAAAATGTAGCAACGTCACAAAATTTCACATAGCTCCCCAGATTAAGTGCTTAAAGAGAGGGAGCACTAGCCTAAGGGTGGAACCAGGGACGGTCGACACAACTTCTACTTCCACTATGACCAGTACAAAATCCCTCCATCGACGAAGCGACGTGTTTTTGCCACATCAAAATGAGATTTGAATCTCGGAGAACAGTCTAAGCACGATTGGGATCTTGCAATTACACTCGATGTCTTGTGTATGTGAAGTTAATGAAATCTCGTACACAATAAAAGGTACAAGTGACTGTTTACTGCCATTTCATCGACACCCCCAGTGGAGCAGGACCACTTGAATTGCACCTGGTGTAATGCCGTCCCTCCGAAAATAAATAAATTCAGGGCAGCATCTGTCACGATGGACTCACCAACCAATCAAACCCGAGGCGAGATTCCCCCATTCAATGCCATTAATCGGCAGTCGAAATCATCGATTGGTCATACGTGAACAGGACGATTGCACGAGTGGTCCAATCGTTCGATGAAGCAAATCCTTGATCCTAGCCAGGACAAAACACAGTTCTGCTTTACTTCGTGCGACGCAATGCATTTTAAATCAGAAGTTTCGTTGAAAGAAGAAGAAGAATCGATGGTAGCAAAAAGAGATTTCTAATCTAAACCGAAGAGCTTGGTGCGATTTCGAGATGAATAACTCCTCGCTTCTGCAGAATCACGGAGACCCAGAATTTCGGTGATTGCAAGTACTCAGAAGCAAGTGGACATATGCTCGTACATGAGACGACACAATCACCACAAGCGTTTTGCACACAACGGTCGAGTAACAGTCCCACGAAGTCCGATCCGCTAAAACTCCACCGACAACTGAGCAGCGTAACAAACCAAATGTCTATACAGAGCATTAAATAGCACCACGAGAGAGCGGAAAATCACGCAACCCCCGCACTTCGACGCGGGAAATTAAAAGGAGAACCAAGCGGAACGTGAAACGGACCACCAAATCCACCAGAAACAGAGCACGACAAAAACCAAAGATACTAGTCAGAATGAAGGCCAGGAGATACAGTTTTCGAAAACGAAGAAAGTGAAAATGGCAAATACAGTACGCGAAAAGAAGAAGAAAAACTGCAAAAAAACCGTCGAAGAAGGAGAAAAAATCATACCGACCCGGACCAAAAGCCTCTTCCTTTCTTGCTTTCGAGATCTCTGGAAACACGAGAGAAAAGCTTTGAGACAATGGCTGGCGGCCTCGGGATCGGCAGGGAAGAAGTAGAAGTAGAAGAAGAAGAAGAAGATGATGATGGCGCTGCCTGTGATCCTCGTGCTTCGAAAGAGACGACTCGAATGGGACGCCGCTTCTCTTTCCCGACAGTTACTTTCGCGGAGACGGACAGACAGAGGAGAGAGAAGAGAGTGGAAAGTGCGATGCGAGTGAGGAAATGGGAGGGGCGCCGTGGTGGTGGAGTTATTAGTGCGGGAAGATTTGGCGTTTTAATAAATAAAAAATAAAGAAAAGGAGTTTTTCCTTTAATTGATAATAAAATTAGAAAAAAAGATGGGGATGGCTTTTTTTGCTTTTTTTTTTTTTTTTTGGGATATTTCTCTTTTGTCTGGAGACGGTGAACCGGGGAGAGGGGTGTCGGTGAGGGGGAGGTGACCGGGTATCGCCGGTCGCGGAGGGGACGCGTCGTGGGCAAGCTTTTTCCGGTCCACCTAAACCCGCGATCGCTGTCCTCCGTCTTGACCGGTTTACCGGAGGGGGTCGGTCGGTGTCCGTAACCGTCGCAATTGAGGGAGACCGTTCGAGACGGAAAAAAGGGGGACGGTTTTCCTCGCCTTCTTTTCTACCATACTTAAAAATCACAGTCAAAATTTTCAACCGCGTTCTCACCCGACGAGCGGGTTCTCTGTTGGCGACAGTGACACGTGGCGTGTCTGTTCGAGAAAAAAAAAAAGTTACACTCATCGTGACAGATTACTTTTTCTTATTCGAGGCACGTCAAAGGCTTTTTTTGGGAATCCAACCTCAATTTCATGTATTTCGTCATAAATTTTAGGGATAGGAAAATTCCAAATGAAAGAATGAGATATTGTAAATTTGCAATTCAATGCTATCGATTCCCAAGGCATTAGTCACTTAAACACATAGTAGAAGCATTGTTATCTTTAAACATTTACTTTTGCGATTTGCATATCGAGACAAGAATTATTCATGACCATGAACCTAGCTTAAGGAATTAGAAGTGTGCGCACGACGATGTTCGATTCCTCACACCACTAGTATAAGAGAATCTGATAAGCTTATTGTCTATATGAGATGCATTATCTTCATGCCTTTCTCACGTCACAAGATTAATTAGAGGATCATAATTTTAGGGATTATACATTTTAATATGGGTTTTCTCATTGTAACAAAAATATGCATAAACTTTTTTGTGGATCCAAAACGTGACATATTGTTTGATCACCGATATTAGTCTGAGTGATGTTCAAGGAGAATGCGATCTTTCACCATCATTATCAATCAGAGTTTGATGTGCAACAAAAACTGCTCAAGGTGATGAGACTCTTGACAACCCTTGTCGGGTGGCCTCTTGAGGTTGTGTGATTGCGGGCAATGATCACTGGTGCTAAACCTCGATCTTTGTTGTCCGATCATCACAAATCCTTTACTAGTTTATTTTTCCAAATAGTGTTATTTTTCGAGACACTTTTTAATTACAGTTTACCACTCGGAAAAAACTAATTAATTGTATTCCACCAAAAACTAAGACCATTACCCTAGTGAACGCCATTCAATATGCGACACGTGTTCCGTGGGCCCAACTGATTTTTCCCAAAACTTTCAGAAATTGCAGCCATAGTCAAAGCTGAGCCATGCCCGGCAAGCTAGGATGACATGGGTTTTGGAATTTGGGACTCTTGGCAAAAGAGCAAAAAGATTTAATAAAATAAACAAACATAAAGAAGAAATAAATAAAAAAATGGCGAGAAATTTGGCATTAGAATTTCGCGATGGGGACCCAATGGAGATGTGACGCGCCATCTTGTTGTGCTGCATTTTTTCGACTCCGGGTGAGGAATCCCGTTGTCATTGGCAACAATAATTCAGTGCCCAGCCAAAAATGGCCCCCCTAATTATAAAGCCGGGGGTTACTCGAACCGGCCGGTCCGTTCTCTAATTTGTAGGCCGTACACAGAGAATTGAAGGCCTCTGCACCTCGGCACCAGATCGTATGTATCTCGTAGAATCATGTTTGAGTCGGATCTCATTGTTCGCCCTCTCTACTCGCCATACTATACATCCACATCGATGAATAATGACAGATCTGACAGGGGTGTCGCTCTTCTCTCGCTGCTCAATACTTAGTATAATGTTAGCAAAACATTTACTATAACCAATGAAATCACACCCATCTCGAAACTGTAATCACTTTGTACATTTTTGCTCTGAACAGGTGAAACTTACATGGGCAATTATTATCAGGCTCGCCGTCAACAGAAACTCCTTTTACACGAGCATTAGTAATCGAGAATCCCTGCACGCATCGTTGCATTGACTAACTATGCTCGTGCAAAACGGGATTTTTCCGCGTGCTGGCGAACTCATTTGCACGGTCAAACACCATTGGCTGTTTAGGAATTGGAGGTTGCTGAGGACAAATGGTTCTGGTTCTAATTGCTTTCCCCTCTGCAACGCATGAAACCCACGCCCAGATTCGGACATGAGCAAAAGGGGTTATTGAATGTCACACATCGGCTTAGTTACAGGCTTACAGCTAATGTGGGTCAATCGCAAAATCAATGGATTAGGTAGGTCCAATCGGTTGCTCAGAAGTTTCTGCAAGCATGACCACTTCTGATGTACAAACCAGTTGACCAATAAATTTTGATGGGCAGTGGAGGACAGCTCACGCCAGGGAGCATATCTCCATTCGGAAACAAAATCGCAAGATACCCTTTGAATTATTAATTAAGAAACGCCATTCATCAGCTCGGTACATGTACTAGATTTGTGCTATCGAGGGCTAGTCCCGGAGCGGCGACCCTCGATTCCATTAGTTTATATGTTCCTGGACCGTGGTATGGTATAGGAGTCGGTAAACTCATAAGCGATCCGACAATTAGTAACTTTGGATCATTCGATCGGGCTGTTGGAGTTTCGGCGTACATCCGAATCCATCCATCCTCGAATCATGACGACACGTGAACGAAATACACAACGCGAAGCTTTAAAGCTAAGGAACATGGGTCTCTCGCGCGCGGCAGCTTCTTCTTTCTCCTCCTCCTCTGGCCATCTCTGCATCACGTGCGTGAGCTGGAAATGGCGTGATCGAGACCCGTCCAGAAAAACCCAGATAAAGAAATCGGGGAGGGAAGAGCGTGCGAAGTCCGTCCACACGCGCGAATCAGACAATGGATCTGCTGCTGACTTCTCCAAGGAATCCAAGGAGTAGAAAATGAGAAGAGAAGCCGACGAAACGGGAAGTGCACTGTCAACAACCGGGCGGGGCTCGCTGCACCGACAGCGACGGCTACCGTTCGCTTTTGCCTCGGGTACTATCATCATATACGGGGACGCTGACTGAAGGTGATGGATGACGTTTGGGCATTTCGATGAGTCGTCGTTCCGTCGCTGTTCCTCATTTACGATTGTGGCCACTTTCGGTCAAGCTTTCGCGGACGACAAGTCAAAAAACCCTAAGAGAGACGGAGATATCGCACCTCACGCTTCAATCTTGTGGACCTCTTTCCTCCTGATATTTTCTGAAATAACATTTTCCTTATTTTTTGATATTTAGTTTGATCAGAAAAATGGAAACCCGAAATGCTACGCTTGGGTACCCTATCCCTGGTTCCCGAGTCCCTGACATCTGGGATCAGATCTCTAGCATTGACACCGGGCCGTGACCCCAGTGCTGGTGCTTGAATCCTTAGTGTCCACATCCAAGTCCATCGAGGCCGAGCCTGAAACCCCCGGTGCTTGTTCCCAAAGCCCCAATATTTGAGCACAAAATCTCGATTGACGAGCTCAAACCCGACCTAGGCTCAAGTCAACAAAGTCATGCCAAGGTCCATCGAGTCCGAGTCCAAGCCCAAGCCCAAGCCCAAGAAGCAGGTGCTCGTGCCCGATCCCTGGCACACTAGTCGGGGTCCATCAAGTCTGACCTGACATTTTAGTTCTCCTATCCAGTCCATCTCCAGTTGCCCATGTTCATAGTGCCCAAATAATGTGTATCCCTTCGGGATAATCAAATTAAATTTTGTATACTAAATGACGGAAAATATTTTCCAATTGATTTTTAAGTTGCAGCTAAATATTATATAATATCGTCAATTTTTAGAAAAATGATTTCATGAAAACCTTTTTCGGAAATGTCACATCTTCCGTGAAATAAATAGAGCCTGATTATCTTTTTGTTAATCGCATGTTAAGTAGTTTTTAAGCAAAATGGACATCGATAAACATGCCTTTCTTCATGTAAGAAAAAAGATACAATTCCATTTTCTTTTTCTTTTTTTGGTTATGTTTGTTAGGAGAGCATGGGATGTCCTCACCAACGAACAGGGATTCAAATCATCTGGCGGTGATGGAGGGCCCTAGCGAAACAGGACAATGTGCGGTAGGCGGGGATGGCAATCTTCGATTCGCGATTGGTTTTGTCACGCTCTTAACCACAATGAGACATGACCAGAACAATAATATTTTCCATCAAAGTTTTATTTATTACATTCCTAGCTGGGCGATAGCTGTTGTTTTTATTGTCCCCAAATGAAACGCGTATGTAGATCTAGATTGGTAGGGCAATTTCCACGTCGGCGTCACCACCAACTCCAACATCGAAGATTTATACGACCGGTATAATGGTAACATCGCATGACGTTATTCTTCTTCCTCTAGTCAAAACTTTGCGCAGTTTTCAGCCAAGAGTAGAAAGGAGAATTCGGTTCTTTTAGGTGGAGATCGCGACAAGTGAAAGTTCTAAACCTAATCACGTATTCAATTTTAAATCTCGTACCTCGTCCTTTACAGAGAGAATGTCATGGTCTCGGTTTTGGTGGGTGACGATGTTGTCGTTTTATATAAGCCTTAAACGGGGAGCAAACTGCTTGACTTGTTCAATCTAAAGATGCTAATCCACCCCTGATTAATCATGAAAAGATTCATCGTGCGAGAATAGCTATATGATTATATCATGACTTGTGTCAAAGCTCCTGTGAGCTATGGCTCTGGGGCACAATAGAATACTTCAAGACTCGTGAATTATGAATATACATTGGAATTTGATAATGATAAATTACTTGATTGTCACGCCTCAAGTGATTAATTGGAGCAAGAATACGTGATATTAACATGGCATTTTTAGTTATGAACTTTTGTCCAATATTTAATGTTATCGATTTCGATTAGTTCCATTAGATTTATGAACTTTTCTTCGATGTACATTGTCGTCACGGAACTTTCAATTAATTTAATTAAATTATAAGCTATTTGAATCTGTTTAATGCCATCTTACCATTCTATACAATCGATAAGATATGTTGACACCAATAATGATTTGATAAGTCCAACACCGAATGACGAAAATTATATAAACTCATTACGTACATATACTAGCGGAAAATGCAAAAAATAATCTATGTATGTCTTTGGTGTGTGCCTTCTAATTTACCCAGCTAACTTTGTTCTTCGGTCAATTGCCATTAACATACCTTCTCTTCTACTTAGCCCTTTCCATCCAGGATTACTTTAGGAACACAATTGAACCAATTGGAAGTTCGAGGACGCTATTACAGAGTGGGCTGACGGAACTAATAAAAATTCAAAGACCACATAATATATTATATAAAAAGTTGATGAACTAATGGTGCCCTTATCGAGTGACTTAGCTGAAAAGGCCTACCATAAAACTGTTGGATAACCGACACTTATTTGGAGAAGAAAAGAAAAAGAGGAATATCGCAATTCGCAATTGGAGTGGACCCGAAGAACCAATACGAAGGCCAGCTCACGGATCATGTTCATGGGTCCTCCTCACTTTCGAGCACACTTGAGTGCGAAGACTGTCCTTCCCGTGGCCACAACTGAGCGACTGGCCATGAAAAGCAGAAGAGAGCTTTTCTGAATGAAAAAAAGGACTGAAGCAGAACTCGAACCCTCTTGCACTTTATGGCAAAGTGGCGGATAATACCATGAAAAAGCGTGGTCGTGGGCACATCCGGTGCCGCCGTTTCTTTTTGAATAGGGAATAGAATGGGGCTTGATCATTACCCCATGAAAGGTTCGTCCAAATAAAATCGAGCATCATCATGTACTGGGTAACCTGCGCACGTCTGTTTGGGCAATGTAAACTCCATCACCATGCTTTATGACTCATTTCAGAGTTGAATGGACATTACGTATGATGATTAGAATAAGATTGTCGGAATAGGCTCTAGACTTCAACTACGACTGAATAAGATGATGAGCTTCGTGTGGTGGCGTCCTTTGCCGACTGCCTAGAGCTACTTTGCTAGCACTCCGGTTACTTAATGGAGTTCCGTTTTTCGTTTATGAATGGACATTACGTATAATGATCAGAATAAGATGGTCCGAATAGGCTCTAGACTTCAATTACAACTGAATAAGACGGTGATATTCGTGTGGTGGTGTCCTTTGCCCACTACCTAGAGCTACTTCGCTAGCAATCCAGTTACTGAACGGAATTCCGTTTCTGAGTTTTCATTCGTCTATACTCAGGTCATCCAGTCTAGTAGGTTCAGAAAAGGAAAGGAGGGTTTCAGTTTATGTTATGTGCAGAGACGATACCAGGCCTAAACGTAACCTAGCCATCTCAGGCTGCAGTCTGTGGTATAAAGCGTAACCCATTTCCTTCGCGGTCCTCACCGCTTTTATCAAGTGATCATCAATCACCAGTTAAAAGCGAATCGTCGGCTTCTTTCTGCTGGTGTCAGAATATAGCTGTAAAAGTAAAGAAGAGAATGGATGGAAAATAAAAGTTAAAGGAATGGAGTCAGGAGAAGACGGAGGCAATTAAAGCTCCTTTTTGTGTGCTTGGATGCATTTCGAATGGAACAATGAAAGGGTAATTAGGGAAGAAAGATGCAACATTTGCATTTCCTTCCATCATCTCTACCCCTACTGAAAGAAAATTTTCTCTTTTGTTTAAATCACTTTCATTCATTTGCTCCCCATTTTAAACACCTAGCCAAATCAGGAAAAATACTTCCTTAAAGTACCATTTCCATCCACTTCCCTCAATCCAAACACAAGAAATGACCGAGATTTGATTGACCCAATCGATTCTAATAATGATTTTATATTTCCTTTTTTGTTATTTTCTTTTGTTTTGGTCACAGCCTGGTTATGCTTGAGACAACATTAAACTGAAAGAGAAACAGTTCACAAAAGTCTTGGGGAGGATTTTGGGGCATTACAGTGCAGAGCTTTCTGAGGCAGACTAGCTCTGCATTGGTTCTTCCATCTCATCAACCGACAAGATAAGGAAGCCAACCAGATCGAGGTAAAAGAAACAATTCAAGGAGCACTCCTGTCAAGCGCACCAAGGAAAATTCAGAAGTTCAAGGGCTGACCAATCCGTATGCCTACTATACTCCTAGAAACAGAAAAGTTCCAAGTACGACTGTCGGCATGGATCAGCAGAAGCATCATAAGAATCTCTTCCAAACAGTTAATGAAGCCACAACGATTTGGCTAAACAAGAGTCTATCCAATAGTAAAGTGACAAAGATTAGGCAGAAACAAGACCCGAGAAGGAAGAAATTATTCACGGAACTCAATGAATAGTTATTCATCAACAATTTAATCCTTCAGTGTACCTGCAATGTTGCATCACAGAGAATTCTGCACTTCGTATTCCTAAGTCCTTGGATCACATGTTATGAAAAACCTCATTAAATCCTCATGAAATGAGACATCTTCATGCCTAATTTTTTATACCTACTTGTGAACACTTTAACTGGGAGCGATTGTTTTTGAGCGGGGGGTTGAGCAAGGAGGTGGAGTTGCAGGGCTTAATTGCTGATCTAGGCAATCTTTCCAAGCATCAACTCTTCTAGAGACATGCCAAATGATAAATGCTAGAAAGCACAAGGAAAAGGCTACATATGACCGAACATGTACATCCAAGAGCAGAGATCTAACAGGAGTGCCAGAGACAATTAACAAAGGTGCCTAAAAGCATCATATTATTTCACATACACTGCAAAAAGTACACATTGACAAAAGTTGCTCAGCCCGATAATAAAAAATAATTTATTACAAATCCAACAATTTAGGCACACTGATTACCTTCTCGAGACCACGTGTAGATGAACCAAATTCCAAAGAATTAAGTTCCCAAGTATCTGTAGAGACTCCACTATGACAACTGAAGCAAATTTAAAAAGCTATTACACACAACCTTCACTTTTGGTATAGCAGGAGGTCCAATTTCATACTTCTAGTTTGTTGGAGTATTAAAGGCAATCTTTTTTTGTGCATAGATTGTGTTGTACCCCTAGGTTGATCATTCAGAAGATGAAAAACATAAGAACCACTTCAATTCCATTTAACTGACATTGCAGGTTTTACAAGTAAAAGAGCAACTCAGTACATGAAGTTCACACATTAAAGGGTCTAAGCAGGGTCAAACATTCCAGTTATCCTATTTGTAAAGGTGATGTTATCTTGACTCAAACCCTGGACCTCCAAGTCATCATAAAAGCAACCATTTTAATATGGCAAAACTCACTCCTACAATTCCTTACTTTTTTAGTAGCAGCAGATCATCCATAACTTAACGTGGATGACTGCAACATACCACATAATGAGACCGCACATCATGAGTGCATGAAACATCAACTCTCTCACCATAAGAAGGCCACATCAGGAACTATCACTAAATTATTAATGAAATGTCATTTCTTCAAATGAATTAGACTATCTCTACCTGTCTATCTCTAAGACTATACTAGATTCCAAAATTCAAGATCTGAACAAAATTGAGGAATATCCTCAACCAAGTGGGTTGTTTACTCTATGGCCAAAAAGAAGTGATTCTTTGCCCACTGCGACACATTTACCCTAAATTATTTTTGTGACACTAAAAACCCCAAACTTGTAGCCCTGTGGCACATTTACCCCAAACTTTTTTCTGCGACATTAAAAACCCAGAACTTTTTTCGATGACGCCAATTTTTTGGGGTAAATGTGTCATGCAGATACAAGTTAGGTTTTTTGGTGTCACAAGAAAAAGTTTGGAGTAAATGTGTTATACTGTACAAGTTTGGGATAAATATGCCACATAGGTACAAGTTTGGGGTTTTTGGTATCACCAAAAAAAAAAGTGTGGGGTAAATGTGGGTTTTTGGTGGCTTTTACTCTATTGAAAAATGTGTTTGTGTGTGCAGTGATAAGGAGAAAAACGAACCTAAAGATGAAGTTCCATGTTAAGCATATTCCTAGAGCTGCTACATTCCAGCAGCAGCAGCAAATATGTAGATAACCATTGGAATATGGATCAGAACACTTACATCATAGTGTAAGTCCTTCCGAACAAAATCAATACCATCATTTAACTACAAACAAGCTCAAAACTTGCATAAAACATCAATTACCTACCAAAAGAAAACCCTAAACTTGAACATAGTCCTAAGGCAATCCAGCAGACGTAGGTATTCTTTTTATTTCAATTTAGACTTTTCAAATGTAGAAGCTTCACAGAGAAGTCAATCACATGATTTTACAAGTTAACCTGAGATGATATTGAGGCAGGAAGGATGCACTCACAGAAGAGAGTATGGTGCCATGGTGCAACAGGAATTATCCGAGTAATTTTGAGTTTGTGACTGGCCAACTCAGGTTTCAGAACTAGCATAGAATGATCTCCAAGTAAAAGAATAAACAAATATGCAACACCAAAGAAAAATTTTAGACGGACAAGGAATGAGTTGTCCAATATTGAATTTCAACCCCACCAAAAAGGAGTTTGTATCATTTGCAGAATAAAAACTAAAGTTGCAATGCTATACTTGTGGGTGGCAATTTGTACAGGTATATAGTTAAACTGGTGCATCTTGACAAATTAGAGGATTAATGAGTATAGGCAATAAGTACATAAGAAAGAAGGCTAACTTCCGCAATAAAGGATGAATCCTGGATCATTTGAGCAGGTTTCAGTAACAGGATCATGATTAGGTGTATCAACTTTAATAAGCTGAGTAGTTGTCTTCGAAGTATATGGAGATTACTTGAAATGCATGTTCAGCACAAGTATTTGAGCTCCCCATATTTGTTTTCTTCCAGTGGCTATTATTTTGTCACTCTTTCTAGCCATTGATTCATGCACAAGCATTTACAAACCCATAAAATGGCAAAAGTTACATCAAGAGTTTGTAACCATAGGCTACATTCTTCTTTCTCGAAGTGGAGCTATAATCATGATGTTGCCAACAACAAAAGATGAGCATCCACAATTTGCTAGAAACTTTTGCTGACAATGCGAGTTACAAGACCATCCCTGAAATTCCAACACAAAGCTGCAAGTTCCTTAACAGCTATGTGGCACACAAGAACACCAAAAAAAATCATCTCCGAACCCACTTCTGGATTGAAACAAAGCCACATTGCGATCAATCCCTAGAATTTCAACGAACTGCAATGGACGGAATCGTTCTCTAATACCTAATTGTAACATTAACAAGCGAAAATCAAAATAGGCAAAGCATAGTCAATTAAAAGCATTATAGATTCCAGCTCAATTCGCAGCATCGAACACTGCAAAAGTCAGATTTCGAACATCAAAATAGATGATTATTGAGCTAACACCATATCAACATTCGACACGGAGGCCAAGTCAAACACCATCGAACCTCAGTTCCCCAGCAAGGAAAACAAAAAGAAAGAAAGAAGAAGAGCTCAAAACTCAACTCGAACTTACTTCAATTCCCCCCAAACCCTAATCATTCAGATTCACCCATCTGTTGCTGCTCCATCTGCAGCCGCTCGAGGGCCTTCTGGTGGGCCCAGGTCTCGATGGTCAGATCGGGCTTAGCGTTGAGCCCCACGCCGAGGATCACGATCGTCAGGAAGCTGGTGACGTAGCACGGGAGCTCCCAGTCCTCCCACTTACGAGGTTGGCCGGCCGGCGGCGGAGGCCGGTTGAAGAGGTAGCCCTTGGGCCGCTCCTCGTGGCCCGGCGTCGCCCACCGGCTGGGTCCTGACGAGGAGGAGAAAAGCCGGCGGCGAAGAGCGGCGGTCGCCGTCGTCAAGGGTTTCGCTGCCCTCGACATGATGTCGCGAGTGGAGAGAGAGAGAGTAGAGCGATTGGGGAGACTCTGAAGTAGGCTAGTTTTTTTGGCGGATCTGGCGATCGGACTCCGTGCTTGAAACGCTGTCGTTTTGCGAAATGACGAAGCGACGTCGTCTAGCTAATGGGTTTTTGACTTTTCTCCACTAATTCTAGGTTTTGTTTTCTTACCAAGTTAACAGAGTTAATGAGCATGATGATTTTTGGATTAGGACAACATTAGTTGCTTCACATGACAATGAAAGGCAAATATTGTTGTTTATACTTGTTTTGCACTAGGGCAACTCGAGATTAAAGCTTTCACCCGTTTATTTACACTTAAACAAAAGCATTGAAAATATGCTATAACTATCTCGCCAAAATTTAATATATTTTTGAATTTCAGAAAATAATGAACAAATGATATGTGTATGTGTAAAAGTGAAATGTATGAGCTGCAAGATTTACATAAAGCGAAATACTTAAATTCCAATGTAGTCGTTAGTAGATTAGATCGAGCAACTATTTCACAAGCCTAAAGCTAATTTGACACTTGTGTTTCGACAAAAGTTTTTTTTCTTTTCTTTTGATGAGTAATACAATACAGGCACTTATCATTTATAGATACAGAGCATTAGAGAAGAGATGAAGCCTTGTGACTATCGGCCAAGAAAAAACTACTTAAACTGACAAAAGCCTTGTGACTTTGTGAGCTATACATAGAGCCTGCTTTGCTAGATCGTGCTTTTCCAGGGCACTTTAACAAAAGATGTCTGAGCTTCCTCATCATCGAGAATTTGATACATCGACATTCGGTACAGCTAGGTTGTCTTTGCTACATTCATGCAACCACATGCTTAACGCAAACCCCGGATCAAACCATGTCAAGAACTGTAAAACCCGAATGAGGCTGGTGGGGACGAGTACACTAATTACTTCCTGTGACGAATCTGCAGCTCCAATTGGATCAACTGACCAGGAGTTCTTCAGTTTCATCAAAAGTCTAAAGCTCTAGTCACTCTCAACGCCAGACTCAAATCCTGAATCTTCCACATTGACTGTCCACACGGTTCCCGTATCAATGTAAAGGGACATGAGTTCTGATAACTAAAGCTGAAGGGTGCCTGAAATCAGACCTACCCAGCATCATGTCCCAGCCATTTCTCTATGTCCTGTGATCATAGTAGTATACTCAGTCTCACTGACCAATTACCATTTACTCAGGTCAGAATCTTTCCAGTCAACAAAAGTCGAATAAATCCTAATTTAAGTTCTCGTTTCACAAGAGGATTGAGTCAATGATCCGACTATCTTTAGGTTACTCTGCGCCTTGGAGTGAGGCAACTGTAGTGCCGTCGTTGATACAGATGAGCAATCCCCGTCTCTGAACTCACAACACCAGATCTTACCTCATACCAACACTTCAAGATAGATTTTCAGAACTCCTCGCTGCATGTTAAAAAGGAGATGGGAATCACACTACATCCCATTAGCTGAAATTAACGCATGTCATCTCAGAGAGCAGCAAAAGCTGCATGATATTGGATTTTCTTTAGTCTGAGTAACAACGCCTCAGTAATTTTCAGGATCCATCATGGATTTTACAAGTTGCTCCCCCTGGACACCATGACATCTCCGATACCCCATTGTCTCTTCTTGCCCAAAATCGTCGTATGACCTCATTGTATTGTATCTTCAAAGCATCAAGTAAGGCCTTACTCACCGACCACAATAAAAAAATCACCAGTAGTCTCCACAAGTACAGATGCCATTGACAATATGGTGGAAGCGATTTTTGTCCCTCAAAGAAATTTCCCTTGCATATAGTTTTGAGACAAATTTGGCAAAGTTATGGCAGTCAACACAAATCCGAAGGTTCTTTATCACCTGGACTGGAACTCCTTCAGCGCTAGCCATCAATCCAAAGGCCAAGGCCAGCTTTTCACTGTGACCAAGAAGTATCTTCTCCTTCTGTTCATCGTCCACATCGTAAAAAGCACAACTCAAATCAGGAACATAACCAAATGCTTTTATCTTGAGCGATAAATCCTTTACCTTCTCAAAAACCTCCGCCCTTCTTGGGTGTAAACGATCACTGGCATGAAAAGTGTGAAGCACCTGGTCAAGCTCCACCCAGCTTCTTCCTGGCTCCTTTATCACTGCCTTCTCCTTCATCAAATGCCTCACGTTTCTTACATCTTCCCACCTTCCAGCCGTAGCGTATAGATTAGAAAGAATCACATAATTCCCAGCATTTTCAGGCTCGAGTTCAAGAAGCTTATGGCCGACAAGTTCACCAATATCAACATTAGAGTGAACCCTACAAGCACCTAAAAGTGAACCCCAAATAGCTGGAGTGGGCTCAAAAGGCATCTGTTGTATATGTTCAAAAGCCTCTTGCAGCTGACCAGCACGCCCAAGCATGTCAATTACACACCCGTAATGCTCCATCTCTGGTTGAACTCCATGTTCCCCATTTATAATCTCCTGGAAAAGCTGTAGCCCTCTTTCTTCCAATCCCCCATGGCTGCAGCCAGATAAAACAGCCAAGAGTGTAACACTATCAGGTGCAACTTTTTTTTCTTTTCTCATGAGTTCAAAAAGCTCAATGACCTGTCTCCCCATCCCATGTTTGCCGTAACCCACAAGCATAGCATTCCACGAGATGACAGTTCTCTCGGACATGCTATCGAAAACTCGTCTTGCGTAGGTAACGCTTCCACATTTTGAGTACATGTCTATTAGAGAATTCTGCAGAACGACATAAAAGGGGACTTCACGCCTAAGGACATGGCCGTGGACCTGCCTGCCATGATTCAATGCGGCAAGCCCAGACAAAGCGGTCAAGACACTAGCATAAGTAACATAATTCGAATCCATCCCCTCTCTCTGCAACCTACTAAATAATTCTATGGCCTCTTCATCAATACCTAACTGAGCATAACCTGAGATTATAGCAGTACAAGAAACAACATCCCTTTCAGGCAAGCACTCAAATACTTCTCGTGCTTCATGGATTTTGCCAGCCTTGGCATACATGTCAAGGAGGGAGCTACCGACAAATATTTGGGATTCATAATTATTCTTAATGACTAAAGAGTGGACTTGCCTTCCCAGCTGAAAACCCGACTCCCCCGTGCATGTAGCAAGAATCGTGGCGAACGTAAACTCATTTGGCTCTGTCTCTGCAAAATGTTATTTAGCATTACCAAGAAGTAAATAAGAACCCACGGTAAACAAGCAGTGCTTATTCTCATGCAGAATACCTGATCTCAACATCTGCTGGAAAAGATCCAGAGCTTCAGAGGCATACCCTTTCTGGGAATAAGCCGAAATCATGGCCGTCCAAGAGACCACATTCCGGAGCGGCATTTCGTCGAGCACCCGGCGCGCATCACCCAAAAGCCCAATCTTGGTGTAGAAAACAATAAGCCGAGTCCAGAGATAAACTGGCGGGAGATAGCATGTCTTGATCATGTGGGTATGGACTCTTTGGCCTTCTCTCAGCGCCCTCTTCTCCACGCACTCGTCCAAGAGTGCGACGTATCCTGCAAACACCATTTCAGAGCCTCGAATGGCCATCTCCAGCAACGCCTCCCTCAAACAACAGTCGGAACGTAAAGTATCCGACTTTGAGGGATTCCGAAGGACGGAGGAGGGCGCCGTTTGGCGGGCGAGTGCGTTGGACAAGAAGCGAGAGAGTTGCATGGGTTGATGTGTACGAAACGTCGCCTTTGTCAGCATCTCTTTAGGTTGATTCCGAAGGCGACCCGTAAGTCCTTGGAGCCAAAGACTATTGTCGAAGCATCTGTAACCTCGGACGTCGAGGAAAGCTTCATGATAGTCGAAAGATCTTATCTCAGACGTCGTGGGGGCTAGAAGTCTTAAACTTATTCTTGATATCATCTTTGTGGCTGGAAACAGAAATGTTTTTCGAGATGGCGCTGCTTAGGATGAGCGTCAAAGCCAGATTATTAAAGAATTGCCTAAAGGTAAGGTAGTCGAAATCAAATGAACCGGCAACAATACCCACCCATGCATGGGATGGGACTTGCAAGTGCCGTCAATCTGATCGTTCTAAAGAAATAGCCGTGACTCGAGGATTTATCGAATACCTTTTTTTTGTTAGGGAGAAAAACACTCTCCTCTATGAAACTTTAAGGCATTAGAAAAAGGATGAAACGCTCCAAAAGAGGTCAAAGGGCATGTAGTACTAATTTTGACCGGCACCCTACCCAGCAAGAACAGTTCAAGGCCCCATGTCGTTTGCACCATCAAAGCAAGAAAGCATAACTCCAGGTATTCATTCCTCCAGTGTAGCGTACCTTCCAGCCACTGGCTTCGTGGGTCTGCTCGAGAGATTACTGACTAATTATCTCGCTCGAGATTCGACGAGAGGCACACGCATGGACCAAGAAAAGGCAACAAATAAGCCATGCAATCATCTAGCACTAGCAGAATTTCTCTTTTCTCTCCCCTTTTCTTCTGCGCTATACAGTGAAGAGGGATGCCAAGAGCTTCCGTTTCCTCCACTCTGATGCCATGAAGGAACGTCTCAAAGCAAAGTCGCCGTTCATCTTCAACAGCCATAAACAGCTTTCAAAGTCAGAACGAATTGCTCACACTCACAACAAATCAGTGGAACTCAGAAAAAGCCTCCACAACATGAAAGAATATCCTCAAACACAACAGAAGCACATAGGCAAATATGCATCACAACACGGAATTTCACTTCCATCGTAGTTTAGAGTTGTGTCATTGTACAATGTGGATCAGTCTTATCTTCTCATGAAGAACTGACTTACTCATCCTCAGAGTTAGTCAATGATATACGTACAGATATGCAGATTACATATGGAAATTTCTACTCCAATTTGGGAGAAATATGGGTTTCCTTCTGCTGCTAATTATAAGAATTCATAGGACCAAAATTAGAAGAAGACTTGAGGTAGAAGCATGGAAACCCAGGTCAAATGGAATCTGACGCCTTCTACTTCCTGCTAAAGTGGTAATCTTATATCTTGCTCATATATACACTAATTACTAAGACTAGACTACGAGTAGACCCTCAATCCACCTTCATAGCTCCATTTTCGGTTGCTCTAGAGTGCAAAGACACTGCAAAGGAGAGATGAAAAGGGATTAGTCGGACAAGTTGGGAATCTTGCAGGCATAGAAGAGATATGTATGATTCATTAGGTAATAATGACTAGTATAGGACATTTTAGAAGGCACTTGTAAAAGTTTCTCACAAACTACAACAAGAACATCCAGCTTTCAGTTAATTTGCTCATAGTTGAATTGTGCGACTCCACAACTATTTAAGCAATATGCAAAATCTGGGAAAAAGAAATGCACACCCCCATGATTTAGATGGCAAAATTTTAAGGTGGGAAACATGTGACTTGGATCAAAGAAAGGGGCAACAGAAACTACCTGAATTTGCTGGAGAATCATAACTCAATAGAGAATTCTCTGGGGTGACAAAATTATGATTGTCTTGCTCGCTTCCCCAAACTGGCTGTGGAAGTGAATTAAACTGCCATTGCTGGTGGTACTGCTGTCTGCTTCCATTAACCTGGACTTCAGGCCACATCTGTGGTATAACCATGCTGGGAAAATTACTGACTACCAGAGACATGTTCTGCAAGTGCAAAATAAGCAAAAAAACACATCAAATTTATAAAGGAGGCAGCAATAAATGGCATAAAATGATGAGATTGATTGAAAAAAGGACTAATTATTGTATGAATCACATCAAAAAAAGGAATTCTTTCTCAATGAAACTTTTACAAAATTCAAATTGTACCACAACCTTATCAAAGAGGGCAACACAAACTCTTTGCGCTACACAATTTTGTGTTGTGGAGCTATAGAAATGTCAGTGGGAATAAGTGAACTCTTCTGACAGGGCAAGAGTCTGGGTAATAATTGGTTTTATACATGTTGAATGTCAAGGTTCAAACAAAAAAGAATATTACTAAAGTGAAAAGGCAACCAAGAGAGGCATGCACATTGATTGGTTTTCTTTTTTGGGTACCAGCCGCGACCATATGCAGACGAAGTACGTGACCCAGATTTACTCTACCTTTTATTGAATATATCAAGAGAACTTCAGATGTAACAATGAATATTACTATTAAAAGATTGCAGGATGCTTCTGCTGAAGCCCCAGCATCATCTAACACAGAACATTCTGCCACGGCCGATACAAAAGATTTGAGGTTAACCCCACAAGAGGAAACACCTTGACATCTGTCTCTCTTTTTAAGAGAGTGTCGAATAAAATATAAGAAAATTATACGTACTTCTGCTGCAAAAATGCTATCCATGTTGAAATCGACCCTTGGGTTAACTGCTGCAAGTCTCATTGACAGGAGCTGAAATACCAAAACACACCAATATAAATTACAATGCTAATCATGATCTTTAAAATTCTGGAAAGTACAATCGGCAATGCACACACTTTGTCCGAGGATTATGAAGCTCCATATGCCACAGCACCTTATTGCTTTCTTAATTTACATGGACAAGAAAGGAGGGAAAAACATCATTTCAACTGGCAATCTTACAAATAACCAAGTGGAAGAAGAAAATATTACTCAGGCATGGGACATGTCCTTGAATCTTCCAATAACTTTCTAGAACAGAATTGGAAAACCCCATACATCCTTAATTTGAAATTGAATGCAATTGGCAAGCCAACGTGATCAATATACACCCTCAACTATAACTAAAGGGACTTGATGTAGGCACAAGCACCTAGATTTTGTATTATCAATAAATGAAAAGGGAGACTTTTAAATTCTGTGCCCGTAAGGGTCTTCTACTTGTTACAGATCTGAAACCTCGAAATGTTAGGTGAATACTGTACCCAAAAGTGAAGAAACGGATATAAAAGGCGTAGATCCCAAAATATTGACAGCTTCTCCGAAGAATTTTATCAGAGCTCAAGAGTGAGATCTTCATTATTTTCTGGCGATCTATAAGAGCTAGACTTCAACAAGCCTAAGCTTTTCAAATAGCACTATTAAGAAACAAACCAGTCAGAGAAACTTTTCTATTTCAAGGGTGAGTGTCAATTACCTCAACTTGGCGTTGTAAAGATTGCACATGATTAATGATTTCATCCAACACCGAAGCTGTACCGGATATCTGCGAAAGCAAATTATCTTTGCATCACTTTCGTTACCCCAAAATTAAAACTTTCATCTGATTTTAAATATATAAGAATAGAATAACAGTATTCACTGCTTCCAGCACAATTTACACAAGTAGCTAGTCAGTTTCAGAAACTCTTAGTGGATAGTTTCAAGGTACTTTAGCGTAAGTCTAACCACAAGGCCTAAGACAACCCAAAAAGGCATTTGAGTGAAAGAAATCTCCTAAACTCACCACAATATGTTGCGCTTACCAAAAGAAGGTTGGAATGAATATAATCCTTATATCTCATCCACAAGACCAAACATAAATAAGATGAAACAAGCTGTGGAATTTACTGGCCATTTTTCAGGCCATCATAACAGAAAGGTTAGCCCCTAGAATTGGAAGTCCGCTATCTACTTCAGAAGAGTCACCCAGATATCCCAAAATCCAGGCAGTACCACTTGATAAGGAGATCAAAGGAATATGGAAAAGAGGCAAGGTGACTGCAGTTGTACCTGCAGGCTCCAACTTTCAATGAATCATGAATTTGCTAGACGGTCAGTGAGGTACCAGATATTTTCAATACAATATAACTCCTTCGCAGGATATAAAGTGCAAAGAAATTGTTGATGGATCATCCACGAGTGAGAAAAAATATAGATGCACTGCAAGCATATTTACTCCTGAAAGCGACGTACCAAAGGCACATTGCTACCTTCTGAATGTTGTTAGACTTCATCTATACACTGAGTACCAAGTAAAGTTACCTAAGAAAGATGCCCTCGTTATTAAATTAACACATTTTACAGCGACATAACTAGAACATCCAACCATCCTAAACAAATAGCAATAGCCATCTTCTTCAAATACGTAGCTCAGCCAAAATCTAGCTTCCGTTTGTAAAACCGATATCAGCTCGCATTGCATCGGGCGAAAATATCTCATGGGGGCACTGTTAAGAAGGAGAAGGAAGAGGTGGTGGGGGGTGGCAAATGGAGCTTTATGTGATATCACATCCTCTCTCAGAGCTGTTGGTTGGCAAGTCTTGTTCGAGCATTCCCAAAAGGAAATATTCCTTGTCCCTCAGAAAAGGAAAAATTTTGTTATTCTTGTCTTAAGGGCCTGCCAGACACATCACCTCAGCCCACCAATCCCAACAAAGGCAAGTGTCAAAGACCCACCAATGCACCACCCCCCACTCTCGAGGGGCAATATCGCCATCCTCGGACACCAAGATAATGTGCTGCAGTTGTATCGCATTTCGATTCCGGTGTGTCGATGCAAACCCACCCCCCCACCACCCACTATCACGTCCCACCCGGGACAAAACATTGAAAATTCCCAGCAAATGTCCGAAAGCCTCTCAAGGCCAGGCCAACAAAGGACCAAAATTCCTTTCGGGGGGCGCTTTGGACGGAATTGCCCTGAAAAGGGACTCCTAACCTACCCAACAAAAAAAGGGTAACGGAAACCGCCCCCGGGGTGCGAAATTACGGAACTGCCACCCGAGGAGACCTTTGATACTACGGTACGGGATGCCCCTTCCCCCCCACTCAGTACAAAAGCCCCCGCACACGCACCCCCACATTGGTTAAAAAGGTGAAAATGACACCGCAATTATTAAAAGCCACATAATACCGAAAAAGGCGCATGATTGCGCTTTTCAGAGACAATTAAGACTGACGGATCTCCACTAATCACGACCGTAATCTCAAATCAAATCACCTGCGGGGGTCAAACCCCGCACGGGAAAAGGGGCGGTGGGGGGGAGGGAGAACGCTGACCTTGCTGCAGCCCGGGACGAGCTCCTGCAGCAGCTTCATCCGAGCATTAATTTTCTCTCTCCTCGCCTGCAGAGTCCGAGCAGAAACTTAGGACCAGGGTCGCTGCGGTTTCTTGTCGGTAAAAGGGGTGATCCGACGTACGAAAGAAACCACGAATTAATGAAAGAGACGATACCCTCTCTGCTAAGCTATGGCTATCGGTGGCTTGACCGCGACGAGCTCGGACGTGGACATACGGAAGCTCCTCCGCTGCTTCCGAGCTCTCGTTCTTGCTCTTTTTCGCCGACGCTTTCGTCTGAAACTCGAAATTCGTGCACAAGGATTGGAAAAAAAAAGACGAGGGAAAAGACTCAGAAATCGCCGGAGAAGTGACGAGGAATCGTGCCGAAAGTGTTAATTTCGATAGGGGAATTTTGCTTTTTCCTTCTTTCTTACCTTCTTCTCTCGGTCTTTCCTCTTCGGCGGTCTCTGCCCCTTGTTCTCCACCGTCGGATCGGACACCAACGGCTGCGACGACGAGTTGTGGTTCGAGTCGGACTCCGTCAACGGCTCTTTCTTCACCTTCTGCGAGCTCGTCTCCAGGGAGTCGTTCTTCTCTCCGGCGAAGGCGGAGTACCTCGCGGCGCGCTCCCCGAGGTCGGAATCCACGGCGAAGGCGTAGCCGCCGCCGCCGCCGCCGTCGCCGAGGCAGTGCAAGGGCGGCCTCGCGGGACCGCCGGAGAAGGCGATGCCGGGGGAATTAGGCGCTTCCGGCGAGTGGAGGAGCTCGATGGCCCGGGTCGGGGGGAGCTCGAGGAGCGCCGTGAAGGAACTGGCGCTCTCCGGCGGCGGAGCCATCAGGCGACGGATTTCGTCGTTGAAGAGCGACTCCAGCGCGGCGTCGGTGGATTCGGCTAGGGTTAGAGGTGTCGGCTCCATCGAAATCGGCTCGGGAGCTGATCGAATTGAGGTGGACCCAAGTCAGATTCCGTGGGAATGCGGGCTCAAGCGAGGCTAAATCGATCGAAAATAGCGAATTCGCCCAAGGCCAACGCGAGATAAGAGGGGCCGGAAAGCTCGGCGGAAAGTGGAGGCCACGGGAGAGAGTGAAGGAGGAGGAGGCGGAGGGGGAAATGCCGGTGCGGGCGGCGGGGCTCCCTGAAAAGGTGAAGCAATGGCGGTCAATCGGGTCGTTTCCCTGTGTTTCTCGCTGCGTCTTCTGTGTTTGGGAGAGAGAGAGAGAGAGAGATTACTTCACGGCCATTTGGAGTATTTAGAAAGTAACGTTGCTTGGGGTTTTTGTAGTAGCGAGTTAGTAGAACTGGAGAGAGAGAGAGAGAGAGAGAGAGAGAGAGGAGAGAGAAGGGGGCGAGGCGAGGGCCAGTACGGCTGAGATTGGATGGTGGCCTTTTTTTCTTTCTCTTTTTTTTTATTCAAGGTAAAAGCAGTTGCAGGTCTACTCTCTCTCTCTCTCTCTCTCTCTCTCTCTCCTTTTTTTACCGTGAAATATGTGTTGAATTTATGGATCGTGAATTTAACCTTTTTTAACTGCTGGTTCAAAATCATGAACTGCGCTGGAATAATACTCGTGCCATTTGCGGATTAATTGGGAGCATCAAAATGGTGCAACGAATATGATTGTCATTGCGGAATGCAAAGGAGGAATCGTACGAATTATCTCAAAAGTCGAAAAAGGAGAAACGGCCAAACAACAGAACTTGTTAAGATTTTCGGTTTTTACTTTACACAGTGTAAGGATGTTTATACCGAATAAATCTCACATTGAGGATGTAGCGTAAAAATGGAATAGTTAATATATTTTTATTGGCTGATAATTCACTGACTTAATTTTTTTAATAAAAGGGGGTTCAATTTGATGTGTTGACGAACTCGGATATGGTGTCGGATTTCTAATGTGTTCTCCAACAATTGCGTTGGATCATGCATCTACATATTGCAAAAGTCATTGAAAATCTGATCAAAAAAATTTGCCTTTAGAGTTCACTACTTAGATTGCCAAAGGACCCATCACAATAATACACAATGCTCATGAGATCACATCATCCAAACATTATTGTCGTGCATTTTATCGTGATACTACTAAATATATTGGACATGAATAAGTTTTTAAACTATTTCGTCTGGGCTCTAAAATGTAAAATATGAGAATATTCCCACATTATTAGAAAAGAAAAATACACAACTTAGAATGAGAGATACAAGACGTGCAGATACCTGTACGTTAAAATAAAGAATGCACCTCATTGGAGAAATTATCACTAGCGGCCCTCATGAGCGAAAACACCTATGAAAGAGAATAGACAAGTGAAGTCGACCTCCAACTTCATTTCACTTTTAAATCCATGACCTTTCAACAGGCCTCGAGTTGAAAACCGTACATGCATTTATACTTATTTATACCTCCAAATAATAGTTTAAATGGGATACAAAAAGTATATATATATAAAGAAAGCAAAATGGGAAATCCACATCATAGACATCAAGAAGCTACACAATCTCTTTGTTATCAAAATTCACATAAACATGATACATTTTTAAAAAATCAGTGATATTTGGTTAAGTAAAACAACATTAGTCGGTCAATCAAGGATCCGCTCATACTTGCCTGAGATATACACTAGCTATTGCCGATTGATTTGATCGATGTCTTACGTTCATAAGTCTTCTCATAAATAATGTCGAACCCATTGTTCTTATATGGATGTGACTAAAAGTTCAAGGCATACAGCAGCTTCGCATAATGAATATGCACACATTGTCGATTAGTTGTGACAAAAGGACAGAGGTGATCAAATCGATTAGGACACTCGAGGGGTCGAGGTTTTAATAATGTAATACCCAAAAAAGAAACATTAAAAAGTTGGGGGTTATATCAAATGAAATGGTTCAAGATTCCTAATTTCAATTATGTATTTTCAAGATATTTTCAATAATTAATGGCGGGCGACAAAAGCCATGTATAATGGAAAAAGCCTTTTGCATGCGACATTTTTCCCACGACTATAAGTCATGTCTAAATAATTATAATGTTGGTCAAATGCTATTACATCGACGACGACATTTAATGTAATGAATATTTAACTTGCGAATCCGGATTAATTAAATGGTGCTTTCTAATGCCACCCCGATAATTGGGAAGGTATGATTCTATTAGTTCTCACGGCTGACGTGGCAACTGATGCGGGGCAATAGAGCGAGAGAGAGATGGACGTGATGGTGAAAAGCATCGATAGTTAGGGGATGGCAAGCAACATGTGAGTGAGTTTTAGATTGTTGCTTAGACAATTAAACAAAATAATTATTTTTTCGAACTAAAAGACGCGTGGTTTATTTTTGTTTGTTTCGAGTGAGAAGACACTTTCACACATGTTATTATTTCCATGTCGTATACCGAATAGTTAAATGCTGGGTTACTTTTAGGAACGAATAAAATTATCATAAAAATGATGACTTTCTCGTTAGAAAAATTAGGAAAAAGTTTCGCTTGACTTAAAGATATGTCTTGATGCTAATGCTTGTATACTTTTTGGACATTTGGAGGGTTCAATATCAAATGAAAATAAATAATAGAAAAAACGATGTTACAAATTAAAAAGTAAAATATGCCCTAGCTAGATAGTGTTGTGGATGGACAAAATATAAGTGATCAATAAAGGTTACGGCGGGTAAAACCCTTCAAGTGCTAAGAAGGGAAGTGGAAAGCGCTATGCGATTTGAAGGATTCAAACTCGCACCACATGGGTAGGGTCAAAGCAGAACACGTGATTTCAAATTCCTGAAGCATAGTTCTCTCTGTCGATAAATTAGTAATATCAATTTTTTAAAATTTTTGACTTGTGTGAACTATAATGACTTCAACTGATTAGAAAGCGATGATTACAAACTACCAATAAGGGAAATTACACATGGAAAAATAAATAAATGGAAATAGTGCCAGATGAGGAGCACAAAGTCTTAACGGGTCTACATGCCAGGTGGCAGAGGCAGAGTATTTAGACGACCGAACTCATCGAAAAATTGGAGCTTATCTAAGGAAATTAAGAAGGGTCGCGGTTGGAAACATCACCTAGGAAATCCAATGCTACATAGTGGTGCCCTGTAGATTGAATTTATACTTTTCGTGTTTATTTTTTTTTGGTAAGGTACTTTTCGTGTTTATTCTATCACTTTTAAGGACTACAATTTGAGTTTTATTTCATCCTTGAAGGTCCAAAATCTATTTAAATATAGCCGGACATAAAAATACTTCCCTTATTCTCGATATGGATGCTATCTTGTAATTCTCAAAAACATCGGGTAATTAATTGGTTCGATAAATTGAGTATTCGCAATGATTTTGGGCATCTGTTAGATAATCAAAGGTCCTTATGTCGAGAGGAAACTGATTGTGTATGTATACATCATACTAGAATTGCGAACAAGGTATACATGTGAAGGCGTTAGCAACACAAGGAATTTCGAGTCAAATCTTTTATCAGATATTGAAAAACTCATTTATCTTATAACTTAGTGATGTAAGTCTTTTAGTGAATCGAGCGACCTTCTTGAGAAGAAATGCCGATGTATATATATAAAAGAGGGTTTTAATTACCATTACGAAAGGAAGGGGAGGGACTTTATAACATTACATTGGCTGGAAAAATGATGGAATTATTTTGAATGCTTGGGTTTCTAAATTTTCATTTGTTAATAAAAGGGGGAAAATCTACACAATAATTGTTTATTTCACGGAAAATGAATAATTTGGTAAATATTTTCCTAAAAATGATCGCTTATATTATTTGAAATAATTGGTCAATGAAAAATGTTTTCACAAGCGACAACAATTTATGTTTACACATTTTTGTAGCCGATGAAATTATTTTATGTTCATTTATTTTTATATGGGATACAAACGGTTATTTTTAGGAAAATATTTTACAAATCATTCATTTTTCATGGAACAAACGAAGTCATAATATGTTGATATTTTTTGTTTTTATGACTAGGAAAATCTCCAAAATAAATGAATTTCTAGCCTATAAAGTACCCCATTAATCTCATTAATTATGTGAGAAGCGAACTAAAACTTAGATAGATAGGTCAAATACAAGATCTTTTGTATTGGTAGTGCGAAAAATCAAACCAAACTGTGTGCTCTAGTCACATGCACATTCATTCCTCAACCCCCAATGGAACTCTTAGGAAAAAATTATGCAACTAGTCCTAACTCTATTATACATATGCTAAATCAATCATGATATTTTCAATTCGGTCGATTTAATATTAAACTTTTGCTTAAAATTCCAATGTAATCATTATAGCTAATTTTTGTCGAAAATTGCCAACATGATCATCTAGTCATTGCCAACCATCTTAAGTCGCACATTGCCACGCTAGCGATTTTATATTGAATTGATAAAATCGAAAAGTTTAGAACTAAATTGACATTTGAACGATGAGTTCATGACCAATTGGACAATTTTTCCTAATCCTATAAGGTCATGTTAATTATAATTACATCAAAAACTTGGTTTATATTGGTCATTCTAATGAATCGAACGAAATGATATTGCTATCCTACCGATCGAGTGTTTATTATAGCCTCTTGAATGCGCTTCGCCAGCGATATGAGTCATGCCTCTCCGAGCTCCACCAATCTCCTTCTTCTCGAAATCAACGGTTCCTAAAGTTGGGTCATTTCAATAATTTTTGGTTCTTTATTGTGTCAGAAATAATTTACGGTCCTTACAAATGATTGACCCAAATCCAGAGAGTTTCATTATCGATATGGACAATACGAGAATTATAAGCATGGCATTATTGGACAAAAATGAAAAATAAAAAGAGTAATGCCGGGCCTCTTTATTTTGCAAAAATGGACACATGAATTTTTTTTTTTAAATGATAATTTGCATTACTTAAAACAATTAGTCAATTGAAAAAAAAAGTGTTATCAATAATATGTTATATCTAAATATTTTCGTGAACAGTTAAAAAAATTTCTTTCGTTTATTTTTTATAAATGGTATAAATGATTATTTTTAAAAAATATTTTTTTAATTATTTATTTTTCCGCCAACAAGATGGAGTAGCTGTGAATTATAGGGACCAAACTATAAAAGCAAGGTGGGAGAGTCATCAACTAGCTTTCACTTGTAAGACTCGGCTCACGTGTTCGTTTTGGAAAAAAATACAAAACTAAAACCCATGGTTATGGACACGTCAAGAGTAAGAATAAATTATCAGAGGAAAATATTTATGGGCCAAAAAATGAAGAAAAAATGCTTATCCGAGATTTGATTTCACTAAATAAGAAAGATTTATTTTTTGCCATAAAAATAACAAGGATAGTAAATTATGAAATCTATAAAACGTAGGTCTACAATTATAATGTATTAGAAATTTCAAGGAACCATGGGGCTTTAGATGGAGTGATGAAACTATACGAATCTCTGAACAAGAAAATGTAAATTGTAAAAAAAAAAATCGAGATTACAACAATTGGAAATAGGGTGATTGAAATGACATGGAAGGGGAGCTTCCATATTGAAGTTGCTCCAATCTCTCTCATTCGCTTCATGTCTACGTAGCTTCAAACTTTAACCGATGTCTAATAAGTTAAGTTGAAAAAGTCACGAAAAAAAACCCTAAATTTGGCCTATTCTGACAAATTTATCATAAATTATTTTTTGTGACACAAAAAACCCTAAATTTATATCCTTGTAACATATTTATCCTAATTTTTCTTGTAATATCAAAAATCCTAAACTTATGCTTATGACACACAAATATAGTTTGGAATTTTTTGTGTCGTGAATAAAAAAAAATGCGAGATAAATATTTACACTATACAAGTTTTGAGTAAATATGTCACGTAGGTGCAAGTTTGGGAATTTTTGTGTAAAAAAAAGTTAGGGTAAATTTGTCGTGATGAATATAGTTTAGAATTTTTGATAGCTTTTACCTTAAGTCAAACTTACTAGAATTCGACAAAAGAGAAAAGAGTAAAAAAAAAATACTTGCTAGAATTCAACTTGTTCAACCTAGCTTTACTTCAACATGCTCCGTAGTGGAATCTTCGATCTTTGGTTTATTCTTCTTGTATGTAAGATCGTAACTTTATATAACGAATCTATTAAATGTCATGTATGTTCACATCGAAAGCTATAGGTGCTAGGCCGTATCGCGTGATCGAAATAGACACCACTCTATATTTCTTACTCCTCGCAACATTAAGTACACATGGCACACCAACACTTCCAAATAGAGGGGTGCCACCATCTATAGGAGACACCCCCCTTAAAATGAGATATCGAGAAGTTAGGCGTTAACATTAAACATGCATAAAAATGGGCGGTGCCCAGCATTTGTCTTCTCTTAGGTCAAACTCCTACTCTCGTAGGTGAATTTCCTCTTAAAACCGACATATGATAAAAAAAAAAATGGGTACCCGCGATCATAGAGAGAGATTAAGCAAATTAAAAGGAATGATTTCCCATGGACCCGCTAAAAAAAATTACTCTAGATAACAAAATTTCGAGTCCTATATTTCATGCTATTTTTTTAGATGTGACGGGCCAATTGCTTATTCACTCGTCGTATCCTAGAGAAAATAATAAATTAGATGAGATTGAGCATTCATCGCCATGAGAAATACTTATTTAAAAAATCCTAAATTTATTGTACGATGGGCCTGGTAATAAAACTTTCAGTCGTGCCAATTTAATCTAAAGCATTTTGATGATTTGCCAATTTAGTCATAAATCTAATTCTAAACCTTTTGAAAACTTATCAATTTAATCATAAACCTATAATTTGGATATTTGATCAAAAGAACAACAATGGCGACTCATCAAAATGTTTAGGATTAAATCGTTAAAATGTTTAGGGGCTCAATTAATGCAATTGAAAGAATTATGACTAAATTGACAAATAGTTAGAATTAAATCAGACACAATTGAAAATTTTATAATTAAATTAACTTTCATAAAATAGATTAAGGATTTTTTGGATAATTTCCCCTCACCACGGAGGCTAAATAAAGAAACAGGAGAGAGAGAAAAGGAAGAGGGAGGGGAGGGGGGCCGCAAATCACCGCTTTGGTCCCGAAGGGCGGGGACCGGGCACAAGAGGAGGCCCCCCACACAGTTTTTAATCGTAGAAGATGACCCGTCCCTTTCTCGCATTTATATTTGATGCCTGAGTTTGATCCCATTTTAATTTTTTAATTTTCTGTTATTATTTTTCGCACAGCAATTTCACCACACTGCACACCAAGATCCCCATTGAAATTGGATGGTCGCTGAATTTGGTAGTAAATGAATTTTATGGCCCTATTAATTATATATCGTGATAGGTCTTAAATTTGTCGTCCAGATTTACGATTAACACAAGGACTCAATACTCCTTGAAAATTTTAATACATTGATTTTGTTAAATCTCTTTTTGGTCCGTACGGATAAGAAGCATGATTAATCGACACACGTTTCCTAGTTTTATCTAATTTCCATGATGAATGTAGCTCCAAAAATGAATTTTTTGGTTGCTAGTTCGGATTTATCAAAAGTTTACAATAAGTGTATCGAGTTATATGCATGAGCTCACGAATTATGATAAATATCCTAAATTATACGTTTATGGTATGACGAGTGTCATTTGTTTTGTGGGTGAGTCAGGCTGCATATCGTCACAATGATGTCGGCCTCGCTAGTTGTCATGCTCCCATCGACATGAGTCCAATGCTGCAACTTCGTTATGGTTATATACGCATATAAATAGATTTATGTAAATAAAAGTATTATAACCATAAATACGTTTAAAATTTGCATAGGGATATCCGTCACGTGGGATGACTCTAGCCTCGCATTAATTGCATGGTCGAGTTCAACGACACGAGAAAAAATACACCATCGGATTAGACCTTGCACGCCAAAATACATTGATCCTAAAAATTCTTATCCAAACCCATAATTAATTAATAGGAATAATGACATAAATGATCCATAAATTTAAATTCAATGTGTACTATAATATATAAACTTTTAATTTATTCGATATAGTTTCTGCACCTCGACTCAATTGTCTCCGAATTTTTGATTTAATCAATATGCTCTCGAGACTTTTGATGTATATTCAATCTAGTTTCGGATTGCATGAAAATGTTCAATATTATCCTTTCGAAACAATCAGGTAATGGGGTAAAAGTCCGAATCGCGATTTTAGCATCTTTCGGATCGTGTCTTCCCCATTTTTTTTGGGCCCGATCTCTGGGGGGACAAGAGAACCAACAGGCGACATCGGACGAGCGGTTTCGGGGCCCCATTACAACTGGCGGAGTATCCTGACGAAACGTGGAGTCCTGATTAAGCAAAACGGAATGATGCAAAAAATAAAAAAGAAAGAAAAAAAAAGCGGTCGATCGATCCAATCAAAGAAAGAAGCTGAAGACTCCCCCCACGCACCCGTGATCGATTCGATCGACGAGAGGGATGGACGGCCGACCGTCGATGAGTTGTCGAGTTTCTCTCCTTCGACGTACGTTCGATCTGGGGTTGTCCGAGGGCGGGAACCACGCGCGTGATCTGAACTGAATGGTCGGGCTTGTTGGATTGGATTGGGATGTCCCGCCTCCCGACGTCACCCCGTGCGTCGGATTCGTCGCTATGGGCCCAGGGCCGAGATCGAGTTTTGACGGGAAGCCCTCACGGATTTCTTTTAGGAATTTTTTTTAAGGCCCTTGATTTGGGCTGTAATCTCAGAGCATTGGCTCTCGGTCGTTTTATTCAACGATCGAATTATTTACCGCCTCTCTTTTGAACTTGGAAATTCGATGAAAAAAAAAAAAAAAAAAAAAAAAAAAAAAAAACATCGTTCGCCCTACGAGAGATCCTCATAAGCCGACGGCGGCTCACATCCATCGGACTCACATGAGCCCACACCGTGTAAGGACGTCTCGTTTCTCGGCATGTCGGAACTGCTTGTATGTTTATTGTGCTCGGATAAACACATAAATAGTCTAATCTTGTAGTTATTAATGATTTTTTTAGGCTACGTTTGTTTTTGCGAAAATAAATTTATAAAAAAACATTTTCGTCATTTTCTGGTGGTGTAGGAAAACAGATCAGCGGAAAATTTATGCTTATTTGGGGAAAATGATTTCCTCTTTCGGGAATAAGAAACGAAATCTTTTTTCAAAATATGACTAGACATCAACGGTTGGACCAAAGACTATATGCTTGGACATGGGAACCCCAACGCCCATTCTCGAGTCTTTGACAGAGGGCTCGGGTCCATTAAGGCCAAGCTCGAGTCCAAAGAGGGGCTAGGCACATGCATCAAGGTCGGGCCCATGCCCAAGTCACCGGTTCAAAAATAATACGCATCTATTTAAAAAAAATAATAGCAGGTTTTCATTTCCAAATGACCAAAAATAATTTTCAATTCATTTCAGATTCCAACCAAATAGTGAAAAGTATTATTAATTTTAAAAAATGAATTCTCAAAACTGATTTTTAGAAGCTTCAAATTTTGCTGCAAAACAAGTGAAAGTTTTAATGTTATCTCTGGCTGGTTTGGGAGCTTCACCAGCTTGGTGTGGTCAAATTTGATTAATTTACTTTCACCTAAGCTTTATTGCTGGTATTATTTCTTTCCTTTTTCTTTTTTTTTTAAGAAAGTACTGCTTGGAAGTAGCAGTGCTAAAGGCCATGGCAATCAATTGTGTTCATTTAGACTAGAGATCAATTTGACAGTCAGCAATTTAATATCGGCTTTCACTTTTGGGGACAGTCCTTTCCAAGGGTACTTCCTTGGTTACCTATGACCTTCCCTTTGGTCTTAGGGAGGAACAGATACAATGAACCACCGCCCAACATTTTTCATTATTACTGTTCCACGTTGATCGCTTGAATTGCTACAGGACGAACCGACAACGATCTTCCAATCAGACCCCACTTATTTCAATTTTGTCAAATTTTGCAGGGCTTTGCCATTTGTTGTGAAAGATGAATGGATAGTTTATCATTTAGATATTTCGACGCACTTCCTCATATTTAATATGATCTTTTCATCTAATACTAAGAGTGAAAGTTAATTAGGGAGGTAAATGAGCCCGAAAAGATTCGAAGCTCAGAATCTCCAACTCTACTACCGAGTGGAATAAATAAAACAATATGCAGAAGATAGGACACCACGATCAACAGGGTGAAACTTTGTTCTTTCTTACGACGAAAGATTGAGATCAAAATGCATCGGGAGCTAATCGAATTTCGTAGTTCGTCGAGTTATGGATATTCTTGATGACTTTTCTCAAGCATGTACTTTGGTCGTCGAGGCACATGTCTGTGGCATTTAGAGAATCTTCGCCACATTGAGTCTCCTGTAATCTTAAGGTGGTGATCGAGCTAGAATCACAGTATTTGGTAGAGATGAAATTTAGTCTATGTTTGTGCATTCATAGTAAATTTTGTAATCGAGTGAATTTGCCTTCTCTTATTATTGATGGATACTATTTGGAATCCAACTGGCAAAACCTATTGAAAAAATATAGGCCACGTGTCGATTACTTTGCTATTTTCTCGTGACAATAGTCCACGTGTCAATTGATTATGTTGGCAAAGGAGGATTTAGATTGCTAAATGAATAAGATTTGGTGACCACCGACGTTGATTTATCCACACTTAAGCATTATAGATGTGACGTGAATAAATTGTACATGCCCCTTAATAACTTTTTGGACCAATTGCAATTATTTTTGTATTTGGTTATTTATTTATTTCCAGATTCGTGCCCTTAGATAGATTGATAGCTAAAACGGCGCTAAATGTCAAATATGTGCCTAATCACCCCCAATTGTCATTTTCTCATAACGAGATCACTTTTCAAGACAACTCCGTAATTTTAGCGACAACACGTCGTACCAAACATATTGAGTCATCATTGTCGTCGATCGCGATCAGTCATCTCATCGAGTAATCCCTCGAGACCTAGGAATGGGTGTCGGCACAATCATCAGGAAAGCAACCCGATTCGAGCTCAATTTACGAGATGGCGAATAGGGGATCGGGGATCTCGTACGATGTCCCGCTCGTTAAGAATTACCTTCCAAAGCTCGGGGCTGGAAAGCTGGTTTTCTTCTGTAATCCTTGTCCGAATGATAAAAGCCTTTGGCTTTCGTGGGGCCGGATGGCAGCTTTAGTCCACTAAGCATGTTGTTGGGAATTGTCCGATTGGTGAAAGATGCACGAGCGGTTGCTGTCGTGCGAGATTTTGGTCGGGCGAGATTAGCCAGACCAAATCTAATTAATGAACAGGCGAAGAAAAAAGGAAAAAAGAGAAAAAAAGAAAGTGAAATAAATATATATGGGTTATACGCGGTGGCGCCGTCTTTTCCGATAGGAGACCGCGAGATGGGTACCTCGAACTTAGTGTAGTCGGATGATTGGGAATTGGTTGCGTGCTCTGGATATTACAACTACCTATTTTCAGTACTAAAATCGACTTAGGTTTCTTAATTTATGCTTTTTTGTTAATACCGCAAAAACTCCGAATTATGATCATATGCAACAAATATCTTAATTTTTAATAAAATTCCGAAATTTTCCTATTATGACATAAATATCCCAAACTTTTTTTCTCGAATTTATACGAGTGTGATAAACATACCCCGGATAGAACTAACAAAATTCGGGTTTCATGTGATTGGAAAAATAATTGGGAGTATTTATGTCGCAATTGATAAATTTAAGATTTTTAGTAAAATAAAAGAAATAGAATATTCATACCAAAGTAGGCATGATTTGAAGTTTTTTGTGATTTAAAAAAAAATAGAACCCCCAAATTTATCGAATTCGATGAAGTATATTGAGGAAAAATGTCTAAAAAGTCATAAATCTATTGTACTTTTACCAATTCAGTTATAAACATTTCAATTTTTATAATTGAGTCATAAACATTTTCACATTTTGTTAGTTAAATCCATCCGACCAAAATTGATAGGAAATTGCTAATATAAACGGCCGGTACTAACGTGGATATTTTGAATGATATTTTAATGATTTTTTTGAAATTTTAATGATTTTTTTCTTTTATTTTTTTTCAATTTTTGGAGTTAGGGCTAATGACGGTTGTTGATTGACCATCACTGGCTTTGAGCAAAGGCATCGCACCATTCACCAACTCTAGGCTAGGGTCATGATGACCTCGTCGGCCAAAGCAAGGGCGTGCGAGCCCTCGTGCAAAATTGGCAAGGGCCGCAATGTTGGTGAAGGGCACTACACCCTCGCTAGCCAAAGTGAGGATGCGCGAGCCCTCGCGTAGAATCAACGAGGGTGGCATTTGGCTGACAAGGGTTGGCCTACCCTCTCTTGTGGCCGGCGTGGGTTGGCCAGCAACCCTCCCCCATTTCCGGGCTAATTATTAAAGTTGGGTGAGCGGAAATAGTTATTCTAGTTTCAGAAAATCTTAATGAATGGCATAGGGCCTGCTGATTTTCTTCATCAGAATCGCAGAACCCTCGTTCCACCGTCTAAAGGTAGATTAGCCGATATTAATGCTACAGATTTTTAAAATTTTCTTAATGTAAGAAAATCAAATCGTATTCAGCATCCCACCCCACGGGAAAACGTCGCGTCATATTTACTACATTCATCTTGTGGGTGATTTTCAAAAGTTTATGATAGGGAAAAACGTACCACGAATTAAATGGCCGGCGTTTCACGTTGTTGTCGAGGTCTATGTACGGCCTTTTCATTTTGTCGATTCAGATGTCTTGATTTGTTTGTCGGAATTTATATTTACAATGTACTATAAAATACTTAGTATTTCTTGGTGTGCTTCACTTTTATCTTTGGTTATAACATGTGAAAGTTTGCTCCTAGATAACAGATATGATTAATTGTGATTTTGCTTTGAGTTTGAACATCACTGGAGATTTTCGATTTATGGGGCGAGGAATAGGTGAAAATAAAGAGCTCAGAAATCACAAGCATTGACATATCATCAAAGGGCGTGTTTGTTGGGTTCTCACAATCCAGGCGATTGTCATCTTGGTCACACGACCCCCGCTGAGGCTCGCTAGAGATCACCTGATCTCATATGACGGTCAGTAGCAGCCTAAGTCTCTAAAGGGCTTGAGTATTTTTTAATAAAAAAAATATATAAAAAGTTTGCCAAAAATTATTTATCCTAAAATTGCTTTAGAAATGAATTTTTACGGAATGCAATTTACATTTTTTTTTCGAAGGATTTTAAGACAAAGGCCTTTGCATTCTCTCAAAACCCATTTGAAAAAAACAAAAACCAAAGATAGCCCAAGTCGAAACGCAACCACTTAAATTGCAATCATTCTGATCTTTGATTTCAATTGGTCTGTCGAGATTTCACTATCCTTGGGTTAATGATCTCAATCTGCCGATCCCTAAGCTACCATTGACAGGGATGGACAGAGAGCGGGGCCAGGCATGGACACACGACGACGACGAGGTTGTGTTTTGGTGGGAGGGAAAGTGGGCCTGATTTTCATTAGAGAAAGGACTACGGATCGAATGCTGCAATTGAATGGATGCGCTTAGCATCTGCGTATTCCATTTCTCATCTAGAAAACATCTTTTAAAGAGTACCGGCTGAATTAACATTTCATCTTTGCGGAAGTTACGCACGTTTAAGGGTATGTCTATTTCGGGGAAAACTTTATGATTAGGGAATCCATTTTTATGACTATAAGCATTCATATTTGCTTTGACCGTATATGCTTTCATGTGGGCTAATCATTTTTTTTTTTTTTTTAAACCAAACGAGTAACAGTCTGGAAAGCTAATTCGTAAAAGAATAGCTTCGCTCAAACAAATACATCATAATTCTTACTCCTTGCTTTATCTTGTGAGGAGTAAGAATTAGAACCCCCAAAATCATTGAATTTGATGAAGTATCTCGAGGAAAATTGTCAAGAAACCTTTTAATCTTGTTAATTAAATCATAATTTTTTTCATATTTTGTTAGTTGAGTCTATCCTTCCAAAATTGACTGAAAATTGCCAACGTAAACATTTTTTAATAATATTTAATATATTTGAATTTTTTTATGATTTTTTGTTTGCTTTTTTTTTTTTTTTTTTTTCGATTTTTGGAGTTATGGCCAACTATGGTTGCCAGCTAACACTCACTAGCTCTGTGCACAGACATCACACCCCTCCCTAGCTCTGGGCTAAGGTCGTGATGACCTCGCCAACCAAAGAGATGGCATGTGAGCCCTCGTGCAAAATCGGCAAGAGTTACGATACCCTCGCTATATCTGGCCAAGTGAGGACTCGAACAAGAGTGACGACCCTCACTTGGCCAATTGCCCTCACTGATTCTGTGCGAGGGCTTGCATGCCCTCGATTTGGCTAGTAAGGGTTGGGCGGGCATTGCCTGTGGCTAGCATGGGTCGGCCGACAGCCCTCACTGGCCCTTACTAAAAAAAAAAGTAAAGAAAAGGATAAGAAAAAATTAAAAAATGTACACATCACCGTTGGGCATACTACATAGCATGGCCAATATTCACGTCAATGAATTCCGATTAAAATTAGTCAAATATATTCAATTGGCAAAGGATAAAAAATGTTTATAATTCAATTGGCAAAATTTAAAGATTTATAATTAAATTACTAAAAGTATAATAAGTTTAGGATTTTTTAATCAGTTCACTTGAATATGTCATCAAGGCGATAAAATGAATCACATGTCGGTGGCCGATTTCTGCATTAATTTCTGTTTGGGGTCCCCCTCCCTTTTTTATGGTTAATTATTAAAGTTGGGTAAGTGGAAATATTTATTCTAGTTTCAGGAAATTTTAATGAAATTCTTAGTGCAGCTCAATAATGCATTTATAAATGGCATAGGGCCTACGGATTTTGCTTTATCAGAATCGCAGAAACCCTCTTTTCCACCGTCTAAAATTAGATTAGCTGAAATTAATGCTACAAAATTTTTAAAATTTCTTAATGTAAGAAAACCAAATCGTATTTAACATCCCACGGGAAAATCTTGCGTCATATTTACGACATTCATCTTGTAGATGATTTTCAAAAGATTATGACCGGGGAAACCGTACCATGAATTAAATGGGTGGAGTTCACGTCGTTATCAATGTCTATGCATTTTCTTAAAATGACTTTTTCGTCTTGTCCATTCAGATGTCTTGATTTGTCCATTGAAATATATACTTACAATGTACTATTGGATACTTATTATTTCTTGGTATACTTCACTTTATCTTTGGTTATAACATGCGAAAGTTTGCACCTAGACAATAAATATGATTAACAGTGATTCTACTTATTACCAGAGGCTTTCGCTTTATGGGGGCAAGGAATAGGTGAAAATAAAGAGTCAAGAAATCACAAGCTGTGACATATCATCAAGGGTAATAAAGGGCGTGTTTGGTTCAACTTTCTCAAGTGGGGAAAAAAATGAGGCGTTTGATTCAACATTTGGCCAAATGTTAGCCTTGGCAATGCTAAAAGCCAAGGTAAGGTCCTCACCAACATATGTGAAAGGCCATTTCTAAGGTTAAATGAATTTTTTTTCTTTCAAACTATCCTCACTAATTATTTTTTTTAATTTTCGATTTTTCCCTTGTTGTGACTAACCATATTCTCTTCACCAGGGTGGCCAGTGAAGCCAAATCTGGCTAGCATGGGTTGACAAGAGGTCGTCGAGGGGCCAATAACGTTGTGCAACCGCTTGAGTTCCCTCTACACAATTAGTAGTTGTTGGGTTCTCATGATCCGGGCTACTATCGCCTAGGTCGCATGAACCCCGCCAAGGGTTGCTAGAGGTCGCCTAACCTTAGACGACGATCATCAATAGCCAGAGCCCTTCCCCAGCTAGCAAAGGGCTCGAGTTTTGTTAATAAAAAAATACATCAAAATGTAGCCAAAGCCCTTTTACAAGAAGAAGTTTGCCCGATACCATTTGATCCAAAGTCGTTTTAAACCCAATTTTCATTTTTCTAAATGGTTTAAGGCCAAAGGTCTTTACATTTTTTCAAAATTGTATTTCTCAAATGGAATGAAATGCAGTCTAATTCGAAATGGAAGCACTTATAATCGCACAATAGATTTTAATAGATTTTGCAATCATATGGATCTTCGAATTCGATTGGTCCGTTGATGATTAGAAAGGCCAAACGATGACTTCACGACGACACGTGTTAAAAAAGATATCGCAATTGGGATAATCCTTCCTCGGGTTAATAATCAACTGCCGGCCCCAAAGCTAAGATCGATAGGGATGGACAGGAGGGGGGCTGAATTTCATAAAAGAGAAGGACTACGGATCGAATGCTGCATTTGAATAGATGCGCTTAGCATCTCACGCATTTCAATTTGTCCATCTAGAAAATGTCTTTTCGTCTTTGCGGAAGTTATGCATGTTTTAAAAGTGTGCTTGTTTTCGGAAAAAAAAACTTTACAATTAGGAAATCCATTTTTGTGACTATAAGCATGCATATTTATAAATTGAACGAGTGAAAATCAGGAAAATTGATTCGCGAAACAACCGTTTTGCTCGAACAAGAACGTCACAATTCGATGGCCAAGGGCAATTACAAGAGAAACAAAATGAAAAGAAAATAAAGGAAAATCAACCCCGACATTTCTTAAAATAGGTAAGCCCGCCGTACACGAGATATTAAAAGCCGTACGTCGTATGCTAAAATCGCACGATTCTATCACTAACATGCATTAGGCTCGTGCGCGTTGATTGCACGTAAAGAACAGTTCGAAGGAGCAATGCCGTACTGACTAACGTAGGGATGCGAAATCCATGTATCAGGCGATATTGTCTAATCGTGAGTGACGAGTCGGAATTTCTCGAATTCAGACACAGGCTCCTTCGCCCTAGAAAAAGAAGAGAGAGAGAGAGAGACGATAGCCTCGAGTGCAAATTAAATGAAAACATATAAAAATGGGTGGTCCGTACAAGAGAGGAAGGTATCGCCTCGCTGGATTTCCCCAGATATGGTATGAAGTTGACCTCCGAGGAAATATGATATTAATAATTGCAAAAATAAACAAAATGAATAAACGAAATATGTACTGTGCCCGGACCACACGAGGATTTTTTTCTCAAAATTAAGACAGCAGATGGGGGACGTCCACGTCAGCGGGCCTTTTAACCCTTCGTGCTTCCCACGTGACGGCGGGCCAGTAGCCCCCCCACTTCCTAATTTATTTTCATCTATTTTTCGAGTTTTTTTGTTTTGTTATAAACTTCTCTTTCCTTTTTTCAGAAAAAAAAAAAGAAAAAGAAGGGCTCCGACATTTCAACGTCAGAAACACAAGATGAGACAAGCTTTACGCGAAGACCATGTGATTTGATGAGATCCTTTTGTGTATGAGATTGATGCGTTAGCATTTCAATGGACGTGCCCCCATTTCATTAGACGGTGATAAATGAATTCATTCCATCATGATCAAAATATCACGAGAGAAATTCTCGAATGACGAATATTACACATGTAAAGGGCTATATTAGGAGTGAAATTTGGTGGTGTTCATGATAACATCGGTCCTCGACGTGTAAAATATCCAAATATAGATCCGATTCACGGCGACATTTGACCCCGAATGCACGGCGCCTCCAGCACCATGATACATCAACCGGCTTAACGACACAAGTCCAGACAATAATTTTCTCAGAGTTTCGACAAAGACGGGTCTGGCAGCCCCGGCTCGGGCGCTTCATGGCCTGCGCGAGGCCCAGGAAGGGGGGGGTAAATTCAGGCAGCGAGCAATTTGCATGAAACTCATGCTCCGCTCCACGCCAATATGAACAGAAAAAAACGCCATTGAATGAACCAGACGCTCCTCCTGTCTCCGTCCGTCTCCAGCTCGGCAGCCATTAAGGGACACGCCGGTGCTCCTCCGGGCGGTCCGAAACTTTCCACCGACTCGTTAATATCGGGTTTATTATTCGGCTCGTTCGACATGGAATCGGACGGCTCCGCGAACCGCCGGACCCGCGTCGCCCTCGACGACGACTCGGCTAAAGATTAATGATGATAAAAAGGACCCGGGTGAGAGGAGCCCGACGGAGGGCCCAGGACATGATGTGATCGGCCCAAGAACCGGGGCCCGCATGGTCCGTGAATTGAGCGCAGGAGGATGAAGGTCGAGTCACATCGGCGACCCGAAAACCGCCCGACATGTCGCTCAGGATGTCGCCGACCCGACTTGCGCGGGGAGGTGGGGCCCGGGGAAATCAGGCCACGTGTAGGGCCCGGAATGGAAAGTGGCCTCGGGGGAGCGGAGGGGGGGGGGGGAGAGAGGTGGGCCGCCCTCGAATTAAATTATTGGGGTGCCCTTCTTCACTATGAAATTACTTTATTGCCCCTGCAGGTTTGGGGATCTCACTTTTTGGTGCTCATATTTTGTTTGGTTATAATCGTAGAACTCGCATTACTCTCCAGTGACAATGTAAGTCCTTTCGTCGCAATTCCAATTCAAAATTCACCCAAAATTGCGAAGTTATCACTGTTTATTGACACGCATCGTGTACGTATATTACAAACTTCTAAAGCTAGTCACATTTTTTGGTCCTCGTGCTTCTAGCAATGATCAATCATAGTTCTCCTACTTTGGTTGAGTGACGTAGTTACTGATTATATTATTTTTCATTTAATACTTAATCAATTCATTCCACATTAAATTCTTGTCAAAATGTCAAATCCGCACTAACTAATTAGTGATTCCAACATAGTGTTCTCGATCTGATTGACATCCTAGCAAAATCAATTGTACTATATTCAACGATGGCATTCTCGTTTTCTTTAAAAACCATATAGATGCATCTAGGGCTACTACTTGAAAATCATAAAATATCTTCTAACTGTTCCAACCACAACTTCAATTCTATATGATAGAAGTAATATTTTATACAGTTTTTATGAGTTCTTCCAGTTCATCTCAACCCTCGAATGTTAAACTATACGGCTTTAGAAAAACTATTTCAATTGTGACTAATAAAACCATCAATATGAATGAAGACGTATACACACGATTCACGTATTAAGCACTAGCCAACGTCATTTGATTCTCATGTCTCGTCACTTGATAGCAAAAGGACTAGTATTACTGTATAAAAAATAAAAAATGAGAGCTAAATTTGAAAACACCAAAGGTACAGGGACGAAAGGCGTAATTTGTTTTAGACGCTTTGCACATGTCAGCGCCACGTATCAATTGACAATATTTCCCCATCAATTACCGGTAATTTTGACGGATAAATCGTTACCGGCGTATACTACGAGGAATCAAACAAGGTATAGAGACTAAAAATGAAAAGTCCGAATCTATGGGGACCAAAAACGTAATTTCCTACAAAAAATTTCTTTTATTGGCTATTGCACAGAGAAAGGCAAAGGACCTGTCAAGCTGCCCGTAGTATGTCGGGCCCTGCAAGCTGTCGGATAGAGAAACAGAGAGAGAGAGAGAGAGAGAGGGAGGGAGGGAGGGAGCGGCGGGCCCCTTCTTTTATGCCCCTTGGTCGTTTTCATGTAAGGCGCAAGATGAAATGCACTGAAGGTTACGCCCTTGAAGCAGCACAAAAACATCAAAGACGATCGAACAATGTACAACATTGGAAGTTGGTCTCAGGCTCTCAGACCATCATTCACCTATGCTCAATCTGTGCTTCTCGTGCTCACGACGTGAGAGAAAAGCGCCACAACATGCTGGCAGAGCTGGTACAAATTTCCAACTCCACAGCCGTCCAACAAATGCACAATTTCTCGTCCTGCTTTTGTAGCAACAACATCCAAATGGTGCTTCAGACAACGGAAGGTTCGCATAAACTATTCCACAGCACCATCAAAGCGTAATTCCTGTCCGAGCGTGCCCATGATAGCTCCCCAATCAAGATAAAAATCACTCTAATCAATGATACTAGGCCTAAACCAGCTGACCCTTAACACAATTCTGTTCAACAATACGATGCCACCACAACGAGGGGCAATATACCTTCCAGCCGTATTTATCAAAATGAATGAAAGGCATCTTCATCATCGACAAAAGATTCAAAAATAGACAACACAAGCCTGCAATTGCAACCATTTATATGATAAGAATAGAGAGAACATGCCACAAGGAGCAAATCTAAAAGACTATTGGTTTTGAATTGAAGAGAATAGCATCAAAAACAAGAGAGAACAACAAAATGTGTAGATCGCCCTGGAAAAAAAAGAGCGTGCACTCCAAACACAGTTGCCTGCAATACTATGACAATGCTACATAACTACACAAGCCCACACTGCAGAGGGGAGAGGGGAGGAAGGAAGGAAAGAGAGAAAGAGAGAAGGGGGGGCTACAGTGGTGGCCCAAAGATGGAATCGAGATAAATCGGAAGCTACCCTTGGAGACTCGATTATTTTGGAGATTACAGATATATGCTTTCTTCAACACTATTGAAGCTCAATAAGGAATACTACTAAAAAAGGGGGGTCAATTTGCCTTAAACCACTTCCACTCTGGGGGCATTCATACGTTTAATAAAAAACCTATAGCAAGTGACAATCTACTAAACTCAAAAATAAAAATTTGGCTCAATGCTATTTCATTTTGACGTTCCAAGTCTCAATGGCGTCAAGGGGAAAATTGTGACAAAATGAGTAGTTTAAGGTGAAGCTTAAAGCAATAGAAAAATTCATGGGGCCAATCTAAACAATTTCCCTTAAATCATATGCTGAAGGAGCCTCCTCATACTGAAGGAGTGTTTTAGTGAAAAAAGCCTCAAACATTAGCCTGGTCAAGTTCAAGTTTTTAGAATTTAGGGAACTAAGTTATTGGAGACAGAAAAAATTTCCAGAGGATTTGCCTTCACTTTGGATTTGATAGCATATTGTTTTGAAAAGGCTGTGTGGGAAATTGTTAAGTGGAACATTGTTAAAACAAATCAAATGCCGTGTAGCTTGCTCCAATGAATGTGGATAAATCTACCTTAAGCTAGCAAAATTCGAAAGACAAGCCGATACCAAGTGAAACTACCAAAATCTTCTGCCCAGCCCCAAATAACCATGCTAGTTGCACCTTGGAAAACCAGAAAGAACTAGTGCAGAAAGCTGACAACTATTTTCGTTGTTGGGTTTGTAGGAGCACACGAGGCAAAATATTAGGATAGTACTTCTGGAGCCAAAAAAGCATTTTGCATTTCTAGAACTGTTTATAATGAGGTGTTATTCAAAAGAAAAACAAGCCAGGAAAAGTCAAAAGTGAATTTTGCGGAAGAAGCTTTCTCAACTGTCCTATGTTTGCCAACTTGTTCTCCTTCAGTTCAATCCAACCTCAGCCAAATACAGGACCGGACAAGTTTCCAATTAACCTTCTTAAATGAGAAAAACTGAAGCAAAATAATTTCTAGAACTCCAGGAACGATGAGCGAATATCTAAATCTCCAAACTGGGGATCTCGAAATAACAAATGGCCTGCACGAATTAATCTACAGCCAAAGACCAATCAGAAACATCTATTAGTTAGAGTGCTATAGACAAGTGTCCAGCAAGATTTTATGTGTGCATGCACCATTGTCAACATGCGCTTAAGAGAAAAGTCTAACTCCCCAGTAAAGACATGCTTAGCTACCATCAAAGTACTTTACAATAAAATTTTGGAGTCTTAAATACAG
This sequence comes from Corymbia calophylla, assembly GCA_014182845.1. NCBI lineage: Eukaryota > Viridiplantae > Streptophyta > Magnoliopsida > Myrtales > Myrtaceae > Corymbia > Corymbia calophylla. Next base: position 23,791,560 of record CM024693.1, read on the forward strand.
TCAGGGAAATGGGTGCAAACCTGAATATAACCATGAGAAAGAGAATGGATAATAAACCTAGCTTCACCATGCGATACTTTTTCTCGGCCCCAAGAACTCTAAATACTTCAGTCACATCAATTAGATGCCGCCGCTTTATGTACCTATATAAAGCAAGGAACCATTAAGGAGATAACGCCACAGACATAGATAGATATTCTTTCTTTGATAAGTAACAGAAATAAACAAATGTAAGTAGATATTATGGCTATTCACTAACAAATTACCACAACCTGAGTATATTTTGAGATTTACAATTTAACTTCTACTTTTCTCCCTATTACCATGTTTTTATTCAATGAGCCATAAAAAATCCCCCTTTTCACCTAGTGTGTTTAAGCAAAACAGTAAATTCATCTCTCAATGTCCACGCATTAGTATAGAACAATTTCAACAAATATTCTCATGGGAGCACAGAAATGCAGGAAATAATAACATTTCATGTGAGAGAAACACATAGTCAATACATGTTTAGACACTTTAGTACACGAATAGAAAGACATAGGCACGGCATGTGATAAATATGTCCATACAAATTGATCCTCTGACTAATCCCTTTAGACATGTTAATACACAGATACAAAGACTTAGGCACAACATGTGATAAAATGCACCAATATTTTGCTAGCATAGGCACAGCACATTGCTACAGAAGCTGTCTTTCTTAAATTTAATCTTGTGAAATAAATGATGAGGTCATCAATCTTGTGGTTGGCCATTTATTAAAAGAAGTGGGCAAACTGATTGTTTTTGCCCCATTCAGAACCAAGAACAACCAAAAATGCTATATGTCACAAGTACGGATTGAAGAGAGAGTATTCTTCTCATCGAGAGATTTTGTTACTCCAGAACAAATTGAGGGTTCGACTGAAAGGTTCAACTGACAAGGTTTCAAGAAGCAAGAAACTTCAATTTTTTTAACAATGCGATTGAAGTATTAGTGATGATTACAACAAATTCACTACATCTCACAATTCAACACTTCAAAACTCCAGGTTGAGTTCTCTCAGAGAAAATGAAGGAAGAATAGTATATAGAGCAAGTGTGTAGTGAAACGAATGGATAAATCAGGTATAGAAGCTAAGTGGGTTTGGATGGGAGATAAAGAAGATTAGAAGTTGTTATTTAAGACAAAGGGTTGAGGTCATCTTTCCCCTGTACCCTAGTTAGGCCTTTAAGTCTCTTTGTCATTAACATCCTTCACTCAATAAACATCATCTTTCACAAACTCTAAAATATCTTTTCTTTCAACTCAACTCTATTTTAGCCACATTTTTTTTTCTATCTTTTACTTCTTTGACTATGTCAATTGGTATCAAGGCCCCTTGTTAGGGTTTTTCCCTACATCAGGTACTCACTCAAATTTCGATTTTGCAAGGCACGATGACAAGATGAAGGAATGGTGTGTTCAAGGCCAAAAGGGAGTGCATCAAAAGAGTAAGACGGATTGACCAGATGTAAATAGATCTACAGCAGTCCTACCACTACTGTTAACACCATTGCTATACCACTAATAAGTCTATTCAGCCCATGGGTAATAGAGAAAGACTTTGACTTCGGGTGGGAAGAAGAGATCCTGACCTAAACTCAATTCTCATACTGATTTCGGGACAAATTCAGTATATCTGAGTTCAGTGCAGGAAAAATCTGGAAACTACATTAGTGCAAGATTGACAATATAAAGTTGAGCTTTGCAAGTATGAGTATGCTATATAGCTCACATAACCAACAGCAGCAATTAATGCCCAGGTATTCAATTAGAGTCTTAATCCGAGGAACTAACAAAAGTGATCGCCTTTCTTTTTAGAATGTAATAGAGACCAAAGACATTTCTAAACTGTAGAGAGGGTTTCAACTGAAGCATTTGACTCTCATTTTAATAATCAAACCACATGTTTGATTAAATACCTTTTCAAGCAGCATATACAAATTATCAAAGGGGCAGACCTCCACATAAGCTTCTAATATTTCGAGATATTTGACTTCTATCTGATGCTGTTATTTTAACAAATATATCTTTTTTGCCAAATAGACGGGTTTGTTTCCTTCCACATATAAGATTCCCCATCTCTTCACTGAGAAATGGGAGATTCGGGGTTCTTAAAGCTCTACAGGCTCCTAAAATTTCTTTCGAAATGCTTGTAACCTGAAAAGGATAATGGGCTCATAGCAAGTACAAAGTTGCATCAACAGCATGACATCATAGGAAAATAACGCAACTGAAGTTCATCTGCAAGGAAACGAAAGGAAAGGAAAGGTTGAGATGAAAACGATACTTACAGCATTACGTGATAACAAGTAACAGGGACCGAAACCAGAAACATAAGCCAATGTCCAGTCATCAGTAGAAGCGCGCTGAGAACTCCTTGTAAGATAAAATCAGGAAGGATCAACCCATTGATCCGAGATGCCGCTTCATACATGTTGATGTAGTCTGCCTCCAGATCTGATAATATCAGGATCTACAAAATACTCAAACAGCAACGGAGTTACCATCCCGAGGGTTTATGCAATTTCGACGGGTCTTCAACAACGACATGCTAAAGTCAGATGCACACCCGAAGACTTCAAAAAAAAAAAATCAAACAAAGAAACCAACAGAGCAAAGAAAGCATTAACGACTAGAATCTCTCGGTATGCACGAGTTACTGACGGGCTTGCAAAAGAATCTATCACCAAAGATAGAATCGGAGCTACATATCTGGCGTCGCGTTTTCGAGCAAATTTAGCAGGGCGACCTACTCCAGTGACCGATTGAACTCTCGGACGCCGACAAATCAGTAGACGCTAGGTTTTCTAAGGTAATCCTCCTACTCCGGTTCGCCCCGGGTCGCGACCTCAGCTGGCGAACCGAGAAAGAAAGAAGAAAAAAAGAAAAACTAAAACAGCGCCGTCGCCGACGAAACGAAGTCACGGAGCAGCAGCACCCGTCCGTCGAGCCACGCGAAGCGGCGGCGGCGGCGACGACTCGTCGGAGCACGGGGAAAGCAAGGAAGCGACGTCGGTTCCAGTACCTGATAGAAGGTGGAGGCGAAGAGGGCAATGTTGATGACGAGGAAGGTGATGGCGAGAACCAGAGCCCACGCCATGCCTGCGCGAGGTCGAGGTCGGAATCGAGTTTCGAAATAGGGGGCGAGAGGCGACGGAGAGCGGATGGAGGAAGAAGCTCTTCGGCGGTTCGCTCTCTTTCCCTCTCGAAAAGCAAACTTTTCCGCGAGTGAGGTAAATGCTTCCCCCACGCCATCGCGGCCATTAATGACATCTTAACCTTCAATTCTTAATGGAATTAGACACTTAATTATAAAATTATCTCGACTATTTTAATATCGAATTTACCGGGTTTTCTCTTTTTTTCATAGCACGTCATAATAAAAATCGCACGTGTTTAATAGAATTTTGGTTGAAGGTTGAATCATCGTTGGGTTTATTTTGCCTGGTGATCCGCAGGAGTCTATATATAGGATCGTATTTAAATCGACGTTTGTTCGTGAAGATGTTTTTAGATTGCCTCGCATTCTTTATTTTAAATTATATATATTTTTTGTAATAAGATAGGAATATCACGTATTTTATTTTTAAGAATAAAACAGTCTAAAGACTCACTCCGTAACGACACGTAAAGTCTAAAATCTCCGAGAGCTAAACGACGGTGCGTTTTTTTAAGCGGCGAGAGAAGACCAGAACACCGCGGGAGTCCAGACGACGGCCTCAGCTTCACCGTCACTGCGAAGTCCGGGGCATGCTTCCGCTGCACCCTTCGACGCTCTCGTGAGCTGTAAAACTCCTCGTCGCGCAATGTTCTCCGACTGATCAGCTCGAATACGACACGATTTTCGGGGTACTAATACCTTGCTTCAGCTCCTCTCAAGAATCAGTTCCTTTGATCGACCCCGAGTTTTCTATCTTTCTTCAGATGCAGATGAAATGCCCCGTTTTCCTCACCTGGGTTTTTCTCAATTTTTTATTTTTTTTGGCTGTTTGAGGGGGAGCTTTGTGGACGAATTTATTTGGTTCCCGTTTGACTTTTTGCAATCGTCTGCTTCTTCGTATCTTGTGCTGATGATGTCGGGTTTCTGAATTTGTTCCGTCTATGGGAATTCTGGGCTTCAATGGAGGTACGGTTTCCTGATGATCTGCTGTCGAATGCCCGTAATAAGGCTCCGTTAGGGGAAAGCAGCATGTGTTCTGGGATTGCGGATTGACACCTATGAGTGCTCTTAATTAGAAAAACGGAACATTTAGGAAATTGTTAGAAATCTTATTGAGCTATAGCTGGCTGTTGGGGCAAGAAGAGCCTCTTATAATTGGATAGGGGGAGATTGGCTCACGTTGTTATGAACCTCTTGGTGTACTTGTATTAGCTATATAGATGTAGATTGTCTGTGCATGCCGGGCTTTTTGGTTAGATTCACTCGGGATTTTTCTCTGGTGAATATGGTAGAGTTAGTGTAAAGGAGGTGAGGCTTATACATTTTTTGTAGCAGTCTTTTGGTCTTCAAATATGTTCGAATAAGCTACTTTTTTGTAAATAAGCAGCCGGTGCTTATTTTTGTTCATTTCTTATGTGTGACTGGAGCAGTTTTTGTGAGACTTGATGAATGCCTAGAAGAATTACATGGTTTACATGTTCGTTGGTAACAACAGCTACAGCTGTAATTATCAGTAACATGTTTTGCACTGTGTAGCTTGGTGTGCGAGATCACAGTAATCGGAGATTGATACACTTTTAAAGGTTTGCATTCTGCTTGTGTGACAGGTAATGGCAAAATGATTACTTGTGCCTCTCTGATAACTTGTCCAAAGTATGTTTTACGCTTAAGTGGTCGCATTTGTGGACGACAGATGGGGAGGAGTATCTGTGATATGACACCTTCCAGTGCATTCTTTCATGTGTTTTCTGGATATTCCAGGCCAAAGTATATCGATCTGAACGGATCTGAAGTGCCCAGCTGTGGTAGTCTTACTGGTTTTAAAGGGGGCCAGGGTGGATGTTTTGGTTCCTTTATCTCCAAGCACGGGCGAGTCGTGCGGTCTTTAGTAATTAAAGATTCAGTTGGTGTTACGATACCTCAAAAAGGACACATTTCAATAACAACAGTATGTGACAGAATGAATGCCAAACTTTTGTTTACAAAGCAAGGGATACCTAGTGCAATCAGATATAGTGTTCGCCAGATTTCTCGGCCGCAGGGGCGTGGTTCTGCTGGTTTGCTTCTTGGGCTATTGGTTTGTTATTCAAGTTCTGAACCAGTGCATGCTGAAGCAGCCATTGAAAATGGGAAAGAGGAAAATTGCAAGGACTCGTCATATGCTAAAATTTCACATGGGAAAAATGTCTATACTGATTACTCTGTCACTGGTGAGATTTACACTCTAGTCATGCTGCTCTTCCTTCTTAGTTCTGAGTGCCATGTTGAAGATGCCTTTTCAACGTGGGTTCTCCTGAACGCACATATAAAATAGTATATGACAACTTCATGCTATGCAGGCATACCTGGAGATGGCAGATGTTTATTTCGTTCAGTTGCTCATGGGGCCTGTCTTCGGTCTGGAAGACCAGCTCCAAGCGAGAGCCTTCAGAGAGAACTTGCAGATGAATTACGGGGTTTGGTGGGTCTTTATCTCCTCCCCATATGGTTCAAAATTCCTTTCACTACAAAATAAGATTGCTTACGAACAGCATTGACAAATTTGAAAGTCACGATTTGTATGTTAACTCATTCCTAGTGCGGTTTTGGGATTGCTTGGCTCATTATATTTAAGCTAATCTTTCTCTTTGAATGTATCTTTCTTGGGTTGACCTATCCAGGATGTTTCCTCTGCCAATGTTATGTTAGCTGAAATCATGTGTGATATGAAGTTCTTGGGATGAATAGTCTGCTTTACTTTTCAGGTTGCAGACGAGTTCATCAAAAGACGGGAAGAGACAGAATGGTCATCTATCCAAGTTCCCGAACTTCTCTAAAATTGTTGCTGGAGTTGTATCTGATAAAGTCATGTTGTGCACAGGTTTGTTGAAGGTGATTTTGATACATATGTCTCGCAAATGAGGAAGCCACATGTATGGGGAGGTGAGCCAGAGTTGCTCATGGCATCTCATGTTCTCAGGTCCCTCTCCTTCTCTCTCTCTCTCTCTCTCTCTCTCTCTCTCTCCCCTCTCTCTCTCTCTCTCTCGCGTGGACACACTTCTTTGTGACTTGTGAATGATGTGTGCTTGGGTTCCAAATGCATGCTTGCTTGCGTGCGTACAGATTACTTGCTTGTAATGCCTATTGCCCATCAATTTGTTGTTGTCCACGTGGACAGGCACAACACCCATTTTCACGTGTTCCTGTGGAGATTTGCGATATTCTATTCTTTCACTGAGGCAATCTTTTTCTGCTTGACGACTCTTTTTCATTCTTTTTGGCTGACATGCTGGTGTTCATTGGGTTGTCATGCTAGTAATATTCAGTTTCCTACTCAAAAGAATGTATTCTGAGAGAGCTGAGCTTGAAAGACTGGCTGATATCAATAATTTTATAGCATTAGAGATCTGAGCTTATAAAGTCGTTGATTTTGGTAATTTCAGGATGCCTATCACAGTATACATGCACGATAAGGATGCTGGAGGCCTTATAGCAATAGCCGAGTATGGCCAAGAATACGGCAAAGAGAATCCCATAAGAATTCTTTACCATGGTTATGGCCACTATGAAGCTTTGCAAATTCCTGGCAAGAAGGATGTGAAGTCGAGACTTTAAGTATCTAACCATCAGCACGATGAAGGTACTCATCTACTAAAAGGTTTTACCTGAACGAGTAGGTTCCTTCAGAAAGCGAGTTCCATAATCTCATTCATTGTCGTTTTACTTGATGGGAAAAATAGAAAGAGCCGGGCATTAATCTCTGTGGATTTTTTTGTACGTTAGGAATGTACTATAAAGCCTGAACCATTTATTTGTCGAAGCAAATAATGTTGGAGCATACCATATGGTGAACTCTACACCGAGCATATGTTGGTTTGGATATCATTGATCGAAGAGAGGCTGTGTGTAATTTTTCGGGCCGGATAACTTAAAAGATTCGCACTCTTTTCCTGATAGGCAAGGCAATTCTTGTTTCTGATTGGGGAGAGTGTGTGTAAACGGGAAATTTCTGTAATAGCACGAACAGGTGGATACAGACTATCGAAAAGCACGGTTGCTGGAAATCCAGAAGGCTGATATGGTTTGGGGTATATGGAAGTAGTCTCAACTCTCTCTCTCTCTCTCTCTCTCTCTCTCTCTATATCTCTGTAGGAGCAAAGTGTGCCATTCGATATGCCGTCAGGCCCATCCCAGAAGTGCCCTCCAAACTTTAAGATTCTGTTTCTTCTTTTCTTGCCCATTATGATTTTTCTGTCTTGGTACATGTTAGACCTGAGAGTCCAAGCTATCTGCTTCTCGAGCGAGACTTCACATCGAAATTCAAAGTTCTGCGTAGTTTTCGATGCTCGAGTTTCACCGTCCGAAGCCTTCCGTGAGCTTCGTACTTCAAGCTTTGGAGACCCATGTTTTCGATTACCTAGTAGAAAATTGCATGAGAGCTCAATGGCTGATAGTCATCTTGAGCCCACCGGATTTGCTGGTTGAATAGAACGCCAATCTGGGCCATGGTATCTAGTCTCAAATCCTTTCGCATTCAAATGGCGGAACTAACAGTAATTCGAACTGGACTGGAGCCGGCAGCTTTCCTGCTGCACCACCACCACCACGGATGGTCATGCTCAAAATGATCTCCTGACACCGCAACAAAAAGCAAAAGATGCCCCAACTTATTCGACCACCTTTGTAACGAGTGCCCCAAAAAGGCAGCACTTTGTAGCCAGCTTTATCCCGACCCGGGAGGAGGGGAAACAGCTTTATGCCTTCCACGATTTTGAAGTTCATGAAAAACCCCCTACTTGTTAGCCGTACCTCCAGTCTCACCACACAAATCAAACACAACCCTTCTTCGCTGAATTTTTATTTTTTTTGTCGGAAGGAAAATTTTATATCACATGAAAAAGATTAAAATGTTTCGGTCCAGTATAAATCTGAAAAATTAAACAATTTAGGACAATTTACAATCCACAAGAATGAATTTATCGTAAGTTCAAAGCACAACTGAAGGCTGATCATCGAAATTTACATCATCATCAGTGACGAGCATGCGCCGAAATTTTTCTCTCTAGTGGCTACGATTTTGTGCGCACTTAGTTTCAGTGTTCCCGGCATCATCACCGTATAGAGACAGCAATAAAACTAATAGGTTAAAAGAGTGTTGAATAACCCTAATGTGGGTGTATCCTTTGATGTCCCACGTTTCTATTTTGTATACTTTTCCGATGTGATTTTGTGATTATAAGTCGATGGACTTATGTCTATTAACTCAATGAAAGAATTTGTCGGTTGTCGCCGAAATAGTGAATGTTATGTTCGATGTTACAAAATCAAAGTTAAATCCTATTACTTTAGGAATTAACTAACATTTTTGGTTTACTCCCGTTGAATGGTCAACATACTGACGGCTAAATAATAGAAATTTCGGGTTCGGTTCCACGATCTATCGATTCAATTTTGAATGGAAAATTACGCCACGCTCGGTGACAATAGCCATAAACTCCCTCGTCTCCATCTAGCATTTGCCAACATCGATGTCGCGCCTTTTGCCGTTGTCATCGACCGCTCGCCCGCTCCCCGTCACCATCCTTTCGTTGCTAATCTCTCTGTCTCTCCCCACCCCCACTGGGATCGCGGGGCTGTGGAGGCCGTGTCCCTTACGGCTGTCACGAGGACAACTAGGGTTAGGTGGCGACGGCTAATTATGCACTTGGATGCTCGGTGAAAAGGAAAAGTCCGGAGACAAGGAATATATTATTAGCCATGTAGATGCCCGGTGAAAAGGGAAAGTCCGGAAACGAGGAATATATACAAGAGAATATTGTCATTAAATCAACTTCAAAATATCTCATTTTTCAATTTGGACCTCGGCAAGTCTTTAAAACGCTCGAGAGAAAGAAACAGACAAGAGATCATATCTAGAATAGGAGACTTCACAATGTCGACCCCATATTTCCTCTCGTGGAAAGAAAAATATCAAGCCAAAAATTTGGGAGAATGAGCGTGTGGACACCGGCACATTAGAATTAAAAATGTAGTGGCGTTAGCTTGCTAATAGTATATATGTTGGATAAGCAAGGTGGCTCCAACTTGGATGTGTAATCCCTCATCCCAGTTCATTTTTCAATGAATAAAAGGGTGGAAAGAGCGAATAGTGTTGCAACCTCCGAAAGCGTGTTGCAAGGACTCTACATTCGTTACAAAATGTTCGTGTGAAATATAATTACTGTACGCGAAGGTCTTAGAGGATTGGGCACATGGAAACTTTGAGTCTATCATCAAAACTCCATGGAATTTCAAATGGGCAAGTACAACGAGAGTGTTATAATTTTTATACAACGCTTACTTGAATATCATAACTTTTTTTCTCATTTAAATATTAAAATTTTAAAAAATCGATCACTCAAGGCACATCTAGTGATCTACCTAACTAGAAAATCTAATGTGAACGTCGAGCATCTTGCATGGCTTCATTAGAGTTAATGTGGATAATTTTTTAATATTTTCCTTTTATTTTTTTATTTTTTATTATTCTTTCCCTTTTTTTTAGTGTCTCCAGGGTTAGTAGCAACTCTTGTTAGATGTGAAGGCCTCACCCAAATTGGGCGAGGTTCGCCTTGCCTCGCCTGGTGTGGCTGCAAATGCCTCAACCATGGTTGTCCAGTTCTAACAAGGCCTTTGCAGTCACCACAACCAAGGGCGAGGCGGCCCTCACCTAGTCTAGGCAAAGCCTTTGCAGTTGGCAAGGGTCATCAACGACCTCGCCGAAATTGAAAAAAAAAAAGAAGAAGAAAGAAATGGACAAGAAAAATAAAAATTGAAAAAAAAAATATTTTTGAAAGCATTAAAAAATTTACATCAAGTGGAAAATTAATTTAAAATTTCACATGGGATACTCAAATATCGATTTTATTTTGATACGATACTTTTAAGTAAGTAAAAAAAAGTTATAACGATTAAATGAGTGCTATCACGCTGTATTTATGCTGACGTTTTAACGGGAAGGCTTTTTATCTATTGGGGTTGGCCACTCGATGGATATTGCAAATAAAATGTGTGGAAAAATCTCCCCCATAGAGACGTCTAATCGGCGGGGTTAACACGTGGATGATAACAAATAAAGCCATATAGGACTATTTAATAGAAATTAGTCGTGACATTAGGGTTTCCACGCGCCACTTTCACGAGTCAACTTAGGATCCATCTGTCTTTACTTTTTCTTTTTGGAATAGAAAGAACATATTTGACTTTCGTGTTAAAATTGAAAAGATTATTATAGCTTTTAAAATTTCAAAAAATGTTCAACGTAGTCGCAAATCGCTTTTGACGGTCCATGCGTCTATTTATTTATTTTTGGCCTTTTTAAGGATTTGATATAATTCAAATTTCAAAGGCAATCGTAAGTGCCCAATTTATGCAAGATTGGCGGACTCGCACGTTCACATCTTGAGCACTCGTTAAAATCTATTGCGCCGGTCTCGGGAAAATGCCGAAATGAGGTGAAAGAGAAAATCAGAAAGACTTGATGTCACGTTTGGCTCAACAAATTATAGGACTAATAAATTTGATTACATTTCATCATCTGTATTTATAATCAACATAGGACTTGGTAAGATATGATATAAAATATAGGGATTTTGTTATATCATATGATTAGTAAATTACAATAATAAAATTCAATATTTTCATATTTTATCCAGTTTATTATTTGATATGTATGGTATATTAGTGTGAATGAACATGAAAACACACAAATAAATATGATAAATATCTCTCATGATCCATTACTAAAGATGTCATGAATGCACAAATAGAGATAACAACCGTCTTAAATCCACGATTATTATACGATTTAAATCTTAAATAGTAAAGGAATCTCATTGCAATTGTAGAATCATAGATTCATCTATGACAAGAAATGTAAAAGGACTATAACAACATCAGCTACCAAATGTCAAATTTAGTAAGAGAGAGAGAACCATTGCAATTCTAAAAGTATAATGATTTGATTTTCTCATGTACTTCGATTTTATTTACTAATTTTATATTATTTCCCCTTTCATTTTTAATACCCTTCCATCATTCATTAATAGAATTTTATCAAACAATAAACTACACCAATATACATAAAACATGTAATAAATATAAATATTAAATATATGTAGAGTATATTATGGGATTAAAATAAGAGCAAAAACCACAAAAAAAAACCTTAAACTATACCAACTATTTATTTCAAATTATATTTTTTGACACGAAAAATGCTTGACTTGTAAATGTGTGATGGTTTACTTCCATCAAAATTTCGTCAATGAGAATTGTTAATAATTTGTCAACATGGTTAACAAAAAGGAAGTAAACTTGACATGACATCTACATGGTTTAAATGAAATAAAAATGACATTCTAGTTTAAAAGTCACCTAGCAAAATCTCGACGAAAGGTAGATTTGTCACATAAATATAAGTTTTGGGCTTTTATATCACGTGAAAAATTTTAGGATAAATATATCACGATTGATATAATTTTTTATTTTTAATGTCTAAAAAAATCAAAGTAAATGTGTTATAGTTAACCCAGTTCCAGGTTTTTGTGTGTCTTTTTTTCCTTAAAATAAATTTAAGCGTATAAATAAAAAAGAAATTAATAAAAACGAAAAATGTTGTTATTTCTTTTTTGTCGTTTTGAATTTTCTTTTTATATTATAGCTAGCTAAAGATGAATAGGCAGGGTACAACGGAGCTCACAAGGTGACACATGCTTGTATTGGATAGAATTGGGCTGGAGGTGATGATTGACTAAGTGTAATTTGACATATCGTCTCACGGATTCACTCTAATATTGTCTCCAATTCCCAAGGGAGTGATCAGGATTAAGCAGTGTGGTGATGACAGCGAAAAACGAAAGGACTTTTTTATTCGCTTTTTTTTACTATATTATTTGAGAAATGTGACTTTTATATTAAAAATATAACCAAAAAGTTAATGTTAAGAGGTTAATAATACGAAAAATTATAAATTGATATATTTGTAATAATTTTATGTCAATCAAGTCATTGTCACGTGTCAATTCACTTATGGTAAAATCTAATAAAGCTAACGAATAGTAAATATATCATAAGTGTATTGATTTGAAATTTTTAATAATTTAAAAATTAGTTTGAGATAAGAGTTTTTCGTGACATTAAATTTTATATTAAACCATCAGCTGTACTGTGTGGTCGTCCGGGTTGAAAAATGGAGGGTTTTTTTTTTTTTTTTTTTTTTTTGGAAGATCTCACCATCGTCAACCGTCTGTATCTCCGACCGTCGCTACCCCGAAAAGATGCACAAGACAACGCTTAGCACAGTCCCCAGGCAGAGATGTCGTATCGCTCGACAAAGGTCGAATCCGTTTTCAACTTTAATCTCTCTCTCACGGGGAGGGAGATTTTGGATTTAAATAATGAGTGATCCCAGGTAATGAAACCACCCAAGGCAACCCTTCCTCTCGCTCCCACACACACACATACTCCCATCCAGTAGCGTAGGGTCCTGGTCACGAGAATTCAAAAAACTCGAGAGAGAGAGAGAGAGAGCTCGAATCGCCCACGTTCTCCCTCTCTCTCTCTCTCTGTGTCTCTGTTCACCTCGTAATCCACACCGATCTCTGATTAAAAGTTCAAAATCCAACCACTACCCTCCAATCCTTCCCGTCTTCTCTCCCCACTCCCCTCCCCTTTTCTTCTTCTTCTTCTTCTTCTTCGCTTTCACGAGATTTCTCCTTTCGGCTCTTCCCCTGTTTTTTCTTCCCCTCCTTTCTCTCTCTCTCTCTCTCTCTCTGCAACTCCTCGTTGCAGCCAAAACCAACCCCCCCACTTGCATATGGATTCATTAACGAATTAATCTCTCTCTCTCTCTCTGCCCCCACCCTCTTTCATATGCAACAAAATGCCACTCTCAACACTGCCCACATTGCCACTCCTCCTCCCCCTCCTCCTCTGCTTCTGCTTCCTGTCTCCGCCACCCGCCTCCGCGCTCACCCCCGACGGCCTCTCCCTCCTCGCCCTCAAGGCCGCCGTCGCCTCCGACCCGGCCCGCGCCCTCTCCTCCTGGTCCGAGTCCGACCTTAGCCCCTGCCACTGGACCGGCGTCGCCTGCGCCCGCGGCCGCGTCGCCTCCCTCTTCCTCGCCGGCAAAAGCCTCTCCGGCTACATCCCCTCCGAGCTCGGCCTCCTCGGCTCGCTCAGGCGGCTCAACCTCGCCGGCAACAACTTCTCCCAGCCCATCCCCTCCCGCCTCTTCAATGCCACCTCCCTCTTCTCTCTCGACCTCTCCGGGAACTCGCTCTCCGGTCCCATCCCGGCCCAGATCAAGAACCTCCGCAACCTCGCCCACCTGGACCTGTCCTCCAACTCGCTCGATGGGTCGCTCCCCGAAGCGCTCGCGGAGCTCGGAAGCCTCTCCGGGACGCTGAACCTCTCGTACAACGCGTTCTCCGGCGAGGTCCCGGCGTCGTACGGGCAGTTTCCGGTGATGGTGAGCTTGGACCTCGGCCACAACAACCTCACCGGCAAGATACCCCAGGTGGGCTCGCTGCTGAACCAGGGCCCCACGGCGTTCGCCGGGAACCCGGGGCTCTGTGGGTTCCCGCTGTCAGCGTCGTGCCCGGAGGCGCAGGATCCGAGGGCGTCTACGGGGCCGGATGACCCCGAGAGCCCGCAAACGAACCGCTTTCACAGCTCTCTAGCGGGTGACGGTGGGACGGCTCAGAAGAGGAGCAGCAATTCGCTCGTGATACCGGTTCTTTCCGGACTCTCAGTGATTGCGGGGGTGGTTTTCGCGTCAATGTGGTACGTCCGGAGGAAACAGACGAGGTTCGGGAGAGACAAGACGGGGAAGGAGAAGGCAGCGGGGATGGTGGAGGAAGCGGCGGAGCTAGAAGGGCAAAAGGGTAAGTTCGTGGTCTTGGACGAGGGTTTCGATTTGGAATTGGAGGACTTGCTGAGGGCGTCGGCTTACGTGGTGGGGAAGAGCCGGAGCGGGATCGTGTACAAGGTGGTGGTCGGACGAGGCAGCAGCGGCGGAGGGTCCGCGGCCGCGGCGGGGGAGGCTGTAGCCGTGAGGAGGCTGAGCGAGGGCGACGGGGCGTGGCGGCTCAAGGACTTCGAGTCCGAGGTGGAGATGATCGGCCGGGTCAACCACCCAAACGTCGTCCGGCTGAGGGCTTACTACTACGCCAGCGACGAGAAGTTGCTGGTCTCCGATTTCGTACGCAACGGGTGCCTGTACTCCGCATTACACGGTAACCTTCTCCGCACCCACCTGTTCTCCCACGTTTTCATGGCGTTTCTTGCTTGGTCAGGACAGGACTCACGCGGATGTTTTCGTTCTCCGCATTAAATTTTGCACGATTACGTCAGTTTGTGGATGATTCTCTGGCTCTACACATGATCCTGCTTAAGCTAAACCAAGTCAGAATGCTTTGTCTGGGGCTGTCTGTTCGATTCCGACTCACAGTTCACGGTTGAACATTAATTAGACTTTAGAGCACGAGTGACCCCAACCTGATATGGCATGTTTAATGTGGTGGGCTCGTCACACAGCTAGCTTTAAAGTATTTACACATTAAAGTGCGTATCTTTTAGTACACAGTGCGTATCTTTTAATATGCAGCAGTCTCACAAAAATTTCATGTGGTATTCCAAGGTTTTAGAACAATTTTACAGTCAATGCCCACCTCGGCCGATGTCGGGAGTTCTTTAGGTGTCGGCATTAGCATTTCTACCGATGGGTTTGGTGTCTGAAGCATATAATAGATGAATGGTTATCGTTGCCACAGAATTACACTTTGGAAACTTGTATAAAAAAAGATCGAGAAGTAATGAGAAGACTGGCTTCTGTTTTTATCCTTTCATCGGTAGGAATGGTATGGCCTCGGTCCTTCAACGGGATCTGGCTATGGTCTCCCACGATGGTTGTCTGACAATCTGAATTTAATGGGCATTGCCCATAGCTCTCAACCTCATGTTCCATTAGAAGAGGCCAATTGTTTCTGTGTCATAATGTTGGAGAATCCTAGTATTTGCGATAGCATTCTTTGTTAATCCAAACTTATATTCTTAACAGGTCCTATTGTTTCATCTAAACAAGATTTACCGAGTGCAAAAGGCCATTCGCCTCCATTTCCTTTTGACTTTTAACTCCACCTAAATAGACATGATTGTAATATCGATTTGCTCTGTGTTTTCTGTTCCTCTTACGACGTTAAAATCTCAATCCTCCTGGTAAAACAGGAGTCACGAGAGCTCAATTTTTCACCTCAGCGTAGGGTCAGGTTTTGGCTGGTGGCTGGCTATGAGAAAAAGGTCACATGCATGATTTATCTCTCCCTTCATTTGTGTCCCTAAAGCACCTTTCTTGATATTCTGATGATCATGGTCGATACCGAATTTTGTCTGCAAGTGATGATGGACGTGTCATCTGCCATTGACTTTCATCTGGGCATAATAGCTAAAGATGCCGACTTGTGATCATGTTGTTCTTGGATCTAACCTAAATTATGCGCACTTTATGGTACACTTCTGGCTTCTCTCTCTCTCTCTCTGGACTTGAGCGAATCGTCCCTTTCCCGTCCGTGCATGATTGTTTTCGAGCGCTCAGCAGCTTGCCTGCCACCTTCAAAAATTTCAAAGCGGGTTGTTGTCGTCCTAGCTGAGTGTTGAATGTGGAAGACCCCACTCGCTGCACATGCACCTACCGACACAAGCGAGGGCGACGAATGGACGGGATGGGATAATTGCTCATCGCTACTGATATGCGTACTTATGAGTCGCCGCACATGACCTGGATGAAACATAGAGCATATTATCTGTTTGTCGTGCGGTTGCATGTGATTTTCTGCCGCTAGTCATGTTCTTGATGAATGACTTGATGTGGTTTGCTGCAATTTTTTTCCACAGGGGGACCATCTAAGAGTTCACCGCCAATGTCGTGGGCATTGAGACTGAAGATCGCTCAAGGAACCGCGAGGGGCTTGGTGTATATACACGAGCACAGTCCTCGGAAGTATGTCCACGGGAACCTGAAATCCACAAAAATCCTCCTCGACGATGAATTCCGGCCTTACATATCCGGATTTGGTCTCAGTCGTCTTGTCGTTGGTACTCCAGGATTCACCGCCTCATCGTCTAGGAAGCACAGCTCTAATAGCCAAACTGCCTTAGGCTCTGCAGTGGAGCTGAAGATGCCAGCTCCCTCAGTGGCTCACTTGGCGCCAGAGGCCCGGGTATCCGGCACCAAGGTCACCCAGAAGTGTGACGTGTACTCCTTTGGCATCGTCCTGATGGAGATCCTGACGGGGCAGGTGCCGGATGCGGGGCCCGAGAACGACGGGAAGGGCCTGGAGAGCCTGGTGAGGAAAGTGTTCCAGGAGGAGCGACCCTTGTCCGAGATAATAGACCCGGACCTCCTGCATGAGGTCCAGGCGAAGAAGCAAGTGGTCGCCGCGTTCCATGTCGCGCTGAACTGCACGGAGCTCGACCCAGAGCTGCGCCCTCGGATGAGGATGGTCTCCGAGAGCCTGGACCGCATAAAGGTCCGGTGAACGGCCGGTGAAGCTGCGGAGTCTCGTCTTGAGCTCCCGAAGAAGCATTTTGAGCTTTCCGGATGTGGGAATCATCATCGTTAGTGCTCTCTTCCTATGGTTTGTAAAATCTGTAGCTGGACTATTTTCCTCGTGGAGGGTTTTAACCCGTAGAAGAAGAGTGTATTTCGATCCTTCCTAGGTTTGACTTTGACCTTGATGTGATTTTTGTTGCGGGTCTTTTGCAGATATAAAATCAGCAGCGTTTTTGTTGGCTCCAGCTATCTTTGAGCATACACGCTGGCTATGAAATAGAATTTGTATCTTCTTTTTTTTGTCATTTTTGCTCCTATCTTTTTGTTTATTTTCAAGAAAGATGGTTCGACGAATCGACTTGATGTCATTTGTCCGACCAATTTGGTCGCCCCCCAGAGCATGTCCACGTGGAAGGCCTAGTCAACCGGACGACACGACAACTCAACCATAATGGGACCCACAAATATTAGGCGGCCTTCCTTGCTGTTCTTCACCGTTTCGGATTTTGAATCCACCTAAGCCCATAGGACTAGAACAGACTGGCTGTGCACCCTTCAAACAAATGAGTCGAATCCAACTTGGATTGGGATAAAAGAAAGAAAGAATCGATCCGATTAAATCTATTTAATTCGTTTGGATTAATTTTCATTTTATATAAATCTAGTTACTCCTACTCAACCCAAACCGCATTATTAAAACATTTTGATATTTAACTAAATTTACAAAAAATCATACACAGACAAAAATTAGAGTACCGAACAAACATTAAGATCGAGTGAGAGCAATAAAAAATGGAGGGAGAGTAAGTTGGGTTTAAATAAATTATAAATCAGGTTTATGATCCATTTAACATTCATATTATGTTTAAATTTATTTATCACTTATTTACTTAATATAATTAATCCATTTAATATTCATATGAGTTTTAAAAAAAAAAAAGGGGGTTCATTTGATGGGTCTAATCTGTCGCTGACTCCCGAGGCCCAACCCCTCTCTTCTTCTCGGCCATGGCAGCTTGGCCCGAGCGGGCATCCGCCGAGTGGCTTCGCGGGCATTCGAAGTGGGCCGGGCCCAGTGAAGGCGGACGGGCCTGAAGAAGTGGGCCGGATAGAGCGGGATGGGAAAGAAAAAAAGAGAATGGCAGCTGGAGCCAGTCCAGGGGAGGAGAGAGAGAGAGAGAAAAAGGAGACGGACTCTTTTTGTCCCTTTTTTTTTTTTTCTTTTTTCTTTTTTTTCTTCTTTTTTTTTGGGGGGTTAAAAGAAGAAAGGGACGGGGGGGCCCGCAGCTAAAAATAGCATTGCGAAAAGATGCAGAAAAAGAGGTCTCACGTGTCCCACTTTGCATCCACACAACCACAGCCGCCAAGACCCCCCAAAGACTCTTTTGGTCTAAACAGCTTCCGAATAAAAATGGGATTTTTTAAAATAAATATCCCACGGAGAAAAAGAATCTATAAAAAAGTATCCAAATTTATAGATTTTTACGTGTAAACAGCGCGTTAAAAGATAAGGATATTTTCTTATTAAACGTGATTAAAGATAATAATTTCTTTTTTTATCGGCGTGACCACCAATTATCATGCTTATTCGGCTCATTCGGACCGTTTAATCGACTTCTTTCTTTTAAATAATATTGCAGAGAAACGATGCAGTGGTCCGAGATCGTGAGAGGGGGACCATTGAGGTGGGGACGATTAAAGTAATCTTAAATATTAGTTAAGTCTGGATCAAGAAAGTTCGAGCGTTATTTTAAATGATTAGCGACAGAAATTAAGCGAGATTAATCAAATCGAGAATGCATTAAAAAAAATAACAAGGAAGAAAAGGAGAAGGGCTGCCACGTTGTTGCTTACCAAAGAAAGGAAGCGGGGGTGGGTGGGGGCAGCATTTTACTTTTCGTCTCGGCTGCATCCGGGGTTTGGTCCCCCAAAACGGAAGTGTTCGTTCGTGTCAACGCGCATCTCTCTCTCTCTTTTTATTTTATTTTAATTATATCCTCTTTAATTCAGATTATTGTAATTGGCTTTCCTTGTTGGGATGCAGAATGATGAGTTTTTATTATTTTTATTTTTCCCGAAAAGAAAAGTAGGAGAAATTTTTTTTTTTTTATTATTATTTTTAAAATGGGGGGGATCCAAAGCTTGGGTAGGAAGACAGGTTGTTGTGCCCGTTTCAATCTGGAATTCGATTCTGAGCCTTGGGAGATGGGGAGCATATTCTGACCTGTGCTTTTTAAGGGTCCGCTTGGGGGAACCGAAGGGGGGGGGAGGGAGGAAGTCGATTCCTTTTTTTTTTTTAGGTACTGTAGGAATTTTCCGTCCATTGCCTCGATCCGGAATTGATGTAACCAAAGATTTTGTCCCGGTGGCAATTGCATCGCTTAATCTGGCAAAAAAAAAGTTGAGTGGGGGTCGGGGGGATTTAGGATTTGGGAACCTAGGAATTGAACCGCCGAACTCGCCTCGGACATGAGACATCGGAGGGTTGGATTATTGCATGCTCGGAGCTAGGCTTGACACTATTTGCGCTGGATTAAGATTCTCACCTGGTGTGGAATTGAACGCGTGCTTGGGATTTGGGGTCTCGGCATCCGAGTCTGATTGCCGGGGTTCCTATCGATTGAAGAAGGTCCTGAGGGAGACTTCTAGAGTTGCGATTTTGATTTTTGGCAAATGTTGAAGCCATCGGGTCTAGCTGCTATGTCAATAAATGAGGATAATCGTTACAGTGACAGAGGTCGAGTTGAACTCTATAAAGAAAATTTCGACTTTCAAAGATGCAATACTTTTTTTTTTTTCATAGAAAAATTCAACGTCGCAAATTTGCTATCCCTATTTTATCGCATAATAAAACATGAAATAATTTTATAGGAGATGATAAAAAGAAACTAATATTTAAGTGTCTGTGAATTTGAAGACTAAAAAGTCAATCAACATAGGCATTTCCTTTCCAAAAGTCACGTGGTACTTTAAATTCAAAGTTAAAGAGCATTAATTTTCTAACAACTTTAAGCAAAGTAATGTCAACATTATTAATCATAAGCTCTAGATTAAGAAGATCAATGATGGCTTTAGTGATGTAATCTTTTTTCAGTGAAACTTAAATATGATTAAATATTTTAGCATAATATATTTTTCGTGAGCCTATTTTCCAAGCTCCATGAAGATGGTAAAAAGAAAAGGAGAAAAAAAATACTATTCACATAATTGTTAAAATCAAGATACATAACCTAAATTGTAGTAAAATTTACGAAGCATGAATCAAATTGTAAGGTTTGGTAAAATACCTGTAGATAGTGTTTCATGTCATTAATGAATATGTAAAACAATGTAATCTAGTATAGAATGCTCGGAAAGATTTATGCTCTATGAGAAGGAATATTAACTTCAAGCATATTTGAAGATTCTTATTCGCAAACATTACTAGCGGATCTTTATATCATTTTCATTCGCAATTGCATCATAAAGTGTGAAATTTACATCAACCATCAAAATATGGCACATCACATAATAAATGCGATAAAGATAAGACAAAATAAAACAAAATAGAATTTGCTCAAATCGAGAGACTAATATCATATCTACCGTTCAAAAAATGTGAATCTTTTAAAATAGCTCGGGCGATTCGTGAATTTTAGCAAATTCACCTTAATAAATTCGGGGCGAAATAAAAAAGAACGCGATAATAAATAACGGGGGAAAAGGAACGACCGATTCCGGTAGCCGAGCGGGTTCGCACGTGAGCGGCTCACGAGACGGAAGTAAGTGTGTGGGGGCGAAAGCGGGAAAGGGGGCGCGCCTAAACGTGATCTTCTAAATACGGCGCTGGAAAAGCGTGAAAACGACGGGCGGAGAATCGGGTGCGGCGTGAATCGGGTACTCACAGGATTAATTGGGGGAGGGGAGGGGAGGGGAGGGGGAGTGACGTCATCGGGGGCATATGCGATAAATGGGGCTGCGAACAGCGCAGACCTTTCATTTTCCACCTTTTGTCGGCTTATGCCCCTTATCCACGGGCATCGATTCTCTCAGTTTCTTGCATTGCCGCGCGCCCGCCACTCCAGGCCTCTCGAGTTTCAAGCTTTAGCCGCCTTCACAGCTTGAGGCCTCTGTTTTGTCTTTTGATCGATCTTTCTCATTTGCTGCTCGGTCAACTGCTGGGAAAAATCCCACGACATCATCCTTGTGGGCGACCTCAGAGAGAGAGAGAGAGAGAGAGAGAGAGAGAGAGATCTTCTTTTCTAAAAGTTAAAGAGTGACCATTTGTAATTCACACCTTCAACGAATGCTGCTGCATACGTAGACTTAAAAGTTAGAATATGTTGTTGGCACCGAAAGATGTCACGAGTGTTGTAGCTGACGACTTGTTCGAATGGGGGCTTGCTAGTAGGATGATGGAAGCAGAAAAATGGCCGAGTGTTGGGAGTAATCGGCCAGTAAAGTGCAGCCAATCGACAGGGAGACCGTTGGTAACTGTCAAATAGCAGAGTCGATGTAATCGTGAAGTAACTAGCGAGTAGTAGAGCCGATGAAACCATTGATAACTGTCCAGGTTGTGAAGTCATGTAACTATTAAAATAGTAGAGCCGATGTAACCGTTTGTAATCATCAAGGTGGTGGGAGTCAATATAATCGTTTGTAAATATACCCAAGTACTCTTGTGAGGCCCCTTCAATCAATTACAACACTCAACGTTCTTTTGCAAGTTTATTTTTTTATTTTTTATCTTTATTTTCCTATAATTTACAATAGAAGGTCATGATTGCCTTCAATTTTTGCACCTTTAAATTCTTTGTCATTTAACTTCATGTCCAAAATCAATACATGACCATTCATATCCTTTGTTGATTCGCTCATCGATCTATATATATTCAAAAAGAATTTTGTTTTTCGATTCATTTATGGTGGAACATCTTTTTGGATATATTCTAAAGGTATTTCAATGTCGATTTACTTTCGCTGATTATTTTCGGTTTTTACTCATTTTGTTGATTTGAGGAGATTACGTTGGCAAAAACAAGAAATCAACAAGAGTTTGACAATGTTGCCTGCAACAACAACCTAGCTATGTGCATTCTAAGTCTTGAGCTACTAGAAAAGTGACAGAGAGTAACAGTTAAGGGACATTACTCCAAATTCTAACATGGTGTCTTACCATGAGAAGATAGCTCAAAGAACAACAAAATGAAGTGACAAAGTCCACCATGATTTACATGTTAGGTGTGATAAAGTCAATTACCGTTGATGATGTGAATCGTGATGCTCTATCCAAACTAGGATCGTCCAATCAACGATTGCCATTCCAAGCCAATCAAGTTTAAACATGGAATGTTCTTAATCTCTCACTGTTTATTGAATGGTACGTCCACATCATGAATGGGTCAATAATTAGTCTTTTTCCAATATACTTTGAAAGCCCCAAATTTGTCATTTTTAATGGCAAAACTGAATAATCGACTATAGAAGACATTGGTTGACTTATAGCCAAGTGTGTGGAAGGAAGGACGAACGAGTTTTTAAGACTTATGTTATTTCCTTTGTTATTGTCGAAAACTTATTTCACTCAGTACACTAACTCACCACCAAATTCTGTTGGAAACTGGGCCGAGATTGTCTCAATTCTATAAAAACAATACAAGAGGTATTGATTTATAGTTTGGCCAGATTCTATCAATAAAGTGACGAGTTTTTTTTTCTATGTCGGTAATAAAGTAATGAATTGATCAATTAGTTTGTTACTCAATTCAAGAAAGACTAGATATAGATGCCTTACTTTACCCTCAGAAAAAAGAGTTTGTGAATTTGGATTTCAATGGGTTGAATTTTAATTTTAGAGAAAAAATTTGAAGGTGGAGATTTTGCCAATTTATTTAAATTGGCAACGAGAGTGTTCAAATATGAGTAACTACTTAAAGAGATACATAGAGGGCCACGTGAAGACTTTTCACAAAATGTGATTTTAATGGAGAGATACGAATCAAATGGTATATTTGACCGGCATAAAATTTGGCAAGGAAAAATTGAATCCACCAATGACAAGGAGCATATGATGAGACTTGGTTATCTAATTGAAATGAATCGAATGATCGATGAAGCATTCAATCTTTTTAGACACCAAAATGTCCCAAGTGTTGTAGTCAACAACTTGGTTGACAGGGGCTTGCTAGAATGACAACAAAAGCAGAAAATGGCCTAATGTTGGGAATAATCAGTCCCAAACATATCCTAGTGGCTAGCCTTAATTATATTTATCTTTATTTTTTCATAATTCTAGTGGCTAGCCTTAATTATCTCTAGTTTTTTATATTTAAATTTCTTATCATTTACTTTCCTATCCAAAATCAACAAAGATTTCTTTATATCCTGTGTTGATTCACACACATATATATTCAAAAGTTATTTCATCGTCTATTTAATTTTGATGGAATAATTTTTAAATATATTCAAAAGATATTTCATTGTTGATTCAATTCCAATAAAATGAAATCCAAAAGCACAAACCACCACCATCAACCACCACACATGGCCATGATGGGGCTGTTATTAAGGTTAAATCTTCACTTACAAAACTTAAATAAATGGGTTACGAGCCATTAAGATATATTTATTGCTCCCCATTATACCATTCGATGGGAGTTTTTTTGACCGAATACCTTTCCACTTACATCTTAACAATTTTCTTTCCCTCCCCTCAATTCGTGATCCAATACGAGGTTTGAACAAGGCTTAGCTAGTGTTAGTATTGTCGAAGGTGGAGATTGGCAACAGTGGTGGCAATAGCAGTGACGGGAGCGTTACTTGCAAATTAGAAAGCTAGTTATAGAAATAGCTGGAAAGAAATGGGTGAAAAGAAAAGAGAAGGAAGAAAATGATGAGAAAAGGAAAATGAGGTAAGATACACAGTAATCATTCATTCATTTAAGTGTCCTAATCCTTTGTAAGTGAAATGTATCTAATATTTATTGTCTTATTCTCTGAGCCATAGCTGAGAGAATAACGTTGGAGTTATTCATTATCTCCTACACTTCACTAACGATTCAAAAAGATTTATAAATTAAATTTCTCCAGCTAGATTTCATCGTTTTGCTGTAATTAGCACCACGGAGGAGATTTGCCAAGTACCATTTTTCCCGAAACAATGTTGACTTCGGTAGAGAGTTAACGGTAAATGTCAGATTTAAGATAATAGTGAAAGTTTGTGATTTTTTTACTAGAAAAAAATTAAGATCGGAGTGATCACTCAACCTAAACTTAGTATTTTTATACAAGATCAAAAAAAGAAAGAAAGTTGAGATTAGAATTATTACTCACTCACTCGACCTAAAGTTGGATTTTTTATTTTTTTGAAATTAGCTCCTTTTTTTTATTTTGGCTCTCGGAATTTTGAGCTCTCTGGTTCTGACCGGACTTGCCATTAAAGGAAAGGAACCAGACAACCATCGCCTCCTTCCTTCTCTCTCCTCTCTCTGCCCATCAAAACCGTCTCTCTCGGCTAAAATCTTCTCTCCCCTCCACGAGATCTTCCTTGCTTTTGGCGCGTTTCAACTCCTCTTTCTCTTTCTCGCTCTTTCTACTTTCATCGATCCCTCCATTTTCATTCCCAGCTCCACCGCTTCCAACTCTCCTGCTCCCACGATTTTCACCGTCTCTGTCTGATCAGGCTCACGCCAGCCTCACGCGCTCCGCTCCTGCTCCGTTCTTCCTGGTGGGGTTCCTTCCTCCGGAAGATCTTATCCTCAATCCCGCTTAGAAATCAAGCTACTATTAATCCTCTCCTCCACCCCCTCAAGATTTTCCCGAGATAGCGAGATAAAAATTCTCAGGGAATTTCTGCCTCGCAGTGAAGCGACCAGGGTATATACAATAATTCCTCTAGCATCTCGCCCACTGTTATATTTGCCCCCCGTGTCCGCAACAAGTTCCGAAGAAGAAACAGAAGAGATAGAGGAGAGAGAGAGAGAGAGAGAGAGAGAGAGAGAGAGAGAGAGAGAAGGGAGAGAGGGGTGTTTGTCTCTACATGGATTCGAGTAACCACCAGAACTACAACCAGAGTCAACCGTCGAGTTACGGGTTGCTTCGTTTCCGCACGGCTCCCAGCTCGCTCCTCGAGAATTTCGGTGAAGGTGGAGCGGCCAAGGCCGGCCTGTCTGAAGGGTATGAGGCCGACAAGTTCGGCTCCAGGTTCTTGAGCTACGGCGGCGCCGGCCGCGAGTCGGGTTCGCCTTCTCTCCAAGTTTTCGACGAAAAGTCTCCGCCTTCGACGGCGGCGGAGGCGGCCGCCGTCGGGAGCTACGCGAACTCGCCGCGCGGCGGTGGATACGCCCTGCCGCCTCATTATCCGAGGCAGGGTTCCGGTATGAGCTCTTCCGCCATGGATAGCTCGTATGGCGTGCTGAGCTCAATGGCCACGGATCGCCACACCCAGGTGAAACCTGGCGATTCCAGTATCGCGAGGCAGGCTAGCTCTCCACCTGGACTCTTCTCCGATCTCTCTGCTCAAAATGGTAAAAGTGCGGTACCCTTTTTCTTTTTGGCTTTTTCTGGTACAAAGTGGAGGTCTATTAATGGCAACTTAGTTAAGGTTTTGTTACGTGGAAAGCATAATAGGTCTCAAAAGTGTAAGCAACTCGAGGAGATCACATAACTCTAATTGCATTCGAGGTTTCGGGCACATTCCGGGAAAGATGCTTCCGGTTCATCTATGACCAAGTTTTTCCAACATTTTGTGACAGCAAGTTCCAGACATAGTTTAGGAGAATGCTGCACTAAAGTTTAATTTGTTAATTTGGGAGCATTGGAAGCCCCTTTCCTCCTTCTCTGGCCTGTATTAGATGATTTTAGCTTATGCTATGCAGGTGCCTCGACCTTTCTTCTATCCGAAATGGTTCCTAAGGAAGTAGAGACATGACCAATACAGGCTTTCCTCTTGCTCATGTCGATTAGTTTACCTTTCACTGGGTGACAGGAAGTAGTTCTTCTTTGGTAGAGTGACTTAAGACTGCTAGACATGGCTTTTTATTCATCTTGACAGAGTTGATGGCGGCACGATGTGTTACTAGATGTTTTAGAAGACTGGCCTGGTAAAGGAAGATTATTTTGAATCGAGCGTTGCGAGAGTGAAAGTTAAGAGGAGTGTTGGTATTGTATGTTGATTGTAATTTCTAAATTCTATAATCTTCGTATCAGAATGCTTTGTCATTTCTTTCCTAAGTTCCTTGTGATGTAATTTCTTGGCATCGTGATTATTCTAGCACGAACTGGGAGAAACCTTGGGGTACTAAGATTAGCACAGCATAAATTATTCGATCATGAAGCAATATTACCAAACAATTAGCGAGACATGCAATCCCCAGATTCATGTCGTTCAAGATCAATCTGAAGAAAAAGGAAAAGGAAATTGGAATGAGGGGTCTCAAGTTTGTACTAAGTTCATTTATCAGGATTAATTAGCTCGTGCAAGTGAATATTGTTGGTTTTTACCAACACGTGTCATGCCCAATGTCTTACGGGTTATATATTAAGAGAGATATTTTCTTAATCTAGTTAAGAAAATTGTCAGTATAATGAAATATTTCCTTCTCTTTGTAGGACATTGTAGGTGATGAAAGTCTATGTGCTGTCGTTTTGAATTACATTAAGATTCTTGCAAAGGGGGCACCACTTAGAACTGAGTATAGAAAGTTTCTTAAACTTTGCAGGCTTTGCTGCGATGAGAGGTACTACAAACTATAGAGTGGGGACTGGAGTCGATGGAGAAGCAAGTCCATCAAGAAACAAGTTGAACGGTCAGATGAGCTTCTCATCTGGGTTATCTTGTTCCCTGGGGATGTTGTCACATATTTCAGAACTTGGAAGTGAAAGCTTTGGAGCACAGAGTCCTGATGATGCAAAAATAGGGATTGGCAGTGGGAATAGCCGGTTTCACGGCTCTGGATATCTATTCAATTCTTGGAGCGATTCCTCAAATTTCTCACAGAATTTTATTGGCCTGAAGAGAGAGGAAGAAAATGGTCTGAAAAAATTTTCTAGTGATCAGGCAAGATTTGACATGCTGGATATTGTTTGTTTATCCTTTGTTGCTTATCTAAAATCATATCTGAATGTTTGTATTTTGAAATCAGAATGGGAATTCAGGTAATCAGGTTCACCTGTTGTCCCATCACATGAGCTTGCCGAAGACTTCATCAGAGATGGCGACTGTAGAGAAGTTCCTGCAATTTCAAGATTCCGTCCCATGTAAAATCAGAGCAAAGCGGGGTTGTGCTACTCATCCTCGAAGTATTGCTGAAAGGGTAAAGTTCGCTCAATGTCCCGGACCTTCTATATCTTCTTAACTGAGTTTCTCTCGAGTCTTGACCTGAAGACTGAAGTCGCATGTGTCTTGATTTCCTGGTGCTGAGACTTACATCATATCTGCGGTTGATGAACATACTCTACTATAGAATTTAATATGTTTCCTAAGCTCTTGGCTGCTGTTAACATTTAAATAGTCCAGGTGCGAAGGACACGGATTAGCGAAAGAATGAGAAAATTGCAGGAGCTGGTGCCGAATATGGACAAGGTAGAAATTTTCTACGAATGGGTTACTGATGAAATTATTGTGTTGCAGAACTCATATAACTCTGATCTTTCTTGGCAGCAAACAAACACAGCCGACATGCTAGATCTGGCTGTGGAATACATTAAGGACCTGCAGAAACAGTTTAAGGTAATGCAGAACGAATTTGATCATGGAGCTTGTGTCTTGGCATTTTCTCGAGAGCAGTTTGATACTAACTCCTGAACATATATCTCCTTTTGCAGATACTTAGCGAAAACCGAGCAAATTGCAAATGCTTGAGTATGCAGAAGCCATCCAACCAAATTGTTTGACGTTCTTCCGTAGTGTAAAGATAGAGAGAAAGTAGGAAAGTTAGATCTCTTTTCATACCGTACTGGAAACAAAAATGTAGGAAGGAGCTCAAAATAGTTCCCTTGTCCTACTATTGTATTCTGAGAATGTTTGCCAAAGTGCCTCCTTAAATGTTTTGACTTTGTTACCTAACAGAGCTTCAGAGGTCCGAGATAAGAAGGTGGCAGGACTTCTGTCTTACATTTACAGCTAAGTAATGGCAACTCTGGTTAGACTTACTTAGCTGTGCCCTTGATCATGTTTTGTTTGAATGGGTAAGTTCTTACAGATTGCTCAGTGCATTGGAAGGCTAGTTATCTAAATGCAGCCTTTTCTAACTGCTGTCTGAATCACTAGGAATCCGCAGCCATCGTGATGGATTTGGCACGGTGAAGTATGCGGGGCCAGTCCGGCCCACGGACATAGCATAGATTCTCGCAGGCTATTAGATGCAATTAGCCAAGATCTGCCTGTGGCATAGCTTGCTTTCTTCTTAAATGAGCCCTGAGTCTGTATTTCACTGAGAAGGCCATTGAATGCTATCGATTATTTACCTGAATGCACCGGTGGTCTGCTTTTTCTGGAAGAAAGGGTTGCCCCCGTGATGAATTTTGTGGTCTCTTTTGGGTGAAAACCCGTTTAGATGGAATTTCACCTTAAAAAAGATGTCACTTGAATTTGGAAAGTGAGATGTACATGGATTAGAGGTGATCATGGCCTAGAGCAGGCCTAATGGGTGGCTCGAAGAGCAAGACAGGCGAGCTCGAGCAAGTAGCTTTCTTGTTGATCCTGACCTTTCCAGTTCGGTCCCTTTAAGATTGTCCAGGGTCAATAACTTCTTGTCAACGATATCATTTTCAAGGGACGAGAGCAACCAAAGGAATGGTATTCAAATTCATTATTTGATACAATTCACTAAAACGGGTCCCATTCGTTAGGTTTAGTTATAACGAAAGGCCGAAACGGCATTGGAATTTAGAATTAGATAAGCATGACTTGTGTACTAGAAATTCATATGACAGCTTTCCTTATAAAGAAGGAGTTGACTAAGACTCCGCCTCTCGTCATCATCATCTAAGCTTACGGTCCAAGCAACTTTCACTCTCTCAAAGGAATGGTTGCTGAAGAACATCAAAAGATCCAATTTAGCAAGCCGTTATATCCAAGGATCCCATCCATAGTATTGGTCAAGATAGGACTAGACATAATCTGACATATGGTCGCAAAGTCCAATTACACATTGACTTTCCTCCAAATTTTGATTATGTAAATTAGTACTTTATATAGCTTTGGACTCTTCCACCTCAATAGCTAATTTTCGGGATATAATTCATCTAATAGGTTATATGAAGTATATATTATCTAATACATAAGTATAATTAATCTTTGCTGCACATATTTGTGAAGCATAAGTTACACAATTCACATTCATCCTCATTGATTTAAGCGACCCTGCTTATTAATAATCAATCATCAAGCCAAACCACGGCGACAAAACTAACTTGTTCGGAAAAATAGAAGAGGACAATTTACAATCTGTGTACCGATGTATGAGCCCCATAAAGTCCAGATTCCCAGGAAATGCGACTTGCCCCGATCACACACCGTTCGCTGCCTTGACGGATTCAAAACTTCGGGTAGACATCACCGCACCGGAACATTTCCCGGGCCGAGAGAAACCGTTAAGGAGGGACCCGCATTGGCCGTTGGTCCTCTTTCTCTTCCTCCATTGCCACTCCCATTTTCGTGTCCTCTCGAGCTCCCCATGTCCGAGACATCGCCACGCCAACTTCCGAACCAGACAATTCTCCACGATCTCTCCTCTGAATCATCCGCATCGCGAGCTCGCCCAGACCCATCAACCGAGGAAAAGGTTTCCGATCAAACCGGCCGATGGACGCAACCCCAGAAGCATATCCGATTCGCCGCCACCTTCATCAGCACCTGATCGATGATCCGGCTCGCTCCGGCTAGGGTCTCGTAGCTCCTCCCGATAACACAGAATCCCTCTTCGGCGAAGAAGGCGCGGTGGGGAGGTGAGAAATGTCTAACCTGTATGGAGATTACAACCAGAAGATCGATTACGTGTTCAAGATCGTGCTGATCGGGGACTCCGCGGTGGGGAAATCCCAGCTCCTGGCTCGGTTCGCGAGAAACGAGTTCAGCGTCGAGTCGAAGGCCACCATCGGGGTCGAGTTCCAGACGAAGACGCTCGTGATCGATCACAAGACGGTGAAGGCCCAGATATGGGACACCGCGGGTCAGGAGCGGTGAGGACGCCTACACAATTCACTAATGACCTCTCTCTCTCTCTCTCTAAAATTTGAATCTTCTTTTTTGCGTGCCTGTTTAGAAGAAACATCAAATCTGTGATGTGCCCTGCTTTGTGCTTATGTATACTGTTTGGAAATGCTGGTCATTGTTTTAGCCCAGAATAGATGGAGGCGATGGGGTCAGCGAAATTGTCGTTTTTTTCGCAGGCCGAGGTCGAAGCAATGTTCACTAGTTCGTAGTCCTCTGGATTTCTGCTGTAGGACGTTTAGGCGATGCAGATGGATAGGGATAGCGAACATTGTTCTTGCTCTGTTTACCCCGAAAGAACAGGAAAAATTGGCAAGCAAATAGGAGGAAAAATGTGGTTGCTGAAAAAGGGTTTGGTGATGGCTTGGTGAACATGAAATAACACATCTCCAATTGTAAATGGTAACCGGTGGCCTTTGAGTCTGCCAACCTGTTATTTACCTTCTCGATTGGGATGGGACTTGTTCTGGGACGATTCTGAGCGAGTTAATGGTGAAAGGACTCTTGTGATCTCCCATCTCCATCGGTGTGAGACGTGCTACAATTTCTGTCTAAATACTGTAGATGTAAGAGATCATTGCCATCAAGATGGGATGGTCTCTAAGAGTGTTTTATCGTGTTGCTGGGTGGAAGTCCGGATTTGGGCCTCTGGCTACCATTCAGGCATTTGGTTTGGTTGTATTAAGATGAGTCATTGTCTTTACAAGATTTCATCCTAGGTGGTGCACGTCATTTTCCTCTTTAGCTAACAGTCTCATGAACATTTTGTTGCAATTTTATTTTGTCCCATGGAACTTCCAACTTGCCCAAGCACAATCCATCAACTTGCCTCATGATGTTCCTCTGGTGCTTTGATCATAATCCTTTAAGCGATATTCCTGTCCATGGACCGAAAGGTGATTCCTAATCCAGTTGCAGATGTGAAGTCGCTTTTTCCCTAAACCACAATGTCTCGTCTGCTGTCATTTGGAACTCTGGATCAGCTAAATCAAGCTATAGGAATTTTGTACCTCCCTAGTGCTATAATTCAATTTTAGCTGGGGACTAGCATCAGAGACACAAAGATCTCCAAGCGAGCACTGACGTACTAGCATTGCGCTGCCATCCCTTTTGGTTTTAGTTGTTAGGGAAGAAGCATTCTGATTCCAAGCTTGGGAGAAATCAGGATGGCAAGCCATTATGAAGATTGACCGACTCAGAATTCATCCAGCAGGACATGTTTATTTGATTGGTGGATGACTATTAATGTGATCGAGTCAGTCCTTCAAGTCTGCAACCTGCCTTTGTGAGATAAAACCTTACTATTCATTGAGGAGTTAAACATTGAGGGGCAGATCCCCCTTAAGAGGCACCTAATGGAATCCGAAGGCCTTTCGTAGCATTTGCTAAAACTTCTTCGATGAAGTTCATCTAGGACTTCGATACTCTATGCTGTTGTTAGCATTAGATTAGCATGCTATGCGTCGGAGCCGTTCTAAGCTTCTACTGGTTTCCTTTAGTCCTGAATTGAACATAATGAACCCTGTTGAAGCAATAACCCCAGCCTGACACTTTTTTAGCTGAGTATTTAAGTCATTTATCATTCGTCGCTCATAGCATTTTGGTGATCTATGCTTCCACAGGTACCGAGCAGTGACGAGTGCATACTACAGAGGTGCTGTTGGGGCGATGTTGGTATATGACATGACCAAGCGCCAATCATTTGACCACATGACTAGGTGGCTAGAGGAACTGAGAGGTCATGCTGACAAGAATATTGTCATCATGCTCGTCGGCAACAAGTCTGACTTGGGCAGCCTACGGGCTGTCCCGACGGAAGATGCCCAGGAGTTTGCCCAGAGAGAGAGCTTGTTCTTTATGGAGACATCGGCTCTTGAGGCAACCAATGTCGAACCCGCATTCCTGACAGTTTTGACAGAGATATACCGGATCATTTCCAAGAAGACCCTTAATGCGAGTGATGAATCGGATCCCGGTCTTCTTAAAGGGACGAAGATTGTAGTCCCCGGACAGGATGCAGATGCTGGCAGAGGAAAAGGCGGTTGCTGCATGTCGTCCTAATCTTCTTTCGTTCAGATTATATTTCTTTTCGGCAAGATAATCTTACCATCGAAAGTTTACTTTAGAATTCCATCCTTTGTATGTATTAGCCTTCTTGTATTATTTAGCACTGGTAATCCTCTTCTTTGCTTAGTGTAACAGCGAAATGATTTTTGCAGAGACAGGGTAGCTGATAAAATTAAGGCTTGAGACTGAAACCCCAGGTATTTTGTGGTGTTATGTCTCACTGAAAATGCTTCGGAAGACCTATATCAGAAAATGATAAGATCGCGTGAGTTCTTTTTCAATCAAGTTTGATTGAATCCTTAGTACATTGTTTTAATGGCTCATCTTGAAGATCACGTCCTTCTTTACGGCGTCCTCCATGTGAGAATGCAAATCTTTAACGTGGACATAAGAATGTGTACTGGTGTTTCTGTGCCTCGTCCACTCCTCATTGTCGTTTTAGTTTAATTTCTTACAGCATCCTCCTGTCATCTTTGGCAGAAGATTTAAGGATCGTATAGAATGATTAGTCCTACCTTTGGACTAATTATTTTCTTATGGGAGGATAGGAGATATAGATAGAGCATAAATTGAAGAAGAGATTGGGAAGGTGTTTCTTGAATTTGATTTGGTAACAAAATATCTTCCACCGAAAGTCTTGTTTCGATTTTATCATAAGAGACAAGTTTTGTGGCGATTTCATATGGGAAATATCACAATTAGACAATAGAATCATTAACTTTACTTCGAAGAGAATTGTGTGTATACAAACTGTGCTAAAATTTAATCAATGACAAAACTTGATAATACAACCACACATACACAAAGTATGCCATAATTTAAGTGATGACAAAGCCTAATAACATAGAAGCAACATTGGAATTTAATTGAAGATGAGACACTCAGGATATACAGCAAAGATGCATTTCAAAATTTTATCGACAGGGCCGAGCTAGAAACTAACAAATATACCGGAATTTAATCGACAACTTGAGTTTGGAAGTTAAAAGTACAATATAGTAAAAGAATTGAAAGACAACATACTTGTTTTATTTGTGCATGGAGGTCCTTCGGAGAGTACGATGTGGCTATTTAAAGTTTACAATTAACTGTTATTAACAGAGGTTATAAATAGGAATTACAAAAGAAGGTTACATATGGCTATCGAATGGTTCTATTGACTCCATTACTGGTTTCTTCGACTTCATTATCTTGATGGTTGCTTTATTCCACTATGTTGTCAGCTGTATTTGAGATTGATGACTCCGCTTTTGATAGATTCTTTCAAGCTGTCAATTGAGCAAGATGTTGATTCTTTAAGTTGTTAATAACTATATTCATAAATAACCAAATTTTGCTCTCGTCAACTAAGTCTATCACATGTCAATAATAAGCAAAAGTTGGTCATTTTTAGGTATAAACAAATGCCCTCTAAAAGAATTGAATGATTCATTGATCATTTGATTCTTTTAAATTAGAGAATCAAGAGTCATCATGTGTCTGATTCTTGGCGGCAAATTAGCTTTTTTCTTTCTGATTTTTTTTCTTGGTCGAATTCATCATATGGCTCATATTTTTTCCATGGAAGGCACGTTTTATGTGAAGTCTTTACGTGACCCTCTATCTCTGTCCTTAAGTAATTGCTCATATTTAGACACTCTCATTGCTAACTAGAATAAATCAACAAAATTTAGGCTTTCAATTTTTTTTTTTTAAGATTGGATTTCAATCCACCGAAAGTCAAATTTTCGAAGTCTTTCTTTAAAAATGATGTAAGGAATTTATTCCTAGCTTTCTTGAATCAAGCAACAAAATATCAATTAATCTATTATTATATTGATAAATTCTGGCCATGTCGGCAATTGATATTTTATGTATCATTTTATAAAATTGATAACGGAATTGTCTTTCCATCTCAACTCAAGTATGAATTGAATTAGAAGATAAATTCATATACCGAGTAAAGACAATTTTTGATAAAGACAAATGGAACATCTAAGCCTCGTGAATTCATTTGTTCCTACCTCTCCACATTGGGTAATAAATCGAGTAATGTGCACGACAATTGATTGGTCATCTTTGCTAGTGAAAGCAACAAAGTCGAGAGTTCTAAATTTTCTTGAGTAAAGTAGAGTGGTAATCCAATCAGGACGTGACTTCCTATTTATTGGCATGATCATTCCTCTAAAGGCACCTAACTGTTGTGATACGAGTTCAATTCACATATTGACACTCTTCTTGCCCCCTAGGTTTAGGGTAGATAGGTCGATAGACTTGAGCTTCTTGCCCCAAGTTCACCCCATAGAGGAAGCAAAATGGGATCGAAAATAGGAAGAAGGATGGTGTTAGAGCAGAATTTTTTCTTTCAAGCACCTAGTTCATGCAAAGCAATTGTGTCATAATGATAGGTTCACCCAACATGGAACTGAATCTCCAATTAGATCTCGAGCTCGTTACTAGGAAAATTCAGGAATTAGAAATGACGCTTGACAAATGACCAAGTATTTCATATGAATAGCTCATTCGAATCACACATTTTAAATATTCCATGGGTGATAAGTAGATTTAAAACATTTTTTTAAGTTTTTGATGTGAAAGACTGTTATGTCCTTTTTTGAATTTACCCTTATCGAAAATTTACCCCTTTTTGTCGGTATTTCTTATGGAAGGAAAGCAAAGGACGATGGAGCCATATAATTTGGCGATCCAAATCCCTTCTATGCCCCTATGCTGGGCGCACGTGCCACGAGTCACCCATTTTTTTAGTTAAAAAGGCTCGCAAACGGCTGGAACCGCCCAAATGCGAAAATTTGAAATTTCAATCTCAATTACCGAAAAAATGAAAATGACGGAGCTCGAAAATGAAAAACAGCAACCCCTCCTCTCCTCCCCTGCCTCCTTTCGCCTCATGCCGCCCATTTTCCCATTTGAAAGAGAGTGAAACTTTCCGCTGATTTCACCTTCAAAATCGCTACCCACTTGGGCAAGAAACCCTCATCGAATGCCGTCCTCGACCTCTCTCGAGTTCCATTTCTCTCAGGGTAAATCGCGACCCCGCCCTTCTTCTTCTTCTTCTTCTTCTTCTTCTTCTTTGGCGTTGCTTGGTTCGCTGCTTCGTTTTGGCAGATTTCGCTGCTTGCCCAACTGGGTATTTTCTTTACGTATGTGGGTTTCCGGGGAGCAGCTGCCTATGGCTTGCGGGCAGAAATCATGAAAACTTCGCATCTGGGAGATCTTGGGCCGATTTCGTTTTTTGCTGAACCGAGCGAGCGTGCTTTTAAAGATTCGGTTTCTGTTGCGATGTTTTCGTCTTCTGATCGTGTCCTTTTCAGTCTCTCGATAGGAGGAGCTTCGAGATGCCGGCGGAATCGAGGGACAGGCTGGTGAGGCCAGTCGATGTGGCGGCCGCCTTCACTCGAAGGCGATCGGGAATACTTGGAGTGCTTGAAGACGAGCCGGAGCGGAGTTCGAATCTCTTCGAACCCGGGGCGGCACGGCCGGCAGCTGGAGTCGTGGGAGCACGGGTGCTAGTAGGAATGGGCCGTGGTGTTGCGGTGGGGAGGGGCGTTTTGGGGACTCCAAGAAACGTGAGCGGCCCTGGCAGGAATCTGTTTGCGAGTCCGTTGGTGGGAAGACAGAATACGCCGTCGGCTGGTAGCACAAGGAGAGGCCGGGGGCGGCCGGACAGTGTTTTGCCCTCTTGGTACCCGAGGACACCACTGCGCGATATTACCACTGTTGTGAGGGTAACGATGCTCTTCAGAGTAGTAATTGCTCATTTAATGTGTTTTGGTTTGATTTAAGTTTCTTGAATTAACTATGGCTCGTGCATGTTTTCCGGTGTTGAGTGGCATTTAACACTTGATTTTGATGTCTAGTTTATTTTTATTGATAGATTCGGTCAGCAAACTAGTTGAGTGGATAATTGCTTAGATTGGATGGATGAACATATAAATTTGGCTTGGTCTGATCTAAACTCCTTATGATTTATCTCCATGTCTGCAGAGCATTATGCAATCTAGGCTAACCGGCAATGGAACGCCCTCATATACGTCTAGGAGGGGCTTTGCCACTAGTAATTCAATGTTACAGTATTTGTGTTGGTTTACTAGATTGGTGAGAACTGAGAAGGTAGCTGTGAAACGTTTGGAAATTGTTATTTTGATTTCCATCACCAATCAGCGTGGTAAACTTTTTGGCTCTGCTCATTACCAATGCTTAGGCTTTGTTCCCTTCTGTTTCTCCAGTTGCTTTAAGTAATTACACTCTGCATAACATAGTCACACCTCTACATCTGTTTGCGCTAATTTATTGTCCTTGTATCTCTCTTCAATAGTCTCCTTTCTTGTTGATCTGTGTCTTGATTTCACAGTTTATTCCTCATCATGCAATTGATACCACTTCAGGATATTTGCTTGACTGCTCTGCAGAAGCATATCACTACATTACCTGCACACTTGTGTGGGGGCTGGTCTAATATCTTCTCTTAAATTCAGGCATATGAAAGGAGAAGGGCTCGGTTGGCAGAGATTGAAGGACGACAAGCAGATGCTCCAGTACCCACGGAACTGACGATCGGTGAATCTTCTGTACCACGGACGCCTGCTCCACTTGAGCACGATGTTTCTCTATATACCCCTGGTCCAGCAGTTCCAGAAAAGCCTTGCCCAATTTCTGTAGGCAAAGTGCCAAAGATATTGCTTGACATTACCAACCAGACTAGAGTTGGTGACTCAGAGTTCCCCACACCCCAGAAGAAGCTCTTGAATCAAATTGACACGGTCGAAAAAGTGGTAATGGATGAGTTAAGGAGGCTCAAAAGGACACCGAGTGCTAAAAAGGCAGAGCGCCAAAAGAGAGTTCGTACACTGATGTCAATGCGATGATGCATTGATGATCCTGGAATACAGAAGATGAGACAGGCCTGAGCACCATTTAGATCAATAACCAGTCGAAATAGTCCTTACTTGTGGAAGGTCTAGTTCACCATTTTTTACCCCTTCAACCTCTAGCTGAAGATCTTGGTATAGGATCAGTAGGCATTTTTCTCACCCGTTAACGAGTTGCCGAAGGTCTTGGCATAGGATCAGTAGGCACCCTGAGTCGGTCTTTTTTTCATTTTCTAGAGCCCTTTTGAAGCTCTTTGGTGATGTTTCTGGAACACAATGTACATAAGAGAACCTACATGCATTCCATTGTTTGCTCGAGGTCTGTCTCTGTACTCTTGGGCATTTGCATAATAGAATCCAAGCATCATTTTTTTTCAAATGAGAGTTCTCTTCTGACATTTCCCTCCATCTATGGTTGACTGTCTTCCTCAATATGAATAGATGTTCCTCAGTTTTTTATATCTTTGAACCTCCCTTTTCTCTATCAGGGTACGTGCACCATGATCTGTTCATACAGGCCGAAACAATGGGAATGCTGATTCCATTCACTAGATATTTGGCTTGTTCCCATATGCCCTGAACTTAAATTTTACAGTACAAGCATCTGTCTCTGGTATAGACGCGTAGAGAATTAAGCTTACCTAAGTCTGAACCATTTGTTGTTTCAAGGTAAAATTTTTCTTCTCGAGGATGCAATAGTTTAATGGAATCGCAGATAAAAGACCTGATTAGATTATCTTAGAAACTCAGATCACATCATGGGCATCCTAGGTATTATTGAAGTGCCCTGAACATTACAAAAGTTGACTGGCTTTTGTTATTAGATATAGACCTTGTTAATAAGCATTCTCCGTACAATGATTAAGTCAATTAAAAGTGGAAACAATAATTTTTAAGACTTTTTCAAAATGAATTATGTGTTTTCGTCAATTCACTTAAATCATGAAAAATATAATTTGAATTTTTGAAGCACACCTAATGGTGGCCAACTAATCCGCGACAAATAATGAAACAAAATAAAGAAAAAAGAAAAAAAAAACCGGCTATCCAATTACTTCCTGTTCTTGTGCTTATGTGTTGCTGCCAACCGGCATGTAACCCATGATCGATGTCTGACTTATGGCGTGAATGGCTTTCCCGCAAATGTAGCTACATCCAGTGCTAAAAAATGATTAACATTATGTACAAAAATCACCACCTAGGGAACCTGGCAAGTCAACTCAAGACTTTCATTAAACAAACACCCTGTTTCTCGTGCATTCATTGTTCAGGCATCGAGCTAGGAATGAGCACCAATGGGAACCACCTAGGGAATCTGGCAAGTCAGCTCACGGCTTTCATCAAACAAGACCATGTTTCTCGTGCGTTGCTTAGGCTCGATCTAGGAATGTTAGGTATCCGCATCCGTTTTATAGAGCAGTTATAAAGACTATACAGAAAATGTGATAATGCAAGGTAATTATTCGATCGCTTTTGACGATCACCGGATGTCACGTTTAAGTAATCTACACGTTCTCGATCTGAGTTATGAATTTCCTTTTTCAATACTGTACCAGGTGAATGCGATCCTAGCTCTAGGCACGAACTAGGTGCATCTGCCTCTACATATCCCCCTGGTCAAACGTTCCACATTCCCTTCAAGTTTCAACCCCTACACGCCCTAGGCGGAGATACTGCTGTCAGCTCTCCAATGGCGGTCACCAATCTAGATCTCACGCACTACACCTTCTGCCTCACCGTCTTCATCATCTCTTGCTTCCTCCTGCGCGCGCTCTTGGCAAGACTGGCCAGCTCGTCGTCCCGTCAACCTCCGAGCCCCCCGATATCGCTCCCTGTCGTCGGCCACATCTATCTCTTGGGCTCCTCGCTGCCCAAGTCCTTCCAAACCCTAGCTCGCCGCTATGGCCCCCTCATGCGGATCCGCATGGGTGCGCCGACCTATCTTGTTGCCTCTGATGCAGCCGTCGCGAAAGAGATCCTCAAGACCCATGATGTCGAGTTCTCTTCGCGGTTTGAGATGGGGCCAGTCCAGTACAGCATATACAAGCAGACTGGGTTCATGACTGCGCCATACGGTCCCTACTACCGCTTCATGAAGAGGTTGTGCCTGACCCGGCTCTTCGCAGGGTCGCAGCTTGACCAGTTCAGGCACATCCTCAAGGAAGAGGTCGAGAGGCTCGTGAGGTCGTTGTTGGAGTGCTCTGGCGAAGGAAGATCCTGTGACTTGACGAGGGAGCTGACGACACTGACCAACAACATTATCTTCAGGATGATCATGAGGAAGAGGTACTCCAAGTTCGTGGAGGAGGCGAGAGAGTTGAGGAGGCTGGCGGTGGAGATCATAGAGCTTGGAGCGAAGCTCGGGGTGAGCGAAGTGTTCGGGCCTTTGAAGAGGTATGACTTGTTCGGGCATGGGAAGAGGCTGACCGAGGCGATGAGGAGGTTCGATGGCGTGTTGGAGAAGATCCTGAGGGATTACGAAGAGAATATAGATGAGGGAGGCGAGAGTGATCTGTTGGAAATGCTGTTGGAGAGTTGTGGGGATGGTAATGCAGAAGTGGAGATGACTAGGGATCACATCAAGCACTTCATCTTTGTAAGTTCTTCTTTAGATTTTTCATATATGAAGACTACACAGAACAAATTATTTTGGAGATTATATAACTGCACCTTGGTAATTAGTAGAGAAGCATATATATGATAATACCAGTCACTATAGTAAGAGAATAATAATTTATTCTGAATCATGAGTTTTGCTATGAATTTGAATGAAAGTATCTTCTGTGAGTTCGAAATGGTGTATGATACGTGGAGACCCTTTGGCAATCATCAAATGAGAAAGACTGCATTTTGTTCGTCTCGAAATTTGATTGGATCTATATACTCTCAAGTTACAAAAATGAATCGATGGCGTTTTTCTCCTTAACTCTTTTTATCCACCTAATGAAATAGGAAATGCTGATGGCGAGCATCGACACGATGTCAGCGGGGTTGCAGTGGGCGATGGCGAACCTCATCAACCACCCCGAGGTCTTCGAGAAGCTGAGAGAGGAGATCGAGTCTGTCGTCGGCCCTGCCAAGCTGATCGGAGAGCCGGACATCCCAAACCTATCGTACCTGCACGCGGTAACGAAGGAAACCCTGCGGCTCCACACCCCGACCCCTATGATCTTCAGGGAATGCTCCAGGGACTGCAAGGTGATGGGCTACGACGTCAAGGCCGGGACCAGGCTGCTGATGAACGTGTACGCCATCATGCGGGACCCTGACGCGTGGCGCGACCCCGATGCATTCGTGCCGGAGAGGTTCCTGGCCAACCCCGGAGAGGGCGGCGGTCAACCCGACCAGGTCGAGGCGAGGGGCCGTGATTTCAGCTACCTGCCGTTCGGAGGTGGGAGGAGAGGGTGCCTCGGCGCGTCGCATGCTACGATGGTGATGCAAGTCGTCGTCGGGGCTCTGGCCCAGTGCTTTGACTGGGAGGTCAACGATGGGCAGAAGGTCGATATAAACGTAGGGTCAGGATTTTCGGGTGCCATGGCGAGCCCTCTCGTGTGCCGTCCGATTACGCATCTCGACCCCTCAAGTAGGAAATTAATTCCAAGGTGAGAAATTCTCGTGTCTTGTGTGTACTATATAATCAAATAAATGTTGGAATAACATGCACGTTCGTGTAAAATTTCTGTGGTCATGGGTGTAACTGCAAGAACTCCATTTTATATGGGCATTTGAGATATTAATATTATACGGGTATTATTATTTTATACGATATGGTTTGAATTACAAAAAACATCATATGATTGAACATGAGTCCTGTACTTTCCATAGTTATTCATACGATAAGTTATTTCAAATATTGATTTTTGGTCACCGGATGAGTCTACTGTTTTATACAAAAAAAAAATGGGTCATTTTTTCATGCGGATAAGATCTAAGAAATATTGGTAGATGTCAAAAACCGTGAGAGAATAATTCCTTTTTTTTTCTGGATAAATTATTGGTAAGTTACTCATAATTTAAAGAAATGAACAACTTTTTTTTTTTGATTGTTTGAAATTTATCGCCTAATGTGATAAGTTATCAACCTTTATATACGCAAATTAATAATCTTCAGACTTAAGGTATACAAGATAAATTAAGCATGTGCCGACGTTTTTTTTTTTTTTTTTTTTTTTTCAGTTGAAACATGTTTATTAAACTCACTATTATTCGAGTACTAATAAATTATTGCTAGTCATGAACCTACGCTTTCTTTGGGTTTTTTAAGAGGACTTTGATAAATTATACTCCTATCTATCATTTTCTCTAATGCAATGATTTTTCTTTTTCGTTTTTCTAAGAATGCATGTGCGATGCCTAATCATTTATTGGAGGAAGTAATAGAATTGTAGTCTTAAATCAAGGTGATCTCCATATGCATCTCACGATTGGTCTAATAAATTCTTGAGAAGCATTTCACTTTATAAGAATACGGAAATATACAACAAAAACAAAATGGAAAAAAGTTTTACAATCACAAATCGATATAATTATGCAACTTAAAATATATACATGAAAACACAACACAACCATATAATTCTCCTCTGAAAATGGGGTAAATTAACATGGGGATGAAATGGA
This sequence comes from Corymbia calophylla, assembly GCA_014182845.1. Taxonomy (NCBI): domain Eukaryota; kingdom Viridiplantae; phylum Streptophyta; class Magnoliopsida; order Myrtales; family Myrtaceae; genus Corymbia; species Corymbia calophylla. The sequence goes on from CM024693.1 coordinate 23,833,062, forward strand.
AATGAGTTTTGCTAAGTTAACGACGTCGTTATTCTTTGTGAATGACGGTGTCTTTTTTGCCACACACTTCATTGAGATGCAATTGGCAACAGAATTTAAAGGCACAAACTCTTTTTATTTGGACGGATTCAATTCATTTGATTAGAAATCATTATTTTATATTAAACACACTTAACCGACTAAAACAATCATCTGTTGCTTGTGAAATTTATGGTGCATAGCACACCGTTATTTGAGAGAGAATAACGGTAAATTAATATTGATTTGAGCCTCGGCCTTACCAAAAGAAATAATGCATATTCAAAGATTAGATTATTCAGTCATCATGTCCGGCAAAAAGAACAATAAGGCCATACATTAGATGTCATAATTCTCGATTTCTCATAAATTGGAGTTTCATCAAATAAAGATACATAAAAAACACAAACCAATGGTTTGTGTGTTTTAAATAAAATAAATGATTTGAAATATATTTCTCTAAATATGATTACTTGTATTATTTGAAATAATTAGTCAATTAATGTTTTCATTATCAATAATAATTTGTTTTAATTTTTGTTGTTGAGCTCTTTGGGATGTGTGAATGAAATAGTTTCCCCCATCAATTTCCAGTTTACAATTGCCTATTTGTTTTCTTCATGATGTTATACGTAACATAATTATGTATTTTTTTTTATGTAAAATGGGAAAAATACGGGTCTCAAAAATTTCTTCCTCTTAATTTCTTTAAACTTTATTAATTAAAGGAGTATCAAATCTATATCTATAATAAATAATCAATTGACTTCTGAACGCTCGAGTATGGTTTTATTAATGCAAGCAAAGATCATTCTAAGATAGTAGATTAATAAACACAACCAACTTAAAATCTATAGTGATATCTTGTGCTATCTTTATGTAAATAAGGTTAAGTATGTCATTTGATAGGTTAAATTAATTTTAGATTGGATTTTGTGAATATTAAACTTTGCAAAGGAGAAAAAGGTGATGAAAAAGTTTCTGAAAAGGCCTGAAATGCCTTAGTAAGTCTTGAAATTGGAAGAGACGACAACAGAAACAACGACGACGAAGTGTTATCCTACTAAGTTGTAAGGTCAGCTAAACGTATTTCGTTATGCATTGTGCTCGATTAAATAATTTCTTCTCCAATAATCTTATTAAATTCTTTTTTTTTTCAAGTTGGCATTGCACCTAGGTAAATATAACGATACAAGTTTCTTTTGAGGCAGCGAGGACGCACCGTTCCAATTGCACAAACATCGCGTGACATTAAACATTAAGCAATCGGTTAATTTGAACTTATTCACGTGTTTTTTTGTTTTATTTTCTTTGGAAGAAGAAGGGTCAATCACAGCCTTTTTAATGGGTTTTATTTCCTCATTTTGTTTAGTGATGAGCAAGAATAAGAATTAAGAGGAAGGCGATTTCCATATCTTAAGCCATTCCATCGACGGATAAGCTATGCACAACATAATTGACTTGGTTTCTCTTGAGAAAAAAGCTGAATAAATGATGATAGAAAAATTAACTTAAAAGTTTAATATTTATTGTACAGATGCCTCAGTTTTAAAATTTTCAATTTGGCTATAATAATTCTAAACCTTGTAATGATTCGCTAATATAATCATTTCAGCTAATTTTGGTTAACAATTATTAATGCAGACACATACTATTTTATGTGGTACGAGTAGTATTGATGTAAACAATTTTTTAAGTATTCTGAATTCTTTTCATTTATTTTTCATTTTCTTTTCTTTTGTTCCTATTTCCCTTTGCGGATTGCCAGGGGTCTCGACGATGGCTAGCAGAGGTTGCCAGCCATCAACGTCAGTGATTGCCAGCTAAAATTGTCCAGAAAAATAAAACTAGCAAATTGTCAAAAATTTTAGGGCTAACTTGATCTAATAAAAAGTTTAGAACTAAATTGACATTTGTACAATATGTTTATGATTTGTTTTGGTTATTATCATGTTCTTCATTATTACTCCCCGTCTATAAGGGTTATGCAATTTGACCGATTCTACTTGGGAATAAGATTAAACCGCCCTTTAAATTGGTCCGGTTCTAACTTCCCTTTGGAACTGATTCGGTTTTTAGTTTAAAATTTTTGGAATTGATGGAAACAGGTATGATTCTTAGCTCTAAGTAAGAATCAACTGGGATTCGGACTGACAAAATCGAATTTGGAACCAGTTTCATAAAGTCTAGAATCCTCATTTTTCTCTTGACATCACTTGCTCTATTTTCCTCTTTAACCTTACTTAGACACTTTGCAACTCTCTCTCTCTCTCTTAGCTTGTCCTCATTCGTTTGAGTCTCGCAACACTCTCTCGTTCCTAACTCGCCTTCGCTTGCTTGCCCTCATTCTTTTTTTTACTTTGGACTATTTTGTTGTCCTCGTTCGTTTGAGTCTCGCAACACTCTCTCATTCCTAACTCGCCTTCGCTTGCTTGCCCTCATTCTTTTTTTACTTTGGACTATTTTGTTGCTCATGTCATTTTGCTGTAAAAAATGAAATCGGAAACATGAACAAAAGAAAAACAGGTTCTTGGATAGACCTTGAAACTTGATTGCAAAAACATGGTAGATTTTAGGGCAAACAAGATGGGTTCTAAATTCTAAAAATTGAGAATCAATTCTAACAAGGCAGGTTTCAAATCTAAAACTTACTATCCTAAAATTGATCATCCTATCTTGTGTTGGATTAATCTATCGTACAGTTGTAAAATAGTAACACATCCAACTTATTAACGTGTATAGGTTGGCGCCATTTTATTATTTTTTGAGCATTTTTCTTTGGAGCATTAGCATCGAATACATCGACAATGGACCACAGCTGAGGTTCATTTACATGAATGGTAGGATTTTTTATCTTATGTCATTGTCGCTCATTTTCAACATTATATCTATGTGATTCCCTTTTTTTTGTCATTAGTATTTCTAAATTAATTTCTAAACACTAATTGGCCCTTTTCCGCTACTATTTTATTCAAATAATTATTAAATCAATGTTTTGTTTTTTTTCCTTATATATAAGGAAAATTAATCCGTGTGTAGCAGGTAGAATATAACTATGCCCTTAATAACCAAAAATGACCTTATGGGGCCGGTTCCACATAAATAAGTCAAATTGCAATCAAATTTCAAGTGCTCAGCTTAGAGGGTTTCGATCAAAAAAATAAAAAATAAAGCTTAGAAGATGAATCATGTCTGTCTAAATTGCATAAATATAAATTGTCCATATCGCAAAAACAATAATGATCTTATAATAATGATGCTATGGTCTTGTTCAGCTAGCAGATATCTAGTTTTTTACTATAATCATTGGCTCTGACAATTTATACCACCAACTTAGATCTCTAATATAAATCGAAAGCTATGGAAAAGGCCCATCTTCTTATTTTCCCGTGACCTCACGAGCTATGTGAATGTATCTGTGGACCGACGCAATGCATGATCTATTTATTCAACACAAACCGATTTTTTTTTTGTTTTCTACAAGTTTTTTTTTTTTTTTTTTGGTGACCAAGTTTTCTACAAGTTCTTTTTCAAATGATATGAGAAAGCGACCCATAGAAAATGTCCAGGTTACGACGACGACGAAACGTTAAGCTAGACAGCTAAGTAAATACAGGGGCATAATCAAAACATTGACCGAATCACTGATATCGAGAACATACAAGAATGTGAAAGCAATCCCGAGAAGTCTACTCATAACCCATTCAGGCACATGAACGGATGGTTGTCCTTTTTGGCTCGTTGGACCACCGAAGATGAGCAAGTATACTTGGGAAAAGAAAATCTGGCTCGTTGGACCACCGAAGATGAGCAAGTATACTTAGGAAAAGAAAATCTCAAGATGCTCATCAATTATATCTTTTGACTTAGACAAGGAAAATGTTAACCATCTAGTTTTAGGATGTTTGTCGTCGCATCTACGTTCGTAAACATGGCTGGAGAACTAGATTCCACTATGAGAGAGATCCACTTAGCGAAACATTATAAACCCGGGGCTTAAATGATTAATTAGCAGTAAAAAACTTTCATAGATCGCGCATCAATGAGGCGAAGATATATTTCTGATCAACCCTCGTCAGTTCTGGATCGAATTTGATTTCTAACCCAACCTAATACATGTTAACCGGTTTCATGAGATGGGGGAATAATGACTAAACCCAAAAAGAAAAAACACAAATGCACACATTCATTAGAGGATAGAAATATCCTCTCTTTATAGACGACCCAAAAAAAACCTACAAATTTTTCTGTAAGGTACAAAAATATCGACCTTTAAGCCTTCCGTCCATGCAAGCTGATGTGGCACGTAACATGGCTAACATTCCCGACGTGTACAAGAGACATGCCATCAAAAAGACCACAAGATGTAAAACGTCGTTTGATGCATTTTCTAGATGCTTTGAATTCTTATGCTCTTTCACTTTGTTTACTCGATCTTCCTCCTCCGAGCGATATAAATAGTTAACCAGGTTCCATTGCAAATCATCCTAAACCATTCAGATCCTCCTCTTCTCCACAAACCACAAAACTTCCCATGGCCGTTGACTCCGGCGACTCCATCTTCTTGCTCTTCATCTTCCTCTCCTCCGCTCTCATCTTCCTCTTCCATTGGTCCAAGAAAAAGCCTGCGCGAAGCCCACCGAGCCCGCTGGCCCTCCCCCTCCTCGGCCACTTCCACCTCCTCAGCTCCGCCCTGCCGAAGTCCCTCGAGGCCCTAGCACGCCGCTATGGCCCCCTCATGCAGATCAGCATTGGCTCGTCCCACTTCCTCGTCGCCTCCGATGCCACCACTGCACAGCAGATCCTGAGGGCCCACGATGTCGAGTTCGCCTCCAAGTTCGTCTTTGCGCCCTCCCACCACAACATCTTCAAGGAGGCCGAGTTCGTGAACGCTCCCTATGGCACGTACTGGAAGTTCATGAAGCGGCTGTGCATGACCCAGCTCTTCGCTGGCCCGCAGATCGACCGGTTCTCCCACATACGTGAGGACGAGACGATGAAGCTCTTGAGGTCCTTATGGAAGTGCCACCAGCTTGGTGAGCCGTGTGACTTGAGCACGAAGCTGACTGCGATGACTAACAACATGCTGTGTCGGATGGCGATGAGCAGGAGATGTTCAAAAAGCGACGATCAAGCACACGAGATTAGAGAGATCGTGAGGGATATTATGGCGTGTGGTGCGAGGCTAAGCTTCGCGGAGGTGCACGGGCCGTTGAAGCATGTCGACCTGTTCGGGAACGGGAAGAGGCTGAGGACCGCGCTGAGGAGGTTTGATGCGTTGGTCGAGCAGATAATCAAGGAGTACGAGGATGCCAGTGGGGAGGCGAGCGAAGAGAAAGATGTGATGGACATCTTGTTGGAGACGTATAGAGACCCAAATGCTGAGATCAGGTTGACCAGAGATCAGATCAAGCATTTCTTCCTAGTAAGTTGATCTACACACTCTTATTAATAATTGAACTAGATATATCCTGCATCTGGTGTGATAACGAGCGTCTTTTGTCTTGACAAAAGGATCTTCTGATAGCGGGCGTCGACACCACGTCGGCATCGATGCAGTGGGCGATAATTGAGCTACTGAAACACCCTCACAAGCTCAAGAAGCTGAGGGAGGAGATTGACATGGCGGTAGGGTTGACTCGGCTAGTCAACGAATCAGACGTCGCGAACCTGCCTTACCTACAGGCCGTTGTGAAGGAAACGCTGAGGCTGCACACTCCGGGGCCCTTGCTCCGTCGCAAATGCAACAGCGACTGCGAGATCAACGGCTACGACATCAAGGCTGGGACCAACATCTTGATAAATGCCCACGCCATCATGCACGACCCGGGCACGTGGAAAGATCCGGACGAGTTCCGCCCCGAGAGGTTCATGGCAGGCAACGGCGATGATCATCACATGGAGCTGAAGGGCCAGGATTTCCATTTCCTTCCGTTTGGTAGCGGGAGGAGGGCGTGCCTCGGCTTGGCTCATGCCACGATAGTGATGCACACGGCGATCGGAGGACTGATTCAGTGCTTTGATCTGAAAGGGGCGGAGAAGGTGGATATCAAACTGGTGACGGGATACTCTGGTACAATTGTGAACCCGCTCGTGTGTTATCCGAACGGACGGTTGAACCCGACCGTCTTGCTTGTAAAATAGGTCAACAATGGACAAAGGATGCTACTATGCTGCACCTGCATATCTTTATGTAATGCGAGGATCAATAAGGGTTTGTTTATGTAATGTTGTTTCTGGAGTGTCAAAAAGTTTCATCTTAAGTAATGTGGTTTATTTCCTTCAATCTTGTAAATTTCATATTATGTTGTTGTTGGAGTGTCAAACAATTTCATCTTAAGCAAAGTGTGGCTTATTTCCATCAATCTTGTAAACTTTATAGCATTCATATTTTTCTAACTTGATTCTAGTTAGTGCCTCACTTCTACTTGGCATATGTTGTTTGTCAAGCTCCTTGCCTTTGAGAAAATATGATTGTATAATCTTTTAGAACAATTGTAATATACATCAGCAGTGTAAAAAAGAAATCATTTCAAATGCTCAAATCCAAGGCTGAAAAGGCTGTTTATGTTAACATTGGCGATGTATGCTATAACTATCCAATAATTTATAATGCAATACTAACAAAGGGTATAGCCTATCATAATTCAAAAGTTGAGGTCTACAATAATATTTTACGTTGAGTCTACCGCTAGAGTCTAACTATTTGTTAAGGCGTAAATGGTACGACTTGTTAGAATGGGCGTACACAATTTGGTGCTGTTGATTAGGCATCTAGGGATTTTTATCCCAGTAATTACAATTCATTCATTCAAATATCACAAATTAAGTACAAACTATTTTGGGTTAAGGCTACATATACGGATTAAAAACCTATATTTAATTGACTTACGAGATTTGTAGGGTGTTTTATGGATCCTCAAGTAGTCGGATCTCTGTGCCCATGCCCCTAAATTAAAAAAAATGCATATTTCACAAAATGTCATAACCTATGTTTCAAACTAAAACCAATGATTTCAATTGTCATATCCTAAGCCAGAATCAATTGATGAAACATTCCAACAGCTTTCATGTCTTGCGACAATAGAAGGCACAGAAGTCTCTTGTAATCTGAAGAATCACACTGAGAGCATGTGAGATTCTAATTCATGGCATCGCTACAACTTACGACATCTTGCGGTTGCCGAAGCACATGCACTTCTCATCAATAACATTTCTGAACGTCGCAATTACACTCCCGGGCGAAATTTATTTGATTCATCCTATTAGTGACATAAAATGAACTAACTTCTCACCATAACAATGTGATTCGGAAGGAATCACCCGGTATTGCATGCATAGATGAGGTAAAATTGAGAAAAAAGATTCCTGCATCATGCCTGGGTCTCTGCTTGTCAGCGACTAGTTCCAGAGCGGTATCTCATATTAGAAATATTAGAGCTGTGCAGCCGACCCGCTTGCCCTCACTTGTTTAGCCTCGCAACCCTTGTTTGTATCTGGTCGCCTTCATTTGCTTGTCCTCGTTGTTTTTTACTTTGAATTGTTTTGTTACTCATATTATTTTACTATAAAAAATGAATAAACAAAGGTACAAAAGAGAAATAAGTTCTTGAGTAGATCCTGGAATCGAACCAGAAAAACAGGATAGGTTATAAGGTTGGTTTTAAGGCAAACATAGTTGGTTTTGGAATCCAAGAACCGGAAATCGGTTCTTCTAGGTTCCAGACTTACTTTTGGAACATACCCATCTTGGAATTGACCAACCCTACTAAATATATGATTTCCTTTTGACAAAAAAGAAGAAGCTTTCCTTTTAAATATATTTGAGTCCATATCATTGAGTTGGATTTATCATTAAAAATTTGTAAAATTCCATAATTTCTCTGAAATGTATCCTATATCCCCAATCATGGTTTTTATATGCTCTTTGTATACATGTATCTCCTTTTATAGTAGGCTTAAGTTCTTGGATTGGACCTTTTAACGTGATATTAGAATTAGATTCTACCTGGTTTATTTCGCATATGCAGCCTTATTTGCGAAACTTCATGTGGGTATTAGTGGTCTCACTTCACTTACTAGGTTTAAGCTTTTGAATCGAATTTTCTAACAATGTCGTTCACATAGGAAACCTGCAACCCCTTCTAGAACATTTAGCATTCGAAAAAATTTACAATTTTTTTTGAGTGAATCAAATAGCGTGTGGATTGTATATGTTACTCGGCAAAAAAACAATCAATCGTACCTAAGCTGAGGAATCTTAACAACTTTGCTTTCTTTAGATCCGTTTTGGAACCTTATAATGATTGCTACGTTACACATCATGGACCATTTTGTTCATCGCATGCATGAACATCCTAGTCAAGATGAGTGTGCCTTTGATGTGAGTATAAGAGGCCTTTTGACCAAGTCTTAAGAATTATGAATATTTCATTTCAAGATCACCCTAATTTATAAGATTTCGGTGGTCCAGATTTGCTTGTCTTTTCTTTTTCTCGGTGGTCCACATTTCGGTGTTCTCACCCTAAACAAGTTGGACCGCTTGACAAGGATTTAAACACAATCATCATTTAAAAACATTCAAATCATCAATGTCAAATGCAAGAAGCCAAATGCCGAAATCTCTCTATGATTTCTATGGGGGCTGCTCTTAGTTAGGATAGACTTGGTTGGATAATAATGGCCGAATACAAACAGATGATTGGTTCCTCTTCTTAAATGTACTTGTCGGAAATTATAAATTAGAAAAGAAAGATATCATGAGTTCTCAAATGTCTGGATTCATGTATTGCACGCGGGAAGTGGTCCGGTTTTTGGTCCCTAGGTTTAGGAGATAATGTTGAGATTTCATTCTCCTGTTGACATAATCCCCGGCAGGACCATTTGGTTCTGATTTTGCCTTTCTTATATTTTCTCTCATTGGACACAAATGATGTGAACCTGAAAGTGACTTAAGATGTGATCTTCCAATCAATTGATGTTACGAACTGTGATCAATGGGCCAAGCATCGCGTGCAAATGAGAAACACTTCGTTAAGGATTGCATATTAAATTTGTTATCCATGTTCTTTCGATATTGTTGAAAAAAATATAGGTTCTTTTTTTTTTTTTTCCAAAAATTTAAACTCTTAGAAATGCAAAAACTAAAGGAACATGGAGAAATGCAAAAAATTCTAATGGAAAATAGATGCGAAGAATAAACTTGACATGGAAGATTTACATGATTTGGTAGTTTGCCTACGTTTACAGAGAGACCGATGAGATGTTCATGATTAATGAAGCAGAGATTATAATCGCTTGGGTCACGAATTCTCAAATGGTTTCGAAACTCCCCGAGTACATCCAATAAGCTTCACGAGAATGAAATCAAAGAAAAAGACAAGTATATACCCTTATACTATTTTTCTTATATCTCTTAAAAAGTCTCTCAAATTAGGCTTATGAGCAAAAAAGGTTGAGATGCCATGTTTAAATATTGTCTCATCTTTTTGTTGAGATGTATGACAGAATCTGGATATCTCATCATGGAGAAATCAACAACTGGAAGCTCAAATTTTAGTCTATCAAAATATCTAATTGATTTTACTTCACTCTAAAGCTAAACCAACGAGTAATAGGCAACGATGCTTTATTAACTGTTATATAACACATTAATTCTTATATGTGGGATTCTTTTGCCCTAACATCTTCACACGTGCATATCAACAAACTTCTTGGCACGTGTAAGTATCGTGCATTATTCTTGCTTCCCTATAAAAAGAAAAAGTACAAAAAAAGTCTTAAACCTATTGCATCAGTATCGATTCAATTCTAAATATTTCAATTAGATCAATTTAGTCCTAAACCTTTTTATATTGGTACAAATTCAGTTCATTCGGCCAATTTAGGTTGAAAATCGATAATATGGATGTCAGCTGTCCTATGTGGCATTACTGACGCTGACGTGACTATTTTTAAATAAAATTTAAATAAATTTTCAATTAATACTATTTTTTAAAATTTACCTTTTTTTCTTATTTTTCCTTTTTTTTTTTCCTATTCTTGGCCAGCGAGGGCACGACCCTTGTGGCCTGGGTGAGGGCAGCCCTCACCGAAGCAGGCAAGGGCTCGACCCTCGCCGCTTGGGCGAAGACGGCCCTTGTCAAATCTGGTGGGAGCTTGACCCTCGCTGCCTGGGCGAGGGCGGCCCTAGCCAGATTCGGTTGAGTCCTCGCCGAGTTTGGCGTACTAGAGGGGCGCGACGTTGAGGAAGGAGAGGTCGAGCTTGACGCTATAGCAGAACTTGGCCGCCATCTCAAACGTCTCGGAACCACTGGGGAAGCCTGGAGCACTATACGACGGTGGACTTCCTCTATCTCGTCCCCACCATGGCCGCTGCTGCCGCCGCCTTCTTCTCGAGCCTTCGAGGCTTGGTTTGCGGGGGAAATATTGGTCGGATTCGTCTCTTGCTCTATAATAAGCTAGTGGAGCTTTCTGCTTTTCGACATCAGCAGGAACTAAAAAACCAAAACAGGACGTCTCGCGTTAGCATCTCCTCATTGCAAAAGAAAGACGATGAAAGAACAACGGGGGATGGACAGAGAGCGACCTTGTGTAGATGGAACGTCATGTCGTCTCTCTCCCAGATCCGATAAGGGTCGCCCTCATCTAGGCAGTGAGGGTGGAGCCCTTGCTTGATTTAGTGAGGACCGCCCTTGCCTAGGCAGCAAGGGTCGTGCCCTTGTTAGTGCCTGCTTGTGGCCGATCGTTGATCACAGTCCAAAGAAAAAAGAATAGAAAAAAAAAGAAAAAAGAGGAAAAATAAGAAAAAAGGAAAATTTTAAAAAATAATAAAAAATTATTTAAAAAAGTCTATGTCAGCATCGATAATGTCACGTAGGAAGACTGGCATCATGTCACCTATTTTCGACCTAAATTGGCCAAATGAATTGAATTAGTACTAATGTAAAAATATTTATAACTAAATTGGTCCAATTAAAAGGTTTTAGAATTAAATTGATACAAATGTATCAGGTTTAGGACTTTTTTGATACTTTTCTCCCTTAAAATCAAGTATACGTTTGCATTAACATTATCTCAAACAATGAATTTCAACCCTTGACCAAGCCAAATTTAGCAGAACATTAGCTGCGTCATTTTGATTCTCCTCCTCAGTTGCGTTGGTCGAGCCAAGCTCAGGTAAACGCATCATTTGCCACCTTGATTCCGGAGCCACATCCGACAAGCCAAAACGTAATTCCACCACCTTCCTTACATGTTCATAAGGCCACTTTCTGTGTCTTTAAGTAAGAGGAATCCTAGGCATACTAAGATCAGTGTACTAAATTGATATATTCGATTTGACAGACTATAGATAAGCATTTAAACAAAGAGGACAAATTTTACCTACAACAAAACTCGCTATCGCATTGATCAAAAGATCAATTTAAAAAATCAATGTTAACATACATCTTTTTTTTTTTTTTTTTTTTGGTCGAGCCAATGTTCCCTCGCCCTAGTTAAATGGTAACATCTTTCCAAGCTCTTGAACGAATCAATCGAAACATGGCCTTCTCTCAAGACTACCTCATCCCTCTCGCCCTTTGTCTACTCTCCCTACTCTTGATTCGAGCCCTCCGCGCCAAAACTCGAGCCGGGGCTCGCCTCCCGCCGAGCCCGCGATCCCTCCCCGTCATTGGCCATATGCACCTCCTGGCTCCGATCCCCCACCAAGCCATGCACAAGATTTCCACCACCCTCGGGCCCTTGTTCCTCATCTACATCGGCTCGAACCCTTGCGTCGTCGCCTCCTCGCCAGGAGCCGCCCAGCAAATCCTTAAAACCCACGAGTCGTCGTTCCTCAGCCGCCCCAAGATGGCCAATGCCGACTACCTCACCTACGGCTCCTCCGACTTCACCTTCGCCCCGTATGGCCCGTACTGGAAGTTCCTCAAGAAGCTCTGCATGACCCGGCTCCTCGGTGGCCCGACCCTCGACCACCTCCTCCCTGTGAGGAGCGAGGAGATTGGCCGGTTCTTGAAAGCCATGTTCGAGAAAGCCGCCAAGAAACAGGCGGTCGATGTCGGGGTCGAGCTCGTGAAGCTGACGAACAACGTGATATCGAGGATGGCGTTGAGCCGGAGGTGCTGCGACGAGGACGAAGCCGACGAGGTCAGGACGTTGGTGAAGGAGATGTGTGAACTGGCGGGGAAGTTCAACTTGTCGGAAGCTATCTGGTTTTGTAAGAATCTGGATCTGCAAGGGTTTGGGAAGAGGTTGAAGGATGTGAGAGAGAGGTATGATGAGATGATGGAGAGGATCATGAGAGAGCATCAGGAGGCGAGAGGAAAGGGAGGAGAGAGAGTGAAAGATCTGCTCGACATTTTGCTGGAAATCTATGAAGATGAGAGCTCGGAGATTAGGCTGACCAGAGAGAACCTTAAGGCCTTTATCATGGTAAATCAAAAATTTTCGGATCATACTAAAACTTTTTTTCTGATTGGTTTTATGAACAAAGTGAGCTCCATGGATTTAATCATGTCAGTTCAGATATTCTATATGAATCTCGTCTTCATGCTATACACGACATCTGGAATAGAAACAATGTTTTCTTTTTTTTTTGGTTGCACCCTGACAAAAGTGTCGTTCTTTTTCAACAGAACATTTTTGGAGCCGGAACTGATACGTCCTCAACGACAATAGAGTGGGCACTGTCGGAACTCATGAACCACCCGGACGTCATGGAGAAAGCCAGGCAAGAAATCGACGCCGTCGTGGGAAGAGCCCAGCTCGTATCCGAACCAGACGTGCCGAACCTCCCTTACCTCCAAGCCATAGTCAAAGAGACGCTCAGGCTCCACCCAACAGGTCCACTCATCGCCAGGTTCTCGACTGAACCCTCCGTCATTTCCGGCTACAACGTTCCGGCGAACACCCGGATCCTCATCAACGTGTGGGCCCTAGGTCGGGACCCGACCCACTGGGAGAACCCGCTCCAGTTCTGGCCGGAGAGGTTCATTCATGGAGATGGACTGGACGAGAAGGGACGCCAGTTGGATTTGAGGGGCCAGAACTTTCAGCTGTTGCCCTTCGGGAGCGGGAGGAGGAGTTGCCCCGGCGCTTCCTGGCGTTGCACGTGATCCACACCGTGCTCGGGGCCATGATCCAATGCTTCGACTGGAAGGTCGACGGGTATGTCGACATGGAGGAGGCGCCCGGTTTGTCGCTGCCCAGGGCTCATCCCATCGTGTGTGTGCCGGTGGCTAGGATTGATCCGTTACCGGTGCCGGTGAAGTGAACTGAAGTAGTATTACTTCAGTTGATTATGGCCTATGTTTCAATGTATATTTTGGGGGTGTTTCTACTTGTTTGTCCAACTTTCGAGTTCACATTGCTTTGTCTTTTCCCTGTTTGAAATGTAATCTGATCCATCATCAGTTTATTTTGGTTTGTCTGATCAGCCTCTGTCCAACTTTCTAGAATAATGTTACTCATTGTAAATCGATTTTGTTGATTACATGAATTTTTGTCGATGTTTTAAATATCTATTTATTTTGCAAAAAAAATGAAAAAATGAAATCGAGCGGGCCGGCATGTTTGGCCCACCCTTTTGAGAAATTTCGGCCCCCCTAAAATCCCACATCCTTGGGCCTTTCTTTTATTTTTGCCTTTAGCCCATCGTTATATTTCCTTTTCTGCCCATCTATTTTTTCAACCCATCTCTTTTGTACTCTTCTTGGCCCATCAAAACCAAAATAAAAAGGAAAAGCCCAGCCCTTCTTCTTCTTTTCACGCTGCCCTCTCCCCGTTCTGTGGCGCGTCTGTGACCGAAGGAAAGGGAACGGTGACGGGTCTGTTGACCGAAAATAGGTTGCGTCTGTGAACGAAGGATGAGCGACAAGCAGTGACGTGAGCACACCTGGGGTAGAAGACTGCTGAGCTGCAAAGAGCCATAACGGAAAAAGATTCCTTCTGGTGAGGTGGAGGGGGACGTGTCGCGTGAGGCGGAGGGAGAGAAGAGATTTGTTCGCCGGGCATGCCGGACGACGACGGTTGCTCGGCAAAGGAAAAGGAAAGGGGTGGAGCGTTCAGCCATTGGAGGGGTGTGTGCCGAGCGTCCGAGAGAAAACCAGAGAGAAAGAAAGCTAGAGAAAAGGAAAAAAAATTCTGTAAGAGGGAGGCTTTTGGGGGGCGTTGGCCATCGTGATCGCTGGAGCAACGAGGAGGGAAGCAACAGAGAGAGACCGTCGCGCCTTTTCGCAGATCTTCGACGTCTTCTCCCTCTCCCGTCCGAAATGGTCTCCTTCAGGTGCGGGGTTCTCGCCGAAGAAAAGAGAAGTCAGAGGAGAAGGAGAAAAAAGAGGATGAGAAAGGTTCTCTCGACAAAAAGCTTCGGGAGAAGTTCAGCCTTTCTCATCAGTCGACGTCCATTGCAGCCGAACGCCATCTTCATCGATTTTGGTTGCTGCAACTTCTTCGTGAACGTAGGTAATGTTCTCTACTTACTCAAACCGAAGATGAACTTTAGTTGATGTTTACGATTTGAACATGTATTGATGCTTCTGTGATAATCTGAAGTAGACTTTCATTGTTTGTAATGGCCGAGAATGAGCTGTTTGTCCTAGATTTATGTATAGGCGTCGCGGATATAATATACAGAACCTGTTTGATTAAATGCCTCAGAGGCACAAGCGGAAAATGATCTGCGATCTTGTTCAAATCTGAGAATATGTCGATGTAGGTTGATAATTGCTGATTGATTTAATAGCCTCTAGGTTCGTTATCAGTCATATTTCATGCTTACGACGACCACATCCAACCGCTTCCTTTTGTTTTTTTCCATCTTTATGTGTTCCGACGGAGGTCATCGGTGGGGTTATTCCGGCGGTTAATGGTGGAGGTCCCAGAAGAGACGATGAAGAGCAGGCATCGAGTTGCATTGATTACCTGCTGAGATAAGTATATCTTCATTCATGCGTTTTAGAATATGTGTGATCTCGGCAATGGTGGTGTCTTCGGGAGGGAGATGAGTCAAGGAAGAAGATGAAGGAGGAGGAAAAAGACAAAACACAAAAAGACAAAAAGAGAAAAGAAAATGAAAGAATAAAAAAGAGAGAAAAAAGAGAAAAATAGAAAAAATGGAAAATGGGCTTCGTTGGCTTGCATGGTGGGCTGGGGAGGAGTGGGTTTGAATTTAAGTGGGCCGGGAGCTTTTTTTTTAAATGTTCGTGGGCCAGCTTGTTTTATTCCGAGTGGGCGTTAAGGTTAGCCCAGTTCTTAGTCGAACTGGAACGATAGGGTCCGGGTCGGTTTAGTCGGGCCGGGTCTCATGACCCGGTTCGAATTCCTTTGTTTTAATTTTAAAAATCATGAAAAAATTTAAAAGATTCACAGAAAAAAATCCCTAAAAAATTAATAAAGGATTTTTCATTCGTACAAAAAATATAAAATCATAAAAATTTGGAAAATCAGAAAATCATTAAAAAATTTAGAAAATCATTAAAAAATTTAGAAAATCAGAAAATTTCAACAAAATTTCAGAAAATCTAAAAAAAGTCAACAAAATTATAAAAAAATTATAAAAATTGGAAAATTATTAAAAATATTAAAAATTAAAGATAGGACAAGCCTTTAGGGCTTTACAATAGGGTTCTTTATTTTGTGATGTGTATATATACATATACATATACATATATATTTTGAGACGATATTAGGACGTTTATATATTTTCTTTAATGATTATAATTTATTGCATATTTTTGTATTTAGGTGTTACTTTCCTACTCTATAATGGTTAGGACGAATTTTAGATTTTTTTTTTGACAAGTTGCAATGGCATTAGTTAGCATGATCAAGTTAGGCATCCAAATGGCATTAGTCTTAGGTTAACGTAATGAAATCTCTGAGTCTAGAGACTCTAGCTGTGTAAATATTCCCCTGTATCTTACTAGGTTTCAAGCCGATTTCAAAAATGCTAGTGGTGACTCCTTAATTAAAATCTATATAGGTTTAATTGATTAAAATTTTGAATGCTCAATATCGTGTGAGGTATGGGTTAGGGAGAGCCCAAGTCAACATAAGGTTGTTGGTCCAAAATTGACAATACCTTAAACCTAATGGCTCTAGTGCGGGATTAGGTCGCAAGATTTATAAGATTAGTGTACTACTTGGCATATAAACTTATGTAGCAATGCACCATGATTGGATTGGAATGGTAATTGTAGGCCATGTTTCACTGATTGGGCAGAAGATGCCTACATGACAATCCTATTAAGATCTTTTATTGTGCAGCCCTCAAAATTTAAGCAGAGACTACCAATAGTTATTCGGTCATTTAGAATTTGCTTGGCCGTCGTAGATGGCCAAACATGTTAAATCTGATAGGACTTTAAATACACAAATTCAGCTGAGTCCCAACTTTATCAATTATTTGGTGCTTGAAACATGGTTCGGTATTTTGTAATGTTATACCCATGTTGATACTATGATTGTAAATTCAGGCTGAAACATGAAGAAGCTAATGGCTCAAACTAGCCATGACAATATATACTTAACCCATGAGGCCCACTTGATTGAATGACTAGATATGCTCGTCGGCCATAATTGTCATAACAATACACTTGGCCCATCAAACCCATTGACAAAATGTTTTGAAGAGCTCATTGCTTGTGAGTTTCGAATGGACACGTGGTGACTATTGATTGACTCAAAATATAAAAAGAAATTGAGGTTTGAGTCAGGTAGAATCCAATCGGCCAACAAATAACTATAGCTAAAGGATCTGAAGTAGTTACAAAGTATCCCAGAAGAAGCAAATAGATAAGGAGGCAGTTGGAGATTCTTGAGAAGGAAAATCATGATGCACAACAAAATAGCTTATTAAAGATGGTGGAGTCAAAGTACACACGCCCATATCTCTAACACACATTTAAGATAGAAAATACACAAGTGGAGACTCAAAGATCCTAAGGAGCCCATCAAATTTGTGCGGGTGGATGAATAATTGTTGAATGATTGATATTAAGAAGTATCTTACTTCCATGTTTAAAATGAAAGATTTGGGTGAAATAGATACAATCTCAGTTATTAAAGTTAAGAAGCATAGCGTGAGTTATTCTTTGAGCCAATGTAATTACATTGAAAAAATGTTAAATAAATTTCAACATCTTGGTTTCAAGGAATATAGTACTCCATTTGATTTCAATATTAAATTAAATTATAATACTGGTAAGGCAATAGCACAATTTGAATATGCGAGTGCCATAGGACCTTTAATGTATGCGATGCATTGTGCTAGACTTGATATTGCTTATTCTATGTGCCAATTGAGTAGGTTTACTAATAATCCAAGTATAAGACATTGGAAAGCTATTACCAGAATTATTAGTTATGTTAAGAGAACTAAAAAATTTAGGATTGTTCCATAATAATTATTCGGTTGTATTAGAATAATACACCAATGATAATTGGATTACGAGTGTGGTTGATAAATATTCCATTCCAGGATGGATTTTCACATTAAGGTTTTCTGTCATTGAAAGAGAACCTTGCTTTGATAAAAGTACGAGGATTTGAGATATGGCAAGAGGTTAGCTGACATAATATAAGTGAAGAGATGCGCATGACGGCAAAGTCAACCACAAGTGTATGTATGAATAGTAACTGAAAAGGAAGATCCCACTTTTCCAGAGCATCTTCTCGCACGTCCGTGCGTCGTCCTTATTGCCGTCCATATCCTCGAAGAAGTGTTGCAGTCGATGGATGGATTGAGAGCTGGAAACCCATAATAGAATAGAAAAGCAAATATACCGGTGATTTTCCTGCCCGTCGTCTGCGTTGCTGTCCATCGTCGAAGGAGTGTTGAAATCGACGGATGGATTGAGAGCCGGAAACTTATGGAATAATAGAAAGTTTCGCCCTATAAAATTACAAGGCAAAACAGCCTCAGCGAAGAAAAGCCTTCAACGAATTCCATTCACTTTTTGGACCACAAAAAAATTCCATTCCTTTCCATTCCTCAATTCATGGCCACTGCGGACAAGATGATCATAGGGTGAAAATATAATGTGACATAAATTGAACGTTATAATAGTTGTCGCCATGCTACTCGCCAATATGACATATTCATGTCTAGCCATGTGAATAGCAAGATAACAATAGGGGTGAACATAGACTGTGGTAGAAATTAACAGCAATAATGGTAGTCGCCATGTTATTCGCCATTAGGGTGTTTTATGTGAAAATGCCCTAATGACGAATAACATGGCAACTAGTGTTATGGCTGTTAATTTCTACCGCATACTATTTTCGTCCCTATAGTCATCATGCTGTCCGTGTGCCAGATATGAAATGCCATAGTGGTGAGTAATACTACGACTATCATTATAGGTTCCAATATAGGAGTCCTTGGTGGCTAGGAATTGATGAATGGAAAGAAATGAATTTTTGTTTGGTAGAAAAAATGAATGGAATTCACTTAGGGCTTTTTTTTCTCGGTCACTGAGGGTTTTTTTGCCTTGTGCCCTCCATGTGGTTGGCCATGAATTGAGGAATGGAATTTTTTTTTCGGTCAAAAAAAGAATGGAATTCCCCGAGGAAATTTTTTTTTCCCGATCACTGAGGCTTTTTTGCCTTGTGAATTTATAGGGCGAAACCGTTTGTTATTCCACGGGTTTCTGGCTCTCATTTCATCCATCAATTTCGGCATTACTTTGAAGATATGGATTGCAATGTGGACAATGCACGGGAAGATTGCCGGTACATTTGCTTTTCTATTATGGGTTCCCAGCTCTCAATCCATCCATCGAGTTCGGCGCTTCTTCAACATTCAACAAGGACGATACGTGGAAGTGCAAGAAGATACTTTGGAAAATCGGGATCTCCCTTTTTTGTTATGGGTTTCCAGCTGTCGATCCATCCATCGATAGCGGCTTTCAACCACAAGAGACACACATGACGGCATATAAACTTATGTAGCAATGTTTGACCCAAAAATAATAAAATTGTGCAGCAATGCACCGATTCATTGAGGCCATGATCGGACTAGATTGGTAAATTGTAGGCTATATTTCAGTGATTGGGCCGAAGATGCTTACATGACAATCCTATTAAGATTGTTTTAGTGTGCAGCCCTCAAAATTTAAGCCAAGGCAAATTGTATTCGTTTAGAATTTGGTTGACCGTCGTGGATGGCCAAACATGTTAAATTTGACCCGAATGTAAATGCACAAATTTGGTTGAGTCCCAACTTCATGAATTATCGGGTGCTCAAAAGATGGGTTGGTATTTTGTAATGTTATACTCACCTTCACATTTGATTTAAATTCAGGCAAAGATGAAGTAGCTAATGGCTCAAACCAGCCATGACAATATACTTAACCCGTGAGGCCCGCTCGATTGAATGCCTAAAAAGCCCGTTGACCAAAAAGTTCACAACAATACACTTGGCCCATCAAACCCATCGACAAAATGTTTGAAGAGCTTGTTACTCGAGAGTTTCTAATTGACATGTGGTGACGATTGATTGACTTGAAATATAAAAGGAAATTGAGGTTTGAATCAAGTAGAATCCAATTGACCAAGAGATAACTATAACTAAAGGATCTGAAGGACTTACAAAGTATCTTGGAAGAAGCAAACAGATAAAAAGGCATTTGGAGATTCTTGAGAAGGACAACCACAATACATGATGAAATAGTTTATTAAAGATGGTCAAGGAATCATAGACGCACATATCTCTAGCACGCGTTTAAGATAGAAAATAACTACGAATGAGAGCCTCAGATATCACAAGGAGCCCATTGGATTTTGATAAATGGGATTAGATTTTGCTTAATTTGAATTTCAAATGCAAATGAGATTAGGTTTCTTATTTCCAGTACTTATCTCCAATTACAAAGGCTCATACTTTCTCTTCGCACTTCATTAATTTCCATTGAGACACCTTGTCTTTAGATTTGATCATCGTGCAAGCATAGCATCCAAGAATGTAACTCATCTGTTCTAATTCAACGGAAGTCCTCAGCAACTCTTGTTGTTTGTTTTTAATTATTTGCCTGCGCATTGTCTTAATAATTGGAATTCTACAAAGTTCCTTGAGGTTTTAGGACATATTAGAATCTATTTGCCTGTAATCTGAAGCCAGATTTAGTACTTACATTAACCATTGATCATCTGCTATTACGTTTTAATAATTGAAATCATTGAGTTTCTGGTGATCATAACTTCACAAAAATACACATAAAAACTCATTAAACTAGTTAGACGCATGGAATACCCTCCTCTTAAAATAGCTATTACTTGTAAATGCACACCACCTCCGGCATCCCTCCAATTTTTATTCCTGTTGATTGTTTTTCTAAGCACCACTCACTCGGTTCCCATGATGTTTTGAAGAAGTCCTACTCCTTAAATTAATTGCCATATTAGTTCGGAGCACTGGGCCGGCCTCTCTTCTTGGCGCAAGAAGTAGACCAAGTCCTAGTGCAGAAAAAGTCCAAACCGAATAAAGAAATGTCTCCCCGCCCGCAATCGACAATGAAAGGGTCTGACGGAACCCCAATCCCCAGAAGACATTTAAAAACTCCATCTACTTCGTTTTTTTATGCTTTGTCACATTCCTAGGTTACACGCCAACGTTGGCCCAAACGAGCCGGCCGACGAGTGGAATTTTCCTGTTCTTTTCATCAGATGACTCAAAGGGCAAAAGGACAAAACTGTAGAAAAAAGGGACAAAACATCTTGTCGATCCTAAGGAAACCATCCTTGGCTCATGCTCAGAGTAGCTTCTTCTGACTTGGTAAAAGCTCCCATTTCAAGATCTAAAGATTTGCATGTTAATGATACAAGCTCAACCTTTTGATTTGAGTTATCTTGTGAAGTATAAAGGGATGGCTCAACAGAATCATATTTTGCAGATGTAGATGGATAAAGTATGCTTGGACTTTGCATTTAAGAGTTCTAAGAGAACTTCTAACATGCCTAGGTTCCAAGGTTCTTTTATCACCAGAAGGCCTTTCTCTTCGGCATTTTATGTCTAAAATACCAAGATTCCCTTGTTATTAGTAAGCCTTCTGGGTCTAGCTTATATAACCCTAATTTATAAAGTCTCCATTGTTGATTCTCAAGCAACCTCCCATGGCTGACCTCCAAGGCTACATCCTCCTCTTCCTAGCGTGGCTAGTCTCGTTCTTCCTAGTCCGCGCGGTGCTGAACCAATACCGAGCTGCCTCTCGTCTCCCTCCCAGCCCCAGGTCCATACCGATCCTAGGCCACCTCCACCTCCTGGCTCCGATCCCCCACCAAGCCCTCCACAAGCTCGCTGACCGCTTCGGACCCTTGATCCACATCTGGCTTGGCTCCGTCCCCTGCATCGTCGTCTCCTCCGCCGAGATGGCCAAGGAGTTCCTCAAGACCCACGAGGCCCGCTTCTCCAACAGGCCTTATAGCACCGCGGTTGACTACCTCACGTATGGGTCGCAGGACTTTTCGTTCGCACCATACGGGCCATATTGGAAGTTCATGAAGAAGCTGTGCCTGTCGGAGCTCCTGGGTGGTCAGACGCTGGACCTCCTCCTTCCGGTCCGGCGTGAAGAGATCAACCGATTCCTCACGTCAATGTTGAAGAAGGCCGAGTTAGGAGAAGAAGTGGATGTGGGAGGAGAGCTCGTCAAGGTGACCAACAACGTGATTTCAAGGATGACCATGAACACGCGGTGCTCAGACGATGACAACGAGGCCAGCGAGGTGAGGAAGTTAGTTCAGGAGACGGCCGAGCTCACCGGGAAGTTCAATCTGTCGGACTTCATCTGGTTCTGCAAGAACTTGGATTTGCAGGGGTTTGGGAAGAGGCTCAAGAAAGTGAGGGACAGGTTTGATGCGATGACAGAGAGGATCATCGAAGAGCATGAAGAGGCCAGGAAGATCAGGAGAGAGAGAGGAGGGAGTGAAACGGCCAGAGATTTGCTTGACATTTTGCTTGATATATCAGAGGATGAGAGCTCAGAGATGAGGTTGACCAGGGAAAACATCAAGGCATTCATCCTGGTAAGTTGAACATTTCTTTTCTTAATTCCCATTAGCTCAGATAAGTACTCTTTAATGGAAACCACCTTCCCATGGATCATGGAATATAAAACTAAGTTAATTAGCTGACTTTATCACTTCTGGTTTCTTTGTAGCAACAACTGCATTGATTGATTAGCCTCATCAATTTATCACCTCTGGTTTTATATCGTCTGGTTTTATATTAGCTGACTTAAAGTTAAGTACTCTTTAATGGAAACCCCCTTCCCACGGATCATGGAATATAAAACTAAGTTAATTAGCTGACTTTATCACCTCTAGTTTCTTTGTAGCAACAACTGCATTGATTGATTAGCCTCATCAATTTGGCCAAAACTATTTGAAATACGAACTTGCATATATCTTTTTCAATTTTTACAGGACATATTTGCGGCGGGGACAGATACATCAGCAATCACCACGGAATGGGCCCTAGCGGAGCTCATCAACCACCCCGAGGTGCTTGAGAAAGCGAGGCAAGAGATTTACACCATGATCGGGAATGCCCGGCTGGTCCAGGAATCGGACATACCCGATCTCCCCTACTTGCAAGCAATAGTGAAAGAGACGCTGAGGCTCCACCCCACGGGGCCACTCATCGTGCGTGAGTCATCCGAGGCCTGCTCCGTCACGGGTTACGAGATCCCGGCTAAGACCCGGCTCTTTGTCAATGTGTATGCAATCGGGAGGGATCCTAAACACTGGGAGGACCCCCTCGAGTTCAGGCCGGAGAGGTTTCTAAGAGAAAACAAGGCACAGATGGACGTGAGGGGTCAGCATTTTCAGCTGTTGCCCTTCGGGAGTGGACGGAGAGGGTGTCCTGGAACCACGCTGGCGCTTCAGGTTGTGCAGACGAGTTTGGCTTGTATGGTTCAGTGTTTCGAGTGGCGAGTGACCGGCAAGGTGGATATGGAGGAGGGGGCCGGGCTTACTCTTCCAAGGGCTCGTCCCCTGGTTTGTGTCCCCGTGGCTAGGCTCGATCCGTTCCCATCGTTCTGATGATCTAGTCGGATCGAATCAAGAAACTGGGATGCCTTTTACGTTTGCTTGTTTTCTCATGAGATTGTTGGTATAGGACTGTATTTGCAGCATATCTTGGGCTGCATGCTGCACGTGAAATGCTCCTAAATGTACTGAACGACCTCTAGCAGATTGCGTCGATCGCAAATTACAAATACGGCAATCACAAGTTATTCAAGCAATAGTCACGGTGACCACTTCCGATTATATAGAATCCCTTATGTTCCTACTCGAGTGAAAATTTCGATGCAGAAATAGACGAGAGAAGTCGACATGTGTAGTGTTCCAACATTTGGGCCGCGAGCAAGAAATAAAGAATTTGGAAAGATCTTTTCCTTTGAAAACGAAGTCAAAGTTACAGGAAAATCAAATTGCCGGACATCATTTTGCGTAAAATTCCCAATCAGAGAACGCAAAGGAAACAGCCATTGGTGAAGCCTCAGGCATTGGAATTCATTAGAATAACCTTCGTTTATCACAATTGCTCAAGTCCATGTTGCAATTGTCAAAGGTTGCCTGTGATATCTTCATGCCCATTCCTTCCAATTTATGAGATTTGGACATTTATAGGTGTGAAATTCAGTTGTGCCTAGTATTACCATCAGCACTGGACTACATTCTAATTAGACTTCCTGGACAACGCCTTAATCCACTTAGGGCCTAGGCCCATTTCCTTGGATGGGCTGCTCCAATATAAGCCCCAATCCAATCCAAATCAAAACGGGGCTATTTCGGTTGGTGGTCGCTCTCTTTGTTTCTTTTTCATTTCGCGGAGTATGTATGTGTAAGCTCTCCAAATGAGATTGTCAATCTAGTAAGGATGTCTCGTCAAAAAAGAGAAAAAGAAAAAAGAAGGGCGATCACATATAACGCAACTCAAACTTTTAACATGGACACACATAGTAAATCACAATTTTTAATCACATTAATCTTATAAAATTCAAAATTCCCGATTTCTGAAAGTACTCTCCAATTTCAAAGGGCATTCTAAAAGTAATCCTTTTGTCGAAAAAAGTAAATGGGTTTCTTACACGCACAAATTAAATATCGGGAGCTGTCAACTTTTATGGGATTAGGAATATGTATAGGTTTGATCGATTCATCGGTATAATAATGGAGATTGTGGAGTTCACTTGGTCAAATGAACAATCAAGTTAACCCAAGCAAAGCATGCTTTTGCTCTTTCCCTCACGCCGCGCGAGCCGTTCTACTATCTATTCATTCCTGAGTGTTTTGCAGGACCTCTATGAAAGTTACACATCGTCCTGGGCTCGCTTGCGCGTGGCGTCTCGGGTGCGTTTGTACGACGTGGGGATGTGGAGGGACCGAATGAACGGGAATAGACTGACAAAAGTCATGGGCCGCAAATGTAGCGAAAGTTGTCCGATCTGTAAAGTTGGAAAAAAATATTCGGTGGGGATTGGGGAAGCGTCGGATTTTATCAGAACCAATGATGCAGCCCATTTGTTCTCAACCCGAAGAAAAAGGCGGAGGAGGAGGAGGCTGATGTGGACATGGACAAATAAGGTCCCACCGTCCAAGCTGTGTACCAAAATGGGTTGACGAAACAGTCTCTGAAATTCAACTAATTTGCAATTTGGCCCTGAATTTTTAATTTATTTAATATTAATCCTGAATTTTTGGTACATGTTCATATACAAATATTCAATGTAGTTCTTAGTCTTGAATTAATGGAAGGACTACATGAATATCTAGGGGTTGTATCGAATATGTATCAAAAGTTTGTAGACTATTTTGAATAAATTAAATGTTCAGAGACCATATTGCACATGTACTAAAAATTCAGGGAATACATTGAATAAATTAAAAATTCATGGATCAAATTGCACACCGAGCTAAAGTTTATGGACAATTTGTGTTATTTTCCCCCACCAAAATCTTTTCTTTGCACACATTTGACCACCCAATTAATCCATAGCCCCACTGACAAATCACAACAGAGTCCAAATCTCATTGAGAAAATATCATCTCTCTTGAAACGACCTTTTTTTTTTATTGTGTAGATCTTGAAGGAACGTGTCGGTTATGCATGCGCATGAGAGATGGAGTTTAGTTTGTCCTTTGATTATACCAGGAAATTTAGAGGTGGAAAGCTAGCAAGATTGCGCCTAACACTGGAGTTAATGCAATAAAGACTTTTTTTTTTTTGGGGGTCGAAATAATGCAATAAAGACTTGAGAACCAATCATGTGGATATAATGCACCATAGACTTCAAAGAGACTTCCCGATTCAAAAGACATTTTATTTTCAATTTCCGATCAAGTCACGGTGACTGACACGACAGAAGTGGACAAACCGGTTTGCTTAAATCTTAGAGCATCGGCTGAGCTGAGGTCTGTTTTTCACTGGCAGCTAGCAAGAGGAGCACCACACAAGCATCGGTTGTGGAAGTAGGCCGTGTAATTGAAGCTCTGCAACCGCCCGCCCACCGGAATCTCTCCGCACAGCCGGTTGTAGCTCACGTTCAGGGAACGAACACTCTTTAGGGCCTTTGGAATGGACCGGTAAATCTTATTATGGTTCATGTCAAGGTAGGCCAGGTTCTTGCTAAACTCCGCCTTCGACAGGTTGAACTCGAACTCGTTCCATGAGATGTCGATGTCGTACGTGCTCTTCTTGCTCCTCCCGAACACCAGCGATGCGTCCCCCTGAAGCTTGTTCCGGGAAAGGTCGAGCCTCACGAAGTCGACGCCAGCGAAGGTTGCTGGGATCTCGCCAGAGAGATGGTTGTGAGAGAGGACGAGGTTGAGGCCGTTCTCCTTGAGGTTGGCGAGGGAAGCTGGAATCTTCCCGGTGAGCTGGTTATGGTCGAGGAAGATGGCGGAGAGGCCGGGGATGGTGGAGAGGGAGTCGGGGATGCTGCCAGTCAGCTTGTTGAAGAAGAGGACGAGGTCGGTGAGGTTCTTGAGCTGGCCAAGGAAGGAGGGGATTGGGCCGGTGAGATTGAGCGAGCCGAGAGTCAAGTATTGCAGGTACTTGAGCTTGGTGAAGGACTTTGGGATCGGGCCGGAGAAGTTGGGGAGTTCAAGGAGGGCGAGGTTTTGGAGGTAGGTGAGGTCGCCGATGGCGGAGGGGATTTGGCCGGGGAGATCGTCTTGCATGAAGTAGAGGGCGATGACGCGGTGGGTCTTGGAGTCGCATACGAGGCAGTCCCAGTCGCGGCAGTCGACGTCCGGCTTCCAGGAGGCGAGGAGGGAGGGGTTTTTGAGGGCGGACTTTATGCGGAGGAGGACCTCCTTGTCCTCCGGGTGGCAGAGGACGGCGGAGGCGGGCTGGAGAAGGGAGAGGGTGAGGAGGGGGAGCAGGAGGAGGAGGAGGTGGGTGGGAGACATTGTGGAAGGTGGTGGCGGCGGCGAGTTCTGGATGAGCGAGGAAGGAAGCGTCGGAGAGTAGTACTTATGGGAGCAAGTTCTCTGTGGCAACTGGGGAATGGGGTTTTTGGTTTTGGATGCACATAAGATCATTTCTAATTTTGATTTTCTATTGATTTATTTTGGTTGTAAATTTGGTGAATTGATACTTTATCTCATGCGAAATACACAGGACACGGAATGGATCTTGAAGTACTATTTTCACATCTCCTTGATCAGATCCGCCTATTGCTTATGCAATTTGAGATCCTCATTTTGGTCAATCGGCCATGAAAGCTTTTACTTGAGGGGTGCTCTTGACCCAGTGAATATTGCTTATTCTGGTGTTTATTAGTGGTGGTATACAATTGATTTATGTACTAATGAAGATCTTTGTAAGTTTTACTGGGTATGTCTTATATATTGCTTTTGGGCAACACGGGGATTAGTTGAAGTAATGAAAGGGCTTTTTTTTTTTTCCATGTTGTCAAAGAGTTGAACAATGAAAATAGATGGCGAATGCCTGATCGAATTAATCGGCTCATGTAGGAACAAGGTTCAAGTCTACCGATATGATAGATTTGCCTTTGGAAAGAAGAAGTTCTGACTCTGGTGGAACAATATCAACCACTTGACGTTCATCTACGCATCCAATATGGTTATTATTCAAAAGGATTTCCCATTCTTCCATCCAATATTTTGCTTTTTCTCGGATACTCGAGTTCAAATACTAATGGATTTGCTGTTTGCTAACTGGCTTCATATAATTAAGAATACACTTTTTTAGGTGGTCTACAGGCTATTGCTCACTCGATTAGTTATGAAATACCATTAACTTTTTGTGTTAATTCTATTTTGTTATTAATCCATCTTTGAATTAAATTTGTAATTCCATGAAATTCCCTTTCAAATATATGATATATGGATTATTTTCAATATTTTTGTAACTTGGAATAACTTACTTGATTTTCAACTTCTATAGTGAAAATCATAAATTATGGATAAAAATTATCCGTTCGAGATAGGTCAATTCCTAAGATGTTTTGATGGCAAGTGGCAAATGAAATAAGTGCTTGTGAAATCTAACACGTATTGCCGAGATAGCATCTCGCCAAAACTTGGTCTGATTCAATTTTGTGTGTGGAGGATGTTGGAATATAATATGCAGAAACGATATGACTTTGCAATTTTCATCAACACAAAAATACCAGAGAAATAAATAATGAATAAAAACAGACATTAGAGATTTTCGTGGTTCGATTGGAATATTGATACTTATATCTACGGAGAAAGCTAACAACAAATAATTGATTGTAATCTGAGAATTAGAGTTTTAATCACTCATATATTCGAATATTTTTTACATCTAAATTTAAACCTAAAATTCAACATATTTATAAATATATAACTCACTTTAGACGTAAACTTGTATAACTCACTTTAGACGTAAACTTGCAGCACAAATCACTGCGCGTTCGTCTAAAGTTGCAGCACAAATCACTGCGCGTTCAAGCGCCCAGCAATCCGGTTCAGGATTGCTAAGCTCGTCCTGGTCATTGAAAGAGTGCCATTGATCATATTTCTAGGTTTGAGAATTCCAAAGTACAAGGATTCAGGATTTGGTGGAAGCTGCACTGAGTTAAATTTATTTGAAGATACACACGTAATGACAAAGTCAACCTCAGCTCGAAATCAGGCTCGGGTTCGAAGATTTCGGACTACAATTTTGCGAAGCTCGTCCCTGCCTTCCATCATGGAGCTCTCCCTTGTCGCTCGCACATTAAAAATGCTAATGCCCCGTCACCCGTACGGGCATCTTCGATGCCGCATATCCATTGACGCGTGGAAAACTTTATCTTGTCCCCACATCATGAATCACTAAATTGTGGTCGAAGACTTAAACGTCAACTTGTCGCCTTCAGACCCATTGAACTCCAACACATTCTCCCACTCAAGAGCAACGAACGCAATGGAGCACTGACGTGAGATGGTGGTCATCAATCATGGCTGCAAACAGTTCAAGCCACCCTCCCACCTCCGTGTTGAAATAATAATTAGTTTTTTTATTTTCTGCACGTTTAGCTAATTTGTTTCTAAGTTGTCCTAATCTTTGAGAGCTAGTGGAGTAATTGATTTATGGAGATCATGGGTGGTTCTGGGTCCTATTTTGGTGGGATTTCTATTATGTATTTGCTTATTTAAAAGACTTAAAAGGTGCTGAATGAAGATAACCTTTAGCCTTATCTCTCCTCTCCTTTAGATATTTCAAACCAGATTTATTGTTCTCAATTCTACAGTGATGTCAAAGTCTTGAGACCCTGAAAGTGAAAACACTTGAGGCAGCAACAAATTTCTTTCATCTATTTACCCAATGACCACAGATTCCAATTTTGTGCGAGTAGCCATCCCACACTTTGATGGTCACTATGACCACTGGAGCATGCTAAACAAGAATTTCTTAGGGTCAAAGGAGTATTGGCCAATCGTCCAATTTGGAATTCATGAGTCACCAGTAGGCATGGCTTTGACAAATTCCCAGAAAGTAGAATTGGAAGCTAGGAAGTTGAAGGACCTGAGAGCAAAAAATAATCTCTTTCGGGCTATAATCATCCCATCTTGGATACTATTCTTTGCATAGAAACTTCTAGGGATGTTTGGGATTCTATTAAGAAGAAATATTAAGGCTCTATGAGGGTGAAGTGTGCACATCTTCAAGCCTTGAGAAGGGATTTTGAGACACAAGTGATAAAAGAATGGAGAATCTGTCACCAGCTATTGTGCCAGAATAATGGAGATCAGCAATAAGATGTGATTCCATAGTAAGAAGATGGTTGACGTCACCATTGTGGAGAAGATTTTGCGTTCCCTAACACCAAAGTTTAATTATGTTGTCTGCTTAATTGAAGAGTCGAAAGACATAGATGCACTATCTCTTGATGAATTGCAAAGCTCTTTATTAGTTCATGAACAGAAATTCAACAAGAAGTTCAATAATAAACAAGCAAGCGTTGAAGGTTTTGCCAACACTCATTCCAACAATTTCAGAGGAAGGGGTAGAGGTAGAGGTAGAGGAAGGGGTAGAGGTAGAGGCAGAGGTAGAGGAAGGGGAGATCAAGGAAAATTCCAACAATTTTAGAGGAAGGGGTAGAGGTAGAGGTAGAGGCAAAGGTAGAGGAAGGGGAGATCAAGGAAATAGAGATGTCAGAAGGGTAAGTACTTTAACTTGAGTACGGTGCTCACAAAATGATCACTTAACTATCTGTGGCTAGTTATTCCGTCCAAAATTAATGTGGCTTTTTTAATTAATTTTTTTAGTTGACGTGGTATTTAATGTGGTTTAACCAACTTTTCACGGATTACCTAAATGTCAAATTATTGAAAAATGACTTTTTCAATCCCAATATTTTTGAAAAAAAAATGATTTTTCATTGCCAATTTTTTTTGAAAAACGATTTTTTCGGTCCCAAATTTTTTGAAATTTTTTTTCAGTGTCCACAAAAATTTGGCGTTGAAAAATTGTTTTTCAAAAAATTTGGTATTGAAAAATTCATTTTTCAAAAAATTTTGCACTGAAAAAATCATTTTTCAAAATTTGGCACTTAAGTGATCTGCAAAAAATTGCTTAAATGACGTCATTTAGCATCTTGTGTTTCGGCAAGCTACGTCAGCTAAAAATATTAATAAAAAAAGTACTTAGGATTTCCAGCTAAGTAGCCATAAGTGATCATTTGTCTTCGATTTTATCATTTAAGTGTGCTAACAAAAAATTGTGGCATCAAAGTGAGCGCCACATAAGTTAAGACACTAATAGTGCACTTCTCTATATAGAAAACATAACAGGAAACCTCCATACCGTTGCTGTATTCATCTGATGAAACCTCTAGTATTACATTTGGCTCCCTAAGTGATGATGTACCTCCCTATGGACAAAGCGTAAAGGCGACTGCATGAATCGCCGAAGCCCTTGTTTGCTGTTTGGTTATCATAATAATGGAGGTTCAAATTGCATATATCCCAATGACTTACTTCCATTCACAAAGAGGCCATTGGTGTTAATAGTTGACGGCGATAGTAGCATGACCTTTGAGGCTATACATGGAGCAAAAAAAGGAGAATTCTTGAGGAGCTGCAATTTAAGTAACCAGGAGCTACTAAAATTTTTTGTGACAACAACTCATCAATCAAACTCTCCAAAATTCTATGTTGCATGGAAGAAGCAAGCACGTTGATGTGAAGTTTTATTTCTTGAGAGATCTTAGCAATGCTGAAACAAGTGATCTAATCTACTGCAAGAGTGAAGATCAAGTTATTGATATATCCACCAAGGCCCTCAAAATGGAGTCGTTCATGAAGCTTATAAGGTTACTAGGTGTCTGCACGCTAGAAATAGTCAAGGCTTTAAACTAAATGTTAGCAAACATCAGTTTAAGGGAGGGATTGTTGAAATAATAGTTGGTTTTTTTATTTCGTGCATGTTTAGCTTATTTGTTTCTAAGATGTCCTAATCTTTACGAGTTAGTGGAGTAATTGATTTATAGAGATCATGGGTGGTTATGGGTCCTATTTTGGTGGGATTTCTGTTATGTATTTGTTTACTTAAAAGATTTAAAAGTGCTGAATGAATATAAGCTTCAGCCTCATCTCCCCTCTCTTTTAGATATTTCAAATCAGATTTATTGTTCTCGATTCTACACTCTGCCCTTCACTTAACAGCTATCAGAAGTAGCACCGCACAAGCACTGGCCATGGAAATACACCGCTCTCCCACCGGAATCTCCCGGCACAACCTTTTGTAGCTCATCATCTAGAACTGCAGTGCCGCACGCCCTTCATCACCTCCGGCATTGCCCCGTAAATCTTGTTATGGTTAATGTCCAGACACGTAATGCTCTGGCTCGGCTCCACCTTCGGCAGGTTGAGCTCAAACAAGTTCCTCGAGATGTTGATGTAGTCGTTTGTGGAGTTCGCCCCAAACAGCAGGGACGTGTCTCCCTGCAGCGCCTGTGCCAGGACAGGTCGAGCTTTCCGAAGTCGATCCAAGCGAAGTTCCCCAGCCTTTGCAACTTTCAAAGTCTGCCTATAAAATCTGCACTCTCATTCCTTTTAGTTTGGGAAATTTGTAGGTGTGAACTTCAATTTTTGTCTAGTGGGTATTAGAATCACTACATAAGCGCTACGTTCTAGTTGGATTTCCTGGACAACGCCTCAATCCACTTCGGGCCTAGGGCTATTTCCTTGGACGGATTGCTCCAATTCAAGCCCCAATTCAATCCAAATTGAAAAGGGGCAAATTCCTTGGCTTTGGAGGGGGAGTATGTGCATACTCCCTGAATTAGATTGGCAATTCGGCATCAACGTCCGATGTAAAGCAAGAAAAAGACAAAAAAGAAGGGTAAGTAATCGACTCGTAATGCATCATGATATTTTAAACCACGCATATCATTACCAATGCAAGTTAGTAAATTATTTGCCCTGACTATTTATAGTAGATACGAAAAACGGTAAATCACAATTGATAATAACATCATTCTCATAAAATTCAATGAGTCCAGGTCATGCATGACGTAGTTAAGGAACTAATCTAATTTTTTTTTACCCTAAACTAATCTAATTTCAAAGGGCATTTTAAAAGTAATCATTTCTTTAAAGGAAAAAGTAAAAGGTGTTATCATTCAGCCGGATTAAGGAACGGGAGATGTCAAATTTCTTGAGACTAGGGCTAGAATTAGGGCGGCCAATCCAACAATACAATGGCGGGGATTGAGGAGTTCACTTGGTCAAACGGACATCCAAGCTAACCCAAGGCAAAGCAATGCTCTTCACCTCACGCCACAGGGGGCTGTTGCTGTACTATCTATTCCTGAGCATTTGTAGTGTTGAGAAAACTCCATCCTGATTTTGATGTTAACTAAACTTTTTAAGTTTTAATTTTTATATTAGAATAGATGCTGGAAGAAGACGACTTCAGTCTGAATAGCAATCAAAGACTCTTAGCAAAGTCTATTCCATTCCAAAAGCATCTATACAAACTTTGATTCTTTCAAGAGATGCATGTTCCATTCTGATAGATTCTAGAACGAAACTCATCCATAATGAGAGATAGGACTAGAATAAAAATGCAATTAATGTGCAACAGCTAGCAATCTAGTTAAGGATTTCACTTACTTAATATATATTGATTGAGTCAATCAAATTGATTGACAAAATCAATTTTGGAGACAATTTCCAAATGAGGACATTACACTCATAGAAATCTAGATTCTGCTTCTATGGCTAACTAAAATCTATAGGATTCAATTTTTGTCTTCAATGGCTACATGATCTCCTCAAATTAATCTGTCCAAAGATTGGAAAATAATCCTCCAGATGATTGGCTAACGGCTAGTGCAATATGGAGGAGTATTTAAGGAGACTACATCGCTTGAAGAAGATATAGCGCAAATCAAAATTTCAAAGTCTGAAATTGTTCTCATACTCAATTGTCTTTTGTCAGCCAAATATATTGTGATCATGAGTGAATTATATACAAGAGTGACTTAGTGAGATAGTTTGATCTATCATTAAGTATTTGCACTTAAGAGTTGTAATAATTTGTTGATCATATAGTGGAATTTAGTTAATAGGCTGTCAGCGTGAAAAGTGGACGTAGACTTAATTTAAACAGAATCACTACAAAGTTTATGTGCAATCCATTATCTTTTTTATTTTTATTTGTTGCACTCTTACAGGTTATTTTGGAAGTCAGTTTTAAAACAAATCGGAATTTGAGCATGGTTGTTGCATCTGAACCTTACTCAGACTTTATTATTTCACATTAATTTGTCAAATTTTTTTATCATCACATATTCATCCCTTTCTAGATGATGGTACTAGCCTCCTCATGCAGTACCTTTGTGACACAACGGTGACGCTTCGTCCTAGTCGGTGGGAAGCCACCAAAACAGAACCAAATAAGGAAAAGAAGCAGGCTGAGATGGATATGGATATACGGGGGCCACAATGCAAGCTGTATGCCAAAACCTTCTTTTGCAAAATGAGGAAAATGAGGAAGCACACGTTTGGCCAACTCAACTTGCACTATTAGTTCGATTTTGACCCTGGACCACCCATGTTATCCATCTATCAGCCCCCACCGACAGCGAGCAGCGGAGTCCAAATCTCGAAGGAGCGCGTTGCGAATGGACGTGCCTGTGTTTTTGAACAAGATGGAGTTTTAATTTCGTCTTTAGTTAGGCTAGGAATTTAGAGATGCTGGCAAGAGCGTGCTTAACGAGCTTAATTGATCCGTGACTAGCTAGGAGGTCAGTCTATCATTTTCTTAAAGGTTTAGGATTTGAATTTTATTTTCACATAAAACACTCGAGTTGTATAGGAACAAAAATAATGTCTGATGGCCGCGCACCCAAGATCACGGGCAAATGCTACCGATGAAAATCAAATTCATATCTAATTTTGTTAATTCGAGGTCATAGAGTTCAATAAAGAACAATCAAGTCTTCAGCTTGAAACATGACAACCGCTGGAGCGGAGTTAATGCCTTGGATACTTGAAAGAAACATCAGGATTCCAAAAGGCAGTCCTTTTGTTTTCCGATAAAAGCATCGTTATTGAAATAACATGAGTTTACAAACTCGTTTGCTCATATCTTATAGCATCGGCTTAGCTTGGTTCTGTTTTTCACTTGCAGCTATCAAGAGGAGCACCGCACAAGCATCGGTTGTGGAAGTACGCCGTGTAATCGAAGCTCTGCAACCGCCCGCTCACTGGAATCTCCCCACACAGCCGGTTGTAGCTCACGTTCAGGAAATGAGCACTCCCCATGGCCTTTGGAATGGACCCGTAAATCTTATTATGGTCCATGTAGAGGTACGTCAGGCTCTCACTAAACTCCGCCTTCGATAGGTCGAACTCGAACTGGTTCCTTGAGATGTCGACGTAGTACGCGGTCTTGTTCATCCCAAACACCAGCGATGCGTCCCCCTGAAGCTTGTTCCGGGAAAGGTCGAGCTTCCCGAAGTCGACGCCGGTGAAGGTCACCGGTAGCTTGCCGGAGAGATTGTTGTGGGAGAGGATGAGGTTGAGGCCGTTCCCCTTGAGGTTGGCGAGGGAAAATGGAATCTTCCCAGTGAGCTGGTTGCGGCTGAGGTCGATGGAATTGAGGCCGGGGATGGTGGAGAGGGAGTCGGGGATGCTGCCGGTGAGCTTGTTGAAGGAGAGGTCGAGGTAGGTGAGGCTCTTGAGCTGGCCGAGGAAGGAGGGGATTGGGCCGGTGAGATTGAGCCAGCTGAGAGACAAGAATTGCAGGTACTTGAGCTTGGTGAAGGACTCTGGGATCGGGCCGGAGAAGTTCGAGAGTTTTTGGAGGTTGAGGCCTTGGAGGTAAGTGAGGTCGCCGATGGCGGAGGGGATTTGGCCAGGGAGGTCGTCTTGTAGAAAGAAAAGGGAGAAGACGCGGTGGGTCACGTCGTGACACTTGAGGCAGTACCAGGTGCAGCAGTCGGTGTCCGGGTCCCAGGAGGCGAGGTGGTAGGGGTTGTTGAGGGCGGACTTTATGCGGAGGAGGACCTCCTTGTCCTCCGGGTGGCAGAGGTCGGCGGAGGCGGGGCGGAGGAGGGAGAGGGTGAGGAGGGGAAGGAGGAGGAGGCGGCAGGCGGGAGACATTGTGGAAGGCGGTGGCGGCGGCGAGTTTTGGATGAGCGAGGAAGGAGGCGTTGGAGAGCGATACTTATGGGAGCAAGTTGTTTGTTGTGACGGGAAGGGGGTTTTCGATTTTCTATTGGTTTATGTCGGTTGTAAATTTGGCCAATTCATATTTTCACTATTATCTCATGCGAAACACAGGACATATTTCAAAATATATCAAGATGACATCTAACCAAAACTTGGTTTGATTAAATTTCGTGCATGAAGGAAACCTACAATAGACCTAACCTGATCATTGGTGTTCAACTCGACTCTCGATTCTCTCCCTAGAGTTGTTTCTTCTCCTCCTGGTCATCGAAAGAACGCCATTGATCAAGATTTTTAGGTTTGAGAATTCCAAAGTACCAAGGATTCAGGATTTGGCGGAAGGTCCACTGAGTTGAATTTTTTTGAAGATAAACGCGTAATGACAAGTCAACCTCAGCTCGAGATCAGGCACGACTTCCAAGATTTCGGACGCCAATTTTGCAAAGCTCGTCCCCGCCTTTAATCATGGAGCTCTCTTGTCCCTCGCACGTTAAAAATGCTAATGCCACGTCACCCATACGGGCATTTTCAAAGCCGCATATCCATGGGAGAATTTCAAATTAAAATATGAAGTGTGCTTATTTCTCAAATAAAGACTCAACATGAACATTGTTTCAAATAAAGACATGAAATGACCAAATTATCTTAAATATGGGTTTGAAGTGATCAAATAGTCTCAAATAAGGACTTTTAGTTGGCCCGTGACTATTCCGGCCATTGGAGAAGGATTATTTTAACTAAAAAAATTCTAAGTATATTTTTAAAAAAATTTATATGTTTTCTTTCCTTTTCTTTTTTCTTTTTCCCTAAACTCTACTGCTCTAGCAGAGCTCACTAGACTCAGGGAGGGCCACCCTCGCCAACGTTGTGTGAGGGTCACCCTTGCCTAGGCTGGGCAGGGGGACCCTCGCCCGACGCCAACAAGGGATACCCTTGCCTAATGCAGCAAGGGTGGCTCTCACTTGAGTCCGGTGATCTTTGCCACGACTAGGAAGGGAAGAGGGGAAAAGATAAAAGAAAATGGAAAATGGAAAAAGGAAAAAAAAAGAAACAAATTTAAATAAGTAAAAGACTAAAATGCCCTTTGGCTAGCAAGGTTATGACCTTTTTTAAGACTAATATGATCATTTTATGCCCTTTAGGCTTTATTTTGAGAGGATTTGGCCACTTAAGGCCTTTATTTAAATCAATATCTACTTTAACTGCTTATTTAAAAAAGTGAGCACACTATTTAGAAAATTTTCCATATCCATTGATGCGTGAAAAGCTTTTATCTTCTCCCCAAGCATGAATCACACGAATGTGGTTGAAGACTTAAACGTCAACTAGTCGCCTTCAGACCCTTTGAACTCCAACGGGAGAATTGCCAAAAAAGTCCTAAACCTATTGGGGTTGTGCCAATTCGTCCTAAACCTTTTTTTTTTTTTACCATTCAGTCCTAAACCTTTTGTGATTGTGCCAATTGAGTCCATCCGGCCAAATTTGGCCGGCCGGGCCAACGTGGACACCGGCGCCGGCCGGCGAGAATATTTTAATATTTTTTTAATTATTTTTTTGATTTTTTAATTATTTTCCGAATTTTTATTGTTTTTTTAATTTTCTGTTTCTTTTCTTTTCTTTTTTTTTCTCCCCCCCCCCGGCGGGCGGGCCGGCCCGCGCCGATGAGGCTGCCGCCACGCCTTTGAGGGCCGCGAAGCCCTCGCCGGCGAGGGTCGCGGCCCCGCCGCCCGAGATCCGGCGAGGCCGGCCGCCGGCGAGGGTCGCAGCCGCGGCGAGCCGCTCGCCCGGATCCGGGCGAGGCGGGCCTCGCCATGGCTGGCCGCGGCGAAGCGCGGCCTCGCCCGCGGCTAGCGAGGCCATGGCGGGCCCGGGCGAAGGTCGCCATGGCCTCGCCGGCCCGCGGCGAGGCCGCCGCCGCCCGCGGCCAGGCCATGGTGAGGCCGGCCTCGCCTAGATCCGGGCGGCCGGGCCGCGGCCCTCGCCGGCGGCGGCCTCGCCCAAATCTGGGCGGCCGGGCCGCGGCCCTCGCCGGCGCCGGCCTCGCCCGGATCCGGGCGGCCGAGGCCGCGACCCTCGCCGGTGAGGGCTTCGCGGCCCTCGCGCAGTGGCCGGCCTCGTCGGCGGCGGCGCCGGCCACGCCACACCGCCGGCGGGGGGGAGGGGAGGGGAGGGGAGGGGGAGAAAAAAAAAGAAAAGAAAAAAACAATAAAAACAATAAAAAACAATAAAAAATTCGGAAAAAATTAAAAAATTCTGAAAATATTAAAAAAATATTAAAATATTCTCGCCGGCCGGCGCCGGTGTCCACGTCAGCTCCGGCCGGCCAAATTTGGCCGGATGGACTCAATTGGCACAATCGCAAAAGGTTTAGGACTGAATCGGTCAAAAAAAAAAGTTTAGGATCGACCTAAGACAACCCCAATAAGTTTAGACTTTTTGGCAATTCTCCCGAACTCCAACACCTTCTGCCGCTCGAGAGCAACGAACGCCATGGAACACAGACATGTGATGGTGGTCCTCAATCAATGGCCGCGAACTTTTCAAGTCACCCTCCTACCACCGCCATTCACTTAACACCTATCAAGAGTAGCACCGCACAAGCACCGGCTATGGAAATGCACTGCTCTCCCACCGGAATCTCCCCGCATAACCTTCCGGCATTGCCCCGTAAATCTTGTTATGGTTAATGTCCAGACCCGAAATGCTCTGGCTCAGCTCCACCTTCGACGGGTTGAGCTCGAACAAGTTCGTCGAGATGTCGATGTAGTCGTTTGTCTTCTTCACCCCAAACAGCAGCGACGTGTTTCCCTGCAGCCTGTGCCAGAACAGGTCGAGCTTTCCAAAGTCGATCCGAGCGAAGTTCCCTAGCCTTTGCAACTCGCAAAGGTTGCCTATAAAATCCGCGCGCTCATTCCTTCCAATTCGGGAGATTTGTTGGTGTGGACTTCGATTTTTGTCTAGTGGGCATTAGAACCACTTCACAAGCACTGGACAACGCCTCAATCTACTTCGGGCCTAGGGCTATTTCTTTGGACGGATTGCTCCAATTCAAGCCCCTTTTCAATCCAAATAGAAAAGGAGCAAATTCCTTTGCATCGGTTGGAGGGGGAGTATGTGCCTACTCCCTGAATTAGATTCACAATTCAGCATTGATGTCAAATCTAAAGCCAGAAAAAGAAGAAAAGGAAAGGTAAGTAATTCACTTGTAATGCATCATGATGTTTCTAATCATACATACGATTACCGATGCGAGTTAGTAAATTATTTGCCCTAA
Source organism: Corymbia calophylla (assembly GCA_014182845.1). NCBI lineage: Eukaryota > Viridiplantae > Streptophyta > Magnoliopsida > Myrtales > Myrtaceae > Corymbia > Corymbia calophylla. Next base: position 23,871,517 of record CM024693.1, read on the forward strand.
CTGTTTATAAAGGATATAGAAAATGATAAACTAAAATCGATAATAATGTCATTCTCATTAAATTTAACAAGCCTAGTTCATGCACGATATAGTTAAATGACTTATATAACTTCAAAGGACATTTTAAAAGCAATATTTTCTTTTAAGGAAAAAGTCAAAAGTATTATCATTCAGCCACACTAAATGAGTTGTCAAAATTTCCCGAGACTAGGGCCAGAATTACATCGGGCCGATCCAACGGTACAGCGGCAGGGATTGTGGAGTTCACTTGGTAAACCGGACATCCAAGTGAACCCAAGGCAGAGCAATGCTCTTCACCTCACGCCACATGGGGACTGTTGCTGTACTATCTAATTCTGAGCGTTTTCGGGACAAAACGGCGACGCTTCGTCCTAGGCTGGGCATTGCGCCTCGCGCGTTTGTACAACGTTCGGATTTGGAGGGACCAGATGGACAAGAAACCATCGACAAGTTGTCTGATCTGTGGAGAGGAAGAGCAGTCGGTGGGAAGCCACCAAAACAGAACCGAAAAGGAAAAGAAGCAGGCAGAGATGGATATGGATGTACGGGGGGTGTGCAGCATGCAAGCTGTATGCCAGAACTTTCTTTTGCAAAATGAGAAAAATAAGGAAGCACACATCTGACCACCAAGGACTCAACTTGCATTATTAGTTCGATTTTGAGCCCCTTGGCCTGCCCATATCATCTATCTATCAGGCCCCACCGACAGAGAGCAGAAGGAGCGTGTTGCGAATGGACGTGCGTGTGTTTTTGAACAAGATGAAGTTTTAATTCCGTCTTTAGTTAGGCTAGGAATTTAGAGGTGCTGGCAAGAGCGTGCTTGACGAGCTTAATTGATCAGTGACTTGTTAGGAGGTCAGTCCATCATTTTCTTAAAGGTTCAGGATTTGAATTCTTTTTTCACATAAAACACTCGAGATGTACTGGAACAAATATAATGTCTGATGGCCACGTACCCAAGATTATGGACAAATGCTAGGGATTGTCATATTTGATTTTGTTAATTTGAGGTCATAGAGTTCAATAAAGAACAACCAAATCTTCATCTTGAAACATGAAAACCGCTGGAACGGAATTAATGCCTTGAATACTTGAAAGAAACATCAGGATTTAAAAGGCAGTCCTTTTCTTTTCTGATAAAGGCATGGTTATTCAAATAACACAAGTTTACAAACTGGTTTGCTCAAATCTTATGGCATCGGCGTAGCTTGGTTCTGTTTAGCTGTCAAGAGGAGCACCGCACAAGCATCGGTTGTGAAAGTACACCGAGCAATCGAAGCTCTGTAGCTGCCTGCCCACCGGAATCTCCCTGCACAGCCGGTTGTAAATCACGTTCAGGGACTGGAGCTCCCTGTTTGGGAGTGCACAGTAGAAGTCCGATACCCTCACTTGGAGAGATATCCAAGGGGGAAGCTCAAGTCCGAGCTCGTCAATATATCCAGTTGGACCCACATTCACTCAAAAGCTTAAGCTAGTGACTTATAGGCTAATTAATATATATTAATTGCTCCACATCACATCAATTCTCCGATGTGAGATTACTTCTCTAACACAACTCACATGTGTATCCTAACACTCCAAACCTGTCATGGCCTTCGGAATCGACCCGTATATATTATTATGGTTCATGTAAAGGGTCGTCAGGCTCTCGTTAAAGTCCACCTTCAACAGTTTGAACTCGAATTGGTTCCTTGAGACGTCAATGTAGTACGAGGTCTTGTGCTTCCTAAACACCAGTGATGCGTCCCCCTGAAGCTTGTTCCGGGAAAGGTCCAGCTTCACGAAGTTGATGCCGGCGAAGGTCGCCGGTAGCTCACCGGAGAGATTGTTGTGGGAGAGGATGAAGTAGAGGCTGTTCCCCTTGAGGCTGGCAAGGGAAGCCGGTATCTTCCCGGTGAGCTGGTTACAGTTGAGGCCGAAGTAGCCGAGGTCGGGGATGGTGGAGAGAGAATCAGGGATGCCGCCGGTGAGCTTGTTGAAGGAGAGGTTGAGGTAGGTGAGGTTCTTCAGCTGGCCGAGGAAGGTGGGGATTGGGCGGGTGAGATTGAGCCGGTTGAGTCTCAAGAAATCCAAGTACTTGAGCTTGGTGAAGGACTCTGGAATCGGGCCGGACAAGTTGGGATGCTTGTGGAGGGTGTGGTCTTGGAGGTAAACTCTCCGCGAACGAGATTGTCAATCTAATAAGGATATCTCGTCAAAGAAGAGAAAAATAAAAAAGAAGGATGATCACATATAACGCAGCTCAAACTTTTAATGTGGATACACATAGTAAATCACAATTGTTAATCATATCACTCTTATAAAATTCAAAATTTCCTATTTCTGAAAGTGCTTCGATTTCAAAGGGCCTAAAAGTAATATTTTTGCCAAATAAGTAAATGGATTTGTTATATGCACGAATTAGATATCAAGAGTTGTCAAATATTATGGGACTAGGGATGGGTTTAAGTAAGGCAGATCCATCGGTACAGCAATGGAGATTGTGGAGTTCACTTGATCAAATGAACAACTAAGTTATCCCAAGCAAAGCATGCTTTTGCTCTTTACCTCACGCCGTGCAAGCTGTTCTATTAGGGGTGATCGGGTTCAAGGTGAGTAGGGCCAGACCTGGACCTTGTATTCGACCCAGTTATAATCGGTTCCTCTTTTTTGGACCCCGTACCTTACCTTGTTTTTACTGGACCTTATTTTGGACCCGACCCTATTCTTTCGGTCCGGGAACAGGGTTAACCTTGTTTTCATTGAAACCTATTTTGCAATAGCTATATGACTTCGAATTTTACATTAATTAGTAAAAAAATAATAACGTAATCCTCCTAACATTATAAAGCAAAGTAAAAATTCTAACAATGCATAAACATTAGCAACAAATATGGATCTAATATTAGTCTCATTCCCACCAATATTTCTAATATGATCTAACGTGCTTGCTCATGTGTATACGATGGAGCTATTATTAAGATGACATCTTTCTCGAGTTGGATTGAGAATGTTTTATTTAGTGCTACAATAGTTAGTAGCACTTGTCCCGCGTAGTTGAAGGTGGAATCATTAAAAAAGAAAAACAATGTATGTGAATAATTCTTTTTAATAATTTTTTGAAAACAATTCTCCCATTCAAAGAAAAACTTTCTTTTTTTAACAATTTTTTGAAGACAAAAAAATTCAAATGCACTATATAATGAGACGATTTTATTTCATTTTTAACAGGATAAAAATCGGTTCTAAAACCGGTCCGGTTCCGGGTGGGTCTTTGCTTGGACCCGGTTCTCGAACCGCTTTTAACCGATTCTCAAAAATTGAAAACGGTTTAACCGGGATTTGATTCGGACCCTATTTTTTGGGTGGTCCATTCTAAGTTCCGGATAAATTCAGTCCGATTGTACGTACCTACGTTCTACTATCTATTCATTCCAGAGTGTTTTGCAGGACCCCTATGAAAGTTACGCATCGTCCTGGGCCCGCATGCGCGAGGCGTCTCGGGTGAGGTTGTACGACCTGGGGATGTGGAGGGACCAACGGGAAAAGACTGACAAAAGTCATGGGCCGCAATTGTAGCGAAAGTTGTCCGTCTGTCAAGTTGGGAAAAAATATTCGGTGGGGGAAGCACCGGATTTTATCAGAACCAATGATGAAGCAGCCCATGTGTTCTCAACCCGAAGAAAAAGGCCGAGGAGGCTGACGTGGACATGGATAAATAGGTCCCCCCATCCAAGCTGCCTTCCAAAATGGGATAACGACACGACCTGTAACTTTCACCCAATTTACGATTTGATCCCTAAAATTTTAATTTGTTCAATATTATTTTTGAACTTTTGGTACATATGTAATGCCATACCTAAATTTTTAATTTATTCAAAGTAGTCATTGAATTTTTTATATATATTCAATATTATCCTTGAACTGTGTGAAAATATTCAATATAGTTCATAATCTAAAATTAATAGAATGACCACATTAAATACTCTTTAGGGATTGTATTGAACATGTACTAAAATTTTATGGGTTATCTCAAACAAATTACATATTTAGGGATCACACTGCATATATATCAAAAATTCAGGGAACATATTGAACAAATTAAAATTTTAGAGATCAAATTGTAAACTGAGCTAAAGTTTAAGGCTAATTTGTGTCATTTCCCCCACCAAAATCTTCTTTTTGCACACATTTAGTGGCATGATCCATAGCCCCACCGACCAATCATAGCAGATTCCAAATCTCTTTGAGAAAATACCATCTCTCTTGAAGCGACTTGTCTTTTCATCGTGTAGATTTTGAAGGAACATGTCGGTTATGCACGCGCATGAGTCTGAATGAGATGGAGTTTTAGTTCGTCCTTTGATTGTACCAGGAAATTTAGAGGTGAAAAGCTAGCAAGATTGCGCCTAACACTGGAGTCAATGCAATAAAGACTAGAGAAACAATCATGTAGATTCAACGCACCAAAGACTTGAAAGAGATGTCCTGATTCAAAAGACATTTTATTTTCAATTTCCGATCAAGTCACGGTGACTGATACGACACAAGAGGACAGATTGGATTGCTTAAATCTTAGAGCATCGGCTGAGCTGAGGTGTTTTTCACTTGCAGCTAGGAAGAGGAGCACCGCACAAGCATCGGTTGTGGAAGTACACCGTGTAATTGAAGCTCTGCAACTGCCCGCCCACAGGAATCTCCCCGCACAGCCGGTTGTGGCTGACGTTCAGGGAACGAACATTCTCCATGGCCTTTGGAATGGACCCGTAAATCTTATTATGGTTCATGTAAAGGTAGGCCAGGTTCTTGCTAAACTCCGCCTTCGACAGGTTGAACTCGAACTTGTTCCATGAGATGTCAATGTAGTACGTGCTCTTCTTGTTCCTCCCAAACACCAGCGATGCGTCCCCCTTAAGCTTGTTCCGGGAAAGGTCGAGCCTCACGAAGTCGACGCCGGCGAAGGTCGCCGGGAGCTTGCCAGAGAGATGGTTGTGGGAGAGGACGAGGTTGAGGCCGTTGTCCTTGAGGTTGGCGAGGGAAGCTGGAATCTTGCCGGTGAGCTGGTTATGGTCAAGGTAGATGGCGTAGAGGCCGGGGATGGTGGAGAGGGAGTCGGGGATGCCGCCGGTGAGCTTGTTAGAGGAGAGGACGAGGTCGGTGAGGTTCTTGAGCTGGCCGAGGAAGGAGGGGATTGGGCCGGTGAGATTGAGCGAGCCGAGAGTCAAGTATTGCAGGTACTTGAGCTTGGTGAAGGACTTTGGGATCGGGCCGGAGAAGTTGGGGAGTTCAAGGAGGGCGAGGTTTTGGAGGTAGGTGAGGTCGCCGATGGCGGAGGGGATTTGGCCGGGGAGGTCGTCTTGCATGAAGTAGAGGGCGATGACGCGGTGGGTCTTGGAGTCGCATATGAGGCGGTCCCAGTCGCAGCAGTCGGTTTCCGTTTCCAGGAGGAGAGGAGGGAGGGGTTGTTGAGGGCGGACTTTATGCGGAGGAGGACCTCCTTGTCTTCCGAGTGGCAGAGGACAGCGGAGGGGGAGGCGGGGCGGAGGAGGAAGAAGGAGAGGAGGGGCAGGAGGAGGAGGAGTAGGCGAGCGGGAGACATTGTGGAAGGCGGCGGCGGCAGCGGTGAGTTTCGGATGAGCGAGGAAGGAGGCGCTGGAGACTCGTACTTATAGGAGCAAGTTGCTTGTGGCGACTGGGGAACGGGGTTTTTGGTTATGGACTCATATCAGATCATTTCTACTTTTGATTTTCTATTGATTTATTCTGGTTGTAAATTTGGCGAATTGATATTTCGACTATTATATCTCATGTGAAAAAACAGGACATACTTCAAAATATATCATATATGGATTATTTTCAATTTTTTCACAACTTGGAATAACTTAATATTCAACTTCTAAAGTGAAAATCATAAATTATGAATAAAAATTATTTGTTCGAGATTGGTCAATTCCTAAGTTGCTTTGATAGCAAATGAAATAAGTACTTGTGAAATCTAACACGTATTGTCGAGATAGTGTCTTGCCAAAACTTGATCTAATTTAATTTTGTGCGTGGGTGATGTTAGAATATAACATACGAAAACGACATAATTTTATAATTTACATAAATACGAAAATATCAGAGAAATAAACAAGAAATAAAAAATGAATTACTCAATTTGAACGTAAACTCACAGCATAAATCACTGCACGTTTAAGCCTCGCAGCAATACGCTCGCGTACTGTGAAAAGCAAGAACTCTGGGACATTCGTTTTTTTCAATCTTCCTTCTCGGCTTGTGCGGCGGCTCGTCTCTAGCTGAAGAAGAACCCACGTGCTTTTATATGTGCACAGGAGTCAACAACTTTGACACTGGGGCCCACTGGGTGCAGCCCCAGCAAATGCGCACCTCTCTCTTAAAAAAAAGACCACCGAGTCGTTTCTTCTCTTCCTGCTCATCGGAAGAACGCCATTGATCAAGATTTTTAGGTTTGAGAATTCCAAAGTACCAAGGATTCAGGATTTGGCGGAAGGTGCACTTAGTTAAATTAATTTGAAGATACACACGTAATGACAAGTCAACCTCAGCTCGAGATCAGGCTCGGCGTCGAAGAATTCGGACTACAATTTTGCTAAGCTCGTCCCTGCCTTCAATCATGGAGCTCTCTTGTCCCTCGCACGTTAAAAATGCTAATGCCACGTCACCTATACGGGCATGGAAACTTATCTTCAACCCACGAGAACCACAACATGAATCATACGAATGTGGCTCAAGACTTAAACGTCTTCTTGTCGTTTGTGTAGTTCGCCCCAAGCAGCAGGGACGTGCCTGCCTGCAGCGCCTGTGCCAGGACAGGTCGAGCTTTCCGAAGTCGATCCAAGCGAAGTTCCCGGCCTTTGCAACTTTCAGAGGTTGCCTATAAAATCCGCACGCTCATTCCTTTTAGTTTGGGAGTTTTCGGAGAATTGTCAAAAAAGTCCTAAACCTATTGCAGTTATGTCAATTCAATCATAAACCTTTTGCGATTGTGCCAATTTAGTCCATTCGGCCAAATTTGGCCCGTCGGAGCTGACGTGGACATTGGCCAGCTCCAGCGACAATATTTTTTGATTTTTTTTTTGATTTTCCGATTTTTTGATTTTTTTTAAATTTTTCTGTTTTTTTTCTCCCCTCCTCCCCCGGCGGCGGTAGTGGCTGACAAGGCTACCGGCCACTGCGCGAGGGTCACGAAGCCTTAGCGGGCGACCAGCGAGGGCTGCAGCCCCCATCAGACCGGCCACCCTCGCCGGCGACCTCGCCCAAACCAGGGCGAGGCCACCTCGCCTAGATCTGGGCGAAGCTGCCAACCGTGGCCCCCCATGCCACCTCGCCCAAGCACTGGGGGCCTCGCCAACCGCGAGGGTCGAGGGCCGCGACCCTCGCCATGGCGGCCCTCGCCTAGTCTAGGCGAGTCTGCCTTGGCGGCCGGCGCCCGGCGGGAGCCGCGCGCCGAGGGTCATGCGGGTCGCGTCGGCGGCCCCCGTCTAGGCGGTCTTGGCAAGGTCACTCATCACGCAATGGCCGGCAGCCTCGTCGGAGCTGGCTGCCACTACCGCCAGCGAGGGGAGGGGGAAAAAGAAAAGAAAAGAAAAGAAAAACAGAAAAATTAAAAAAAAATAAAAAATCGGAAAATAATAAAAAATCAAAAATTTATTAAAATATTATCGCGGTGACACGTCCACGCTCCGGCCGGCTAAATTTGGCCGGATGGACTAAATTGGCACAATTGCAAAAGGTTTATGACTGAATCGGTCAAAAAAAAAGATTTAGGACTGAATTGGCATAACTGTAATAGGTTTATGACTTTTTTGGCAATTCTCCCTAAAGTTTTCTAGGTGTGAACTTCAATTTTTTTCTAGTGGGTATTGAAATTACTACACAAGCGCTACGTTCTAGTTAGATTTCCTGGACAACGCCTCAATCTACTTCGGGCCTAGGGCTATTTCCTTGGACGGATTGCTCCAATTCAAGCCCCTATTCAATCCAAATCGAAAAGGGGCAGATTCCTTTGCATCGGTTGGAGGGGGAGCATGTGCCTACTCCCTGAATTAGATTCACAATTCGGCATTGATGTCAAATCTAAAGCGAGAAAAAGACAAAAAGGAAGGGCAAGTAATTCACTTGTAATGCATCATGATATTTTTAACCATGCAAATCATTACCAACGCAAGTTAATAAATCATTTGCCCATACCGTTTATAAAGGAAACGGAAAACGATAAATCACAATCGATAATGTCACTCTCATTAAATTCAACGAGTCCAATTCATGCACAAAATAATTAAAGAACTTATCTAACTTCAAAGGGCATTTTAAAAATAATCTTTTCTTTTAAGGAAAAAGTTAAAACTATTATTATCCAGTCAAACTAAACGAGTTGTCAAAATTTATAGAAACTAGGGTCTGAATGATGTCGGCCCGACATCAGGGACTGTGGAATTCACTTGGCCAAACGGACATCCAAGTGAACCCAAGGCGAAGCAATGCTCTGATCTGTGGAGAGGAAGAGCAGTCGGTGGGAAGCCACCAAAACAGAACCGAAAATGGAAGAGACGCGGGCTGAGATGGATATGGATGTACGGGGGGCCAACATGCAAGTTTTATGCCAAAACCTTCTTTCGCAAAATGAGAAAAATGAGGAAGCACACATCTGAGCACCAAGGACTCAACTTGCATTATTAGTTCAATTTTGAGCCCCTGGCCCGCCCATATTATCTATCTATCTATCTATCTATCTATCTGCCCCCACCGACAGCAAGCAATGGAGGCTAAATCATGAAGGAACGCGTTGAGAATGCACGGGCAAGAGTTTTTGAACGAGACGGGAGTTTTAATCCGCCTTTTTTATTATGCTAGGAATCTAGAGGTGCTCGCAAGAGGGTGCTTAACGAGTTTAGTTGATCGTTAGCATGCCAAGCTATATTACGTGGAAATTCAGTCAATCAATTTCTTGAAGGTTTAGGATTCGAATTCTTTTCTCACATTGAAACACTCAAAGTTGTGTCAGAAATCCGAATAATGTCTGAGAGCACGAGCAAATGTTACGGATGAAAATATTTGATTTTGTTGATTTGAGGTCATAGCGTTCAATAAAGAACAACCAAATCATCAGCTTGAGACTTGACAACCGCCAGAGTGGAGTTAATGCACTGAATACTTTGAAAGAAACATCAGGATTCCAAAAGGTAGTCCTTTTCTTTTCCGATGAAAGCATCGTTATTGAAATAACATAAGTTTACAAACTGGCTTGCTCAAATTTTATAGCATCGGCTTAGTTTGGTTCTGTTTTTCACTTGCAACTTTCAAGAGGAGCACCGCACAAGCACCGGTTGTGAAAGTACGCCGAGTAATCGAAGCTCTGTAGTCGCCCACCCACCGGAATCTCCCCGCACAGCCTGTTGTAGCTCACGCTCAGGGACTGGAGCTCCAGACCCGTCATGGCCTTCGGAATCGACCCATATATCTTGTTGTGGTTCATGTCAAGGTTCACCAGGCTCTTGTTAAACTCCGCCTTCGACAGGTTGAACTCGAACTGGTTCCTTGAGATGTCGATGTAGTACGTGCTCTTTTTCTTCCCGAACACTAGCGATGCGTCCCCCTCAAGCTTGTTCCGGGAAAGGTCGAGCTTCCCGAAGTCGACGCCGGCGAAGGTTGCCGGGAGCTCGCCGGAGAGATTGTTGTGGGAGAGGATGAGGTAGAGGCTATTCCCCTTGAGGTTGGCGAGGGAAGCCGGGATCTTCCCGGTGAGCTGGTTACGGTCGAGGCCGACATAGCTGAGGCCGGGGATGGTGAAGAGAGAGTCGGGGATGCCGCCGGTGAGCTTGTTGAAGGAGAGGTTGAGGTAGGTGAGGTTCTTGAGCTGGCCGAGGAAGGAGGGGATTGGGCCGGTGAGATTGAGCCAGTCGAGTCTCAAGAAATCCAGGTACTTGAGCTTGGTGAGGGACTCTGGAATCGGGCCGGTCAAGTTGGGGAGCTTATGGAGGGTGAGGGATTGAAGGTAAGTGAGGTCGCCGATGGCGGAGGGGATTTGGCCGGGGAGGTTGAATTTGAGGAAGAAGAGGGAGATGACGCGGTGGGTCTTGTAGTGGCACTTGAGGCAGTACCAGTAGCAGCAGTCGGTGTCCGGGTCCCAGGAGGCGAGGAGGTAGGGGTTGTTGAGGGCGGACTTTATGCGGAGGAGGACCTCCTTGTCCTCCGGGTGGCAGAGGATGGCGGAGGCGGGGCGGAGGAAGAAGAAGGAGAGGAGGGGCAGGAAGAGGAGCAGGAGGCGGGCGGGAGACATTGTTGAAGGTGGTGGTGGTGGTGGTGGTGGTGGTGGTGATGGGGATGAGTTTTGGATGAGTGAGGAAGGAGGAGGCGAGGAGAGTTGTCTTTTATAGGAGGAAGTTTGTGTGTGGCAACTTGGGGGAGGGGTTTTTGCTTTCGGACTCATTTAAGATCATTTCGACTTTTATTTTTTCCTTTGTAAATTTGACGAATTTATATTTTCACTATTATTTAAGAGAAATGCTTATAAGACTATCTTGAATTTATTTGAGAATAACAACATATTTTGGACAAAAAAATAAATAACAAGTAATTAGGAGTCGTTGTGAAATTTACTCTTTTAAGAATTTGTAACTCATAAAATACTATTAAAATAACAATAATCCAAATACTATAATACCAGCAAAGGCCATTATCTAATATGATACACTTGACATCTTTTAAAAAATTCAAGTATCGACATATGAAACTTGTGAAACCTAATATACCTCATTTTATTCTCTTAGGGATGCCATGTTCAATATTTTAGAATAACAGTAATCCAAATGCTATAATGCCAGAAAATGCCATTATTTAATATGATACACTTGACATCTTTTGAAAAATTTAAATATCGACATGTGAAAATTTTGAAACCTAATATACCTTATTTTGTTCTCTTAGGGATGCGATATTCAATATGTTAGAATAACAGTAATCCGAATGTTATAATGCCAGCAAAGGCCGTTATTTAATATGATACACTTAATATCTTTTAAAAAGTTAAAGTATCGGCATGTGAAAATTGTGAAACTTAATATTCCTTTATCTTGTTCTCTTAGGGATGCAATGTTCAAATCTCCACGTGGCTTGGCATATCAGAAGCGACGAATGCAGGGAGGCCTGCGCTGGCATTTAATGATTTGTCCATAGTTGACTGTCAAGTGGGACCACCATCATGTCAGAATAGAATAAAATAATTGCTTTGTTTGAACTCCCATTAATGAATCTGGAGATGACTCTTTTTTTTTTTAACCTTCGTTTCAACTCGAACGACCAACTTCTGGGATAATATTTCTTGCTATGGCCACAAAGTCAGTCGCTAAAAGTTCACCAAACACGATACTGTTACAGCGGTCAGTCGAGTGATCAGAATCCGATTTGGATGCCGAATACCATAAGTTCAATTTTTTAATTTATTATCGATTTAAAAAAATCTTAATTGATTTATAATTATATGTATCATCGATTTTGTATTTTCTTTCAAATCATGACGAAATAAAAATATCATGTGCTCGTTTAATAAAAAGTGATAGGTAAATTAATATGAGGCCTTGAATTTTATGTCTCAAAAATTACTGTGTATTTTGCATTTAATCGACTCTCTTGATGAGGTTTTAATGAGTTTATTTATTTTTAGTTCAATCCTCCTAATAAGTTTGGCGTATCACTGCCTTCGATGATGTGGCTTTCTAATCCCTCGCGCATTAAAAATGCTAAAGCCACGCCAAAAAGGCAAGCGAAAACAAAAAATAAAACAACAGAAAAGAGAAACATTCGCGCGCGGAGAGTCGGACGTGGTTGAAAACTTAAATGTCAACTTGTCGCTTCAGACCCTTTGAACTCCATCAAGTTCTCCCACTCAAGAGCAACGAACGCTATGGAACACAGACATGAGATGGTGGTTATCAATCAATGGCCGGGAACAGTTCAAGCCGCCCTTCCACCGCCGCCGTTCACTTACGGTTATCAATAGTAACACCGCACGAGCAACGGTTATGGAGATGCAGCGAGTAACCGAAGCTCTACAGCCGCTCTCCCACCGGAATATCCCCACACAACCTGTTGCGGCTCACGTCCAAGAACTGCAGCAGCAGAACCTTCATCGCCTATGGCATCGCCCAGTCAATCTGGTTATGGTTAATGTCCAGCCACGTGATGCTCTGGCTCAGCTCCACCCTCAACAGGTTGAGCTCAAATAGGTTCCTTGAGATGTCGATGTAGTCGTTCGTCTTGTTCGCCCCCAACAGCAGCGACGTGTCTCCCTGCAGCCTGGTCCAGGACAGGTCGAACTTCCCAAAGTCGATCCAGGCGAAGTTTTCCGGGACCTTGCTGCAGAAGTTGTTGTGGGAGAAGAGGAGGTATATGTTGTTCCCTGTTAGGTTGGCGAGAGAAGCCGGGACGTTCCCGGTGTGCTAGTTGCGGTGGAGGCGGATGTAGCCCAGGCCTGGGATGATGGACCCACTCGAGTTCGGGCCAGAGAGGTTTTTGAGAGAAAACGACCCACGGATGGATGTGAGGGGTCAGCATTTTCAGCTTTCGCCCGTTGGGAGTGGGAGGAGAGGGTGTCCTGGAACCTCACTAGCGCTTCAGGTCGTGCAAACAACTCTGGTTTGTATCTTTCAGTGTTTGGAGTGGCGAGTGACTGCAAGGTGGACACGGAGGATGGGCCTGGGACTACTCTTTCAAGGGCTCGTCCCCTCATTTGCGTCTTCGTGGCTAGGCTCGATTCGTTCCCATCGTTTGATGTTTGCTTGTTGACATCGTTGGTTTAGGAACCCGTTTACAGCATATTTGGGGCTTGCATGCTGCACATCAAATACTCTAGAATGTCCTGGACAACCTCTAGCAGATTGGGTCAATCGTGAATTACAGGTACGACATTGACAAGTTAATCGAGTAATAGGCATCATGACCACTTCCGATTATATTGAATTACTCCATTGCTTTTCGAGTAAAATTGTTGATGCAGAAATGAGTGAGAGAAGTAGACAAGTCTAATGTTCCAAGATTTGGCGTGCTAGCAAGAAATACAAAATTTGAAAAAGAAAATCATTTTCTTCAAAAAAATGATGTCAGAGTTGTAATAACTTGGTCTAAGGAGGGTGGGAAGCGGTTGCCAAGTCAGAGGGCCTAGACAAGAAGCAGTTTTCGATGGGCTTCTAAGATGGCGAAGGAAGCATAAATGAACCGAACTATGCACTGAACGGGAGAAGAGTGGTTTTGAGATAGATATGTGAACACTAGAATTAACTTATATAGCGCATTTTTAGGTAACGACAATACTTAGCTATGGAACTCCAAACTTAAGCGTGTTCAGGTGGAAGCACTCTCATGATGAGTGACCTCTTAGAAAGATACTTACATGTATGAGAATAAAACTGTGAGGTTCGATATAGGATGAAACCAAAACAGACAATACCAAGTTAATTTATAAATGTAGCAATAAGGTTTTAGGGTAGGACCCCCTCCAGTAGGTGTATAGTTCCAAGACAAACCACGCGGAAGCAAGTGAGCCATAATGACTTGGTCTGACAAGCAATTATGAGAAGTGTGTGTGAAAACTAGAATTAACTTATAGATAGGCATTTTTGGACATAAGTTACGCATCGTCATGGGGCCCGCATGCGCGAGGCGTCTCGGGTGTGGTCGTACGACGTGGGGATGTGGAGGGACCAACGGGAAAAGACTGACAAAAGTCATGGGCCACAAATGTAGTGAAAGTTGGGAAAAAATATTCGGTGGGGGAAGCACCGGATTTTATCAGAACCAATGATGAAGCAGCCCATGTGTTCTCAACCCGAAGAAAAGAAAAAGGAGGAGGAGGCTGACGTGGACATGGATAAATAGGTCCCCCATCCAAGCTGCCTTCCAAAATGGGATAACGACACCACCTCTAACTTTGACCCAATTAACAATTTGATCCCTAAAGTTTTAATTTGTTTAATATTATTCTTGAACTTTTGGTACATATGTAATGCCATACCTAAATTTTTAATTTATTCAAAGTAGTCATTGAATTTTTTATATATGTTCAATATTATCCTTGAACTGTGTGAAAATATTCAATAGAGTTTCTAGTCTAAAATTAATAGAATGACCACATTAAATACTCTTTAGGGATTGTATTGAACATGTACTAAAATTTTATGGGTTATCTCAAACAAATTAGATATTTAGGGATCACATTGCATATGTATCAAAAATTCAAGGAACACATTGAACAAATTAAAATTTTAGAGATCAAATTGTAAACTGAGCTAAAGTTTAGGGCTAATTTGTGTTATTTCCCCCACCAAAATCTTCTTTTTGCACACATTTAGTGGGCATGATCCATAGCCCCACCGACCAATCATAGCAGATTCCAAATCTCTTTGAGAAAATACCATCTCTCTTGAAGCGACTTGTCTTTTCATCGTGTAGATTTTGAAGGAACATGTCGGTTATGCATACACATGAGTCTGAATGAGATGGAGTTTTAGTTCGTCCTTTGATTGTACCAGGAAATTTAGAGGTGAAAAGCTAGCAAGATTGCGCCTAACACTGGAGTTAATGCAATAAAGACTTTTTCTTTTGGGTCGAATAATGCAATTAAGACTTGAGAACCAATCATGTGGATATAATGCACCATAGACTTCAAAGAGACTTCCCGATTCAAAAGACATTTTATTTTCAATTTCCGATCAAGTCACGGTGACTGATACGACACAAGAGGACAGATTGGATTGCTTAAATCTTAGAGCATCGGCTGAGCTGTGGTGTTTTTTACTTGCAGCTAGGAAGAGGAGCACCGCACAAGCATCGGTTGTGGAAGTACACCGTGTAATTGAAGCTCTGCAACTGCCCGCCCACAGGAATCTCCCCGCACAGCCGGTTGTGGCTGACGTTCAGGGAACGAACATTCTCCATGGCCTTTGGAATGGACCCGTAAATCTTATTATGGTTCATGTAAAGGTAGGCCAGGTTCTTGCTAAACTCCGCCTTCGACAGGTTGAACGCGAACTTGTTCCATGAGATGTCAATGTAGTACGTGCTCTTCTTGTTCCTCCCGAACACCAGCGATGCGTCCCCCTTAAGCTTGTTCCGGGAAAGGTCGAGCCTCACGAAGTCGATGCCGGCGAAGGTCGCCGGGAGCTTGCCAGAGAGGTGGTTGTGGGAGAGGACGAGGTTGAGGCCGTTCTCCTTGAGGTTGGCGAGGGAAGCTGGAATCTTCCCGGTGAGCTGGTTATGGTCAAGGTAGATGGCGTAGAGGCCGGGGATGGAGAGGGAGTCGGGGATGCCGCCGGTGAGCTTGTTAGATTGGATTAGTCCATTTCTTTTCGAGTAAAATTGTTGATGCAGAAATGAGTGAGAGAAGTAGACAAGTGTAATGTTCCGAGATTTGGCGTGCTATCCAGAAATACAAAATTCGAAAAAGAAAATCCTTTTCTTCAAAAAACGATGTCAAAGTTAAAATAACTCGGTCTAAGGAAGTTGGGAAGTTGTCGCCGAATCAGAGGGCCTAGACAAGAAGTAGCTTTCGACAGGCTTCTAAGATGGCGAAGAAAGCATGAATGAACTAAACTGTGCACTGAATGGGAGAAGAGTGATTTTGAAATAGATATGTGGAAACTAGAATTAACTTATAGAGGCGCATTTTCACATAACGACAATACTTAACTATGGAACTCCAAATTTAAGCGCGTTCAAGTGGGAGCACTCTCATGATAAGTGACCTCCTGAAAAAGTACTTACCTGTATGAGAACAAAGCCGTGAGATTTGATATAGGATGAGCCAAAGCAGACGATACCAAGTTAATTCAAGAATGTCACGATATGATATTGGGATAGGACCCCCTCTAGTAGGTGTATGGTTCCAAGACAAACCATGCAAAAGCTAGTGAGACATAATGACTCGGTCCGACAAGCAATTATAAGATATTTATGTGAAAACTAGAATTATTCATGGAGAGGCATTTTTTGACATAATGGCAACATGTTGCTTTCGAATGCTTAGGTGGGAGTGCTCTCGAGATAGGTGACTAGGAATGTGCCTACCCGTATATCAAAAGATAAAATCGTGAGATTCAATGTGAAAAGGATCAAAGTGGATAATTCCCAGTAAGTTCATCTAAGAATGTCATACTATAGCCCCAATGACCACTCTCTACCCTCATCGGACCAGATTGTTACAAAAGTTAGGTGAAATCAAGTTGGACATCATTTGCGTAAATTTCCCATTCAGAAACACAAAGGAATCAACCATTGGTGAAGCCCCAGGCACTGCACTGGAACTCATTAGAGGAACTTGCATCTATCACAAAGAATGTCTATGTTTGCAACTTTCAAAGGTGGCCAATAAAATCTGCATGCTCATTCCTTCCAATTTGTGAGATCTGTAGATGTGAACTTCAATTTGTCTGGTGGGTATTAGTATCACGATATAAGCACAACGTTCTAGTTAGACTTCCTGGACTATGCCTCAATCCACTTCGGGCCTAGGGCTACTTCCTTGGACGGACTGCTCCCATTCAAGCCCCAATCCAATCCAACCTTCCTTTTTTCGGTCGAAAAGGGCCAAATTCCTTTGCTTCGGTTGGAGGGGGAGTTTGTGTAAACTCCCTGAATTAGATTGGCAATTTACGGTGAATCATAATTAATAATAACGCCCTTCTCAGGAATTCTTCGAGTCATAATGTAGTCAAAGAACTGATCTACCTTTAAGGGGCATTTCAAAAATAATCTTTTCCTTTCATAAGAAAATAAAACTATCATCTGACCAGATTAAGGCCCCGTTTGGTTGGGCATTTTGGGCCCCTAAAAGCCTTTCGCCAAATGCAAATCCGTTTGGTTCGATTCCTTGGAGAATTTTCGCCAGATATAATTGCATCTTTAAATGGCTCTAAGAGTCTTTAGTCTAAGGTAGGTCCGGAGCTACTTTATGAAGTTGCACCATCGAGATGCAAGTTGGTTATTATTCACGTATACTGTTCATCTTCTTGAGAAAAGTGAATGGACGCTGATGACCGCTAATGATGCTGACGATGGCCGTTTGAGGGGTTGCTTGACCTCGGTGACCATCGCTTGAGGTCGCACAACCTCAGGCTAGGCGGCCTGAGGTCGCGTGACCTAGGCATCACCTAAGGTTCAACGACCTCAAGCGACAAGACGGGTGGACAGTCGCCTGGGTTGTGCGAACCCAGGCAACCATCGCCTGAGGTCACCGAACCTTAGGCAATGTGTGAGGTCGCACAAGTCCGGCAACCAGCGCCAAATCTAGCCACCAAAGGTTGGCTAGCAGCCAATGGCCGCTGGTGACTAAATAAATAGAAAAAATGTTTAAAACTTTTTAAAAAATTAGCAAAAGTTTTTTATAAAATGTAGTTTTTACTAAACGTTATTTAAGCCAAAGTCGTTTCGCAATGCAATTTAAAATTACAATTTATAAACGCTATTTACATTTCGAAAAACCCATTTAACTTAAAAGTATTTACATATTCTCAAGAATCTTTATCCAAAGCCTAATCAAACGAGTCTAAGGAGCTGTCAAATTTCTTGGGACTAGGGTCAGAATTTGGTCGAGCCAATCAAACGGTACAACAAGAGGGATTGTGGAGTTTTTTTTTTTTTTTTGAGCAATGGGGATTGTGGAGTTCACTAGGTCAAATGAACATCCAAGTGAACCCAAGACAAAAACATGCTCTTTATTGACATCACGCCCCCATGTGGGCTTTTGTCGTACTATCTATTCCTGGGCGTTTGCAGGACCTCTGTGACGGTCACTTTTCGTCCTGTGCCGGGCACTGCCCGTCGCGCGTCGCGTGCGCTTGTACGACGTTGGGATGTGGAGGGGACCCAATGAACGAGATAAAATATCGACCCAAGGCGTGGCCCGGAAACAACGTGAGAGTTGTCTGATCTGCGAAGAGGAAGAGTAGTCGCCGGGAGCTGGAAAGCACCAAAACAAAACTGCTGAGCCAGCCCCATCGTTTTGAACCGAAAATGGTAAAAAGGAGCAGGCTGATGTGGATATGGAGATACGGGGGGGGGCACCATGCAAGCTGTATGCCAAAACCTTCTTTTGCACAACTTGCCTATTTAGTTTGCCTCTTGACCCTGGACCACCCATGTCATTTGGAGAAAAATTCCAAATTTTAAGTCGAATCTCAAATTTATCCCAATTTTTTTGTCATTTTTTTTCTTGTCCTGAATTTGCTCCATTAGTCCTCTGTCCAGAAGTTATGATTAGTCGTCTGTAATTTTTATATCCTAAAACGGTTTTATTTTAAAGATAGTTTTCCATGTCACATTGCCAATATGTATTTATTATCAATAGTTGTGATTGGAAATTTGGGAACAAATTAAAATTTGGTGATTTTGTTTAGATAAACAAAACAAAATTCGAGGCAGATTTGGGATTAGATTTAAAGTATAGAGCTTTTTTAGATAAAAAAATTCAAGGTATATTTAGGACTATACCTAAAATTTAGGATTTTTTCTGAGATATAAAAATTTGAGTGAATTTGAAGCTAAACTTAAAGTTTAAGTTTTTCATGGAATTGGCCCGTTATCTATCTAATCCATCAGCCCCCACTGACCGTGAGTAGCGGAGTCCAAATCACCTGTTGGGAATGCACGTGCATGCGGTTGAACGACATGGAGTTTTAATTCCACCTTTGGTTATACTAGGAATTTAGAGGTGCCTGGCTAGCAAGCGGTTTCTTAACGAGTTTAGAAGATTAGCGACTTCTTAACTTGTTAATATATATTACGTTTTAAGTCGGTCAATCATCTTTTTTTACTTGCTACATCTTCATAAAAAATAACAAGATCATATTTTATTTTATGGATAAGGCTGTTAATTTGAGATCATAGAGTGCAATAAATAAACAAGCAAATCAACAGGCCATGTTTATGCACTCACGTGGAGTTAAAAGCACTAAAGACTTGAAAGCAACGTCGGGATTCAAAACGTAGTCCCTTTTCTTTTCTGATCAAAGCATGGTTATTGAAGAAACACAAGTTTACAGACTGGTTTACTCAAATCTTAAAGATCGGCTAAGCTCAGTTCTGTTTTTCACTTGCAGCTATCAAGAGGAGCACCGCACAAGCACCGGTTGTGGAAGTACACCGAGTAATCGAAGCTCTGCAGTCGCCCGCCCACCGGAATCTCCCCGCACAGCCGGTTGTAGCTCACGTTCAGGACTGGAGCTCCAGACCCGTCATGGCCTTCGGAATCGACCCATATATCTTATTATGGTTCATGTCGAGGGTCGTCAGGCTCTCGTTAAACTCCACCTTCGACAGATTGAACTCGAACTGGTTCCTTGAGATGTCGATGTAGTACGTGCTCTTGTTCTTCCCGAACACCAGCGATGCGTCCCCCTCAAGCTTGTTCCGGGAAAGGTCAAGCTTCTCGAAATCGACGCCGGCGAAGGCCGGCGGGAGCTCGCCGGAGAGATTGTTGTGGGAGAGGATGAGGTAGAGGCCATTCCATTTGAGGTTGGCGAGGGAAGCTGGAATCTTCCCAGTGAGCTGGTTGCGGTCGAGGTAGATGGATTTGAGGCCGGGGATGGTGGAGAGGGAGTCGGGGATGCCGCCGGTGAGCTTGTTGAAGGAGAGGTTGAGGTAGGTGAGGTTCTTGAGCTGGCCGAGGAAGGAGGGGATTGGGCCGGTGAGATTGAGCCAGTCGAGTCTCAAGAAATCCAGGTACTTGAGCTTGGTGAGGGACTCTGGGATCGGGCCGGTCAAGTTGGGGAGCTTATGGAGGGTGAGGTCTTGGAGGTAAGTGAGGTCGCCGATGGCGGAGGGGATTTGGCCGGGGAGGTCGTCTTGGTCGAAGAAGAGGGAGATGACCCGGTGGGTCTTGTAGTGACACTTGAGGCAGTACCAGTAGCAGCAGTCGGTGTCCGGGTCCCAGGAGGCGAGGAGGTAGGGGTTGTTGAGGGCGGACTTGATGCGGAGGAGGACCTCCTTGTCCTCCGGGTGGCAGAGGATGGCGGAGGCGGGGCGGAGGAGGAAGAAGGAGAGAAGGGGCAGGAGGAGGAGCAGGAGGCGGGCGGGAGACATTGTTGAAGGCGGCGGCGGCGGCGATGGGGATGAATTTTGGATGAGTGAGGAAGGAGGAGGCGTGGAGTTTGTCGTGTGTGGCAACTGGGGTTGAGGGGTTTTTCCTTTTGGTTTTGGACTCATTTAAGATTATTTCTACTTTTAATTTTCTTTTGTAAATTTGACGAATTTATCCTTTGACTACGAAACACTTGACATTTTTCAAAAAAATTCAGATATTGACACGTAAGAAATAGTGAAACTAAAAAGGCCTTATTTTGTTTTCAAATTTTAGAGTGAACATTATATATTTAAGTTATGGGTGAAAATCATCTGCCTAAAGCAGGGCAATTGCCTATTCATTTTGATGGGAAATGAAATAAATACTTAAGAAAGCTAACAAATTTGCCATGGTTTGATTCGATTTTGGTACGCTAATTCTATTATTTCTTCCATATTTATCTTCACAAATAAGTTAGCTATAAAGCGGAGTATACACGGCTTTTCAGGTTCTATAATTGCTAGGAGAATTATGTTCTTTGTTTTAATATGCAGATTATCAGCAAAAGTTAGATTAATTCTTCCCGGTGGGCCCCCGCATTAAACACAACTTTGAAGTAAGAGCCATTTTGGATAATAAGGACCCCACGTTTGCCGCGCCTCAAACACTTTGGATCCAAGTTGCCATGTATAGACATTATCTCAACATCATCACGTATTCTTTCATTTCTTTTTTATAATAATCTAAAGACGACAACCTGGAATTTTTTAAATTTTTTAATCATGTGGAGAGTCTAACTACAGAACGAAGTCACCATTATCTCAACCCAATGTGGATTTGTAACACTAGTACTAGGGGTATACAATTTGATCAATTCTATTTGGAAAATGAATCGGATTGCCCAAAAAATGGTTCGGGAATCAATTCCCAGTTCAAAAAATTTGAAACTAGTGGGAACCAGTCAAATTCCCAATTTTAAGTAAAAATCCACCTAACAACTATACCCGATTTAGGAACCAATTTTATAAGCTAAAAGCAAAGACCCTAATTTTTATTTCTAATATTGGGTCCTTAACCCTCTACTCGTGTCATCTTTTCCTCTTCCTCGCATGGCGCCCTCTCGCCACTCGCCAGACTCGCCGCCATCATTGCCTGTCCATCGTCTCTCTATCTCTGACCCTCTCACTCATGCCCATGCCCTCAGCAACCCAACTCAACCTGAGGCCACCATTGTCACCTATCAGTCCTCTCTCGGTCTCCGTTGTCACTTCTCTCTTCTTTTTCTATCCGTAGCCACCCTAGCTCCACCTCTCTCCTTTTTTTGCAGCTAAATGACTCCTTGGAAAAATAGGATGGGTTTCCAAACTTATTATAGGGCAAACGTGATAGATTTTAGATTCTAAAAATTAAAAACCAATTATAATAAGATAAATTCCAAATCTTAGAACTATTCACCCCTAACAAGTAGTAATCCATTCTTAGGTTGGATTCATGATTTGGTAAGATTAAGCGATTATTTTGATTCTCGCCGTATCTTTTATATTATTTTATTCTGTTCGTATTAAGTTACAATAGCAATATCCGGTAAGACCACGAGAGTTCAATCATTCTGGTCAATGGAAAGAAAAGGTCAACTTCGATTTGGTATATAGATTGAGAATAGGAAAGCGCGAGGTTTCGGGATATGGCAAGAGGTTTACTGACTTAATACAAGTGGAGAGACGCACATAATGACAAAATCAACCAAAAGGGTCTTGGACCGGTCAAGAACGAAGGCTGGCCGTCTCTCCTCCAACGTCATTTACCGATGCCATGTTCATTTCTGCACGCGGTCCGGCATATCAGAAGGGACCAATGAAGTGAAGGGAGGACTGCGCCGGCATTTAAGATTTGTCTTTACATAGAATACAATCATTGAATCTGAAATACGATTTCTTTCCCCTTATTTTTTTCCCCTCGTTTCAACTCGAACGTGCAACTTCTGGGACAATTTTTTAAAATTTTTTGCTATGATTACAAAGTCAGCCACTAAAAGTTAACCGAGCATAACACCATTATGGTGGCTGATTGAGTGATCCGACATTTGATTTGGATGTTTATGATTATTGTTACAATCCTCCGATTTATCCTTGATATCAAAAAACCTCGGTTGATTTGCATGGATGGGCATAGGCTTAAGTGTATCATTGATTTTGGATACTCATTCTCATCATGATGGATTAAAGATCACAAGCGCGCTTAATAGACAATAATGGGTAAATTGATACAAGGCCTTGAATTTTATGTCTAAAAAATTACTATGTATTCTCCATCTAATCAACTAACTTGATAAGGTTTCAATGAGTTTAATCTCTTCAGCCCAATCCTCATGATTAGTTTTGCACATCACGGCCTTCAATCATGTAGCTTTCTAATCCCTTGCGCATTAAAAATGCTAATGCCACATCACCATACCAATTGGAAGTGATAGTAGTATGTATATACATTAACACATGAAAATTATCTTTTGCGAAATGTAGAGAGGGAGAGAAATTATTGACAATTAAGGCCCTATTTATTCAGGGATAGGTTGAGCTTCCCCAAGTCGACGCCGGCAAAAGGTCGCTTGGACCTCACTGGAAAGGTTGTTGTGGAAGAGAGGTAGTGCATGTTGCTCCCCTTGAGGTTGGCAAGAGAAGTGGGATGCTTCGGCTGAGCTGGTTGCGGTCAAGGCATGTAGCCTAGGTCTATGATGGCAGATATAGTAATTTGGCATTGATGTCCGGTCAAAAGAGAGAAAA
Source organism: Corymbia calophylla (assembly GCA_014182845.1). NCBI lineage: Eukaryota > Viridiplantae > Streptophyta > Magnoliopsida > Myrtales > Myrtaceae > Corymbia > Corymbia calophylla. The sequence continues at coordinate 23,894,371 of CM024693.1, forward strand.
AGAAAAAGAAAGAAGAACGATAAATCATTCACTTGCAAGACATCTTGGTATTTATGATACTTATACCATTACCAATTTAGTAAATCATTTGTTTGGATTGATTATTATAGATACAGAAAACAATAATCTTAATAATGTCATTCTCATAAAATTTAACTAACCTCGTTCGTGCACGATATAGTTAAAGACTTATATAATTTGAGAGAGGATTTCAAAAGTAAAAGTTATTATCATCTAGTCAGATCATATATCGGGAGCTGTCAAATTTCTTTGGATTAGGATCAGAATTAGGTCGGGGGCAATCCACTTGGTCAAATGAACATCCAAGTTAACCCAAAGGCAAAGCATGCTTCTTACCTCACACGCAACATGGGCCATTTTGCTATCCAATCCTGTGTGTTTGCAGGACCACTGGGACAACCGCGCATCGTCCTGGGCTGGGCATGGCGCGTCGCGTGGGCGCTCGTACGACGTTGAGATGCGGAGGGACCAGATGGATGCACGGGAAAATATCGACCCAAGGCGTGGCCCGGAAACGACGGGAAAGTTGTCTGATCCGTGCGGAGGAAGCACCAAAGCAAAACTGCAGAACCAACAGCCCCTTTGTTCAATACCGAAAAAGGAAAAGCAGGAGCCTCTGATACCAAAACCTTATTCGCACACTGATAAAGATAAGCACACCTTATTAGCTTGACTTTGACCCTTGCCCACCCATATCATATTATCATTGGCTGTTTGGTTCAATTTTAGAGATGCAGTTGGAAAAATACAAATGCCTTTAGATTAAAGGGGTTTGTTGAAATGTAAATATTGTTTGGTAAAGTGAAATTGAAAAATGTATTGAAATGTAGCTTTGGGGGAAATGCTATTTGATAAACATATATTTTAAAAAACCTCTATGTGCTAATTTAAAGATTTAAAATTTAATTTATTTAAAACTGAAAAAAATAATGATAATGACCTTTATATTTTAGCATTGAGAGTAATGTAAAAGAAATATATTAATAAATTTATAAATAAATGATTTTTTCTCAATTAAAAAGAGAGTAATTTCATTTTAATAAATATAATCACATAAAAAAATAGATTATCCTTAAATAACAATCTTCCTTAACTATTACTTAAACTTGCCCCTCATTGATTAATTTACAAAAGATTGACCCTCTAAAGAAAAAGAAATCTGATGGGATGGGGCATAATCAATCAAACAAAGAAGATGAATCAAGAAGGCGTGCGCGGGTAGTTAATTGGGCTGCTTGTGATTGCAAGATGGGAGATATGATCTGAATTTGTGCAAGCAAAAAGAACCATATTTGAATTCATGTCCAGAAAAATCTCACTATCATGAAGTTATGTCAAGATTTTTCTTGTGATCAGATTTGCCTCCTCACACTCAAGTGTCAACTCCTTTCCAAGCAACAGAGGTTTGAAGAATGAAGCAAGAATTAGATGAACAAGTATATGGCTCTATTAAGATCATTTACATTAAGTGGTAGATGAAAATGGCTCCCAATATCTCAAGAGATGAATATTGCAATCACAACACTTTCACCCAAGTACCAAATGATTCAACCATATCTAGAGATCAGTCAGATTTCTAATTCAATGAAGGGTTCTTTTAAATTCCTAAGTTGGTCACGGAGAGATCAAAATGAATAAATCATCATTTACCCTCATCTTAGCTACCAAAAGCAAAGACAGACAAATGAAAAATCCGAAAAAATAATAAAAAATTTCACATCTTCAAGCAAAACCCATCCTTCCCCTCTCTGTCTCCATCGCAAGGACCCACCATCTAAGACGTTCCCATGTCCAGCGAAGATGACAGCGACGAATTCGCGGAAGCCATCAAGACTAGAGACCTCTCGCACCATGCCCTTCTGATTGGATACGACGGGCTCTTGTTCTTCGCCATTGAACGAGGGCAGTTGCTCTCGGATTTCTTGCGAAGCGTACAACTGCAGTTCCGATGGTATGGCCTCCTCTTGATCCCCAAGTCGCACCTCGGGATGCAACCCCATTAGACGCAGCGGAGGAGGCATTCTGCAGCAACGGTAGCCATGGCCTTTCGCAATGGAGTTTCTTAGACGGAGGGTGGGGGCTCAGGTAGAGTTTAATCGAGATAAATCAGCAATTGACAAGAGCTATATAAGCATCGAGCGTGAGAAAGAGAGCTTGAGTGTTGGCATGAGGGAAGAGAGCTCAAGGGAGAGAGGAGCGCAATGAGCACAGATCTAGTGAGCATGGCCCCCAGCAAAATCGCGCCGTCCCACTAGAAGCATGGCCCCTAGCACATGCTAACATGTCATGGGATCACCCTAAAGCCTGGGACACTGTAAGGGACGAAATCCAAGAAGCTTTCGATATTTTCAAACAAAACGATCTAAACTCATCCACTCCCTATGACCCTTAAGGAGGACCACCCTCTCAAGACCCTTGGGGAGGCCCATTCAGCCAAAATCTCGACCCTTTTCCTAGCCTCTTTTGCGATCTTTTTGGTGCTAGTTCTTCCCGCCAACCCAATATGTCGGCAGAAGAAATAGAGAATCTTATTCGCTCTTTCAAAAGAGAAAATGACGGAAACAAAAGTCCCTCTAACATAGATGAAAATGCACTGCCCAAAGAAGAGGTTGCTCAATAGTTTGCTCATAGCTCTGATGATTCAGACTATGACTACAACTTTAAGGATGGAATATAAAGCCGCTACGAAATCACTGTAGAACCGGTTACTATTCACTATTTACCAGTTCATTTTAGCCAACTGTTCATTGTAGCACAATGCATAAAACCACTATCTATAGCCCGTCATGGGATTCTCTGAGAATTCCCTGTGTGTAGTCCATAAGAACCTAGTATGTTCTCATAATTATGTCTGAGCAAGGCTAACCTCCTCTTGTCGTTTGTATCATCATTTGCTTATATAAGTAAGGAGTTTCCATTGTAAAAATCACGAGAAAAAAAAAAGTGTGTTGTGTGCTCTATTAACATGATCTTTTAAAAGCTCTTCTTCTCTTCTAGTCCAGACGTTGGTTATGAACAAACACTATGATTGAGAAAAATCCCGAAGTATGCTCTGCACTTGTCATTGATAGATCTTATGCATTGAAATTTCCGATATTTTAGAGATCTTTATAATCTAAACTCATGACTTGAGAAGGAACTTGATGGTTAACATATAGTCTCTAAAATCAGGAGAGCCGTGTGTGAGATAACATACTTGTCATAAATTTGCAACTCAAATTTAAAATATTTTTCATAGCTAGTTTATTTTTTATAAAATGAACCTCAATAAATTTGAAAAATATTTTTTAAAAATTATTTTACGTAAAAGGAATGAAGCCTAAGGCATATCTTAAATGCCAGCGCATGACTCCCTTCATTGGGCCCTTCTGATGTGCCACGTGGAGGGATGAACGCGGCATCCGTAAATAAGGTTCGAGGAGAGATAGCCAGCCTTCGTTCTTGACTGGTCCAAGGCAAGCGCCGCCAACTATCCGTAGATACACTTGGTTGATTTTGTCATTATGTGCGCCTCTCCGCTTGTATTAAGTTGGAACCTCTTTGCCACATCCCAAAACCATGTGTTTTTGTATTCTCAATCGATATATCAAATCAAAATTCTCTTCCAATGACAGCAAGGCTTTTCCTTTCCTTGACCTGAATGATAAAGCTCTTGCGGTCCTACTGTATGTCACTATCGTAACTTAGCATGAACAGAATAATTTTTTTTTTAGAGAGTCGAAATTAATAACGAATCTTAATACACCATGAATTCAACGTGAGGATGGATTAATTCTCATCAGGGACAAATGGTTCTAGGGTTTGAAAACTAACTTATTATTACAAATTCCCAAATTTTAAAACCTGAAACGTTATTATGTTTGTACTGAAATGGGTTTTGAAACCCGCCCTATGTTTTCGAGGAGTTGTCGAGCCACAGAAGAAAGAGAGAGGAGGGACTAGGGTTGCTGTGGAAAGAGAGGAAGAAAGAGAGAAAGGCAACAATAGAGATGGAGAGAGGATTGACGGGCGATGATGGTGGCTTTAGGCTGAGTTGGGTTGCTGCAAGCACGGGCATAAGTGAGAGTTGAAAACTGAGAGAGGATTGATGGGCGACGATGGTGGTGACTGGCGAGGGGTGCCGTATAAGGAAAAGAAAAGATGACACGAGCAGAGGGCTAAGGACCCGAGGTTAGAAATAGAAATTAGGGATTTTGCTTTTAGCTTAGAAAATTGGCTCCAAAATCAGTTTGGGTCCTAGGTGGATCTTTACTTAGATTGGACCAGTTCCCATGGGCTTCAAATTTTTCAAATCGGGACCTAGTTCCGAGCTGTTTCTTAGACGATCTAATTAGTTTTCGATTAGAATCGACCAATTGCATACGTCTAGTACTTGTGTGGCTGATCCACATTAGGTCAAAATAAGGACAACTTAGTTTAATAGTTACTTTCCACGTGATGAAGAAAAATTAAAAAATTTCGCGTCACTATCATTAGAATATTATAAAAAAGAAAAGAAAGAATAAGTGATGATGTTGGGATAAACTTTTATGAATGGCAAATTGGATCCATAGTGTCTGACGCATGACAAGGGGTGGGGTTACCTCAAAGTTAGGTTTGATGCGGGAGCCCATTGAGAAGATTTGCTCTAACTATTGCTAATAATTTGCACATTAAAACAGAAATATAATTCCACTAGCAATTTTAGAACTAGAAAAGCGGTGTATGCTTCGCTTTTTCGTTAAATTATTTGTGAAGATAAATATAGAAGAAATAACAGAATTAGCGTGCCAAAATCGAATCAAACCATGGCAAATTTGTTGGCTTTCTTAAATTTTATTTCATTTCCCATCAAAATGAAAAGGTGATCGGCCCACTTTAGGCAAATGATTTTCACCCCTAACTTAAACTTGTAATTTTCACTCTAAAATTTGAACACAAAATAAGGCATTCTAAGTTTAACAATTTCTTACGTGTCAATATCTGAATTTTTTTGAAAGATGTCAAAGTGTTTCGTAGTCAAAGGATCAATTCGTCAAAATTAACAAAAGAAAATTAATAGCAGGAATGATCTTAAATGAGTCCAAAACCAACGGCCCCTCCTCCCCCAGTTGCCGCACACAACGAACTCCTATAAAGTACAACTCTCCACGCCTCCGCCTTCCTCACTCATCCAAAACTCGTCACCACCACCACCTTCAACAATGTCTCCCGCCCGCCTCCTGCTCCTCCTCCTGCCCCTCCTCTCCTTCTTCCTCCTCCGCCCCACCTCCGCCGTCCTCTGCCACCCGGAGGACAAGGAGGTCCTCCTCCGCATAAAGTCCGCCCTCAATAACCCCTACCTCCTCGCCTCCTGGGACCCGGACACCGACTGCTGCCACTGGTATTGCCTCGAGTGCCACTACAAGACCCACCGCGTCATCTCCCTCTTCTTCCTCCAAGACGACCTCCCCGGCCAAATCCCCTCCGCCATCGGCGACCTCACTTACCTCCAAGACCTCACCCTCCACAAGCTCCCCAACTTGACCGGCCCGATCCCAAAGTCCCTCACCAAGCTCAAGTACCTGAGTTTCTTGAGACTCGACTGGCTCAATCTCAGCGGTCCAATCCCCTCCTACCTCGGCCAGCTCAAAAACCTCACCTACCTCAACCTCTCCTTCAACAAGCTCACTGGCGGTATCCCCGACTCTCTCTCTACCATCCCCGGCCTCGGCTACGTCCGCCTCGACCGTAACCAGCTCACGGGGAAGATACCGGCTTCCCTCGCCAACCTCAAGGGGAACGCCCTCGGCCTCCTCCTCTCCCACAACAGCCTCTCCGGCGAGCTCCCGCCGACCTTCGCCGGCGTCGACTTCGGGCAGGTCGACCTGTCCCGGAACAGGCTTCATGGGGACGCGTCGCTGCTGTTCGGGAGGAGCAAGAGCACAAGCTCCATCGACATCTCGAGGAACCAGTTCGAGTTCGACCTGTCGAAGGTTGAGTTTAACGAGAGCCTGACGTGGCTGGACATGAACCATAATAAAATATATGGGTCGATTCCGAAGGCTGTGGCGGGTCTGGAACTCCAGTTCCTAAATGTGAGCTACAACCGCCTGTGCGGGGAGATACCAGTGGGCGGGCGGTTGCAGAGTTTCGATTACTCGGTGTACTTTCACAACCGGTGCTTGTGCGGTTCTCCTCTTGACAGTTGCAAGTGAAAAACAGAACCAAGCTAAGCTGATGCTATAAGATTTGAGCAAACCGGTTTGTAAACTTGTGTTATTTCAATAAAGATGCTTTCATCGGAAAAGAAAAGGACTGCCTTTTGGAATCCTGATGTTTCTTTCAAGTCTTTAGTGCTTTTAACTCCACGTAAGTGCATAAATATGGCCTGATGATTTAATTGTTTATTTATTGAACTCTATGATCTCAAATTAACAGCCTTATCCACAATATATATATGATTAAGTTATTTTTATTAAAAGATGTAGCAAGTAAAAAAACTAAAAATAAAAAAAGAAGAAGAAAACCTCTTTTCATCTGTAGCATTTCCTCATGCTCTTGGGCTCGTGGCCATCAGACATTATTGGGATTCCTGATATAACTCGAGTGTCTTTAGGAAAAAAAAAAGACAATCCTAAACCAATAAAAAAAGATTGATTGACTTAAAATGTAATATTAGTTAACGAGTTAACAAGTCGCTGTCGGTGTTCACGACCAGGGGTTGCTTCACGGAGGAAAGAGGTAGAGTGAGCGTTTAAGATTTGGATTCCTGATATAACTCGAGGTGTCAGCGTCGGTGTTCACGACCAGGGGTGCTTTGCAGAGGAAAAAGGTAGAGCGAGCAGAGCGACCTCCGCTCGAGGAGGGAACAAGGCGAGGGTGGGGCACTCGGGGAAGCGATAGCGGAGGCGGACACAGTGTCGGCAAGCAAGGGCGCTTTGCAGATAAGAGAGAGCAGAGCGACCTCCACTCGGGGGGTGGGGGGGACACGATAGCGGGGCACTCGGGGAGGCGACGGCGAAGGTGGAGGCGGCGTCAGTGTCGGCATCAGGGTCCACGAGCGGGGCGCTTCGTGAAGGAAAGAGAGCAGAGTAGAGCAGAGGTCGCGAGGGTGAGGGAAAACACGACGGTGGGGCTCAAGGAAGTGGAGGCGGAGGGGCGTCGGCCTCATGGTTCTTTGCTCGAAGAAAGGTGCGATGGGGAGAGAGAGCAGAGATTTGAACCCCTTTGGCCTCTCTTCGCGATTTTGTCTTCTCGTCTGTAATGGAACAAAGTAAATGGAACGGGGGAGAGAGAGAGCATAGAGTAGGGAGAGGTACGGGAGATAGAGGAGACAGAGGAGAGAGGAGAGGGGGGTTCGGCTTTTAAATTTCCCCTGCCCCGCAAGTGGGCTTGCCATCCATGTGAATGACTATTGTTCGATTTTGAGTGGTGAGTTATACCGCCTACGTGGAGCATGAAACTCAACCAATATTTTCTTGGGTGGGGGAGTCCAAATCTTGAAGAAATGTGGTGTATTTATATTTATTTATAATGTTGGTAAAGCTCGAAGCAACGCGATGGGATGGAGGTGCATGAGTTTGAACGAGATCTAGTTTAGTTGATCCGTGACTAGTTAACGTGTTTAGCCATATTATGTGGAGAGTCAATCAATCATTCTTTTTTATAGGTTTCGGATATGAAATTTTTTTCTATAAAACACTTGGGTTGGATCGGGAATCTTAATAATGTCCGGCCCGTATGGATAGACTTTTTTTTTACAGGTTTTTTACTTGCTAAATCTTTTAAGGAAAATATTAAAAAATCATATTCGATTTTTTGGACAAGGATGTTAAATTGAGGTCATAGAGTTCAATGAAAGAACAACCAAATCCTCAGCTCGAAACATGACAAATTGACAACCCTCACGTGGAGTTAAATGCAATAAAGACTTGGAAGAAGTATCGGGATTCAAAGGCAGTCCTTTTTCTTTGCTGATCAAAGCATGGTTATTGAAATAACAGAAGTTTACAAACTGGTTTGCTCAAATCTTAGAGCATCCGTGTAGCTCCGTTCTGTTTTTCACTTGCAGCTAGCAAGAGGAGCACCGCACAAGCACCGGTTGTGGAAGTACACCGTGTAATCGAAGCTCTGCAACTGCCCGCCCACCGGAATCGGCCCGCACAGCTGGTTGTAGCTCACGTTCAGGAACTGGAGAGTCTCCATGGCCTTTGGAATGGACCCGTAAATCTTATTATGGTTCATGTCCAGGGTCGTCAGGCTACCGTTAAAATCCACCTTCGACAGGTCGAACTCGAACTGGTTCCTCGAGATGTCGATGTAGAACGTGCTCTTGTTCCTCCCGAATACCAGCGATGCGTCCCCCTCAAACCTGTTCCGGGACAGGTCGAGCTTTCCGAAGTCGACGCCGGCGAAGGTTGCCGGGAGCTTGCCGGAGAGATTGTTGTGGGAGAGGATGAGGTAGAGGCTATTCCCCTTGAGGTTGGCAAGGGAAGCCGGGATCTTCCCGGTGAGCTGGTTACGGTCGAGGCCGACATAGCCGAGGCCGGGGATGGTGGAGAGGGAGTCGGGGATGCCGCCGGTGAGCTTGTTGAAGGAGAGGTTGAGGTAGGTGAGGTTCTTGAGCTGGCCGAGAAAGGAGGGTATTGGGCCGGTGAGATTGAGCCAGTCGAGAGTCAAGGAACTCAGGTACTTGAGCTTGGTGAGGGACTCTGGGATCGGGCCCGTGAAGTTGGAGAGCTTATGGAGGGTGAGGTCTTGGAGGTAAGTGAGGTCGCCGATGGCGGAGGGGATTTGACCGGGGAGGTTGGATTTGAGGAAGAAGAGGGAGATGACGCGGTGGGTCTTGTAGTGGCACTTGAGGCTGTACCAAGTGCAGCAGTCGACGTCCGGGTTCCAGGAGGCGAGGAGGTAGGGGTTGTTGAGGGCGGACTTGATGCGGAGGAGGACCTCCTTGTCCTCCGGGTGGCAGAGGATGGCGGAGGCGGGGCGGAGGAGGAAGAAGGAGAGGAGGGGCAGGAGGAGGAGCAGGAGGCGGGCGGGAGACATTGTTGAAGGCGTGGTGGTGGTGGTGATGGGGATGAATTTTGGATGAGTGAGGAAGGAGGAGGCGTGGAGAGTTGTATTTTATAGGAGTTGTGTGTGGCAACTGGAATTGAGGGGTTTTTGGTTTTGGACTCATTTAAGATTATTTATACTTTTAATTTTCGTTTGTAAATTTGGCGAATTTATCCTTTGACTACGAAACACTTGACATCTTTCAAAAAATTCAGATATTGACACGTAAGAATTGTGAAACTTAAAAGGCCTTATATTGTTTTCAAATTTTAGAGTGAAAATTATATATTTAAGTTATGGGTGAAAATCATCTGCCTAAAGAAGGGCAATTGCCTATTCATTTTGATGGGAAATGAAATAAATACCTAAGATAGCTAACAAACTTGCCATGGTTTGATTCGATTTTGGTACGGTAATTATATTATTTCTTCTACGTTTATCTTGACAAATAATTTAACTAAAAAGCGAAGCATACACCGCTTTTCTGGTTCTATAATTGCTAGGGGAATTATGTTCTTTTTTTTTTTTAATATGCAGATTATTAGCAATATTTATTGCAAATCTTCTCAATGGTCCCCCGCATTAAACACAACTTTGAAGTAGGAGCCATTTTGGATGATAAGAACCCCACCACTTGCCGCGTCTCAAAACACTTTGGATCCAACTTGCCATGCATAGACGTTTATCTCAACATCATCACCTATTCTTTCTTTTCCTTTTTATAATAATCTAAAGACGACAACCTGGAATTTTTTAATTTTTTTAATCATGTGGAGATTCTAACCATCAAGCGAAGTCAACGTTATCTCAACCCAATGTGGAATTGTAACACTAGTACTAGGGGTATACAATTTAATCGATTCTAATTGGAAAATAAATCGGATTACCCAAAAAATGGTTCAGGAACCGATTCCCAGTTCAAAAAATTTGAAATTGATGGGAACTGGTCTAATTCCCAATTTCAAGTAAAAATCCACCTAGGAACCAGACTGGTTTAGGAATCAATTTTATAAGCTAAAAGCAAAAACCCTAATTTTTATTTCTAATATTGGGTCCTTAACCCTCTACTCGAGTCATCTTTCCTCTTCCTCGCATGGCGCCCTCTCGCCGGTCGCCACCATCGTTGCCTGTCCATCGTCTCTCTGTCTTAGACACTCTCACTTATGCCCATGCCCTCAGCAACCCAACTCAGCCTGAAGCCACCATCGTCACCTATCAGTCCTCTCTCGGTCTCCGTTGTCACTTCTCTCTTCTTTTTCTATCCATAGCCACCCTAGCTCTGCCTCTCTCCTTTTTTTGCAGCTCAATGAGTCCTCGGAAAAATAGGGTGGGTTTCCAAACTTGTTATAGGGCAAACGTGATAGGTTTCAGATTCTAAAAATTAGAAATCAATTATAATAAGATAGATTCCAAATCTTAGAACCATTCATCCCTAACAAGTACTAATCCATTCTTAGGTTGGATTCATGGTTTGATAAGATTAAGCGATTATTTTGACTCTCACCGTATCTTTTATATTATTTTATTCTGTTCGTATTAAGTTACGGTAGCAATATCCGGTAAGACCACGAGAGTTCAATCATTCTGGTCAACGGAAAGAAAAGGTCAACTTCGATTTGATATATAGATTGAGAATACGAAAGCGCGAGGTTTCAGGATATGGCAAGAGGTTTACTGACTTAATACAAGTGGAGAGACGCACATAATGACAAAATCAACCAAAAGGGTCTTGGACCGGTCAAGAACGAAGGCTGGCCGTCTCTCCTCCAACGTCATTTACATTTACCGATGCCATGTTCATTTCTGCACGCGGTCCGGCACATCAGAAGGGACCAATGAAGTGAAGGGAGGACTGCGCCGGCATTTAAGATTTGTCTTTACATAGAATACAATATCTGAAAGACGATTTCTTTCCCCTTATTTTTTTTCCCTCGTTTCAACTCGAACGTGCAACTTCTGGGATTATTTTATTTTATTTTTTGCTATGACTACGAAGTCAGCCACTAAAAGTTAACCGCGCATAACACCATTATGGTGGCTGATTGAGTGATCCGACATTTGATTTGGATGTTTAAGATTGTTGTTTCAATCCTCCGATTTATCCCCGATATCCAAAAACCTCGATTGATTTGTATGGATAAGCATAGGCTTAAGTGTATCATTGATTTTGGATACTCATTCTCATCGTGATGGATTAAAGATTACAAGCACGCTTAATAGACAATAATGGGTAAATTGATATGAGGCCTTGAATTTTATGTCTAAAAATTTACTATGTATTCTGCATCTAATCGACTCTCTTGATAAGGTTTCACTGAGTTTAATTTCTTCAGTCCAATCCTCATGATTAGTTTTGCACATCACGGCCTTCAATCATGTAGCTTTCTAATCCCTCGCGCATTAAAAATGCTAATGCCACATCACCATACCAATTGGAAGTGATAGTAGTATGTATATACATTAACACATGAAAATTATCTTTTGCGAAATGTAGAGAGGGAGAGAAATTATTGACAGTTAAGGCCCTATTTATTCAAGAATAGGTTGAGCTTTCCCAAGTCGATGCCGGCAAAAGGTCACTTGGACCTCACTGGAAAGGTTGTTGTGGAAGAGAGGTAGTGCATGTTGTTCCCCTTGAGGTTGGCAAGAGAAGCGGGATGCTCCAGCTGAGCTGGTTGCGGTCAAGGCATGTAGCCTAGGTCTATGATGGCAGATATAGTAATTTGGCATTGGTGTTCGGTCAAAAGAGAGAAAAAGAAAAAAAACGATAAGTCGTTCACTTGTAATGCATCTCGGTATTTATGATACTTATACCATTATCAAGTTAGTAAATCATTTGTTCGGATTGATTATTATAGATACAGAAAACAATATCTTAATAACGTCATTTTCATAAGATTCAACTGATCTGGTTTATACACGATATAGTTAAAGAGCTTATCTAATTTTAGAGGGGATTTCAAAAGTAAAAGTTATTATCATCTAGTCGGATCATATATCAAGAGCTGTCAAATTTTGTTGGATTAGGATCAGAATTAGGTCGGGGGCCGATCCACTTGGTCAAATGAACATCCAAGTTAACCCAAAGGCAAAGCATGCTTCTTACCTCACACGCCACATGGGCCATTTTGCTATCCAATCCTGAGTGTTTGCAAGACCACTGGGACAATCGCGCATCGTCCCGGGCTGGGCATGGCGCGTCGCGTGGGCGCTCGTACGACGTTGGGATGCGGAGGGACCAGATGGATGGACGGGAGAATATCGACCCAAGGCGTGGCCCGGAAACGACGGGAAAGTTGTCTGATCCGTGCAGAGGAAGCACCAAAGTAAAACTGCAGAACCAGCAGCTCCCTTGTTCTATACCGAAAAAGGAAAAGCAGAAGCTTCTGATGCCAAAACCTTATTCGCACACTGATAAAGATAAGCACACCTTATTAGCTTGACTTTGACCCTTGACCATCCATATCATGGGCCGTTTGGTTAAGTTTTAGAGGAATGCACTTGAAAAAATGCAAATATTTTTAATCTAAAGGAGTCTGGTGAAATGTAAATATTGTTTGATAAAGTGTAATTGAACAATGTATAAATAAATAGTTTTGGAGGAAATGCTATTTGGTAAACATACATTTTAAAAGTCCTCTATGTGATAATTTAAAGTTTTAAAATTTAATTTATTTAAAACTCAAAAAAATAATGATAATGACAAGACGCAACGGATGAGGCATTATGTAGCACCGGTAGCCTTTCGCAATGGAGTTTCTTAGACGGAGGGTGGGGCTCAAGTAGAGTTTAATCGAGATGAATCAACAATTGACAAGAGCTATATAAGCATCGAGCGTGAGAAAGAGAGCTTGAGGGTTGGCACGAGGGAACAGAGCTCAAGGGGGAGAGGAGCGCAATGAGCACAGATCTGGTGAGCAGAGGCGAGGGGAGGAGAGAAACCCCGCTCTCTCTGGGTTTTTTTTGTTTAAAAAGGGGCAAAATTGGAATTATATGTGATAAATGAGAGTGGAATGGGAAACTGACATATTTTCATTAAACCAGCCTATTTCCCAAAGCACCTAAAACCCTCCATTTCCCTAAAGGCCTTTAGAGGGCATTGGAGATGTAATTATATTTTCCCAAAGTACTCCAAAAAATGAACCAAACACTACTTGCATTTGGCCAAACCCCTTTAGAGTCTCAAAGCCCCTTCCAAATATTGAACCAAGCATGGCCTATATTCCCCTATTGCCTACAGCCTGCATTGACAGTGGGCAGTGGAGTCCAGATCTTGATGAAACGTGGTTTAGCTATATATTTATAATGTTGGTAAAGCTCGAAGCAACTCGATGGGGATGGAGGTGCATGAGTTTGAACGAGATCTAGTTTAGTTGATCCGTGACTAGTTAACGTGTTTAGCTATATTATGTGGAGAGTCAATCAATCATTCTTTTTTATAGGTTTAGGATATGAATTTTTTTTTCCTATAAAACACTTGGGTTGTATGGGTATCGGGAATCCCAATAATGTCCGGCCCGGATGGATAGTCTTTTTTATAGGTTTTTCACTTGCTAAATCTTTTAAGGAAAATATAAAAAAATCATATTTGATTTTATGGATAAGGATGTTAAATTGAGGTCATAGAGTTCAATGAAAGAACAACCAAATCATCAGCTCGAAACATGACAAACCTCACGTGGAGTTAAATGCAATAAAGACTTGAAAGAAGTATCGGGATTCAAAGGCAGTCCTTTTTCTTTGCTGATCAAAGCATGGTTATTGAAATAACAGAGGTTTACAAACTGGTTTGCTCAAATCTTAGAGCATCTGTGTAGCTCCGTTCTGTTTTTCACTTGCAGCTAGCAAGAGGAGCACCGCACAAGCACCGGTTGTGGAAGTACACCGTGTAATCGAAGCTCTGCAACCGCCCGCCCACCGGAATCGGCCCGCACAGCCGGTTGTAGCTCACGTTCAGGAACTGGAGAGTCTCCATGGCCTTTGGAATGGACCCGTAAATCTTATTATGGTTCATGTCCAGGGTCGTCAGGCTCCCGTTAAAATCCACCTTCGACAGGTCGAACTCGAACTGGTTCCTTGAGATGTCGATGTAGAACGTGCTCTTGTTCCTCCCGAATACCAGCGATGCGTCCCCCTCAAAGCTGTTCCGGGACAGGTCGAGCTTTCCGAAGTCGACGCCGGCGAAGGTTGCCGGGAGCTCGCCGGAGAGATTGTTGTGGGAGACGATGAGGTAGAGGCTATTCCCCTTGAGGTTGGCAAGGGAAGCCGGGATCTTCCCGGTGAGCTGGTTACGGTCGAGGCCGACGTAGCCGAGGCCGGGGATGGTGGAGAGGGAGTCGGGGATGCCGCCGGTGAGCTTGTTGAAGGAGAGGTTGAGGGAGGTGAGGTTCTTGAGCTGGCCGAGAAAGGAGGGTATTGGGCCGGTGAGATTGAGCCAGTCGAGAGTCAAGGTATTCAGGTACTTGAGCTTGGTGAAGGACTCCGGGATCGGGCCGGTGAAGTTGGAGAGCTTATGGAGGGTGAGATCTTGGAGGTAAGTGAGGTCGCCGATGGCGGAGGGGATTTGGCCGGGGAGGTTGGATTTGAGGAAGAAGAGGGAGATGACGCGGTGGGTCTCATAGTGGCACTTGAGGCAGTACCAGGTGCAGCAGTCGACGTCCGGGTTCCATGAGGCGAGGAGGTAGGGGTTGTTGAGGGCGGACTTTATGCGGAGGAGGACCTCCTTGTCCTCCGGGTGGCAGCGGACGGCGGAGGCGGGGCGGAGGAGGAAGAAGGAGAGGAGGGGAAGGAGGAGGAGGAGGCGGGCGGTGGACATTGTTGAAGGTGGTGGAGGTGGTGGTGGGGGATGAGCTTTGGATGAGTGAGGAAGGAGGAGGTGCGGAGAGTAGTACTTTATAGGAGGAAGTTGTGTGTGGCAACTGGGGGAGGGGTTTTTGGTTTTAGACTAATTTAAGATCATTTCTGCTTTTAATTTTCTTTTGTAAACCGGCGAATTCATGCTTTGACTATTTTTTAATCAAAACAATTGGCATCATTCAAAAGATTCATATATCAACATGTAAAAATGGTGAAACTTAATATACCTAATTTTGTTTTCAAATTGTAGAGTGAAATAATAAGTTTAAGTCACAAGCAAAAAAGTATATGTCTAAAGACTAAAATAGGCTTATTGCCTATGCATTTCAACGGCAAACAAAATTTATACTTAAGAAATCCAATAAATTTGCCATGGTTTGATTCGATTCTTGGTACATGAATTCTATAATTTCTTCAAGATCTTCACAATTTTTTTTTTATAAAAGCAAGTATACCCCCTTTTTTCGGTTCTATGGAAGAATTGCTCGTGGAATTACTGTTCTATAATTTAATATGCATATCATTAGCAATGATTAGCATAAATCTTATCAATGGCCCCCCCGCACACAACTTTGAAGTAAGAGCCATTTTGGATTCGGGAACCGCTTGTCAAGTCTCAAACACTTTGGGTCCATTTTACCATGCGTCGGCACTTATCTCAACATCATCTCCTATTCTTTCTTTTGAATAATCTAAAGACAACGGCATGAGAAATTTTAATTTTTTCATCATGAATTAAATTATATCTCGATTTATTTTTTTTATTCTATTTATTTTATTGTTCGATCACTAGGCTTTTTTTCGCAATAATTTCAATTGAGAAACACAGAAGTACAAAAGATTCGGGACATGGTAAAGAGGTTTATTGACTTAAATATAAGTGATGAGACGCACATGATGACAGAGTCAATCAATGAAAGGGAGGCCTACGCTGCTTTTAAAAGATTCGTCCATTATTGATTGTCGAAAGGGACCGCCATCACGTTAGGATACGTATTGCCTCGTTTGCACTCGCATTAATGAACCTGAAGATGAATTTTTTCTTGGACAATTTTTTTTTTTTTTTCGCTACAATTACAAAATCAGTCACTAAAAGTTAACCGAACATAATCCTGTTACCAAGATCGGTTGATTGGTCTGAAATTTGATTTGGAGTTCGAAAATCATTGATTCAATCATCCAATTAATCTCTGATCTCAAGAAACCTTGATTGGCTTGTGAGGGTAGGCATGGGTTTAGGTGTATCATCGGTTTTGGATTCTCGTTTTCATTGCAATAGGGTAAATATCATGGTCTCGCTTGATGAAAAGTGATGGGTAAATTAGTACGAGCCCTTAAATTTTATATCTAAAAAATTATTACGTACTTTTCATCTAACCACTCCCTTGGTAAGGTTTCAATGAGTTTAATTTCTTTAGTGTAATCCTCATTAGTTTTGCGCATCGCTGCTTTCAATCAAGGAGCTTTTTAATCCCTCGCGCATAAAAAATGGTAATGCCACGTCACCATACCAAATGGAAGTGATAATAGTATGTATGTATATCCATTAACACGTGGAAACTATCTTCTGCCCGAGAGGGAGGGAGAGATTATTGAAAGTTAAATAAACTCAAGGATACAATTTGACTGCAAAAAGGCATGCAAAAACAAAAGATGAAAACGATAGAACAGGGGAACATTCGCTCGCCGAGAGTCGAATTGGGTTGAAGACGTAAACGTCAACTTGTCGCCTTCAGACCCTTTTGACTCCAGCAACTTCTCCCGATCAAGAGCAACGAACGCTATGGAGCACAGACATGAGATGTTGGTCATCAATAATACGGCGGCGAACAGTTCAAGCCACCCTCCCACCGCCGCCTCTCAGTTACAGCTATCAAGAGGAGCGCCGCGCAGGCACCGGTTATGGAAATATACCGAGTAATCGAAGTTCTGCATCTGCCCTCTCACCAGAATCTCTCACACACAACCTGTTGTAGCTCACGTTCAAGAACTGCAACAGTAGACCCGTCATTACCTTCGGCATCGTTCTATGAATCCTGTTATGGTTAATGTCCAGCCACGTAATGCTCTAGCTCAGCTCCACCTTCGACGGGTTGAACTTGAACAGCTTCCTAGAGCTGGCGATGTGGTCGTTTGTCTTGTTCGCCCCAAACAGCAGCAATGCGTCTCCCCGCAGCCTATTCTAGGATAGGTCGAGCTTCCCAAAGTCGACACCGGCAAAGGCCGCTGGGACCTCACTAGAGAGGTTGTTGTGGGAGAGGAGGAGGTACATTTTGTTCCCCTTGAGGTTGGCAAGAGAAGCTGGGATGTTCCCGGTATGCTGGTTGCGGTCGAGGCTGATGTAGCCTAGGGCTGGGATGGTGGATGTAGCAATTTGGCATTACTCCTCTCAAAAGTGAGAGAAAAGAAAAAAGAGTAATAATTAATTCACTTATAATACATGACAATATTTTTAAGTGGGATAACATTACCAAGTTAGTAATTCATTTGTTCGGTTTGATTATAATGGATATAGGAAATAGGTAAATCTTAATTCATAATAATATCATTTTCATAAAATTCAACTGATCAGATTCATGCGTCATATAGTCAAATAAGTTATTCAATTTTAAATGACATTTTAAAAGAAGAAAGCTGATATGAATATGGATATGGATATACGAGGGCCCACCATGCAAGCTGTACAGCAAAACCTTATTTGTTGCCTTACTAGTTTGACTTTGACCCTTGCTCACCCATTCCCCAAATTATATTATCTACAGCCCCACTGGCAGCGGGCAGCCGGCAGCAGAGTCCATATCTTGAAGAAACGTGGTTTTTTTATACGTAGGTAAAGCCTGAAGGAATGTGTTGGGAATGGACGTGAACGAGTTTGAAGGAGATGGAGCTTTAGTTCTGCCTTTGATTATGCTAGGAAATTTAGAGGTGAACAGCTAGCTAGGAAGAGTGCGCTTAACGAGTTCAGTTGATCCATGACTAGGAAACGTGTTAAGCTATATTATGTGGAAAGTCAGTCAATCATTTTTCTTTTTCTTTTTTTATAGTTTTAGGATTTGAACTCTTTTTTTGCATAAAAAAACTCGAATTGTATCAGGACTCCCAAGCAAATGCTATGGATGGAAATGTGGCAATGTGGCAAGAAGTATGGAGAATTCGTGCTTGTGAGTCCGCTTATGCGAATGTGTTGGGGTTATGTGATAAGTCAACGAAATTGGTCATATCTTATGCTCGAAATCATGTTTCAAATCCGCAGATTTGAAAGGATACAAGTTTCTAAGCTAGAAATCTAGCATTTCTCAGATTGGTCATAACAAGAATTGTATTTACAAATCTAAAAGCCACTTTATAGATAGAAAAATTTCGTGCTCCCTATGTTGGCCCGTAACTTTTGATTTGGTAGAGTTATGTATGCAAATATACTTTGGAATGCTCATTCAAAGGCATGGTTATTGAAATAACAGAAGTTTACAAACTGATTTGCTCAAATCTTAGAGCATCTATGTAGCTCCGTTCTGTTTTTCACTTGCAGCTAGCAAGAGGAGCACCGCACAAGCACCGGTTGTGGAAGTACACCGTGTAATCGAAGCTCTGCAACCGCCCGCCCACCGGAATCGGCCCGCACAGCCGGTTGTAGCTCACGTTCAGGAACTGGAGAGTCTCCATGGCCTTTGGAATGGACCCGTAAATCTTATTATGGTTCATGTCCAGGGTCGTCAGGCTCCCGTTAAAATCCACCTTCGACAGGTCGAACTCGAACTGGTTCCTCGAGATGTCGATGTAGAACGTGCTCTTGTTCCTCCCAAATACCAGCGATGCGTCCCCCTCAAACCTGTTCCGGGACAGGTCGAGCTTTCCGAAGTCAACGCCGGCGAAGGTTGCCGGGAGCTTGCTGGAGAGGTTGTTGTGGGAGAGGATGAGGTAGAGGCTATTCCCCTTGAGGTTGGCAAGGGAAGCCGGGATCTTCCCGGTGAGCTGGTTACGGTCGAGGCCGATGTAGCCGAGGCCGGGGATGGTGGAGAGGGTGTCGGGGATGCCGCCGGTGAGCTTGTTGAAGGAGAGGTTGAGGTAGGTGAGGTTCTTGAGCTGGCCGAGAAAGGAGGGTATTGGGCCGGTGAGATTGAGCCAGTCGAGTCTCAAGAAATCCAGGTACTTGAGCTTGGTGAGGGACTCTGGGATCGGGCCGGTGAAGTTGGAGAGCTTATGGAGGGTGAGGTCTTGGAGGTAAGTGAGGTCGCCGATGGCGGAGGGGATTTGGCCGGGGAGGTTGGAGTTGAGGAAGAAGAGGGAGATGACGCGGTGGGTCTTGTAGTGGCACTTGAGGCAGTACCAGGTGCAGCAGTCGACGTCCGGGTTCCAGGAGGCGAGGAGGTAGGGGTTGTTGAGGGCGGACTTGATGCGGAGGAGGACCTCCTTGTCCTCCGGGTGGCAGAGGACGGCGGAGGCAGGGCGGAGGAGGAAGAAGGCGAGGAGGGGCAGGAGGAGGAGGAGGAGGCGGGCGGGAGACATTGTTGAAGGTGGTGGTGGTGGGGACGAGTTTTGGATGAGTGAGGAAGGAGGAGGTGCGGAGAGTTGTACTTTATAGGAGGAAGTTGTGTGTGGCAACTGGGGGAGGGGTTTTTGGTTTTAGACTAATTTAAGATCATTTCTGCTTTAATTTTCTTTTGTAAACTGGCGAATATATGCTTTGACTATTATTTAATCAAAACACTTGGCATCATTCAAAAGATTCAACTATCAAACACGTAAAAATGGTGAAACTTAATATACCTTATTTTGTTTTCAAATTTTAGAATGAAAATAATAAGTTTAAGTTATAGGCAAACAATTATCAGTTTAAAGACTAAAATAGGCCAATTGCCCTGGCAAATGAAATATATACTTAAGAAATCCAATAAATTTTTGCCATGGTTTGATTCGATTTTGGTGCACTAATTCTATAATTTCTTCAAAATCTTCACCATTTTTTTTTTTTAAAAGCGAGCATACACCCTTTTTTGTTCTATGGATTTTAATATCTAGATCATAAGCAATAATTAGAGTAAATCTTACCTATGGGCTCCCGCACTACACACAACTTTGAAGGAAAGCCATTTTGAATTTGGGAACCTACTTGTCAAGTCTCAAACACTTTGGGTCCATTTTACCATTCATCGGCATTCATCTCAACATCATCTCCTATTCTTTCTTTTGAATAATCTAAAGACAACAACGTGAGAAATTTTAATTTTTTTCATTATGTGGAGAGTCTAATTATCAAGCTAAGTCGTCATCATCTCCATCCACATTGGATCAGCAGCACGAGCACTAATCAATTTTCACGCTGAATTCAAGATTTTCTAACATTCGATGTTAATTTCGACTCTCTCACTTCAGTTGCTCCTTTTTTGTCCGTTCATGCTAATTTAGTGATGGTGATGGACGGTGAAAACACAAAAATGTTATCATTTCGGTCGAGGAAATGGTAACGTCTTCTGTCACAGAAAGAGAACTTTCATTTGACATTTCGATTGAGAAATATAAAAGTACAAAGTTTTCGGCATATGACAAAGAGGTTTACTGACTTAAATATAAGTGAAGAGAAACCACAGCCTTGGTGGCCGCGATGGTTTGGGCTCTCTCCCCCCCAAACAAAGAGAAGGGGTTCAAATTCTCTCATGGTCACTTGAGATTTTAAGTGTGACATCGAGGGTGGTGGGTTCTCCCGTTTACGTGTCACCCCAGGATTTCTTTCTCTTGCCGTGTGCGGCTTCCCTAAGTCACCAAAAATATATATATATATAAAAGTGAAGAGACGCACACCATGACAAAGTCAACCAACGAAAGGGCGGCCTACGCTGGCATTTAAATGATTTGTCCATTATTGATTGTCGAAAGGGCCGCCATCACGTTGGAGTAGAATAAAATTATTGCCTCGTTTGCACTCGCATTAATGAACCTGAAGATAAATTTTTTCTGGGGCAATTTTCTTTTTTTTCTTTTTTGCTACAATTACAAAATCAGCCACTAAAAGTTAACCAAACATAATACCATTATGATAATCAGTCCATTAGTCCAAAATTTGATTTGGATATTGAAAATCATTGATTCAATCCTCTAATTTATCTCCGGTCTCAAAAAACCTTAATTGACTTGTGAGGGTGAATATGGATTTAAACATATCATCAATTTTGAATTCTCATTCTCATTGTAGTACAGTAAATATCACGACTCACTTAATAGAAAGTGATGGGTAAATTAATATGAGGCCTTAAATTTTATATCTAAAAGATTATTATGTACTTTCCATCCAATCACTCCCTTGGTAAGGTTTTAATGAGTTTAATTTCTTTAGTCTAACCCTCATAATTACTTTGGGTCAATTCCAAAAAAAACCCCAAACTTTAGATTCAGTCCCAAATATACCCTGAACTTTTTTTTGTCTCAAGAAAAATCTCAAACTTTAGGTTCAGTCCCAAATCTACCCCGAACTTTTCTTTTTTCTAAAAAAAAACCCTAAACTTTAATTTTAGTCCCAAATCTACCTCGAATTTTGTTTTTGTCTAAAAAAAAAGAGTTAATATCATGAAAAATCCTAAATTGGTACATATATGACAAATTTACCCAAAATTAATTTTTTGACCACCAAAATAAATTACCATATATTAGTTTCCGTTAAATTTTACTGTTAAGTTGCTAAATTAAATAACACGTCGTAATTGATGGGTATACTAATTTGGGGTTTTACCTTCCGTTTGTACTAAAAAAATCACTAATTTTTGATATGTTCTCAAATATACCCCATGGTCCAATCCTAACTTAACATGACATTTCCACATAGATAATAAATACACATAAGCAAGATGTCATAGAAATTTTTTTTCAAAATAAAACCATTTTAGGACATAAAAAATTAGGGATTACTAATACAGTTTTTGGACAGAGGCTAACGAGGGCAAATTTAGGATTAGTGTAAAATTTGATGATTTTCTTTTTGACAAAAAAAATTGGGATAGATTTGGGAATGGACTAAGAGTTTGGGGTTTTTTCTAAGACAAAATAAAAGTTTGGGGCAGATTTGGGACTAAACCTAAAGTTTGGGGTTTTTTCTGAGACAAAGAAAAGTTCGGGGCAGATTTGGGACTAAACCTAAAGTTTAAGATTTTTCTTGAGACAAAAAAAAGTTCGGGGTATATTTGGGACTAGACCTAAAGTTGGGGGTTTTTTTTGGAATTGACCCTAATTACTTTTGCGCATCGCTGCCTTCAATCAAGGTGCTTTTTAATCCCTCGCGCATAAAAAATGGTAATGCCACATCAACATACCAAATGGAAGTCATAATAGTATGTGTGTATATCCAAGCATCTCCCTGCAGCCTGTTCCAGGATAGGTCGAGCTTTCCCAAAGTCGACACCGGCAAAGGGTTGCTTGCTAGGACCACACCGAAGAGGTCGTTGTGGGAGAGGAGGAGGTACATGTTATTCCCCTTGAGGTTGGTAGAGAAGCCGGGATGTTCCCAGTGAGCTGGTTGCGGTCAAGGCTAATGTAGCCTAGGCCTAGGATGGCGGATGTAGCAATTTGACATTGACATCCTCTCGAAAGTGAGAAAAAGAAAAAGAAAAATAAGTAATTCGCCTATAATGCATCACGATATTTTTAACATGTATATCATTACCGATTTTGTAAATCATTTGTTCGGATTGATTATAATGGATACAGAAAACAGATAACTCTTAATTGATAACAATGTCATTCCCATGAAGTTCAACTAGCCAGTTTCATATGTGATACAGTCAAAGAGTTATCCAATTTCAAAGGGAATTTTAAAAGAAGGCTGATATGGATATGGATATACGAGGGCCCACCATGCAAGCTGTGTAGCAAAACCTTATTTGTTGCCTTATTAGTTTGACTTTGACCCTTGCTCACCCATTCCCCATATTATACTATCTACAGCCCCACTGATAGCGGGCAGCGGAGTCCAAATCTTGAAGAAACGTGCTTTTTTTATACATAGTTAAAGCTTGAAGGAATGTGTTGGGAGCGAGTTTGAACGACATGGAGTTTTAATTCTGCCATTGATTATGCTAGGAAATTTAAAGGTCAATAGCTAGCTAGGAAGAGTGTGCTTAACGAGTTCAGTTGATCCATGACTAGGAAACGTGTTAAGCTATATTATGTGGAAAGTCAGTCAATAATTTTTCTTTTCTTTTTTATAATTTTATTAGTCAAACTCTTTTTTTCCGTAAAAAAAACTCAAGTTGTATCGGGAATCCCAAGCAAATGCTACGGATGGAAATGTGGCAATGTGGCTAGAAGTATGGAGAATTCGTGCTTGTGAGTCCACTTACGTGAATCAGATGCTTCATTGGATTTATTAAAATGCAATGTAGCGAGAAGTATGGAGACATGCTTGTGAGTCCGCTTATGTGAATGTGTTGGGATTATGATGATGTGCCGTCGAGATTGGTCATTACAAGAATTATATTTACAAATCTAAAAGCTACATTATAGATAGAAAAATTTTGTGCTCCCTATGTCAGCCCGTAACTTTTGATTTGATTGAGTTATGTATGCAAATATACTTCGGGATGCTCATTCAAAACCTTGTGCCAGGGAGTCGTCAAGTCACTCTTCCAAATTATAATTACACAACGTTGTTTTGATTCCTTCTAATGATCAATCGTCTAGTTTTATCTTTATCATTACTTTACAATTGTCTTAGAGTGTTAATAATATTTCCTCATTTCAAATACTTTAAATTTATATGAATATCGTAGGCCTATTCGGGCTTTATAAAATTACACTCATAGAATTTTCAAGATATAGCATACAACTCATCCGAATATATGAAGAAAATGAATCAATCATCTTACTTAATACGTCATCCATACCAGTTTATGTGAGAACTATGTATTGCTATTCTAAGAGTTTTGGAGTTGCAACTTATATTATCTTGTAAAAAGTGGGTTTAAAGATATATTTTTCAAATTATAAAAACCATAAAAGTCACATGAAAATTTGAATGATTTTACGTGTTTTCTTATCAAAGTCAAAATATGTTAATCACGAATTTTGAAAGAAAAAAATTAATAATAATGGAAAAGTCACTCCAAAAAGACAATAATCAATTATTGCGAAAAGTTGTTTTTTACTTTAATTGATTATCTTATTCCAAGCGAAATCATCAATCCCCTTATCGTCTCGATCTTAAAAACAACACGCATCATTAGTTGAAATCTCGATATGAGCACCGGAGTCGCTGACGTTGAAACTTGATATAGGGTCCAGTTTTATCACGGCAAACTAAAAACAGAATCCTTCCCTTCACCTAGGTGTCTTCGTTTCTTTAATAAAATGAGTTTACGGATTTTTTGATTTGACTAACTTTCATGAATACACATAAATCATTCCCCCCGCCCATATGTATCGAACAAGATTTCGCCAGCAAAGTGATGGTCGGGCCGTGATGGTATGGCCCCCAAAATTACTCCGAGTAAGCATATATGATTTAACCATCGGATGCCCCGAATCAAAAGTAAATACTTTATTACTCTGCTCGCATAGATAACTTTAATTAGTTGTAGTTCAACTAGTTATGATAAAGAAAAATTGATTTGTTTTCTCAAATTGTCCTCTTTTCTTAAGTTCGGTGATTAGTAATTCTTATTAGTCAATCCATCCGCATACTTAGTACATCGCAACCTTGCCGTTAAATTAAATCAGTCACATTTTAAGTACATGTAGAGCAATCACATTCTAAGAATTTGCATGACTTATAATTTGCTCCGATAAACAAAAAAAAAAAGCAATAATAATAATTACACAATTAAAACATGTAAATTATCGAATAATAAATACATTAGCCTTTATTTCGATACAAACAGAACCGCGTAAAAGGACAAATTGAAAGTTAAATATGATACTATTTTCTCTTAGGCTTTATTATTTTTGCGAAAAATAAATGATTCGTAGAAAAACGTAGAGCATAAATTGCGAAAGGAAATTTGATGCGAACAACTTTATTCACGTTTGATTTTAGCATATTCGTATTTTCTATTGGATGCGTTTAATCTTCGTGAGAAAAATGGAGCATCCCTCACTGGAAGCCCTTCACCTTCGGTCTCTTTTGATTCCAAGAGAACAAATCCACGCATATAATGGCGGTCACTGTCGGTCTTGACGCCACCCACCGCCACCTCGCGGCGGATTCACTTGCAGCTCTCGAGAGGAGCACCGCACAAGCACCGGTTGTGGAAGTAGGACTCGTAACCGAAGCTCTGCATCTGCCCTCCCACCGGAATCTTCCCGCACAGCGCATTGTAGCTCAGGTCCAAAGACTCCAGCTCGAGTCTCACGATCCCCTCCGTGATGCAACCGGAGATCCTGTTGTGGCTCAGGTCCAGTCCGGTCAGGCTCTCTTGAAACTCCACCCTCGACAGGTCGAACTCGAACGCGTTCCCCGAGAGGTCCATCTTCTCCGTCGTCTTGTTTGCCCCGAAGAACACCGACCCGTCCCCCGCAGCATGTTTCGGGCCAGATTCACGTACCCGGAGTTGACCCCTCGGAATGAAACGGGGACCTCGCCGGAGAGCCGGTTGTCCGATAGGACCAGGTACGGTAGGTTCCCGTCCAGCAGCTTCAGTGATGCGGGGATCGTCCCGGTGAGCTGGTTGCCGTCAAGGCCGAGTGACCGGAGCTTCGGGATCTGCGAGAGCGAGCTCGGGATCGACCCGGTGAGTTTGTTGGAGGATAGGTTCAGGTACTTCATGTTCTTGAGGAGGCTGAGATAGGAGGGGATGGTCACGGCGAGGTTGATGGCGGTGAAGGTGATGAACTTGAGGTTCTTGAGGTTGACAATGGCGGGCGGGATGGGGCCGGAGAGGCCCGTTAGGTTCTAGAGGGTGAGGTCCTCGAGGGTGGCGAGGTCGCCCATGGCGGCTGGGATGCGGGCGGTGGGGGAGAAGCCGCCATCGGTGATTAAGAGGGAGATAATGCGGTGGGTGGTGAGGTCGCAGTAGATGGAGGACCAGTTGCAGCAGTCAGTCGGTGTTGGGTCTCCAGAAGGAGAGCAAGGGGGGGTCGTTGAGGGAGGTCTTGATACGGAGGAGGGCGGCTTTGTCGTCTGGATGGCAGAACTCGGAGGAGGCGGGGCGGAGGACGGCGGAAATGGAGAGGGAGAGGAGGAAGGGAAGGAGGAGACGAGGGTGGTTCAACATTGTTGCAGTTGGCGGGCTTGTCGAGGGTGGGGACTGGATTGCACTTGCACGTACAAGATTGGATAATTCCATTTATAAGAAAATGCGATCACTCTGAAATCTCCTCAATTATTAATTGCTAAGACAAAGTTCATTTTGGGAACGTTCCGTCCATATACTTTCCAGTTCTAACATCAAAATTATTGACATTATATTACTTGCTTAGCAAAATAAAAGAAATAAATCGAAGTGTCGTACGCATACATTCTGAAAATTTCCAGTGGCTTCAATTCAACCAATGACAGCACGACATCCAAGCTCAAAGTCAAAGTCCGCCCATCTCAGAAGATTTCACTTTAACAAGTTGCAGCTAAACGCCAAGCCCAGCACAGCTATGCATCCTCGCAAGCTAGTGGAATGAGGAGATCAGCCGTCGCGATGGACTCCGCTATGATTGTAGACAAGATGTGATTTTGCATTATATATGTTTGGAGATGAATTTGCATCTCATGTTTAAAGCGCAAAAATTTGTATTATCTTGACCACCTTTGAGCCGTCCTAGAGAAAGCGTAAACTTTTTCTTTTAAAGACGAACACTGATGACCCCTCTGATTCTCTTCTCCAATTTTGGGCTAGTCTTGTTTTGTCTTAACCCTCCATTTCCTATAAATGGTAACCAAATTCCCACCAGTTTCTCACAAAAAAGCATATCAAACTCGATCAGAAACATCATCAAGCCACACACACACACACACACAAGAAAGAACCAAAGCAATGTCGAGCTTTCGCTTCCGCTTCCTTCTCTTCTCCCTCCTCGCCTCCTCCGCCGTCCTCCCCTCCTTCTCTGCCACCTCCGAGCTCTGCAATGCTGATGACAAGAGGGCCCTCCTCCGGATCAAGAAAGCCTTCAACGATGCCTACGTCCTCTCCTCCTGGGACGCGACCACTGACTGCTGCGAGTGGAACAACGTCGAGTGTGACGGCACCACCCACCGCATCGTCACCCTCAGCGTCCCCCTCGGCGACCTCTCTGGTTCCATCCCCTCAGCTGTGGGCGACCTCCCTTACCTACAGACCATTTACCTCCACAAGCAGCCCAATCTCACTGGAAACATCCCCCGCTCCCTCCTGAAGCTTAAGAACCTCCAGTACTTGACCCTCAGCTACAACAACCTCTCCGGCCCCATCCCGGGATTCCTCGGCGACCTTGCCAACCTCATCTTCCTTGACCTGTCCTACAACCGCTTCTCGGGCACCATCCCAAGCTCCCTCTCCAATCCCCCGAACCTCCGGTCCCTTCGGCTCGACCGCAACGCCCTTACCGGCTCAATCCCCACCTCGCTCGGCCACATCCAGGGCAGCAGCCCTTACCTGTACCTGTCCCACAACCAGCTCACCGGTGAGGTCCCCGCGGTCCTTGGGGACGTAGACTTCGTATACATTGACTTGTCGAGGAACCAGCTTTCTGGCGACCCCTCAACGCTGTTCGGGAGGAACAAGAGCGCTCAGCAGATCTACCTGTCGAGGAACATGTTCGAATTCAACATGTCGGAGATGGAGCCACCACAGGCGAGCCTGATCGCTCTGGACCTGAACCACAACAAGATCTTTGGGGGGATTCCGGCGGCCATGACCGGGGTCACGTATCTTCAGATCTTCAATGTGAGCTACAACCGGCTTTGTGGGGAGATCCCAGTCGGGGGGAGGCTGCAGACGTTCGACTCCACAGCGTATTTCCATAACCGGTGCTTGTGCGGCACTCCTCTTGATAGCTGCAAGTGATGACAATGGTCATCATCAAGAGATATTGGCCATGAATGCGATTGAGTGTGTGGGTGTCTGTCTAGCGGTGATCCTTGTTAAGTGGGACGAATGCTAAATAATGTCGCTGTCTCTGTTCATTTTCGTTATTCTCTTTTCCTTTTTTTACTTCTAATAATGTAAAGCTGCTCACCGGTGTGAAAGCGTGGGAGGAGCTCGAATTGTGTATGGCATGGCTAATAAGGATATGTTACTTTTTCTCTTTCTTTTTCTTCCCAAGTTAGATTGAGAATCTCATTGTTTCTTGCAATATAAAGGAGCATATATCATTTTAGTTACCTCAAAAAACTTTCTTTAAGTCATCAATATCATTTCAAAAAGAAAAATAATTAGTGACAATTTCTAATTTGTTGTGAGAATAACAGTCATTTTTAAACCACAAAAAAACAATTAACTAATGATTATAAATTGTTATAAGCTCTATTCCTTCAAAAATTTGTAACTCACACCAACTATTATTCTCATAATAATTCAAAAACCATTATGCTAGCAAAATCTAATAAATAGTAGTGCAAAATGAATTTCATGAAAAGAAGCCATTGATCTTTCATTTTATGCACATTCCTATTTTATTTTGCCTAGCTAATAGCTTCATTAGGCTCCTTAACTTTGGCGAAACGTTTGGTTCACATTGAAATTAGATAATTGCAATTGATTGCAAAGTGTGTTCCTATAGCTTGGAAAATTGCAGTTGACTGATTAGCGTTGTAAGGTTTTGTCGGTTGTCTTGTGTGGGTTAGCATGTTCGGGAGCTCTGAATTATCTGTTCTTGTTGTTTCCGGTTAGGAAAGCCTTATGATGGCTACTGTTGCTGTGGTTTGCTCTTGAGTTTTTGAACAAATTGATAATTTACTTACAAAAAAGAGAAATTGGATAATTGCAAAAGTGAACTTTTTATTATGCCAAAAATTTTCGTGTTTAGGTAGAAAACTTCATCTTGCAAATGGATCTTAAAAACATGTAAGTTCTAGTGTTAGAATTTGTATTTCTTGTGTAATTAACCCATTTACCAACTCGAACTAAAAAGGCCTTATAGTAATTTTAGTAGAAAGCAAAACCGAAAGATAAAGTTTGAGAAAAGCTAAAGATACTAAAAATCCATTGGACAAAAGCCAATTACCGTTTATTTCCGTTATTTCTCTTTAAAGATATAAAACGTGAGACAAATATTCAGTAGTTCCATCTTCCTTTATCGAGATATATCCGATAGACAGCCAAACAACACCATCTTTCCCAGTGGGGAGCATTACGACTCCGAGGTTTGTTGAAGTTAAAGGATGGAAGTGAAACGGCGTCGACTTTCAGCCAGTTGAATATGTCTTGTTATATAGATTAGGTTGATCTTGCATCTAGGACCACTTTGGGCTAAAACTTTTGCTTGTTTGACAAAGGTTTTTAAGACACAAACATGAATGCTGGGTCAAAAAGTTGCATTAGACCTGTGCATAATTTGGTATTTTTGTTGACGACCGGTATCTCTTGAATCCAACCTAGCATCGAATAGCTTTAAAAGAGACAAGTATAGTAATCAACTGCAATTTTATTTCATGCCAAAGCACTCTATTTCGCACTGTAAGAATGCTTTAATTCTCTAATAGTCATGCGGGAACACAACCGAACATCATCTAAGGAAATAAAGAAAAAGCAATCTGACTTCTTTATTCTGTTTCGGGATACATGGGTTTTTGCAACGATTATACATATGCGACTCCATTACATGAGTATAGACTGGCGTTACTATGTTTATTCTCTCGCCGATGTCTTTGCCTAGCAAATCTTCAGTCACACGTCCATTGTTTTATCAATTCAACAGCTTGAAAGCGGAGCTCCACACAGACACTTGTTGTCTGAGTACGATGATGCATCGAAGCTCTGAAGCTGGCCGCCGACTGGAATCTTACCGCACAGCTGGTTGTCGTTCAAGCGGAAGGTGTCAAGGTTACTGAGTTTAGTGAGCGAACTGGGAATCGATCCGGTGAGGTCATTGTGAGAGAGGTCCAGTAAAGTGAGCTTGGAGAGATTGCCGAGGGAGGTGGGGATAGAGCCGGTGAGGTTGAGGTAGCTGAGGCGGAGGAAGGTGAGGTTATTGAGCTTGCCAAGGGAAGAGGGGATCGGGCCAGTGACATGGGAGAGGCGGTTGAGGTCGATCATCTGCAAGTAAGGGAGGTCGCCGACGGCGGCCGGGATCTGGCCCGAGAGGGTACCGTCGAAGATGGTGAGCTGGATGATGCGGTGGGTGGTGTCGTCGCAGGCGACATTGTACCAGTCGCAGCAGTCGGTGTCGGCCTTCCACGAGGCCAGGATGTAAGGGTCGTTGAGGGCCTTCTTGATGGCCAAGAGGACCTTCTTGTCATTAGGGTTGCAGAGCTCGGAAAAGGATGGCGACACGAGGATTTCGCAGAGGAGGAGGGAGAACAAGAAAACTGACGAGAGATACGGACTTGCCATTTTTTTTCTCTCGGATGTGTTGTACTTGTTGGACGTGAAAATCCTTGTTTAGCTAGGGAATGTATTTATAGGGATGTTTGGAGCTTCATTAGATTAGAGGATCAAAAACGTTTGGGGGAAAGTCGATTTTAAAGGAGATATGACTTTTGACATTTTCAACTTGGTGGTGTTCGATTTGTTAATGTGAAGGTGTTGCATGACCAGCTGGGCTGCATCGTCCCATGATGTTTGCAGTCCTCGATCTCGGCTCTCTCATCGGACCTTTTAAAATCAAACAAAGTCTCTCCGTCTATGATTTATTTAAACGTGAATATACTGATACTATAAGATTTTGCAGGCATGAGCCAATTGTTCTAAAAACTTAAACCGTTAGATAAAAGTGTAGTATTCTAATACTCTCCCTCATGTTTAATTTAGTCTTTTACCTAATACTAAGTGTTGAAATTAAATTGGAAAGATAAATAGAGGCTTGGAAAATTTGAACTCATGACTTTTTACTTTAATACCATGTGAGATTTTATAGAATTATTATTGATTGTTCTAAAAGTTTAAGCTGTTAGATTAATGTATGATATTCTATCATATATGTCAAAAATTATTGCTGAGGAGTTGAGAGGAATTTAATGAACCTTGTGGAGTTTGTTGAGGCTGGGTCGTGGCTGTATCGTGTCGAAGCACTTCCTATTGCCGACACATCTTTGAATGGTGGTGTATTATAGCTATAAGTAGTTAATCAATTGATGCAAGATCGCTGGGTTATCCAAATGGCAACAACAGCCTCTAACATTGTTGTAGAGTTGTTATCTATATTTATGTGGGGGAAAAGACATAGAATTGCTTTAGTTGTTATCAATGTCTATTTAAGTATTATTTGAACTTTTTACGATATATAATATTCACCATATTATAATAATAGTAATGATAGTTATAATAATAATAATAATAATAGCGACAACATTACATGTTCTTATTTTATGATTATTGCTGTTACAGACATTGGAACAAAAAAGATCGGAGGTGATGATGGAGAAGAGTTAAAAAAAAAAAAATAGAAGAGAGAAGGCAATTATAAACATATTTGATGACAAGAGAAAAATCTAGGGTTTTTGTATGGGTATCTTTGCCTTCAAAAAATAAATTTTTATACAATTTAGAAGTTATAACTTCTCTATGCTACTGGAGGCCATGTGGTCCATGGAGCTCATTTATAAGGATGTCGGGTCTAGGCTTAGAGGTTGGAGGCTTGGGACTTGGAATGGCGCTCGGGCCAAGGTGGTGCCAAGGCGGGGTTGGCGCACGGTGGCTCTGATCGTCCTCTATACATGAGTGAGATTATGAGAATTTTTAGTTTGTATATCAGAGAACAGGAGTCGATTGAATCCCGTTCATCCAATAAGTAAAAAGATGGAGTGACGAGAAATTCAAAGAAAAGGAATTTAAGATATAAATTTATAGAAGATCCAATCCTTGCTCAATAGCCAAAAAAAAAAAAAAAAAAAAAAAAAAAGCTCGTCACGACACTTATGGACAATAATGTCTGCCTGTTTGGACGTGGAAAAGAGAGAAAGCTAAATGAAATGGATAAGATCTCGTCCCTCCGCGGCTAGACGCATTGCACCGACGAATTCAAAAAGTCTAGTCAAGGTCGAGGGCTCCTTAAATCACGTTTTAAATCTTATCTTTACTGGGATCGTGATGGACTTGGCATCTTAAGATGATCCCGAAAGCATTATTCCCCCGACAAAGATGGGCCATTTAATAGATCTTGGCTCGATCTCGAATTCTCCACATGTAAAGCTTCCCCAGATCAATGTAGGGATACATTTGGAAAGGACTAATGATGTCGACGGCCACCAAACCGGGGAAGGAAAAAATAAAAATCATTTGCTCTTGTTTGAAAAACCACGAGCATATTACTTATCATAACAATCTTAGGATGTTTGCTTGATTTTATGTTTATCTTATTATCTTAAATGATCATCCGATGAAGCAAACTTCTTTGTCCTGCGTATTTGTTTATCTTTACTTGGTTACTGGAATGGAGTGCGTAGTTCTTGTTTTGGGAGATTCTTCGACTTGAAAGAGGCATGCTTGTCCTTTGTAATTTATGAGGGGGCTAAAATGGTGTGCGCATACAAGTCAAACCCACGTAACGTGGCTTCCAACATCAGAAGTAGCAGCCCTCTTGGGCTTAGTATCGAGAATTTTCCACGTCCATGTGACTCATGAATATTTAGGGGGAAGCCTGGGTCCAAAGAAAAATTGGGAACCGTACCAGGTTTCCACACTTACTTATCCGGTTCCTGACTCAAAAAAATGTAAAATTGATATTATGCAGTTCGATTCCAAGCTTCTGAGTAATAACTGAACTGAAAATCGGTGAATCGTGGTTAAGTGATATTTTTTATGGATTGCTGTGATTGACAAATGAGAATTTTTGTTATTGTGTTCACTTTCATTTTACATAACTAAAAATAAAACAAAAAAAAGTAAAGAGATTGGCCAAATTCTGAGTAGGTCTTGGAACCGATTGACATAGTAAATTTCAAGTTCCAAAAACTAGAAAACCAGTTCCATTATGATAGGTTTTGGGTTATAAGTAAAACATGAACTGACTTTGAAATCATTTATCTTTACATGAAATTACAATTCTCGTCTTGTTTCTTTCAGTTAATTGATTGTCTAAACAAGATAGAGTCTCAATATGTTAGTTAAACATTCAAATGCGGTTTCCAAGTCAGGTTTTGTCCCTTTCGCGTGTGCTTCAATCCAATTAGTCAAATGTCTATATGTCGCTCTTAATCTAGTCTACATATGAGAGAGGGAGTGTTGAAGTATTCCACATTGCTCAACAATGAGTTTTATGCACTCTTTACATAGTCGTCATTGTTGTTGAAGACTCGTTACATGGTCAAACCTTTGAAATTATGTATACTCAATCTATTGTAATTGCACCAAACAAGCAATTACAATATGATATGATCTTTAGAATAATGAAAGCAAAGTCTTCGCTCCTTGACACTTTTGTTCACGCAAACGATAATGAGTAAGATATACGACCGATTTCGTTGACTATCTCGAAGGGGCATCATCATAATCCCAACACATTCACATAACAGGACTCAAAAAGCATGAATTCTCTAGACTTCTTGCCACATTGCGTTCCTCTGGAAACATAATTGCAACTAAAGCATCCGATTCGGTATTTGCCCTAATCGAACTATAATTTATTTGGAGGTGCATGAGAACCAAAGTTGCTGCAAAGAAAAAGCCGTACCGATTTATACCCGTAGCAGCATTCAAGTGTTCTTGGCACTTATACATAGTCCATGATTTTCTTAGAAACTAGGGGTGAGTATATCGGACTAATCAAACCAGGAATCGCCCGAACCGGCATGTTTGGTCTGGTTCCCAAGGGTGTCGGTCCGATTTCTAATTCCATAAAAATAGAACCATTGATTTTTAATCCGATTCTTGGTTTTGGGGAGAACTAAATCGAACTTGACCGACTATTTTTTTAAAAACAATATATATTTTTTAATTATAAAAAATAGCAATAAACCCTAAATTTGTAATAACTCTATTATTTTTAAAAAAATTAATTTCTTTTGTTAAGTGGCTGGTTCCATTAGATTGGATTGGGAATCGATCACCCCTATTAGAAACACTCAATGATTTATTGAAATTGTATAATCTAATCTACCTACACAATTCAAAGCCCCGTTTGAATTCTGATCAGTATAGTAAACAATTAACTTTACAGATGAAGTATGCTCCTAATGGGAAATCCACGTCTTATCTTTCCTAAGATGTTACGGAGCACGTAATTTGACTTCTTTTTTTTCTATGACCTTCCGGTATTTTGACTTTTACCTATTGCGAAGCGCTTTAAAACATTCAAGACGATTTTTATTGTTCATCAACTAAGACGGGGCCCAAAAAATAAGGCCGCTTACAGCAGGGCCCATTGGCCCTCGGGGCCCGATAACCGGGGCTCTGGCCTTGAAGCATTGCAAATTCCGTCTCCAAGGCCCAAGAAGCAACAACCAAATTTTTTATCGAGGGAGAAAGACGAAAGAGTATGAGACGGGAAGCATCTTTCTTGGTAAGGTCACGTAGACACAACCGAAGCTTTTTCTCTGTCACGATAAGCCCTTGCTTTTTTGCCTTAAGCTCGCTAGCACTTTCTTTTCTTTCCTTAGCATAGGGGGCTCTTAGCTGAGGTCCGAACCAAAAGAATGCGACAGCAAAAGCCACTTTCGCAAGCACTGTCACTACGCAAATCTCTAAAAGAAACCATGTGTCCCCTTCCGGAAT
This sequence comes from Corymbia calophylla, assembly GCA_014182845.1. Lineage (NCBI taxonomy): Eukaryota > Viridiplantae > Streptophyta > Magnoliopsida > Myrtales > Myrtaceae > Corymbia > Corymbia calophylla. The sequence goes on from CM024693.1 coordinate 23,929,026, forward strand.
CTCCTTTCTTTTGCTTAGCCAAAGTCAAAAGGGAATGGAGGGGGGAGGTGCTAAAGATGGAGGAGCCCTCAAAAATAAAAAGTAATTTGCTTGGAGAATATTGTCTTGGGAAAGCGCAGGGCATCTACAAAAGCTCGTGTGTGTGCCTAGTTGCTCTGCACTATATTCCCAGAAAGATCATCTTTGTTTCTTAGGGTTGGGGAATGCTGGCCCTTTTGCTTGGTTTCTGGGGAGAAAGGGGGCTCACACAGGTTAATCAAATCAGTCAGATTCGATTCTTCCCGATAATCGCAGCCATGTATTCGACTGAGGCAAATTGTTTGTGCAAAGTTACGCGCTAATGCCGCGTTCATCGGTCCTAAACAAACAAGAGCTTTGGGGTTCTAAATTGAGGAGGTCGATCATGGAGTGGTCTTACCCAAAAGAATGCTAAAGCAACTTTAAAAAGGTGATATTGAGCTGGTAGTGCAGGTGATAGATGCTCGGCATCTTTGGCCGAAAGACTAAGTGGTCAAGCTTAACTTCAGGAATTGAAAGAGCTTCATCCATTGAGCATCTAAACCCCCAGAAAGCAGCAATTTCCCGACATCGAAACCTCGAAAGACCTTGAGACTTGCAAGTTTAACATCTGCTAATGAAGGTAACAACACTTACCCACAAGTAGAGCGCTCGTTGTATTGCTTGTTTGTATGTTCTCACCCTCTAGTTTACGATGATGTTAATGTTATCTACTTCAGAGTTCATATGGTAAGGTAGCTGATGAATTTTTAGTGCTATTGTAGTTGCCTGAGTTAAGCTAAATACGCATACAGCATCAGCAAGAGCTCTAAACTGGCAGTGGTTCTGAGGAAAAATATAACAGCACGATGACTTCGCCAGCCCCTCCACACAGCCAAGAAGAGTATAAGTTGAAACACACGAAACCTCAGCTCGGGGAACGATGGCCCCATGGAGGTGTCCGAGGTGGGGGCGGATGGATCACCAGCGAAAGAGCAACAAGTACCTACGACCTTGTCGAACAGATGTACTATCTCTACGTGCGGGTCGTGAAAGCCAAGGATCTTCCCCTGAATCCTATCACGGGAAACTGTGACCCGTATGTCGAAGTGAAGCTCGGGAATTACAAAGGCAAGACGAGGCACTTCGATAAGAAGACAAACCCTGAATGGAAACAGGTTTTTGCCTTCTCCAAAGATAAGATGCAGTCCTCGGTTCTTGAAGTATTCGTCCGAGACAGAGAGATGGTCGGGCGAGATGAGTACTTAGGCAAGGTGGTGTTCGACATGCATGAAGTGCCCACTAGAGTTCCACCAGACAGTCCTCTGGCACCCCAGTGGTACAGGTTGACAGACCGGCGAGGAGACACCAAGGTGAAAGGAGAAGTTATGCTTGCCGTTTGGATGGGAACGCAAGCCGACGAAGCCTTCCCCGAGGCATGGCATTCAGACGCAGCATCAGTCCAAGGAGAGGGAGTGTATAATATCCGGTCCAAGGTTTATGTTTCCCCTAAACTGTGGTATGTCAGGGTGAACGTGATCGAAGCTCAAGATGCCGAGCCCCATGATCGAAGCCAACTGCCACAAGCTTTTGTGAAAGCACAAGTCGGAAACCAGGTACTCAAGACCAAGCTCTGTCCTAACCGAACGTCAAATCCATTCTGGAACGAGGACCTGCTATTTGTAGCAGCAGAGCCTTTTGAAGAGCAGTTGGTGCTGACAGTCGAAAACAAGGTGACCCCTGCGAAGGATGAAGTCATGGGCAGATTGATATTGCCGCTAACCGTCTTCGAGAGGCGCCTGGATCACCGGCCAATCCATTCGCGCTGGTTCAACCTCGAGAAATTCGGTTTTGGTGCCCTGGAAGCAGATAAAAGACACGAACTCAAGTTCTCGAGCAGGATCCATCTGAGAGTTTGTCTTGAAGGCGCTTACCATGTGTTGGACGAGTCCACCATGTACATCAGCGACCAGCGGCCGACAGCACGAGAGCTGTGGAAGCAACCTATCGGCATACTTGAAGTGGGTATCCTAAGCGCTCAAGGGCTTCTTCCCATGAAGACGAAGGACGGCCGAGGAACCACCGATGCCTACTGCGTCGCCAAGTTTGGACAGAAGTGGGTGAGAACAAGGACTATCCTCGAGAGCTTGAGCCCGAAATGGAATGAGCAGTACACGTGGGAGGTCTATGACCCCTGCACTGTGATCACACTGGGAGTTTTCGACAACTGCCACTTGGGTGGGAACGAGAAATCGGCAGGTGGTGGCGGGGCGAAAGCCGATTCAAGAATTGGGAAGGTAAGGATTCGGCTGTCGACCCTCGAAACGGACCGCATATACACTCACTCCTATCCGCTGCTCGTCCTCCACTCGTCGGGGTTGAAGAAAATGGGAGAGCTCCAATTGGCGGTTCGATTCACCTCTCTTTCACTCGCGAACATGATCTACCTCTACATGCAACCTTTGTTGCCCAAGATGCACTATTTGCATCCATTCACAGTGAATCAGCTCGACAGTTTGCGGTACATGGCCATGAACATCGTAGCAGTGAGGCTCGGCAGGGCAGAGCCGCCGCTCAGGAAGGAGGTGGTGGAGTACATGCTGGACGTGGATTCTCACATGTGGAGCATGAGAAGAAGCAAGGCTAACTTCTTCCGCATCGTCTCGCTCTTCTCGGGTGTCATATCTATGAGCAGGTGGCTTGGCGAAGTCCGTCACTGGAAGAACCCCGCCACCACGGTGCTGGTTCACGTCCTGTTCTTCATATTGATATGCTACCCGGAGCTAATACTCCCCACGATTTTCTTGTACATGTTCCTGATCGGGATATGGAACTATAGGTTCCGGCCGAGGCACCCGCCTCACATGGATCCAAAGCTGTCATGGGCGGAAGCGGTCCATCCAGACGAGCTAGATGAGGAGTTCGATACTTTTCCTACATCCAAGCCTCAAGATGTGGTGAGGATGAGGTACGACAGGCTCAGGAGCGTGGCCGGGAGGATCCAGACCGTGGTGGGCGACATAGCCACACAAGGGGAAAGATTTCAGGCCCTTCTCAGTTGGAGGGACACGAGAGCAACCAGCCTCTTCATACTTTTCTGCCTCATTGCAGCTGTGGTTCTCTACATAACCCCGTTTAAGATAGTGGCCTTGGCCGCAGGCATAGTCTGGCTTCGGCATCCAAGATTCAGGAGCAAGCTTCCCTCAATCCCCAGCAACTTCTTCAAGAGGCTGCCATCTCGGGCCGACAGCATGCTCTGAGCTGAGGAGATCACGCACAAACAATCAGGACCAGTAGTCCACATTTGATGTCCACTCCAATTCTATTTCCGAGTTGTACTTGTCCAGTTCAATAACCTAGTGTTTTCATCATGTCCTGCTCCTCGCTCCCCAGTGCTTTAGCAACAAACGCATTAGCTCCAAAGTATGCTTACACTCTTCAGTAATCTGTCTGACCATGAAATTTATTGCCATCGAGTCAGGATGAATGCAGGGCGTGACACGTTTGAGATGAGGTTAACGGTAAGGAGAACATCTAGATCACAACTTCATTTGAGAAAATCAAACGCGCCTGCCAGTGTTAATGGCAGTGAATTGGTACTTAACGTTCTTCCCGCAGAACTTTGATGATCTTTTTCGACATGCAATGTGATTTTTTGCGAAGAAAACCACATGTTTAAGCAGGAAGATAGAAATCCCATATATAACAAAATACGGATTCTCCTCTTCCTGCTGCTTGGAAATCATGCAGTAAACGTAACAGTCTAAAAGTCCCTCAGAAACTTTTACTAACAAACCAGAGCTTCTTGAGCTGGAGTTCGCTTGCTCCAGCATCCAAGTCACTGTTCGAGTTGGCCTCCGTCGTCATTTCGTTTATCAGTAACCCTTCGTCGCCGTCGCCTTTCATCATTCGTTTTCGGTGAAACTCCGACGTTTTCGTCTTAGGGAGGCGGCGTACGGACGGACTCGATGGGCGGCGTCGACTCTTGGGCTAAGACAAAGGACTGTGTGTTAATGGGCTGACCATGGATCCACAGTTTTCTTAAAGGATGCTGCTGGGAGGGATGAGCTGCCGTTGTCGGCCTGTACTGCTACTGGATGTAAATGGGCTTTCTATTGCCCAATTGCCAATTTCTTTTCCTCTATTGTAGCATTTGAAACTTGTCTTTTGTATAACCCCAAACTCCTGAAATCTTTCAAAATGTAGCAACGTTGATACATGAGTTCATTTCTAAAAAAAAATTTTGTGAAATTTTAATTTTAAACTAGTTTTTTAGTTTTTTTTTTTTTTTTTTTATATCCAGAATCCTTTCATTTGCTCAACCTTCTGGGAAATAAGACACCTCCGCGGGCCCGACAGGCCCAACAACGACCATCGACTATACCTGAAGAGGAGCTAGCCTAGGAACCCACCACCAGGGCCCTCTACTTAAGACGTGTTAACAGCTACAGAATTTTGACATTGGGACCTTTGCGATGAAATGCCCAAAGCTGAACCAACTCAGCTGCCCATCGATGGGTCTAGTTTTTTAGTTCGTTTTCAAACTTAAAAAAAAAAAAAGCATATTGAACCAAACGAGCAATAGAGGGAGATCATTAGATTCAACAAAAATTATAGCACTCAAGGAATGTCATTGCTAAAGAATTTGACTTTGCTTGTTTATGGGATTTTAGTAGATCTCCATATTCTTGTATTCACCATCCACCAATCCATTTAAACTTTTGAATTGGGCATTCTAGAATAGTACCAGAGTTAGGTTTTGTCATAGATTACTTCACGTGTAAAGCTTTCCATCCATCAATTCTACGTGTCATTCTCAATCTGGTTTGCACATAAGAGAGTGCATCAAAGAATATCCCATATCACATGTCATTTGGATTTCAATGGATCTTATATTATTGTAATCTGCCTCTATCTATTAGTTTAAGTTTTCGGTTTGTACTTTCTAATTGTCACATTTGACAAGAAAACCCACATGATCAAGCAAAAAATTTGGAAAAAAAAAAGGAAAATAATCTTCAACTTTCGCATCATTCTTCCCCTTGAAAATTAAGGGAGATGTGGAGCTGTCACGTTTCCATGAGTGTCCATTTGACTTTCTATGTAGTATGTGAATGTTACACCTAAATATTGTATGTAGATAACTGCCCTTTTCTCTACCAGCTGCATCACCTAATGATGGAATCTTTAGTTGCATGATTTGTCCTAACCTGTCCATTTTAAGTTGCCACCGGCTTGTTGAGATCACCTAATCATCAATTCTGAGTTTTCCTCGATGTCTGGCACGATGTTTGAATTTATCCTGTAGAATAATGCATATTCTCGAGATCTAATTTTACCAGTCCTAGAGAAAAGTCTGGTGTAAATTCCCCTCAAAATGCCTCGTTAGTCAATCTCTTTCTTTTAGATCTATTGTTTCCCCTGCTTAAAAATTTTGGTTTTAAAGGCATCTATTTTGAATGATATGTTTCCTTGATCCGATGTTGGATATAATTTAGTGGGTCAAAGACAATGATGGGTTTAGATGGAAGCTGTTGACCCTGCCCGCATTATTCATGGCCGTATAATCTTTTTAAGGCCAATTTAGACATGGCACAAAAGAACTTTGTACCTAGACCTCTAAAATCCATGGTCAATGGCTTGTCTAGGCTAGAACCAAGATTGATGACCTAGTCAGATTTTCGTAACCGGTGGCATAATTCAGAGCTGGCAGGACAAAGTAACTGATTTGTATGAATATCCTCTAAAGAAGTCATATCATATCATTTAGTAAATCAATTTTTATCGAATTTTGAACTATTTCTTATATAATCACCACGAGGAAGCATCAACCATGCACACTGTAACAACACACAAACCCAATATGACCACATGCTTTTGGCCTTGCATGCATTCTTTCTCAATGCCAAGGAGTGCCTTCCTAGCTCACACAAAGCAAAGCAAAGCAAAGCAAAGAGAAAATTAGCCAAAATTCAATTTCTTCTTCAACCTCCCAATGTCCTGTGATTCCTACCTTCTTTCTATTACTTAGATTTTTCTACTTTTAGTCAGCAATGGCTGCGAAATCATTGCCACACCAAATTTCCTTCCTCGTGTAGCGATAGGGCAAATGCAGAGGATGAAGCTGATTTCGGTTTCCTTAGAGTCAAATCTATTCATCTACCTTCCATGTATACATCTATTTCGGAAATGGAAGTAATTAAACATGACTGTAACTATTGACTAGGCATAACTTGGTGAGGTTGGTGGCATGAGAGAAAAAAGGGGACTCTACTATAATATAGCTAGTGAAAGGTCTTCATCAATCTTGCCGTGGACGTGACAACCATAGGGAGCTGAGAGCTCGGAGGCGATGGAAGTACTCGGAGATTGCGAGCAAGCACCTCGCGGCTTGGCGAGTCGTGAGAATTTGATGCAGCCGGTGAAGTGTCTGGTGCCTCAAGTTATCCGCCTGTAAGTAACATTTTTTGTATCGAAAGGGAATTGATGATTCAAAGTATCTATCCATCGTATATTATGGATCCAATCTAAATAAATTGAATCGATGAAAAGATAAACAAGATATGAACATTGAAGATGATGACTAGTTGGGTAAAAATGTAAATCTCCGCTGTCCATGACCAACCTTTAAGGATCTCCTTTTCCATTTTTCTTTAACAATATGGATCTTACCATCCAAACAGAGAATTAGAATATTAATTGCTATAAGCATCAAAGTAAGACGAAGTCTCGAAAGAGGGGTTGGTGGTGAGTTGGAATATTGTGCGGGAGTATTATGCTTGGGGGACATGCAAACCACCACCATTTTAGTCAAAATTTAACCACGAAACAGAAAAGAATTTAGATCGTAGTGGCTGGAATGATAGCAATAGAATGATGCAGCTTGACTTCAAGGAAGATCGGTGCCCTATAGGTCAGTTCTAGGCACTGTTTAAACTACAAAATGGAACATCCAAGTCCATTAGTTCTTTCCTAAGACCATGATTATCGCTCTTCCTCCAGTAATCGAGAACCTTTGCCATAGTCTTCCCTAAAAATTCAAACTGTGGAAACGTGCATCTCGAAAAGAAAACCCTACTTCGTCCACGAGTTACAGAATCAAAAAGGCACGAGGACAACGACACCGATGAAGAGCTCCGTCAAAGAGGTGGAAAAAAGCACAACAATTCTCTAATCAGGTGACAAATCATCACTAGTGAAGAAAATTTTACTTAACCATGAGTTGAAAGTTTTGTCGAATCCTGGTTAAGGGGGGGGCAAGAACTCAGTCACATCAACATTTATCTCGTTGAAAATATTGTCTTTGATTCACATGAGAATCCCGACTTACACCGTGTAAATTAGGGGGGCGACCGCTCCCGTCCGTCACCCAGAGCCATCGCCCTCTATTTGCATGTGAAATTTAAGTTGACGAGTATGTCGTGTATTCTTTCGATGATTTACAGCTTAAAGAAGTTTTGTGCGTTGAAAAAAGAAATGACGGAAAGTTATTTAAATCCTATTTACGGCCGAGTGATTGATCCTGACGGGCAAAAGCTAGATATGCCCCCGATGACGGCAAATTGAAAAGAAAGGTGGGGGGAAGGGGCATTGAACTAGAAGATATGAATGCGACTTCGGATCTTAGTCTTGTTTGGAAAAATTGGGGCAGGAAAGTGGACAAAGGTAGTCTCGAGAAGAAGGGTCAAAAAGGGCAGTTAATGCAAATTTGGTCGTCTCTGTGTCTTCAGGGTCAAACGGTTACGACCGTGACATCATGTTGGGGGATGGATGGAGTACATGGACATGGACGAAATCGTGGGACACGGATCATGTATGCACGTGGCTCGCCCTCGGTAATACGTGGAGGGTCATATACATGATGTACGCGATTATATACGGTAGACTTCTCGTATAAAATATTATGCTAGACATGCAAGGTATTTCATTTCTCGGACATTGGATTATTCTCCTTTACAGCTTTAAGTTAGTGTCAAGGACATTATTGCACTGAGAACTATCTACTTATCTAGCCCTTTCTAGAATAGGACACGGCATCTTTTTCCTAAATTGAGCACCATCGTGCACTTGACCCGTCGGTCCGGACGGTCGTCTAGTCGGTCCGTTCAAATGACTTTTGTGTGGATTTTGTATGGGACTAAAACCTTCCTTTCACGTTGTCCTCGAGTAGAATAATGGGGAGGAAGGAACAAGGAGGAAAAGGAGAGACTTTCGACGCATACGTTCGGCGGATTATACTCATCGCAACCCAACTGATGAAACCTAATGATTGTCAACAACTTATTCCTATAATTGACTCAACCAAAAGGCCGTGCATATTTTTTAGTTTTTTGGCAGAAGATTCTTGAGGCTCGCGAACTGTCGAATTATATGGCAGATGTCTGGTGCGTTAGGGCAGAGACACGGAAACATAAAGTGCGGAAGATACGCTGTAACCAACCAGCATCGGGAGAAGGGGGTGGTCATGGAGTGGTTCAAAGGGTTGGGGGTTGGTTTCCCATCCCAAAACAGAAACCATATCTTTTCTGATGCTTATTCCCCTAGGGACCACCTTGGAAATGGCACGACATGACTCAGGAAATAAAAATCTTTAGACTCAATTCTTCCTTTCTAATGTGACGGGCGGAATAAATCATGGTTGAGAAATGCTTAAGATCCGTATTCTCGAAATAGAGTTTAGCATATGCCGGTCAAGAAAGGTAGATAGGGCAGAACCTAGCTAGACGACCTTCTTTTTGAATTAAATGCATGGCCAGAACATGGAAGCTATGAAAGTGCGGACAAATTAATTAAGGTGGACCGCAGTTAGGGGCGTACCTGTCTGACGAAACCTTCTACGGTGGAGAGCTTGTTCATGGCGACGGCCATCTGGCCCATGTAGTTGGCCATGTTAGGAGGAGCGATCAGCGAGTCGGAAGCAATGGTCTCTGAGAGCGAGTGGTTGAGGGCTTCAAGCCCTTGCGACAGAGCCTCCTCGGCCTCATGTGTCGATTGTTGCAACCCGCATATCCCGAGTATCTGTTGCTCCGTCAAGGGTTCGATGTGGTTTAGTACAACCTGCAGTCGAATAGTTATATGTACATGAAATCACCCTAGGACTATAGTCACATAGATATTCGCATCTTTATATGTTGATCGACTCATCCGGAATTGCAGTGAAAAATCTTAAATTCTTCGGTTGTTTCTTCAAACGTTTTAGAAATTCATCAGCAACAGCATCTAGGTTTTTCACTTCTTTTTCGCTGGGCGAGGAGGGAGAGGTTACGTACTTGAGGACAAAGGAAAAATGAACATGAGAACAAAACCCTCGTGGACATCAAAGAGAAAGACTAGAGAATAGACAGACAACGTCGGAGATCAAGATTTGCAGCTCTCTTCTTGCCTTTTCCCTTTAGAAGGCGACGAGCCTTTACTTAGTAGCGAGAGACATCGCTTTATGAGAATAACACCTAACTTTGGCCCTTTGGAAGAAAAAAAGCTTCACGAGGCCCTTTCGTCATTTATTTTATCTTCATATAGGGGACCTCTTTTGCTAGCGATCACACAAATTTTTGCCCCCGCAATGAAATGTCTTCCTACGCACCGATGTTTCCCATACCTTCCTATAAATAGGTCCGCTACTTTATAATATACACCCACTCTATTTTACAAATCGACCAGAAACTGTTTAAACTTCGAATGAACTTTTATGGTATAAACCCTAAAGGAAGGACCTATTTCAGATGAGATGAACATGATGGGATTTGAAAAATCTAATCATGATCGTGCGAATAAAATCCTCTTTTTTTTTTCTCATGAACACGTGGCAACAGACCCACCGGTCTTACATCATGGTGAGGAAAAGATTGATGTACCTTGATGAGCTCGGAAGGACGGAAGCCGCCCATCCACATGAAGCAACGCTCGGCCGGGGACTTCCACATCCCCGAGACGAGATGGAACACGTCCGTCTTTGCCACCATGCTCTTGAGGTTGATAATCTCGTTGTAGTGAGCCAGCGTGTTGTCCACGAAGAGCCGCAGCTCGTTCTCTGGCAGGTGCTCCTGCACTGCCGCTCGGAGCTCGCTCAGGAGACGGTAGTGTTCTTCTTGCCACCTCGCGTACTCCATGTCGAACACCGCAGCGTCTGCATCAAATTTTTTAAACGACGCACCTAGTTAGCTCCGTGCGATGTTCATCAGTATAGACAGAGTCCGCAAGCGACACCCAGTAAAATTAAATTCGGCCATTATCTTCGGTATAAAATCAGCAAAAGTGGTCAAGCAATACCAGCGCTGATGCTGCTAATGCCCACTGGGAGGCCTTGTTCTCCTCCTCCGACATATATGCCCTAAGAACCAAAAGAGAACCTCCTCAGTTAGTCAGTCTCTCTTTTTTCCCCGTTCTTTTATTTTGGCTGTTATATATCTCGCTATGAGTTCAAAAGGAAGAACGAAAACGAGGTGCCTTTGTTTTTTTTTTTTTTTTTTTGGGGGGGGGGGGGAGGGAGATCATTTTTGTGATGAGAAATCTTACTTGGGATCGTGCTCTCTGCAGTTCTTGTTCCAGCTGTGAGAGCTTGATCCTACTTGTCTCCAGTTGCTGAATGTACGCCTGAGATTTGAACAAGAAATAGACAAAAAGACGAAACGAACTTGAGCAACAGCTTTTGTTTGGTTCTCGAACTCGGAGTACACGAAATCTTGAAACCCTAATAATCTTTGGTTCGTGTGAGTCACCTTCTTCCTTAGCCTGCTCTTCCTCGCTGCCTCTCTATTCTGCGCGAGCCTCCTCAAGGTCTGCATGCAAACACTAGCTTCGTGAAACTATTCATCTACGTACAACCTATGTATCAGACCCATGAACAAACGGGGGACAGAAATTATGAACGCGAGAAATATAATATAAGAGGAGATGAATATGTTATTGCTACGAAAAGTGAAATCATTTTACATGCCTTCGGGTCGGGAGTTTTAGGACCTTCTTGTTGCTCCGAAGCGGACGTTGGGCCTTTGCGGTTCCCTTCACGCTGCCCCTACAACAAAGATCACATCACGCCATTTTTTTTAACAAAACAAGTTGATTATTAATATATAATTAGGAATTAGGAATAGTTAATCCTCATCTCCGACTCAGCCCAACTAACTGTACTACTCTTGCCTCAATTAAAATTTATAGTATAGTCTCTTTGTATATTCAAGGACCTGGGCGAGGTTATGTGTAATGTCGTCGTGAATGGAATACATGTCCTACCTTGACATTGGTTTTAGGTGGTTCAGTAGGAGCAGATGCAGCATCATTTCTTGTGTTGGCTAGCTCCACGGATGGCTCCGGCAGTCTGTTCGAACCGCTCGCCTGTGGCGAGACTACCAGTCCCATGCTAACCTGTCGACAAATGCCATCTATAAATCGACAACAAACTGGAGAAGGAGATGATGTAGGCAGTGGCAGCGGCGATTAGGTGATGACCATCGGGTCATTCGGACGATGTTGGGTTTATGTTTACCTTTGGCGGTGGGTCGACGTGCATAGGCTGAGATGGGAAAATGTTGAGAGTTGCAGGTCTCATCCCAGAATTATCTGCACACACAAACATACACAGTGTAATTACACAAACAAGTATGACAAACATTACCCCTTATATCTTGATAACTCATGAGAGAGAGAGAGAGAGAGAGAGAGAGAGAGGGACACAATCATTGAAGGAGGACCCAGAAAGTGAGAGACCTCATGCATTTGGTAGCGCTTTCCGATAATCCGAACAGAAAAAGAAGCAGGAATATCACAGCACGAAAAAGCACAACAACCCATGCCCGTTCTTTTGCTACCCTTGATTCATGATCTTGGATTTGTTACGGGTGATGGAGGCCAACTCACAAAATAACATGGAAACACTTGGCAATCCAAAAGGGTTTTCTTTCCTTTAAAGAAAAAGAAAGGATTTTTGATCTTTTTTTCTTTTCTTTTTCTTTTCTTGTAGGAGTTGAGATCTTTTGCTCGATCTTCTTTTTGGCGACGATTCGGTCAAAGAAAAAGTACCATCAGATTCAATCCGTTCGGGCATGGCATGCTTTTCTTGTGAACCAAAAGGGAATACGATCATGAAATTCTGCGATGGCGATTGAGATAATTGAAAAAATAAAGATACCCCTTCAAAGTTTCTGTTTCTGTCACAGAGAGAGAGAGCTCACGTTTCTGATCTTGAACAGTTTGGTCATGCCCATCGAGATAGAGAAAAAGGGCTTGGTCCAGCTCGCCCAAGTCATAAGCTCCTCCTCCTCCTCCACCGCCGTCTTTGCTCCTGCCAACAACAAAAACATATTCACCTCCAAAACGATGAAATCGCTTGCACAGAACTAAGGACACGAAAAATCTCAGCTTTCGTGAGGCAAAGATGGATGAATAAAAGGACACTCGGGTTGAGAGAAAATGCTTCGTTTTGGTAGTGACGAGTAAAATTACAAGAAATTATTCGCGGTGATGGAGGCTGATGGTGGCGATTGCATCATTCCGTGAGAAACTTGCTGCTGCTGCTGCTGCTGCTGATGATGATAGTGGTGATGGCGGTGATCTTGTATTTGGTGCTGCTGATGCTGTTGGTGGTACTCCAGTTGACTTGCGTGCTGGCTTGTGATGATGGCTTTATTGGCATCCATGGCCAAGGAAGGTATAGAAACTCACTCCTCCTTGAATGCGAATCGAGCTCTTTCTGCGACTAGTTGCCTCCCTCTAACTCACTGACTTCAATCTTCCTTTATCACCAAGACCCGCGATATAAGTTCCTCCGAAAGAAACCATTAATGGCGAAGAGAGCTGATCCCTCTCTCTCTCCTTTTGAGTACCATTTTCTCCTCACTTTCGGCCTCCGTAATTAAGAGTCGGTTATAATCTGTAGGCGCGAGAGAGAGAAGGAAGCAGAAGAAGGAGGAGAAGTAATTGAATGCAAAGAAACAAAAGACAAAGTCTCTTTTTTTATTTTGAAGCGTTCTCACACTCTCCCCCAGAGAAGCAGACGAGAGCTTCTGTTAAACAAAATTTTCAGACAAAGCGGTCGATGAGGTTGTCTTTATGGTCCTCTCTCTCTCTCTCTCTCTAAAAATAAATACAACAGAAGACCCGAAGAAACCACGCTTCCTCGTCAAACAGGAAAAGCACCTTGTAAAACCTTTCAAATTGCCCCCGGTTCCTTGTTCAAGCTTCTCTCATCACGCTCCACCCTGAATTACCGAAAAGGGCCTGGCGGATGCAGATAATTGCAAAAGCCAAAGAGCCAGCCCCAAGGTTTTCACCTACTATACCGGACCTGACATGATATCGTTGTCAGCGTGAAAAAAATAGTACGCACATGCCTTTTTGTTTTCGGACAGATGGAGTCTGAGCTAGCGATGGAGCAATTGCTGTATGTCCATGCGGGACCTCGATTTGTTTCTTGGCGTGTTAGAACAGGATTCAGGGAGAAAAAAAAAAAGAACTAATCACTCGGGTACTTCTCAGACCTAATGTTTAGGTTTGATTTCTCACTCACGACATGAAAGGACATGATGAGCTTCATGAACTCGACATAGGATAGCATCGATTTTCTTTTTTGTCCCTCTTCATGTGCAGTTGATTTGATGCTTTATATGTACTTCGACAAAGCATGGGAATGAGTTCTTAGAATCCCCGCATGTCTTTAAGGGTAAATTTCAGAACTGACAGCTATTGGACCACGAAATTGATTTATCGGGATCTCTGTGAAAGAGCAAGAATTATATTACGCTTATAATTTAACTTCCACTTGATGATTTCTTACGTATTTCTATTCTGAAAAATACTTAAGCTATGCCTAAGTTTTTCTTTGGAGGTCACTTTGCACGCCTTCACATCAATAATCCTCATGTCCCTATTTACGAGAATGTCATTTTCTTTCCAAAAAAAACCTCCTAGATCTCGAATTTTCATAGTTATCTAAAACTCTTGAAATGAATTAGAGAGCAAACCATCCCAACTCTATGTAAGATGTTGAAATGAGTTTATAATAGAGGTAATTTGATCTTTTAATTGTGGGATTTTACCTAGAGGTATGTGAATTGGTATTTGCAAAAATAGAGATATGTAAATTGGATCAAAAGTCATAATCGCACTTTCCCTCCATCAACTTAATATGAGCTCATGACGAGGTCCAGTCTACTCCCAAAAGTCATACTTGCAGTTTCCCAAAAACCAATTCCTTAGACTTTGTTTTAAGTCAATTAAAATAAAAAATGAAAGAAAAGGAAAAAAAAAACATACATTAGGAATATCACACGCTTTCTCCACAAATATATGAAAGTTCATGGACAAAGCCCTTGGAAATTAGTTAAATAAAATAATCTAGGGACTGAAGGGGTCAATCTTAGATTAATTTTTATCATAATCTATCACGCACTAAATGAAAATCCAAGCCGGTGTTTAAACATTTTCCTAATGAGAGAACTTTAGAAAAAACCAAATCAATTGTTATAATATTTAATACGATTACTCGTTCAACTATATAATAAGTATCTACAATCAAATCATCTGATCCGTTGAATCTGATCAGCTCGGCAAACTTAAAAATGAAATTAAGGTTTGAATTTATTTATTTTTTCCATATAGTGAAGATGGTAACGGTTTGGATTAAAAAGAGTGCACGCTAGCAGTAAAAAACAAACCGTAATTTTCCCCGATCGAGAAATTTTTTCTGTTGAGAAAATGAGCACAAAGGTTACGAGCAGCTGCCTATTGGGTTAGAACGTTGACCATTACTGAACACGTGTCGCTATTCCCTTCCAGAATCGTTTAGGGAAGTTGCTGAGTGTGGGTCCCCCATGCAGAGCGTAGTTTAATCTAATTTCTAATTATAAACTAAAGTCATAAGGTCTAATCGTATCGTGAGATCTGATTCGACGAAGCCGAGGCTGGGTCCCACCCCGTCGACCAGCCCCCACCATCCTAGCCATTTTTTTTATTGTTTTGCCTCCCTATTTAGGACCTGTTTGATAATTGATTCTTTTATTCTCAAAAACTAAAAAAAAACAATATTTCATTTGGTAATTGTTTTATTTTCGAGAGCAAATTTATTCCCAAAAATTAAAAAAAAATGACTTCTTTGTTCTCGGAAATAATTCTAGAATCAAGCCTAATTTTTTTTCCTCTTTTCTTCTCTTTCCTTTTTTTTTTTTTTTTTTCTTCTTCATTTTTGGCCAGTCGCCGACCTCAGCCATGGCTAGTGACGGGCGGCTAAAGGAAGGAAAAGATGAAAAGGACAAAAGAAAAAAGAGAAAATTTTAATAAAATTATTTAAAATTAAAGAAAATGGTTTGGGCTATAAATTTTAAAGATCTTACAAAATGCATTTCTATTTCGGAAATAGAAATTGTAGATAATTATCAAATGTCTTCAAATATTTAGGAGCTAGTCTAAAGAACAAAAAAAAAAAAATCATTTCTGAGCAAAAATTGTTTCCGGAAACAAAATAGTAACCCAAACCTTAACAACTTGGAATGTAAGTACCATGAGTAAGTCCTCTCAACAACACTTTGAAAGAAGAAGAAATAATATGAATGATTCGTAAACTTTGGTTTGATATGCAATATCATCGTTGGACTTTCAATTTATGCAATATAGTCCCTAAATATTGGTCTAATGTACAATATTGTCCTTGAATTTTAACTTGTTTAATGTAGTCCTTAAATTACTAGTAAATGTTCAATTTCGTCTATGAATTATTAGTAAATATTCACATAGTTTGTGAACAAAATTGAACATTTATTAATACATCAAGGATCATATTGAATAAATTATAAGTTCAAAAACGACATTGCTCATTAAATCAAAGTCTAATGGCTATCTATACCATCCTCCCATGCTTGAAATAATGTTGGGATTCTTTGTTCAAGACACACATATAAGTTGATGCTTTGGATGAATTGGTGCTATTAGTCTACATGAGGCTAATACATTCACGTGAAATTAATATCGTTCTTATTAATCCTTGCCCTTGAATTTGTGTAAGATTTTTTTTCCTATTAGAATTCGTTTTTTGTTGCCGAATAATTCACACCACGTTTTTAAATCACGTATCACGAGTTTGGACATTATGATTGTCGAGATTCACAGATTGTGACATATACACCTCATAAATCACGTTGAGGATATATAAAAATACTTTTTTCCATCTATTCGGCCTGCCTCATGCTGATTACCACGGATAAACAAGCTGAAAAAGCCCCTCCTCATCAGGCGCACAGAAGACCCTCTTACAACTTCATGTCTAGGACATGTTCAATGCCTTCAGGTATGTCATTTACCGATCGTCATGCCTGCTTGTCCTTACGTACCAACAGATTAGATCGCTCGCTCTTTGACCTTGCGCTGCCGGCATTTCTATAAATTCGTCGCACCATATCTTTCTCGATTTAATTCAGCTCGGTCAGCGAATTGGTAGGAGAACATACTCGAAATAGATGATGATGGAATCTCAAAAGACTCAAAACTTGGTATATGAAAGTTCCACCATATGATGATGACACAACAACTCTGCAAGACTCAGGTAATGTTTAAAACTTTGATGAAGGACTACATCAATAACGCATACAACAAGGACAAGAAAAACACAATAATCTAATGAACCAGATGTGCACATTAACGAGAATTTGGAGCTTTGCTTAATGATTGTATATTCTTATGTATAGATTTTTCCTTTTGATATGGCTACTCGTGTTTGTCAAACCAATGAACACTAACACTCAAGATAACTTGCTACGCAATTTTACGTATTAGTCTAATTGTCTACGGAAGTACTTTTATATGTGGCAAATCCCCGTCAGAGGAGTTTGCCGGTATAAGATAATGCTTTATTAAGCAATAAAAAAGAGAAGGTCCCCTTGCATATATTATATATAGAAGTTGGATTTGAGTTCAATATATAAGTCAAGTTGCCTTCTTCCCGAATCCCACTCCAACCCTTTTTCGTTTTCCCCGAAGGACAATTGCGCATCATAAAGTAATGGCTAGAAAACAAATGAATTTGGATTAGGTACATCAGAACACGTCTGCTGAGTAAATATTACTTGATTATTTGGGGGATTATCTAAGGTATTCTTAATGCCATTCGAGCAGCAGCAAGGGTTTTTCCACCAACTCCCATTGGCCAAGTGGACTATTCGAAACCTGACAGAGATAACGATGGCGGAATGAAAAACCCTAACAATTTCATATTTAGAAGCGATGGCCGTGACCCAATGATGGTTGACTCTGTGTATTCATTTTTCACGCATCCGAAAAATGAATTTCACACGCGGCACGGGACATAGCATGCGTTGACTTTGGATGATAATTTAACGAGAAATATAGGTTTATAGTTACTATGGCGGCCATAATATATGTATATTGTAGCCACTTCTTGCCGATGGCTTTTGAGATTTTAATCGGAAAAACATGGGACTAATCAATATGCATTTCCTCATTTACTCAGTTAACCGGTTTTTATATGCCACAAATAATTCAACAAAAAAAAAATTGTGGTTTTGATCATAAGCCACTTGCGTTTTTTGCTAGATAATTTATTACGAAAAATCTCTTGAGGCGCCTTTCTCGAGTTTTGGTGTGTATCTTATGCGATCCATGATATTGATAGAATACTTCGTAAATAAAAGTATAGTTAGAATCCTCTTAAAAAATAATATTGTTGCCATCCATTGCATATTTTATATGAACCGGCCTGCTAGATCCTCTCTCTCTCTCTCTCTCTCTCATTCATTTTTTATTTTTCTACTTGGGGTGAGTAAGGAAAGTGATGCCCAAATTGACAGATTAGGTCAGCCAATTCTTGCCCAAATGCTCTAGAGACCGAATCATGTTGGCTATAGAAAGAGCATAAGCAATAAAACTCAATACGATGTATTAAATGTCGTTCATAAATGCAAGCATTAGATAAGAACATCCAATGCACGTTGCTAATGAATGTTACTTTTTATCCTAATCACCACTTGTCAATATCGCCATAGAGTTATATCATTCTTCCACCACCAAAAAAACTCACATCAAAGTCAAAATTACGAGAGCATTGATTTTCTTGTTCTCTCAAAATGATATCAAGTGAAAAACAAAGGCCAATAGTCATTTACTGCGATTACCCGAATCAATGACAATATCCTAACTATGCTACTTTGCTGCAATTCTCATGGGAACACAAGCCACATCTTTAATCTCTCTCTCTCATGCTCATGCTCATGATATCATCAAGTCATCTCACATAAAGAAAGAGCTCTCTCTCATGCACACGATATCATCGAGTCATCTTACCTAAAGAGAGAGATGAGAAAAGAGACTAGAAGGCGAATATTCCCATCGATTTATAACGTAACAACATCATCGAGTCATCTTGCATCGAGAGAGACATGATAAAAGAGAAAGGAAGGTGAATAATTGTGTGAATTGGTTGAATGTATGATGTGGGGTAGAGTAAGTGTCTCATCATCCACACGATACGCGGTCGTATAACCACTCCTGCTCGATATAATTGGAAGCCGAGGGATTTGATTTATGTCCTGTCCATGTAGATTTCTCGCAAGAAATTGACCGTGCAACAGACGAAACAATCAGGTTCAATGTACAGATCTAGACCTTTCTCTGCTACTGACTTTTCTTTTTTTATAGCACTTATTTCCTTTTGATCCAACCCATCATTTGTTTTACTTTATTTATTTGGTTGACTTTCCATTCGAGAGCACTTGGTCGGCCCTCTCCCTCAGCCGATTCGTTGATTCATTTGTTGGGATTGTTGATATCACTTGCTAAAAATAGAAAAAATTTGCATACTGTAGTCATGGTTTACCGCAATATTGTAGAAAGATCTCAACCAAGATATTCCCAGAAATTTGCAGGACCAGGATCTTGTACGTGCATTTGGACGAATCGAATTGGTGGAGAGTCAGGCATCCTACGGACTGTTGGACTCCTCCAATCTGGTTATATCTCTGTACAACTTCAAGCATGAAAACACATCGTTTCTGCTTTTTCTTTTTCGGCACGTTTAAGAGATTATGAATCTAACTAAAGGACTTATGTTGGTTAGATACAATGCATCATGCATTTATCTGGACAAGAAAAGATAGAGAGACGAAATCAGAAAAGCAAATCGGACTTCATGAAGCCTCCGCAAATTTTCACGGTTTGTTTTATTGGAGAAGTTAATAGAAACACACCCGTTTACATATTAAGAAAAGCTAGCTCTAGTATCAAGCTAAATGAAACCGACCTACTTATCCTCGATGAATCTGGGATGCACAATGCATTTGCGTGTGTAAACATCGCACAATGTGTGTGTGTGTGTGAGAGAAATCGAGGTATGAATATCGATCTGGTCATTTATAATTCCCTCCAATCAGATAGGCTGACAACATACTACATTTCCAAAATCTTGATGAGAACTCAAGCTACACCTAACCATGAGTTACGTAGTTAAGAAGAAACGGCTCTAGTCACCAGCTATCCGAAATATGTCAATGCTGGAGCGATGGCATGAAAATCAAGACATGACAGTGACTCGAGTGAACCCACTACGCATCCCTTTGATCCATGCTCTTTAGCTCGACATGTTGTTGTCTTTGACTTTAATCGAAACATGATCTTAATGACATGAGGTAGGCACAATGTCCACTTCCCCGTGAAGAAGACCAAAGCCCATCCCCTTCACGGGCGAACTGAGGAATCTCCCCAACGAAAACTAGGGAGTACGAGAGAGAGAGGGATAGAGAGTTTCCATTTTCTGATGCGCCATTTCTTGCCAAGTTGCTGGCTAGTTCAGGTAGGCTATCTTTTTGCCCTAAACGGGCATGTTTTGGTCGTGCCAAATGACTCGAGAGAAATTAAAAGCGAAAGGCTAGGGAGGAGCCTATCGAGGGATGTGGACTGATTAGACAAACATCACATCCTCATCACGAATCATTTATGATCGGTATGAACACGGTGTTTCAGTTGCCAAATCGGGAGGGAGAGAGATTGGGGGTGAAATTCATAAAGCAGGCATTGAAAGTGATCCTTGTTGTGGGCATTAAATTTTTTTGGTAGGGATGGAGATGAGAGTTCTTTGTTGTATTTGGCAATGGCCCTTTCCTTTACGCAGAAATGGGTGCTCAAAAAAAAAAAAATTTGAGCGGGGACCCCATTTGGATAGTACTCCAATCTCCATGATCTTCCGACCAAAAAAACAAAGCTCCATGATCTTATAGCTAGAAAGGAGAAAGTAATAATACAAAAATGGGTCGTAGAAAATAGAGGTGATCAATGGATAGGTCTAATTAAATTTAAAAGAAAAAATTGGGTGCAGTGGAGTCAGGCTTGGCCAGCCTAGTCAAAGCTAATGTGGGCTTCCTTCTAGAGAAGTTTTTTCCTAAACCTGTCCAAGGGTTTGTCAGGCTCAACGGGCCGGATATGAACTAGTTGGTCGAAATGATGGGCAAGCGAGATCTGCTCATCGGGCTACTTGGTCCATGAACTGATCCGATCGGGAGAGTCATTGGCGATAAGGAGAATCATTGGCAAATGCATGTAAACATGTATCTTTGGTCGTGCGAGTAGTACGTGGTGGGATGTATCGGTTGGCATGCAATTGGATGCACATGTCAAGACCTTTTGCCAGGACAGGTTCCATTGCAATGCAAAACGGCGGAAGCGCGGACAAAATCAAACAATCTAAACGAGGAATTAACGCAGAAAGTATATTTGATTCATAGGATTTATAAGGTTGGATAGGACATGGTTACATAGCGAAGATAGATGAACGAGATATTCCACTTAATAAGAGGACGTTACAATCGTTTAAAACACACAATCCTCAAGTGTTTCCTAGACCATAACTCAAAAAACCTCATAGACACAAACCAAAGAGAAAAAAAAAAAATGTTGGGATAAGTTCTTAGAAGTTCTAAAACTTGTCGCAAAAGTGTAATCGATTTCTAAAACTTAAAAAAAATGCAATCATGTCCTAAAATTTATTACGAAAGTCTAACTGAGTTCTAAAATTTTCAAAAAATACATTCAACGGAAGGACTTGATTGGACTAATTCAATAGGTTTTAAGACTCGCTTGCACTTTTTGAAAGTTGTAGAATTCAATTGCATTTCCGCAATAATTTTCAGTACTTATATGTCCCTTTTGAAAATTTTGGGATTTTTAATATACTTATCACAAAAGTGTTCACCTCACATACTCATACTTCTTGACTGCTTCATCGTTTTGTGCAAATCACAACTGGACGTTCGGTCACCATAGGCTGAACATTTGGAATGGCCTGACTTCTCTTGGTATCCAGATGAAACGTCCGGCCATGTCATAGTCAAACATATGAACCAAGTTAGTTGTACATTTTGAGCCACATTTCAACATCCATTTACTATATCTAGATAATTTATCTTGTTACGAAGTGACTCTCCTTTATTTCACAAGCCAGCTATAGATCTCCACTCTTGATCATTGTTCGTTTGAATGATTACTCCCTCGAGCCACTTCCACTACCGTAGAGATTCGTCAATCGCATAGCGCAAAAATTCACGTGCTTTGTCTGCGGAACCGGATTACTCAAAATGCATTTCTAGCAAGAAATGATCGATCATCATAGATCTATCAAATTCAACCATGAAAATGATTTCTCCTTTGACGTGGCCTCTATTGCCAAAGAAGATAGGGTCGTTTCTGTCGGAAGCAGCATCAAACAGAAATAAAGTAGTCTGTTTTGGTTCCAATTAGTCTAGACTTGCATTCATCGTGGCAGTGCTGTAGCTCCTTCTCCTTTTCAGACCATTTTTGTTTTCAAACCATTTAAGTCGACACCTAAATTTTTGTGACTCGTTTAATTGTTTATTAATTGCATTGGAAAATTAGGGATTAATTTCTAACCCCTTAACAAAAAAAAATTCATTAAAATTGCATCGCGTATAGATATTAGGAGCACTTACATCACTAATTTTAAATTTTACAAAAAAATTAATTAAAAAAAAAAGTAATGGGTCCGGGCAAGGGTTAGGCCTGCCCGGCCCCTTTCTTTCCTTCCTTGCCTTCTCCGCATGGGCCTGGCCCTTTTTCCTTTTTTCCTTTCCTTTCCCGGCCCGGCCCATCCATCTTTCTTCTCCTTCCCTTCTTCTCCCGCGCGTGGAAACAGCAACCTGCAGAGGAAGACTAAAAAACTGAAGCAGTAGTAACTAGTTCCGACTGGAAGGGAGGTCTCACCGTGTTAAAACGGGTCTTGACCGGATGTGATAGGCTCAACGTGTAAAAACAGGTTTCGACTAGGAAGGAGATCTCACCGTGTAAAAACGAGTTTCAACCAGATGGGATAGTCTCACCGTGTAAAAACGGGTTTCGACTAGGGAGGAGGTCTCACCGTGTAAAAACAGATTTCGACTGGATGTGATAGTCTCACCATGTAAAAGCCGATTTCAACCAGATGGGATAGTCTCACTGTGTAAAAACTAGTTTCGATTAGAGAGGAGGTCTCACCATGTAAAAATAGATTTCGACTGGGAAGGGACAAGCGTGGTTTAAGGATGAACACACAAACCGTGTGGTTTAGGATAGACCACCAACCCCGTGGTTTAAAGATAGACCACCAACCGTGTAGTTTAAAGGTAGACCACAAACCCCGTGATTTAAGGGTAAATCACAAACCATGTGGTTTCAAATGACTACCAACCCCATGGTTTAAGAGTAGACCACCAACCGTGTGGTTTAAGAGTAAACCACAAACCGTGTGGTTTCGGATGACCACCAATCCCGTGGTTTAAGGGTAGACCACCAACCGTATGGTTTAAGGGTAGATCACAAACCATGTGATTTCGGATGACCACCAACCCCGTGGTTTAAGGGTAGACCACCAACCATGTGGTTTAAGGGTAGACCACAAACTGTGTGGTTTAAGAGGAGACTACCAACCGTGTTGAGAACTGGGGGAATCAGATAAGATCAACTTGAAAAAAAAGTGTCATTAGAGACAATCCAGAAAAATATTGAAGATGAGAAAGCGTTGATTGCATGAGCAAATCGAGTTAATTCAATTATTTGGTAAATATACGACACTGCTTGGTATCACAAAATTGTCATCGAGTTTGGAAGATATCATCAATTCTCAAATTTCTTTAGAAGAAAAGTCTATATCAAAGTGATCTTGACTTATGAGAAGGATTTGTTAAACATACCAAGCAAGGGCTCTTAGTCAAAAAGGGATTCTCACATCTTCTCGAGAAAATGGCTATTTGATCTCATCCCTTAATGTGGGAAGCATGGCTGATCATTGGGAGTGTCTCACGTAACCTATGTCAAAGGTTTTGAGAATCATTCGTGGTAAGTACATATTGACAAATCTAAGAGTTCTTTTAGAAGGGCCATGATGTGATTTGGTCGGGGTTTCAACAAAGGATAAGCATTATTGGCTATGAAATGAAATAATCATTTATTAACATCTTATGAGATAAGACAACTTTGCCCTCGCTTCTTTAAGCAATAGCTTCTTTGAGAAGTCATTACTTTCACTCGAGTCATCCCAATCTAAAGAGACTTCAGGAAGGGGTTGTAATGTTGGTTCAGTTAAAGGCTCAAAAGGCTTAGAATTCTCTTTAAAGAGGGGCTTGAGAGTTGGTGATCATCATGGTATCATTGCCATTTCATCCAAATTTTTTCGAATGCACTTGACTTTGGAAATCTAACTTTGTCTCGAAAGTCCTTTGGCTAAACATCTTAGCATAAGAGCTTTGCTTTCATCCATGGCTTTTGCATTTGCAATGATTTTTTTCAATGCAAGCATTTTGACTTTGACAACTTTTCTTTCACAAGAAAGTCTTTTTTTTTCTTTTTTTTATGCGACTTTCCTCGCTCTTTTTTCTCATTTTTTTGAAATCGAGCATTGGCCTTGTTTTTACCAAGCACACTACTTTTTCATGCCCCCTAATTTTCATTGAAAATTTTTGGAGCTCTTAGGACTTTCGAGACACTTTCCACATTTTCATGTAAATGCCAATTGCCTTGATAAATCATATGCCTTGCCCCAGTGGGGGGAGATAATCACCATTCGAGCTTTAGAAATAAATGTGTAGGCTCAACTTGGCTAAGCAAAGGGTATAAGTGTTTAGGTAGAGAAATGAATACTCTTCTTCATTTTGGGATACTTCGAGTTTCCACAAGAACTCATATGAAATTACTACAAAAGATTGATGCAAGTGAAAGCAAAACAATCATTCTCATCTTTCTTCTCCAAATAATGTCTATCCACCTCTATAATTGCCCCATTGTAGGGTAGTTCTTGACATGGATATTTTGTAGAAAATTCTCTGTATTTAAAGGCTCAAATGGGCAAATTATTGTGACCTGCGGTGTGTAGGGCAACAGAAAGAAATTCCTCTTTTCACTTTGATCCATGTACTACTTGCGAATGAATCCCTTGTCCTTAAATGAAACGGCTTTTCTTTTTTTCTCAACTCTCAAAGTGTTTAGAGGACGTGTTTGGAAATGGGTTGCCTTTCCTCATCCTAAGTGTCTCTCGCTTGGCACGATTAACATCCCAATTTCAATTGGTCAAAATCATCTAAGCAGATTAATCTCCATGGGAAATTTTGATTCAAAATGAGTGATCCACCAAGCATATAGACAATTTTGAGATAAAAAAGATGTTCAAAGGCTTTGTGGAAAAAAAATTTCAATTTCCATTTTTTATGTTTGTTTTCTAGGAAAATGCCAAAAAAAATTTTGAGATGGAAATTATCCATTTACTTTCCTTCTAATTTTGAGAAGAAGGGTACTTACCTGCTACGAGGCGACACAACAACCCTGCAAACAATGGAAAAGAACGTGTTAGTGTAAGAATGATGATGGAATTAAAGATTGGAAACGATACATCGTTACCCCTCACTCGCATCTATCCTTTGAGTGCTAACATCACCCTTTTGGATATTTGGCAACTCCAGATCTTCACTTGCATTTATCTTTACATGTCCAATGTTCCCCTTCACATGCTTTTGTTCTTCGGGCATCAACATACCCTATCAAGAATGGCAACGAAACGTGTTAAGAAAAGATTACCAAGGGTAAATAGGATCAATGCAAGAGTACCCTTCATTGACTTTCTTCTGTAAAAAAAATTTTCGGCATCTTCAAAAGGAAATACATGCAAAGAATGTACGCCTGACATGCGTAAAACGAGTCATCTAAGTGACTGGGATTGCTTGAAAAAAACAATTGGTCATGTGGTCCCGATTTCATTCATGGAAAGCATTTCTTTATTGCATATCACGTTCAAGTTTTTT
The DNA here is from genome assembly GCA_014182845.1 of Corymbia calophylla. Taxonomy (NCBI): domain Eukaryota; kingdom Viridiplantae; phylum Streptophyta; class Magnoliopsida; order Myrtales; family Myrtaceae; genus Corymbia; species Corymbia calophylla. Next base: position 23,954,297 of record CM024693.1, read on the forward strand.
TTTTTTCGAAGAGGCATCTAATCAACAAGAAGTTTGAAAAACTTAGAAGTGAGTCATTAAAAGTGTTTTTCAAATTTTCCTTTAAATAAGCCATTCCGATGTCATTGAATTCACTAATCCTAAGTGAGTGTCAAAGATGAAAAGAGAGGGGCACGCCCTGTTTGGACATTCGAGGGCATCGTTCCTTGAATACTTTGCCCCGTCTCTTGCGTCAAAATGGACGATTGAACTTCAATATGCTTCTTTGACAGAAGGCATTGCTCCCATAGTCAGTGTGTGCCTTTTTTTGCAATAGACGGACATGTTACTTGGGTTCCTAAATTGAATTGGACTAATTTAGGAATGATTCTCCCTTTTTGTATTGAATCCATTGACTCTCTTTCCTCTTGCTTCACGGAGGAGAATCACAATGCTTTGAGTGATTTGCCCCATCATAGCCTCGTTGGCAAGAGATGTCACGCCTCGACCCTCGAGCACGCGGCAACCCCTGTTCTCTCGCAATCATTTAGATGCGACGTCCCAGGACGCGTCGCCGACCATAATTTTTATCTTGTAATTATGCACATGCGAAAGCGAATCACAAACCCCTAGTCAATTACAAAAGCAGGGATAACAGGAAAACCAACAAGAACACATTCAAAAGTACTACTTTATTTATCTACCGATTAACCCTAGGAAGTTTACAAGTACAAGCCCTTACCATGAGCATTTTCCTAACGAGCCAATGAGACCAACAAGCCAGGGTAAATCTACTCCCTTCAAAGACAGCCACGAACTGAAACACGCGTCGATTCTCCATCCTACGGACCTGAAAATGGTTAACCACGACGGGTTGAAATAAACTCAGCAAGTTATAATCCTAAGCCCCGGTTAGGAACTTCGCTCGCCTTGGGAGTTTAACATACAACCTAATTCATCAAATCATCCAATACCACCTCAAAGAAATAACCACAGAAGACAGTTTAATAAACAGGTGCAATCACAGGCGACCCTACCTGGCCTTGGCACACGCGACCTGCAAAAACTGTCAATCGCCTCACAACAACAGTAAGAGGCATACAAATAAACAGAGCATCGTACACAACTTTCTCAAGTCTCAACATCACATATGCTCCGATTATTACGACTCATCCCCCCTAGGCCACGGCACAACCTTATGGTTGGCGGTTCCTGGCCAAGCCAGCTTCGTCCTCTTTACCTTGAGGCACAGTGACGTCAAGGGCTCACTCCCAAGACGGCATTCCCGAAGGAGCATAAGACCCGCCCACTACCACAACCCCGCAACTGACAGAGGTCCGGGACTCGCCCACTACTGCAACCCCACAAAGAACCCCTCCCTGTCAGGCATCCGACCGAAGTAAGGCAACCCACTGGCCACGGCACAACCCCATAAGGATTGGCGGTCTTCCGGCAACGCCAAGTTCCCTCTCTTAATGTGATCATGCAACACATCATCAAACAATCTGTTCTTTTCTTTGCTCTGTCATGAATGCACATACAATTCATGTTCACGCAACATACCATTGCAATTGACACACGTATAATGTCATGTAGCACAATCCAATCACTCGTGAAACTTACGATAAACCGAAATTCAATTCCAACCAATCAACAATCACGTACATTTCTTAATTCTTAAGAATAATCAACAATTTGCACTTCAACACGCCTTAATAATCAAGAACACAACAATTTGAAACCAAAATTTGCTTTTATATGAACAGTGCCATGAACAGTAATTATGAACAATGATCGTGAACAATAACTAATCCGAAATTAATAGAATAATATTAAACTTAACCATGGTTACTAAATCTAACCTAACTAGGGTTAATTAACTTAACCATGATTAGTAATTAACCATAGTTACTTTAGAAATTAACCTTAGTTACTTTAATTAACTAACATAGGTTACTTTATTACTAACTATGGTCAATTAATCTAACCCTAGTCAGCTTAATTAACTAGCCTAATCAACTAATCAACCTTAATTAATCATAAACACACAAATACATTAATTAACCCCTAAGCAAGATTAACTCCTAAATAAGGATTAGGAAATTAACTTATTTGGGTCGGAAATCCGGCGACACGGGCACGTAGAGGGGAATGAGGGGTAAGCTCGGGGACGATAACGGACGACAAACGATGGCCGAAACGGGCCAAAACAGCCCCCGATTACTGTTCACGTGGAAGGGAGTTTCTAGGTGGAAACGGCCGAAACGGGCGGCCGGTGGCAACCAGGGGTGGCCGGCGGTGTGCGGCTGGCTCCCTGACTTCCGTGGCTACACTTTGGGCGGTGGTGGCGGCTCCGGCGACGGCGGCAAGGCTGGATTCCGACGGGAAAACAGAAAACACAGCAAGAAAAGGAAGAGAAAGGAAGAGAAAAGAGAGAGGAAAGAGACGCGGCTTGGCGGCCACGGACGGGCGGCACCACAGCGGCACGGCGGCTCCAAAACAGCGGCAAGATGACCAAGATGGCGGGTGAGGGCGGTCCGGTTGGTCAAGGGGGCATCCAAGGGGAAGAACCATGGAGAAAACAAGAGGAAAAGAGAGAAAAGGGAGGGCTGGAGGGGCTGCACGCCCAAGAGGAGGAGAGAGGGAGGAGAGAGAGAGGAAAGAGAGAGAAAGGATGAAGACTTCCCCCCTTGAAGCCTTCCCCACTTGGCTTCATCAACTTGCCCCAAAACATCTCATTTCCTTGACTTTCTTGGCTTTGTCCTCCAACAATAAATGCCACTTCTAGAAGGGGGCAAAATGGTAATTCCTCAAAGTATAGTATACCTTAGTATACGCGTATATGGACCAAGAATCCATACGGGCTAGAAGAAAATCGATTTGGGCTCAAATCGAAGGGAAACGGGCTCAAAGACTTGAAGTAGGGCTTCCTTGGGCCCACTTGGTTAGCTTGGGCCCACGTGGCCGACTTCTCATAGGCGCAAGGCCCATTGGGCCTCCAATCGGTCCAATTCCTCTTGGTTCCAATTTTTCGGCCTGTTGAACCATTTTCTGATAATTCTCGGGCTTACCGAAATTCAGGATGTTACAAGAGGCGTTATCCCTTTGACGGACTCTCCTTCAACGTATGTTGCTCTATCATGCTGGCCTAGTGGATTAAAAATTCATCGGTCAAGTGCTCTCTAGATTTAGCTAGATAATCTCATCACATGTGGTTCCATCATGTTTGACAAATGGATTTTTGATGGGACCAAAATGTGGATTGCTTCCCTAACAGCATCGATAGTTCTAGGCAGACCCAAAAGAAGTGAACATTCCCAGATTTTGCAATCTTCAAAACAACAAAAACAAACATGTCCTCATTGTGCGAATTCTCTATCCATACAACTGCAACAAATGGTCTCGACGGTCTCTCATCTTGTGCTCTAGCGGATTGGTGGGTGGGATTTTTCGCCTCCCATTTTGGATAATGTTTCAAAAGAGTATCGGGTTTATGTTGAATAACATTCTTCCAAGTAGAGGAGAAACCAGCAGATTGCAGGTGAAAGACAGCATGGAAGTCTTGGAAGTCAACGTGTCTGAATCCTCAATTGCTTCTAGAATCACCTCCTACACTTTGGAACTCCAGGAAAATATGTCTTCCGGGCTAATCAAGTTGAAGCTCACAAATACTTGTATCTCCCTTAATGCATTTCCATTGACGATCACACATGTTGTGTTCATCTCGAATTTTAGGGGTCTATGTTTTTGTTCTTTGGAGGAGGTAATTGACAGCTTCAAGTGACCCTTCATTTTACCTGATTAATGAAGAGAGAGAAAAATGAATGTATCAGTTGTTGTACAAGAGGTTCCCATCGGAACGATTACAACTTTACCATCTCAAAGTATCATTTTGCGGGTCAACCTACAAAGGTGGTTAAAATAATGGATAAAATCTTATGCGAGTTCTTCTTGAAACTCATTTTTCGAAACATTTTAAAGTTAAATACATAAGCTTAACCCTGAAAGTTCGTCTGAAACGCTTCAAAAAAAGAAAATTTTGCCCTTTTTTTTGGGCTTTTATGCTGATTTTCATGAAATTGGATTTTATTACTAAAAAATGTAAGTTGCATGATTTTAGAAAGAGTCAGTTGGGCCTGCAATCGAAAGTCAAAATGGAAAACATGATTCTTAACAAAAATGAAAACAATGATAAAATACAAGAAAATCTTATATAGATGAGTGTAAAAATCAATTCTCGTTCAAATTTGAAAGTCTACTTATTTGTATAGTCAAGCAGATGTCAAAGAGTAAATGTTACTCGCATCCTGCAAAAAGAAAATAATGCCAGTATGTAAATGAGAAAATGATCTTTCAATGATGTCATAACAATGGCATAAAGAGCTTCTGCAGGAAAAATAGCAGAAAGGCAGAGCGGGGCAGCAGCAAGTCTGACAGAGAAGACAAAGCAAAGCAGGAAGAGAGCAGAGGAAAAAGAGAGAGCAGAGGGGAGGGGACACGAACGAAGGGGATCCGAGAGGAAAAAGGAGAGAACTCGGAGACCGGAGTGAGAGAGCAAAAAAAAAAATAGAACAGAAGGAAAAAGAAGGAACCGGGGCGGCGAAAACTGAGAGAGGGAGAGTCACGAGAGCGAACCAGAAGCTCGAGGGAGCGGCTAACCGTTACCGAAGGTCCGCCCGCCCGCCGTCGTCCGCCGCAGCTCTTCCCCGAACGAGGTAGGCCTCCTGTGTCCTCGTAGTCCCATTTCTGGAAAATGCCAGGCCAGAGCTCGAGACCGACCAGCTTGCGCAAGCCCCGGCCCTCGTCGCCCTTGCGTTTCGTCCCCATGACCCTTGTATGTTGCGTTCGAGACCCCCAAGGCACGTTCGAGGCTCGGTTGAGCCGGGAACCTTTAAATTCGGTAGTGCACCCCAGCTGTTCGACGGAATACCAGAGTGAGGCCCGGCGTCGAACCTCCTTCTTTTGGTAGAGACCGAGTCACCATCGCTTGCTGATTTCGTGAGGGTGTCCCTACGACATTTGTCTGCCCGGTTAGTGGAAGTTTAGTTCAATCCGGCTGAGAATAGTACCGGTTTCCCCTTTTTTCGGTTCGTTACCTTCGCTGGCGATACCCGAAACGGCCGGCCAATTGTGGCCGATGGTGACTGGCGTCAGTCGGATCGAACGACCGACGCCAAACGATGGCCTGGCGACAACCCCAAAAGCCGGTACGAGCTCGTCGTGTGTGGAGGCGGTCCGGCGAAGAAGCTACAGGAGCTTCAGGTGGGCGTACTGCGTGGAGGAGAAGACCAGAAGGAAGAAGACCAGGGAAGAAGAAAAACAAAAAACACAAAAGGCCAAAATTTGAAATAGGGCAATGAGATGGGCTTCGTCTTGGGCTTGTGTACGTCGGGCGGGGTTCGTCGCGAGCTGAGATGGCTAGGCCGTGAGAAAAAAATAGGAATGGGCTGCTTCTATAAATGGATTTTTGTGGGCTTTTAACTTTTTGTTTTTTTTCGGGTGGGCTTTGGGGGTCGGCCCATTTTTAACCGACAAGGACCAATAGGGTCCAGGTCGGCTTAGTAGGGCCGAGTCTTTTGACCCGGTCCGAATTGTGTTTTCATATTAAAAATAAAATAAAATATTCAGAAAATGAAAAAATATTAAAAAAAGATTAAAAAATCATCAAAAATTGGAAATTTCAGAAAATTCATGGAAAATTCAGAAACTTGAAAATTTATAAAAAAATTCGGAAATTTTTTTATTTTATTTTATTTTAAAAAAATCGAAAATATTAAAATATTAAAAATTCCAAAAAAATTTTCAAAAAATCCCAAAAATTCCAAGTTTGTTTTAGAGTTCCCTAAAAAGCTATAAAATAATTCTTGGACAATTTTCTCTTAAAATGTGTGGGAAAATCACCGACCTAAGACTGTGCTTAAAATTAAATAAGCTTTCACGGTTTCACCTTAGGGTTTTAATTATTCTCGGATACAATTGTCCTTGATTGCATCCTTATGATATGATGATACCGGTTTCCCCTTAGTTTAATTAGGATTGTCATTTATTTATCTCTTAGGTGTTTATTCTCTCTTACAATTTATTTAATGTTTTCTTTAATTGCTGATTGTTATTTTAATGATTACACACCCGCAAAATCACCTCACATGTTAGTAATTAAATCTAAAATCAATCAAAACTGCTTGACAAAAGTCTTTTTGAAATTAACAAAATTAAGTACCAAAAGGGTATTAACCAATCAAGTCTCCGACCCTAGATTTTCTGATTACGTAGAAACACTCTCATGCCTCGCTTGGTTTATAGCCAATCCCAATAGGCTAGTGGCGATTCCTTATTAGAAGATTTTCATGAACACCCAATATCATACGAGATATAGATTTGGAAGAGTTCACGTCTAATGAGGATTCTTGACCCACTCTTGAAATATATATATATATATATTTTCTTTTCCACGGAATGGAAAAATTAGATCGCGAGAATCTCCACGCTTGATCATTGTTCGTTTGAATGATTAATCCCACGACCACTCAAGGCTAGCTGCCCCTATAGCTACTTGTCGGAGCCACCTGCATCTTGCTTAGTCAAACGAGGCGGCTGGTGGAAAAATGTGGAGAGAGAGAATACTAGAGGAGAGAGAGAGGAGGTGCTCTCTTACTAAATGCATCAATTACCTCCATAATTAGAGAGAGAGAGAGATGGATATGAAAAAGGTCCACCAAGAGGCGGAAGGTTTCTACTATGGCTTGTCGGAGCGCAAGAAGGGGGCGTTCAAGAAGTTTTTTGCGGCCATGGACAAGGACGGGAGCGGCAGCATAACCATCGACGAGTTCATGGGCTTTCTGGAATCTGCTGGGTATCATAGCGTAGACCTTGTTTGGCTCTACGACGATCTGGACAAGGACAACAACCGCACTCTCGATTTTGACGAACTGCGCGCCTTGTTCTACATCCTCAACCGCGAAGACTACAGAGAAATATTGAAGCACCAAAAGCGGGTAAGCATTATAGTTTAAATTAAAAGAATACATAGATATTCGATCTTGAGTTTTCTAAATTAAGAAGGGATACTAAAATTGCGTCCTCCACATGAGAATAGTGAGATTAATCCACTTAGAGTGGTAGGCATGGCTCATAAATAAGGATGTGAAAAAGGTCCGCACTGGCCCGATCCCACCTCAAATTTAGGATATTTTGAGGTTGAATCAAACTCTTTTTTGGATAGCTTAGGGTCGAATCGGCATTGGCCATTTTGGCACCGGTACCACACAGCCCTTGTAGACCCATCTCCCTCTATCTCCCCTTTTCTCTCCTCTCGGCAAAGTCCAACACGGACACTCGCCCTCGGTGGAACCATCATCGCCATCGCCCACCACCGTCACCGTCTCCAACCACCAACCACTATCGCCACCAGATCTTATCAGAATCAGCGACGAGATCACTACCCTGAAACACCATCAACCATGGACTCTTTTCTTTCTTTTTCTGGGCGTAACGTAAGATTTGTGGTTCCTCGCCCAATCGATTTTTTTGCTTTATTTTCATGAAATTTGTGCGCTAAATTCCCTTTTTTTCTGGCCTTCTTTTTTCAGTCTTTACGAATTATTTATGGGTTTTTTCTTTTCCTTTTTAAAATTTATAATTCATATCAATTTTTAAGTGTTATTTATTTGTGCTTTATGTGTTGGGAACACATTAAGTAGGAATAGTAATTATTCTGTTTTCGAAAATAATATATAATTAGAAATAATTTTTTTATTTTATTTTTGGAAACGATTTGAAGGTGTTTGGTGGCTCAAAATTTTTATTATCGAGATAAAAATGCATTTAGTAAAACTCTTAATTTTTTTCTTCTATTATTTTTATATTTTTATTCTTTTCTTTTCTTTTCTTTTTCTTATTTTTCTTTCTTTTGTGGGCGATCGCCGTCGGTGGTGGTTGACAAACGGCTGGGTGCTCACCGGAGGCTTGCCTAGCCATCGACAAGATTCGCCAAATCTGGGCAACAAGCCTCACCCAACGGCCTTGTCAATGGCTGGGCGAGGCTCGGGCAAGGCTGGCTGGGCTTCGCCGATGGCTTGGCGAGACTCATCGGCAGTGAGTCTTGGCCTTGCTTAGATCTGTAAAGCGGAGTTCTGGCCAGGCGAGCCTATGGGGGTCTTGCTAGACCTCGTCGGTCTCGGCGGTGGTTGAGTGATGGCGTAGGAGGATAATCAGAAAGAAAGAGAAAAGGGAAGAGAAGAAAATTCAGATTTAATTCTTGGAATTGGTCTTAAAAACAAGAATTGATGTTTATTTTATTTTTGATTTTGTTCCAAATTTATTTTTGGAAATAAATTTGTTCCCGAGAACAAAAATTTTACCACATGAATTTTTGTGTCAAATCTATTTTTGGGAACAAAATAACAAAATGAAACACTATTTAGTCAGTTAATACACAGGCCGTTGTTTCTTGCTCTTGTCTTCTTCTTTGTTTCTTTTTCTTAATTACTAGTAGAAGGGCTCTCTAACAAATCAAAACAAACCGGCGTTCACCCGAGCCGACTTGACAAAAAAGAAGAAGAAGAAATACTCAAAAAACCAACTTGACTCGATACGATTTCTTCGCTTCAGGTCTTTTATGTTTCCGGTCAAGTCAGAGCGCGGCCCTTATGATGCAGGTCAGATCGGGTAACATCAAAACTCAATCTGACCCAATCCATTGATACCTCCCACTCACAAGATTATTCTAAGCAGATATAATGTCGGATTGCATTAGTACAACAAAACGGTTTACAATAGAGGAAATTCAAAACTCATTAGAGATCATTAGAATTTGCATTTCGATAAAAATTACCTCTGAAGAGAAATGCTCACCTACCTCTTTATCAAGTCAAAATTAATAATAGGATCATAAGTACTATTATTTTCAACTTTAAAAAGATTTTAAGCCCCCTTACACAGAAAATATGTACGAATTGGGTTTGCGAAAGTTGGTCTGGAGGATAATCACGCGTTTTGTAAAAAGCGATTATTGAGAGCCGAATCAAAATTTTTTTCAAATTTTAAACATGATATTCACTCTATAAAATTCGTGGAAAGGAAATTTAGTTCCGGCATACCGGGAAAAAAAAAAAAACTGATTTCTGTCTTAGCAGAAAACAGTGATTATTCGACGGCATTTGGGACGGTATTTGTTCAACTATGTATTTACCTACTAACACTTCGTCATGCAGCGGAGATCTCCCAGTGGGCAAGGGTGTGTGGACTGGACCAAAATCTTGGCGCTGTTCAACGAGTTATTGACCACATTCAACATTACGCAGGAGATGGTCCAAGATGGATGCACCATTGTTTAGGAAAACTGCGAACATTGTCACCCGTGGGAGACTTTCTGTATTGCGATTTAGCGTATTGTGCATTGAGTATTGGAAATACAGAAGCTTAGGATCTTTTCTTTTCCGCCGTCATCATCGAACGCCCTTTTGTTCCAAGAATTCTAAGACTTTCTGTATTGCCATTTACTAAATGGCATTTAGTGTATTGTGCGTTGAGTATTGGAAATAGAGAAGCTTAGGGATCTTTTCTCTTCCACCCTCAACATCGAACACCCTTTTGTTCCAAGAATTATAATTCTGCGAATTACGTGACATCAAGGTGCCAAATCTTCCTGTTAATGTAAACTCTTGGGAGTTTCCTCAGGCACGCCCTAGGGTTCGGAAACAGTAATGATGCATAGGGTTTCGAATGGAAATTTCGGAAAACACGAGCAACTATAAAAGATGGAAGAGAGCGTGATGATAATGAGAATGGCGATACAAGTATAAGATAGCTCTCCCCCTCAAAGGGCGAAACGACAAGAGAAAAGCGAATAGAAAAGGTCGAGAGGAGCTGTAAAGCGGGAAGGTCCCCCCCCGAGACCTAGGTGACCCCACATACGTACACGCAGATGGGAAATGGATGAATATGAAGGGATCCTAGGCGAATCTCAGCCTCCGCAACGCTCCAACGCACGCCCTCTGGACTCGACCCTCCACTTGGGTACTTTCATCAGCTGGTCGACAACTGACAGCGGCCGCGGCTGAGAAATTACCAGACAACCTCCGCCATGGATGGGCTGTTGCGCTTTGTCCGTTTCCCCACTTCCCCTCTCTCTCTCTCTTCGTGGAAGTGTGTGTAGAAAAAATAATGGGGTGCAAAAAACATGGCACGTTTTCGAGTGTACCATTTCCGCCCGTCGAATTCACGTTCTACTGCTGATAATTGCCACAAATTATCATCGTCCCGTCCGTCATCACTGGCTCTGCGGATTGCAGGTTGTACGGCGAGGACCCATCGTCCTTGGCATGGTCGACCCAATCGTCACGTTAAGATTTTCATGATTCCATTCCCTAAGCCCCCTTAAAGACCTCATAACACAAAGATACCCTTTTTACACATTAGCTAATCCGATTCTAGGCAATTGTTGGATGGTTTTGACTCTATCACTCAAAATTTAATTCAAAATGTAAAATTTTCCTCGCATTTATATATCGATCATCAGCCATTTCCACATCCGATATGGGACGACACGGGACAATCTCAACACAGCCACGGCCCTATCTGCGCCTATGGTCACGGCAAGAAAGGTCTTTTGGCTTCCGACATGGTAGGAAAAAGGGAAGACAAAAGAAAAGAACTAGATAGAAACAGTGAGAAATGAGAATGAATCTTGACCATTGAAGATGCGTTCTCCGCGTTAGCAGACGACGAATTTAATATGTTAATTCACCTCATAATTTTATCCAAATAGGGCGCCTTTGCGCCTTTTAAAAATACGGGTCCAATTCTAAACTCCCTCCGCTTGTCTCGCCGTTTTATTCTTTTCATTAAGGGCACGGATTTCCAAAGATAACACAAAGCCAAAAACACACACATGTGAAAGCGAAACGACCCTTCACCTTCAAGCAAAGATGACCCCCTTCTCCCCCCCCAAAAAAACATTAAAAAAAGCAGAACAATTTACTTGGAATCATTGTCCCATCGAGCTCACATGGGACGGACGACAACGACAACAATTCCACACCATCCGTGTCCCGCTCCATCACAACCCCATTTTTATTTCTCTAAACAATCTTAAAATTCTCTACCCACATACTAAAATTAATTCATACGATCGGCATACCACTAAGCGACAAACGTCAATTATAACCCGTTCGTTGAAATATCCACTCAGACCACCTCTCTCAGAGGATCAAAGAGATCAGATCCCACTCGACGGAAAGTCGATCGAGAAAAGGGACCGTGACGGATTTGTTTAAGGTGCGTGTCGTCATCGTCCTCGGGACCTCGAGACGAGACAAATTAACAGAGACCCTACACGGATTCCCTTCATCAAAGTTCACATATATTCAACCACATAAATCGCTGTCGCCAAGATCTTCCTTAAGACCACCCACCACACGCCATGAAAACTCCACTATCTACTTCTCATTAATGCTAAAAACGAAGGCCCTCCAAGGATCACCCAGACAGTGATGAACTCCAAGCATCCGTCACTTTCCCTCATAACTACAAAGACAAACTTCAAGTGTTTTCACTGGCTAATCCAGCGGACGCGCAACAGACATTATCACTCACCAGAAGAGAATGGTAAGAATCCAAACCGACCAGACCGAACCGGATTCGATGGCTTCAAAAGTTGCAATTCAAAATGCAACACAAGCATTCCTCCTCAACACGTCTAGATGGCATATGTCATAGCATACTACCTCCACATGCATAGAAAACATCGATGAATTACTAAATAAGAACAAAAGAGCAAGGGACGGAGAGTTTGAGGTTTCAGGGCAACGACATTTAGTTCACGTCAGGCAACCCCAGCACCTTTAGACATAACATGATTTTGGGACCTTGGGTCAGTGGGGCCTTCTGTACCAAAACGGAAGAGATTTTGAACCAAAACGATCTAAGAGATTCAACAACCAGGAAAACCTACTAAATTACACACAAGAGAACATGAAATCTATCAAAGGGACAGTCGGGGTTCTTTCCATGACAATGAGCATAAATTCAGAAGGAAAAATCCGCAAAATCTAACCACCTTCAAGAGAAGGTCACCCATTTATAACATTACCACATTCAGCCGCCACAGAAGGGAAGCAAGAAAGCTTTAACCCGCGAGTCGAAACTCCTCCTGCCGCATCACGAGAAGGTCAGCCACCCAGAGACGGTGTTCTCACAACATACAGTCAGTTCTCGCCGGTAGCCTCCTGAAGAAGTTGAGCGGCACGGAAGGAAGCTTGTGCCGGAACCTCGGGTGCCTCAACACGTAGAATCCCGTGAGGAGCGCCACGACTTGGAAAGGAGTGACATACAGAACGATGGCAGTGACCAAACAGAATATGACAAATAGAGCAGTCGCCCTTGGATCACGCCAGCTGAGCAAGGATTGGAGCCTCTCCCCCTGAGTAGCCAAGTCCCCGACGACCGTCTGGATCCTCCCAGCAATGCTCCTCAGCCGATCATATCTCATCCTCACAATGTCAGAAGGTCGGGAAGTGGGGAAGGTATCAAATTCTTCGTCAAGCTCATCAGGATGCGCGGAATCCGCATGCGAGAGGCGGGTGTCCATGTGAGGTGGATTCCTTGGCCTCCATCTGTAGTACCACACTCCAATCATGAAAAGATAGAGGAAAATCGTGGGCAGGATGAGCTCGGGATATATAACCAGTATGATGAACAGGATGTGGATCAGCACAGTTGTTATTGGGTTTTTCCAATTGCATATCTGATCAAACCATTTTCCCACAGCAATTAGACCGCCCAAGACCCCCATGATTCTGAAAAAGTTGGCCTTGCTTCGTCTCATGCTCCACATGTGCGAACCCACATCAAGCATGTATTCCACAACCTCCTTCCTCAGTGGCGGCTCTGCCCGGCTCAGCCTCATCGACACTATCTGAGTGGCCTGGTGCCTCAAGCTATCTAGCTGACTCACAGTTAATGGATAAATATAGTGCATTTTGGGCAACAGTGGGTGTGAATACATGTGCATCATGTTGAGCAAAGAAGAGCAAGTGAACCTCACGGCCAGATGGATTTCGCCCATCTTCTTCACTCCATTTGGGTGCAGAACGAGGAGCGGATACGAATGGGTATAGACTCTATCGGTTTCAAGGGTAGAGAGACGAATCCTCACCTTGCCGATCCTCCAATCCTTTGCAGGCCCATTCTTATCCCCTCCATGCAAATGGCAGTTATCAAACACGCCAATTGTGATGACGGTGCAGGGATCAAAAACTTCCCAAGTGTATTGCTCATTCCACCTGGGCGTAAAGCTGTCTATGATGGTTCTCGTCCTCACCCACTTCTGCCCGTATTTTGCCACACAGTAAGCATCAGTCATTCCCCGTCCATCTTTTGTCTTCGTCGGCAACAGCCCCTGAGCACTCAGAATTCCCAGCTCCAATATCCCAATGCTCGACTTCCACAGTTGTTTCGCAGTGGGTCGAAGATCGCTACTGTAGTGCGTCGACTCATCCAAAACATGATAACCACCCTCCAAGCATATCCTCATGTGAATCCTGCTTGCAAACTTGGTGTCTTTCTTTTTCTGCTCTCCCTCTACAATGACATGCTTCTCGAGATTGAACCACTTTGTGTTCACAGCTTTGTGATCCAATCTCCGGTCGACATACTGCAGCGGAATTGCACAGCGTCCCAACACCTCATCCTTGTTACCAACTCGATCTTCCACACTCAAAATCAGGGGTTCCTCAAACGGTTCAGCCGCAACAAACATCAAATCCTCATTCCACATCGGGTTAATACTCCTGCTCTGAGAAATTCTAGTTCTCAAAGCCTGATTTCCAAGTATAGCCTTGACATAAACCTCCGGGTATCGACCTTTGTCACTAGGCTGGAGATCCTGAGCTTCGATGACATTAACCCTCAAATACCAAAGCTTAGGAGAAAGATATACCTTTGAACGGATATTTGCAAGGGCATCAGTTCCGCTAACCGTAGCTGCATCAGAATGCCAAGCTTCTGGGAATGCTTCATCGGCTTGAGTGCCCATCCAAACAGCCAACATTATCTCTCCCCTCACCTTTTCCCCCCTTCTGTCCTCCAGCCTGTACCACTGCGGCGCTAGAGGACTATCCGGCGGAACCCGCTTCGGGACCTCGTTCAAGTCAAAAATGACTCGACCCATGAAATCATCTTTCACGAAATCCTTATCCTTGACAGTGATCTCCAGCACCGAGGCCTGAAGCCGATCCTTTGAGAAAGCAAAAACCTGATTCCATTCAGGATTCGATTTCTTCTCAAAGTGCCGGGTCATGCCCTTGTAGTTCCCGAGCTTGACTTCAACATAAGGATCGCAACTCCCGGTGACGTCTTTTGCAGGCAAGTCCTTGGCCTTGACAACACGGACATAGAGGTACTGCATTTGCTCCACAAGGTCATAGGTGCTCGTCAGCTTGTCACCAGAGACCTTCCCACCGCCGAGATGGGGTTTGGTCTCCTTCAGAGAGTAGTCTTCATGAGGCGGCCTGTGCATCATTTTGGCTCGAATGGGGGGAAACACAGTCAGCCGGATAGTGTGGGCTTATAAGCTAGCCAGATGGCAGTCAGTGAGCAATGACCGAGTTCGAATTCGAAAAGCTCCCAAAAACCTGAAAATATGGCTGCAGATTTGTTAGCCGTTAACAGTAACCAAAACAATATGTTTCCTAAATTGCCGGTTAACTCAAAATGAAAGCAAAAATCACGATATCATCGGTATCACAGAGAGAGAGAGAGAGAGAGAGAGAGAGAGGTCAATATTCTAAGAACTCGATAAAAAGACATGAACCAGGTTCAAAGAGTCACCACACCAAGCAGCCGAATCGTCTCCATTAAATGCAGAAATTCGAATATCATTGGCAATAATTTCAAAGATCACCAAAAAAATCGCTCCACTTACCTTCAGATCTGAAAGACCACACCCTTTTCGAACATAAGCAAATGTAGCCGAACAGAACATTTAACCTTCGACTTTCAGCTTAGCACGACGCTTTCATTCACCGACGTCGGACGACCGGAAATAACCCAAAGGAAAAGGAGGAGGAGGGGGGCCAAAAAACGATCCCCGAAATCGATGAAACCTCACAAGTCACGGCCTTCACGAGAAAGTAAAAATCAAGCACTTTAAATGTGCTTTGAATGGCTGTCTGGAGGGTGCAGTCAAAAGGGTCTCTCTCTCTCTCTCTCTCTCTCTCTGAAGCTGAAAAACACCTCACAACCTCCGGGTCACAAAATGATGAAGAGTGGAAAAAAACCCACGAACATTTTCTCGGAAACCAAGCGGAAAAAAACAAAAGCTTTGCTCAGGTCTCTCTGCACAAGTGTAATTTTTTAAGCGCTTCAAGAATATGCAGGCACATTCCAGAATTTGCCGAACTAAAAAAAAGTACGACCCCTGTTCCGCAATATAAAAAATAAAATAAAAGGAAACAGAACCGTTTCAGCTTGAGCCCATGTAAAAGGGGGAAAAAGAGAAGATGAATCTCAAGAAAACAAACAGAGGAAGAGGAAAACGGAAGTACCTAGACGCCACAGATGATGATGATGGAGAGCCGCAGACTCTCGGACGGAGCCATACAACCAAGGAACTGCTGCAATGGAAGTAGTAGTTCTCTTTTTTTATCTCTCTCTCTGTTTTCTTTTTCTTTTTCTTTTCTTCCTTTTGGGAGATAAGAACGGAATGCTAGAGAGAGAAAGCGAAGAGCTTTGAAGGGTGAGAGGGCTTTTGCTTTTTGGTGTGAGGGGGGAGGTGGGATCTGAGGGATCTGCGGGAATAACACACAGGAGCTTTCCCCTCTCCTCTCTCTCGCTCTTTCTCTCACCTCCTTCCCTTTTCCGGTCTCTTGTCTCTGTTGAGGTACAGGGGCAGGTGGGTCCCGCCTCGAGCGTGCGTAGGACCACGGTCGGGCCTCGGCACGTGCGAGCCCCTGTATCGGTGCGCCCTTCGGGTGCCACAAAAGCAAAAATTATTGAACGAAGGAACTGTACGCAGAAGAGAGAGAGAGAGAGAGAGAGGAGAATATCTGTTTCGCTTTTTGCACCGGAATCCCGAAATTGCCCATCATTCCTCTCTCTTGCTGGCTGGGTCGCTCGCTTTTGCATTCTTTAGAATCTCGATTCCCTCCTCGTCTTTCTCTCTCTTTTCTCGCTTTTGTTTTTCTGTCCCACGACAAACTACGCCACGTTTTCCCGGACGAGACGATGCTCTCTGTTCTAACTACACTCGTCTTTCGCACTACCTGGTGGTGGCCATGAGAATTCTGGAAAGTCGAGAATCGGCTTAGCGAGTTTGGAGTTTATCAGCGACGTTAACCTCTCGTCGAGAGAGTTCGGCTCGACGGGTTCGGGTTTCATTATTGAGTTCGAGCCATGATTGACAGAGACTGTTAACTGATATTTGAATAGCATTTGAATCCCGAACGACGACGATGTCGAAATGCTTTGGAGCCTTGCACTGGTCAAGATCGTGGGTGCATGGTAAGGGAGAAAATATGGATCTTTTCTTTATTACCGCCGTGGAATAAGTGTCGCTCGTTGGAGGTCGCCTCTTTGCAGACTTTTTCTAGCTTTAGGTCGCGCCTCGCGTTCGAGGAAATTCGACAAGCTCGAAGCTGGTGTTCCGTCTTCGGTCAAGAAATGTATTAAACTCCACTTAACTTAGGATCGTACCAACGTCAAATGTCCAGTGGCCCCTCTCGTCGAAAGCTCTTTGTTTAAAATGCAATCGCATGCACGTCGTGCGAAACGGGTAAACTTCCTCCATGTAGCACGTTATGGTTAGGTAATGAAGTTTCCTAACCTGTGTACCTGGCCTTGGTTTGCACGTTAAAAGCCGAACTGGATTGACCCGATTCAACCGATTGGACTTTGCAACCTGTCCGATTTCTTACTATGACATTTCAATTGGTTTTGTGGAAATGCACATGTGAAATGTATAAAAAGAAAAGTTTCACATCAGAGAACTGGTGTAGTACGAAGGAGTTTATATATTATAATGTCCATAACTCAACAACTTAAATTTTTGAGTGAATATAAGTTCGATTAAATATATTGATCAAAATCGATCACGTACCACTTGGAAATCGATTTTGATCTCTAGGGTGATTCCAAAATACCAGCTTTATAATTTGATTTTGTATTTTATTGATAATTTGAGTTTGAATCCATGAATAATTTTTGGCTATATATAAATATATATTATATTCTTTTTCTCTTACAATTGAGTATCGTAAAATAAAGATACGATATGTTAATTATAATAGAATTCTAATGCGATCCTAATTGAAGGGTCAATAATCAAAATAAAATTCCATATCTAGAATTCTCTTCTTCAATCTCCATGTGAATGTATTCACGCCCTTTCGACGGGCCAGGGAAATGTACTTTAAGGAGAAGGAAATGCCCTTCTCATACCCACTGAATTAGCAGCACAAGCGCCGAGCCGTAATTCCACTTTTGCCCCTCCCCGGACAGGGAAGGGCGAAGGGTGGTTCCGAGTCCAAAAAGGCTTCTGGCAGCAAAGCCTCGTGCCTCGGGACCTATAAATAAAAACATCTTTTCTCTAAACGATGCGCTTTTAATGAACTCCAGTCTCGTCTCGTCCCTTCGCGATCGCAAATTTAGGACGGTAGTGGTCCGGTGGTGATGCCGTGATGGATCATCATTCATCGTCCAATCCGACCGGCACGTGTCGACCGAGTCGGTTCCGGTTCCGGTTCCGCCATCTCCGAACGTTACATGGCGTCCCGGAAGGGATGGCACGTAACGTGGGACACCCCCCCCCCAACCCCAACCCCAACCCCGCGCCTCTGGACAAAAGGCCGAAAAGCCGGTGGTTCCCGGTTCCTCCTTCGCGTTTTGTATTTTTGTCCTTTTCGCCTACTGTCGTTTTGGCTTTCTCCACCACCTCCTCCCCAAAAAGCAAAAAAAAGAAAGAATTCCTGAGCTGGAGCGCACTCAGCAGAACCGCCCCCCTCCCCGGTTCGACCCGAATGGATGCCCGGATCCGACGGCCCGGTTGCTTGGCCCGCGCGTGGGACCCGCCCGGACTTGGATTAAATTGGATCGGATTGGGAATTTTGAATAAAATATGAAATCCTTCCGCTTGTGGAAGCTGCCGAATGTCTTTGTTCGGTTAATTACCGGACGTAACAGCGATGGTTATACAGTGAAGTCCAATCCCGTGGCGTGTTTGGCGAATCTAGAGTAGGATTATATAAAAAAAGAATGGATAAGAGTTTCCGATAAATTACTCCAAAAGAGCGACGGAGATTTAAATGGCGAATCGCTACTTCACATAAATGAATAGCATCACCACAAACTTCTTATCTCCAGATGGCCACTAAATTCGTATAAATGAATAACATATTTATATTTTGAAATATTGTTACTGAGCAGTTACATCTCAATATTGATATCGATGATCTCATCCTAAGTAATCGATCTATGTTGTCGATAGTTTCTTTGATTATCGCTATTTTTGGGCTGTCAACATTATATCGCTATGTATCTAATCGAACTCTATCGTGGGTAATTAGGTGAAAAATAAGGGCCGGCGGAGGGAATCTTTGCTAACAACGAGGAGGGAACTTCTCTTTTTCTTTTTTCTTTTGTTTTCCAAAAGGGCAAATGGGTGGGGAGTGCTAGCGTTAGGCGGGGGGTAGATGTAATTAGCAAAGTGGAAAAAACAGTCATTCGGTCAATTATTACGCACGGCCCGAGTAGTTACGCTGTCCATTTCACCGGTGCTGTTTTCGTAGTTTAGTAGAGTCGTCTCAGTGTAGGAAAAGGGAGGTGGTTTTCCCTTCGGACGTTGATGGATGTATGATGGAAAACCTACATCTAGGCTTCTAGCTAGATCTACTTGGGCCTGGTACTGGGCTTGGACCTGGCACTGGGCCTGGGAAATATAAATGGGATTGTCTTTGAAACTATTGATTGTTCTGGACTCGGCCCGTATCAGTTTCCGCAAGTAAAATCCTGATAATTCCTCTGGGATCGAGACAACCAAATGACAAAATTCCTTTTTCTTTCCTGATGATGATGGGAAATTAACTAAATTAGAACATCCACAGTTGAGGAAATTATTGAAATTGGCGTGATCTATAAAAGCAAGTTCTATTTCAAAATAGCTGACGGTTTTGTTGCGAAAGTCCCGATGGCCATAATTCTACAGCTCCTCTCGCTAGATACATCTCCATAATGTAACTTCATGGGGTCCACTGGCCACAGCTCTAGCATTCCTAGAATAGTAATTCATGGTAGAAAACATTAGTCCATATCTAAGTAAAAAGGAGAAGGTCGAGTCCCCAGTCTAACCTATATACATGCCCATGATTCTCTTGTCAATCTAAGACTTCTCTAAAGTTCCATAAGCCACAGACTAGAAGGCGCCAAATGCCACGTTAGGACTCTATTTATTTCGTGGAAAATGAGCTACTTGAAAAATAATTACAAAATTTTGAAGAAGAATGATCATTTATGTTATTTATAAAAATGAACAAAGGAAAAATATCTATCAAAATACTTATTGTCTATAATTGAAGACGTGGATGAAGAGAATTTATGTACTCGCCATAATATTTTTCGGTTGACCTACAGTTAAATGTCTATTCAATACCAGCATCAGCCAATTTGACTAAACCCACCAATGGCCTTCTGATTCTAGAATTACACTGCGGCCAGACAAAAGCCCACCATGATCAAAAGATACATGGCAGAGCTAAGCACCGGTAGTGATGATCATTGTTGCTCCATTGGTCAATATCGCGTGCTTTGACTGACAAAATGTTATTGCTCTCGCATCGCCATTGCAGCAAAGTCCATTCATCCTCAATAAAAGAAAGACGAAGGCCAAACGAAACTCTCGGCTCTTGTGCGACTTCATGTTCCTTCACACCTAATCCTACGTTCGAACCACTTTGGCTGCCCTGAATCTACTCATACCCGTCTTGTTAGAGAGAGAGAGAGAGATAAGAGTACATGGGATTGTGGTCGTCGTTCTGCTGCTGCTTCTACAATCCTGTTCGCATCTCCGGCGATGTAGGCGACTCCCAGACGGAGCCCCTGAGAGCCAGTTTCCCGAAGAACGAAAGTCGAGCAACTATAGTTGTTCCTCACTTCCCCACCAAGATGAATTTCTCTCGCTTGTAGTCGACGTTGGAAGCGAGGCATCCGATGCATCTCAGACGCCTTAATTTCTTTGGTTTTACCCTTTGTTCCGATGCGGAATAGGTTCGGTAGGAGTATGTGAATTTGAAACTCTCTGTTGATATGTCTCATGCTGAAGGGCTTTTCTTGGCTTTTTCTTTTCCACTCATCATCTAATAGTTCATTTCACGGAATCGACCTTATTTCGCATCAGTAGCTAAAAATGAACCGCGAGTTTTATCTGTCTGCTTTGCTTACAAGTCCTTATGATGCCCATCCGAAGCTCACGCGATGCGTGCATGATGATTGAAATGTTAGTCCTTCATTTTCAAGCGAATGATGATTCAAATGTCATGGCGTGATCACATGAATCATGATTGTAGTCAATATGAGAGTATCGAGCTTTTGAACTTCCTTGTGAATTGCGATTGATTAAGGAATCCAGGAGCTGCACTCTCCGTTGTTTCATGAAACTGAAATTGCACTGCAGCTCCATTTCTTGGTTAGATAATTGAAGAAACTCGTACACATGACAAGCCAAGAC
Organism: Corymbia calophylla; assembly: GCA_014182845.1. NCBI lineage: Eukaryota > Viridiplantae > Streptophyta > Magnoliopsida > Myrtales > Myrtaceae > Corymbia > Corymbia calophylla. The sequence continues at coordinate 23,974,971 of CM024693.1, forward strand.
TTATAATAGCAGTCCATCTGCTGACAGTCAAATAGATAGTCGGATGCGAAGCTCTGCCACGCATCGCGTTTGTTAACATGTTCCCATTCCGCCGATGCTAGTTAGTACTGAAGCCCAATGGACTAATGATTGCTTATCAGGAAAAGACTGAATGAAATTTCAAGAAAATGCTGAAATATGCCACTATCAAATCCAAAGTGGGCAGAGAAGCTGCGCCAAACGTCTCAAACTTAATAAGGTTAAACAACTCAGGAGAAAAAGAGCATATTTATTGGAAAACATTCATACAGGCTTGGTGACACAAAAAGATGGCTTAAGAGTATGACATTACATCTCTCAAAGCAAAGATGTGATCAAGTAAATTTCACCGACCAGCTATAGTCTCTTCTCCAATGGCAGAATCAATCAACAAAGTCATGAATCAACAGTCGATTTCTTCTTGGTAGTGTATGGGTAGTACTCCTTGCCATTATCTATTCTTGTGGTCTGGCCACCAACGTCTAGCAATGCAGATGTGACCGCCAAAGCAGTTCCAGCAGAAATGGCCGAGGAAATGCTCCTTCCTACAAATGCAGGTGAAAGTGTAAGACCTCCAAGTTTTTCCAATTAACAGGATGGAGTCATAACTTACATGTATAAGATGGTCACAGCAAGGACAGTAATAATCTACATTTCATTTTCGCAATCAACAAACAAAGATACTATATCATGTAGCTGACTGTAATCATGCCAACAAGAAAGTTGCATAGCACCATAAAGCCAGGAAAGTAATCAATCCTCCATCAGTCGCTGTGAGTGCTACCTTGTGCATAAGATTCAGAAAAACAATTCCGAGTTTAAGGAACAAAAGCGACTGCCATGAGATTACGATTGGTGGAAAGCAGCTTTCTTTGTTTTTATAGGATGCTCTGACATCGCATATAGAGAGGGTTTAAGTTTTGGTGTACAAAAGCAACACATTGACTCCATGTGAGGGTCCATAGAATCATAACAGTCCGTCCATAAAATAGAGTCAGCTCCTTAATCCATAATGACCTTGCATAATTAGAATAGCTTCACACTGAGAAATAAAGAGCGGTATTGACCATTGAAAAAGACAAATGGTTGTTTTTGGCTTAAACGATGATGAGTTTCTTTCTTAACTCACCTTCCAGCCATCCCCATTCATAAGCTTCAAGTATTTGTTCTACCTCTATGCAGAAGACAAAATAACCCTAAAACCAAAAGCTTTTAAAGAATAGAACCTGAGCATGTGAGAGAACAGCACAAGGCCACTTCCACTTACTTAAGAAGTTGTTTTTGTCAACAAGAAGTACACAACATCAAACTAATGCTCGTGTTATGCAACTAGGATTCCAAGCAGCTTAATACCAGAATGTTGGAGTCAAACCCAATAAGGAACTTGTTCCAAGTTGAGATCTCATAAGCTGAAGACTAAGCATAAACAAACAAAAGGTGAAGGAAGAAACGTCGCAAATTCAAGCCGCAAAGAGCAAAGACTTTCTTTATCAGTAGATACCCACTAACATTCACCCTTCACAGGATTCCTCCCCATCTAGTGAGATACTAACTGGAACTGGAACAATACATCTAAGCTTAGTTTAGAAGTCAAAACAGTCCAGTTGATAATATTCTTTCTAGCACTATATCACAAGAAATTACTCAGGCCAAACATTTCTGCTCTAGAAATACTCAGCAACCATCTGCCAGACAGCTATTGGGAACCAAAGTTCATGAGAATTGCACACGCCATGCAACAAGCCTTGCTTTGTTGCCAAAACCATTGCTTATCAAAGTCACCAGCTTAAAAGCATAAAGGCAAGCCCATTGCAGAATAATAAATCTTGCCATCCATGAATACATTCACATGCTTCTATCGTACACTACACGCACAAAGAGGAGGAACTGAGTGGTGTAGGGGGAGAATTAAATCAGCATTTCAATACATTTGACCAACTATATAAAGGGAAAAGGATAAGTCAACAAACATAAAAAGTCACACAGTATGTAAACTGCAGCATAGATGGTAAAAAACTGAGAAGGCATTGCCTGGAAAGCAGCACAAAAGACTCATCAGTCAGAGCCCTGGCATGAGAGAGTTTGTGCAGGTAACAATATTTTAAGAGTACTAACATCAGCTCGACAATCTCACTGATCATTATTTTAGAAGGAATGGCTCAATCAAACCATCAACAGAGAGCAAAAAATGAATAAATTACACGTGAAGACATGAAAATTGGTCCCTGATTATGTATCTGAATACAATCCCCATGTGGCTTCAAGACTCCACATGTATTAAAAGCAGAAGTGACTGAAACATATAACATGCCAACGTGACGCACACACTGACCTTTATAACCAAGAATAGTAGCCCCAGCAACGAAACCGCCAACAGCTCCATTGATGAAGTCCCTTTTCATCCTCTTATGCTCCACCAACTGCTCTACCCCAATGTAAACTCCACCAATAGCAGCAAATGTCATTCCATAATTACCCATCATCCTTAACGTCCTCAGTAGCCCGGGAAGAGCAACATTTCTCTCAACACGAGGCACGTCATACCAAGTCGCGACAATGGTGCCCCAGATAGTACCAGCAGCAAAACCTGTGGTCGCACCCTTGATCACTTTCATCATAGGAGTGTCCTCATCCTCCAAGTACCTACGCTCCGCAGGGTCCATGACTTTCTTTCAACTGCACATACATTCGACATATGATAAGAACAATGAGAAAACCAAAACATAAAGGAAACAATGCAAAATGAACGATCCTCACAGAAGATAAACAAAAAAATTCCAGCGAAGACAGCGTTCTATCAACCTTGACCTAATGAAAAATCTAATAAAAGGTTAAATCTTTAGCGCACACTAACAATCCCCAATCTCCATCTCATCGAAATAACGGAGAATTTCTTCTTCTAAATCACAGCCCACTAATTGCACAGTTCAAATGATGAATGTCCCCAGCCAAGCAACCACATTTTTAAAGAACCGGAACTGCGAATGTCGATCGGGAAGTTGGGCTTTGAAAGGTCCAGTTCGCTTTGGCTAAGAACCGTGGAAAAAGGGGACGGCAGCAAGTAAATCAACAGCAGAACAATCGAATCGAAACCCCAAATTCAAGCCAATCCAACCTAGAAATGCCATTAGGATAAAACAATCCAACGGGTCGATTCGAAGCTATGGCAAGAGCGGCGAATTGGGCACGGATCGAATAGACGATGGAGCGAGCGTACCTGTTCGATCGGCACTTCGGAGGAGCAGACCAAGCGCTGGATACTGCGAAGAAGAAGAAGAAGAAGAGCAGCAGCAGCAGCTTATGAAATCTCTCGATGACTCAATTCGCTGCTTCTCAGGAGCATGAGTGTGGTGCCTAATGACAATTATATCCTCCCCCTTTTCTATATCTATATAATCCATTAATCCCATTTTGACCTTTTGAATGAAATATTGCGGATGAAAATATTTTTTAAGCGGAAAGTGAACCTGTCATGGTAAAAATATTTTCTGTAAGTCATGGTAAAGAAAATTATAGATTTTTATTTTAGTGAAAATGTAGTTGTGGGAAAATATTTTCTTATTTCGAGGGCATCCAATGCATCCAGAAAAATCGGGCAAAAAAACAATGTTTTTTATGCTATATTTTGGAAGGGATGGTGGCGGATGGTCTAAAATAATACATATGGTCATTATACTAAATTACTGACCCGAAGAAAGAGTAATTATTTTTACAGCTCAATCGAATATTTATAGAAAAATAAGATTAATACATATGTTAATGTAGATAAATTTATAACAAGTATCTCATCCATTTTGAAAATGGCAACAGACATCCAGGCAATTTGCTTAGGGCAAATCGGCCTTAAAACTTTGCCTAACGAAGAAACACTCAATGACGGCCATTGGCCGCGCTCTATCTTTTAGATAAACGAGATAGTTTATGAAGAATACTGACCTTATAACGCTCGATAAACACGAGTCAAAATCCAATGGTTGGCCCTAAGTATGAACAGTCATTTTTCTCAACATAAGCAGAAGGACTCGAATCTCTACTCTTCCTGATTGAAAGAACCGTGAGCACAAGTCTGTTGATGATGAGATTTGTCTATGGCAATTCCTCCTTTAATCCTGACGAAAACATCAGTTGAGGAGATCTTAGTTGCAGACTATTTGTGGTTATTGAATAAGACAAACCTACTTCTCTCCCTCCACTTCCTTCACCACTCTCTCCATCCTTCTATTTGCCCCCTTGGATGTGTTCATTAGCCCAAGAAAAAAAAAAGGGGTGTTTTGTTGATTCATTGAGCTCGCGCACTTGCACGAGTTGGCATCAAGTTCTTGCTTTCTGACGTCTTTTTGTGCTGGTAGTTAGTCAAAGCAAAAGAGAGTGCATCTTTAGCTCGTGATGATAATGCTGCTCTGACTAGGTATCTTGATAAACCACTTGGGGGGTGTCTACATGAAGAGAAGATGAAAAGGTTCATTCCATATTCAAGAAATGTCAAGCGGTACATCTTTAAGGCTGTCCTTTTGTCATTAGCAGTTATCAACTGTCCGAACGAATTTCGATCCTACTATCACTGATGACACGGGTGCTAATACAATCTTGAAGAAGCAATCCCACAATCCATTGTGCGATTCTGCCCAAGAAATATTGACTGCGAAAACCTATGCAGAGCTCGCCCAGTCTTCTTTTTTCTTTTTTCTTTTTTCTTTTGTTTCGGCAAGTGAAATACATCTCGAGTGGTCAACACATGATGGACCAAAATGAAAACAAAAGAACGGTTATTGTCAGCTCATTGAGAAGCTCGATCAGATGACCAGCTACTTGCTGCAGGTGAGGCCAAGAAGCGTGTGTGGGTTGAGCGGAAGGATCTTTCACAAGGTTCAAGGTCACTGCTGTATGTGGCATTGCCTTCTGTGATGTCGATCCTTTCCAGCATATACAACAGAGATTCCACTACTTCGTACATTGCCGGCCGGAATTCCTTCTCAGGCTGTTCAGAAGAAACAGAAGCGCAAAAAGAAAGTTATTTGCTACTTAGAACTATGTAAGAATTGATGTCAGAGAGCACCATATCCTCGGTTCTTTCCTTCATTTAGAATACAGAGGAACTTGCTCTTGAACTATATTATTTAGTGCAAATTAATCTTTACAGGGACAGACTTTGCACTGTTCTATAGATTTCCAATTGCTTGAGTTGGAAGCATGACACCTACCCGAGTGCAGATGGATATGATATCAGCCAATCGGGAGAGAGCCCGAAAGCTGAGTGTTCCATCAACGCTTTTATCAACCATCTGCTCCAAGCAATCACGGTCATGAAGCTGGGATGAAGCCCATTTCACCAGATATTTTTCTTCCCTAGGTCTTGAACTGTGCAAAAAGAGATGACACAACTGAGAACTAGGAGTAGAGATTCGTTTTGGCTTCCCTCCCAAAATAAAAAATAAAAAATTCACCCCCTCTTCACCTGTCGAAAGGTCTCCTCCCAGTTAACAGCTCCAGAAGCAGCACCCCGAAGGCATAGATGTCACACTTAGTGTTATCAATGCCTGGTTGATCGTGCTCAGGTGCGATATAACCAGTGTCTCCAATAGCAATTTCAGAAGCCTAGTTGCATTATCTTCCAGTTAATAAAGTGAATTTAATTTCTATTCCAGTACTTTTGATTGCAATTCTGGCCAACGCATTTCAGTAAATTAAAAAGGTTTTCATCAAATCCCTAACTTTACAAATTATGTCAATATCTGCCAAAATCACTGAATTCCGTCCTTTGCTATAAAAGTGTTCACTGGATGCAATGTCATATAGGTTATTCATGTACCTTAAGCTTGACTGTACTGCTTGTAAGTGGCCTCAGAACAGAAACTCCGCAATCACATATACGTGGCTTGAGTTCCTCATCAAGCAAAATATTGCGAGCCTTTAGATTGCCATGACAAACAGGAGGTGCAAATGTGGAGTGCATGTAGCTGAATAATCACAAAACACAAGAGAGAGATCACTGTTTAGAATGAGATGTACGAGGCCAAGAGGATGCAATGCCTAGACATCACAAAATGCACTCAGCACATCATGTTTGATCAGCTACATGACCACTGAACAATTTTGAAGGGCATGGATTAGTTGTCTAAAACTCATGTTTTCTGTGCGGCAATCAAAACTTTGAGCTTGTAGGTTAAAAAATCTTTTAAGGCCATAAGAAATACTCACTCTAATGCCTGAGCGATTCCAAGGGCAATCCAAACACGTGAACTCCATGATAGAGGCTTGTACTTTCCGCTATGCATAGCATCTTCAAGGGTCACATATCTCACGTACTCATAGACCAGCAGATGCAGTCCAAGTCCTGTGCAATAACCTAGAAGCGGAATGATGTTTGGGTGCCTCAATCTACAGACAGAGCAGATCACATCCAGGAATTGTTCTTCTTCCTGGAGAGACAGTGATGCCATGTTGATGTTCTCCACAGCCAATATCTGAAAAAAGAAATGAAATTATATTCAAACTTTCATTGGTGCTATTCGGCTACTACAAACATGTGAATTTATGGGTGGTTTGACCTGGCCATCAGGTAGCTTAGCCTCATAAACAGGGCCAAGGGATCCTTCACAGATAAGGTTCTCTTCACTGAAGCCTTTTGTGGCGAATTGAAGCTCTGCAGCATTGTAAATCTTCACACATTCAAGGGCTTCACATTTCCTGGAAAAGCTTTTTCTATTTCCTCGACCAGCAAGGAGAGCAAGAGGTACAGGCCTTGCAGTGACAGTTGACGGTGGGATACAAGGCAAGATTGGTGAAATCTCTTCTGTCATGGAACAGTTCATTATCAGGAGGGAATAGAAAATTGACGTGAATTTTCAGGAATTCATCCAGACATAGCAGAGATTTCAAAACGTTAAAAAATTTCTGGACTTCAGTAGCATATCATTGAAAGTTTAACAGGAGTTCACCTCTGATAGTTCCGATAGATATAGAATGAAATGAGCTATTGGATCTGTGTAAGACTTTATCTTTCTGAGCATGAGCTCGATGGATGTGGATTGCAATTAGAAGAGCTGCACAGCTTGCTACTAGAGTGCCTCCACCAACCACACATGCAATTCCACCAGGGCCCCATTTTCCCTTCTTGTGCGAATGTTGGTGAAGAGAGGGATAGTTCTCGACAGCACTTGACTGTGTTGTTGGAGGACTACTAATGTTACTTTGGAGAGACATATTTTGAAAAGGAAAGTTCCATGGTGGAGATTCAGCTCCATGGAAGTTATTTCCACCAATCCTTACAAATGTATATGGAAAAAATCGATTAATTTTGTCTCTCACATGCCACCAGCGCATAAGGAGAGTGATGACTGAACTGAAAGTTTGATGACTCACCATATATTTGGTATGTTCTGGAAACTCTTAGGAATGACACCACTGAAGTGATTATCTCGTATATCTCTGACAACAGAAGTGTGAACAAGAAATCAAAGAAATGGCAGCACAAGGCAGAAAAGATATCAAGAGGAGGCTAGAAGGAACCTACAGGTCAATTAGAGGAAGGTTAGCCAGTAAAATCACTGCTCCAGTAAATCTGTTGTTCTGCAGGAACCTGTAAATTTAACCATAATGTCATATGTCTACAAACTGATAAATGGTGAGGCATACATCAGCTGATAACATTATACAGAATGATAACTCTCACAGTCCAGTAAGATTTGTCAGAGACTGGAACGAACTTGGCAAATCCCCAGTGAATTTATTGTCTGAGAGATCCCTGTGATTGTACATGTTACTTCCATTAAATAAAAAGGGGTTGATAAAAAACTTGAATCATTAGTGAGCATTGAATCTTTGTTGCTCATGGCAGGGGACATGCAACCAGAAACACGGAGCAATCAAAGATTCATTAACAAATCTGTGGAAAGATGAATGGCCCCAATATGGTATTTGTGAATAAGATAATTGTTGTGCCAAATACTGTCAGGATTATCAAATTACATGTGTCCCAAACAACACAGAGAAAATTGGTTAAAAAGAACAACACAACACAGAGACAAGAAAATCAGGAATTCAGGATTAATAGGACAATCCAAATCTGAATTATTGATCAACCTACATTTCTTTTAGATTCAGCAGTCCAATGAAAACATTGCCAATTGGTCCAGACAACAAATTGTGGCTCAGATTCCTGCAAGGAAGGACTTTGAAATAAGGATGATGCAAGCATGAAAGAAAGCTTGTCCCAAGCTGGTAGTTGAAATAAGATCATACAGGTGCCGTAGATTTTTTAAGGAAGGTAACGAATGTGGAATGCTCTGGGTCAACTTGTTGCATGCTAAGTTGCTGCACTTGCAATGACCAACATCAGTGCAGGAATTAAGAAAGCAGCTGTTCCATTTCTAGGGAGGCCAATGACCAATCTGTAATACTGAATTGGATGGGAGAAAAAAAACTGTAATCTTACAGATGAGTAACGTTAGGAGGTAAACCATAGCGAATGTCACCCTGAATGTTGTTGGAACTCATATCCCTGGCAAAATAGCAGACAAACATCTTTTATCACGACTTCAGGAGTAAAACCTAACTTTTAGTTTGCAAAGGCTACATACAGTTGCTTCAAATTGTGGAAATTATAAAGCCAGTCTCCCAGAGAACCACTCAGGTTTAGTCCATTGAGTTTACTGCACAAAGTAGTAACCAATGTGAAATCAAAAGCATGGTCCAAAGGCAACATAATGTCTATATGATTCATATGAGCCAGAAATTGTATCATCTACAGAGTTGAACTGCGTTACAGGTAAATCACAGACGACCCGGAGCATGCCACTCCTGTCCATGATTCCTCACATGGATCCCCACCATCCGATCTCCAGCCTTTCAGCTGTGCAGGGTAGTTCAAGGCTGCATATAGCCCATGAAGCGTTGTAGCTGCATAGACAACAGAGAAGGAAAAAGCAACCCAAAGATGAAATTAACTGAAATTCCAAGCAAAAAGTCAATAGCATAATGAAGTCAAAGAAATAACTCATCGACACTATTAGGCAAACAATCAGACAATCTGTAATTCTCATTACTCATTTCTCCAAACACAAGAAACCCAGTAATCTTTAGTCTTGAATAGCATCAGATGTCCCCAGCAGGCTCACGATTTGCTGGACAGCAGCTATCCTTGGGAAGCTTAGGTCGTATGACAGAAGTTGGTAATTGCCATCAAGCCAGAAAGATCCAACCAGTAATTTGATTCGATTCAATGAGGGCCACATGATCATTTTGCACTGGACTTGAAGAGTCTCAAAATCTAATTATGAAGTCCAACGAAACTAATATAACCTGAAATTCTTGTTAGTCAAAGGGCATAAAAGACCTGTGACTTTAAAATATGCACCTTGCCTTCAAAAGTCCGCATCCTGCAGGGCGCCGACATTACTGGTTTGTTCTTCTTGTAAGATTAACGAAACAAAAATCTAACACCTCCTAGCTCTTATCTTTGCAACCAGACAGAGAGAGAACGCAAGTCGATCCTAAAGCAAGAAAACCACACGATGCTTTAAACAGTTCAAGATGGATCATCGAATAATAAGTACCATCAAGAGGATCCGTGAATGCCAGAGTCTGCAAATCCAGCAAAGCCGAAAACACAGTCAAAACGAGGAACAGACTCAGGTGGCGCATCGCCATTCCTTCCGGAAATCAAGTCCTCCTGAGCCAATACGCAGCAGGAAGCGATGTCTTCGTTCGTTTCTTGGAAATCCCAGCAATCTTTCAAGCGGTCAGGACCTTCAAACGCTCGCACACAACCAACTCGACAGCAACAAGATGAGTCACTCTACTACACCGAGAGCGGCAAAGATCGCAGTAAGTTTTGCTATCGAATTCTCCTTCAAGAGAGGGACGCTTGAAGAATAGGAGCAAGAGATGCCGCAACGAACAGCTCAAACATAATCCGCAAGAACTCGAACTGGGTGATCCGCAAGAAGCAGCGAAAGCAAGTGGAGGAAGATAACGAAAGAGAAAGGTCTCATGCGGACCGTGATCGAAGAAGCTAAAAGCTCTGTGGGTTGTGAAGAATGGAGAGAGAGACAGAGAGAGAAGGGAGGAAGAAGATGAAGATCGGAGAGTTCGGTTTTGAAGAAAAGGAGGGAGTTTTGAAGTAGTCACTTCTCAGTTGTTTTTTCTCGCCTACAGGCCGACTCGCTGCTGAAAACGGTTATGGAGTTCGGTTTTAACAGTTGCGCGCCAGGGCGGGGGGTTTGTTTCCAGTGCGATCGCTCGCACGGATCTCACCCGTACATCAGCAATTTTTTCATTATCTTTTCAAAAAAGAGTTGGAGGATAGAAAATTTGTACCGGGAAAATAAAAGAGAGTGAGAAGAAAAGAAAAAACAAAGGGTCGACTCTATCCAAAGGTACGAGATCAGCGAGTCCCTTGTCGCGCGGTCTTGAAAAACAGGAAATCCTTTTACCACCTAACCAACTATTCTGGTGGTCGCCAAAGCGTCTTCTTAATCATCGCGTACTTGAAAGAGAGTTCGAGCCTCCCCACGTCCAACTGTCCTCGACGTCAAAAGCTGTAACTCGGCCCGCTCACCCAATTTGCGGGCTATATATATCATCTCCTCCATTGCCGTCCATCCTAATGTTAATGATCGCTCATCATTTGTGCACGATATTTCAATGCCAATGCCATCATGCCGTAAGCGGGCTGAACAAGTGACCAATTTGGCAGATGTCAGCATCCAGAAGAGCAAACCAGATGTCTTCTCAACTTCAATATAAACGTGAAGTCTCTTGCATGATACACGGTATCGTACAAGGTTCAATCCATTCGTTGTTTATCGCCACAGACCGCAGCAGGTAGTCTACTTTGCCGATTCAACTTGCGCGCGAGCACGAACATACCCGTTCACCCTTCTCTAGTGAGCTGGGCCCAACACATTTAAATCGAGAAGCCGAGGTGGGAGTCGCTGAACATTCAAGCTCAACGTTCCAAACTGAATGCCGCGCCTCTTGAAGGGACCAAAGTTGAAACAGACCAGTGCCAACTCCTACCTTCGCAGATTTCTGGACCTAAAATGATAAAAAGAGGACAACTAGTTCCTTCACGGATCTTCCGGGCCTGGAATGATAAAAAGAACTGCTGGACAACAGCAAAATCTTAGAGCGAGCACGACAAGTGACACATCACCACACATGCTCATGGGGAAACCCCCTCGCCAGTATGAATTTGCGCAACACAGCACGTACTAACGCCTGCCATTTTCCCCCACATGGAGAGTGGAATTACAGGATAATCACAGCAGTTGGCGACTGCATAATAACACACAACAGGGAGTCCAAATAAAACACTTGTTCAAGACAAAAGGGAAGCCCTAGTTCAAGTCAAGGCCAATGCCTCAACAAAGTACACCTCCGGCGAACAACAGACAGAAATCATGTCAGGTGTTTTGTCAAAACCCAAAAGGACATGCAGTCTTATGCGCAAAAAATATTCAAACTCCGCAGTGCAAGAAAACCCAACATAAACACGATGGGTTCACCTAGAGTGACCAGTGCGTCTGGTGGGTGGAATCATAAGCCCTGGAGGGATCAAGCTCCATGAATTGCCTCCTGCTCTGTTGAGACAACTCCATGTCACCAGAGAACTGATTGTTAAGTGGCTGTGAGAACTGGCCCAAGCCCAGATCAGCAGCTAGCCCAATGGAGCTCCCACCAGCTTCGTTGCCCTTGAAGGCCCACGAGGAGCCAGGACCAGTGAAGTGAATGGCCGAACCATGGGGAGGCATAGACTGAGCCATGGTCGAGCCCTGGGGGTGCACCATGTGGTTCGACCCGAGAGGTGACGGCTGGTTTGTGGGGCCCCATGGTTGATTTGACAGAAGAGAGAGAGCACAGCTTGAGTCAGCTACTCCAGTGAAGCATTCGCCAGGGGAATTCCAGGAGCAGGGAAAGCTGTCGTGCCAGCAGATGAGCACTGCAGGAAAAGGTCAGAGGGAGGGTTCTCAGGACTGCTCTGCCATGGATGAGGATAGAGCTTTCCTGGTCCGGGGACTAGATCTCCAGGTGTTGTGCGCTCAGAAAAACGTGGCACTGACCATGCATGCTTCGGGTATGCTGTGAAATCCATCAGAAAACTACCCACTCTGGTGGTGTTCTCTGTCCAAGCAAGCATCAGAAATTTGTACTCATATCACCAACACAGCCATTTAAATACAGAAGTCTTCCTATTTGTGACAAATGTGTGCCAAAGAAAGAAAAGAGAGGGTCGGGAAGGGGATGATGCCTAACCAAATATAGAGGATGGCAGTCGCCCATAGCGAGAGGATAGCAGAGATCCGGGTGGGGGCTTCCTCCGGCGCTCATTGTGACCAGCCAAACGTCTACGACAGCTGCGTTTTCCTTGGTCAAATTCAGTAAGCTGATGGAACCTGTGAAGAGACTAGTAGAGGAGATGTTAATACATATAACATGGAAAGCAGCATGTAATCATCTTCAATAAGCCAAACATCAAGTAGACCGAAACCAAGAGAAAAGCATGGTGAATATTCCATCCCACTTCTCAATTGGTTACAGCAGAATCTACAAATACTTATGACACTAGCAGTTGAATGAAGTCAAGGCTTGCTTATAGCAAAGGAAAAGCCCGATTCCTTAACTTAAGCACTTACTAAACGGAGAAGGTGTTAAGCATTCAACCAGGTACATATTGTTGACAAAAAAGTTTAAAACAAGTGCAACCGAGCAGTAGAAACAGCTCACTACAAAATAGGCACAACCCATCAACTTTAGAGGACGTACATAGCAGAGTACTAGCTCAGAACAAAACTTGCTATTTGGTCCAAGAAACTACCATAGCCAATCTAAAGTTTAATCAAGGTTTACATATGATACATGTGATCAAGACCATAACCTAGATACTGCAGGCTTAACATAAAACTGAATTTTAACTTTAACACCAAAGCAGTCCAACAAAGCCAAATGCTATGTAAGCATACAAACCTGTACTCCATCGAAAAAACTGAAAATATGAACTCTGCAGCAGTAGCTTCTCTTATTTACTCTCATCATACATCACTCACTCAAAAAATGCCCATAGCATAACCAGCAGAGGAACTAAGACTTCAACCTATCAGAAAATCGCTTTTGGCACCAAATATAAAAAAGAGCAATAATAAGGATTCACCTATTTATTATTGTTAAGGGTACCTATCGTTTCCCAGTTTGACATTCATATATATGACACTTTTTTATCTCTGCACTACTCAAGTTCCTTTCACTTTCACAAAGCAAGTGAATCATGACAAGAAAATGTAAATGCAATTTCTACTGAAAAATGCCATATCAGCACATGAATCTCAAAAGGACGGGTCATAATGCACCAAATATAGAGTGTGGCTGATCTGAGCCCCTTGCTGGTTGCATTAGACTGATAGGACAAGCCAAAGTCTCTGGTCTAACATTATTTACGACCTCCCAAGGACTTCTCCAATTTATCACTTCATCCAACAAACTTATGGCTTGCTCATTCATAACCAAGCAACACTTTGAGTTTATCACGGATGTGGGAGTTTATTCATCTTTGCTTAATGAATCAACATGCAGAAGCTTTCACTCACAATCTTGCATCAAAGCCTCATCTTAATATATACAATACCACCTCCCCCTTTTTTGGCTGTAATTTTCTTACTTAACCGAAAAAAAAAGGTTATTATAACTAGTGTGGGCACTTCATTACAACAGATTACTGCATGAAAGAAAAAAGCACAAAACATATTTCATACACAAGCAAACTGACAAATTATAGGAGACAATAATACAACATTACTATCCACAGAAACAATCAGTTCAATCAGTCAATTGTTTGCTGCTATTTCAACAGAAGCATACTTAGCAGAATTTGTTGGACATTTTATCTTCACATGGAAATGCATTGTTTGAATTTATTGTAGCATCTCGTGGAGAATTTAACAATGCATAACACCGTTCCTGGATATTGGCTGCCATTCTAGTCAGCACAGCCAGCTAAAACATGGTAAGCCAAAAAGCATTCTGCTGGAATATGGTTAACTAAATGGATAATACCTCATATGTCAACAGAGAATTCTTAAGGTATATAGGATGAAATGCATTTCAATTTTCTTCACCGATTCTGTTAATGACAGAAGTAACACTCGATGTAGTGGAGGAGCTGATTATTGAGGTGGGCTTTTCAATCCACACTTATGATGAAAGAAAAAAGAGCTGCTTATTAAGACCAGGTTTTACACTAATATCAAAAGAAGACCAAAATATGAAGGAGCTATAAGGAGCTCCACGACACATCAAGACAGAAGATCAAATTCACCTCAAGAAAATAGCCAAAAAAGCCTCAGTTATTCCTTGCTCCACGCTTCATGTAAAATGGAAGAAGAGAACCCAAAGATGTTTACGAAAACAACAGACCTAAGGTTAGTAAGGAAACAATGAGTCCTACAATCCCATCAGAGGAGGAGCGAAGTAAATTCAGCATTTTCTGCTCTAATTCTGATGTCAACATTTGATAGAAATTAATATTTCCAATGGGTGAAGTTTGAAAAGAACAGAGAAAACAGCCACCGGTAATGGACACAGCAATGTCTAAGGAAGAGGAGCATCGGCAGAAAAAGAATTACCATAGCCGAAATACACCAACTAATGCTATTTGGAGGTTCTGGTTAAGAAGGGTGGTCGACACGTGGTCGACAAATTAATTCTTGGTCTAAATGATTCAAGATTTCCTCATGCCTATCAGATTGGTTCTAGACCATTCAAAATGTTTCTCATTAGCGACAGAAGATTCCAAGGACTAGTGGAATCTTAATGCTCGTGCTTACCTTTTTGAGCCGTCCAATAAACCGACGAGGACGGTTTACATCACCAAAAGATTCACAAAAGGTGTCTAAAGAGGCTTGAAAATGACCAGACCAATTGGGCAGTACCACCAGACACTACCGAAGCAGATGAAATAAGAACAAGCAGACAAACAAAAGGTACTGATGAGTTCTTCCCTTTCTTTTCTCAGCCTCTCTTACAGGAATAAAAAGTCGCGAGAGCATCGTTTTCCATTCAAGAAAAAGCAACCGCCGATGCCCAAGGCCTCATAGCTACCAAATTTGAAAAAAAAAAAAAAAACTAAAACTCAAGTGGAGATACGGAAAGCACCATACTTCCTTTGTTGATGAACAAGATAGCACCTTTGCACTAAAAGGAAGTCCATCGCAATCTCCAATCATAACCCACAAACACTCAAACCGAAGATAGGGAGCTGCAATGTCAAGACCAGCCCCCGAGTAAAAATGCCCAGAGTCGAACCCAGTGCCAAAGTCTAAGAACAGGGAAGCCCCTCTAATCAAGCAGATAGCTTGTCAGCAGAAACGAAGACAAAAAAAGAAAGAAAAAAAAACCGATTACGACTCTGGACTGAACCGAACCATTACTCAAGCGGCTAACTTGTGAACAGGAGAAGAACCAGAGACACAAAATCAATCATTACTCTCCACTAAAACTGGACCATTAATCAAGCAGCTCATCTGACTCCCGACACGCCAACTTCAGCAAACCACAAGAAGAAGCAAACCCAACATGATATACACTGGAACAAACAAGAAACACCCAATAAGAGGTGTGGGTTCCAATAAACGCAAAGACCCTCAAATTTGGGGAAATAGAGGGAACCCAAAAAATAGAAGGAGGCAAAAGGGCAAGAGAGAAAGAAATCAAAAGTATCGTCTTTGACCTGCTACACTGCTGGCAAAACCTCTGCTCGATGCCGGCGACGATGACGGTGGCGGACTTGGAGTGCATGCCGCACACCTTGTGCCGGGAATAGTAAGCCTTGGCATCGCTCAGATCCACCCGGCAGCCTTCCACCTGGCACCTCGGGGGCTGCCCTCCCTGGATCGCCCCGCAGCCGCCGCCGCCGGAGGCCCTCACCTTCTTCGGG
This sequence comes from Corymbia calophylla, assembly GCA_014182845.1. Classification (NCBI taxonomy): domain Eukaryota; kingdom Viridiplantae; phylum Streptophyta; class Magnoliopsida; order Myrtales; family Myrtaceae; genus Corymbia; species Corymbia calophylla. The sequence goes on from CM024693.1 coordinate 23,990,917, forward strand.
GGTGCCCGACCCGGGCGCCGTGGGGGCGGCGGAGGAGGAGGCGGAGCCAGGGGGTTGCTTGGGAGCGGCGGCATTATTACTGTTATTCTGGAAGTAGATTTTCTGGCCGAACTTGAGGCCGTTGAGGGACTCGAGAGGGGGAGGAGAAGAGGACCCAGACTCCGTCGTCCACGAGCCCGAACCCATGTCCATGAGCGAGTTCTCTTAGAGCCCATTCATTGGAGGAGCTCCCCGAGTCATCATCAGTCGCCTGCGCCTCTGTTGCCTGTGCTAGAGAGAGAGAGAGAGAGAGGAGTGAGGGGGGAGGTGGGGGGGAAGGAGAAAGGTGGGGTTTTTAAGAGTGAAAAGTGGGGAGACGACAATGGCCCATGCCAGCCATCTGTTTAAATGGTGGTGGTACAATCCCAAAAGAAAGTATTGCAGAAAAAAGAAAGCAGCTCAAAAACTAAAAATAATTGGAGGGTTAGAGAGTAGTAGAGTAGAAAGATAGAGAGAGAAAGTGACACATAGAGAGAGAGAGGCAAAAAGGGCCCCCAGTCTCTCAGAGTTCCCAGAGCAGAGAGAGAGAGAGAGAGAGAGAGAGATGGAGAGGTGGAGAGGTGGAGAGGGACCTGATGGAACGTACTTCACTGTGGGAGAGCTTTTGGTGTTTTCTTGGAGGGATGTTCACGCTCTGGGAAAAGGCCAACAGGCATCCACCTCCCCCATCGTTTTGGCCCTCATTGCAGCTTTCCAAATTCACCCACAAATTTTTTTCATTTTTATTGTGCACACTGTTTACATGGATCATGTGATCGATTGATCATCAACATGCCCGTTTGTCCAATGACTGTTTCGAGCGTCTCTTTGGTGAATTTCAATCTCCCAGCGACCTCGTGAGATTGGTGAGATTGGTCGGGTATTTGGGAAGCTTGTGTCTCGCTATCTCGACAAGATCCGTCTCAGCCGGTCAGTCGGTAATCCTAACCATTTACCGTGTGTAAGCTTCCTATCTTCATAATAGAGCTCGTGGGTCTCGGACTAAATATGCCACCTATAGCATGGAATATGCGTGGAAACTTTGGTCTTTACTTTGTCATTTTGTGGTTACAAAAGATGTTTCTTTCTGTTTGATTGACTTACAGGATCGATTGAAGGACTAAAGCTTACTGATTCCTCTCTTATCTCGCTTTGTCTGGTGTTTCCGAATTCTTCTCCTAGGCTCCCATTTCTATGTTTGGAAAAAGGAAGGAAAGTTGGTGGATTGAATACGTGGTTGGAAAATAGAAAAAAGGAGAGGAGAAAAAGTTAGAAATATTTGCTTATATTCTCGGTAAACTTTTTCTCCCAAACATAGCCTAGGAGTTTACCCTATTTCTAGACAAATGCCCGTTGCTTTCTCAAAATTTTTCTTTTTGTTTCAATTCCCCGTTTATAATATACATACATAAAGCAATTAAGCAAAAGAAAGAGTACCACATCAGATTCTTTTCAGTTCTAATTTTGTTCCCATCAAACTGTGTCAAATAATCCTAATTTAAGAACTCGTGCATGATAATACTAACCCAGTTTATACTTAAAGATATTGAAAAATTATCAAGCTCTCGTTTTGCATTTAAACTACAACATAGCTTTCAAGAAGAAAATCACCTCATTAACTAACTTGCTAATCTCGAAATCAATAAGCGTTGGGACACAAAGTTCTTCTAGTCACGGTCTTCGTAGAGAGTTATTTCATGTTTTATTAGATGATAAAAGAGTAACAAAATTTCGATGTTAATTTCGTGTTTGGTTTTAACTTATTTTAAAAAATAAAAATAAATAAATACGCACGTGGCAGAGAAGTGGGGCTCGTGCTTTATGGCCGGGGGGTTTTCAAGTGGACCGGTTGCCGAACCTTAATTTAACTTCACTTCACATTGACCCTAACTCTCTCTCTCTCTCTCTCTCATCTTCGGCTACATTAAATTTAGCAAAGTCAGCTTGCAAAAGAAAAAGGAAACTTTAAGGAATAATTAAGATACTTCAACTCCAAATTAACCGACTCCAACTACCACCTTCAAGGTATGGCCAATAAAGAAAACCCGCCATCCAAAGACAATTCCGTCCGACCGATCCATCAGCTCATATGAAGCGGGCTAATTCTCGATAATTTTCCCCATTTGAAAGGGAGACTTGTACGGCTTCATGGTTTCCGTTAAAGAAAGATTGCTAAATAAATTCGTTCTACAGTTGATATGATTGACATGATCGATTGCAATATAAAAACCGTCTCAAGTCGATATTTTATGAGTCATACCATATCTTTGAAGATATCTTAACAAAATTGGAGGACGTAGCTCACTAATAAATCTTTATTTTGTGAACATATCTCTCCTTTATTGTAAAGCTAGTAAAGAGTCTGGCATCACCCCACCATAAGAATAATTAAATATTTTACTTGTAAACGTATCTAAACATTAAAATACCAGTATTCTTGACAACGAAAAAAATGATAAAATGGTTTTATCATTTATGTATGAACATTTGGATAAATAAATTAAATAAATAGTACCATGAGAATGATAGTGAAGCAACCCCATAAAATATTCAATTTCAATCTTAAACTTTCATTAAAAATTCTATGAAAAGCCCCATGCGTGTTGTTGAAAGTTCACCAATATAGGACCATTAAATAAATAATGGTCCTTTTTTTTTTTTTAATAAAATGTTACCAAAATAGGACCTTTAAAGTGATAATGCTTCCTTTATTATTGATGAAAGTTTACCAAAATAGGACCATTTAAGTAATAATGGTTCCATTTTTTATGAAAGTTCACCCATCGCAGATGGTCCCATTTTTGGTTTATGAAAGTTTGTACGTTTCCAATGTCAAATGCCTATCTCGTACACTTTTTGATTACACACACATGGCAAGGAGAGAATCGTAGCGATGAGCCAAATCTTCAAATCACAACTATTCACATTAGGGCAATTGATTCTATATTCGATCTTATCCCAAAGTAGAACTGTTAACCGGATCGGGAGGATCGATTCCCAAAATTCGGAATCGAGGACCGGACTGGTTGATCTTAGGATCGAGAACCGGACCCATGGTTCGATCTAGTCCAATAAACCGGTCATTTTTTTCCATTACTTAAAATCAGACCGAGATAGTGTTTATTTTACATTTGACTAGTTTTGTTGAATAAATGATAAAATTAAAAAAAAAATATTTAGTTAGTCCAGTCTGGTTTCCTATTGGAACTAAGAACCGACTGTCTAGACATCTGTTCCCCTTTTTGGAACCAGGAACTAGACCAAATCGGCTAATTCGATCTAGTCCAGGCGATTCCATGTTAGGTTGGTTCGTTTTGCATACCTTTAATTCACATATTTTGAAAATTTCTGCAAAATAATATGGAAAGAATTCAAGCTGCAGGGTGTGGTGGTCAAGATCGACCTTAATGGAGTCCATCCAATGCTCGTCAGTCTAATCGAGAGCCTATGTATTCCAAATGACTATCATTGTCATCTGGCGTTATTATATTCAAACCCAAGACTGAATTTTCTTTCTACGCACGAGACTATGCTCCGCACAATGGGCGAGCAAATCGAGTTGCCCAATCCACACCCTTCATTCATAAAGAACCGATTTTTGCACGAGTTCAAATATTACCTGACCCGACCTGGCATAAGTGGTTTGTTCATCTTACTAAGCAATCCACACTTCCATACAAGGTGACTTTTTGCTTATGTACTTGGGCAATGTACAAAGTGGGGGGAGACAAAAGGCTCTTTTCTTCCCCTCCCTCCAACCAAAAATGCTTTCCTAGTTTTCTCGGTAAACGAACCATATTCTTTACCTTGCCGAGCAGGGAAAATCGGGAAGCCTAAAAACAGAGCCTGTGCCCTAGACTAGACAGAAAGAGAGAAAGAGAGGAATAGATCTAAAGGAGGTTCAACGAGAGGTGGGCTTTCGGTCAAAAGCAGGGAAGGTGTCCTGTTTTTAGTTAAAGATTCCCACTAATGGCCAAACCAACGGAAAAGCGCACGTCGATCCATCGAACCCGGCGACCCATTTCCGATTTATGGCAAAATCGAACTCGATCCAAATCGAGACAATCATCGGTACTTTCAGCTCGCGAGGGAATTTTTCAAGGCGATTTATATATAAGCCCTCCGTGGACGGATCTTTCCCACACGTCACGATCGGACTGATCGATGAGAAAAGCAACGCACGCATGCACGCCCGGCCATCATCACATGCCCCCTTCGAGGAAGCATCCTCCTTCCTCGTTTCCTAAATTTGACTCGTAATCTATGTGTTTTCCAGGGACGGTCTCTTTTGCATAATTAGCGAAACAGTGCGTTTGATTGATTCCCAGTTTCGTAGGCGTCCCTCGAGGTGGTCCATACGCCATCAAGTCCCATCTTTACTTTGGCAACTGCTGAGTACGAACGCACCGCCGAAAACCATTTTTGCGTTCGGGAGAGAATTCGTACGTTCCCTCCCCTTTTGTTACTACTTATGTTCGCACCGTTAACAGGTTTTTATGATTCTTGTCCTTCTCTCTCTCTCTCTCTTGCTTACCGAGTAAGATTCTCTCCCTTCTCCTTGGGGGAGACAGGCTAAACTAAAGTGATTTGCATCGTTTTGTTACGTGACCGGCTGGAAAGTGGAGAATGCCCTTTTCAAGGTAAAGGTAGTTGAATCAGCTGTTGAGTTGGTAACTTCCTAACCCTGATAAAAGTATATAGGTGAATTTTTTGTCGGGAGAACTTAAGCAAGTTTTTAAAAAGCTCAAAAAGAAAAAAATAGTCGAAAAATCGGCCATAAATTGAAAGACCCCGCAATGCCACCGTCCGTATTTCCTAGTTAGTGAGTAAAAAAAAATTCATATATTAATGAGAAGTACAAAATATGCCAACACTGACATGTAAAAAACAAAAACATAATCCGGTATGACACCCACATGTAAAAAACAAAAACATAATCCGGTATGACACCCCATTAGGAGAGTACCGCAGGTGGCCATCGCAAGTGAATAACCATCCGGATTTGGAGGGAAACTAAAAAGGATATATGAACTTGTCGTTTCTTGATTTATGATCTTCAAGCACGCCTCGAGTTCATGTCCATGACCAGTCGGAAAGTGGAGGATGCCCTTTTTAAGGTAGTTGAATTTGCGGTTGAGTTGGTAACTTCCTAACCCCCATAAAAGTAAATAGTCAAATTTTTCGCCGTGACATGCGTTCCTCTTGGTCTTCCCCGCTTAGATTTGTAATAAGATCAACCATGCGATATGCACGCCGAAAAAATAAAACGATCGATCACTCTTCTCACTAATTTATCAGTACGATTAAGGTGGTCGCGCCTTGTGTGAATCATATTGCTGTACTACACTAGATTGACGTTGCGTATATCTCACTGAGCTTGAAAGTCTTTGCCGAAGGTGTAATTAGCCCGTGGGTCGTCAAACTCACAATCAGATTTACAAAATACCGCCTATTTATACACCCTCTGCCTCTTATCACTTACATGCTCGCGCTCGCGGGGCCGAGGACAAAGGATGAAAGTGGGCACGTACGAAGGAAGAAAAACGAAAGGAGGATACGTCAATTTTCAGATGCAACTGCAACTACTAACTTGCTATCAAAATCAAAGTGAGGACTGGACAGATACATCGGAACTTAATTAGCAACATCTAGTGATTAAGCACCGGCCCATGGGTGACTTCGACATCAATTCTCTATTCATAATCGGATAGATATCAAGGAAAAGGGTAATGCTACTAAAATCTTTCAATCGATACATCCGTATTATCTTTATCTCTCGTCAAATTTTCTGAATTAATATACCCTCGCCACGCATTTAGCATCATTGTTAAAGTCATCCCCAAAAAAATCCAATATTTACTATACTTTTGGCATAAATACGTTGCGAAATATCAATTTGGACTAAATCCGACATATATATATTATTAAATAAGGATAAATATGACAGAATCATATAAATTTAAGATTTTTTATGATATTAATTCTAAATAAAAATGGGTGATTAAAGTAGATGGGTCGATTGATCTAGCTTTATAAATTTTGGTACAAAAGCATCTGGCCCTATCATTCCCCAAGTCACCGCAATTACATATTTTGGTACAAACAGAGGGATCTGACTGCAATTGATATCGCTTGGCCCATCCCACATTTATGGAAAGTACTGTTGAGAAAGCTACAAAATGACATCAATATTAATTAGTTATGGTCCTAGTTCAGACTTCAGTGGGCCCCCCTTCATTATTGTTGCCCATTTCTTGACATTTGTCGCTTTGTGGAAGAAATAAAGGTTCGAAAGTCTTCCTTCGGCCGAAAAAAAAGAAAAAAAAAATCATCTTCTTATATTTTCGTCATAATTTAAAACAATCTCTAAAAAGTTAAAAAATTAAAAAAGAGGTACATGTGAATCTCCATGGTGCAAGTTTCGTATGGTTAGGATTAAAAAAGGAGCACGCGCGTAGCGAGCTTGAGATGAAGAGTAAAAATTAGAAGTCTATCGAGACACCCCTTAAGTCATTAACTCATTAAGTTCGATGATTCATTTTATTTTCATTTCTTACCTTTTATGTTTTTTCTTGGAGCATTTGCTATTAGATTTTTGTTATGATCTAAAATTTTAGAATCTCTTGAAATATATGAATGTCAAAAAATAATAATATTTTGAAAACGGCTTATATAAAAAAATCCCAAACCTCGATCTCCAGCCACAATTACTCTAAACTAATTTTGTGTCACGAAAACTCCCGAATTAGTACACACTCATACCACATTTACTTTAAATCGGTGCACTCGTGTCATATTTATTCTAAATTAAATTTTATATTAAATTAATGCAACCGTGTCGCAATTATCCCAAACTATTGATTTTAAGAATACAACACATAATTGAAAAAAAGAAGAAGATAAGAAACGCATTCTAAACGAACAAAGACAACAGTATTATACAAATAAGACATTGTCCCCCATTCCGTAAGCTAATAAGAAATCAAGAGGGAATGACTTTTGGCACTCGTGTAAGATTTGATTTCTCATTTTTATTTTTATACATGGCATATGGAAGGGCGAGAAAGGACAGCCATCATAGCCACCCACTTTGGGCGTAACCATAATACCCCTCATTGAGTTAGAGGATATTCATTTATGAGCCACAACTACTAATTCCATCAATTAATTCACGAGATCCGAAGACGGGAAGGGCACAAACTGGTTTGAGGTTTGCTCACAACACGGCTCGAATGGTTTGGCTCTAGATTGTTATGCTTAGTGCCATAACGTGCAGATTATTATTATTATTATTATCTCTTTTTTTTTTTGAGATCCAAACACGAAAAAAAAGGCACGAAGATACGCACGCCACTGCTGACTTAAGAAATCGATCTGATCGCGTAGCACATGACATGAGAAACCCACGAACGAAACAGCACCGGCAGCGCATGGTGGAAAGCCCTCCGGACAGTTTTGTCCGCGTCGCTCAGCGACAAGTCTCGATGAAACTCGGCGATGAATCCAATGGCAACAGTCATGACCTTTCCCTGCAGTTACAACGACGACGGCAGCAATGACAGCAGCAGAGCGTCTCATGGGTCTTCGCGTTTCCAGAAAACGGAAGAAGAACCAGCACCAGCACCAGCAGCACAGGAACTGGCGGGACCCTGGCGTCAATGAGACTCTGGAGCGCGCGAGTGGACGCGTCCTTGGCAGTCCCGTGAATGCTAGTCGCAGGAGAATTTATGGCTTGCAGTTCCTTGGCTTGGGGAGTACTTGTGCCAACTTGTGCATCTGGCGACGCGAGGACTTTGACCTACTGCTGACCATTTGTCGGCTAGTCGCTTCCCACGAGTGGGTCCCGAGCCTAGTTTAACTCGAGAAATAGCTATCTACTCTTCCATGTCTGTCGTTACCTTATCATGCACGAAGAAACAGTAGAATCTAGTGTCCCGCTTAGGCCCCGTGTCTATGAACGTGGTGTCTGCTAGATGTCCGCGCCTTAGCTAGCTCCATGTCATCAGCTCGCGTATAAAACTCGTGGAGAAATGATATGAGTCCATCGGAACTTGAGTTGTCGTGGAGCCTTTGCTAGGATGACAAGAGGAGCAGGTTCATCCGCAAGATTTTGTACTCCGGATTCACGAAATCGGGACTGACTGGTCCTACTCTTTCTCCCCCACGTGATTGCCAGCATTGCTTGAAAGATACTAACGGAAGCAGCATGAAAGATTCAACTATCCGGAGGTCTACAAATCACCCTGCAGGTCTAACGAAACCTCGAGGCTTTGATCTGTCCAAGTGTCTTTGACCCATAGCAATCTCCTAACACCATACCTAATGATGTCATTCACGAAGACTCGATTAATTGGATCGTTGATGTATGATGCTAATCGCAAGCCGACCTATCCTCCACCAATATGATTATACCCTTCCATCAATCCCAAGAGAGTCATATCCAGTGTTCACTTAATCGAGGCGGGGTGGTTAGTAACAAAAAAAAATAGAAAAACTCGAATTGATTTTTGGGGTACTCGGGCTTGAACTCACAATCTCAACCATGTCAAAGTGACAATGTAATTGCAAGGTTTATCCACCTCATTTAAAATGGGAAAGTGCGAATCTCTTGTGAATAAATTAAATTATGCCACATCTCTAGTAACATCATAGATCAAATTAGGGTCCAGCCGGTCTAACGATCTAAGTTAACTGATGGTCGAAGAGACCTCATAGAGAGGAAAGCCCACTCTCAGTAGTAGGCGCCCTTTCTATGCAATGCATGTTGCATAATTTCTTTTTATCTTACATTCAACTTTTCCTGAGTTATCTTGTGCTAGTACCAATCTTATTGTTATGATGATTATGCTTACAGTTCATGGAGGATTTTTGGTACCCTTATACACTTTATTTTAGCAAGAGAGTTACGGATTCATATACAAAACAAGAACGAAACACTAGCAGTCAACTTCTCGCCTAGATAATCGCAAAAATCACTTCGACACTAGGATACAGTAAATGTACATCAGCAGGAGGCGCCAGTGCAGTAGAGTAAAACCACCGCGATGGGTTTGGTCCTTAGCATGGTCGATCCGGTCAAAAATCAAACGACAAATCTTAGGCGATTAACTGTTCACGACAGGGCTTGATCGATCTAATTATGCCCGCCGACAAAGAGGAAAAAGAAGGGTCTACACTCTCTACAGTGGTATGTGTGTCACGAGGGGACAAGCGAGTGTCACTTAGTAGGAGCAAAACAATAAACAAATCTCAAGAATGGAGAGAGGTGGAGTACAGGAACCAACGCCTTTTTTTACCCCAAATATTCAAATTCCCAAGGGTGCTCTGGCCTGGAAGAACTCCATTCAGTACACTTTTCCCAACCTGACCTCATGAACTCGCGCCGAATCCAACGTAGATTTTGAGAATGCGATGTCAATAATCTCACGTCGTTCGTTCTGGGGGATGAGGTTTCCAAGGTCTCGTGCAGCAGAGGCGTGAATGGAAACTTACCCGCTTGTCCATTGAATATGGGAGAGGAAAAGCAGCTTTCGGACGGGGAGGAAACCGAAAAAAACGAATGAGAGACGTGGGGAAAGTCGCTCGCTTTTCCTCGACATCAACATGGGACGTGCTCATGGAGCGTGTGCGCGTGTGGAGATTCTGCAGGGCTCCTTTTCTGTAAAGATGTGGATTCGAAACATATGGTAGTTAGCGAGAGGAATTTCGACGGATTAATTTTTTTTTTCCTAGAAGTTCGAGGGGGACCAGAGCTGGGAACTGTAGGATGCCATATGATATTTCCATTTGCAAACGGTCCGTCCGAGTTTAAAGCTATGATTCTCGCATTTATCTAAGACCCTTCGAGCTTTTTCAAGCTTCGGGGCAGTATAGACGACGAGTAGCTTGCAGCCTGGAATATTTCAAACTAGGAACGATCGCAGTACATGTAGGTTTGGTCCATTTTAGATATGGATCAAAGGAATCAAAGAGAGCTCAACCTATGTAGAGCAGTAAAGAGCAAGATGCAAGATGGATATGGAGGTCACTAAGATCACGGGAGCAAGTATGGAAAGTCTTGGATCGAGAAACTTAGGAAACCCTGATTTTTCAAAAAGTGTTTTGGTCAGTGATGCCATCTTACTCAAATTTCATCAGCAGTGGGTTCATGGATCGGTTGTTGCACCACAGATCAGCGTTCCACAACAACAGACCCAAAAGCTTTTTAAAGGCTTTCGTTCTTTTGCACCACGATTCTCAGTTACGTTTTAATAATGTCGCCCCTGTCTTGTCTGGCTCCACCACCTTTGTTGGTGGGGGTGTGACCAGTGGCTACAGTAACAGTGGCGCCATGCTCACGCATCCCTCTTCCCAGTTACAGGGCTGAAACATGGTCCCTTTCTAGGCCCACCGTCTTTACTCGATCGCGTCTAGGTTTTTCCCAGATTCGCATTCCTTCTGTTCGATCACATCCGCTTCTCGCATCTGTGATTCTAACGACCGACCGCGCAACAACAGTACTCCTCCAGATACTCGGCCTGTGCATGCGTGTACATACTGCTGTCGGCAAAGCAATACTCGAGGCCCCGATCATTTATAGCTAGCCCTTATCATGAAACTACGAATTGAGACGTACGTACGTATCAACATGAAGCACTAAAGATCAATGGGGGTGTGTTAATCTATCCAGTCACGGTGCAAGAGACTCGGTGAATTTGACGTGTTTGGGGTAGCGGGGGATGGGTATATTTCTAGGAGCAAACTTTGGCAGAAATGAATCGCTACAGCGGGACCATTCGGTTTCTTGAGACATCACCAGAAAGTCATGGAGGTTATAGTAAGTCACAATGCTGTACTTGCCAGTGTCAATTTAGCAAAAACAACCATTTGCTCCACACATTTCATCTGCCATACCTGATCATTTTCCGATCGAGCATGCTTAACTTTGGATAGCACCCTGCTATGAGGAGGTTACCATACGTTATCAGGAGCTCGCATATAATTCGTCAATATGATTTCTGCAGCATTTGCCTCTTCTGGTAAAGAACTAACAAAACCCAAGCGATCAAGTTTTCCCATCGATAATTCCGGGAAAAACAATTTGGTCAATATGATTTCTGCAGCATGCTAATGATGAGGCCTCTTCTGGTAAAGAACTAACAAAACACAGTAATGCAAGCGATCAAGTTTTCCCATCGATGATGATTCTCTTATTCAGCTTTCCCATGCTTCTTTTTTGTTTTTACTCTCCTGAAAAACAAAGTCTCCCTCATGAAGCTAGATAATATCACATCATGGAAATGATGACTCCCGGAGAGGGTTTTTGAACAGGTTCTCCAAGTGCAAAGTGCTTTTGAATTCAAACATTGCCAACGATTTGTGATAAGTTTTTCGAATCAAAAGAGGAAATTACAGGAAGAGAAGAGGCCAAGGCCCCAAAAAGGGCATCTCATTCTTCATGCCTTTAATGAAGAATTGTATAAATGAGCTTTAGTATAGAATACAAGATAAACATACACCTCGCTTGCCCACTTGCTAAACTCATTCACAAAGCATGCACTAGACACTCTGCAGGGGCAAGTTCCTGCTTCAACTTTTGCCAAACTTTTGGGCCCCTAGGATGTCGATTTACATACTGACTCACAAATTTCCTATCTGAGCATCCAATGAAAGTACTAAGCGCCAACTCAGGACCAGCTGCTCCTTGGTCTTTCAGCCACTTATACATGGAATATCTAAGTTTGATTCTATGAATTTTATAACCAAGAAAAGCTGGAAATTTAACTAAAGTTGACAAGGGGCATCCCAAATCATTTATGAGAAAATCCACTTTCATCTCAATCACATCCCTTGACATGTTAAGAATTTTGGGACATACTGTCAGCATTTTAATGACATCCTTCCGATCCAAACCAGCGCTCACAAGGCAATCAAACCTCTCCTGAAGATCTTCGGCTTTGCCTCTGAATAACTTGACGGCCTCACTTATCTTTGTTAAATCATCAGTAAATCCCAATCCCAACAAAAACTTAACCTTCAGCAATTTCTTACTCACATCAGGTAGTCGCTCAATTTGTGATCCAAGAACCCAATTCTTCATTTCTGTTGGTTCATCCTTGATGATTTTACAAAGCCGCTTTTTTCCAATATTTAACCTAGCAAATACGGTGTTAGGTTTCTTCAGAGTACATTCACCCAACCACAGGGAATGAGAGCGTAAAATTTTGCTGATGTCTTCCATCGGCATGTCAATCTCAGTGAGGAACAGAAAACACCTTCTCAAATTTGACAAAAACTTTCCAACTTGGACATTTGGAAACTGCAAAAACATTGACCGTATTTCAGATACAGAGGACCCAAATTTTAACAGATAACCAATCAGGGAAACTGCCTTGTCCCCCGAACCTTCAAAGATAATTCCCGGATGGTGTCTTATTAACTCACTCAGCTGCTCCTCACTGCAACCCATGTTTCTAAAGAAACAGAGAAGCTCAAGAATCTGACTCCATCTAAAACAATCCTTTTCAGAAATATTCTCTTCAATCAATGTGAACTGAAATCCAAGATTCTTCAAATTCTCTAATACCTTGACGAAGTCCTTATCAACATCTCTAGCCAAAAGATAAGGACTCGCGGCAATAACCTTAGCCACAGTAGATTGACTAAGCCCCAGTTTCTCATAGGCACTAATCCTCAACATCAAAAGCCCATGATTGTAACGGAAGATTTCAGGAGTCTCCTTGTAAATTCTCCCCATCTTTTCACGTGCAATCCCATATTCACACAGTACATGATAGTTCTCCAACAACAGATGATCATCAATCAAAAACATCATCTCTCTCGGAAGAAGCCGAGCATAATCGGACGGACTCAAACCCAGACTCTCGAAAAATGGCTCAAATTCATTTATAGGGTGGTAGCGCAAGAACCGCGATATGGACGCACCAATGTCCTCCCGGGCATCGACTTTCTCCAGAAGCCTATCGAGAAACTGAGGCGAATTTTTACTTATAAACTCCGCATCCATGAAGGGCAAGCCTCGTGTGAAGTGCAAGTACTCCATAATCGCATCTTGCGCTAGTCTAAGAGTCACCCCACGAGTTCTCCCCAATTTCCCATTGTTATTCAGGGGACCCTCTACCAATCCCACATGATAACTTCTTGTCGTCCCGTAAAGTTCAGGACTTTGAGCAATCTGAAGCAACCCTCTCGGCCAAAACTTGGTTTTGGAAGACTTAACCAGGCTAACTACATAAACCGAACAGACCCTCATCATACTAGCTGGTACTTAGCCGGAGTCTGTATAGACCGGTCATCACTCGTTATTACTCACAAGTAAGAAGGGTCATAAGCAACGAAACCCCAAAACCATTTTGAGATTCGAGTTACGTCGTCGATTGTCATACCTTGCGCCAAATCTTGCTGCTTCCACCCACAGCCAAGTAGAGATTGATGGAGCCTCGACAGAGGGGCCTTCGGGAATGGAGGAAGGAAGAGGGTGGAGGGCGAGGCCGCTCGTCCGTTGCTCGACAGAGTGAGGGCGGCGGCTCCCTCGATTTCACCATGTGGTCGAAAAGGGCCGACGCGATACAAAACCGCCGCGCGTGGCGGCGTCGGCGGCGGTGCACGGCACTAACTGGGCTATGAAGCCAACTGTATTCCCGGGTTGCTTGGATCGAGCTCAACGGGAGGCCCGATCTTAATACCTAGGGAGCAGGTCGCGGTGAATTAGGTAATCGCTATCAGGATCATGACGAGCTTGTTGGACCTGAGACGGTTGCGAGCGAGTAGGGATCAAGGATCATGCTCGGGTTGGCCCGAGGCCGGGACGGCCCACGAGCGTGTTTAGCAAAGGGAACTGTTCATTCAAGGATCGATCTCGGCTTTGCACGTGTTCGGCGCGCCATTTTCCTCTGGGGGATTTTCGGACGAAAGACCGAAAGCTTCGGGAACCAAACGAGGAAAAAGCATTGAGTAACATTCCTTTCACATTAGACAAAGAACACATAATCAACTCTGTTCGGAACCATTTCTCTTGGCCATAGCAGATTCGAATGCGCGAATCCAAGTCATGTCTGCAAATTAAAGAAAGCGCTTCTTGATTTAAAGCGAGCTCCAAGAGGGTGTTATGGGAAGATTGTGGAATTTCTAGTGCAAAGTGGCTACCCAATAGAGCCCCTAGACTCGAGCTTGTTTGTGAAGGAAAAAGGCGAAAGACTTGTAATGGTATTGATCTCTGTGGATGTTCTAATCATCATTGGAGATAATGAAAACGAGATATATCGAATTGGAGTCAATCTCTCTCTTTGGTTTCAGATAAAGGGGTTTAGAGAACTAGAACACTTTGTAGGACTCGAGATCGAGTAATGCAAGAAAGAGTTACTCTTACGTCAACCAATGTGCACGAGATCTCTTTGAGAAGTTTGGGATGCTTGATTGCAATATGATCTCTATGCCTAAGGATGAAAGTATAAAACTATGTGTAGTTGAAGGAAGAAAATTAAGAGATTCCACTATGTACAGGCAATTGGTGGAAAGCTTAATCTACCTAACTATAGCATGGCCCAACATTGCCTTTACAGTGGGAGTAGCAAGTCGTTTTCATGAAAAAACCAGGAAAGCCTCGCTCAGATGTAGTTCGATGCGTACTAAGGTTTGCCAAGGAGACCTCTGATCTTGAAATTCTCTATTGATTGTGAGAGAGTTGGAGTTTGTAAAAACAAGTGATCAAGTTGCTAATATTTGATTCAAAGAACTTGATATTGCAAAGTTCAAAGAGCATTGAAAGCAACTTGGCATGATCTTTAAATTCACATTGAGAGAAGAGCCGTGGGTGAGGGGGAGTATTGAAGAAAAAGCTGCACCGCATATTTTTCCGGAATATTCTAAATTTTTCTAGACTACTCTATACATTTTGACTAGTTAGATATTCTCATTGCTAAGTAGGAGGCATTTCAGCAATAAAATAAATAAATTGGACACATCTAAGTCTCATTAGTAGTTTTATTAAAATTATCTAGGGAGATAGAATCGTCTCCTTTCCTTGTTACAGCTACAAATAGCTAAGCAGTGCTTCAATTTTGGTCAAATGCATGACAGAAATCCTCCCAAGCAATATCATGGAGAGTGCTTCTGACAAAAAAGAGTGTGCTTTCTTTTATTAAGCATTGTGTCGTTCTAGTCAGACTTCTGGTGAAACGTTGTCGATCCATCCAAATCCGTCAGCTTCAAGATAGCCCTATTAGCGGGTATTCTGTGTGTCACCTTCGTTCAGCACCCTCAACCTAAGGCAAAAGAGTCCACCTTATTCTTATTCTGTTTGAGAATGCCGAGCCTGCAAATTTGTCGCCTAGGGAATGACATGACTACTAACTGCTAAGTACTGAACTGGATTGGTGAAGTCTTTTAACCTACAAGGCTGCTAACAAATGGCTGTCTTTTTGAAGTCTTCAGGACAGCCTGGATAATGTGTTGGTGAAGAACAGCTAAAAAAGAGTAATATGATGATGGAACTTCCAAAGCTTGTGCGTTCATTGTTGTTGTCGCTGGGTATCGAGAGACGACTCCAGACAGGCAGAGGCTGGATCGGCATCATCCATGAGTGCCGTGTCTTGTCAAAGAATGAGGTGTCAATTGAGATTAAGCCAAAAAGGAGGGCATCTCGGAAATTATTTAAAGATCAGGAGATCAAAACTATGAAGATGCCATGCAGAGAACAGCATTGATTGCCAACTGGGAATGATACATAGAGATAAAATGATCAGGAGATTGTGTGAGCCCTGAAGTTGTGAAAATCTCCTAACCATGCAATCAGATTGTTTAGAGATGCAGTCGAATTCATTTCAGTAGTGCTGGTGATGGAAAGATCACCATTAATATACTTGTATAGAGACAAGCCATTTGGAAGAATCTTTCCCAGGAAATCAAATTTAGCATAAGCTGGTTGATGATAGCATGTTTGTGAAGCTCTAATGCAGTAATCTCTTTCTATTCCCATTGCCCCAAAGTGTTATTTAATTTTCAGAGTTGTGCCCACCTTTATTCTGGAATTCTCAGGTTATAGTGGGCGAAAAAGGAAAGTTACAAAGGTGAAGTCGCCCCGAATTAGACCAAATTTGTCAGATCTTTGAAATATATTGGCGCCTGTGTAATTTAACCCCTAAAAAGATGTCATATAGCTGCAGGCTTTGAGTAAAAGCTTCTAAATTTTCAAAACCTCGCGCTTCAGTATTATGTCATATTCAGATCAAAATGCCACCCTGTTGATAGTGTAATGCTTCTTAAACTACG
Organism: Corymbia calophylla; assembly: GCA_014182845.1. NCBI lineage: Eukaryota > Viridiplantae > Streptophyta > Magnoliopsida > Myrtales > Myrtaceae > Corymbia > Corymbia calophylla. Next base: position 24,007,204 of record CM024693.1, read on the forward strand.
TAATCAAATGAAAACAATCGGTAAAAATTGGCCATTTTGACAGGAACTAAAACAGCAGTAGCTGTGATACCCCGTGCTACACAAATTATGTTGCAGTGATGTGTTCTTAATGTCTGCCAAGAGACATTTGCATCCATAGTGTGCAGCCCCGTATGTGCCTGTCCGATGAGCATATACCTCTAGGAGATTGGAACAGAAGATTCAACGAATTGCTTAATATGTTTGAAAACCAAAATATGACTGCAATATTCTTCGGCAATTCATGCTCCTGACGATTGATACAATGCGACATCAATGCTATCAGACAGTTGCAGATAAATCACACAGTATATTCTGCCTAAAAATTTCACAAACCAAACACTCCATGATGGACTTTCCAGCAATTCTTAGTAAGATCCCACCTGTTTGATATAGATTTAGAGACATTATACACAGAGAAACACACTTCCCTAAATCAACATATATGAGACGTTTCTTTGACCTTCTGGAGCTCCAAATTAAGATAAAGCATTTCCTGTTGTAACATTGAGTTTATAGTGGGTACACCGCAGTAGGCCAAGAACAGCCATTCAGTCTTGACAACCATTGTCTTCTTTGCTGTAGAAATTGGTTGCGCAGATAGTATTGGCAGAAGGAATGAGTCCCTTCATCTTCCTTATTCCACCACATCGACATAATTTTTTCTTTATCATGCTGTTTAGCAGCTTCTGATTCGCTTTTTCCTTTCTTCCGTGGCCGGAAGAGATTGAGACTGTAGTGAATCGTAGACCAAGAAATTGTGCTACTTGGGCAGCTAACTTATTTTGGATGGGAAATGAGTATTATGGGTATTTTGAAGACCTTCTGTGGCTGAGAAATGAACATCCTCGAGGCTATTCACACTTTCACTCTTGGAGGGACCATTGCTTGACTTTTGTCGCTGATCAAACATCATCCTCAGTTGTCTCCCTTGCTCTTCAATTCGCAACTGCAAAGTCCGCTGAATCTGTCAAGATATCCACATAAACTCTTCTTTTAGACATCAAACTCAGTAATGATGAACCGCAGGCAAGTTGAAGAAAACAAAGAGCAGAGCTTAAGAAGCCAAACTTTCTTTCATTAAATTCACTTCTAAAACTAAAAAAGTGAAAGTAAATCTACATGACGCATTGCTAAGTCTCTCCATTTCTGCCCCTTTCTTTAATTTAAGAAAGGATCAGAACTTCACCTCAAGTTGTTCATGAAGATGCCTTTGCACATCCAATTGCAGTTGCAATGCCTCTCTTATTTGCAGGCCGCTGCCATATGACAAACTCTTACATTAACACCCGAAGTAATGTGCTAGAGAGGATATATCTATCTCAAAGCACGGTAAGAAAAATTGCAAATCGCAGAACATATGGATTGAGCCAGGCTTACTTCTTGATATCGATCTGGGTAGCTTCATTTGAGCTAGTTCTTCTAGCAGTCCTTCCTATTGTTCAATGAAAAGTTTTACGACTAATAGCTGAGGGGCAGGAATTAATAAACTTCATTTACACTAGATTACTAGAATAAGAGGACTGACCTTCTGCAGAATCTGGCATGTACTTTGCAATTCGATATTTCTGCATCGCAAACAAAAAGAATGCAAGATCTTTAAGATTGAGGTTTACTGATAAGTTCATGGCTCATTCAAACAAGAAGTTTCCTAGTTGTACGTACCTGCAAATGACTTTTAATGTGAAAAATTGTTAATCCATCTGAATCCATCAGCTTCAAGATAGCCTTCGGAGTTGCCTCTGTATATGATCAATCATTGGAATATCAAAATGAATCCATGTTCACTTATTGGTTAAACAGCCTATATATCACTTACTTTCAGCACCCCCGAGGTGATTTACACACTCAACAAACTTGTCATGTAAATCTTGAGTCCACCTAATTCTCGTTTTATTCAAGAGAACCGATCTTGTTGACATGGCATTAGCAGAAGGAAAGTTTGAAGGCTGTTTTTCCAACTGAGAAGACAAGCTGAGTTTTGACAGCAGATGACCCGATGAACCGCAAGAGACCTGCAAACAAAGGGCTATTCATTCTAAGTATTGAGAGCAAACTGGCTTATATTAGTCAAGATAAGCAAAAGCAAGACACACAATAGAACAGCCAAACCTTTTGGCCCCTTTTCTCAGTAGAGGGACTCGAGAGACACCTCCAGACAGAGGCTGCGTTGTCCATGAGCAATTTGTCTTGTCCATGAGCAGGAGCCTTGCTCTGCTGCGAATTGGTGTATTGAAAAATTTATAGCATTTCTCAGCTGCTCTATCATACTCATTGCTGCTAGGAGATTTTGCAATGGCCTGCTCTTTTGACTCAATAAAGGGGTCTGACTGATTTCGGAAATTGATTGTGAAACTCTCCCTGGAAGATCGGTATAGAGGGAATTCGGTATCACATGCTTTAGAAGGTTGCGAGCAATCAGATGAAGTGCTACCATCATATCCACGCTGCTGAAATCCCATGCAGTGCTCGGTTGCATAGAAAGCAGACACTGGAGATTCGAAACAGCTCAGCATTGTAGTACTTGATGATTTAGCAGGTCCAAGGTTCTCAGACTGCAAGCATGAGCCCCTGGTTGGTGGCTGGGCAGAGATTCCAGCATTCCAAGGCGGCGGTGCACTGAGTACTTGAGAGTGATGATTGTTGAGCTCAAAGTTGTCACCACTAGTCAATTCGTGGTTCGACCTAATTGTATCATGGCTGTACAGCTTCTGAGTGTACATCCTCACAGGATTGATGTGAATTCACTACAAGCGCGAACAGGAAGCAGATAGATTTCTGTTCAATTGAGAACATAATAGACTGCATCAGCTCTCATGCCGTCGTGATTTTCTCAATGAATTGCAAGCTGCGCAATATTTGAACAGAATGGTCATGAAAGAAGGAGAGGAAGATCATTTAATTGTTTTAGCAATGTGGAATTCAAATGACTTGCCTGGATCCCTTCTTTATATTCCCGGAGGCTTCAGCTATAAGATAAGCATAAAAACATTAGATTATTCTATAAAGTTTTGTTTATTCCTAAAATGGATGCGAATGAACAGTGCTCTATTGATGCAAGCAAAGTGTGAGATGCTTAGGAAACGACAAATCGTTTAATAAAATAAACAAAGCGATCTAGTCTGGCTTTGACATTTTGTTGAGATAGGAATCAACAATTCTACAAAATGGGCGAACAAGCAAGGACTATCATCATCTTTACTGCAGATTCTTGAAAATTTTACCATCTGCTATAGGCCTAAACTGCAGGAAAACATTTCATCTGTGTGGACCAGAGGAAGTCTTTAAGCTACATTATATGATTCCAATGACTTTATTATTTGGTCATATAAATTGTGGAAAGTTCTGTCATGGGCATCTCGGGCTACTTAATTCTATAGGAAACAAAAAATGGCATATATTCATTGAGACAGATCTATGATTATTCTCTCCATTGATACAGATAGCACCAATTTTCCTTCACGAAAAGGCCGATCCAAAATAAAGTACCCGGATCTTTTCTACCAGAGGAGAGATCTTTTCTACCAAACGAGAAGATAGATCCTTCCTTAGCATATGAGAATCCCTCTTGCTTAGTGGGTGTCTCAAGTTACCAGAAATTTTTCTGGGGGTATCATTTCTGATCTAAATCAGGTTACAGTTGAAGCAGCGAGATTCCACCACACGTGATCAAAGAACCATTTCGGAGAAAAGAAAACCACTTCAACCGCACGGCCTTTGTTCTGTACTATATGTTGGCAATCATGCTGGTTGATGATGCAAACAGTTTGAAGAGAAAATTATAATGACTTCAAAATTTCTGATATTACTCGTAACCTCAGATTGACAAAGCCTTGTTCAATCAACACAAGCAGTTTCTTCTGATGCAAAATAATTTTTAGCATAAGTGCAATGCAACATTACGAGTCTCATTCTAGCTTGTCCAATTTTAGTGTCGTATCTAGATTAAATCAGCTTTATTGATTTGATTACCCTCCCACTTAGTACATGAAAGCACGAGCTGACTGCAACTGCGCAAAGCAAGAAATTTTACTTGCTGCAGGATTAAGAGGGAATTTTTCGTCAAGCCGATCGCCCGGCCACGCAATGAAGACAAAAAAGGAAACATAACAACAACAAAACTACCCATCGCCTTCGCCAGAGTAAACACAACCTGTCTGCAAAACCATCCAAAATCAATCCTAGAAGGCCAAACAAATCGTGACAGCAATATGGAATCACAGCAAAATGCATTGCAGCGAGAGCTATAAACAATTAAGTCCTGATCTAAGCATCGGAATTTACAAACAGCCCACTAAAAGATCCAGATAAGCATGGAACCATTAGTCCTAACGATAAATTAATACATAACCAGCATTAATTGAATAAATTATCTGAACATGAACTACAATGCACTTTGTCCCTGGATCAATGTATCTTTCCAAGAACTCGAATCGAAGTGCTTCCCACGATCCCCCGTTTGCAGGCGGAAAGGTCGACTCCAGATTAAAATTCTAGATATCCACATATGACAAAAAAAAAAATGTGAGGCGACTTTTGGACGCTATCAGTCAAAAAGGTACATTAGATTTGAAACTGTCTCGTTCACATATTATTTTTATTTTTAGCAAATGAGTCAGCACGGTGACCGCTACTTCATCTCCAAAGAGAATGAATTTAAACGGTTTGTGAAGCGAATCACTGCTGGAGAATAGATGTGGCTGGTTACGAGCAGCAGCCCAACTTGCGAATTTGCTAGTAGAGAACCCTGTTCCATTCCATTTCGAGGTCAGAAAAAAAAAATCGAAGGTATCGAAACTAAAGCAGAGACACTTTTCCAATGCCAGGATTAGTCGTTTTCTTGACGTCTAGAACCTACTCTTTTTCAGGATGACACGTAGAGAAGCTTGGCGTCATTGATTCTACGGCTACCAATCTTCCGTTTTTAGATTCTGTACAGGTTTTAATGGAGTAATTTCAGAATCAGACAATAGGAAAATGGACTGTCAAAAGAGCAAATAATGGCATTGTTCAGGTGAATGTGAATCCAATCCTATTAAAATGGCCACAATTGCCTACTGGTTCTTTGGAAAGTAAATTCATCAGCTAACGAGTACTGAGACTCCACTGTTTTGGCGCAAGGTATCTAATTCCTGTGGCCATTTCTTTTTTCTTCTCCATTCGATTGCGGGAGTTTGATGCGTATATCCTCCCCCCCTTCCAAAAAAAAAAAAAAAATACCCTCAGTGGTCCACGCTAGCGCTGTCACAAGTCACAACGATGGTCATGACCCGCGAGACGCGACCAGGCAGGAATCAAGAACTCGACCGTGCTGACCGTTAGAATTCAATAACGACTGTACAAGCTTTGTAAAAACAGGCAGAAACCCTACAAGACAAGACGATATGGTGTTTCCAGCATTGCCAGCAAGAGACTGATTTGTTTATGGTCCCTCTCGTTCATTTAGACTGAAGAAAAAAAGGGAATTGAGAAGTATATCAGATTGACCTTTTGAGACCATGAAGGGACGAGGCCTTTTAGTCGTCATTTGGGAACGCCTAATCTCGCGTAGTAACAAACTTCAAGTCCTGACATTTTTCCATAAGGACTAACGCGTCTCTGTCAGGAGTTTAGGGCTAGGACTCCATAGGAGGAAAGCCCTATGCCCTCCATTTAGCTTATCCTGGTGGAGTATCTGCAGGCAAATTGTGTTCCCCAGGGATGCCACCTTAAGACTTTTTTATTTTTTTATTTTAAAGATACATTGCATATCTTTCTCGGGTTATCAGAAATGGAAACTCACCACAAAAATTCGATACGCAGAGTGGGAATGGAGAGAAAGAAGATGTGGGAATATCAGATGAAATCCCACTTTTTTGCCCGATTTTAAACTGCGTATTACCAGACGCGTTATTGCACTTTTTAAGAGGTTTTTTTAAGAGGTCTATGTCAATGTCTCAAGTATCTCAATCGTGGCCACTTGAGGGAGCATTCAGATTTCTGGCAATCGCAGGACACGAAAGAGATGTCTGAGGCCGTGAGTCAGGATGCGAAGTGCAGCATTTCTTTCCGCACTTTATGGAGGAAGGAATAATTCAAAAGGATTGTACTAATCGAGTATTTTATCTTCATCCATTCTTTTTGATAATTGAGCTGAGAATATGGCATTTTTTTAATAACAAATGTGCCGATCGTGTCAAAAAGGGACGATTTCAATGCACGGAAGACAGAACCTTTCGGACTCGTGCTCGCCAGTGCGGGGTTGGCGGAATTCAAATTGGATTTTTGTTTGTGGATAGTGAAATTCCCTTTTGTATATGTGTATATGTAACCACAGAACGAAAATAGTCCTCTCAAAGTTTTTAGTGGAAACATAGCGCATAAAGAACGGTCGAATAGAATGATCTCCATTCACATACTTTTATTTCGTGGAGATAACGATGAATGGAAATTCCGTACAAAAAGACATTACTGCGATGATAAATTATTGAAAGAGAATGTGATTTAAGTATTCTCTCTCAATAAACAACACATTGATGATCGAAAGGAATGCTTATCGAGGATTTTTTTTTTTTTTAATACACTGGCGCAGTGTAAGTTATTTTGACATTTGAAGAAATGGGTTTATTCTTGTTGGTATGCTTGTGCGTGCAATGTTTACCAATTGTAGGAGTGCAAGCATGTTAGCAGGCAGGGAGGCAGGCAGGTCCAAGGTAGAATATCATTCTGTTTGGATAGGTCTTCAATGGATTTGGGCTTTCAATCTGTAGTTCTTGTCAAGGCCCAAGAACCTTGGTCTTGATCACATTTATGTCCACACGGTACGAGGCCCATTGCATCTTCTCGGATGAGGATCTAATCTAAGTGAGCCAATCTTTAGTGTCAGGATCAGGAGCAAGCAGAAGCAACCCTAAACCATTACATCCCATCTTTATGTGATCCTAAATAATACCAGTCAATCCAAATCCAACACCAATGCCTGGGAATCGCCCTTCAGCACCCGAGCATATGCTTCAGTTCGAGGTTCAACGGTGGTGGAGACAGGGTTATGGTCGGCAGCTAATAGGTCGGCTTAAGCAGTAACAGGATCCGTCAAATTGAATCGCAATTTATTTTTTGTAAAGAAGAAACCTGCCCGAAATCAGTTGGTTCAGGCCACGGTCAGCCCGGGGCGACTATCCATGAACAGCGCACCCCAAAAGCTAAGTTTTGTGGCAAGATTATCTTTGCTTGCTCATCAAGTAGAGGAAGCCAATTGCATCTCTTCTGTTGAATTGACACTTGACAAACTTTGTAACAAGAATCCGGATTTTTTGGGCAAGAGATTGGACGAAATCAAATGGGGTTTGTTGTGCGTTTTGAGCTAATTAGTCCTGAAAGAAATGATTTCTCTTTCTGGGAACTACCCCCACTCCAGTCACCTTCTTCCCATCCTTAGGTGGAGAGAAGTCTTAAAAATTTTAGTGTGCCATTGCCCACCTAACCACCTAACAAAGACATTAAATGAATGTTAAGGAATCTAACTTATGATTCGGTGTAACTTGCAGCATTAGTTAAGTCGGTGTGAGAAAGATGTACTTATAATAATAAGATTTGCGCCCAGATAATCTATCGATTATACACAGATCGAAAACAATATGAATAAGGGTTTGCATTATTATGTGTGATTGGTGCATCGGTGCAAGTTTTTAGATCCTTCTAGAGGATCACGTCATCGATCCATCCTCACAATCAATTGCAGTGCACGAAAATGTTGATTAGAACATGATTTTTACACGGGTGGTCGGGAGGGAAGAGAGAGAAAGGATATGGGAAATTCAATTTTGCTTGAATTGAGGGGAAAAGACTGGAAAACGAAAGATTAGGAGGGATGATGAGAGATTAAAGGGAAATTGGTAAATTGACTTTCCTGCAACATTCTAAATCTCTCTGAATAGGAGTTTCTAGGGATTTCTATATTATTTCTCATTTTCACTTTTACCCCTATTTCATACCTACCCCTAAATTCACAAAAAAGATATTCACCAAATTCATTATTTTCCTTTCTTTGCCCTCGCCAGCAACTTAAAAACATCATTCGCCAATCCCTTCCAATTTTCTGACCTTTTTTTTTTCATAATTATGTCAATCTCTTATATATTTTTCTACTTGTAGTTGACATGTTCCTTGCTTTGTTCGACATTTACTTTTTATAACCATGTTGCTGGGATATCATTTACAGAAGTGTTATTATCATCTGATCTCATGTTACCTACTATAGATTTACTATAGGACTTCACGTTAACAAATAATACATAGCCGAATATTGGCCATTGGATCCCTTTCAATATTTACATGTTTTTAAAAGTAGAACACATCGAAAATAAGAAATCCAATCTGTCTAAAAAAGTAAAAACGTCTTTTTCATCACATATAAATATGGTGTGAGTACATGATTTTTACGTTAGTGATAACGACAAGATAAAATAGACGTAGTCATAACTTTGTGGAAAATGGCGGACTGGAAACTTTTCTTTTTCTTGCCAAAATTACTGTACTTCAATAGTGAATTGTCTTTCATATGGACATCGACACATGATGGATCGATTTGCGAAATATTAGTGTAAAAAAAGATTTAATTAAACTCTCCAGCTTTCGGGCACCATGTTACACGAGAAAATACTGCCACTGAAAGCTTTAGGGGATCTTTTGTAACATATTTTTATTTTTTATTTTCGGGGGGGGGGGTTAAAAATTATATGGCAGCTTTCAATCCATTGGAAAATTCGTGTCGCAAAATATAATTATCTGACTAATTATTTGATAAAGCCATCGTTTTAATTAAAAAAATGCAGGCGATGCATATATGGACATATATATCAGTCAGGTTGTTAATTCTAATTTTCTTTTGCAACCACACTAATGTTATATGATACCGCACGAGTCCAACGTGACATTTCCATGTCAGCAACAAATCCACCTCAACAAGCTGATGTGATTTTAAATACCATTTTATAAGTACTATTCATATTCATCATTCATCGTCTTCTTCGCAGAAATCCACCAACTTACACTATTTATTGTCTTCTTCACACGGATTTGCACTGCCATAGTTTCACTGACGTTCACGTATCGCTCCCGATACCCTAATCATTCCACCGGTCGAGGGTAAATTTAGGATTCCAGTAAAAGTTGGGTGGAATTTTTTCAAATAAAAAATGTTCTATGGTAGAATTGGGACTGTAACTAAAGATTGAGTGTTTTTTTAGAGTATTGGGCCTTTGCAAGAATAAAAGACTATTTTTGTTATATTATTCTAAATATTGAGGTCGATATGAATTTTTCTGGAGAAATAATATGTCGAAGATTGTGATACATTAACCAAATTATCCAGTAGAGTAAAACAGTTTTCTTTTTATTTCTCCATTTACTCCTCTCTATTTTTATAGATTTATAGGTGATTTCTTTGAGATCATCATCTTTTGATTCAACACATTTCAATATTCTCTTTTTATGGAAATTTTCTCTAGTCTTTTTTGTATCATTTGATGACTAACTTTTTTGTTTTCTTAAGAGTATATTAATTCCTAGCACGCCCTGATAACAAAAATTTGCTTAGCCGGTCTCATCAAATCCCACCTTGGCCAGTTAGCAACATTTGCTTTTTTGAGTATTTGACCGAACCACATCATGTCAGCCAAATTGAAGATAATGCTAGCTAGACCGACCGCATTACTCTTTGTCACAACTACTAAAGGTGGGCATCGATTTTAAAAGAACTTAAAAAAATGAAATATTATTTTCAAAATGGCATAGCGAAAGACATTTAAATCTTTTCCTGGTTTTTAGTGAATGATTTTATGTTGGAAGACTGTAAAATTTTGATCTTTAACCCAATCACACATGAGAGAACAAAAGATAGGAATTGAGAATTTTTAAATTGACCTCATTTCAATGATTCACACGTCACAAATTTATCCTCCCTATATATGAAAGTCTCATCATGTCCAACAAAATACAAAAAATCACAAATTTTAAAATTTCAAATAATCATTATAATTCATTTTTCGCGAAATAAACGGAATTCTAAACTTTTAAGAAATCTCAATCCTCAAATAAAAAGACTTCCGGTACCACCATAAAATCTATGGAGAATCCATTCTCTCGCGAAATCCTTTTTACTTAATGCTTGACTCCACCAATCTTTATTTACCCCTCGACATCAACCAGTCAACAGCAATTTTCTTGAAGAAATCAAAAACCTTGGTCAGGTCTCATCTTTGCTCATGCTCAACTTATGGAAACCCTCTCTCTGTCGGACTGTAGGTATACCTCTACATCAATCGCGTTCCGCTTTGTAATCCTTAGCTAGCACGGGTTATCATCTCATCTTTTCTTAAATACTTTTCAATGCTAGTTAATCGAATTTGATGGACGCCACCGTCGTTTTGCCGGTTTTCTAAGAGCAAAAGGCACAAGTGTTCCGAAAGACGCCGAATTAGGTCTTATTCATAAACATAGACTTGACCCAAAAGTTCCGTGCTCTTACTGGCTCGTCATTTTATTTAATTCATTTCTTCCATGTCGTGAGTCTCGTCAAGTCAATAAATGTTTTCTTGGTTCCAAAGTCTACAAACAATATTTTTTAGACGTAGGTTTGTTGGGTACGTGATAGAGTTTAGTGGGTATTATCATCATCCCATAGGAATCGCCATGACGTTTTGCAGGAGACGTGGTCAATGCATATCTCCTTCCACGTCTTTTGATCTTTCTCCACTAATTAAAAAAAAAGAGACATATCTTAGGTGATAAGTTTTGCAACCTTTAGCCAACTAACATAAGATCTACCATTTGCAATATAATTAGACTCCGTTTATTTTGCGAAAAATGAATAATATGAAAATCATATTTTCTGAAAATGATCACTAGAATCACTTAAAATAATTAGTCAACAAAAATTTTTCATTGTCAACATTAATTTACGTCTAAGAATTTTTGTAGACAATGAAAATATTTTTCGTTTATTTGTTCTTCTAAGTGATACAAGCAATGATTCGGTCCAATCATTTATTTTTTACAAAATAAATGCACCCTTGATATGTCTGTTCCCTAGTCTATGCTTTCAAGAAAATTAGAAATATTATAAGATGACAAGTATGATTACAACACGTCAGGGATTATGCTAATGATCCCAAGTTCAAAGCAACCTTTAGCAGATGAGCAACGTATTCGAGAAGGCGAGGGTCAATGAACACATTCTTTGAAATTTCCATTGGGTTCGAATTATGTTACCATGTCATTTCTAATTCGACCATTCAACTTTGATTATATTACTTGCGGCTCAGTCTATTATAATCTTGATCTTATGTCGACATACGGCGGTTCCTAAACTCCAAACTTTAGGAACGTGACATCAAGCGGACTCAATTTGCCGTTTCATCTTAGACACACGGATTGAGATCAAGTATTCACGCTTATAGCTAGACTAGGCTTGACTTTCGAAGGTAAACACATCAAACATGGTTGAGTTAGGCTTGATATATCTCATGCACGAACTTGACTCGAATTTTAGCTTGAGTTCGAATTCTCCCAAACCCTCCAAACTAAACACTTATACAAGGTACAACATGAGGGTCTAGGTATAATCACAACAACCAATTTGTCTGGCCGCCAAATACAATAAAAAAAACCTCTGCACAAGCAATTTGGAATAGAGATATTCCAATTGTTAATTATTAAAAATAAAATAAACCCTGTTTGTTGACTTGCTGTATAAAATTATAGAGGGAAACCGTAGGTTTTGCGCGTGGGAATCCTATCACCAACTTTTTCCCTCCTTTCTTGTTGTCTAATTTGCTAAAGTCGATGGTTCTCTTTTTTTTTTTCATGTGTTGCGGGGTTACATCAATTGTAGCTACGCAATCTAATACTGTTAAATTTGGGAAATTACGTATGACTTCGACGGTACATTGAAATAAACATTAGAGACTCTTTGCATGACTTCAACACCCTCACGTCAACGGTAACATGGGTCTACGTATACTCTATGATTTCTTTCAAATGGTTCTTAAAGCGTAAGGATTTTTCTTTTTTGTCATGACTTTTGTATTAAGCAATTATATACCGTAGAATCATTTTTTGACCACTTAAACTTTTGAGATAAAGGTCATCTAATATTGGTACTATAGTACGGGTCAAGAGTTCGAATGTCGATATTCCTCCTCATGAATTTTGTTTGTTATTAGGTTAACATATTGTTGCTCGTTGATGACCCGTATGTTGTGGGCTTTTCACATATAATTCGACTTAAATATGGGACAGGATATTGAGGAAGGATTGGAGGATCTATAAACTTGGAGAGTGAATTGATTTAACTTATCCGATTCACTGGCATATCTAGGAACCAAATAATAAAGGATCCATAATTACACGATTTTATCACAATAGCGCCAAACTTTAAAAATCATGCAAACAAAACCCTAAATTTCCATATCTCTCTCTCTCTCTCCACCCGATACCTCAACTCTTCCACGCTGCCATCTATATACTTTTGAACTGTGTAAGCAGTTCTGATTTAGAGTAATTTGTACGTAGAGAATAAATCTCAGCCATTTTATTTGTGCGGCGTTGATGTATCATCCTCTCAAAGAAATATATGTACATCCTAAATTTACCGCCCTTAATTTAGAATATTCCAATACGCCATAAAAAATATGATTTCTTAATATCCTTTAACTTTCAAGAGCAAATAGTTTTTCTAGCGCTCTTATTACTATAATAATTAAATTACTAAACCTAATCTATCATACGTATGCAGTCGTATGATTTATATATTCAAGGATAATATTTCCCGTGATCGAGGGAGTTGGATTTATTCAACCACGTCAACAGTTTCCTTTGTTTTGTCATTCCTAATTATTTGGTTAAAAACATAGCAGTCCCTGTCCCTTGCATGTCTTCTTCCCTTTATTTGCTTCTTGTCACAGGCCAGCTTTAGATCTAAGGTACTAAATTCCCCACGTCCCCTACAGTATTGAATAATTAAATCAATACATTCATCAATATAAACAAGCACAATTCTCTCTATATATCCATCACTCCCGAGTCAGAGAGACATTTATAGCTACATATAATCAGAAAGCCTCAAAAAATGCACGTGAAGAACCTGAAGAAGCCCATGATTCCCAGGCTAAAAATGGCTGCTTCACCGAGACACAGAGCTTTCCATCCTCTGCGTCTTCATAGTTTCTCCATGAAGCTCCCACCTTCTCTCTCCAGCTCCATGAAGATGAAAACCCTCCTCCACACTCTCCTCAGTCACCTCCCGAGGCTCGCCATCTCAAAGCCCTCGCTTCTTGAGATCTTCCCGAGGAAAGAGCTTTATCTGCAAATCATGATGAAGATGCAAGCTTCGCTCTCCAAAGCCTTGATCAATATCAACACCCTCATGCACACTCTCATCTTCCCATACTTGAGGATGGTCATTCACAATCTCATCCCAAAAGCCAAGTCCTTCGCGGTTACGATTGTGAAGGCTAAAAGACACCTTGTGGTTCACTCCCTCAAGTTTCCTCGGCTCAAGCGCAACAAGAAGAAAAGCCTCTATGGCTATGGCGGCTCGTACAGGTTCTACTTCAACTGGTCTTCGAGGTCGCACGTCTTGCCTGCGCCGGCTGCTGTTCTTGCTGGGTGTTACTCGAGCAGGCGTTTGTACAGCGATTTGGCAAGGAACAGTTCGAGGGCTTTGTACGGAGGTCATCATCAATGCGAGGAAGAAATTTCCGGAGAGACACAATTGTCGAGGTACCTTCAGTGGCTAGAAGAGAAGGTTTTTGAAGATTCTGCTGGTGATAATGATTATAGCATTAATAATATAGACAAAGTGGCTGAGATGTTCATCGAGATGGGCCGCGAGAAGTTCATACTGGAGAAGCAGGAGTCCGATAGGAGTTTCCAAGAAATGATGGCTAGGAGCCTCTAGATTGTCTTTGTAAAATTGAGGCCTGTAGTTTCGTTTTCTTTTCTTTTTGGTCTGGTGAGTTTGCTTTGGTGGAGAGAGTTTGTATGTATTTCATGATGCAAATCTTGCAGGGCAGGTTTGATCCTACGTATAGACCGAATGTATAGATCGAGGCGTTACGTAATTAGGTGCCCATCATTTTGTTCTCTTCTTTTCTTTTGTATCATGTCAAAAACCATCTTCGAGTCAAACTCTTGCGTGCATATTCAAACTGTGTTCACCTTTCCGATCTTGTCTCATGCCATCTACGATAAGACAAGAGCTTTAGAGAAAAATGGCCTCTTGACGAGATGCCTCAAGAAAACCATACATAGGCATAGTGACGAGATCTTTGATCTGACACATGTTTTGAGGGTTAGTGCTCTTGCTATCCGACAAGCTAACAGAACTCCACCTGTCCAGCAGAGAACCGGGCATAGAAAGAAAATAGAGCGAAGCTAAAGTTAGCGGTGGATTGACGGAGACTTCTGACCAAACAACCCAAAATGTGGAATTTTGGCAAACGGAAAGGGCCCTAATTCTGTAAAAGTTAACCCCACAAAGTTGTAGTGCAAAGTTAAGTTCCCATTTTCAAACTTCAAGATAAGTACACTTAATGTTATTATAAAATAAATCAATTGTTGCTACAGGATGAAAGATTTTCCGTATAGTGCATAGTTTTATTTCTGATTGCTCATGTGATCACTACACATGTAAATATGTTTTTGGCCAAAGTGGACCAACGCATGAAAAAGAACCCTAATTATATCAAGTGAAAAGCTTCTAGAGGGTCCCCAAGTCCTTCAAGTTAACATCTCGTGTACTGTTAATTTGGTGCATATGAACGGAGGATAGTAACCTCGATACATATAAACAAAAGACATTAGCAATTGTTTCATACAACGCAAGGCATGACATCTCTAGACTCATGTTGCTGGCATGGACTCCTGAGTATTCAAATGTTGTCGGTTCCTACAGTGGCATAGTTAACAAGTTCTTATAGAAATCTTATTATGTGGGCCAACACTACCGAAGTGCAAGTGACTTTAAGTCTAGAGTAATCTCTGGCCTCCATTTGTGGTCCGAATTTTCTCAAAGTCTGAAATTTTTCCATCAACGTCGGACAAAACTAAGTTAAGGTTGTTCCCTATGCTGAGTTCCAGCCCTTCATTGTAGGGACAGGGAGAAGGAGAGGTCCTGTCCTACGTTAATTCGATATTATTGAATGACATCATGTGAATAATCTTATGCATTAATTATACAATACTGCTAAAATCCCTTGCCGACACCAAACCAACTCGCTCGATTTTCCATCTCTAGACCAATAAAGAGTCGTTGGTCTTTGCCACAGCCAATGCCAGCCATCGTCACCGCCACTTCTCCTCTAGCCAACGCATCCACTCCTCTCTCTCTCTCTCTCCCTCTCCTGGCCACCGTCAGCGTCAACATCGACGAGAACAGCGCGAGGATGAGCCTGAGATTTTTTTTGTTTTTTTGGTCGGGGATGAGCCTGCGATCAAAGACCTGGATTTGCAATGAGCCAAAAAGGAAATTTATCTAAAAAGTCCTAAACTTATTGTATTTTTAATAATTCAGTCATAAATTTTTTTAACATTTTATCAATTGAGTTCATCTAATTAATTATGACTAAAAATTGCTAATGTAAATGCTAGCCAATTTTAGCCGGTGAGGGCACAGAGGCCCTGGCTTATGGACAATGAGGGTCACAATACCCTCGCGTAGCCTAGGGGAGGGTCGCTAGCCCTTGTCTATGGTCGGTGATGATTGACCACAACTTGTTGACTAAAGTTCGTTAAAAAAAAAAAAGGAAGAAGAAAAGAAAAAAAAAAAAAAAGAAAATTTTGAAAAAAATTTAAAAATATTAAAAATTGTTCATATAAACGTGGCCAGAGTCAACATTAGTTATTTTCTGGCACAATTGGCCGAATATAGTCAATTGGTAAAACATGAAAATGTTTAAGATTCAATTGACAAATTAAAATGTTTAAGACTAAATTGGTAAAAGTGCAATAGATTTAGGATTTTTTGACAATTTTCCCCTTTAAGAACTAATGTCCTAGTGAATATCTATTCGGATCGCCCAATCATAGTCTCTATACTTGATGGATGGTCTAGTTTATTTAGCCCATCCACTATTCTAGAGCTACGTTTGGTTGTTTGGATATCTAATCAAGATGGGATGGGATGTGGTATAATATTAAATCGAGGGAATCGTTTATCTAGACCATTCACTCTAGCCTAGTTTATTTTTATTTGCTTATTTTTTTTTTTTTTTACCCTTTGCTTTTTATTTCTTTTTTGCCCTTCCATCATTCTCTAACAAAATTTTATTAAATGGTAAACTGTACTAATATACCTAAAGTACGCAATAAATATAAGTACTAAATATATAATTTTATATATTGAATATACATATATATTATAAGATAGAAAGAAAATTGCAAAAATAAAAATAGTAATAAAAAAACAGATTTTCCTTTTATATTATAATTTAAATATTATTTTGATTTTATTAATTTAAGAAGTTTGTTATTCAAAAAAATAAATTTTATATTATGGATATTATAAATCCTATTCACTTTATCCCACCTCTCCCACTGGATATTTTTATCCAGGCTATATCCCTCTTGGGCAAAAACCAAATACAGGATAAGATATATTTTATTCCATTCTCAATTTTATACTACCTACCAAGTGTAGCCTTGAATTTTATCATAAGGTTACTTTTATTTGAGCCCTCTTGCCTCAACATCACTCACTAACCTTGAAATATTAGAGGTTTCAATGTTCGATGGAATCTACTATAATACCTTTCCCAAAGAAAGCTCCCACATGCTTCTTACTATGTCAACGGCTATACATCTCGTGTCACTTTTAAAGTCTTTAATTAGAGTATCACGTGGATTGCATGGTCAAAAGTCTCATGTTACATAAGTTAGAGTGTGGCAGATGCATAAATTTAGCCGAGGGGTGATATTGGAAAACTTTATAATATCAAGCTTAATGAAACGAGATTAGGACTGTCAAGATAAGTCACCAACTCATAATTTAACCCACATTTGATGAAGTGGGTTATAAGTAGGTTATCTCAAAATTCAAATGTAGGAAGACCCATGACAAATGAATGTAAATGGGGCTGGTTTTAACCCACCTTTTCAACTATTTAAAAATAAACAGGTTTCAAGTTAAATCTATTTTCATTTATTTTTCTTCTTCGGTACTCTCTCTCTCTCTTCTCGATTTCACCCATCTGACTCGCGCCCCCATCGCCTATCTCTCACGTTCTCGCTCTCTCAGTCTTCACTCATCCATTTCACAGTCGCTCAAATCGATTAGTGCACAATCGAGCTTCGAAAATGTTGTGAGTCGACAAATACCGCTGGAAGGCGCCGGACCAGATGAGATCGTCCACGAAGACGTCGCGCAAGCTGTCAAGAAACCTCTTCTCAGGCAGCTATTGGGATCCAGCTCTGAAAACGCTCTGATTTCTTCCAATTGACCCAAGTTGAGTTGTTGGGATATGAAGTTATGCCTTCCAGTGAAATATGGTCTCATTCTACTACTTTTATATCGGCAACAGTGGCTTAAACTTTTGTTGTAGTGATATTGTTGTAGGCCAAGGTGGAGAATAAAACTCGGAAAATTGATGTGTAAATGCAAACACTTCTTTGATTTCTTGGGCAGCCCTCGTCTATTTCCGCTAGATCTGTTAAACGGATGAGTCGAGTCGGGTTTGGGTCAGATCATAAATGGTCCGACCAAATTGACCCATTAATCCGTTTATAACTCATTTAATTCATAGTATAAAATTTTTGGCCCATACCCAATTCATATTGTTAAAACATTTCTCTATCTAACTAAAATTAGAAAAACTTATTATTATTATCTTTATAAAGATTATATTCCTTTAATATTGTTTATTTTTTAAAAAATCGAATTCTTAATAATTTTTATTTTAAAATTTTAAATTATTTTTCTTATTTATTTTTGTCTTTTTCGTTCTCCATTGGCTGTTGCTGGCCACGTTAAAGAGCATTCCTTGCCTATTTAAAATGCCTAATGCATTCGAAAATCACCGTCTATCGTTGAAAATTCATAGCTTAATGTCGAAAATATATCTCGATTTTGAGCCCCAAAAGAAGACTTTTCTAATATGGTCCCCTAACCAAATTCATGTAACATGATTGTTTCTTTGTTTAGAATGTTTTTACACTTCGGCAAAGAGTCCAAACCCACCTCATTTTTTTTAATGAAAGACATCTTCAAGTGAAGAGAATTATGATATTTGTGTCATAATGGGCATAATTTGAGATCTTTTGTCCTATTAACCCATATAAATATGCTTCAATGAGTTAAGCTGAAAATAAGTGTACCTTAGCGAATTAAACCAAATGCCCGAAATGCTCGCCACCCACTTACCAAACTCTCACATGGTTTTGACACATACTTAATCATTTGATAACCTCAGACTTTCGAACATAGATTTATATATAATGTCCGCCTCCTTAAGAAAGATTATCTTGCTATGATTGGAAGGAATCTGAGTTAACCACTGTCTTCATTAGCAATTAAATAAAACAATGCACGGCCATGAATTCGATGGCAAAGTCAAACATTCAAAATTCTATAAATTGAAGTAGATGTTGCATGAAAGACATCGTCATTTCTCATTTGTCGATCTCTCTCATCGATCATATTCATGTCGATCAACACTTTGAATTTGCTCTATGCTCTCTCTCTACTTTGTTCGTGTCAATCAGTCCAATTTCCACAAGTAAATCACGGCATGTGACGGCGCCGCCGTGCAAGCGAGAGGAGGAGCTGATGTGCGAGTGAGAGGAGGAGCTACTATGTGAGCGGTGGGAGCGAGACGACACGCTACCATGCGATGAGGAAAATTTCGTTGTTTTGATTTGAGAGAGGAGAGGAGAGGAGAGGAGAGGAGTTCTCTTAGAAGACTGAGGAGTAGTTGGGTTCTAATGGGTTTTAAGTAGGTTTAAACTTTGACCCATTAATGATCCATGTATTTTAGTCTTTTTAGTTTTAAACCCATTATAGGTGATTGAAAAAGAAAGCCTGACCGATTTTGATAGGTATAATTTCCGCTGCAAAACTTGGGTTATTACTTAAAATCCTATCGATACAATTGTTTGATTTTGGTAGAGAAGAATTACCTTTAAATGATGGGGTTAGATATCCTCATTTTGGTCAAAACGGAGATATCATTTTAGCAAATTGAGCCCATCTACAAGAATAAGCGGCACCAAAGCACAGGATCTCCCAAAGAGAGGAAGAAGGGTTAGAAACCTAGTTTAGGGAAACGGTTTTACATCTAGAGGCTTTTACAACCCACTCTACTAATCTATATAAGTTACGAGGGCAAAGAGCCACTTCTAAACTCTCCAAAGGGGCCAAGAGGCCAATACATTAAGTGATAAATGGTTCAACATCCCAAGGACAGAGGAAAAAATCTTTCAAGCAACTCATCAAAGTCGATTGGTAAAGTGGCAAAGAGCATAAAGACAAGCAAGGGTTTTAGCGATAACCTCGTACTTTAGCTGGATTGGATTGGAGCGGTCTCATACTTCCAGCTAGGATTGGAAACGTAGGCACTGACAGCAGCTATGTTGGCTCCTAGTTGTGGGCATTGCTTTATGCTTCTGTCTTTCCCAAGTGAGTTTGCAAAGCAAGAAGATATTCATGAGTTTCTTGTTGGTGGTGCTCCCTTGATTGCGATTACGCAGGCTTTGGCCATTCTCTATGTTGTTTTGTTTTATCATAGCAGTGCAACAAGATCACCTCTCTTCTTTGGTTGTAACTAATGTCACTGAATCTAGGTGAATGAGATTTGGAGATCAAGGTATCCTCTGGTACATTCTTGGTTTGCTCATGAGTGCTATTTTAAACTATTAGATATAATATTATTAGCATTGCTTTGAGGGATGCTAAAATCTTTGAAGCAAAATTATTATTGATTTGATGCAGAAGTTATGTCTTTCTCGGAACAAAGTTATAGAAAGGGATCTACCAAAATCTTCATAAGTATTTCAATCTATAGGTTTTTTTCTAATGTTTTTAACCTTATTTACTATCAATTTTTTATTGTGTTAATTTATTTGTTTAACTTGATATGAAATTTTTATCCTAGTCATATATACACATGAAGAGATTAAAGTTGATTAAATAGGTGAGGCTTTCCATAGATTGAAATTTTACCCTACCTGACTCATTCATAGATTGGAATAAAATATGAATGAGTTTTTAGTATATGGTTTGGGTTAGGTGGGTCAATTTGGGTCAAATCATTTTTTACCCAACCCGGCTCACCCATTAGAAAACTCTACCCCTCAACATCAATTAGTCAACAACAAATTTCTTGAGAAAACATCAATTGCAATATTTCTATAGTCTACTTTGCAATCCTAACGAACACAGGTAGTCATATAATCTTTTATTAAATAATTTTCAATGCTAAATAATTGAATTTAAAAGACGCGACCATCCGTTTTGCCAATGATTCTAAGAGAAAAAGGTGCAAGTGTTCCAAAAGATGTCAAATTAGGTCTTATCCATAAAAATAGACTTGACCTAAAGCTTTGCCCTCTTTTTGGCTTGTCCTCCTTATTAATTTAATTTCTTCATCGTGACTCTCGTTGAGTCAATAAATGTTTCTTAATCCTAATTGATGGAGCTACGGAGCCTAATAGAGGAAAGGTAATATTAAAGCTCAAAGTTTTTAGTACTAATGTAATTTCCATCATAACTATATATGCCCTAGACTCCTATTATATATATTGGGGCCGTATCTTTTGCAGCTGTAATGCTGAAGCTTGTAATTCTGATACTAATACTAATAGTAAAGAGATTGTCTAGTGTGAAACCATAGTTTTTCCCTTTATGATTTTAAAAGGTTTTTTCACATAAAAATTTTTGTCCACTTCTTTATTTTTTTTCTTCAAAGATTTGCATTCCTAATAAATCTACAAACATTATTTTTGGGGAGATTTGTTGGATACATGTTAGAGTTCAATGGGTATTATCGTCATCCCATAGGTATCGCCATGACGTTTTGGCATGAAGACGTGGTCAGTGCATATCATCGTCGACAAGTCTTCTATTCTTTCTTCACTGGTCAATCTTGTTAGGTTCTGAGTTCGCAACATCATAGATGCCAAGAACAGTTTGAATAAGTCGGGATTTGTGCTAACGATGCCAAGTATTCACATAAACCATTCCAATATAACCCAAGTTCAAAGCAAGTTCTGGCAGATGGGCAATGTATTCGAGAAGGTGAGGGTCAATGAACACATTCCTTGAAATTTCCACTGGGTTAGCAATAACTTTGGTTTTCTAATTACATTACCGTGTCATTTCTGATTAGACTGTTGAACTTTGATTCTGCGACTCGCAAACCGGTCTATTATGATCTTGATCTTGTGTCAATATATGGTGGTTCCTAAACTGCAAACATTAGGAATGTGACATCAAGCGGACTCAATTTCCCATTTCAGCTTAGACACATGGCTTGAGATCGAGTATTCGTGCTTATAGCTCGAATAGGCTTGAATTTTGAAAGTAAACACATCGCATAAGCTTGAATTAGGCTCAATATATATCTCATGTACAAGTTTGAACTCGACTCAAATTAATTTGAGCTTGAGTTCTCCCCAAACCCTCAAAATTAAACACTTATACAAGGTACAATTTGTAAGTTATGAGTGCACGAAACAACCATTTCGTCTGACCGCCAAATCCACAAAAAAAAGTCTGCACAAGCAATTAGGAAGAGAGATATCCATTTATAAATCACTAGATATAAAAGTAAACCATGTCTATTGACTTGATATATAAAATGTTAGAGGCAAATTGTTGGTTTTGTGCGTGGAAATCCTATCGTTAACTTTCCCCCCGTTTCTTGTCGTCCGATTTGCTAACATCGTGATCCTCTTCTTTCATTCTTAATAATGTGGTTACGTCAATTGCACGTACGTAGTCAATATAATAAATCTGCGAAAATAACATGCGACTTCGACCGTATATCGAGACAAATATTAGAGACTCTTCGCACGACTTCAACGTGCTCATATCAGTTGTAGCATGTGTCTGCGTACTCGATAATTACATTAAAATGGAATTCAAAGCATTAGGAATTTTTTGCCATATCTAGTATTAATAATTACGATACGGTCGGGAATTCAAATGTCAGTTTTCCTCCTTTTAAATCATGTTGTATAGTATGTTGCCATATTGTTGCTCTCTGGTAATCCGTGTGACTGAATTTATAAACTTAGTGAGTGAATTTACATCTTAATTAATTTTAAGTTATCTAAATCATTGGCATTTTTGGCAACCCAAATAATAAAGGATACATAATAACATGACTTTTTCAGAATAGCACCAAACTTTAAAAAGAAAAAAATTGTCCAAAAAGTTTTGGACTTATCATGCAGTAGCCAATTCAATCAAAAACCTTTTAATTATATGAAACTTTAGACCGAGGAAGTTGGATTTATTCAACCACGACAACATTTTCCTTTGTTCTTTCGTAATTATTTGGTTAAAAACGTACCAATTCCTATCACTTTCATGTCTTCTTCCCTTTATCTGTGTCCTTTCACAGGCCAGCTTCAGAGCTGGATGCGAAGTTGTCCACGTCCCCTACAATATTAAATAATTGAATCAATACATTCACCAATATAAACAAGCAGAATTCTCTCTATATATGCATCGCTCCCGACTCAGAAACATTTGTTCAGAAAGACACCAACTGTTGCCTCAAAAATGCACGTCAAGAACCTAAAGAAGAAGCCCATGATTTCTAGGCTAAAGATGTCTGCTTCACCGAGACACCGAGCTTTCCATCCTCTTCGTTCGTAGTTTCTCCATGAAGCTCCCACCTTCTCTTTCCAGCTCCATGAAGATGAAAGCCCTCCTGCACATTCTCCTCCGTCACCTCCCAAGGTTCGCCATCTCGAAGCCCTCGCTTCTTGGGATCTTCCCAGGGAAAGAGCTTTATCAGAACATCATGATGAAGATGCAAGCTTCACTTTCCAAAGCCTTGATCAATATCAACACCGTCATGCACACTCGCACCTTCCCATACTTGAGGATGGTCCTTCGCAGTCTCATACTGAAAGCCAAGTCTTTCGCGATTACGATTGTGAAGGCTAAAAGACACCTTGGGGTTCATTCCCTCAAGTTTCCTGGGCTCAAGCGCAACAAGAAGAAAAGCCTCTATGGCTACGGCAGTTCGTACAGGTTCTACTTCAACTGGTCTTCGAGGTCACATGTCTTGCCTGTGCCGGCTTCTGTTCTTGCCGGGTGTTACTCGAGCAGGCGTTTGTACTGCGATTTGGCAAGGAACAGTTCAAGGGCTTTGTACGGAGGTAACCGTCAATGCGAGGAAGAAATCACCGGAGAGACACTGTTGTCAAGGTACCTTCAGTCTCTAGAAGAGAAGGTTTTTGAAGATTCTGGTGATGGTAATAATAATAGCATTAATAATATTGACAAACTAGCTGAGATGTTCATTGAGATGGGCCACAAAAAGTTCATGCTGGAGAAGCAGGAGTCTGATAGGAGTTTCCAAGAAATGATGGCTAGGAGCCTCTAGCTTGTCTTTGTGAATTGAGGTCTGCAGTTTCTTTTCTTTTTTCTTTTTTTTTTCTGGTGAGTTGGCTTCTGTGGAAGAGAGCTTGTATAAATGTCATGATGCAAATCTTATAACACAGGTTTGATCCTGCATATGGACCGAATGTATATGGATGCAACGTTCCGTAATTAGGTTTCCATCCTTTTGTTGTTCTTTTCTTTTTCTTTTCTTTTGTAGTATGTTAAACAGTATCTTCGAGTCAAACTTTTACGTGCATGTTCAAACTGAGTTCACCTCTCTGATCTTGTGTCATGCCATCTATGTTACGACGAGCTATACAGAGCAATCGCCCCTTCAGGAGATGGCTCCAGAAAACTATACAAAGGTATAGTAATATGATCTTTGTTATACTTCCGACAAATGTTTTGAGGTACTCTTGCTATCCGACAAGCTCATAGAACTCCACTGTCTAGCCGAGAACCGGGCATAAAAAGAATAGTCAATACCATGAAAATTTTCAAATTAATATACTTATGACAAATTTGCCTTATGTTAGTTTCCGTTAAATTTTATCATTAAATTGTTAAGTTGGATGACACGTGATAGTTGATGGATATAACAATTTAAGGTTTTACTCACTATTTATCAAATGTATATCTAATTATGATTTTTTGTGATATTAATCTAATTTAATAGAGAATGATAAATGGTAAGTTTGTCATAAATATACCAATTTAATGTTCTTTATGGTAAAAATATTAGTTTGAGATAAATTTGTCACAATTATGCTAATTTGGTATTTTTTTTATAGTCAAACTATAAGTTTGGGATAAATTTGTTATGAATGTACCAATTTAAGGGTCTTTATAGTATTAACCCTGGAAAGAAAAGAGGAAAGTTGAGGTGACGATAGAGCAACAAAGGCCTTTGACCAGGCAACCGAAGTGTAGGATTTTGGCAACCTCAGTATAAAACTTGCCAAAAATGACCCTAATGCCTTAAAGATTAAAGGTTGATATCATGAAAATTCTCAAATTGATATATTTATAATAAATTTACCCTAAATTAATTTTTTTACCATTGAAAACTTTAAATTGGTACACATGTGACGAATTTACTCTTCATTAGTTTTCATCAAATTTTACTATCAAATTACTGAGTTAGATAACACGTGACAATCAATAAGTGTATCAACTTGGGGTTTTATCATTTATTAGATATTAATTCAATTTAACAAAAATTAACAAAGGATAAATTTATCGCACATATACTGGTTTAGGGTTTTTTGTGATCAAAAAATTAGTTTGGAATAAATTTATCACAAATAAATGAGTTTAGGATTTTTTGTGGCCAAAATTAGTTTGTGATAAATTTGTCATAAGTATATCAATTTGAAGTCTTTTGTGATATTAACCAAAAAATTAACCCCATAAAGTTGTTATGCAAAGTAAAGTTCCCCTTTTCAAACTCTCGAGATAAGTACATTGAAGCCATGAATTATAAATTATAAAGTAAATGAATCGCCACTATTGAATGACAGATTTTCCACATAAGTTGTTAATATTTGGTGGAGTGTACGGTTTTGTTTCCGATAACTCGCATGATCAAATCTTATCATTACACGTGTCAATATGTTTTTGGCCAAAGTGGACATGCGTATTGTTGGGGTGTGGAGTTTTTATAATTTGAGTCCATATTTAATTAGTAGTTTGGGGTTAGATCCATAAATGGCTACTATGTATACATAATTTATTTATTTTTAATTGAGAGATGCAATATAAAGGTGCAATGTACTAATGAAATCATCTACTGGATATAACCTTAGTTTAAGGATAAATCAAGATGAAATTTTATATCTCGATTTTTTTTCTCGATTTTATTCTTTATTTCTTTGTGATTATGCGTCAAATCCAAACATGTATGAGAAAAATCCTCAAGCACATCAAGTGAAAAGGCTCTTGAGGGCCCCAAGGGGCAATATTGTATCTATTATCCTTCAAGTTAACATCTCATGTACTATTGATTCGGTGCATATGAACAGAAGATAGTAACCTCCTTACATATGAACGGGAGAATGATAGCAATTGTTCCAAACGGCACAAGACATGACATCTCTAGATTCCATGTTGTTGTTTTGCACTCTTTTTGAGTATGTAAATGCCGTGGGTTCCTAGAGCTGCATAAGTAACAAGTTAATATAGGATCTGATCATGTGGGCCGCCACTACCGAAGTGCAAATGACTTTAAATCCAGAGTGATCTCTGGTCTCCATTTGTAGTCCGATTTTCTCAAAATTTGAAAGTTTTAAATCCTAGAAGTTTGTCCGGAGGTGTATTTTATTTGAGTCCTCCTGCCACGGCATCATCACTCACTGACCTTGACAAATTAGAGATTTTAATGTTCAATCAAATCTATTGTAACAACATTCAAGACAAAGGCTCCCAAACGCCTTATACTATATCAAAGGCCATCCACTTCATGTTCCTTTCAAATTCTTTAATTAAGGTATCACGTGAATCGTGTAGTCAAAAATCTCATATTACATATGTTAGAGCATGGTGGATGCATAAATCTAGTTTAGTGATAATATTAGAAAAATTTATAATACCAAGCTCAGTGAGGCAAGATGTAAGAATTTTGTATACAAATCTCATAGATAATAGCTTATTTTTCAGAAAAATTGCACTGAGCACCAAGCAGCTATGAAGTCCAGAGAAATGGCATCTCCTCCCTATGCCGGTGAAATATACCTTGTACGAATACATGCTCCCGAACTGTTCTATCTTCTTCCATAAGTAGTCTTTTCATTCCAGATGTCTTGTCTAAATCAGACAGATTGTAAAGCAACCAAGACAGAAAGACGAAGTAGTAGCCTTCGAAAGAACTGTGCTGACGCAGACCGAAGACTAGAGACTCCAATCGAAGGCAAGATGGGCTAACAAGCAAAAGTTAAAGGCCAAGACTTATTTAGACTTATATAATGTTATCCTTCCTTAATCAATACCTACTGTAGATGTTACTTCTGTTCTGTCGATGCTTGAGTGCTACTGACGTCAACGTGGACACATAGCTAATCTGATTGAGCCGGCTTGCTCGTGAATCACGACTATCCTCGCGCAAATTGCGTCCGAGGCCTCATCGTGTCGGATCCATGGGCCTAGAAGTCAGGGACTTGAAAATTGGCCACGTTCACATTTGTTCTTGGACCTTCTTGATCAAGTCCGATTTGGGTCAAGAAGTTATTGCATATTTTATAAATCAATCTTGTGAACTAATGATGAACTTGATCTAGACCGTGCAATAATTTTTTTCTCTCCATTAAGCAAAACACGTGCCTTCGTCCTAGAGCCGACCGAAGAATTCCAAATCTACAAAAACCTTGGAAAGTAGATAGTTTCTCTAATAAACCATTAAAAATTTGCATCAGATGTGATGTATATACACGAGGAAGAAGAAAGGAACATTACACGAGAGACCAAAATTTGATTTGAAAGAAAGGAAAGGAGCAAAAAAAAAAAAAAAAAAAAAAAAAACTAAAGAATCCATCCGAGGAAGGAGGCCGGAGCTACGGTTTACTTGTTCTGGGTAGGGTTCGGCCCGCTCTTCGGCGCCCGTCTAAGGCTCGGCTCCACAGCTTTCTTGGGCTGAATACTCTCGCGGTTCGTCGACCGGTCAGAGCCCGTCGAGACGGAGGCCCTCGTGGCCACGAGCTTCCTCGAGTTCATCACGTTCGAGCTCTTCTCCGAGGCACCCAAACTGCTCCCCTTTCCATGGCGAACAGACGACGAGAAGAAGCATGAGATGAGAATGCAGGCTGAAAGCAAGGCGACGAGAGGAAGGAGACGAACTCTGCAGCTGAACTTCATTGCGTTAGCAGCAGCAAGTGTTTGAGTGAGCGAGTGAGTGAATGAAAAGAAGGAGAATTCAAAGAGGGAAAGATGGTTGAAAAGTCGGACGGTGATGGGGTTTCTTTTTATATATCGAGAACGTGGAGGCAAACAGGCAGTGCTTAGTAGTGGCTTCACGTGATGAACGCAAAGCCAGAGCTTAAATAAATCCAAAAAGCACTCTGCTTCTCCTTCTAATCTTTGATATTATCATCTCCGGAATGGAAGTCTCTTTCGGTTTTTTCTCTCCTCAGGCTGAAAAGAGTTCATGTGGGGGGTGATTTTTTGGTACCACGATTTCTGTATTCGATTGGAAGCGAGGACGCCGCTCGATCACGTGATGGGCGAATTGACTATTGCCAAATTGGCACGGCTTTTCCAGATTCCTGAATTGAATGCAATGGTCAAGCTTGGACCGAACTACCCTGCAACATGTGACTTAGCACATGACGCTCTGATATATTTATAATTCGAATCTAGAAAAGTTGGAGCGCTTTGTAGCTATCTTCTTTTTGTTCTGATCAATCGAAGCCACTTTATACTGTTGTTTGCCACTGTTGGGGTCTGCATCTACTGGAGGATAGTCAAAACTGAGGGTGGTTAATTTGTTGATAGGGGGTTTGTCTTTTATGGATCACGAGTTCGATTCATATCGTGAACGAATCTTCCAATATCTAGTGCCGCATTACCTAACTATAACATATATCGTGCAAAGAACCTTTTGACTACTAGCATCTTAGTAAAGTTACGATAACAATTATGCCAACCTTAAATCTATGAATTATTATGGCTTAATCGAAACATTCCATAAAGAATGTAAGACCATTATGCTAGACTCAAAAGAGGTATCTAGCATTGGTCTATCCTCTCTGCTTGTTTTACTTACAATAAAAGGCTTTGTGAAGTTTAGTTTAATATCTCGTGTTCTTTTGTTTACCGTGAAAGCACGAGCCTTAATATCACAAACGAGATGAACTTAATGAGAAAACTCATCTGCCTATGTTTATACAAGGAGATTCGTGGTCCTAGGAGGCTAATAAGGCTGCGACAAAGAGACTCACTAGCAAACCTTTGAGTCACGGGTGGGTCAAATACCTATGGATCAAATTAAACATCTATAATCCATTCGGAACTTCTGTGATAGGTCTGGGGTTAAAATCTCAAAAAACTTCTACCAAAAAATATAAAATCGAATCCAATCTTAACCATCATTTCAACTCTAACTTATCATTATTATGATTATAGTTCTCCAGCTAATGTTAGCTGGCTTTGTCAGCTAAAATTTGAACCTCATTCTTCGCGTGATGTACCACGAGATCCTAAAAACTGACCACTTCCTCGAATGCCTGTTTTGATAGCTGGACGACAGTAAATGAGATTGGATTTGGGGGCCAATTGTTGAATTTTCAGTGCCACGAGATACTGACAATGTCAAGATCCCCATCCACAGATCAGGCAATATTTTAATGGTGAGTTCAAGAGGAGTGATTCTCGCGATGATGAAGTGATGTCACGAGATCGTGGGGATGATTCATGACCATCATTTTGCCATCCAAACACTGATTGAGTTTACCCCAAATTAGATCTTAAAAAAAGAGCGGCCATAACTCATATGGCTATGACCGACAAGGCAAGACACGTCACCACGAACGATGTTTTGGAATAACATACTGAGCCGGCCGATTCAACCACTTCATGGGGATCCCGGTACGGTTCTTTGGACAATATTTTCTGGGTCAATTCGGTCTTGGCCGATTCAACGCGATTCATCCATGTGCTGATTCAGCAGTCGAGGTCAGTCGCCTGATAGCGACAACTAGATGGACCAGTCACTGGAAGAGTTCTACCCTTGCATACTGCAATAATGTTTATAGTTGCTAACCAGTGTCATATCAGCATCTTCATTTTGAGCTATATATGAATTGAAGAGTCTAATCTAGCTCAGAGTAGAAATGGAAACTTAGACGTGTTTCCACATGTCTCAGCGAAATGATCTAATCTGCAAGCGTATATTTGCTTTCACTTCGTTCCAAGATTCAGCTCTGAGGAAGCCTGCAGGAGAAAGATGACTTTCTTTACCGGGACATATACCAAAGCTTGATATGCTAGGTTTACACGTGAGCTGAACTTATACAAACAGATGGGAGTCCCTGTTTGAACAATCTCGGCTTTTGATTCCAGAAAAATCACCAGATCTAGGATGACCCACGATGGCATAATTCTAAAGTTTCTGCAAATGAGCTTCAGAAATGAAAAGGCTTTCTAACACCTTAAAACCAGATGACAGCAAGCAGATAGGCAAAAGATAGCAATTGTATCAGCGACTCTAATGACGAGCACATTAGACGTTTAAGGGCGTGGGGTCAACCACGACAGTCAGGCTAATATTTTCATCTATGAATTTGATCATCACCAAAACACAACAGATATGCAGGAGCTTTTTCCTAATGAAACAGCATGAAGCGAAGCCATGTCTATCCTTGCTTTAAAAGAAGGGAGCACGGTGGAGAACAATATTACCAGGACAGGGGAGAAGGGATTCAGCCGCCACTTTGTGAATTCACAAAGTGAATTGACGAGCAGCTAAAAGAAAAAGTTCCTAACAAAAGGAGTCCACAAAGTGCCTCAATCAGAATCGATCAGCTAACAAGTCTTAGAACAGCCTTCTCAGGTCAGGTCCCAAAAGAGGAGCCAGAGGGCTACAATACACTGTAGGGAGCAGCCCCAACACAGGATACCAGGGTCCCAACCAATAACCACAATGATATATAGTATATACGATGTTTGTCACTTTCCTCGTGCCAATACATTAAAATGAATCGGCTTCATGTTCTTTAATCATACAGACCATAACTTCACAGGATCTCAAGAAGTATGCACACTTTTGTATAAGACAAACAAGGTACAGACTGGCCAGCATGAAGAACTTTTAGAGCCAAGAAACACAAATTTAACCATCACAAGAGAATCTGTCTCAAGAATCAGCTTTAAGCTCCTCCATATCAAAATACTGCAGTACCAAGAACTAGAGAAGAAGTTTTACATTCAGATGATCCCGAGGTCCAAATGAGGACCCAGATGAAGTTTTAAGGACTTGCTTTGGTCCAATTGGCTCTATGAATGCAACAAAGGAAAAAGACACTAAAGAAGGCAGCAAAAATGTTCAGGATGCAGATTGCTTTCTGTCTCTTGCGATATAATTTAGCATGAACCCAAATCCACAGGAAAGAAGGCAAATAATGCAGCGCAAGTGAGGACCTACAGACGAAAAAGAAGGGCATCTCACCTACACTAGCTTAAAAACCTTATAGATTCATCAGAGTGCTAATCATCATTATAGACCTAATAAAAGGTTTGAATGACCAACAGAGCAAATAGTCTTCTTTCTTAACAATAGATGTATCGCAGAGCATGTATGTTGACTATTCAGATGAAATAAGGCGGAAATGGCTCAGATCGACCTAAAGGGAATACACCAAAGGAGCGATTATGCTTCATCTGTATACCTCGCAACTCCTTACAGGAAACAAAAAGGATGATTGCTACTTATTCCCCATGAACAAATGATGAAGAAGCAACCTGAATAACCACAAAACATCTATTCAATTCAATACCCAAAAAGAACATTATTCTAAACCCATATACAATAAACACTTCCCAGGAAACCGAAATGCTAAAACCCAATTCATAGACATCTCGAAAAAGAACAAAATCCTGAAAACTGTAGATATATAATCACTGAGCCTATCGTCTTCCATGCCAGCCATAAAGCGCCTTGGCGCTACGAAACTCCCAACCATGTCTACGAATTTAAGTGCCAGAAGCTCCCTTGAATGCCTTCTTCAACTCCTCTTCCGCTTCCATTGATGGTTTCTTCCCATTGCCTCTACTATCCACTTTACTGCCGGAATACTTTTTTCCATTCCTCTCGAATTCCCCGTACTTGCTTGAATCTGATCCAACCACCGGCGAATTTGACTTCCTCCCCGAGAACTCCTGCCGGATATCTTCTATCGCATTCTTCAGGGACGCATTCTCGGCTTGTAACATCTCCAGCTGGTGCTTCATGGAGAAGCAAGCCTCTGCTACGTCCATCCCGCTGGCTAATTTCTTCGGCTCTGAGGCCACCTTAGCAGCCTCCTTGGAATCTGTACCCTCCACGTGCTCAATCTCAATCTTGTTCATCACCAGGAACGGAATCTTCGTCAGCTTAAAACCCGACCCCGGACGAACGCCCCCGCCCTCCATCTCCAACGGAACCCTAACTCCCCAACGGAAGCTGACGGCGGCATTCCTCCTCACCGGCACCTTAGTCCTGGCCGCCACCTCCATCCCAGACAGCACGCCCGATAAGATCCCCGCCGGGGCGTCCGGCGTCAGAGCCGTTATCCTCTTCCCGAAGAACGTGACGTTCTCCGGCAAGAACCCGCCGTTCACCGCAGTGGGCGCCTCCACGACCTCGATGGTGGCGTCCTCCTCCGCGACGGCGGCGGCCCCGCCGCCCCCGAACCCCGACTTCCCGACCCTCTCCGAGGACTGCAGCTTCTTGACGGAGAAGTCCCCGAGGACGGGCCGGAAGTGGAGCATGAACCGGGGGCTGCCGCGGTGGACGAGGTTGAACTCGGCGGACATGGACATGGAGCTGGCGAAGGGGGAGCCGAAGGGCCCGGTGCCGGTCTTGACGACGAGGGAGAAGGGGTTGAAGGAGTCGTTGGGGCGGTAGGAGATGCGGAGGGCGGGGCCGGAGTCGAAGAAGGTGCCGAGGCTGAGGGCGAGCTCCTTGGGATCGCCGGCGACGACGCCGGACTGGAAGGGGAGGCCGAGGATGCTGAGGGGGACCTTGGCCCGGACCAGCGGCTTCTGGTCCTCCCGAAACTTGAGGGAAGCCTTCATCTTCCTAGGGTTTCGCAGGAGGAGGAAGGGAGATGAGTGGGGTGGGAGAGTACCCAATTCGATTTCGGACTTAAAGGGGCTGAATTTCAAATTCGAATCGAGAAAAGATTTGATTTTGGGGGGAGGGGATTGAATTCGGGATGATGAAGAAGATGAAGAGGGATTCGCGCAGAGGAGAATCCGCCAAAAATTTTGGAAGTTTCACTGTGCAGGAACTCCAGCTTGCTCCCACGAGAGGAGAGGAGAGCGGTGAATAGCTGAGGTGGAGCCATTTTTCTCTTTCACTGCTCCAGCGCTTTGCTTCGTTACGGTTTGCGTTCGAGATGGAGGGGAGGGAGGGACGGCCGGATGAGGGAGGGATGGACACGTGGCGGGTTTTGGACCGTTGAAAAAATGTTTTTATTTGAGCGATTTTCTTTCCTTCTTTTTTCTCTTTCTAAAAATATACTCTCGGGTTTTCTTTTCTTTTTTTTCATCTTTTTTTCTTTTAAATGTGCTTTTTTGGTGCGTACGAATTTGAATATTTAACGATGAAACTTTCATTTGAAATGAATTTGTTTCGCTTTTGGAGTATTATCCAGAGAGAAAAGTATCTGAGTTCAAAAATTTATGTGTACCCATTTCATTTTTAACGACACATACTTAGGGGGCAAGACACGGTGCGTTTATCGTCTTCACAAATCTATATGATGAATAAAAGAATCGATTTTTACTCGCGGGGAGAGAAGTCATCATCAACATTCTCTAATTTCACCCTGATGAAATACTACTTGCCGCAGCTCTGATCGATGCGCACCAGATCCAAGCATGACGACAGAGAATAGACCATGGTTTTTCACGCTGATCTGTTCTTCTCATTGGAAGTGCGCTACTCTTCAAGCTCAGAGGGTGGTACTTGCTTTCGTGGTTGGATTAGAACTTGGAAGCACAAACTCCAACTAAACTCGATTTGTCAAAATCATGATACGTAATGTGTATATAATATTTATTTTTTCCCAAGTAAGATCCAGCAATGCTTGACACCACAAAAGAAAGTTAGCTACTAGAAATCAAGGACGATCGATGTAACTTGAAGCAGTGTGGCGACCAGCAACCCCCTTAATGGTGGTGGTGCATGTTCCCTCGTCCACATGCGCCATTTTGTCTCCTGTCTCACCCAGGACCACGCTATTTTTAACTCTGCTTGCCCAACAGAGCACGTAGTTCAGCTTATGCTTCCACGAAAGCAACAAATGCTGGATGGCTACAGAGCAGTCTCGCTCAGACCGATCACAAGCCGCCCACATCAACCAAACTCGAACAAACTTCGAGACAAAAATGGAGAGAAAATTGACGAAATCATTCAAAAAGAAAGCGCGAAAGGGTGTGCAATGATACATTGTCCGAAGAAAAGGGTCTTAAAACATCCTCTCTGTCAAATGATATTTTCTTGGTTTCAGCATGTGAAGACCAACTACAACAGAATGAACCAGGCGAAACATGCAGATAATCCTGGTTTTGAGAATCGATGCCAGAATTGGAGCCGCAGGAGGGGGAAGCAAGAAAGGAAAATAAACTAGAAAGCACTTATTTTTGCTACTCCAAAAATTTTCCGCAGAACCCACCAAGCAATGGACGTTTCAAACACCAGCCTCACTTAGATTTTGGAATATCAAGATTCTCGAATATTGGGCTGTCAACTCCGACTCCCATTGCGTTGAGACCATTATCGACATAAAGGACGGTGCCAGTGATGGCAGACGCCAAAGGCGATGCCAGGAATGCGGCAGCATTTCCCACCTCCTCTGTGTTCATTGAAAAGAAGCCCAGGAACAGGAATTAGAACTTTGCAGTCGACTGGTTTTCTAGAACAGACTTGCATTTAGGCAATTTTCATTACAAATGGCTAAAATGCTTGATTGCTTCACGAACAATTTTAATATCAGTGTAGCACAAACAAAAAATATCAACTGTGGTAGCAGTGCATGACTCACCAGCAGATAGCTCCTTCTGCAAGGGTGCATTTTCCAGAGAGTAGTCGATCATCATGTCAATAAAACCAATTGCTTTTGCAGCACGACTTCTCAATGGACCTATTGATATTTCGCACCGCGATCATCATTGAGATAACATTGCTGAGAACAAATAAAGTGAGATCGGCTGGAAAAGCTACAAACTGTACCTGCAGATATTGTGTTCACTCTTACTTTATGTTTTCTCCCGGCTTCAAATGCCAGCACCTGCAGTAATAAAGCAGGAAAATAAGCAGGCATCAGAGTCATATGATAAAGCTCTAAAATCTGCAGATCCCAGTATAGATCCATTGAGGAGGGTGAGGAGAAGAAGCACGTCATGTGGGAAAAGGACAAAAGGAGGAAAAAAAAACCTACTCGGGTGTCACTCTCTAGAGCAGCTTTCGCTGAACTCATTCCTCCTCCATACCTGCAATAGTTGATAAGTCAGCTAGAAATCCCATTTACAGGACTGCACCTAAATGAAGCAAAAGAAGAACATATACCCAGGAATGATCCTCTCAGATGCAATGTATGTCAAAGAGATGGAAGCACCACCTGTAAGATAAACCTACCAGTTAGCAAGGCCAACTGGTGCATTTCTAGGACTTCTTGTCAAGATATGAGTATGACAGTGATGACTGATGGTCGTGTCAGGCAAGAAGGCCCAAAAGTTTAAAGGAGTGAAACAGTACAAAAGAAAACAAAGTAAGAGAGTTGCCTGGATTCATAATTGGAACAAAGTGCTTGAGCAAAGATACATAAGAGTAGCTTGATGCAGAAATAGCAGCAAGATAACCATTTCTTGATGTTTCCAGCAAAGGTTTAACGACCTGCAACAGAGGAACATAGCATTCAATCATAGCCATCAGTAAGCAGTACCGTGGAATAGGGAAAATTGAGTTTAAAAAAGGCTTAACCTCTGGCCCATTAGCAAGTGAGTGCACAAGGATGTCAATACTTCCAAAATCCTGCTTGACAGATTCAGCAACTTCCTGAAAGACAGTTGCCAAATGTGTTGGAATGGCTAATGCCGGAATGCAACTCCAAGGATCAGAATTTAATAGGAAAGACGTTCCCTTTTGCTTGATAGGTGAACAGGAAAGATGTTCATAAGAGTAATAAAAGCAAAATAAGCTCCTATTAAGTTCAAAATGGAGGTCCATGACCCTAAAAAATTAGATAAATAAGTATATAGCTAGACGTTCAGAGATAAGCCTCAACATGGTCATTAGATAGGTTGGTTGGCAAATGGTCCCTGTTTACCTAGAAAGCCATTACCAGTTGAGTCTCCAAGAAATTCCCCACCAGGGAATCACTCAATATTTAAGATATTGATAAAATATGAGATAAAAGTTACAGGAGACATCCTACTCTTTAGGAGAGAAGAGAAGAAAAGTTACAGGAGACATCCTACTCTTTAGGAGAGAAGAGATGGTCAGAATCTAAATCGTTCCTGGAATTATCTCTGGACACTGTTATCGGTTAGAGCAGTTCAATTCCTCCCTATGTCAGAGCACTAGAATTTTTCTATTTTCAAATAGCATGTCAACAAGCAGAAAAATACTTTACAGCTTTATCTTACAGATTCCACCTAGAACTGGAATTTGAAAGAGGATATATACCTGGACAGTCCATTTTGAAGAACCTGCATAGCGCTTATTTGTCCTAATCTGGAGATCAACACAAAAAAGAGCATGATTAATGGCGCAATTTCACATATGGAGTAGATTGTGGAAACTCCAAATGAGCAATTACATCTTCAGGAACATCCTCAAGCTTGTCAAAAACCGCATCAAGTGGATAAACTTTCGTGATTTCCATCAAGGAACCATCTGGCAATCTGAAAAGTCACAATACAATAAATAAACTTAATCAGATACGACTGAAGACAAAATGATGCTGAAAGCACAAAAGGGTCCGCTTACACTCGTGATTCATCGAATTTCCCACGCCTTAGGCTGCTCTCAAAAATATTCAGTGCCTGAAAATACACATCATCGAGTTCGGGTAAACAGTTGGGAATAAAATAGGGACTGAGGGCATGGAAACTTGATCTACATATAAAATCCACATACCGGAACCCATGTACCGACAAGAATTTCGGCACCAGCAGCGGCAAGAGATTTTGCGATTGCCCATCCATATCCATTATCATCGGCAACACCAGCAATGAAAGCTCTCTTGCCTGCAAAAGTCATGACGCAATTAGGAAAGCCGCTTGTACCCAACATTCTTGTTTTTGGCCAGAAGCCAAGTACTTGACGGTTGTCTCTTTCTGCTAAGCCAATAATTCAGCTGGTCTCACGTTTTACTTTCACATAAGAACGAAAGGAGCGGAGAAGAAGATGGACGACCTCTCAAATCAACAGGCAATCCCGGTAAAGGGGTGCTTTCATTTGCACTGGACATAGCTCTAGTGACGGCATTCCTGAAGGCGACAGGCTTCGAAGCGTGTTTCTGCGAGAACGAGTCCCTGGAGGAGATATGAGAAGAGCTCGCGAGCTTCGCCCAGGACGCTTCCCTCCGCTCCGCACCCAAAAAAGCCACGCACGGCTTGACGGGTGATGATCTACGGAGAGCGACGCCCGGCTTCAGCGAAGCCATGTGCGTCCCAGGAGTCGCGGTCGCGGCCATATCTCCGGCAAATCGAACTCGCAACGAATCGAGCAAAATTCCCTGCAAAAAAATTTTCCGCGAGATTCATTCAAAACGACACCTTTCTCCAACCAGCTAGTTGCGCAAATAACACAAGCACCTGGCATGCAGCGCGGAAATCCCAACACAAGACGCGCACTCTACTACTACTACGCAACGCCCTAAGCTCCCAATTTCAAAAATGCAGCACGCAAATGCCGACGCATTTCAACCGGCGCCCGTGCCGACGACGACACGGATCAGACCCGGAAAACCAGTGAACCAAGCGGAGCTTACGATCGGGAGATGATGGGGGGAGGGACTCACCTGAGGGAGGGGGGAGGCGAGATTGGAGCCGGAGTGAACAATGTCGGAGAGAGAGAGAGAGAGAGAGGGTACAGGAAAGGCGTGTAGGCCTGCGACTGGGAGTAAATAGGGAGGGAGAGCGACGAGGTTTCGATGAAATCGAAGTTGGGCTCCTTCGGCCGGTGGTTCGTGTTTGTTGGGAAAACTTTGTAATCGCCGAAGGGCAAAGAGAAAACACAGAGCGCCCTTTAATTAAAAAATTAAAACGGTAAATTAAGTAATGAAGAGTCTAGTTAAGAGGTGGTTTGAGAGGGGGGGGGGCAGTCAGCTCAACTCCCCCCGGGTTTGGAAATTTTGGTCATAACCCTCTCGCGATTTTTCTTAAGATCGATCGAGAGTGATCGAGTGGGACATGTTTCGAGCTCAAATCGGGGTGCTCCTTTCCCTTCAAAGTCGTCTTTAAGGGAATGTCCACCGCATGTGGATGGGGCCCAACTCGACAGCCGTCCACGGAGCGCTCGCTGTTTATGGTGTCTGTCCAGGACGAGGGTCGGCCGTTTAAGTCATCATCGGATCAGCATAGACCATCTTCGTTTCTTGACGGATTCTTTTCATATGACTTCTTTCATTCAGAATAGGGATAATGATATAAATGATTTTGGGACTTACATACATAATGATACCTAAACTTTTTAAAGTGTTAGATATGCTCCATGAATTTTAGCTCGATGTACAATATAATTCCTAGACTTTTAATTTGTTCAATACAATCCTTAAAATTTTAATACGTGTTAGATTTAGTCTCTTGAACTATATGAAAATGTTCGATTTTGCCTTTAAACTTGAATCAATAATAATATTAAATATTTTTATATAGTTCGCGAACTAAATTAATATGTAACAAAAAAACAATCAAAGAGCGCATCGAATAACAAAAATTCAAGGTCCACATTGTAGATTGAAATAAATTTCAAGAATTACATTTCACAATTTTAAAAATTTATGGACCACATCACATATTTATCAAAGTTTATACATCGTTTGTCTCATTTTTTTTTCTTTCAAATATTAAGTAGTTGGGATTGAACCCTCCGGCCCGGCTGCTATGCGGCCCAACTGCGCAGGCTCGACATTATACCGTTGTCAGATGTCAGGGTTGTGCGATGGCTGCGGTTCGCCTCTTCGGTTCAGCCCAATCACTTGGGCCTAGAGATTTCATAAGGCCAGATTTGAGCTTCTTAGGTCCACTGGCAGAGTATACTTCCCAAGCCCGTTTATAGTTTCCTTGCGATTCCGGGTGCTTTGCAATGATCGGGATTAACTCCGTACTTTCGTATCGCCACGACGTTTCTTCATCTTGAAATAGTTAAGAGTAACTTTTATCTTATTTTTATCCTAGTGTCTAGTGATCCGAAACGAAAAATTTTGACCGCCGGCATCGCATACTATGATGGACTTCCTTCACCGGTGCACAGCGACAATGTGCGATTTCTCCCGAGCTCCTCTAAGTCAGCTCGAGCCTCTTTTGGGCTTGACCTCAGGAAGAATTTTCGATACTCAGGTCCATGAACTAGGGACGAATGATGCCGGACAGGAATCCCCCGGTCACTTTCCAGGATTTAGGGAAAGTAAATGGATTGAATGTATTGTCCAGCGAAGTGATGCTGCAACATTTCAAGCTATCCGAAGCGATTACTTGATAGATAAGCTTCAATTCAGCTGCTTTTGGTTTTGGCTTTCAGGAAAAATCTTTCAAAAAGTGAAAGGCCTTTAAATTAAAAGGGTTTTTCGAAATGCAAGTGTATTAGGAAAGAATTTAGGTTTTTACAATGTTTGAAAAAATCACACTTTGTAAAGTACTTTTAATTTTATTTTTTTTATAAAAAAAACCTCAAAGTCAATAGAGGATTTAGCGAGTAGCAAGACTCCAGCGAGGCCAAATGTGGCTGTCGACGAGCAAGATCTAGCATTGACATCTTTGCATAATGTTGCCTAGGGTTGCACAAACTCAAGTGAGTTCTCAACAATTAGCTTTGGCCTCTTCGGAGACTCACAAGTGACTTGAACCCTAGCTAGTGATGTCGCATGAGCTGCAGATATTTTCTGAATTACAAAAGTTTAGCGAAGGCAAAGTTGAAAGGAAAAAAATGTATTTGTATTTCGAAAATACTCAAAGCTCAAAACACCTTTAGACCTACCTCGAGTTAAAAGTCTTCAAAGACCCTTGAAAATGTAATTGCATATTTCCAAAAGCTCTCCAAAAAAATTTGCGAAATGGTATTTTCCATTTGCTCTAAAGACTTCAGAGCCTAAAACCCTTTGGGAAAATGGTTCCCAAGAGCCCAAGTACGATGGTTTCGAATCAAGCTTATCCAGAAAGAACCTGTACTCGACTTGCCCATTATATCCTAGCTTTATCCCATTCGTGGATCAACTTTAGGCCGGACTGTTACTCCTCCTTTCGGAAGCTTTTGGTCCACTTTACATTTGCTCTCCGTGCATTTAACAGGTGGTAACTTATTATACACATATTTATTTTTGCATTTTCTATGTAAAATATCATGGCAGATGGCACACAAAAGCTTAAAGACTCTACGATCGACCGGCGAGATTCATTCTTTTTATTCGCTCCGGCAAGTATGTGGGGGCTGGGAATATGTCCTGCAAGATCCTCAGAAACGCACCAAGATCAAAACCCTTCCGTAGAAAAGCGTACGATCCTATCTGCAAAGTCAATTCCTAAACACTTTTTATGTCACATGTAAAACCATGTGTTGGAAGTCTGGTCTGAGCATGAAATCAAAGAACAGCTGCTTCCCTCGGGGCCCACCAAAGTCCCCTGCTAGCCTCCGTATCGAGCAATGCTTGGCTCGCGAAAATGAGTTAAAACATGAGATTATTAAAACTTAGGCGAACATGACGCGCACGAGAATCCTCTTCCGTCAAATATAGTTTCCGTGTGTTATTCCTCACTTGCATTGTTTATACTTTTGTTCCACGATGCCGCCGTTCTGGACAACGTGAGCTTTCGGATCTTTCGGTGATCAGAATTGCAGCTTTGGTCTGTCCCTTGAATTATTTGAATATTGGGATATGCCTCGAACATGGGATCCAAATTGGCGAAGGGGTTTTCCCCTTCCAAGATCTGCTTATAATATGTCCAAACATAATGGCGAGAATCAAGTATTCATTCCTCTCGAGGAAATGGCGAAGTTCCAAAATAACCCGTCAACACCTTCTTTATATTAACAAAAAAAGTCTTGTATCGATATCAATTTAGTCATAAATATTTTGGTTTGGTATCAATTTAATCATTCTGACTAATCTTGACCGAATACTGTTGACGTAAATGACCCATGTCAAAAGACAAACACTGATGTAAACAACTTTTGATAATATTTTGAATTTTATTTTATTTTTCTTCTTTTTCTCTTTCTTCTTTTTTTTCCTTCTTTTCCTTCTTCCTCCAATCGGTCGCCAAATTCTAGCGACCGATTAGAAGTGAGGGACCTTGCCAGGCACTAGGCTTGCCTAGCCATGATGAAAGAGGGAAGGAAAAAAGAAGAAGGGAAGATAAAGAAAAAAATGAAATATTAAAATATTTTAAAGTTGTCCGTGGTCATGCTAGTATGCTAATCGACATCAATATCAGCAATATCCAGTCAAAATTAGTCGGAACGACTAATTAAAATTTATGATTAAATTGATACCAGTAAAAGATTTATGATTTTTTAATACTTTTTCCTCGTATTTATCAATATTGTCATATTCAACAAAAAAAAAAAAAAAACTAATATTGCCATCTCGAGTTGTCGGTAGGTAAGCTCTCGATGTGTGTAAAACTATACAAGATGATTTTCAAACCATTCTTGAAAGTTTAAAGCCGTGTTAAAAGAAGGCGCGAGTTGACATTTCGATGTCGTGATGGTCTCCTTCATTTATTGATTAGGACTTGATCTAAGACTAAAGCATGCGGAAAATGCAAACAAGAGATTTCTTGCTCCGAAATTATATAAAATTTTAAGGGGACTAACGTCATTTGACATTTCTTCAAAAGGATACGAATATTCAATGCAATAATTGTCTAGTGGACTAAGTATGCTCCTCGTGGACACCTCCGTCAGAGAATGCATTATAATAAATATGGTTGAAAACCACGTCGAACCTTGGTTGAATTGGCGGGCCTGATTTATCTTTTCATGCCCGAAGGCGACCCTTAATTTCTACGATCCATAAATGAGGGTCACGAGACCCAAGTTAGGAACGTTTCAAAACTCATTTAAGTCAAGTTGAATTTTCACTTGTTATTTTTCTACATCGAATGATTCTTCATTGATTTCGAAATTGAGCTGCTATGTTTTCATTATAGGAATTTTTGCAGCCTCCTTTTAAGACGAGAGATTTTGATTTTTCCATTTCAAGCAATCGTGATCAACAACAATAATAATAATTTAATGACCGACCACAAGTAAACCCTTTAATAATAATAATAATACTAGAAGAGACGCGGATTCCACGTGCATTGAGAATGGCAGCTATTGACTCTTTGACCAACTAAGTCGCAGTCGAGGAGAACAAGGGTTTGTTTTTTAACACTCCAGGAACAAACAATTCTATTTTTTTATTTTTGGGAGTAGATTTGGAACAAAAATCCATTTGTTAAATTTTTTGTTAGAAATATTTGAAAGTTACTTCTTGTTCCCATAAACAATTTCAAGAATCAATTCTCAATTTTCCTTCATTTCCCTTTTTTTTCTTCTTCTTTTTCCTCCTTTTTCTTTCCTCCTCCTCCTTCTTCTTCAATGTTCAGCCGGTTGTCAGCCAGCGACCTTGCCAGAGGGTCGCCAGCCCCTAGCAAGGCCGAGCTTGAGCTTGGCTAGATCTAGCAAGGCCCAACTTGCCAAGCCGCCGCGAGATTTGCCAAGCGAAGCCGAGCTCGCAAGGGTCCGATGAGTTTGAGCCTCGCCCAACCACCGGTGAGCTCGACCTCGCCGAGGCACTGCTAGGTCGGCATCACCCGACCAAGGCAAGGCCAATCTCGCAGTGACTCGACGACCA
This sequence comes from Corymbia calophylla, assembly GCA_014182845.1. Taxonomy (NCBI): domain Eukaryota; kingdom Viridiplantae; phylum Streptophyta; class Magnoliopsida; order Myrtales; family Myrtaceae; genus Corymbia; species Corymbia calophylla. The sequence goes on from CM024693.1 coordinate 24,049,564, forward strand.
TCCTGTGAGGTCGCCGACCCTCGTTGGGCCGATTGCCGGCTACCCCAAGGCTGGCAATTAGTTGAAATGTGGAGGAGAAAATGAAAAAAAAAATAGAAAATTTAAAATAGAAAAATATAATAAAAGTATAGTCACAAAAGAATCTAAGATTTTTACCAAATACATTTCTATCTCTAGAATATAAATTTTGGACAGTTACCAAACTCCTCCAAATGTTCAAAAATTGTTCCCAGGAGTAGAATAAAAAGAATCATTTCTGAAAAGAAATTATTCCTGAGAATAGAATGATTACCATTCCCCACTCCAAATGACCTGAGTTGGATTGCTAATAGGGTTAACAGGTCTAATTTCAAATTGGTATCCCGTCTTACCAAGCTAATAACAAAATTCTAATCAGGCATCATATCTCAAATTGATACAATTATAAATTTACCCTCCCCGTTAATTTCTATTTAATTTGTTAATGCCATGAAAACTCACAAAATTGATATACTAATGACAAATGAATGGTAAACCTTAAATTGGTACACCCGTATATAACTTAGATATTTTACAATAAAATTTAACAGAAATTAATGGAGTGTAAATTTGTCACGGATATACTAATTTTGGGTTTTTTAAGTCAAAAATTAATTTTGGATAAATTTATTATAGGTGTGCTAATTTGAGATTTTTCGTGACATTAATTTTTTTATATTATTCAAAAAATCACAATAAAATTCTAACCAGGTATCAAATCTCATATTGATACAATTATAAATTTATCCCCCTGTTAATTTTTATTTAATTTGATTAATGCCATAAAAAATCACAAAATCGATACATCTATGAAAAGTGAAGGGTAAAACCTCAAATTGGTATACCCGTATCTAACTTAACAATTTAACGATAAAATTTAATGGAAATTAATGGAGCTTGTTTTGGATATTTTTGGGTCAAAAAAGTTAATTTTAGGTAAATTTATCATAGGTATGCTAATTTAGATTTTTCGTGGCATTAATTTATGATATTATTCCAAAAATCATAATAATTTTTTTTATCCCTTTCCCAATTGGAGTCATGCTCTCCTATCCATTGGCTCTGATCTGTGCCCAACTCGTGATTAGCCCAGTAAGTCAAACTAATTTTAATCACGCACGAAATTTATCCAGGCTGGCACCGAAACAACAATCAACTCAAATGCTCCGAAAGTCGTCGAGGTGCAAATGATTTACTACACGGCTGGGATTCGTGGGTCGCCGACGTCACGATTGATTTACCATGCCGTTTGAATTTGTGGCCCATTAGTGTCAATAGCGGCGGGTGCTAAGATGTATGACGGTTGGGCCAACTCGACGTAGCTCGATTGACCTCCCTCCGCCTGAAAAATGAGTAAGATAACCTAACTTGTAATTACTTTACCCACGTGGTTAAGCTAAGATTAACCGCATGCGAAATTCGCGAGCAATATAATCTCTATCGAGGTCAGCATCGAAACAAAAATCATCTTAAAATTGCTTTGGAAGTCTTCACAATGCGATCAATTTACTATCCAGTCGGAATTTACAGGTTATCGGTGTTGAAAAAATCGTCTTGAATCCATCAAAAAAGTCTTCGCGACATGATCAATTTACCATGCGGTTTGAATTTGCAGCCCATTGATGTCAAAAAAGGTATGTGTCAAGTTGTACGGCAGTTGGGCCAATTCAACATAGCTCGATCGAACTCCCTCCACCTAAAAAACAAGCAATGTAATCTAACTGAAAAAAGTCTTGGCGACATGATTGATTAACTATGCGGTTTTAATCACGACCTGCCAATGCCAAAGAGGTGGGTGCCAAGTTGTACAACAGTTGGGCCAATTCACGTAGCTCGATCGAACTCCCTCCACCTAAAAAATGAGCAATACAATCCAACTTGCGATTACCCATGTAGTTAAGCTAAGTTAATCGCATGTGAAATTCACAAGCATTATATTCGGGGAAAAAACACTAGGAGTACCACAACTTTCGTACGACGCTCACTTTGGTGCCAAAACTTTTTTTTCGTTCACTTAAATGCCACAAGTTTAAAAAAAACGTTCACTTAAGTGCCACTCCATCGGAAAGCTGACGTGGCCGTCGGTGAACAATATTTTAATATTTTAAAAAAAAGTATTAATTTTTTTTCTTTTGCTTTTTTTTTTAGGGCCAACAAGGGCCATCGTTGACCCTCGCTAGCCGTGGAACCCTCGCCCAAATTGGGCGAGGGCCCCATCGCCATCGGCCACGAAGGCCTTGGATGAGGTCGTTGCGGCCTCCTCGCGGTTGTCGAGGGCCGTTGCGGCCTTGCCCAAGGCCTTTGTGGGCTAGATCTAGACAAGGGCCGCTCGGTCCTCGCCGTAGCCGCCTGGCCCTCGCTATAGCCGCGGCGGGTGAGGCCGTCAGGTCCTCGCCGACCGCTGGCAAGATCGCGATGGCCCTCGCCAACGGTCAGCAAGGACCGGACGGCCTCACCCGTGGCGGCCCTCGCCTAGATTTGGTCACAAAGGCCTTGGGCAAGGCCACGACGACCTTGTCGGCCTCACCTAGGGCCTTCGTGGCCAACGGCAACAAGCCCTCGCCCGGATTGGGCGAGGGTTCACGGCCGACGAGGTCAACGGTGGCCCTCGCCGACCCTTAAAAAAAAAGTAAAAAAAATCAAAAAAATCAAAAATAATTAAAATATTAAAATATTATTTTTCGGCTGACAAATCAGAAGTGGCACTAAAGTGAACGTTTTTTCAAACTTATGTACTTAAGTGAGAGAAAAAAAAGTTTTAGCACTAAAGTGAGCGTCGTTCGAAAGTTATAACACTCCTAGTGTTCTTTCCCCATTATATTCTATATCTAGATCGGCATTGAAACAAAAATCTTCTGAAATCGCTCCAAAAGTCTTCATACACAATTAATTTATTATGCGGTCGGAATTCGCAAGTCACCGATGTTTAAAAGATCGTCTTAAATCCATCCAAAAAATCTTCGCGATGTGATCGATTTACTATGCGGTTTGAATTCAAGGTTCATCAATGCCAAAAGAGGTGGGTGGCAAATTTACTATGCGGTTTTAATTCACGGCTCATCAATGCCAAAAGAGGTGGGTGCAAGTTGTATGACAATTGAACCAATTCAATGTAGCTTGATTAAACTCCCTCCACCTGAAAAACAAGCAATACAATCTAACTCGCGATTACCTATGTAGTTAAGCTAAGATTAATCGCATGTGAAATTCACAAGCATTATATTATATATCCAGATTGGCATTGAAACAAAAATCATTTAAAATTGCTCTGAAAGTCTTCAGACACAATCAATTTATTATGCGGTCAGAATTCACAGGTCACCAATGTTAAAAAAGATCGTTTCAAATCCATCTAAAAGGTCTTCGCAATGCGAACAATTTACTATGCGGTTTGAATTTGCAGCCCACTGGTGTTAAAAGAGATAGGTGCCAAGTTGTACAATAGATGGGTCAATTCGACACAACTCAATCGGACTCCCTCCACTTGAAAAAACGAGCAATATAATTTGACTCATGATTACCCACGTAATTAAGCTAAGATTAGCTGCACGCGAAATTCACGAGCAATATAATTTCTATCCAGGTCAACATTGAAACAAAAATCAAATCAAATCACCTTCGAAAGTCTTCACAGTGCAATCAATTATTATGCTATCAAAATTTGCGGGTTGTCAATGTTTTTTGTTTGTCGGGAAAAAAAAAGATTGTCTCGAATCCATCCAAAAAGTCCTGGTGACATGATCGATTTACTATGTGATTTTAACTCGAGGCCTGCTAGTGCCAAAAGAGGTGGGTGCCAACTGCCAAGTTGTATGACGGTCGGGCCAATTCATGTAGCTCGATCAAACTCCCTCCACCTAAAAAATGAGCAATATAATCCAACTCATGATTACTTGTGTAGTTAAGCTAAGTTTAATCGCACGTGAAATTCACAAGCATTAAATTCTATATCCAAATCGGCATCGAAACAAAAATCATCTAAAATCGCTCCGGAAGTCTTCACGCTCAATCAATTCATTGCACGGTCGAAGTTCAAGGTCACCAATGTTAAAAAGATTGTCTCGAATCCATCCAAAAAGTGTTAACAATGCGATTGATTTACTATGCGGTTTTAATTCGCGGCTCACCAATGCTGAAAGAGGTGGGTGGCAAGTTGTACGACGGTCGGGCCAATTCGATGTAGCTCGATCGAACTCCCTCCACCTAAAAAACGAGCAATACAATCTAACTCGTGATTAGCCGTGAAGTCAAGCTAAGATCAATCGCTATAAACTCAATCCAAGTCGACGTGGAAACAAAAATCATCTCAATATCTTTTCGAAGGTCTTCGCAGCGCAATCGGTTTATTACACAATCGGAATTCGCAGGTCACTAGTGTTAAAGGGACCGTCTAGAATCCATCCAAAAAATCTTAGCGACGCAATCAAATTTAGTATGCAGTTTTAATTCATGGCCTGCCGGCGTCAAAATAGGTGGGTGGCAAGTTGTACGGGAGTCGGCCCAATTCAAGAAGGAGGGCAACAGACGCTGCTTCGGTCCACGTACGTGCACGGACCAGCTTCGACGCCTTGCTCGTGCCGAACGAAATGACTCGCCTTCGCGGAAATTGAGGAACACATGAGACACGACACTAATCATATTCGATTATGGTATATCCCCTTTCCGATGCTTTTAAAGGATTTCTGGATGCCTGGTATCTGTTGTTGAATTATTGAGAAATAGTAAATTTCCCGTCGATAATTATATAATATTAAAAAATAGGTCGTCATTGGATGGAATTTACGATAGTCATGAGTTTCGATTGTGTGCGTCGTTTTCAAATTAATTGATCTCCATGAGCGCAGCGCATCCCCGTACTTTGGATTCACGCGTTTTGGGTTTTGTCGGACATTCAACTGGGCTTGAGTATAGGGAAATGTCACGTCCTTTTCGTGTGTATCTTTTCATTCGCACGATCGCTTGATACTCCAATCTTTACAAAATGAAAGGAAAAAAATGACCCGACCCGTCCCATGATGTCACGATCCCCTGCGATGAACGCGAAAGATGTGGTCCATTGCCCTGGGCGTTGTGGAAAAGCTTGAGGACGACTTCGATTAGGGAAGATTAATTAAAAGGGGGGGGAGTGCAACAAAAATGTCTCAGCAGGAGCGCCGGTCCAGTGCTAATTAAAGTCTTCTTGCTTGGGATTAAAATTAAATCTTTTTTTTTTTGGCTGCCGATGGAGTGTCGAGATAGCGACATGAATCGGTGGATCGATACCTACCTTACCGCTGCATAAAATAGCTTGCGCCAACTTAGATTGGGCAAGTCGAGTGTACTCATGTGGCCCATTGCCCACCTATATTGGTCGTCCATTGTCCATTGTCTTTAAATAATTATAGCTATTGTGACATAACGAAAAAAGAATTAGAAGGAAAAAAACACGTGACATTTCGAGAAATGTCATATGGATAACTAGTACAGAATATGAATGTGGCACTTCAATTAAATATGCCGTGTCTTGGTGGTTGGGATTTCTTTTTGAAAGAGCATCGGATAAGATGGAGTAGGATATGAATTTTATGAGTTTTGCTACATCCTATCACATTAATAAAGCTGGATTTATTCGGCATTGACAATATATCAGTATGAATAAATCTAAAAATTACATAAACGGAGATAATAAAAATCTCTCACGACACTCTTGTCAACTTTCATTTTTATTTGCTTCTTTATTATTTATTTCCCCCCGTCCATCATTCTTTGATAAGATTTCATTAAATAGTAAACTATACCGAAATACTGAAAATACTAAAATACTTGAAATATGTGATAAAAATATTAAGTTATATGTTGAATTTATGTTATAAGATAGATAGAAATTCAAATATACAAGTAAAATGGGAATAAATAAATATAAAATTGTTGTTATTTTTATTTTGATTTTTTTACTAAAATTAAAATGTCATTTATATTCAAATATTGTTGTAATTTTATTAATTTAATAAATTTATTAATTGAGAAAAAATCACTTTTATATTATAAATATTACAAATCTTGTTCATCTTTATTTTGCTCGGGACAAATTTTCTAAATTACATATTTCTTACATCCACTTTGTCTTATTTTGGGTATGAATCAATATAAGATATGGTAAATTTTATCTTGTCCCGAATTTTATCCTGTTCGTTAATCATAGCCTTAGACATCTTATCTAGTGATAATTTTTTATTGTGATTAAAATACTTTTCTCATTGTTTGATTTCATTTTCCGGAAATGGAATGCCCAATAATTTTCCAACAATTCCATTTCCACTTGCCGTGCGACCTGCAACAGCACCGCCATGCTTTGACGTTTGACCCCACCCGCGCGAGTCCCCACGGGCACGGCAGTGGTCTCCCCTCCCAAGGGCGTTTACGTCAAACCCGGGGTTATCTTCCCCCACTCACGTGACGAGCGTGTGGGGCACAGCGCATGGGCGCAGGCGATTGGCTAGCTAAGATCAGATGCGGTGTCCGGCCAACAAATGCGCGCCACGTGTCTCCCCAGCCGATAAAGTAGCGGTCGTCCGCCCTCCGATGGCTGTAAATGGCCGCAGGCGATCGGGGCCCGCAGAGCATTTCCGAGCGGGCCCCACAGACCCCCACCATAAATACAGCACGTCGCCGCAGTAGCCATAACCCTCCTTCCTCACAAAGAACGAAAAGAGGAGGAGAGCGGCCGGCTTTTCGAACGGCCCAGAGGGAGAGAGATCGCCGGCGAGGGGAGTTCCGTCCGTCCGTCCGTCCGTCAGGTATACTTCGTCTCCTCCGATCTCTTTCCGTCGCGAATGCGGCCAGCCGCCTTCCCGCTCCGGCGCGAGCTCGAACGGCGTGGGTTAGGGCGAGATCTGGGTCGCATTATGCGGATTTTCGGCTCTCTGTGATTATATGCGCACTTGCTGCTGAAGTCGATGCGTGATTTTTGTCAGCCTGCGAGTTTGTTCGATGCGGTTTCCCAGTTTTCGGGAACCGCGGCTGATATTTTCGTGGAAATGCTGCTTCTCGTTTGCGATTTCATTCGTTTAGATATTTTCGTGTTTTCGGAGCTTTCGGATCGTAGATTTCGGGGCTAGTTTCCGCCGGATCTCATGCTTTTCCGATGAATGACTTCGATTTGGTTTCTTTCAGGTCCTTTTTCGTTTATCTTCGTCTTCCTTCTTTCTTGTGTGTTCTCACGTGACCACATCGTCTCTTTTTGCTGAATCGTACAGCACGCCGTTAAATCTATTACCGGGTTGGTGGGTTTTCTCCATTTGTTTATTGAGGAAAAGAAGCTGGGGATATTTTTACATGGCTCGGATTGCTTTTGTGGCCTCGGGACGCACGCACGCGCCTGCCTTTTCGTCGGCCCTATGCATATTTATTCGATTTGATTTAAACCGATTCGTCCGGCACGTCCATGTGATTCGCTCCCAGTGCAGACATTACATCGCATATTTGCATCATCCCGCACTGTTTTTTCTTTTCTTTTCTTAATCCTGTCCGATTATAAACAATTAGATCTGTCTGTTTTGTTTAATTTCCCTGTTCTCTCCCGTCCATCCTCTGCTTCGATTCAAAGTTTAGCTACCCGATTCCTCTTCGTTACTTTTGTTAGTGCGGGTGGTCGGGTCTTCCGTTTATTATTAGCCTGTCTTTTCGCTCAAAAAGCAAAAAGAAAAAATAATGGGGCCCTTTTTTTTAATTTATTCTTTTGTTGGGAGGAAAAAGAAAAGATATTTTGAAACTTTGGAATGGGCAGCAAAGTCTGTTTTGGCGGTTCGCAGTTTCCTGCAAGAAGACGCCAAATTTCCTGGCTGGCTTTTGGTTCTCTCCGGATTTCACGTTTCACACGGATATTTTCTTTCCCCGCCCCGAGAAATGGTTTTAGTCACCAACCAAATTTCTTTCTTTATTTTTTTATATCCTTTTCCTATTTATAGTCCGCCTTCTTCTTTTTTGGGTCGGTTTAGTCCGCCTTCAATCACAGAGAAAGATGGCGACTTCGCCTAGAATTTGAAAAGGTCAAAACGTCTGATTTGGTTCTAATTTGTCGGGCTTAAGTGGGTAGGTGATTGTCACTGTTACAAATATAAAATAGTATTTTCGTCCGAAGGGGTGTTAATCCTTGTGCCTGGATCTCCGGGCGTCGTTTTAGTTGACTGATAACTTTCAAATTTTTTTCATTTAGGCGAGATGAGAGGACCTTGATTTGACATGTCTGAGTCGGGTCGCCCAAAGGAATAAACCACACGCTTGTATTGCTAACTCCCTTTTCTAGTGGCGTGATAAACGTTATTGCTGATTTTTGTCGAGTTAGGTAAGAGTGTTGATGCTCTGTGATAGTGACCAGCAGTAGACGGCACTTGCACCTCCCACATGTGTAGTGTTAGGCAAGTGCTGCTTTTCCGGGTTGGCGGACGAGGAGAGCTGGACCTATTGAACAGGAAAATTTGGTAACCTGGATTTTCCATTAGTTCGGAACTCATTAGTTGCTAAGTTCGAGTTTACACCAGAAGGAAGCTTTATCCCACCCACCTTACAAAGAAAAGAAACTAGCTGCTGCATTACGAAGGAAGGATTGGCTCGTTTCGTGTCCTGAGCGTAGCCCCAAGTCCATTTCCTAGGGTGTACCTTTTTAATCGTTGCCTTATTTCTTCGAGGTCGGACACACATTACAGGGTAGCTGTGGTTTAGCTGTGGTTGAGATTCTTTTTCTTTGCGAGTGGTTGGGTGGTGTGGGCATGCGAGCAAATCTACTGATGCTGATATTGCTGTATACTGGGAGGTGTAAGTGAAAAAATAGTGAATGCTAGTATAGGAATTTGGTGAAAAATAGTGAATGCTAGTATAGGAATTTGGTGAAAAATAGTGAATGCTAGTATAGGAATTTGCTAGTGTAGCGTTTTGGGAACATAACTCTTGGACTTTCCATGCTTCATGAACTTAAAAATTTGTGCCATGAAGTAATTCATGTTTTTGGTTCCGTTGGCTGTATGCAACGACTAAAAGGTAAATAGCATACAACTAGAGTTTTCCGGACATGTAGTGTTTTGCGAACATAACTCTTGGACTGTCCATGCTTCATGAACTTAAAAATTTGTGCCATGAAGTAATTCATGTTTTTGGTTCTGTTGGCTGTATGCAACGACTAAAAGGTAAATAACATACAACTAGAGTTTTCCTTATTGTGTAGTGGTTAGGTGAGGTAAAGGTCTTGGATTCTAGCGTTTTAAATTGGTGCTTCTCCGCACATTGTTCCGGCATGGAGGGCAAGAATGTGCTACTACGCAAATGCATGATAGTTTAGCATGGAAAGATTGTTTCATAGAAACTTAAGAGCTGCTTTTGCTTATCTCCTTCCTCGATGTGAGAACAGATGATAATGCATGAATCTTCTAGCACAAAGGCAAGGACTTGCTTAGCCGTTGGGCCTCTGCAAGCCTTTGCATTAGCAGTGCTTCTTTGTTTTCCCTTGGTGGGGAAACAAGGAGAGGAACCTTGAGAAATAAAAATTTATCAGATGCTTACATTGATTGAGGCTGGATATGGGTGCCTCTGGTATGATAAAAATCTTGTACTATATTAAAGCGTTCATCCCATAAATCCACTTTTAGTAGAACTTTATCGTCGTTGCATTAAAATATTATTTGTTGTTTGAGAAATTACACCTGCGTCTTTGCTTGATAGTGCATACAGGTAGCAATTTCTCTTGATTGGACGGTTTGTGGCTGTTAAAAAGAAACTTAGGTAGAGTTGAAGACGTTTATATTGAGGTTTATTTACTCATTTCTTTTGTTTGGTACTTTTGTATATGCAGGTCGTGGAACAATGGGTGCAGGTGGCAATATGTCAGTTCGCCCTGGCGGTGAAGAAGTCGGAAACCAAGCTTCACAACCGAGTTCCTTCTTCGAAACCCCCATTCACGCTAAGTCAGATCAAGAAAGCCATCCCGCCTCATTGTTTCCGGCGATCTGTTCTACGCTCATTTTCCTACGTGGTCTATGATTTGACCATAGCCTACCTCTTGTACTACCTTGCCACCACTTATTTCCATCTCCTCCCCTCCCCTCTTTCTTACCTAGCTTGGCCCGTCTATGGGTTTGTGCAAGGCTGCATCCTGACCGGTGTCTGGGTCATAGCCCACGAATGTGGCCACCACGCCTTCAGCGACTACCAATGGCTGGATGACCTGGTTGGCCTCGTTCTGCACTCATGCCTCCTCGTTCCATACTTTTCTTGGAAATATAGTCATCGGCGCCACCACTCCAATACAGGTTCCCTTGAGCGCGATGAAGTTTTCGTTCCGAAGCAAAAGAATCAGGTCTCATGGTTCTCAAAGTACCTAAACAACCCACCAGGCCGAGTGATCACACTTACCATCACGCTCACCCTTGGTTGGCCCTTGTACTTATTGTTTAACGTTTCCGGGAGGCATTATACTCGATTTGCCTGTCACTATGATCCCTACGGGCCCATCTACTCCGACCGTGAGCGGCTGCAGATTTACCTATCCGATGCTGGTGTTCTCGCTGTCACTTATGGGCTTTACCATCTTGTGGCAGCGAAAGGACTTGCATGGGTTCTATGCGTCTACGGAGGACCCTTGCTCGTCGTGAACGGGTTTCTCGTGTTGATCACTTATTTGCAGCATACTCATGCATCGCTTCCTCATTACGACTCTACCGAGTGGGATTGGCTCAGAGGAGCTTTAGCGACTGTTGATAGGGACTATGGCATCTTGAACAAGGTCTTCCACAACATAACAGATACTCACGTAGCACATCATTTGTTCTCTACAATGCCTCACTACCATGCAATGGAGGCTACCAAGGCAATAAAGCCGATTTTGGGAGAATATTATCACTTTGACGAGACTCCAGTTTACAAGGCCGCGTGGAGGGAGGCTAAGGAGTGTATTTATGTCGAGCCCGACGAAGGCGACCAGAACAAAGGTGTATTCTGGTACAAGAATCAGTTGTGATGACAATTAAGAGCTCGGTTTCAGGATCTGCAGTTCGGTAATTGCTTCCATTCTCCACACTTTAGATATGTATTCCGGTTTATTCTGGATGCAACGCATCCGTTTGGAATTTGACTTGTAGTTCTGCTTCACTTCAATAAATTTCGTTGACCCACCCAAAACCCCAATTTATTGTAGAAGTATTGCATAAGCATTCAAGGTGAACTTTTACGGTCTTCCCAGTCTCTTCTTTTTGACATAATTCTGAATGCTGTTGTGGTAGAATCACATTTAAATGATGATGGGGATCAAATTTTGTGTGCCACTTCTATCCACTTCTCTGCATTTGCCCACCATTGATGCCAATGAAATTCAAAACATGACGAGTCCTCAACTGAGTACTAGTCCATTTTTTGGTGAAGCTAGAAATATAATTTGACCAGTTGAATTTCCTGCATCAGAGCTGTAGCCATACAAATGGATCTGATATTGGCATTGAGGCAGCAATAAAACTTATGATGTGCAATTCTTTTGATTAACAAATTGACTATTGTTCTGATGAAATCCTTCTCTAGCTGCAATAATAAGTACAGTTGATCTTTGATCCGTGATATAAAGCTACTGTGATTTTCCTGGACGGTTTCCTTAAGGAAACAAGAAAAATAATGGTCAGATGGAGAGTTCACCTGGATTATAGAGCGTTCATTCCCAAAGTTCAATTCTGAGAAGGTTAAGGCTAATTGCAAAAGCTTTTCCAAAGTATACATGAAGCATTTTGTCCACACATGTCATTGTTTCGAACTTACAAACATAAAGTGGACTGATCCATATTGAAAATAAAAGATTGAAATCGAGCAATCAAAGTCGAAATGGAGATGAAGACCGATTGATTCTTATTGAACACAATGTAATGCCTTTATTAGGGTGTAAGCATCGCCATTTGCCAATTACAATGAGTACTCAAAAGGAAAACGAACTGCTAAGTGCGAGAGGGATTGGTGCTGTCGCCCTTCATGACTGCTGGATACTCAGTGCGAGTTTAATGAGATAATGTGCTATGATCAATCGAAGTCAATGCATTTGGCATATGACTATAACTACAACTTGATTCACTCTACATTGAAAACAACCTAAACAGCTGCATATTTTCAAACCAACGCTCCCTCTTACAATGCCTATTCAAGTGTTTTCAAGAGTTTTAGGTCTCCTCTTATACTTTCTTCTACAAGATTTTGTTCTCCCCAACCGTGCGGGGCTCGGCTTTTACCAGTTGTTGTCCATGCCCGTGTTCATACCATGGAGAACATAAAATCGAGATCGGAAATGCACCCATTAGGCTTTTGTCTGCCTTTCTTGGCATCTCCTTTCGGTGCAATCTGGTGCATGGTTTCACTTTCATCTGGTGAGGTTTTGAGGACTCCTCATGCAAAGTTTAGAGCGGTCTACCCAACCATTGCTGCAATGCAAAACTGTTCGGCATGAGTGAACTAGTTTTTCTTTGGTTACAGCGATACCTGTTCTTTTCCAATGACAATTTTCTGTGGACGTGAACATGGGGACGGGTCGACCCACTCGACCCATCCAAGCCCGCCGAAGCCCAAGGCACAATTCAAAGGGGCTCAAATGATCGGATTTTTTCTTGGGCCTGGACCTATTTAGGCCCACCTAGGCCAGCTCTTTTATATTAAAAAAAGTCAATTTATTTTACAAATCACTAAGATTTGTGAGTCCAATGTCTGTGTGAGCCTCGATTGACGCTATGCCGTCTCTCTCGTTCTTGTTTTTTTTTTTTTTGACCTAAAAATAAAAGTGTCAAAAATTTGCCCGTCAACAATGCTGCATCGCCATACTTTTATTGTGGTGGAAGAGATCTGTATTCAGTAAACCAAACGATTAAGAAAAGTAGATAACACAAAAGGGAAATGGTCAAGAAATTGAAAATTTACAGTCCCCGAGGGAAAAAGATCATGCTTAACACTAGCAGATTGAAATCATCCTCTCCACTAATAATTTACTGCAAGTGCAATTTCAGAATCTTGTGCTAAATGTTCTTTTTTCAAGAAAATATTGATATACCTATGCCTAACCGGTAGTTTATAAAAATGAACAACAAAAGAGGAAATGATACGAATGGTCGATGAATTATGACCTAATGCGTAATACTATCCTTAAACTTTCATTTTTTTTAATATAACTCATGAACTTTAGTTCGATATGCGAGATTGTCTACAAATTTTTAACCTATTTAATATGTTATCTGAAATTTTGAGACGTGTTCAATTTAACATTTAAATTAAATAAAAATATTTTATGTCGTCGTTGAATATGAAATAAATGAAATGAAAATATCAGATATTTTTAGATATGATACGTTGAGATAAAATTTAAGGATTATTGATGTAATTTTTTTAAAATAATTTTTTTTCGGGAAAGGAAAAGAAAAAGAAAGAAGGGGAAGAAAAGGGGAGGGCCACGAGAGGATGCAGGGATCCAGCTCATCATGGGGAAGTCGTGCACCCAAAGTCGGAACCACGTCAACGGCTTCACCCTCACCCATCCATCCCCGCACTGATGCCCACTTCCGTCAGGGGAGACTCCACGTAGCCACGTGGCGGTTACGAGGCCCCAATGACGTGTGGGACCGGCACGAGGCTCGTGTGATATTTTTCTTTCAATCGATGGATGAATGAATGATGATGATGATTGATCATGACGCGAAATCTAAAAGATGTTGGGTCCTTATCCTTGTATATTTAAAAGAAACGAGGAACCAATTAAATGGCATGTTCAAACATTAGAATTTTATTTATTTATTTTTCATTTTCAAATAGTTCCCTAAACAAAATGAAGAACCGATTAAATGCATATTTAAATATCAAAATTATCTTAAATATCACTGATAGAGGACTTGTTTTTATCTTTCGTTGAGTTCGATTCACGTGTTAAGCGAAATTTTGAATAATTTGTATTGCGTTGTCTAATTGCTTCATTGACTTGCTAACTATTAATATCTTGATGGTGTTATGGTAGATGACTCGCCAACCTATAACCTTTGAGTTGCGCGGGTACAGAATGGACGAATGTGATGTGAATTAACATTCCAAGTATTACGTTACTAGGAAAAACGACATGTGTAAGAAGGTTGTTCCTGTGCGTTCGAATGAATGGCTAAGAAAATGATGGCAAACACGCTCGTGTGGTTTTCTAAGGTCCAATCACGTCGTGGACCAACCTTGTTCTTGTAGATCCTCAAATAGGCGACGAGGTTGGTGCAATTTTTCGCCAATACCATATGCCACTGCTACCGACGATGAAATTAGTCTCGTGCAAAACTGTCATCTCATTAGAGTGGTGCCTCCCATCGAATTAGGAGACCACATAGGTTTTTGCAGCGTCCGGCCTCCAAAAATCAATCCGCAGAGAATCTCCCATCGAATCAGAGCCGTGCACTTGCAGCAGCAGCAGCAGAAGATGATCCGAGTTCACGTGCGGATCGGACGGTTACGGTTTCGTTCCAGGACCACCGCCCGACCACATGCGCTCGCACGCGGCCGATGTGGTACTCACGTAGTAGTAGTAGTAGTACCCGAAAAAGTCAAATATATTCCCTCTCCATCGCCGGCCATGATCCCCTCCTCCGCTCTTTCGCCTCTCCTCTTGAATTTTTGGCAACATTTTTGCATTTGTGACAACTCGGTTTGGTTCCCGTGGCAGGTGATGATGCAAGAGTTTGAAATTCAAAGTGCAAAAGGCGAGAATTTCGGGTTTCGGGAGACCGGAGCGCTCTCCTACTTTTCTTGATATTTCTTGGACGGTCGACAAAGGAAGGAAAAATTCCATGATCAGCAGTGCATAATCGAGGGAAAATGTGTGCCGAGGGACAGGTAATTCAAAAGGCCGAATTTGATCACATGTTGCTAATGTCATGTCACATGAGCGAGAACGACTTATTGAGTAGTGGTCGATTTAGGTGGAAAAAAAAGGAGTTTTTCCTGGAAAAAGGAGTGTCTTTTTGGTGCGTGTCGGAGACAAAATTCGAAGGTCCACTCTTTCTTGGACGGATTATTAGACAAATTCATGGTCCTGATATTTAATATTTGTATAAAGATAATTTAATATATATGTGTGTAAGAAACTTTTAAAATTCCTAAATAGATAGAGATTACAAGGCCGAGGAGGTCCATGTAAAAGATGACATCAGACACATGGTTCCCACAACCACTACGCGGATTCATATGTAAGGAGAGCTGAGAATCTTAGTTGTATGTACGTAATTGCACGGGTCTAGTGTGAACCCCTCCCTTGCCACCCTATAGAAATGGTGGATGTAAACAGTGTGTGATTTTTTCTCAAAAATCTTAGGGCACGAATGTGAAAGTTCGTACAATATTGTGCAAACCTTATAAACTGATTAAAGCTTTAGTGCTAGGTCTATGCCGATAGCCCTGATTGAGAGTAGTTTGCATGCGGTTGATGGAATTTCAATAATTAATGATATGCAATACAAGATTACAAAGATTTCTTTTTTTTTTTCCAATACGAAATGAAAAGGCGAGGATAGCACAATTACTCAATGCTACATGAGGTCCTAGATATTCTATACAAATTATTGAGTTTGAGTCATAACTAGTTTGAACCGTTGGATTGTATCGTATTGGAGGCCATCTAGGTTCAACCCACATAAAGCTATGCACACATGCACTTTTGCATGTGAGTTTTGAGTTTTGACCTCTTGATGTCGTGTTTGTGGAAATACTATATACTCCTTGTAAAAGAGTCGGTATACATGCCATACCTTTCACGATTTTACTACACATAAATCTCTATTGATTTTATCAAACAAGAAATCATAAAATCTAGGGCTCATGTCATGGTAAATGTGGATGCTATATATATAATGTCCATTTCACTTGTCATTGTAGGATTTGACGAGAGCTTTATGGAAAAATAACTTGATATAAATAGATTCATTATATGAGTGACGTGACATGACGTCCAAAATCAATTACACATGCATGAAAATTATCCGGAAATTTGGTAATTTTTGGCAAAAAATAACAAACGTATAATTTAGTAAGATAAGTCGGATAAAAATTCACTCGATGTCTCCATATCTTTGCAAGAGTGTTATTTAAGGTGTTCGGCAAGTTATATCAAAGGCTGTAATGGGATGCTATCTTAACCATCGAAGCCATCTAAAGTTTTATATCATGATTAAATAATTGAACCGTTAGCAAGTCAATTTTAATTTTACTAGATCTTACTCTAGAAGGTTTACTAAAGTGAAAGATAGTATAGGGGATTTGGTAAAGGAGGGTCGATTTTGTCAAGTGATCATCGTCAACGAAGAGAGGATAGGACGGTCTGGACTCTGCCAAAGTTAGCATGGAAGTTCTTTTCTCAATTTTTGACTTAACCATGTTGCGTCAAACAAGTCCTGCACGTTTCTTGCATTTCTCATATTACTCTTGTTTTTTTGGCTATTAGAACAATGGCTCGATAGCTAATTAAGAAAATCTCGATACCCAAGACCAAGTGAGGCCTCTATAATTTCCTACAAACCCTCGGATCGAGGGTAGATTGTAAATAAAAATTCGAGCGGATGAATTCGATTCGAGTGCCTATAAAGGTCACGCAAACATATCCAGTCTGGCGTTAAGAAAGTCTAGAATAGGGGTCACGAGATCGATTTCCATGAATCGTCGATGAAATAGAGAAAGTCGTATTGTTGTATAAATTAAACTTATGTAACTTTTTTTTCTATGGAGGGGTATTATTTTATGATTGATCATGGACCTTAGGGCGTTTTTCATTTGGTGAATGAGAGGGGACCAAGGTCCGGTCCGGTAACATTTGTCAAACTTCTTGCATTTCAAGGGACAAGGATCAGCCTTGATTTCCTGCTCTAAAGACAGCTTGTTTTCTCTGCTTTAAAAATGTTAAATTCTTTTATCCTCCAATATCCTTTTTTTCCCTATAAAGAAATCTCTGCACTGTGCTCGACCATGTACATAAACAGGCCCTTTCGTCCTCGCAAACAAGTCTCTCTCTCTCTCTCTCTCTCTCTCTCTCTCTCTCTCTAGGTCAGCCATGGAAGAGATGATCTTCGGGCAAGAAGCCTGCATCCCAAACCCTAGCCCTTCGCCGCTCGCCATGCACAAGCACTCGCGCTCCGTCTCCAAGGCGAACGGCAAGCCCAAGATACGCATCATCCACATCTTCGCGCCGGAGATTATAAAGACCGACGTGGAGAACTTCCGCGAGCTCGTCCAGCGGCTCACGGGGAAGCCCTCCGAGCGAGACGGCGCGAAGAGCAAGCCGAGGAGGATCGCCAAAAGGGTTCGCCCCAGGACGACGGCGGCGGAGAAGTACTCGCCGCCGATC
Source organism: Corymbia calophylla (assembly GCA_014182845.1). Classification (NCBI taxonomy): domain Eukaryota; kingdom Viridiplantae; phylum Streptophyta; class Magnoliopsida; order Myrtales; family Myrtaceae; genus Corymbia; species Corymbia calophylla. The sequence goes on from CM024693.1 coordinate 24,066,932, forward strand.
GCCACCGGAGTCAGCTGGGACGCGGAGGATCAAGAAGAGGAAGCGCGGGGTCGTGACGGCGATTCGGAGTGCAGAGCGAGGATGGAGATGGAAGAGGAAATGCGGAGAGCTGAGAGCTATGGCGGCGGCGGCGGTAGTGGCGAACTGTTCGGTCGTCCGTACGAGGAATTGGGTTGCTATGAAGAAGAGTTTCCTTTGTTAGCCATGGATGTTTCTCACATGCACGCCTTCGAAGCTGCTCAGCTTGCCTGACGAGTCTCATGGTATTTGCGCAGAATTAATCGCTCAGTTTCTAGGTATATCCTCGGACTAATCTTGAGTGAACTCCGAGATGGGATCCTTTCCTTCCTTCTCTTTCAGAATTCTGGTCTCCAGGAGCATGAGAATTGTCTCCATCGATTTTCATTATTGTTTACTGTAAATATAGCACTTTCTTCTGCAGACCATGCTTTCTGTTTCTGCCTTCCTCGCCCGGAACCTTGATGTTGCTCATGTCATTTCCTGGAGATATTTGTCCTGTTTTAGAATGATTTGGTTTTGCTTCGTTTTGACGAGGGCCTGGTTCTTGTCCCATCTATGTTTGGGCCTCTCTCTCTCTCTCTCTCTCTCTCTCTGAGGTAAACCATTGTTTATTAGGGAAAGTGCTGTGCAAGACTGTCGAGGAAATTTGATGGATGAACTACTTTGCTCGCGAGAAGACTAGATATATTTTATCGAATGTGTAATTTTCTAGATAATCAACAGTTCTGGACCATTATTCGTGTGTATAAAGTTTATGTAAATGATGTCCGTCGTGATCCTCATCCATTCCCCATTACTTTATTTCATTTTCCAAAAGCATACACCATGGCAATTGTCTGAGGCATTAAGGAATTGTTCAAGTTTCTCCCTTATGAAGTAATAATTTGAACCCTTGGTATACTATCTTGCGCATGGATACATGATGGAGGTGCACATCTCTCCGACCGGTACGTGCTCGGTTTTAATTAGCAGAGAGGCGGTTGGTATGAGGATTGGCGTGGTTTCGGGATGACACAAAATGATAACAACCGAAATGTCGACATACGTAACTTCGGCGAACCAGAGGGGACGGCTGCGGAGGATGAAGGCGGTTCTAATGATTATGATATTCTTTTGCTGCATAAGATAATCCCTACCGAGGGTTGGCGTTATTATCATTTTCTTTGACTTGGAATCCAAAGTCAACTTCCTGGTAAACTCCATAAATGTGGAAATTGCCATAGAATTTGGGACGGCTAACGTGTGGAAATGATCAAGTTTACTCAGTCATTATTACAAAAATTCAAGATGGCAGGAAGACAAGACCCCAACCCATAAAGCTACGATTTGATTGTGGCTCTCAACTTGCTTGGTGGTATTGCGTAGCTTGATTGGATCGTACACCTAATTCTTGGAGTCACATTCGCCTGGCGTATGGGTGGGAAAAAGGGGTTTCGTCCAATTCTTTTTAACTGACTTTGTAATTTATAATACAACTCTTTAAAAGGTAGAGCTAAGGGAAATTATCCGATCAATTTTGAATTTATTGTACACATATTAATTTAATACTAAAATTTTCAATTTTACCAAATTAGTTCTAAATTTTTGCGCAACATTTCAATATAATCCTTTTAATAAATTTAAATGCTGTTTTATGTGACCCATCGTCACTTTAACAATTTATGATAAAGTTGGCTAAAATGACTACATTAAAAATTTCATAAAAAGTTTGGAATAAAAATTTACAAAAATTTTAGGATTGAATTCACATCGGTAATTTTATGATTGATTAGATAAGTTTTTCCTTGAAAGGACCATGATTCATTCATAGAGAAGATTTATAATTTTTCACAAGCGAAAACTACTATTCTTTTGAGTTTTGAGAGAATAAAATCAATTGATTTTTCATAATGATTATCTTAAATATTCATAAAGAGACATTTGTTCTATTCTTTTGAAAGCAATAATGACTTTATCAAACGAAACTTGAACCTTGTGATTTCTAGCGACCTATAATTGATTGTGGAGAAAAGTATCGGAAAAATTTTAAACCTATTGTATTGGTGTTAATTTAGTCTTAAATCTTTTGATTTGGTACTGATTTAGTATTTAGCCAAAATTAGTCAGGAGGATTGAATTAGCACAATGTCAAAAGTTTTAGGACTGAATTGGCACCAAATCAAAAGGTTTAAAATTCAATTGACACCATTAAAAGATTTATGACTGAATTGTTTTCAATGTAATAGGTTTAAGATTTTTCTAACACTTTTCCCATTGATTGTGTATTTTGGACTTTGGAGTGACTCGTACCTTTTTCCATTGATAGATAATTGATTGTGTACAATGGTATTCAAATTTTATTTGAAATTGAACACTTTAAATGTATAGCACCTATCATTTTTGACAATGAAGGTCATGATAAGTATTTTCTTTCATTAAATTTACAAAACAATTATAATAACTTTCTCAAACACCCGTTGATTTTTATGATCGTGAAAAAGCTTTACTCTTGTTGGGCTTCTTTCCTTTGATCCTAGGTTGAGTTAAATCTCGAAGAGCACGTAGGGTAATCTTTTCTAAGATGATAAAAGATTCTAACCATTGAGTTACGATATTCTAAGTAATTCTGCAATGTTAACTTTTAAGCTGTTTTGCAATGTTGATTAGATGTCGAAAACGTTGCCAATTGGAAGAACACCCCTCTTAATGTTAGAGTACTAGTTCAATTCATGTTTACCTTGTTAATACGCACAAGTTAGGTTCTCGAGAGCATTTGATTTGTTCATCGAATTTGAATTTCTCGATAAATTCATTAAGAGTCTCATTCTCATGTCATCTCAAAAGTTGTCATCCCTAAAAGTCGTAAGCAACCTCTACACTTGAATTAGATCCCAAAAAATAAAAATCTACACTTGAAAGTTAGGCCATTTACAAATCCATGGATGGTGCAAGAACAGTTTGCTTCCATTAAATTTCAGCTTTGTGATTAATAATTGAATTGACGGGTATCCCCAGATAAAATTTTGGGATGATAAGAGCAATGTTGTCTCTTCATCCGAAAAGACTAAAATAAAAGAAGGAAAAAGAGCGATTTTGTCTCTGCGTGTGATGTAAGGGCAAGATTTGAGAAAAGGGTTTTTATTTGGGGGGGGTGTTAGTCTACAATCAGCAGAACAACATCAAGTTGTAGTCGTTTTAAATATCTTGCCAACCCAAAACAGGAGACGATATTAGTCAATCGACGTGGGGTTGCGTTCCTCGTCTAGTGGGCTCAACACTTCCCCACCAACTCCCCAATTATTAACTCTTTCGCATCCTTTTCTACCAGGAAAATCAAAAAATGCCTCGACATCAATGACCGAGACATGCTACAAATATTATCTAGTTGCAAAGCACGTTTTTATCACTATAGCCCGAAAGCACACCAGAAAACAAGATAGTTGACCTCTGGCAAGACCTTGCGAAAAGATTGTCGCTTTTGCTAATTATGCCAATGAATCGACTAATGTTTTTGTCCGGACACGGGACTCTGAGTGAATCCTTAGAGGTATTCCCTCTGTGTGGAATGCCACTGAGCAGAAAGAAGCCGAACCATGGATCAAAGAAATAAAGTAGCAGATGAGTGGAGGAAAACCGTGCAACTTCTGCTCTGCAACCATGCTTCGAAAAGCAATATATCATTGTCAGTGTCGATGACACACTTTCTAGCTCTCGTACTCCACGACCGGCTCAGCCATTGTAGGAGGCACCTCCAATCTTGTGAGGACTTCAGGTACTCCTTCTGTACTCCTTAATATCTGCAACAAAATTCAACACTTTATTGACTGCCAATGCTCTCGTAGCAATTACATGTTGAATCCAAAAAGGAACCTTGATAGGATTGGTCCCCAACTTTTCAGTCCATTTATGGCTGAACATAGATGAATGTGTTAAACCTTTCTTGGAACTGACATTCAATCAGGTGACTAATTCGGAAATTAGGTTCAGACTCGATAGCTTGATAAAGCCAGTAGAAGATAACAAAGAACCATTTTGTTCTATATATTCTAGCTCATAAAAAGGGCAGGGAGGGCAACCATCGTGACTAGTCCTTCTGAATGTTACCATGACCATTCCAACACTCACTTCGATACTTATTCGTACATTGCTTTAGGAAAATTATGCTAGTAAAAACTCACTAGTATCTCTTCGTCGAGGTAAGATATCATGAAAAGCCTCTGGAAAGTCCCACCTGGAGAAAAAAGTGTTTAGAGCAAGAATAAGGACACATGAAGTCATGGGATGCAAATGTTCATAAAAGCATCGGAAGGAAAACTGATTTCCTTCTTTTGACATAAGTACTGTTCAGTAACAAGCAAGCACCAAGTGGGTGCATCCCATTGCTGTCCCATATACCAGGACAACCTTCAGCATTTGTTCACTCTCGGAGTTGTCATTGTTACACTCAGCAAGTTAACTCAACAATGACAAGAGATAGCAGATGTCACTCCAAGAGATTTCCAACACTGAAACAAAACAACTCTCCCTAGAAAGTCATAACATGTCACCGAGCTGAACACCACTACTTCTGCTGCCACATCCTGAATAATATCTTCCCATCTAGTAAATAATGTCAACCACACACGTCTTCCCTTTCTTTTAGCTTGGTCGATCTCACCCATGATTTTCTGTGACCCCTGTATGGTTTGACATCATACTTTGGACTAATGAAAGGATAGAACATTTTTGGAAGCATAAGCCAGGAAGAACAATTTATTTTTAAATGTGTTGATGTCATCTTTTTGATTCTTGAAATCAGAGTTAAAGTCTCAGCCAACAGAAATTGAATAGGCAACAGAACTTTTGGGGTTCGATCGTGCCAAAGAACAAAAAGAACACAAGGTCAAGTAAGAAGGTTAAATTAAAAATATGAAGGAGAAAAGAAACTCTAAGTAATTAAAATGGTTAATTTCACTGGATTGCTTACTTAGAGGTACTTTTAATCCACTGGTGATGGCATCTCTAATTGGAACAGGAAGTTGCTGTACTGTACTAACCGCCTGGCCAAGTGCACCTCTTAGCTGGTCCGGTACAGTTTCTTCAATAACAGTTGGTGTTTCAAATGTCCCTTCTACATATTCCTCCTTCATCCGAAGCGGGCCCTCCACAGATAACTTGGTGGACAAAATGAATTTGCTTTCTAGCTTCATAAAAGAAAATCCCTTGCTATCAAAACCCTCAAACATGATGGTCCAGCCTTAGACATATCAAAATGCAAGTCAACAATGAAAGTAACCACATTGTTATATTCATATAACCTATTTACTTGTATATCACCTATGAAGACACAAATTTCAAATATAATTTCCACAAGTTATCTGACGGTCCATAAAAGTACATTCATTGAGAAGGAAACCCAGTGTCATGATTTCATTCCCTGGAGGAGGAAAGAGTTCCCATCAAAGAAGTGATGATTGATTTTAGTCCTGTTGAATGAAAAATGGATCTTGAAAAGAGTGTAGTTTGTTTTAGAATTGTGAACTATACAAAGAACAAGGATCCCATCAATAAGTTTGAAAAAAGGGCAACATAAAAGAGGGAGAAGACAGAGTAGAAGATGACAACTAAAAAGTAAAAAATCATAATGTGAACACATTAACATGGGAGCATGTCCAAAGTACTCCTATTACTAAGTTTTTCCTCTTCCACTTTTACCAGGCTGGACATCCAAGGAATGAAGAGAAGAATAGTACTCCTGTTGATCACAGAACAAAGTCTCACTAGATGATTTAAAATGATATTGAGATGCACAGCAATAGAATAGGAGCTTCTCTGAGGTGGTTTGTACATGCCAGACAAAGGTCTTCAGATGCTCAAGTGAGGAAATGTGGTTTTGGGAGACTAGGGTTAAAAGGAGCACGAAAGACCTAAAAGACACAAGGGAGGAGATGACAAAAAAATATATGGAATGCTTGGATCTTACAGAAGACTGTTTTGGTAAGACTTGACTTACAGAAGACTGTTTTGCTAAGACTCGACTTACAGAAAACTTGACATTAAATTGAGCACAAAGCATAAAATAAATACATAGCTGACCCACTTAATGAGGAAACATATTCAGCTGTTTGCTGTGCTCTTGTCATTAAGATATGAAGGAAATTGATCAGAGATTTATGAGCACAGAATTGTTCAGCTCTACAGCCACTGAGCATATGCATATCCATAATTGGCATAAAGGGATTAAAGGCAATGAATGAAGTGATGGGGCACCTTGATTGCAATAGCATTCCATACCAAGTAAACACATTCCATTTCAATGGAAACAGGAACTCTGATTTATATCTCTCTTTCAAAGCAAGAAGGGAAAGGGAATAATGCTTCTGAGAGCATGTATACAATTTTGACCCTGTCTACACTCATCTTGCGTGTATGGAAGTAAAAAGAAGGATCAAGAACTAAGAACTCCATTCTCTTTTCCAGATTAAGAATGTTCACCACAATATAAATCAGATATTAAATAAACACAAGCATATCATAAAGGAATATTATCCTGCAAACAATCTCACAGTCTATCATAAATTCATGCAAAGTTGAGCAGTGAACAAGTGCCCGTTTTGCTTTCCAGAAAGATTAACTTGGCGAAGATGAGAAGCTGACAAGCATCTTCGCTTTAGTTAGAGTAACACGGACAAATATATAGAGCAAAAAGCCTGGAATTACCGAGTTCAGGAGCTTCAGATTAGCTGTAATTCTAGCATACCCATCTTTAATCATGATATCCATTTTTGACAGATTAGCCAGCGTTGCCGGAAATCTCCTGCCATTAAGAGATTAGATTATCAAAAATTAGAAGCCACAGGTGGAGACTGATTTTGAAATTCGGCAGAGAAACCTTACCCATATCAAGCAAAAAGCAACTGATGAACATAGAGATTGCTCCACACACAAGCACACACACAGAAGTGATGACTCAAAACTTACTCGAATATCACTTTAGCAGCAGTCAGCCCAGGGCTTCCAGAGCCAAACCATTCAAAGTTCCATCGACCTTCTAAAAAGGGAGACCTGGGTTGCTGAACAAACAAGTAAGATTCAGAAGAAACAGGCGATAGTTAAAATGTTTGAATGAAGCACCTACGTTGTCGGCCTAGGCGTCGGATTAAGTCGCTCCAGACCAATTATCCTCTCATTCACATCAATTTGTTGCATATCGGTCATCTTGCCACTGATCAATGCCTCAAAGCCTCCAGAATCTTTGAACTGAAAATACAGTAGCAAAGTGACTGTAAAGGAAAATTCTTTGCTGCAGAATTCAAGCCGTGAAGTCCCAACTAGCTCCTAACTAAATATCACACATCATGACATTTATTTTCAGCTCATAACACGAGTGGTTAAGGCTAATATCCAAACCACAGCTATATTTGCGAGAACAAGGGTTCTAGAGATGAGGAAGCATTTGATGTGAAGTAGGAATCCATGACCCCACTCAACATCATGCTTCTACCACCATGACCCAATCAGCATAAACGGGAGACACAAGGGAAGGTTTGACTATGAAGAACAGAGCACATGTACTTCTCATGCTGCATGCGATCTCATAGATTCCCGCAAACATGAAATGATGATGGGAAATCTTGAGCAAAGAGCAGGGAAACCTAATTTTCAAAATTTTCATCGTGGACAGAGAGATTTCCAACGCATACGGATCGGCAAACTCCGATTAAAGAAACGAAAGTAACGACAGAGAAACTCCGAAGACCGTAATCATGTCGACGTACTACACAGTCCCGGGATGAAGACAGTGAGAGCTTGAAGTAGACAGTGACGCCGGAAGCGAGCAATCAACTTAAACTCCTCAACCCAAAAAAAAAGTTGACGAGCACATAAGCTGACAAATCACATCACAGACAGCACCACAAAACAGAGCGAAATCGACTCGATTCACTAGCTCGAAGCGGCTTCAATTTGAGAAATACAGTTCCAGCAATCAACATCTATTCAATCCCAGCGAGCCACTAATTAACTCAACGCCCACTCAACTTACAGCGAGGAGTAGCGATTCCTTGGCGGAGAGCCGCTCCATCTCCTTGGCGTAGGTCGCCGGAGCCCCCTGCACGGCCTGCTGGGCCATCGCCACGCGCGGGGGGCCACCCGAGAGCCTCCGGCGGCGGGGCATTCTCCGGCCGACGAAGGGCGAGGGCCACGACGGGCGCGACGGGAGAGAAGGAGCGGAGGAAGAGCGAGGGCGGAGGGAGACGGCCGAGGGAAGAACGGCTTGAATCGCAGTCATTCTTGCACAGAGAGAGAGAGAGAGAAGACGAAGACTGTGAAAAGCCGGCGACCGGGAAAGAGAGAGAGGGAGGGAAGTGGCGACGCTGTTTTTGTCCGGGTCTGCCGAGAGGGATAGTTTCGTCAGAAATTTTTGGATAAGTTCGTGGACGGGGAGGAGCGAGCACTTTCCCGTCACCGGCTTTTTGATTGGCTGTTATTAAAAACCGTTGCTCAACGCCTCTAAATAGTTCCGCTCTTGCCCCCATTTCTTTATCGCTCGAGTTATTTTAAATAAGAAAAATACCTATATCACTGTCTTTAATTTTTCATTTAAAAAAACGGCTTATTTTAAAAATATCAATAATAAATAATAATAAATTATTGTGAAGTTTACTTTTTCAAAAATTTATGACTCACAACATGTTGTTATTCTCACAATAACACTATAGTGTTAATAAAGTCCAATCAAAATGTATGCCACGTGGTATCGATCCAAGTTCTTGTTTTATTTATTAGGGAGAGAGGTTATTCGTTATCTCTTTTTTGTTACTTCAATTCTACGTAGATAAAGTAGAAGAAAAGCAATTGGTCCAGGAGCTCTGATGATCGGAATGAAACTAAAATCAATATATCGGATAAAATTACAAGTTTTCCATTTGATTTGATTCCAAAATTTGATTGACCCTTTAACTCTAATTTGTTGACCGATTAGATTTATTTACGTAACGCTAGAAAATGAGCACATTGATTTGTGTGTGAAAAGAAAAAAAGTATAGAAAATTAAATGAGTAGAGAAGAAACTTATGATTGAAATCTTGATTTAGCTAATGCTTTCAATTTTAACTTTATCTTGATGCATAAATCATTCGATTTCACCTTGACTATCGTAAATTATGAGGCCACGATCTATTTTAATGTAGGCTTGAACATTTCATTGGATACTTTTAGATATATAATTATGATCAAACTTCTATTTGATGGCAACCATAATTTATTGAGGGGGTACTTTGCTCCTCGGTAAAACACTAGGGGTTGGCCTTGGATCCTTTAGTTGGTGGTTAGAGAGGGCACTTCACCAAGACTAGGGTTGTCGAAGCAATCAAAAAGGATTTTTATTGCCTATCCACAAGCATGCCGACAGTAGGCCCGCATAACATATATTTTTCTCTCCTATCTTAGGAAATACTCTCGAAGTTTTACATCATAGAATTTAGACATGATAGTTTAAAGACTTACGGGTCAAAAAAATCCACGTCCCTTTTTCTTCCATCAGCTCCAAAGTGCAAGAAGTGCTTTTCTCTTCCGGGAAAGAGAACACAAAAAAACAAAGTGTGTGGATCAACTTTGGTGGCGTACGAACTGATAATTTCATTTTCGCCTCTAGAGTTTCACGGGCCATATGCCCCAAACGGACGGTCCGGCCACATAAGCTGCACGTGGTTCAACCTAGGGCCTCGTAATCTTGCGCGGCGAGGTCCGGACAAATGCATCCGTGCATTATTAACTCTTTGCCGGCATTGTTTCTCTCGTCGAGGTGGCTACAAAACCTTAGGTGACCGGACGAGGGACCAAGCAAGGCAGCTGGCAGAGACAAAGGCACATGGCACGGCACAAAGCTAGGACGATCTGGTGTGGTCGGTCCATTTTTGAGGACCTCAAAGGTCGTTTTGCACCGAAAAATTATCCCATTTTTAGTAATCGATATGTGAAGGAATCGGTGAAAGTTGGAGTTGACAATCTCGGATTTGACCATCGAGATAATGGAGTTGAAAAAGCCGTCACTGTAGTGGAGTTTACCCAACCGTTGATAACCATTCGTAACTTTTGTTTGTAATCTCCTTTTATAACTTCTATTTGTAACTTCTCATGACCATTAGGAAGTTATTTCTTTCATAGTAACTATTTGTAACCTCATTTTGTAACTTCTCTTTATAACCTCTCCTAATTACTAGGAAGTTAGTTATTTGTGTGTTCGACTGACAATATGTCATCAGTCAAATATCATTTATAAAAAAAAATAGATTTTCAACTTTTTTATGTAAACCGGGTTCGTATCGTTTCAAAAGGAATCGACTGGATTCTACTCTAATGGCGATAAATAAAGAATAGAAAAATATAATGTGCAATAAAAAATAAATGCGTGATTTAAAAAAAAAGTTAGTTGAGAGACAAGTATTCTTGCGTTTGTTCATTCGTCAAAACGGTCTCCCTCAATTGCTATAAAGTATTACAAATAACCGCTCTTTAGCAATTATTATTTCAATTTCAAATATGGTGTCGTGCTAATAACCGCATTGTCTTATCCACTGCGTCGTTGATACTAAACTCTTCAAAAAATGCCTTCATACTTATCTTCTTACTCATGAGCAGAAGTTGGTATCGAACCATCGATACCTTTGATAACAAACCTCGCTTAGACCTTTGTAGGCCTGCCTTTACGCGTATTGGACTTGGTGGGCTTCATTATTTCCCTATGGCTCATTAAGCCAATTTTTGGTGCTAACATTGTGGTAAACGTTTGTAACTTTTGTTTGTAACCTCCGTTGGTAACCGTCAGTTGTGGGCTTTAAATAGCCACAATGTACTCTTCAAAGACCCCATCGACAATTAAAATGTAATCTTTTAATTAGCTTTACTTTCATGCATTGCGCTTTATTTTTCCTTACCTATAGCTTTCCGATTCGTGCCGTTGATTAAATCCTAACGTGTATCTCTATCTTAGGTGTTTTGCCATCGATTCAATTCCAGCATTACATCTTTGCATGTTCTCAAGCTTTGTCACCGATTCAATTCCGACACAATTCGACTATTTGCATTGTTGTGGAAGTGGTTATACTTTCAAGCTCTATTGTCAATTGAATTCCAACATAGTTTGTACGTGCAGTTTGATTCAAAGCTCAAAGCGAAGGTTTGCAATTATTTCTTGTCCGCCTGAATATTTCCTATTCGTAGTCACCACAAAATCAGTATCTTCTCATTAAAAGCTGAAGAACTATTTTTGGTGAAAAATATTGGACCGTCGATTAAATTCTAGCAATACAAAGGCCCAAGAACGTATGTGAGAAAACTCTCGTCCGTCCAAGGTAGCACCTTGGGCTTGGGTGGTGGGTTCCCGGCACAAGCTGGTTGGGGAAGTGTCCAAGTTTGGGGGGAAAAGTTGGCTCCGATTGTTGAACAGTGGATTTTGGTTTACAATCCGATCCACTGGCATACCTAGATGGATCTGGGCTTAGCATCTTCAAATTCCTAGGCCTAACGGTCCAATAAAACCTTGCCCAGACTTTTCCATTCACGGAGATCTCAATACTTGATTGATCTTCCTCAAGTTGGATGTTCTTAAGTGAGGTCTCGTTGGCCTAAAATTTCATCCAAGTCATATTAATATATCTTTGAATCGAGCAGAGGCGGCGCGATAATTTCAAGCGAAGCCCACTTGAAAAGGTGAGCATGTCACTCGAGCCATTAGCAGTCAAGTTCGTGATGAGGTCTACTTGATTGTATAATGATTTTATGATGATCTACTTTATTGGGTTTCGCCAAATGCAATAATAGGCTACAACAAACAAAGGTAATATGGTAACTTATTGATGTGATTAAGGGCGTCCAAAGTGATTGTGAAGTCAATTATTTCCTAGGCCAAGAAGACAACCTTTGTGCACGGACAACAATTCATCAAAGGATGGGTTCAAAAGATAAGTGGTTTTTGACATGGATCGAGTCGCTTTATTAAATCGATGAAATTGATGAACTCAATCCCTTCAAGTATCGAAACATGGTTAACTAAGCTCAACTCGGTTAAACACCCATCTAGAACTCATTGCACCATTCTCGGTTGGACCAATCTTTGTAGGACCGTGTTTAGTAACTCCAGAGCTAGTCACTGGTGATCGGAGTACTAGTGCTCGGCATGATTTGGCTTGGGGACTCACGGGGGCCGCGTCAGGTGAGGGACGAAGGTTCCTCGGAAATCTGGGAAACGGTCGTTGAAGGCCTGGCTGGTCGGTCGGAACAACAGGGTCACTGCCACAGCCCATGTGGGTCTCTTTGACTGTTCCGATATGAATTTTCATTCTTCGATCTCAACGGCTATATTGCCCATTCCGATTCCCAACGGTCCTTTTCCCTCCACAATTATAACGCAAACTTCATTCCCTGAACTTCGCCACCCCGCTCCCTCTCTTACCTTCATCTCTCTCTCTCTCTCTCTCTTTCTGAAACAATCGTCGGCCCTCTTTCTCTCTCTATCTCTTCTCTCCATGGAGGTACCCAGCTCCGATGCCCCCTCGGCCGCCGCCGCCGCCGCCGCCGTCCAGCATGTCGACAGGAAGAGTTCGGACCAGCTCCTCAGCAAGTTCGCCGACGACGGCGAGAGGAAAGATCCCAGGGCGCCGAAGCGCCGGAGGAGGGGCCGGCGGGTCGCTGCCGGCCCGGGAGGCAGCATCGACCCGAGCGAATCACAGGCGTTGGGAGAAAGACGGTCGCTGCTCCCGCCGGCGAAGCGGAGGTCGATCTTGCTCCGGAAGTTCGGGGTGATCAGCCGGTCGCAGCAGGGCGCGAGGGAGATCAGGAACAAGTCGCTGCTGGGAGCTATCGAGAAGGTAATCATCCCACCGCCCCCAATTGCATCGTCTTTTTCCTCGATTCGCATGTGATCAGGGGAACCCAGACTGACCCGGTGCTGATGTTTTTGAGTGCGCGCAGACGTGGCGGAGGACGGTGGAGGGAGCGTCGCGAGTGTTCTTGGAGAAGCATTACAATCCTCACAAGCGCTTGATTAGCGACGCCGTTTAAGCTTCCTTAATCGTGATTAATTATCTGGGCCGGATTCGGCAGATGGGAGACATCAGACATAGCGTTGTAAACTGTAAATTTTCAACGTATTTTTTCTGTTTAATTCGTTGAGGATTCTTAAATTGTTTTTCGTTTTTTCAATTTTTCTATTTATAATTTTTATGGACAAGTTGTCCAATGAGAGGAATAATTCGGAAATAAAAAGACTTACTATGCTTATTTAGTAATGATCATGTGTTCAAATTTAATAGATCGTTCAAAATCTATCATATCATTTGCATAAATCTCTTTGGTAAACCAATCCGAATGGAAAACATGTAATGCTTCTACTCTCAACACCTTCAATCTAATGCACAACTGACGATCATGTGTTCAAAATCCAAAGAGTCTGATGATCTTGAATAACCTATTGAAGGAGAGGAAGAAATATTTCTACGCGAGGGTCGTATTGTAATATTGTTAATATTACAATAGATTCAATTGCTTGTAATGAATCTTATCAAAACACACCAACAATGATGATTGATCAATTATAATGCATCATTATTGTCACGTGATGTTATCACCACGTGAAATATTTTCTCAAATTAGAGGTGGCATTTGAGGTTAGAAAAACAAGCATCAATCCGCATCCTCGCCTATGCAATCCATTTTAGAAATCCAACGAGACATAAAAAAAGCAGTTGAATAATAAATTTAAGCTATCAAGTGATGTAATGCTCTATCATAATTCGTTTTCCCAACTTCGACGTCATCTTTACAAGTATATTTGACAAATTGACTTTTCTCATTAGAAATTTGGCTAGATATCCAATTAAAAAGAAAAATTCAACGGACATTTCCAAAACATTATATTTCTCATATTAGAATCTTCCGATCAATCATTATCTCGGAGCATTCGTTTATAAGACTCTTTCTTATTTGTCGCGCTATGTTTATGGATAGTAGGATAGATTACAATGTGGATACGAAGAAGATAATGGATCAATCATGTTTTATACAAAGGGAGACACTTTCCGGAGGACCTTTTCACGCGTGTCCCATGGGTTTACCTCATCCATCTTTCCTTCGGAAAGCAACGATTGCCCCGGCGATCTTCCGGAACGCATCCAGAAAAAAGGTTCACGATTTAGGTGACAGAAAAAGACCATTCCTCACGTGCTAAGGACACCGCACTTTTGACCAAGTCGAGGAAATTTTTTCTGCAACTTTTGCACTTTAGTCCACCTAAAAGGAGTCTTTGACTTTGGAGGCCCTCGAGCCAAAACCGCTTTATATCGCCCACCCAACAAACCAATGGCGAGAGCGATGCCGGGGCGGATTCCAAAATCAATCGGAGAAAAATTTACGAACTCGATCGATTGTGATGATGGGTGGGCTCGTGGGTCCGTGTCGAATCGATACCATGTGCTCCATTCATTGCTTTTGTCTAACTTTGCGAGTTTGTTACGGTAGAATGAATCGGGTCCTGATAAGGCGAGAGATTTATTTTCCGTGCTGTATTGGCTTCTTAGTGGTGAATAATTGTGTGGTTCCGAGATCAAAAAGAAAAATCTTTTCTTAAATGTTTTTGCTCCGAAGAAATTCATGATCTGGGGCCAATTGCACATGCGCCGTGTAAATGTAATGCCTTAGAGGAGAATACCAAATTTGGGTGTCCTTCAACTTTATAAAAAGTCAAGCCCAACTTTTTGTGTTTCTTCCAACGGATTTGTTAAGTTGCACGTCGAATGGGTCCTCCTTGATTTGAACTTAGTGCTCCATTAACTCATGAGGTTTTCAATTTGTCCTCGAAAAGCGTCTGTGGGACTAGTTTGAAATTAGGTGGTCCGAATTCATAATTCCAATGCCCCCTTACGGAAGCCTAACGGTCCTTCTTATTTCAATTGGTACCATTGTGATATTAACCTTGGCCAACTGTCAAGGCACGCACGTACACGAAGTCGGGCGGTTGTCTAAGTGATTAAAATGGACAATTCGTTCAGTAAGGAAGTGGATGAAATGAGAAGATATAAGAGATGTATTGTGTGTATATATACACACGTGTGTGTGTCTATTTATTGTCTAATGCATGTGTAATTTGAGAATAGATGGATAACATGGGATGAAATGGAAATGTGAGATAAATAGTAGTTTTAGCCTCTCTTTTTTGTGTGTGTGTGTGTAATACATAGGAGAGAGATGATAGGTTGTTGGAAACCAATGAAGAAAATAAGTCTTAGGCCCGTGTTTTTTTTTTTCTTGGGTCGAACTTAGGGTTCGTTTGATAACTTGATTAAGTGTTCAAAATTAAAAACTTAACATTTAATGAAATGAAGCTTGTTGATAGATTTGAATAGAATCGACTTAAGTTATTCAATTTGAGTAAAAAATCCACTCAATCTGATTAGTTAGGAATGGGTTGTTTCATTCATTCGATGTATCCATAGACTATACTCTTTGAAGCAAGATAAAAGTCGAATTCTTAATTCATATTACAAATTAATGTAACATATAAGGTGGATAGAAGTTAGAAATTCTAAATACGAACATGGAGTATTGTCATTTTTTTAAATAAAAGTCTAAAGTAGATTTTGTGTTAAATAAAGGCCTGAAATGGCCAATTAATCTCAAATAAAAAGTTGAAGTGGTTATGGTAGTTTCAAATAACAATTTGATCTCACTTATTGTTAACTGCTAAAAATTCCGACTAGTCAGAGGGATGGCCTTGCCTTTCCCTCACCTAGCACTCTTCGGGCATCGTTAGCAATTGGCCATTGGCGAATAAAAAAGAGAAAACTAGAAAGAAGAAAAAAAAAATAAAAAAAGATAAATAATGAAAATACCTTTAATCAATTGATATTGACATAACCACTTCAAAATGAAGAAATTTTAGACTTTTATTTAGAATAAAATTGGAGGCTCTTATTTGAGAAAATAAATGTGTTATATACTCTTATTTATATTTTTCAACTCTCATTTTCTCAAGGCCTTTTTTTTTTTGCCTTCTCGAATTTACCCGGGGAATTAGATAAATCCGCACATAATGAGGGAAAGCCTGTACTGGACTGGCCTTGTCTTAAAAATTCAACGCCTGCTCCAGATCCGCCACTCCGTGACGTCATCCTCCGATATTAATGGTGCTCCCGTAATTCAGCTCCTGAATAGAAAAAAAAAAAAGAAATAAAAGAAGAAAAGAGAAAAGGGAGAAAGCGAGCATGCCTCACGCGCTTCGCCAACTTTTCTTTCTTTCCCCTTCCCCCCTCCCCTTCTCTCTCTTCTTTCTCTCACTACCTACGCCATTAGCAAAAACTCTCTCTCCACCGAAACTTCGCAGCAGCAGCAGCAGCTCAGGTTTTTCTCTCAACTCTCCGCACGACGCACCTCTCTCCATTCTCTTCGTTCTCTCTCCTCTCCTTCATCGCCTTCAACCTTCGCTCTGTACTGCACCACCCGTCAATTCGCTCCGCTCTCTTTCTCTCCGATTCACCGGTCGCAAGAGTCAACTCTCGCCTCTCCGACCGTCTCTTCCGGGCATCCGGCTCGGCGATTCGCTCGCGGCCCTCTCCCTCCCTCCCTTCCTTCTCCGGGACGCCGCCGCTCCGAGTTCGATTCCTCCCTTCCCGGAAATCCTCCTCGACCGGCTTTGGTTCCTCCGCTCTGCTCCGGTCCGGATCCGCCCCCCGGGAAAAACCTCCTCCCCCTTCCCTTCCCGTCGCGCGCGCCTTTTTGAGGGTTCTTAGGGTTTTGAGAGGGAAATGAGGGATGTTCTCGTGGCTGGGAAGGATAGCGTCTGCCTGCTGGAGACCGGTCAGTCGATATGTCCGTATGAGCAAGGATGATTGCGGCGGCGATGACGAGAAGAACGACCCCACGCTGCAGGACTCGTTGATTTGGTGCAAGGACCTGGAGAAGCACTCCTGCGGGGAGTTCTCCTTCGCGGTCGTCCAGGCCAATGAAGTGCTTGAAGACCAGAGCCAGGTGGAGACTGGCCGCAACGCCACTTTTGTGGGAGTCTACGACGGCCATGGTGGCCCCGACGCTTCTCGCTTCATCTGTGATCATCTCTTTCTCCACCTGATGAGTGAGTGTCTTACCTTCTTTTCTTTGTTTTCATGGTTGTGTGGCGAGGGGATGTTGTTTGCGCTTTTGATGAATTTGAGGTCTCTTTTAACGACAAAAATCAACCGATTATCTTCTGGGTAGTTGTAGCGAATCGTTAGTTTTAGGAATCAGTGCTTCGCAATATGCTGGTAATTTTGGAATCTTTGGTAGTAGCGGTTTTTCTATGGTGTTGTTATGATATTTCCTGTCTATATCTGGCAGTAATCTTGCTAAAGCTATGATTGTGTTTTTTTTATGAATATTTATGATGGATATGGAAATCTTGGCAAGTCGAGCTGGTGGAAAGATGATGCGGTTTCACCAGGTCGCAAATCCTAAATTGTATGTTTGTGAGTAGGAATGGGATTCCTGTTTCCTTAGGTTGGTGGAGAAACTGTTGTCATTGAAATCACTGAGTAGTGTGGGCTAATTCATTAGATAGTTAAAAACCTGGACGGAGGTTAGTTTAGCTTTTTTTATCACTAGCCTTCTTCTAGTCAAAAGTGGAATTTTATTTTCCGTTTAAAATGCGCTTTGGTGAAAATGACAACTTTGTTGGACATAAGCCGAACCCAAACTGGTTATTTATGATGAATTGAGTCTATTCACCTTCATCTTGACTCTAGCATGACTGCACGATGTTCTGTTGATTGGAGTCTTGACTCTTCCCTTTGACAAATAGCTTCTGAAATTTTTTATTTGCATTTTAGTTATTCTCTGTTATGATTGGAGTTGGAGTACGTAACAATTAAAAGCTGAGTTTCAGCTAGAAATTGACTTTGATCACAAATCCCAGGGTTGGTATAAGTTTCTTGCGAGTTAGGGTCACTTTTTGGGATGAAAGTTGATAGCAATCGTGACACCGAAAAAGTCCAAAGCATAGCTATTCACTGGCTTATATATTGGGAATCGAATTTCATTAGGCTAATGACTGTATTCCAGTGATTATGAGTCTATGCTAGCATCACATTGGATGCCCCTTACTTACAGGACTTGCTCGTGAACGTGGATCCATGTCTGAAGATTTGATTAGAAGTGCTTTCTCTGCCACTGAAGAAGGATTTCTTACGCTAGTGCGCAGGACGTGTGGAATAAAACCTTTAATTGCAGCAACTGGGTCTTGCTGTCTTGTTGGAGTCATATGGCAGGGGACGTTATACGTTGCTAATGTCGGTGACTCTCGTGCAGTAGTAGGTACCTTAGGTAGGTCAAATAAGATAGTGGCTGAGCAATTGACTAGAGACGATAATGCTAGTATGGAGGAAGTTAGACAAGAACTCAGATCCTTGCATCCAGATGATTCACACATTGTAGTCATGAAGCATGGGGTATGGCGTATCAAAGGCATTATTCAGGTTTGCTTCTTGTGTACTATACAGTATATTATGCCAAATAATATACACAGAGCTGTCTGTGATGATACAGAATTATTGGGTGAAGGAATTAGCAATCTCATATTCTCTTGGAAGAAGGACATATTCCTCTTAAGCGTGTGAAAGCTTTGAATCTCAGCGGCTTTTTGAGGGATCATTCTGCTTGCATGTTGTCGTGGGCCCTTGTGCACCTTTTTTTTTTTATTATTTTTTTCTGAGCAGCGTCTTCTGTTTCTTTTTGTCCCATTTTACTGTTCACCCCCGCCTCCTCTATTGTGTCTCTACTGTTCATAATTGCTGTTTGCAAGGTTTGAATGGTTAAACTGAAGTAACAGCGTTCAATTGGATGTCATGGTGGGCAACCTCACTACTTGAAAAGCACAGGAGGATGATTGCTGTGGTTTATAGGGATGAGAGAGTAATCCAAAGATTTTAAGGATCTTTAAATTTGGAATTTTGAACTCACATGACAATAATCTTGCTCTTAGTGTCCTTTTCTCATCCTTGTGGTAATGATCTTCAGGTGTATTGTCAAGGGTAAGGATGTTTTGTACTTTAATATTCTTACTTGCCAGAATAAAGAAAAACATTCTTGGAGTGTTTTAACTGAATTAGTATATATTCTCTACCGGAAGCATTTCTTTTGTGAGCGTGATTAATTTGATGTATGGTGATGGAGAAGTAAAGTGGGGAACTTGGGGTATGTTTTTCTGAAGTGGTGGCAGATTGACAAAAAATGGTTGTGTCTTTTGCGGTTATTGGTTCACAGCGCATGGTAGCTGCTGTTTGGAATGGAATAGCAACTAATGTATAACATAAAGATTGTGCAATTGGATGAACTTGACTGTGATTCTTGTGAAAAGAGTGATTGGCATGAGATTAGCATTTTATGTTCACTGTTGCCTGATGGCATTAAATATTTGGCTGCAAAAGATTGTGATGAAGTATGCACGGGTGATTGAGGTAGATAGGTTTATCTGCAAGACAAGTTTCTCTTTGGAATTTCTGGTTATACGTTGACCATTTTCTTTTGAGGATATTTTATAGGAAGAGGGAGAAACAATATTATTTTTTTATGTTTTTCCCCTTTGGCTAGAGAAACAAAGAGTTCGGTTGCGTTCCTCAGTTTACTTATTCACTTTTTTTCTAATGTGTTGCTGCACTTGGTGGCTAAGGGCCAAGTGGAGGTTTGCAAATGAGGACAGATTTGACCTTTTCATATTTGAATATTGAAATCCCAACAAAGTTTTGGTTCTGAAACTAGATTAATCTTTTTAGCAAATAGCCACCCTAAAACAGCTTCAGAAAAGCTTTAATGATGCAGAAATTGCTCAATAGCTTCCTTCTCACCATATTTGTTGCTTGGCTGCCATAGGTTTTTTCAATGATGATAACTATCCTCATCTATCAAGTGTCATTCTTGCCGGAAATATGCGGTTTTGGGTTCTGCATTATTGTTAAAAAAAAAACACAAAATAGAAATATGAATAATGGCTTTCTTTGACTTGATTAAACTAAATTTTTTTGATGTTCTCATGCTGCCTCTGTATCTTCTGGTAATGATTGAGTCTTGGGCTAAACTTTCTATATTAGAGACAATCAAAAGTTCCGCCAGTTAGAAACATCATTGCTTCTAAAATAGGTTTTCTTAATACTTTTTTTTATCTTTTTACGTGTGTAATAGATTTATATAAATGAAATAGCATGAGTGTTCATTTAGTCTTGTTCAAATAGACATACCATCTCTTTTGGTTTTTTCTGTGCCTCTCTCTTCCTCAGCATAACGGGCGAACTTTCTTGCAGTGGCATCTTGTTCAAAGTTTTTTTTCTTTTTTTTCTTTTGACGAAAGGAATTCTGTTTATAATATACTCATTATGTATATGTAGTTACGTAAGTGCTGATCATCACTTTGTTTCAAGAGTTCACACCTCTTATTTTCTGTGAAACTGTCAGGTATCCAGATCTATAGGAGATGCGTACTTGAAGAGGCCTGAGTTCTCTCTTGATCCTTCTTTTCCACGGTTTCACCTTGCTGAGCCCCTTCGGAGGCCTGTGCTTACAGCAGAACCAACCTTATCTTTGAGAACTCTGAGGCCTAGTGACAAGTTTCTCATATTTGCATCTGATGGTCTCTGGGAACACCTTTCCAATCAGGAAGCTGTTGAGATTGTGCATAATAACCCTAGAGCAGTATGTTGATTATCTATTATGGTTCTTCATTTTAAGATTTATGCCCATGTTGATGTTCTCACCATCCTTTTCTCTCCTTGAATGATAGGGAATTGCTCGAAGACTTTTAAAAGCCGCTTTGAATGAAGCAGCCAGGAAGAGGGAGATGAGATATGCTGACCTTAAGAAGGTTGAAAAAGGAATCAGACGCTTTTTCATGATGACATTACTGTTGTTGTCATCTTCCTGGATCATGAGATGCTAGGGCAAAAGATATCGGTCCCAGAGCTGTCAGTCAGGGGCTTTCTTGATACCGTTGGACCATCAAATTTCAATATCCTGCAAGGGATTGATGCAAATGCGAGGTCCATTATCTGAAGGTTTTATAAGTTAACTTGCATGGTTGAGCGGGTTGAAGGCACGTTCAGCTGCTTCATTAGGAATAAATCCTATGTTTTTTCAACAATGTGATTGCTCTCTCTGTTTTACTCTTTCCTTTTGAACTTCTTTGAGCTGGATTTGGTCACTCTGCATGTATGGGATGATGTTGATACTTGTGAGCAAGCTGCTTCTAAGTCCATTTTCATAAATTGATCTTTACATACCTGAAGTTCTTCAGTCTATATTGATTTAGATTGTTTTTCTTGTTATTGAAATCATACGTAAGTTGCATATGATCACTCTCAGTTTATACCCCCATCTCGTGTAAGTCAAGACAGTCAATTTTTAAGGATTTTCCATTCAATAAAAAAGTTGACCCTGTAGAAATTTCAAGTTCTCTGCGGACAATTTACCCTTTCCCAGTTTTAATCATAGGGAGTCAAATTACGTTTGCCTTGAGGTTTGACGTTTCAGTCCCTCTCATCTTCCCGCTAGTCGGTACTATAAGTTACGTTTGCTTTTACGTCTCTTCTCAAGTTACAGCCCAGTCATCATTTTGACTCCGAGATCACATTTTTGTTTATATATTGCTGGCCTTGGTTACGTCGGCAACGCCCTGCTTCCTCTCTGCAAGCTTACTAGGCGAGTGGCCAGATCGGTCACAAACTAAAGTCTCTGAATACTAGATTGATTGAACAGATTATGCGGTGATAAGTGGGCAACACCGGCTCCGTTGAAATTTCTTCACCCTTTCCCGGTGTTTTCTGGTGGGTTTTCCCATGAAGGATCGATGACACCATCAGCTGCATCCAAGGGTTTTGACCCGACTTTTATAACTTCATCCACCCTTGGATCCATCCTCGTATTGCAGGAAGCACATGCCTTCTGGACCAGAAGTTCTGGTCTTCTGGTTTGTGCCTATATCACCGTGTGAATGGCGATAAACGGCTTTGTGCTTCGAGTTTGGGAGCTGGGTTCTGATGAGCATGGTAAAACTAATGTTATTCAACATGGAAGCCCTATGTTCTGACTACTTGTCCAGGTTGTTCTTCGAAGGCTTTGCTAAGGGAATTCGCGCTCCCAAATGAAATGTGGAGTTCCGAACCAAAACAAATAAAAATATGAAGTGTTACTTCGTACAATTACCAACTTATAAGGTATCAAGCTGGTATATTTTCTGAATTCGAGGTAAGTAAGATATTTATTTCGTTACTTTTATTCTTTCCTCACTCATAGGCATCATTTCATGAGTTTCTAGTTTATCTAGACATCTCTTCAAAACATCAACTTCTCATATTTTACTTCTATTTATATATTTTTCTGTTTTACTAAGATAATAAGAAAATCTAACAGTTACATATAATGGAAAGAAGGGAGAAAGGCATTTG
This sequence comes from Corymbia calophylla, assembly GCA_014182845.1. NCBI lineage: Eukaryota > Viridiplantae > Streptophyta > Magnoliopsida > Myrtales > Myrtaceae > Corymbia > Corymbia calophylla. The sequence goes on from CM024693.1 coordinate 24,089,368, forward strand.
CTTTATAATATAAAACCAAAACCTACTCATATTTCTTAATATAAAACGATAGTCTTAATGTTTATCAAAAGAAGCACTTTCAGATTATATATTTGTTTGCGTTTTGAATATACAAACCATCCAAATTTACGTGAAAAATCAGTTTTTTTTTCCTGGAAAAGAAAAAGAAGAGACGGAATTACCAAAAGCCCCCCCCAGTTCATTAGGAAGAACCGAGGAAGGAACGAAAACAAAACGAGGGAAAACAAAGAGCGAGCGAGCAGAGCCCCCGGCGTTTACTTGACTCCAAGTCTACCCATCATCCAATCGTCCCTTCAGCCGAGCGTAACTCCCGCTCGCCGAACGCTCCGGCCACCGCTCTACGTTCCGGCGACTCTTTAGTTTTCTCGCGCTTCCGTGTTCATCGTCACCCGCCGCCGATGAAATCTGACAGTCTTTGAAAAAGTCGGGATTCGGGATCGCCGATCTCGGATATGGAGGGAGACAGGCGCCAGGGTCAGCGGGACGGCGAGTTCGGATTGGGCGCGAGCGATCGCCGGCTCGCCTACTCGCGCCAGCCCTCGTTCCGCCACCCCTGGGAGCCCCATACCCCAATCTCCTTCCGCCACGACGATTCGGCGAGGCCCCTGTTCTCGCAGAGCTCAATGAGCGTCGATATACCCGCGGGGTTTCACCCGTTGGGGGAGGGCGAGGGCGAGGTAGGAGGAGAGGGGAAGGGGTCGAGTCGGCAGACGAGCGTGTTGCATTTGGTGGCGTCCTTCTTCGGCGTTGCGAGGTCCGGAAGTAGGTATATGAAGAGGCTGTTTTGGTTGATTTCGCTTAACGTGGCGTACTCGACAGCCGAATTGGCTATCGGCCTCTTCACGGGCCGCGTAGGTAATGACATTTTCTCTTGTTGCCATCGGCTTTGAGTATACAAAAAAATTGTTTATTTTGTTTACTGCTTTCTTCTTTTCATGACTTATCTTGTAACAATCTAGCGATGTTCTAATTTTGATTGATTGGATTATTAGTTCTTTGATTGAAGCTCCGTGCAACGTATTTGGACTTTATGTTTTAGTCTTTCCATGTGAGCGTGTCTGTTTAGAACACTAGTTTGATGATTTAGGAAGCGAATGTTTTGAATATAGATTTTGCTTCTTCAATTGTGTCTTTGATGTTTTCTCAGGTTTGGTTTCGGATGCATTTCATCTGACGTTTGGCTGTGGACTCTTAACCTTTTCGTTGTTTGCGATGGCTGCATCTCGCAAGAAGCCTGACCGATATTACACTTATGGGTGAGTAATGTCGGACTTTACTCTCACTGGCTAGACATATCTAAAACCCCTCAGAGCTAGCTGAATCCATGCCTTCTTTGTTATTAGTGAGTGGGCTGAGTTCACTTCACAATGTGAAGGTTACTTTCACGTAATTCTGGATGAGTTGATGGAATTAAATTTTACCAAAAGTTCTCGAGTGGGAGGCCCTTTGGTTTCTTTCTCAGCATCATCTTTTTCTCCCTGATTGAGAAATTGATTAGATAAACCTTTCAAGTTTTCGAAATGATGCATGTGCTTGACCGATCATTGTTTTGCTTCTTGCAGGTACAAGAGGCTAGAAGTTTTGTCTGCATTTACTAATGCCGTAAGTTTTTCACCATTTCCTTGCTGAAGTGCATGTTGTATAGCTAGTTTAGCTCTCTTCTGGAAACCTAGTTTAAGCTGAAGTTTCCAGCCACCATAATGAAGGAGAGAAGGTATCCGACACCATAACTTTGGTATCTGAACTGCCAGTTTTAGAGAACATGTGAGAGGATGTATTTCCTGTTAAGCGCCCTTAGATGTAACCACTTGTCTATACTAGAAAATGCGGCCTCATTCTGGGTTGCCCTTTTATGTGGTTGTTTCTCCCTTTCTTTCCTTGATTTTACTGCACCGGTCATCACTTCATTCATCTACCATTTCCTGGAGGTGATTATTTTAGATAGACTAACATGTGATTTCTGCTGCTTGTTTAGACAGCTCTTTCTTTTTTGTTCATGTCATTTTCCTCGCTGTGGAAGCCCTTCATGCCTTCATCCAAGATGAATCTGAGCACAAGTGAGTTCCTTATTTAATTTGTTTTGGGAAAATCTGATAGCTCTATTGGACAGAACCTTCTTATTGCAATTGCTGGATACTTAAATTAAGAAAATACAAAGGAAGAGAAGACAAAAAGAAGTGGTTTCGGTTTGCTTTGAGCTCAAGTGGCTTAACATGAGCAGTCAATGCTAGAAGGGACATCCGCTTAGCCATGCCTCTTGCCTGTCCAAGTGTTCTATAAAGATACTAGTACTAGGAAATGTATGCCTGCGATCAACTTAATGTCTTCTGGGTTTTATGTGATACATTTAAGTAATAGGTTGCCAACGAACTCTAGCTTGGCAGTTGGCTTCCTTGTCATAGAAAAAAGTATCTCACTCCTTGCCTTAGTAATAGGTGTAACATCATCTCTAATCCAGTCAGTGTTGGTTTTCAGCTAACCAGGACCCTCTGACTTAGATGTTTTTAATATTAAAGATGGATAATGTTTCATTGTTCTCTGAAGTTAGCAGTTGGGGCATTGAGTTGCACCTGTCTTGATGTTTCTGGTGAAGAGACCTCATTCATGTGTTAACTGAAATATAGGGAAAATTTCAAAAAAGGACCCAAAGTGAAAGGATCCAAAGTGGCGAAAGTCAGTTTAGTCAAATGTTTTTATAAGGGTTTTTTTTGATAGAAATTTTGAGAACATGAAAAGTTTAGGGGTTTTGTTTTTAGGGTTTGTTAAATTCAATTTTTTTGACAAAATTGCCCTTATTCTCGCCCATGCCACACGCTTGTTGGCCCCGCGATTTGAGGTCCTTCTTTAAGATTGGTTTAGCTACTTCGGTCTTTATTTGAAATTTGATTTGAAAAATAAACCTGGATTTTTTGAAATTTTCCCGAAATATATGGAGAAAGGCTGAAAGTCATTTAGGTTTTTTTTTTTTTTTTAAATTTTTTTATCAATGTGCCCATTTTGTTGGTGCATGACTGAAATTTGATTGCCTGGATTGGGTTCAGCTTTTCCCGTGTTACATATCTATCATGGTTGTACGTGTCATATATGCATACATCCTTTTGTGATCTCTTCTAACTGACTAATTTGCAACTGTAATTATTATGTTATACGTACTCTTTTCTAATGGCATCATCTCTCTTCTGTCTTACTTGTGGTTGTAGGCACTACTTGATAGTTTCGGCTGTTACCAACCTATTAGTGAATCTAATTGGCGTTTGGTTTTTCAGGAACTATGCTCGCATTAATATAGGTGAGTCTGCTTAGTCATCATGCTGGTTTTTCCCCCCTTTTTACTTTGTAATTTGAATGGAACCGCTTATCTCATATGCATGATTATGCATCCACCTTACACCATTGTTTTTAACACCATGCCCGTGCCTATGCCCTGCCCGTGTGGATCGTGCCCACTATTCCACTGGGCAATTGAACTAATTGACCATACAATGGCTAAATTAAAATATTGTTCAGTAGTCCCTATACTGTTTTCCGAAATTCAAAATCATCCTTGTATTTTTTTTTTTTTTGGGGTCCAAGATGGTCCTTGGTAATTTTAAAAAAAGTCACCATGCATCGTTGACCGATTTGGCAACGGATTTTTCTGATATGGACTTAATGGCGTTTACTTTTTGCTGACATGGACTAACTCTCTCTCATTTAAAAACACGACCCCCCCTCTCTGACTTGAAAACAAGAACCTTCATGTGGTGGTCATGGCTGCTGAGCTCAAGCAATGGTGGTTGCGATCACTTGCAAGCCTCAGACAATGTCAGCTACCATGTGGTGGTTGCTGTCTTCTGTGTGTGTGCTGCGCGAGCAACCCAACCTCAGATCTGGTCTTCAATAATAGGGAGGAATTTTCAGGTGGCTTAGGTGGATCTTTCACCAGTACAAAAGTGTACTCCACTTTTTTACTGGTTTGCTTACACTCCTCTTTGGACTTGATGTTTGGTTCTGTTCTCTGGACTTAATTCTAGCTCAACAAGTATCATATTCATATTGAACCAATTGGAATCTAATTAAAATTCTCATTCAGTAATTTCCACAAATACTTTAGCTTCATTCTCTTCGTCTAGTCTCTCATCGCATGATTCTCACCAAACAAACTTCTCTGACCAGATCACAAGGTCAAATCATTCAAGTATATAGAGAGGGAGAGACTCTCATAAATTGAATTAACATTTCATCTTATTCAACTAAAGCGAGAGAGAGAGAACAGCCCAGAAAACTGCTCATGGCAGCTCAAGGCGACAAAGGCCACTGCATGGTGTGTCTCTCTTTTCTCCCTAAATACTAGATCTGGAAAAACAACCATAGCAGGAAATGCTAGAGATGGTGGCCATAATGTGGAGGTTGAGTGTCTCAGGCCATGGTGATTGCCACGAGGTGGTTGACCATCTCAGCAGTCTCCGGCTCTCTCTCTGTTGTTTTTTCGATTTTTTTTTTATAAAATTGCTGATGTGGTATCTTGTAAGCTATTTGATTCATCGTAATGTGATGCATGTATTCTGGCATCCACGTCAGCACTTCGGCTAACCAAATTAACAGAGGGACTAACAGTGGCTTCCTTTAAAAAAAACGAGGACCATTTTAGCTATAAAAAAAAAGGAAAGTATAGGGATGATTTTGAATTTTCAACAATAATACTGGTACCTCTTGTGACATTATTGAAGAAAAAAATGGCTGATTGTTATGCACACTACACCAGTACAATATGAAAAACACCGTTAATTACAAGTATGAACCTTCACACCTGTAAAGTATAAAATAGGACAATGCATCTATTGCTTATTTTCTCGTCTTCCTTGTATTGAAATTTATGAAATGAAAAGTGGAGCTGTTATGTCCGGTTTTAAGTCTGTGGACATTGAAACATATTCAGGGGAGCTTATTGTCCCTTCAGCATTCATATCTACTCTTGGTTCAGCAATATGAATTTTAAAATTATAAACTTGAGGCAGTTTGACTTTGCAGCAACTAACACCATGTTTGTTAGGAGGGATTAGGAGGTAAGAAAAAATAGCTCTAAAATTGTGTTTGGGTGATAGGAAAGAGATGGACGTGTTAGAAGAGAGTAGTAGGAGATTAGATGAGAGTGGTTCAGACAATTTTATGTACGTTTTAAATTCCTCCGAATCCCTCAAAGTATGGCGGGATTTGGAAAAACTGAGAGCAATTTGTGTATTAATAAACAAATTTGTTCTTCTTTCTCATTTATACCCTGTGGCGACATCTTTATATTTATATTGTAATGCATTATTTTCCTTTTCTTTTCACTTAATAGTATCAAAATAATGTGATAACTCCATCCCTTCAAATCCTCTATTTATTTCTCTCATAATTGTGCAAAGAAAAGTCCCTTCTTTTCTTTTCTAATCACTCCATCAAACTGAGTCTAAGGTTACCTGGAAGTCCTTGAGACTGGATGAATTTGGTTCTTTGTCGATCATACACTTTTTTTTTCTGCTTTTTATTTTTATTTTTAAAATAAGTAGATCAAGAAGCAAAAGGAAAGAGAGAGGACACTGATTTTATTCTTTCAATGCTGAAACCTTTTTGTATATAGGGCCTTTACCTGCTTTCTAACCATAGATTGGCATGGATTGAAATTAATGTTATAGTGCATTATGCTTGTACATGTTTGTCGCATTAAATCTAGGTTCTTCTTTATTGCTTTGGTTTGGGATTATTTAATCAGGGAACCTTTTTTGAGTAATCACAGAGATACCAAGTACCTGACTTGGCAATCCTCAACTGAAACAAGCATTTACTTACATTAAAAAGATGAGGAAAATTTGACATATACATACTCTGCTCTTCAGTTTTAGGCTCAGGAATATTGTGAAGTAGCTTGCAGAGTTCCACAATCTTCTGTTATTGATGGAGTCGGTATTTGTGATCCTCCCTATCCTCTCACTTCACATTCTAGGAAGTCTAAGCAATAGGAAAATTTTGAAGAAGGAGCTGATCAAAACTTTGAACTTGTGAAAATTTTCATTGATGTTCATGGCATCTTACTTAGCATACCTTAAGTAGATTCTAGGCTAATAAAAAGAATGTAGAGCATGAATATTTATGTAAACATCTTATGTGCCACTTATCTCTTATTCTGTTTGCTTGCAGTGTATAGAAAAGCTGAAGACATGAATTACCACTCAGTTTGCTACACGTTCTTGCAGATTCCATCCGCAGGTATAAAACCACTCTTCCATCTTCTTTGGCCTTCTGTGCACTTGTAATTTAGGAATCCATCTTTAAGCTTGCGCATATTTGTTTTTCAGTGCAGGTTTGATACTTGCATCCTGGTTATTGTCCATTGGGTAAGTACTAATTCCATTATTGATTTATTTTGGTGGGGAAGATTACCTGCTAGTTTTTGCTTGCTTTTTCTCTCAATTTTGCGTGAGATGACCTTTTGCTCTGCAGGGTTCAGAAATGCAGAGGTTCTGTGTTTGGGACTAGTTTCGGTGGCAGTCTTTATGCTTGTTATGCCACTCTTTAAAGCTAGTGGGGGTATATTTGCTCAAATGGGCTCCACCTAGTATGCCAACTTCAGCATTGAGCAAATGCTGCAGACAGGTGATTATGTGCTCTTTTCCTTTATATTTTGCACACGGAAATTGGTCAATTTATTTAAGGGTCACTGAAGGTTTCAAAACTGTTTGCAGATTACTGCTCGTGAAGATGTAAAGATTATCTCAAATGCTCCGTTTCAGAATTGGTTCCTGGTCATGTGATTGGCTCACTTTCGGTACAGGTAACTTTGATATGTGTCATGTAATAGGCGTTGCCCTCCTTATCTCTTTCACCTGATTATTGTTCTCTTCTGATTTTGATGTCTGTAGCTTTCTTTGTTATGGTTTAATAATGAT